>OX454525.1:2050000-3459653 GCA_949715645.1 Portevinia maculata | reverse complement strand
TCTTGGTTCTGTAGAATAACAAAAGTTTCGGATGTACAAATTGGCTAAATAAAATTACGCCATCCGAGAAATAGGTATACGAATTACTCAATCAATTTTTATATATCGCATTTTTTGATCATATAATCAACCTGTACCAAATAATTCAATTGGTGATTATTTTGGAAATTATTTATTTTTTAATAAATGTGACATGTGTTGGGAAATGTACGTGGGGAAGGAAAAGCTGCACTTTTATATAATTTTTATTCGTATAACCTATCTTTAGGTATACCGTAACTTGGGGTTACTTTGCTCCGTTGTTTGCACTATTTTTAGAAAACCCCTTTTTAAAATGGGAGACATATGACTTTGACTTATTTTTTTTTTTGTTGTCCCTTTTATTAATATAATATGAAATACTGAATTTATGCTGTAAAAACTATTTAAATAATACAAAACAACACAAATATATAACAAACTGGAAATAGTTCAATATAAAGCGTGTTCAAATTTGACGTATCATTTTAAATTGGCCACCACTTTTTGTATAGCTATTAGATTACACCGCCACCCAATAACATGCCTCTACACCAAAAGGAGGATCTCTGCCTGGTAGTACAATGGACCGTTAACGAGTCTGAGTGCTCTGGGATTTGGATTTCCTTTTTTTATATAAAAAAAAAAAAAAAAAAAAAAAAAGATTACACCGAAGTTTCTTTCAGTTTTTTTTCCCGTTAGCTAAAATAGATTGGTACACTATTAAGCAACGTGTCTTTATTATTAAAACTTATTTTAAAAATGTTGAAAATTTTGCAGAAGTTAAAGGAAAATGTCGTTCAAAATGCGGTAGAGGCTCCGTCAAACCGTGCTTTTAAACTTATCGTTCATAAATTTGAAGAAACTGGTTCGTTTCAAGATCAGATAAGTGAGGCCTATCATCGTAGTGGTCGGTCGAGTGGAAATGTTCCAGCTGTTAGCAGAGGTGTTGCTGAAGACCGAAGGACGTCAATTCGTAGTCGTTCACAGCAATTGAACCTCAAACCAACAACTTTGTTCAACATGTTGCACAAACATCTGCATGTAAAGGCTTACAAAATACAGTTAACACAAGAATTAAAGCCAACTGACCACGCATTGCGTCGACAATTCTTTAATTAGGCCATAGAGAAGCAACAACAAAATGACAATTTTTTTCAAGCAAATCATCTTTACCTATGAGGCTCATTTTGAAATTGGCGGTTATGTCAATAAACAACACTGTCTTATTTTGACTGAAGAAAACCCTAGAGGATTGTTTAAAAGGCCAATGAAACCAAACAAATGTTACTGTATAGTGTGAATTTTGGTGTGGTGGCGTAATTGGTCCATTTTTCTTCGAAGATGAAAATGGCAATGCAGTAACTGTGGATGGAGCTCGATGTCAAGCAATGATTAGAAACTTTTTGTGGATTCAATTGGAAGATATGGTTGTGTGGAATATGTGGTTTCAACAGCATGGTGCAACATGCCTACAGCAACGAACTCAATTGATTTTTTGAAAGAAAAGTTTAACAATTGCATAATTTCCGGAAGAGCAGACGTGAATTGGCCACGAAGACCATGCGATCTAACACCACTGGATTTTTTCTTATGTGCTTTCTTGAAGAGTAAAGTTTATGCCGATAAATTCTCAAACTGTTCAACACCTCAAAGACAAAATCATCGACCAAATATCACTTATTGAACAATCATTATTCGGAAAAGCGATTCAAAGTTTTGGTTGAAGGTTGACAGTCTGCCGAGGTAGCAGAGGAGGTCACTTGAACGACATTCTTTTTTATTATTAACCGGAACCAATGTACATTAATTTCCAATAAAAATAAATAAAGATTTTTCACAGTTTATGTCTTTCATTCAAAATTTAAAATGATACCTCAAATTTAAACACTCTTATAATGGGTCTTTCATTACCGATGTCGCAACTTCAAACTTTCAGTGTGAACTCACCCTTAAACCGATTACCAATTCCGATTCTATGCGTTACGTTGTTTTTTTCAGATGAAAAAAAGTTTAATTTTGATGGGCCTGATGGCTTCAATTACTACTTTCACGATGTGAGAAAGGAGGAAAATGTTTTAGCCCGGCATCATAGTCGAGAAGGTGGTGTTATGGTGTGGGGAGCAGTTACCTACTACGGATACAACGGATACACTTCCGCTGATGGTTTAACGGTGTTTTTTTTCTGAATTTTAAGCCATTTTAAATGATTGGCACTGTTGATCACTATTTTACCCTCGAAACACTAGCACTAACGCAAACTTTTTGCTTTATTTTCGCAGCTGAGTCGCAGGAATTGGACGCACCTCGCAAAATTGCTCTTATATCAGCCGCTGTTGTGGCCGTTTTATAACCTCCTTTCATATTTTTCCCGTACGACTCTTTATTTCTCAAGTACGAATAGATCAAGTTAAAGCTTCGTCCAATTTTAGCAGCTATAGCACGCCCGGTTATTACTTGTTCCTTAAGTAAATCGATCTTAGCCTTCTCAACACTGCTAAGTGATTTTTTTCTACCAATCGTTCTCCAAATTTACAAACAAATGACAATTAAATAAATTAATTCACTTAGAAAACTTTAAAAATTGTTTAAACGGGTTAATCTTCTCGGAACACACATGAACAATGAAGATAATGACTATGTACATATTCAGTTGACGCAAAAAAAAATGCATTTTTCCGTATGAAATGCTTTGCGAGAGAGCCAGAGAAAAAGTAACGGTGCTTTTTGAATTATTCTTTCTCATTTCTTTAGGCAACATTATAGACAAATAGTTAGCAGCATCAAATTATAGATTCATGTACATTATGTGGAAATAATGAGCCATATAGATTAGAAAGCTATTCAGTTGGAACAGAGTGTATGTCATTTTGCGTCAAAATAGCTACTCACTTTAAAAAAAAAAGTGTGAAAAAGTGTCGTTTGTTTTGAAATAAAACCAGAAATGCTTATCGTCAAAAAAAAAGATTGTTTTATTAATAACTTAAAATAAGTTAAATTTTACTAAAGAAATAACAAGTAAAACTTAAACTACTGTTCAGCAGTCTTCTTTTTTCAAAATAGAAAAAAGGACTTGAATTGAAAAAAAAATTATTAAAAAAACATAGGGACGGGCTACAGTCCGCTTGGGCGAACTGTTGGATACCCTTTTCTTATTCCTAACACTCATAAGTGGGCGTGACAAAAGTCTAAGTATGGTTGAATTGTTAGGAACGCTCTAAATATTATGGTATATACAATTTAAAGGATTTTATCGAAAAAACGAAGCTTTTGTAAAAAACGCTCCCTAGCTCAAACTTTGGTTTACGAATAAATTTTTTTTATTTAATTGTGGGCGTGTCAGAAGGCGGATTTCGAAAATATTTTTACATGAGCATAAAGGGCCCCTAAAGAGTGTATATTATAAATTTCAGCTCACTAGCTCAAACTTTGGATTTTCAATAAAATTGTTTAATTAATTGTGGGCGTGTCAGAGGGCGGATTTCAAAAATTCTTAAACTTGATTATTTCGGGACCCTAGAGAGTATATGGTTAAAATTTCAGCTCCCTAGCACCAGTTTAAAGGCCTAATTTTTGCCGACAGACGGACGGACGGACGGATGGACGGACATGGCTAGATCGACACTACTATCGATGCTGATCTTAAATATAGTAACTTTTAGGGGCCTACGGGCAATATTAAGGTATGTTACAAACTATGCGTCAAAATTAATATACCCTTAGAATAGGGTATAAACAACGGCAACAATCACAATAAAGTTCTCTGTTCTATAATCCTAAATTTAAATTAAATTATTTATGGGAATAGTTTTTAAGAAATGCGAATTTTGATAAAAAAAGGTTTAGACCAATTTTTTTTGAAAATAGTAAAATTAAGTCCCAAATTGTATCAATTCTGAATCGAACACAAAAAACCGAATGGTCTTATGTATTGTTTTTGAGAAAATTGAAAATTACTAAAACTACGTTTTTATGAAATTTTTGTTTTTTTGCTTGCTTACATAAACACATCAGTGCTAGCACGAAGCATTACGGCATATAAACAGTTAGGTACCTATGGGGGGTATGCTGCCCCCCTGCAACCCCCCTGTTTAAAATTTTCAGACATGAATATGTAATGCATTATGAAAAATCCACATTACCAAGGTACTACTGTACGACTGCAGACAATTTATATAATTTCTATGTATGTTTGTGTCCTACATACCTATATAATGCAACTGTAATGTTCAAAGTAACAAACAACCATTCGAATTTTGTAACGTTGTTTTATTTGTGCAAATGTGGTACCGGGTATTGTTTACCAAAGTCATTCGTTATTATAAACATTACATACCTTTTAACCTTAATTTTTAACTAACTCCTGACTTACTCAGAAACTGACTGACTGAGACGCGTAATACCATGCAATTCCACCTCCTCGTGGCGCATTCTGGGTAATGCTAAATGAATTGCTGTACTTTACTTATAAAAATGAGCCACATTAACATTAATCCTCAAAATGAAATCACCGTAAATACCAAAAATCAAAAATCTCATAAAAACGTAGTTTTAGTAATTTTCGATTTTCTCAAAAACTAGAAGATATAAAACCATTCGATTTTTTGTTTTCGATTCAGAATTGATAGTAACATTGACCGCAAAAAGTCAATTTAGCACTTCATTTTACAATTTTGAAGAAATTTTTCTCAAATTTTTTTTTCATTTTTTTTTATCAAAATTTTGAGTTTGCATTCGAATTTTTTAAAAACTATTCCCATAAATAATTTAATTTAAATTTAGAATTATAGGCTTTCAAAACCGGTATAGAACTTTATTATAAGTGTTGCCGTTGTTTTATAATAAAATAAATTTGTCAATTCGTCCTTTTTTCTAAGCCGGGCGACATAGACACCACCCCCCCCCCCCCCCCCCCCTCCCATAGTAAAAAAAATGCTTGTTTTTTGACCCTTCTATAGAAAACCATTATCAATTTTTGGCGCCCTAGTTATCGTACTTCAATTTCAATTTATTTAGAACCAATGTACAAATAAGACTCAATCTTTTGTAGTACTTCTTCCCCAAACAATATACAATTTTATTTATTAAACCAAAGAAATTAAGCTTAATAAATGTAAGTAATTAAAAAAAGTAAAAAAAAGATGATTTATCAAAAATAACACTGTTCCTCAGTATTTTTTTGCGTATTTTTTTTATATAGAAACAACCCTCTTTAAATAGTATTGAGTTAATAATAATAAATATAATTATAAAAAAAAAATATAGTGACTTTAATAAAAAAAATTGATTATAATAATATTATATAAAAATAATACCTAGCTTATTGGCAAAGTGGCATTTCTTAAAGTAACCAAAAGAACTTTGAAGTTCATCAACTATTTTCGTTCCATGGTAAAATGACTTAACGCAAATTGAAACGTTTTACTACAAAAATAATTTACTGAAATTTGGCAGTAAAATGACACAAAATTGAAAAGTGACACTTTTCAAGAAACTTATTGATCACGATTTCATAATTTGTTTAGAAGCAAAGTGTTACAAATGAAAAAAAAGTCATTTAGCTGGGAAAAAAACACGAAAGTTTCCTTAAATTCAAAAAGGCACTTATTCTTTCATGCTGTTAGTTTAAGAGTTATAGTTATGACGGTTTGATAGAAAATTTGTATTTTTGTTTGCGATTCGTTCTGTATAGTTAACTCAAAATCGTCAAATTTTGACTTATGTCAGTTTGCTTTTCAAGCGACGATATATTATGGATGTTTCTGTTTTGAATAACAAGACCATGTATATCCTCTCTGGTAGTAGGTGGCAGCTTTGTTGCAATTAAGTCGTTTAAGATATCAACTTAACTAGTCTGCGATTGTTTTTTTCTTCTTCTGATATTGGCAACCACAAACGCTGGTTACCAGGACACAACGGCTATGGAGGCAAACAAAAAGCAGACGAACTACCCAGAAAACGATCTGCATTTCAGTTCATGATGCCGATACCATTCTGTGGCCCACCATTTAATACTATAAAGAGCAGTTTTAAGAACTGGATAATAGACAAAACGCGCTACTACTGGAGACAATCGAAGGTAATGGGCAAGCTGAAAACTTTATTCCAAGCACTTCCCGTAAAATAAGACATAAACTCCGACAACTAAACAAGATTCAGATTCGGCTAGTCACAGGGTTCCTGTCCGGACAAAAACACCCAGCGAGTATGTATATAGCACCAGACAATGTAGGTATAATGTGCAACAGAGATAAAAACACGGTGTAGCATGGACTATACAACTGCAACTGCCTAGTGAGAATACGTCAGCGTTACCTAGGTAAGTTCTACCTGGAAGCAGCGAATAAAATAGCCCGCTCACCCAAAAAGTTAGCTACTTTCATTAATGCATTTAAGGAATATTGTCAAGTGCATAGTATACACCACCATCCAGTTGCGACTAGCTTCTTGAGAGGAAACGGACAGGCGCCGGTACAACAAAGTCATAATCGAGGTATTGTCAGCGCTCGCGGTGGAGCAGCCTCTCAAGTGGTATCAGCCCGAGCCCAATGGATCTTAAATGCGACGACATTCAAATCCAATAAGAAAACTCCATTCATGCTACTTACAGGAATCGATGTTTACACAAAAAAAATCTAGGCTAGCGGAGGAGAACCAGATGAGAAAATCCGAACGACTTTAAAATAAAAACGTCAACAAAACGGATCGCAGCAAAACAAGGAATTGAAAAACTACATGAAAATGGAAAAGGTTGCAATCAAGGCTATTCGGCACGAGCCTTAAGTACAGTCCTAAGTTTCTTGGTTCATATGAAGTTACGAACGTTACGCACAAACACCGTTATGACGTCCACAAAGTTGGAAAACATAACAGTTCGAGCGTAACATCTTCGGCAGCTGATTACATGAAGACTTAAAAACCCTGTTTGGTCGATGAGGACGAAAAGGAGGAAGCAAAAGATCAACATTCGCCAAGTCTGTCAAATGAGCCGAAAGGCCAAATATAAATTAAAGTTAAAAAGCGAAACCAAGAAGAAAAGTTCCAGCTCTTTGTCTTGTCCGTAAGTCTGAAGAAAAAAAAAAAAGTTTTTTTCTTTTATATAAAAAGGAAATCCAAATCCCAGAGCACTCAGACGGTCCATTGTACTACAAGTCAGAAATCCTCCATGTTGGTGTAGAGGCTGGAGAATGGGTAGCGTATGTTGTTGTTTCTCAAAGTCTGAAGAATAATTAGCATCCTTACAAAGTCCTAAGTTTCCTAAGTTACTCACGAAGGCGAAGAGCATTGCGTTAAGTCAAGCCGAAAAGTTACCAGTCTAGTAGGGACGCAATGAAGTTATGATTCATTTAATCCTTATCATAGCCTCACCGCCAATAAGGAAGAAGAATAAATACTAAATAAAATCAGCTTTCCACGGCCGTTGATCGAAGAAATCGCGTTTTTCTAAAACACATACATATGACGCACACAATCCATTTCAGCAACACCGATGACGCTTTGCTGTACGTCTCTATACCAAACTTCAATAATTACGGAGCATTCGACGAAAACTGAGCATAGATCTAGTCAGAAGTAATTAGGGGTTTGCATATCGGACAATCTGATAAAAAATGTTGGTGTGCACTTCACAACTGTGTTAGTTGAATGCATTAGGTCAGGCCACAGCCTTCAAACTACCAAGCCACAAAAATATAAAAGCAGAACTTCTTTGAATTCTCACTTCGCGTTAGGGAAAATCAGGTAAATAGGTGGAGGCCAAGATCGAATCCGTTTCTATCTCCATATACATCACAATGAAGCTATATTCCCAGCCCAGCTTGTTTGGTCCATCAAAATGCAACTGGCTGAGTTCAATTTCAAGAGTTATTAAGTGTGATTAGAGGTACAACTGTGCCAATTTTCCAGCTACCGATACCGATACTATAACGTCGTTGGTCGTCGCCGTTTAATGCCTTACTGCCACTCGACGTAGTTGCCGTCTTTATCTCAGGGGATACTCTCCCAGATCGATTTCGACACTTTTTGCGCTTTGATCTCTAGACCCATGTTTTACCATAATTCCATTATTGTTATGATTATGATTTCGCAAAGAGCCAATAAATTATAGAAAGAGACTCAAAAGGTATATGTTTGTAACCGGATTGGTATTCGTTAGTCAGCTGCTGCTCCAGCAGCCAATGCATACAAGCAGTCAGCAGACGTGCTACCATCCATCTGATCGGACAGATTGAGATTCATATTGACTGCTCGTGCACATTCGGCTTACTGACAGGAAGCACTTTTTTTAACGTATTGGTTCTTCGACAGCATCTTGGTGGCAGATACAGGTCAACCATTGGAATTTTTCTACTTACTCGCGCCTAGAAATTGATGACCCATCGTCTTGTGTACCACCCCGATTTTGGGGGCCAGCAGGCGGGCGGTAATGACGACGGTGATGATGATGCACAAGCACATGCAGATCGCCCATTACTGTTTCAAAGATTTATAACGAGGATATAATTAATCTCTGATTTGACTTTATGATTTCAGGCGGTCCCTGGTCAGCCTCAAAAGCGCGTACTGTGCGCAATGAATACTTGCACGTACTTGGCATCGGCATCGTCATCGTATCGTTGGCCAATTGTTCCGTTGAAATTGGAATTGGATGAAAATGCCAGATGATATAATAGGTGGGGCAGGTGGGGCTTATAATTGATTGATCGGTAAATATAGCTAGTTGGATTCGATTCCATTCGATTGTTGATTCGTCGAGGTGTTAAATGTTTAATGCTGGTTGCTTCCATTTCTTACTCTCGTTTGTGAATGTAAACGACGTGGAAGCTACTTGTATTTGTCGATGTATTATTTTAAATCGACTGCACGCAGAGAATAAATTGAGTTTAAAGATTAATCAAATGGCTATAAATTAGCAAAAGGCCGGGTCCGTAGAGGCGAAACCACTGTGTATGTTCGCAGTCGTTCTTCAGACAAAATCAATTTTGCAACGACAAAATTGACGGTTCAACAACGTGTTATTTATAAACCGTCTAAATCAATGATCCGAATATGTAAGCTTTACTAAAAATTGACATGCTTAGCACAGTCTTACCTCAAAGTTCATATTTATACTGGCTCTGTAGTCTTTATTCGCTTTTAATTGGTGACCCAATTGCGGATGATTACACTGGGACACCCCGTACTGTAAAGAATTTCAATTAATTTCTCTTTCATTTTGCAACCTGAGGTGCGCATAGATCGAACGCTTTGTAGACGACACGACCAGTTGATAGGCAGAGCGAACAAGAAAAGTGCCTCACAGTGCAACCACACTCATTTTAATCACACGAAAAACAAGTTTTATTTCGCAATTTCCATAATTACTTTAAAAAGTGCTCCAGATACAGATACAGAATATTAACCAACCGCTAACTGTCGTCATCCTCGTCGGCAATGACTAGCCCACATGAAATGATCTCGTGAGGTGTACATAGTACTAATAATGGCAACTGCGATGCAAGAAGCTATGTTGAAGAATGTTGCATATATCTGTAGAGTAAATGATATTTTAAAAGGTATTTTTGATTGAAAATTTACAAAATACATGAAATGCTTTAAGAAACTACATTTATGCAATATTTGGCATTTAGACAAAATACAGTGAACTCTCTCATAAGCGAACACTGACGGTACCAAGAAATTTTTATGAGGACAAATCAAACATTTGTTTTGTTAAACATTGAAACCTGCCTAAGCTCCTTTACCTATAGTAACAATAATCAGGATGGTGACATATATAGTCAGGCTATAGACTTTATATAAACTTTTTGTCTTGGTGATATCTCGTTGCTTTGCTACACGCACCGAGCGGTCGTCATCGTTAGTGGATTTTACGCGCCTGCCAGTCGTCAACATGGTACACATCCACCGCCAGGAGTTACAAACCCTCAGAGACACAATTTCATGGCGACCGCGGCATGTCCCGAAACCGCCCTAGCTTAATGTCTTACTATTGATCGATGACATCATGTATCATGTCCCATTTTATCCCTGGATCGATTCCACTCGAACGTATATTCCGCTTTAACTATTTAGAGAACCAGTGTGCCCTTCGATAATCGAACCAACACTCCAGCAGCGTTTGCTCGTTTGGTATCCCAACTTAGGGTACGTTTCCGGTGCAAGCGAATGTTAGCGAATCTCACACTCGACCTCGCAAAGTTCGCTATCCTCATTCAAAATATCGCATTTCCTACGTTGTGGTTCGGGTGCATAAAATTTACTCGCGCAAACTAATCGAATCTTCTCAAATGTCTGATGGTTTCTGATGGTTTCTATTTTACTCGGCGAACAAAGCGAATTCAAGATATTTTGTTTGAGTTTTGAAGGATTTGTACTTAGTTGTGTACCGAATGTAACGCTTCTTTCATCTTTGCTTCTCCATATTCCGGTCTATATTTACAAATTGAACTAATTTTACAACGCTTTTCAATATATTTGTATTTCAAAAAGCTATTTTCTAACAAAAATTGTTCTTCACAAAGCGACAACGACATTATAAGACTTTCCCAAATTACAGCACATCAAAGCGCGACTACTAAGCTGTACGTACTCAGCAGTACAGATACATACGAGTATCTACATAAATAAATAAGCTAATCTTGCTCGCACCGGAAACACTCCGTTCGCGCGAATTCGCCCCAGTCGTATTCGCTAACATTCGCTTAGTTCGCGAGAGTAAATATCGCTTGCTCCGGAACCGCAGCCTTAACCGGCGCGGCGAGCCCATATTAGCCACTATCATATTCTATCGCACGCAAACAGTTCCGCATAAGATGATCTGCGTTTACTATACTGGTATGATACTTCATTTGTTTTTCTTCTTTTTTTCATTAAAAATGCGTCATGTCCGCCATATACAATGAAGACAGATAGATGTTGGTTCGAAAAGGACACATACAACTGCTGCCTTGATTTGTTTACTATTTTTCATTTAATTTGTTTGGTTATTTCTTGCACTTAATTAAACACTTCCGAATGCTATTCACTAATAAAAAATATGAGGCAACAACAAAACGCATTTTATAATATTTTTTCGAAGAATATCCAACAAAAAACATAGGGACGAGCTACAGTTCGCTATTCTTATCCCTATCAGACACCTAGAGAGTCTATATTATAAATGTCCGCTCCCTAGCTCAAACTTCGGTTTTTCAATTAAATTGTTTTATTTAATCGTGGGTGTGTCAGTCGGCGGATTTAAAAAATATTTCAACATAAGAATAAAGGGCACCTAGAGAGCCTATATTATAAATTTCAGTTTCCTAGCTCAAACTTTGACTTTTCAATAAAATTGTTTTATTTAATTGTGGGCGTACTAGTGGGCGGATTTTAGAAATTCTTAGGAGTCAAAGATCATATATAAAAAGTTTCAGCTTTCTAGCTCAAAATTCGTTTTTTCCGATTTTTTTTTTTTTTTTTTTTTTTTGAGTTTGTGGGCGTATCTGTGGGCGGATTTCAAAAATTCTTAAACTTGATTATTTCGGGACCCGAGAGAGTAGGTATATGGTTAAAATTTCAGCTCTCTAGGTCCAATTTAAAGGCCTAATTATTGCCGACGGACGGACGGACGGACATGGCTAGATCGACATTACTATCGATGCTGATCATAAATATAGTAAATTTTGGGGGTCTACAGGCAATATTAAGGTGTGTTACAAACTATGAGTCAAAATTAATATACCCTTAGAATAGGGTATACAAAAATCACAAGTAAATAAAATAAGTAAAAATAAATATTAGGTATTAACGGCCCATTCAGGACCTAAAGCCTAGCTTCTCCAACCACTTTCTTTGCGAAGTGGAAAGGGACCAGTGTTGCCGAAAGTACTCAAGCAAAAAAGTTGTAAATGTGTCTTGTGTTGCTGGAGGTTCTAAAACAAATGAGTTTTCTGCTGTTCCTAAAAATGAAGCACAAAAATCACCTGCTACAAGGGCCAACAATATTGAGTTTTCAAATGCTGAAAAAGTATTAGCTGTTGAAGTTGATACAATGGCAAAATCAAAATCGGTAAAGGCAAAAAAAGCTCCACCAGCCAATGTCAATGTGTCTTCTGTTGCTGGTAAAACCAAATGAGTCTGGTGCTCTTCCTGCAAATTCGGTTCCTGTATCCCCTGCCGAAATAACAGACGCTGGTGAGATTTCTGATGCTGATGAAGTTGATACACCTACCACATCCTCTTTAGAAATAGCAGAGTTGTGGTCAGAGATATTTGTCTTAAAAAATACCCTTAATGAAACGCTTTTCCCTCTGACAAGTGCTTTGTTCAGTATTCCGCGCAGCAGCGCAGCGGCAGAACGAGTTTTTTTCAACTGTTTCTCATTACAGATAAAAAACGGAACTGATTGGAGGTAAATACATTGAATGCAAATCAATGAAGCATTTTTAAATAAAGTTGCAAAAAAAATTGTGTACACACTTACTTTTAAAGACTAAAAATTGTTTGTACTACTATTTTTTCAAAATACTCCCCATTTTTGGCTGCAGTACTACCTTATAAAATGTCTCTCCGGCAACACGGAAAGCGACCTACAATATTACGCCGAATCCGAACGGCAAATTTGGGAAGCTTCTCAGATAACTGATACTCTTGGATATTTGTCAGACGTTCGCAAGAGGTGGGGCAGTGGAAAAAACTCTAGATGTTACTTGGTCCGGCGGTAATTGAACCGGGTAACTTTCGATTAGTAGTCCGACACACTAACCATTGAGCCATTGCGCCCGACGATAAAAACCAACACAGAAGAAAAACAAGCTGGAAATTGACACCAGAATAGAAATTGTTCGCCTATTTTTTTTTTCTCATCTTGCTTTCCCAGATTTTCTTGCGTTTTTCCTCAATTTTCCTCAGATGTATACCCTATTCTAAGCGTATATCAGTTTTGACTCATAACTTGTAACATACCTTAATATTGCCAGTAGACCTCTAAAAGTTACTATTTCCGTGATCAGCATCGATAGTACTCGTAATTTCGATCTATCCATGTTCGTCCGTCCGTCGGCAAAAATTAGGCCTTAAACTAGAGCTAGAAAGCTGAAGTTTTAACCGTATACTCTCTAGGGGCCCGTAATTATCTAGTTTAAGAATGTTTAAAAGCCGCCCACAGAGACGCCCACACTCTCAAAAAAAAAACATTATCAAAGAAATCGAATTTTGAGCTAGAAAGCTGAAATTTTTGATATTATGGTCTTAAGGGGCACAAAATGCTTGGGGGTTAGAATTTTTAAAATCCGCCCACCGACACGCCCACAATTAAGAAAACCATTTTATCGCAAGGTCAAAGTTTGAGCTACTAGGCTCAAATTAATAATATATACTCCCTAGAGGCTCTTAATGCTCTTATTAAACGATTTCTCATATCCGTCTACTGACACGCCCACAATTCGAAAAATCAAAATCGAAAAATCAAAGTTTGAGCTGAGAGTTAGGAAGCTAAAATTCGGAATATGAAGTCTCTAGATATCCTTAATGCTTATGTATAAATATATTTAAAATCCGTCCAGTGACACACCCGTTTTTTAAAAATAACTACGAAACAAAATGAAGAAATTCGCAAAGTATGTATGTAGTTAAAGTCGTTTTGAATATTTCTTTTATATATAGTTTTTAAGGGGCGTTATAAGAAAAACTTTATTTTTCCAATAAAATTAGTTATTAAGATTTTTGTGACGCCCACTTAATGAGGGAAAGGGATAAGAATGGCAATAGGGTAACCAACAGTTCGCCCCAGTGGACTGTAGCCGTTCTTTGTATTTGTGACTTTTGTGAACCACTCACACCTAATGTAATGTTGTACGTAGCATTTTAGGATTTCGCATTTGAAAATAAGGAAAAAATTAAGAATAATTGTAGGAGGTATCATCGCATTATAAGTTCCAGTCTTGCATCCGTCAGTTAAGGAAAGTCTTGCCGCTTCTCGAGATTACTTTACTTACTTTGAAATTCATTTTTTTATTCATTGATAAATATCTACTTACATACTAGACAAAAATGATTAAACCTAACTTAAAATTAACAGGATACTTATTCTTATTTATTGGTCCTTATGCGAACGCTCTAAACTTAACTATATCTTAGAATTATTGCCTTTCGGCCTACGAACTATTTTACGAACTAATCTTACATATATATTCCTCGAGAAAATTTACTAAAACTCGGTATCATTATTGAGATTTTATATAAAACAAATTACAAACTACCTGTTCTACTTACTTAAACTACTTAACATATTCTAACTATAATTAGGATTCTGAGCACTCGTTGCCTAGCGCAATAAGTGGTCAAAATCCCAATTGCTTTCCGATCGCCTGGCAGTCGTCAACGTGCACACGCGCCGCCGTGAGCCGACTGAAGCCTTACAGCGTCAGTCAACTCCCGGAAGCACCACCACACGTTGGCGAGCCCGGCCTCTCCCAAAAACGCCCTAGCTGACTTAATCTAACTTATAAGCTAAGAGGATGTTACCTAGAGTAACGCACCGTCCTGGGAGGGCATGTTGACCCCTCCCCCCTCAACAAGCCACCAAAATTCGGCGAATTGCTTTTCCGTGTCGAATACCGCTTCTCGAGATAAAAGGAATATCGTTCGCATTCATCCATCGACAAGAGGAGAATTAAAGCCTATCATCGTAGTGGTCGGTCGAGTGGAAATATTGCAGCTGTTAGCAGAGGTGTTACTGAAGAGCCAAGGACTTTAATTCGTCGTCGTTCACAGCAATTAAACCTCAAACCAACAACTTTGTTTAACATTTTGCACAAAGATCTGCTTGTAAAGGCTTACAAAATACAGTTAACACAAGAATTAACGCCAACTGGCCACGCATTGCGTCGGCAATTCGTTAATTGGGCCATAGAGAAACAACAACGAAATGTGAAAATCTTAGAGGATTGTTTAAAAGGCCAATGGCCAAACCAAATAAAGATACTGTATGGTGTGGATTATGGTGTAGTGGCGTACTTGGTCCATTTTTCTTCGAAGATGAAAATGGCAAAGCAGTTAATGTGGATGGAGCTCGATATCAAGCGATGATTAAAAACTTTTTGTGAGGTCAATTGTTAGATGATGTGCAGGATATGTGGTTTCAACAGGATGGTGCAACATGCCACACAGCAACGAAATCAATCGATTTTTTGAAAAAGAAGTTTAACAATCGCATAATTTCCCGAAAAACAGACGTTAATTGGCCACCAATTTAATGCGATTTAACAACACTGGATTTTTTCTTATGTGGTTTCTTGAAGAGTGAAGTTCATTTCGACAATCCTCAAACTGTTCAACAACTCAAAGACAACATCATCAAATTGAACCATCATTAAATTATTCGAAAAAGTAATTCAAAATGTTGGTAAAAGGTTGACAGTCTGCCGAGCAGCAGAGGAGGTCCCTTGGACGAAATTCTTTTTCATTATTAACCGGAACTAATGTACATAAATTCCCAATACAAATAAATACAGATTTCATACATTGTATGTGTTTCATTTAACATTTAAAATGATACCTCAAATTCGAACACACTTACGTGCATTTTTTATATCAAACAGATTATGTAAACAAATTAAAGAAAATGTGATTTAATCACAAATGCATCTTTTGTTAAATTAAACAATTAATCTAGATCTCTTCACTTTTGTAGAGTTGACAGGTTTTCTCTAAGTTTATATATTCCAATTTGTATAAACCATTACATTCCACAAACAAATTTTACTAATAGTCTTTGCCACTGAATATAACAACGAGAAAGGTGAAAGTTAAATTCTTATTTGTTTTGTTAGCTAACTATGGTTAACTGTAGAAATAAACATTTGCACCTTAAATCCAGTTTTTTGCAAATTTAATACGAATACATATATTATGTATGGACAAACTATATCGTTCATACTTTCATTGAACATTACTCCTACATCGTAGTCGTACAGGTGTGAATGAAATCTAATTAAATTTGGGACAAGTGAAAGGTGAAAGACATTTCCTTAATTAAGTTTAAGTGTTTTTTATTTTCTCAGAATAATCGAAAGTATGCCTACAAATGAGAAACAATTTATTGTTGTGTCTTCGGACATTAACTGCAGTCAATTTGGCTGGATGAAAGATGGAACAAATCAACACTCCAGATTCTGAGTTGTTTGAATATTTTTAGCAGTTTTTAAAAGTCTGACCCTAGGTCCTTAACGTATAGATTATGTTTACTTTTATGGAATACGGTCGCTCTTCATCTGTTGCATTTGTAAATTATTGCAAATAAATTTGAAAATCGAATTCGTTAAGTCGTCGTACGATCGTATGTTCAAAGATTGATATTTGCTGCGCCGCAGCTAGTACATTATCAGCAGAGCTGTGCTGATGCAGATAAACGAGAAAAATTTAAATTTATTTTCCTACCCACATGAGTGCTCTCGTATGTATGGATGCGGTAGCCAAGCTCACATCACAAGATCCTTGGGTTCATAGATCCCCTTACTGATAAGCGGAGCATTTGCCAAATGGTAAATTGGATGGCACACGACACACTCTCCTATGACGTAGTCCGTAGAGTGTATTAACGTGCGGCACCACACAGCGCGCGTTTCGGACGAGACGGTGGTATTTGATCTACACGAAGCAACCCTAGGAAAGAAAGGAGCTCATTCCCGACAGCGGTATGAGCGGCACCGTGTACAATGGCAGGAAGATGAACGGACCAAATAGTGGATAGTGAACGAAGACGTTGTGAAGGGGAAACGATGGCGACGACCACAGCCAACAAATAAACCAAACACCAAACTGGAGCAAATAATAGTAATTTAAGAAAGAAAATTATTTTTGTCGAAGAAACATGCGGCGGCGCGAGCTCTTATATCGCTCAGTTGCATCCATGGTGCATATGAAGCGCTTAGAAAGTAGAAAGTGCCTGCCTTTTTAGCTGCCTGATACATATTTGTTTTAATGATATAGCATGCAGTGGCTCCGTCAACAGCAGCATCTCCAACCATCACCACCGCTATCGCCGGCTAGAGAGGATGTCGAAGAAGATGAAGGCTACGACAGCCTCTGGTCAGGCTGCTGTGATTGAAAACAGATCGCTGCTGATCACCTGGTGAGCCAGGCTCTTAGATGAGCTTGGTCGCACGTCATTTAACGGTTTTTTGCATACATAAAGATTGGATATGCACTTTTATGAATGCGATTCAGTGCAGGACAGGAAAGTGAAACATATAATGAAAATAAGCTACATCCGATTGAGGCGGCTTCCACCGCCACTCTCCACTCATTTGATGTGATCTAATGCAGTGTTTTACTCCGCTACGTGGTTATTGCTTACAAAATAAATTTATTATCAATTGAATGCTGAACCAGACGGTTCGGTTGTAATGGAATTAAAAGGGAAGATAGATTTAATCCGAAAGTACATGAACAATCTTCGATTCGATTCTATGTGGATACCTACCATACAACCTGATTTGTTTCGATGGGCATAGCACATCTGTTGTATGAATATTACTTTGATCTTGTATTCATTTTGGATGTTACCAAACGCATTCAAAGCGCTTCATTGTCAGTGTCAAGTGTCACTCATGTGACATGCTTCTCTCATATCTGAGGGGACTTAAAGTTGGATTTTGTGTTATGATGAATTCATGTGTTATCTCTTGGGGATTCTTGCTACCTGACCGCCCACTTTTATTCTGTGTTCTATAAATTGGATTATATCGGCTACATACACACAAGACATAAAGCGGATAAGAAGCAAAAGGGTTTGGTACGAGTATCTCGTAATTATTTCCACTTAAAGTAACTTTGTAGGTATGTATGTGCATCATCGATTTGAATTTGAGGATTTTAAGCATTGACAGTGTAGAGGGCTTGAGATGATCAATTTTGTTGTTGCTGTCGGCCTTCCCATAGAGATGCATAGCACAGTGGCTTGACACATGACTATAATGTTTTCCTCTTTTCGTTTCTGATATTGATTGATTATCGCACGAGTTAAAAACGAGGTAAATGAACACGCCTCTGTAAAAAAAAAAACAATATGTGATGTAGCCCTCTAAAATAGCCGATTATCAAGAAATTGGAAATGAACTTATACATTAACCTAGTCATTCACTTAGGTGAGTACGTGTATATACCTTGTATAGCAATGAAAGGTTTAAAATTGATTTAATATGAAACTGGAGGAATTTATTCTGCAGGACATTAAATGCCCCAGCATCCTTAAATTTTCGTCGCGTGCGAGGGACGCATCCAACATTATAAAAGTGCACACATTCCGAGGGGCAAACGTCGACTCTGACCATTTCCTTGTTGCGACTTAATTTAGAGCTCGACTGCTCAACGAGAAAAAGCAGTGAACTACCCAAAACGACGTTGGACGCCTAAGCACACCTGGAGTAGCCAGAGTCTACAGAGAGCGGATGAGCGAGAGACTCTCCTCAGTGCATTCACCAACCACAAGCGGTAACAATATGTGGAACCGATATCATGACATCATCAAGGAGGTAGCCGAGACCATCGTCGGTTACCAGCCACCCCAGAGAAAAAGCCTGTGGTATGATGATGTATGCGTTTATCGGAAGAACGTGACAGAAGATGCACATTTAAAAACGCTGACGCACAAAATAAGCTCAGCGAGGGAAGAGTATTGAGCCATGAGAAGGGAGGAGAAGGAGATCCTGCGTTCCGGGTATAAAACCGGAACGCAGGCTCTTCGAAACAGCGACGGAAACCTAGGCACCGAACCACAGGGAATAGAAGATGTATTTAAGCAGCATTTCCAACAGCTGATAAATGGGCATCATGTACAGAAGTGATAGGGGAAGAAGGGAACCCACGTCCTGTCAATGAAAAAAAGATTTCACCACCCAGCTCAAACAGGTAAGTGATGTGAAGATTCTATCTCGTGTTCATCGGGCAACGTCGCCTGAAAATACCGCCCTCGTAGCTGAGCGTGTGACTGATGTGACCAGGCGTGTCAATTTCGAGGCAATCACAGGAATTGGGCTTATCCGCAGCCACCGCATGTTGCATAAAGATCTTAGCCTACATCCTTTTACGTAACAATTGACTCAAGACCAGCAGACCACGCCCTACTTATTCCATTGATTTAAAACGATACCTCTTGTTGGATGACCCTATATTCTTTTTGTTCTACTTCTCCTTGACGGCGAGATTGCGATCAGAATTAAAGGGATTTTCCCCTTTCCGCTGGTTCAAACTTAATAGACTTTGGCAGGGTTACCGGTTTCCAATCATTTTGTGAATAATTACTTCCTCGAACACAGTCCTGAGGAAATAATTTCCATTTTTTCACAAAATCCAAATCCGCCCTTGCATCCTGAAAGAGGTTCTGAAATTGAATCCGATAATGCAAATTATATTATAAGCTTTATTGCAGCTATCAAATGAAACGCGTTTGGCGAATATGGGTTATCACTTCGGTTTATGAACTAATTTTTCCCCATGCCATAGCCCATTTGACCCACATATTAACCACTGCATTGCAATTTCAAAAATCGTCCGTAACATTTGGAAAATAGCTCGAGTTGTACCCGTTGCAAAAAAAAACTACCCCTATATCTGCTGCTGATTTCAGACCAACTAGTATTTTAACGTCCTTGTCAAAAGTCTTTGAGAAAATCATAGCAAGATAGGTTATTGAACACTTATCTCTTAATAACCTTTTGTATGCGGGGCAATCTGGTTTTAGGTCCAACGACAGTTGTTCTACTGCGATGGTTAATATTTTGGAAGATATAAGAAATAAGTTTGATATCGGTTCTATTACCCTTCTTTGTCTGCTTGATTTCCCGAAGGCTTTTGACAGGGTCAGCCTCAAAATTCTGTGCTTAAAATTAAAAAAATTCTTTGATTTTGGTAACAGTGCAGTAAGACTTTTTGAAAGCTTTCTTTCGAATAGATTGCAGATAGTTATAAGTTTTGATTCCTCTTCCGCTCTTTTACCTGTGAAGCAGGGGTACCACAAGGATCAATCGTTGGTCCCATTATTATTTTTATTTGTTTATTAATGACTTGCCATCTGTGTGTAAACATACTTCGGTCCCTCTCTATGCTGACGAAGTTCAGCTCTAATTGGCCAGGCCATTTAATAATACAGCTGAACTTGCATCCAAGCTAAATGTGGACCTCTCAAGTATTTATTTTTAGCCTGTAGCTAGTCGACTATTTTTAAATCCATATCAAGCAACAAAACTAAATATAAACACTCTACCTGATGTCGTGCTTTTCGATTATAAACTAGAAGTCGCTAAGACCGCTACTAGCTTGGGATTCGTTATCAACTCACATTCGATAGGATACGAGAATTTCTGGATGTCTTCGGAAGTTGTGGGTAAGTGCACAAGTTTAACTCACACTACCACCAGACGGAAACTTGTAATAAGTCTTATTTTACCCTTAACTGCGTATGCTGAGCTTGTATACTGTAACGTTGATTCCTTATCCCAGCTCAAGCTTCAAGTTGCTTTCAATGACTCGGTAAGATATATTCATGTACTACTCAAATTCGACTATATTTTGCAACAGTCAAAGGGCATAACCCTTAAACATTAAATTGACGACAGAAATTGTATATTTTTACATACCATAATATCAACTAAGACTCCTTTGTAATTATATAAATAACTTAACCTCGCTCGGTCTCTTAGAACCCTTTGTTCGATTCCATCCCGTTTTTATTGTCTTAATGCGTCCCATTTGTTTTTTATTTATGCTATCAAATTATTGAACTCTCTACCTAAAAACATCAGAATCGTCTCTAATGTCGCTCGCTCTTAAAGTGAGTTTTTCTCCAGTTGTCTCTTCTTCTTCGACATTAAGGGGTCGGTGAGTCTATGATCAGGATCAATGGAATCATAACCCTGCCACTCAATTGCATCCCTACTCCCAACTACCCAAATTTGTAATATATTCTATTTATAATATAGTTAAAATCATATAGTTTAAATCATTTGTCTCTCCTATTTTATTCAATTTTATTTGCCCCTCTCTTCCTATTCTCTCGTTTCTTTTACCATCTTTATCAACCAGCTTTTTATTTCTGTAAACTTAATTTTAAGACTTACGCATTGTTGTATTGAAATTAATTTCTAATTCTCTTAACTCTATGTACTATAAAAGATTTGTATCTTAATGTACATTAAAAATTGTATTATAATAAAATTAAGTTAAAATTAAATTGAATTGAAATTGAATTGATTTCGATTTCGACGCCTGCATGGTCCCTGATTTTGATTTTTGTTTAATCGTACATTTACACTACGGATTTGCATGCTCACTTGCATGAGAGTCTCATCGACTTCTTCATCACTAAAGGGTTGTCGGGAAACTCTATTGAAGTTGAGGAATACTTCGATCTTTCTTCTGATCATTCACCGGTGATTTTGACAATTAACGGCTGTCTACGAAAAAAAGAAGGTTCACCCAGACTAACTAACATGAAAACAAACTGGCAATCCTTTCAAAAATACTGTGAAAGTAAAATCGATCTCAAAGTGTCTCACGAACTTGAAGACGAAGTCGATCAATTTATTGATGTCATACAATGCTCAGCCTGGAAAAATCCCCATTAACGGAAAATAACCACAAATTGCGAAATAAAATATCCCTTGGAAATTACTCAATTGTTAAAGAAGAAAAGGAGAGCGCGCAAAAGATGGCAACAATCTCGCGCTCCACAGGATAAAACCATTCTTAACTACCTTTGTAGTAAACTCAAGGGAGAAATTCGAGACTTTAAAAATCGTGAAATTTCAACATATCTTGGAAGCCTAACTGCGGATAAAAGTACAAATTACTCCCTCTGGAAAGCCATGAAAGGCATTAAAAAACCAAAAACGCAAGCGCCACTCATCAGGAAAATCAATGGAGAATGGGCAAAGAGTGACAAGGAAAAAGCCGAAATATTTGCCGAACATCTGGAAAAAACATTTAAACCATTTCATGGTCAAGCGTTACTCGAATTTCGTGTCCTAACCGTGGCACCTGACAATTATAGAATAAAAAGTGTATCGCTACCCAAACTACGCTTCGAAATAAAGAAACTAAAATTAAGCAAAACTCCTGGATATAACTTAATCACAATACAGGTTCTTAAAGAGTTACCTAGGAAAGCCTATCTTTTAAATGCATCGTTCAGGTTATTGTACGTTCCACGACAAAAGAAGGTAGCAGAAGTTATAATGGTTCCAAGGCCCGGTAAACCACTAAATGACAAAAAATCATATAGGCCATTATCGCTCTTACCGATAATGTCAAAGGTATTCGAAAAACTTTTGTTAAAGCGCCTCATCCGATTATCGAAGAACGTCGATTAATACCTGATCACCTATTCGGATTCAGGACTAAGCATTCTACAATCGACCAGGTTTACAGAATAACCAATGTAATTGAAAAAGCCCTAGAGGAGAAAAAAATATGTTCTAGTGTTTTTCTCGACGTCTCTCAGGCCTTTGATAAAGTATGGCATACGGGCTTCAAACATAAGCTAAGACAAGCTTTTCCGAAACAGTTACTTACAGTTACAGTTACAGACTCTTTCGTGTAAAACACGGAAATGATTACTCTGAATTCAAAGAAATCGCGGCAGGAGTTCCCCAAGGAAGCGTTCTTGGACCGATTCTATTTCTAATATATACTAGTGATATTCCGCAATAAGAAGGCACAACAGTAGCCACGTTTGCAGACGATACAGCTATATTAGCGATCAGTAATACCGTTGAATCAGCAACTAAGACAAATTTGTGATTGGACAGACTTGGCGTATTGCTCTCAACGAGGCCAAATCAACGCACGTGAATTTTACTTATATTTATAAATGTAGACAACTTACCAATTTTCATTGATTCGGTACGAATTCCGTACGCAAACTAGGCAAAATATTTGGGAATGACACTTGATGCGAAATTAAAATATAAACCGCACGTCAAGAAGAAACGCGAAGAGCTCGCCATTCAATGTAAACAAATGCACTGGCTGCTTGGTAGATTTTCGCAACTCAGCATACAGAACAAGCTGTTTTTATACAAGCAAGTACTAAAACCGGTTTGGACATACGGTATACAACTTTGGAGTTGTACCAAATCCAGTAATATCAACATTTTACCAACTTTTCAAAACAAAGTGCTAAGAAAAATAGTAAATGCACCATGGTTTATCAAACACTGATATCCACGTCCTAATTATGGCTACCATCTAAACCTAAATAGTAGAGCTGTGTCAATCGTGATTGATTCGATCTTTTTGACCCGATCACAATAAAGTATTGGTGATTGCAATCACAATGCCCGAAGTCAATCGTTCATCGAGTCAATACTTTTGTTCTGTTCTGACTAATTCATTTCTTTATTACTGATTTTTTATCTACTGAACCAATAAATGTGTTAATATATCAAAATATTTTTATTTATTTCGGCTTATTTCGTTTTACCAACACATATTTGTTCTACAAGGTGGCGCAAAAATAACCGTCCGATGTTTTTTTGTCACCGACCGATTATTGCTCAAATAAATAGTCACCAATATTCCGCGTTCTGGAGCAGTGTAGCGTAACATTGTTTATTAACGTGTATTTCGCATGTGTTTAGTACACAAATGTCAAAACAGAACTGACATTAGGGGCCAATCGCAAAATTTATAGCATTTTCTGATAGGAGGATTACTTTTGCGCCACCTTGTACAAAAATATCGCTTCTGTGCAATAACCTCCATTTCCTAATTATTCAAAGGCGTTTTGGTATTTTTGAGTGTATTCACTCTTACAATCCATTCGAATGTATCTGTCTCTATCGAAACTAAATTTGTAATTGAACGAATGATGATTGGGGTTTTTGATTGTATTGAAATTGAATGGAGCAATACAATACTCCCATGTCCCATCTGTCATTGATTGATTGAATGATTGATTGAAATGACCGAATCATTTTTTCAACCAATACTTGAACGATTCGATCATTAAATTTGAACGATTGACACAGCTCTACTAAATAGGTCACTCAAGACTGATTTGGAGACAGACTGGAATCTCTACTGATCGAAGCAGAAGGCATATAAGAGGCTAATTCGGGTATCGAAAAGTGCTTCTTATAGGAATTTCTGCGAAAAGATTGAAACACTGGGTGAAACTAGTAGGTTGGTTAAAGTTCTGAAAAAGGGCAAGCCAGCCAAACTGGACTCACTTAGAAAACTTGATGGCACCTTCACTGAGACGAAAGCGGAAACTCTTAGTTATCTGCTGGAGTCTCACTTTCCGGGTAACCAGATTACAATTGGCTCACAACCAGCCCCGATTACCGAGACTATGAGTGAGCCAAGACAAACAACTCGGCGTAGCTGGTACTCGTATATTGCGAAGGCCGTGGTGACGGACGAGGCCATTAAATACGCCTTTGCGTCTTTTGACGGCTTCAAGTCGCCTGGTACGGACGGAATATACCCAGCCATGCTGCAACAGTGTACAAACCAGTTGCTACCGACTATGAAGAAAATCTTCACCGCTGTCCTAGCACTGGCATACATTCCAACACCCTGGCGTACAGTTAGAGTGGCATTTATACCAAAAATTGGCAGAAGTGACTACACGCTCGCCAAGAGCTTCAGACCAATCAGTCTGACTTCCTTCTTGCTGAAAAGCATGGAAAGTCTGGTCGAGCTTCACGTGCGCAAAACTGCTTTCCGATTGCACCCACTATCTCAGATGCAACATGCCTATCAACGCGGAAAATCCTGCGAGACTGCGCTCCAGAATCTAGTTGGTAGAATTGAGGGCGCGCTTGACAGAAAAGAATACGCGATGGGCATTTTCATCGATATTGAGGGTGCTTTTGACAATGCGACTTTTGATAGCATGTGCAGCTCCGCCAGACAACACGGCGTAGACGAACCATTAGTGTTGTGGATTAAAGCAATGCTAATGAATAGAACGTTGGTTGAGGATGCGGATTGTGGCCGCTATGTTATGACGGGGGTAAACAGAGGCTGCCCGCAAGGCGGCGTTCTGTCTCCAGTGCTGTGGTGTGTGCTGGTCGACTCTCTGTTGAACGCACTCAAAAGTTCTAATATATACGCTTAGGCGTACGCGGATGATGTTGCCGTGCTTTCTGTTGGATCATGCCTAGCGACTGTATGCGCCAAGGCACAGTCGGCCCTTGACGTGATCGACGAATGGGGCACTAGGAATGGGCTCTCGGTCAATCCTCTTAAAACTGAGGTTGTTCTCTTTACGAGAAGGAGGAAGCTGGTCGGGTTGATCAGCCAGTGCTAAAAGGCGTCACAATCTCTCTCTCTCTCCAATGAAGCAAAGTATCTGGGAGTCATCCTGGATAGCAAACTTCTTTGGTCCAAACATGTTGAGCTGAAGACTGCCAAGGCACTGTCTGTTTTCCGGCAGTGCAAAGGCATTTTCGGCAAGACATGGGGCTTATCACCGAAAAGAGTCCTATGGATTTATACGGCTATGATAAGACCATGTATAGCATACGCATCGGTTGTTTGGTGGAATAAGCTTTCACGTAAATACGTTACTGCTGCTTTTGCCAAACTCCAAAGGTCTAAGAAGAGGTGGCTTTTGGTATAATACGCACTGGAGTTTTGATGAACTTGCGCAACGGTTGTCCTTCGACTCCTGTCCTATGGATATGCCGTCTGATGCGATGACACCTGAACTTCGGCTAAAGCGCAACTACGAGGTCGACTTTCCTCGCGTCCAGGACTGGCTCCGGCCGGACTCTGAACCTGGAAGGGAATGCAATCGAATCTTCACGGATGGCTCCAACACCGATCAAGGATCTGGTGCTGGTGTCTTCGTGGAGAGCGAAAACGTTAGACTCTTTTTTCCGTTAGGCAAATATGCGTCAGTCTTCCAAACAGAGACTTATGCTATCCTAATGACCATGGACTATGTTACGAGGAACAGGTGGAGGGGGCGAAGTATCTACGTCTGTAACGACAGTCTGGCTGCGCTAAAGGCCTTACTCAAACTCTTAACTACCTCAAAAATAGTACGTGAATGCAAGATATCTCTGAATTCGGTCGGAAGGCTGAATTCACTTAAACTTGTCTGGGTCCCGGGTCATAACGGGATCACGCGAAATGAGATCTCCGATGAACTTGCTAGACAACGCTCAGAGGGGGACTTCTCAGGACCTGAACCAGCGATCTGTCTGCCTGCCTCCTCGGTCAGGGCTTCCATTGACAATCGCCGTTGGCATGACTCTCCAGGGTGCAGACAGACTAAGCCAATTCTCCCCGACGTCTGTGTGAAATCCGCGGCATTCTTGTTGTCTCTCAACAGAAAAGACTGCAGACAGACCACTGGCGTTCTTACGGGATACTACGATTTTGCCTAGCACCTTAAGGCCTAAGCGACACCACCAAATGCGAAGCCTGTGGAGAAAGCGACGACACTGCGGAACATTTCCTCTGTGATTGTCCTGCTTTTGCTCGTATCAGGTGGCAGGTATTTGGTGCGGACATGGTGAGTGCTGTAAACCTAAGCTCCTTATCATTGAAACGCCTTCTCGTTTTTCTTAGAAAAACGAGTAAATTCCTACAGAAAAAAGGGGTGTGTCTGCCTGATATAACAATGGACCAGTATTGAGTCACATCCAGTGCAGAAAGTCTCACACACCCGGACAAAAAAAAAATGGCTACCGTCGAAGATGAAATAAAACATTTTGGCCGCAAACAGCAGACACGCCTTCACGTCATTGCAATAACACCATGCTACAAATTCGAGACGATACTAACCTAGTGCGCCGATTAAAAAGGATAAAACCATTTGAATTAGCGCAATAAGATGTAACCGCGTGCTTATGCTGGTATTAGCAGGTGCCTCCACTGGGAAACTGCCTGCCAAACGCGTATTTAACAGTTTAAATAAAACTACTAGATACGAATAACCTAGTTATAGTATGAAGGTTTCGAAGGGAGGTGGTTTTTTTTTCTTTTCTTAAGTGAGAAAAAGTGAGTGTAAGATTTTCCACCTACCCCTATTATTCGTCCGTTCTGGTTCCAAGTCTCGTGCTTTCAACCAGGATAAGTAACTCTCAGCTTGCTGAGAGTAGCGTTAATATTACTATGGCCTGGGAGTACTATTAAAAACTCTTTTCAAAAAAAAAACCTGCATGAGAGCTTCAAGATATTGTGACTTTGATTTGCCCATTAAAAACGCCTTTAACGACAGGCGCTGTTCCTTGCGGCCCGCTACAGTGATATTCTTAGCCCGTCCCTGGACGGTCAACCTTGAAATCCATATAGTACACCGACGAATTCAATGCCCGTACAAGCTAAGAATACCCCCGAAAGCCCAAAAAAATAAGTCGGCTTATAAACTCCTGAAACTCACAATGCAACACCACATGCATTTAGACGGCAGACGACTGATAATTGTCATGTCATTAATATTAAATTATTCAAGAATTTGTAAAATTGGAAATTGTACGTATCTACGTATGTAAATTGAATAAAAATAATCTAATCTTTTTTTTTATTTTTTTATTTTTTTAATTTTTTTTTTTATTTTTTTTTTTTTATTAACATATTTTATTCACGGATGATGAATTAATAACTAATACATATACATTTGACAAAAGTATGGAATAAGATATTAGGGTGACATTCTATAGCCTTGTGAAGACTAGAGGCGAATGGCCCATTGGTTAAATAAATATTCAATAGCTGTGGGGTTTTATTTTGTTTATAACAAGAATAATGAACAAAACAAAATCTAATCTAATCACATGCATTTAATTGGGTTCAGTTTTAAAGTGAAACGAAAGCGAGAGGCCTACCGATATTCATCGAGGTGGAACTGGTGAACTTCCGATTAGGAAGTGTGAATAGTACACTTACGTTCTGTCCGTGGTAAGACACATGTCGGTATTGAAATATCTAACGTATAATGGCAAATGCACTTGGTTTGCAAACGTCGAAAACTAATTGGACCTCTCTTGGATATCGGACAAATATCTGAAACTTGGGCTCAAACGTTGAATACACTTAGTTCGGATTATATACGAGCATTAGTCCTTTAATAGGACGACCAATAACTGTATCTCTACTGCTTCTAATCGTTCTACGCTCATACGTTACTTCTCTAACTTTTTTTTTTTTTTTTTAATTTTGGCTCGCCAAGGCGATTTAATACTTCTCCAACTTAGTCTTAATAATAATTTGCTGATAATTGTCAATTATATCAAAGAAGGACAACCAACTATTACTTGCAAACAACTCTTTCTTTAGAGCCATTCTTTCACAATTTACCAGCAAACCAACCATTCATAACCACATTTATAGACCCGATCTCAATTCAATTCGTACTTTAAAATCGTTCATTACTTCGCCCACAAATCGAACACTCGTTTAACAATACACTTGTAGCCATATTTGCTAGCTGCCTGGCTCCATCTCCATCCATGAAATAAAAAGTTATTTTGCGTCTTTTATCTCGGAAAACCGGACGACATATCTGTTGTAAAAGTAAAATTTTCTTATTTCACTGCTACCATTCAACAAACAACGTGATAAACTGGAAATTATGTGCAGTGCCAGAGAGACATAGATGGACCTACAGCAATGTGAATTGCGAATTCCTCAATTCCTCAGCCGCTATATCATTTTTGTATCGAAACACAATAAATCCTCAGATCCACACTCTTCTCGCAAGAAATACATTAGGCTGTTAGATGGTTTATTAACCAGACAAGTAGAAGTTGTAGACACACATACATTTTGATGTGCATTGTTAACCTTTTATGGATCACACACCACAAACAACCGCACACAACTTCACTCTACATTCGGCGGCCGGTCGATGATGATGATGATGATGATTGCGATGCGATGGTAGCTAACAGCACGAAGTTGTAGCTCATTGTAGATCTTTATCTAGATTAAACTAAAAAGGCTGCTAAGCTGCCGGTTGCGTGCTGCTCGGTGCCACCATTGCCACTCGTTTAATAAATTAATGAAAAGTATTTGGCCATTTTGGGGTTTTCCTCTAATTAGATCGAATACTGTGGCTAGCTTACGGGAGGCGCTCTTGCGTAAAATGTGGGCCAAAGTTCCTTCTTACGTGTATGAGAGTGGCTTCGAGTTGGCGTCTTTCCTTGCATACCAAACGATAACGAGCTGCGCATGTCTGAGGAGGACTCTTAATATGGTCATTTGATTTGTTATGCTGCATTAGTATTATTGATTAACGGTAGTACAGAGTTTAAAAAACAAAAAAATTGCATTTCGACGCGATGCCGGTAATCATATTTGGCACACGTCACAATGCAGATGCTAAGGCTGATGCCGAACATAATTAACAGAAGCTTGATTTTGCCCTGCCTCCAAAGTGTGCAGATTTGCCAGTAATTTGCTCACTTCTTGTGGCAGTGATTGATTTACCTGCTTCGCATCTCGCCCCACAACACAATAATTGATACGGTATGCATCATCATCTCTCGGTTTCTCGTGTAGTGTCCGCCAACTACACAAACCGAACACCGATTGAGTATTCGCATTTTCAATGGAGCACACATTCGTTAGCCGACTTGCGGAAGCGATTCTAGTTGCTTCAATCATCAGCGCACAAATGGGCATTAAGCCAAACAGAACGTACCTACGTAAAATCTTGGAGGCTTCTTTTTGTTGGCTATGTTGTCGCTCCCGATCGCAATACTCTTGAATTAGGGATTCCGCAATTTGAATACACATTCCTTCCGTGGAAGAAGGTGAACTGTATGTGTGGAGAATGAAATTAACCGGCAACCTAAGGAGTTCACTATACTCAATCAACAAAAATGCGCATAAGAATGCCCTGTGCACATGCGCGCCTCCTCTGATCGGGTACCATCATGTATTCCTGTGATCTCATTTTCTTCCGGCGCAATGCCAACGCCTGCGACGAGTTCACCTAGAGCCAAAAACGTGCATTGCACGGTCGTAACTGCAAGCCATGTCTTTTGAAATCTAGTGTACCTCCTCCACCCACTCATTCAGCATCGTTCATTGCTACATGGAAGGAACATCATTAGTTCCAACATCAGGAGTTGTCTTTTGTTGTTCGTCATAGTCATATAGCTGTTGTCTCAGTCATCAATGTTGTCATTAGTGGCAGATGTTCATCCTACACGCCACTCCATACTGGACATAGTTCGCGAACATTGCCACTGGCAGACTTTGGACGCCATTTGTTAGAAACCCGTGATCAGTTGGTTAAGCGATACATATATTTAAATAACCACATTATTTAAAAAAAAAATTAAAAAAATGTAGCCAAATCAAACACAGCTGTCGCCAGCCATCGTCGTTGACTAATTCGCTTTTCGACGGCGTTCACAACTCGATTTAGCTGATACACTTGCCCAGTTTAAGATGCTTTCAAGACCTGTAAAATAATGTGCGATTTTTGATCTCTCTGTCAGATTGACTGACAAGGGAAAGTAATTAAGTTTATAGCTGACTGCAATTGTGCACTTCAGAAAGATGATGGTTTAGTGCGGCATTGCAGACCAAGATCCGCTTGTTTGACTTTCGGTGATTAAAGTAACACTGTTATGGTTTTTGATGGCCAACTGTTTTAAGTTGTTTTTTTATCGTTTTTGCCTTTGGATATGAAAGTAACAAAAGTACATACGTCCATTAACAGCCCTTTCCCTAGCCAATACTGCATACAAAACAACATGGTCGACGTTAGGCCACAAAACAATTAACATGGTCAATTGTTTCCGCTATGTTAACATGACCTTTCATTTTCATAATTAAATCTACAACTTGTTTTTTTTTTTGTCTTTGCAGAATTACTGAATGCTTATCGCGGTGAATGCAGTCGAACTATGGAACAACTTGTTGGTTGCTGAGTGGAAACTGGATTACTGGGTTACGGAGGCCCACACAGTGGCGCAAAGGAACGCGTGGTTGGTAGAGCAGACCCATATTCACACTAAACCGGGCGCTAATAATGCGAGAAAAGGATCATTCACCAAGAAAAATGCTTCCTAGTCCAAAGCAAGGGTCGGTGTACCCGATGTTAGGTCAAACACCTGTTACATACGCATCTCATGTACCTTATGACTTGTCGCCTGCAACTCGAACGTCGTCAACGTCAAGTCTCTTTCATCAAAGTAGCGTAGATCAGCCTCTGGATCTTCGATTGGAGCATAAAAAAAAATCACCGACTAGGAACGACGAGCCCCTTGAAGACGAAAACAGCAATCTTATCTTACAAAACGATCGCACCCCGACTTCTGACCGAAGCCCAAGTCCTGTTAGTCATAAGAACTTTGAAAATAACAATAGTACTATCCACAACAATAACAATCTCCTGATAAGTCCAAACGATTGTAAAAAAAAATTTCGGCACAACTCACTCAATCATTCACTACTCAAGGAGGAACTTCGGATATCGTCTGGGGGTGAAGCTGGACTTCACCATCAACAGCGATCTAGCCTGCCGTTTTCGACGAGCGCACTACATCCCTTGATGTTGGAGGCGATGGCCAAAGCAATACCTCTGCCCTATAGAAATCCATTCGTGCCACCGAGACCACCAGCGAACGCGTTCGACCTGCTCCGCCCACAACAAAAGGACCTATTACGTTCTCTGCCGCAGATGGCATCATCGATAACGAATTCTAGGCTCAGTTCCAATACTTCTAGCCCTAACAACAATACTAACAATAATAACAACAATGAGGCTATAGCAAACGCAAATCAAACCACAGCGGTAAGCGTCAAGAACAAAGATCGATATTCGTGTAAATTTTGCGGAAAAGTGTTCCCTCGATCGGCGAACCTAACGCGCCACCTGCGGACGCACACGGGCGAACAGCCATACAAATGTAAATACTGCGAACGTTCCTTTAGTATATCAAGCAACTTACAGCGTCATGTGCGCAACATTCATAATAAAGAGCGTCCCTTCAAGTGTGCCCTATGCGAGCGATGTTTTGGCCAACAGACAAATCTGGACCGCCATCTGAAAAAACATGAGGCTGATGCGGCGTCACTGGGTCTCGGAATCGATGACCGACTGCGAGGCTTACGTCGTAATAATCGCGGAGGCTTACAGGAGGAGTCATATTTCGAGGAGATTCGATCATTTATGGGTAAAGTGACGCAAATTCCTATACCACTTCAAACTCAGCTGTCATCGTCGACAGAGCTCAACTCGCCCAGCAGAAGTTCCTCATCGTCTGAACCCCCGTCATCCCCTCAGAGTAACCATTGTCTGCAGGTAATCAAACAGGAAGAATGCAGCGGTCGCATAACGAACTGTTTTAGCGAAAACTCGACGAACGCACCCGCAGGCGAGAGTTTAAGCACTAATATGAACGAAGACCATATCAAAGTGACCTGACCTCTCCATTTCGACGTAGCACCTAAAATACTTAGCTTGCTTAACAAATTTCAATAAATAAATAAGGGATTTTTGCAACAAAAAATGGGATCACTTGGCAAGCTCAATCATTGAAATACGTATGCTAGAGGAACGAATAAATAAGGGTCAAGTAGTACAATGCTAGTTTCTAAAAAAAACATTTCGAGGTTGTTCCTGCCTTTTACATATTGTGTTAGGTGTAGTGTGTACAAGTATTACACGAGTAATGGCATTATTTTTCTTTAGTCATTGTCATATTTTGGTTCTACAAGCTCTAAAAGAAACGCATCACGACTTTGTGCACGGTTTAAGCGAATAGATAATTTTTAACAATTTACCTTTTTTATACAGTATCCAACAAAAGAGTTCTAATGCAATCGAAATATTGTTGTTTTTTAACAAAACGACGTCCCGTCGACGTAATTTCAATTTTACAATACAATCAAAACTCACTTTGAAATTCAACGCATCAAAAATGATTGAACTAAAGGTATTAACAACAACACACGCCATCTAGGACCAATTTTCTTTGAGCTCAAGATCATGTGCCATTTAAGTTAAGTTTATAAAAAGGCTCCAGTCCTTGTTGATACCATACACCGCTCAACAAGTCAGTTGTCAGACTTCATATGGTGCTTAATTAATGCTGCTCGTCATGTAAAGAGCTGGGTAAACCAAATCCGAAAATGAACTAGTTCAACTTTTTAAAAGATTCAAAAAAAAAAACAAATTAAATTCTGAAGCATTCTTATAAATGCATTTAATAAGTTATATGTACAATACGTATTGAAACCGCGGGGACGCAGGTTCAGATTCTTGCTTACAAGATTTCAACCTACAGAATGGGTACCTCCTGAGGACTCTTAAATCTTTACAATTTGGATTAATAAATCCAATTTCAGAGCTGGATGACAACAATAGTAGTCAATGTGATTTTTTTTTAAGAAAATCGAGGACGCCACAAATACTGGCGATCACAAGGATGAGGCCAACCGATTTTCAGTCTTTATAACTGTTGGATTTTGTATACCCGTAAACTTTTACTACCTGGGAACAGGTACATATTTTCATAACATTGAAGGGCAAATAAGAAACGACCGCTGGAATTTCCCAAGATCAAACAATGAACTACTTAATAAAAATAATAATCATATTAAAAAAGTTCCACGTCTTCTGATTGAATCCAGCTTCTAACAGCTGGATAGTGGCATTGTCTTGTTGGAATTTCCAATACAGGGGTCCGAAAATTTGTATCACTTTTGGATACAAACATTTGTAGTTGCTTCCCCTCATTGTTGTGGACAACAACTCTAACTTGATTGTGCCATAGTGGGTAATAGCCACTTGTCCTGCCAAAATAAGCTCCACCTTTCTTAAATCATGGAAATAAAAGTTTTAACCATCGGGGCCGTCAAGGTTAAACTTTTTTTTATCCGAAAAGACAACGTGTTTCCATTCGCTGCTCCAAGCGACATGTGGTCTTGCAAAATTTATTCGATGCTCCTTGTGTACTTGCCTAAAAGCAGGTTTCTTTTTGTATAATGCCACATTTTCGTATTACGAGTATCCTTCGGACCGTTTGTATGCTGACTGATACTCCGCTGTTGGCCCTTATTTTAGTCACTGGTAGAGTAAAATTTGAGGCAAGCCGTAAAATAATCCGATTTTCTCGCAATGTTGTTACTTCTGCCGTGCTTCCTTTTGGATTTTTTTTATAGTGTTGTGTGGATCCGCAAGATAACTGTTTACAAAAGTCTTTCTTCTATTTAGCCTCCTTGCAATTTCTTGGCCTGAGAGTCCTAACTCCTTGAAAGCATATATTTTTCCTCTTTCCGTCGCTGTCAAAATCTTTCCGGAACCCAATTATTTTAACTAAATAAAAACAGTTCTTTTCAACGCTTTTTCAAATATTCTTAACAAAACTTTGATGTGAACTCCTCATCCTACGCTTTTGAAATATGTAGTTCATTATTTGATCTATTCAAATTCCAGCGGTCGTTCATATTTACCCTTTAATTTTATGACTAACTGATGGGAAAATATGTAGCTGTTCACAGGTAGTAAAAGTTTCCGGGTATAACATTTCCAACATGTATAAAGACTCATCCTTGTGATGGCCAGTGTAGATCTTTGATTTCTTTCAACCGACAAAGAACATCAAAATCAATAAAGTAGCAACACTGCAAAATTGAAGGAATTTTTGAGAAAGAAACCACATGAAAGGAGCTACACCCGTCTGAATTGGAATTCGGATCTAATTGTACCAGATGAAAGTCCTCTTTCTGGAATAATTTGAGATTTGCGGCTTTTAAAACACTTGCGGTCTTTAATCGCCCAAGTAATGTCATTAATGAAAATTATAAAGAGCAGTCGGCTTAAATGCTTCCTTGGGGAGGCTAACCGGTCAATTTAATTGACTTATTGTCAATTCGTACTTTTTGTTTTTTTACTAGCCGCTAAAAAAACAGAACTGGAAGGATTAAGGTTAGGTAGTGCAGGCATTTAGTTGTTTCTCCTTCTTCTTTAACGACGAAGTGGCCTAGACTCATCATAAGCCCAAAGTAGGATCTTGTTTTCCATGAAGCTGTTCAGATCAGATTAGCACAAGCTTTTTTGCACCTAGCTTTGAGGTAAAGCAAGTGCTTGAAATGTGTTGAATTTGAAAGACTGATTTGGAGACACTACACCATTGTTGTATGTCTGACGTACAAAAAATGTAATGGCATATAAACGGTAATGAGGCAAAGATGAAAGCATAAGTAACAGGCAGTCCGTTCGCGCACTAAGATGGAAACGTAAATTTGTAAAAAGATGAATGAAAGAAAAATCTTCTTTCGTTAATTTTTCTTCACACAGAATTTCAGCTGGGAAGAACATGAAAACTGTCAAATGGTGAAATCCAAATAAAACAGCGGTTGCTTCTTTTCAAGCCAAATTTTGACGTTTCTCATTTTGTTACACAAAAGCGTTCGCGTACTTTTCTTTCAAATATGAGGATTCTCTCTCTCGATTTTGGAGATTTGACAGTTTTCATTTTTCTAAACATAAAAGCACACGAACGGACCTAAAGTTTGATCGAAAAAAAAGTTCCAATTACGATTCAAATAATCCTTCACTCAAACCAAAAAATTTGCGCTAACGACTTGATTGGTATTATTCTGTTCAAAAGGAAGATCACATAAAGTGGATCAGCGACCGCAATTGTCGAATGTTATTCCTAAGGTGTTGAATTGTTCTTGGATGATTGGCCTACACCTTTCCTTGCAATGAAAAATACGGCGAATATTGTAAGATAGTAAGATTTTGCATTCCAAGTCTTATTCGGGTTTCTTTAGATAATTCGATCATCGATCGTTGATGAGTAATTTGGATATTGTGGGGATGCAGGTGAATATCGATGTGCGGCCTCGGGCGTGGGATTGTGCGCGAGATGTTTAATTTGTTTAGAAAAAAGGACTTACATTGAACAAAAATTTCTAAAAACACAACGGCAACACTCACAGAAATCTGTTCTATAATCCTAAATTTAAATTAAATTTATTGATGTCAATAGTTTTTGGAAAACTCACATGCAAACCCAAAATTTTGATTAAAACAAAATGTTTAGACCAATTTTTTTTCTGTCTTTCAAAACCGGTATAGTACTTTATTGTAAGTGATGCCGCTGTTTCTCAATATTTTTTTCTTCAATTTAAGCCATTTTCTCTAAAATTGCCCCTACCTCATAAACAGGGCGAGATATACCTCCCTCTCATATTAAAAAAATGCTTGTTTTTGACCCTTCTACAAAAAACCGTTATCAATTCCTGGCGCCTTAGTTATCATACTCGTGACATGGTGTTCGATCTGCAATCGAACCGGTTTTTTGGAAACGCGACACATTTTTGCGAATGTGGGATCTGTGGGACGATTCTATACACCGAATTAAATTTAATTTTACAGAACGCCGTTTCGAAGTAAATTTTCGATGATTAAAATGCGTTGTTTTGTTGGTAAAAACTCTATGGCTAGAAATGTACTGCTTTGAGTTGATAAATATGTTGAAAGTTAAAAAAAACACAGCTCACTTTCTTAGGCTGAAGAAGCACACAAATGCAAAAATACCAGCATTTGATTGGCATCAGTGATGAAGTGATTCGAATCCGAGAGGCCTGCCGGTACTTTTTGAGGAATGTCCGACGAACCCTACAAGCAGACAAGTAGGGCCGCAGTAAAGTGGGAGGGTTATTACCCTGCCATTAAAGAAGAAATCAACTATGATGGTTTTGCTATTGTATTGTATTTGACGACTTTCATATTACTTTGTTTATTACAATTGCTACGTCGCACAATTGTCTCATCTTGAGTATGCCTGACAAGTTTGAACACTGTTCTCCATTCGAGCCGGTGCCATTCAAAGTAACTTTATTCGAAATGCCCTAAGAGAATTTCACTGTAATGCTCCACTATCTCCTTTATCGCTCTATCTAGGTGCATGACGAGTCAACTTACTGCCTTATATTGTTTTAAATAACCGTCGAAGAGCCTATAACTAACGCAGTGTCAACATGTTGTCAACATATTAACGAATTATAACAGGAGTGACCCTATTAGCCGAAGTATCATGTGATTGGCGAAATTAAATTAAAAAAAAATGGCGCTCATGTGTTTATATATGTTATATTAATTTTATTTCTCGTTAGCATTGTATTTTTAAAAATTATTGCATTCCCCGATTCATGATAAATGTGCGTTGAATGCAGTTTTGCAAAATTATACAGTAATCCTGGTAAGAGTTAACTTCTGTTGTTCAAAGAATGTTTGAAACATGTTTAAATTTTGCCTCAACATCAGATTACGGTAATCGCATGTCTAGCGCCATCTCTCATCTAATAGTAGCCAGCATTCGAACACATTAAAAATGTAAATTTTTAACCTGGATAACCTTATAAATAGAATCAAAATCTGAAAACAGAACTTGTCAAACTTTTTCGTTTGTACCTCGCAGCATACACCATCACCTATTGTGCTAAGTACTTATGTATGTATGTTACAACATCATATTATCACAAACTAGGATCTATGACTTTTTGATATTTCCTCGCCCTCGTTTGTATATAATTTAAAAATAAAATAAAAATATAAAAGAAACGCTGCTGACACTATAATATTATTGCAAGGTGTGTTTTTTTACGTAAGCGTATATAAGTTAAGATAAAAAAGGGAGACAAAAACGCTCAACTTCAACTTGGCAGCACTATGCCAGCTGACAATTCGGCTGTTTTCTTCAGTCAACTTAGATAATAGATATTGAACCTGAAGATTAGTATTTTGCCTAGCGATGCTGACGAGTTTTGTGCTACACTGAAGAATAAGAATAATTAATGTCTTACAATGGATGATTTTGAAGATGAAATTTTAAGTTGGCAAGCCTTCACTCACGAATTTATTTTGCGGTGTGGAAAAAAATGTATTTTTTTATTTAGTGTTTTAAGGTTTGTTGTATACGTGAAAAGTCACAGTCAGTTTTCTTACTTTATTGTGAATTTTATACTCATTTACCACGTACGACCACGGTGTAAAATGTTGCTTCTTTATGACGGATGCTTTTGACATTTCTTGATTGCCTTTCATTGCAGGCAGAATTTCGTGCCTAAGCTTGTTCTCCTCCCTTAATAACGGTGAGGCTTTGATCAGGAATAAAGGTATCATAAACCTTCCGCTTAACTGCATCCCTACTGGTACGTCTGTGGGGTTCGCCTAAGTTCCCTAACGCAATTGTCAAAAATCGACCTTAAATGTTGGCCATTTCAACCAATCAGCGGTCGAGCATAAGTTAGGCTGTGGCATACACCCATTAAATTCCAGAATATTACCCGGCTTAAAATTCGTATTATATGTACCACCGTGTATGACAAGAAAATTGCCTACACTTAAAAGTATAAAGTTCACCTTTATAGGGCAGTGGTTTGGAAATGGCACCGGTTCACTTTTTTTGTTATAAGTAAAAATTCACACGCAAGTGAAATTCGGGAGTATGTGTCAGCTCATAGACCGCCTTCACAAAACACTATGCTTCAATAAACGATTTTCTACAGAGATCCTAAAGAGAGAAACATGGGTTAGTAATAATAATAACCCACCAAACAGCCAAAACGGCATAAAGTGGTATACGGATGGTTCTAAAATGGAATCGGGGTAGGAGCCGGAATATACACGTATACACGTTTTACGATATATATGGTAAAAAGTCCCAGCGTATTTCAAGCAGAGCTCCACGTCATTAAAGAATGCGCCAGCCACATTCATATATATGGATGTTTGCGCCTTTAAAACGAGATCACGGATAGTCAAACAGCTGTGAATGCCCTTAGCTCGCAAACCATTGACTCCGAATCCGTTATGCGCAGTTTCAATACCCTTGAAACACTCGGCTTAAGAAACAAGACCAAACTTTGGTGGGTTGCTGTCCATGAAGGGTTTGATGGTTATAAAAAGGCCGATGAATTGGCCAGAGAGGGTTCAGAAACACCATTCGCAGGTCCTCAACCCTTCTCTTGCACCTCTCGATGGGCAGCAATCACAGCAATAAAAACCTAGGAACATACAAATTGTATCTTATATTGGGAGAACATCCCAGGTCTGAGACAGCCCCAACGAGCCATTCGGCCCTTCAATAACAATACCAGCAGATGTCTCAGTCTAAGAAGGCATGATATCACATTTTTAGTAGGCACCTTACTGGCCACAACTCCTGAGTGCCGACTATGTCTTGAAGAAGACGAAATAGCTGAACACATATTATGCGAATATGTAGCCCTCAATGGAATTAGAAAGAATATCTTTTTCAGGGATCAATCAAGTTTCACCTGACACCCCTGACATCATTAGTAAGCAAGAATGAAATCGACTCCGCTTCTATTCTAAACAAATTTAGAATAGCAACATAGACTACACCACCCCTCATCTTCGTTTTGACAATAACTTCAAAGTCAACATCCCCCCCCAGAACATTCTGGGAGGAAGACCCCCTGTCGAAGATGAATCAATCCACTTTTATGGCGATGGATCCAAAACCGACGGGGGGTTGGTGGAGCGGTATTCTCTGACAGGTTTAACCTCAGCCTCTCTTTTCGTCTCCGTTATCACTGAAGCGTGTTCCAGGCGCAAATCATGGCGATCAAAGATGTCCTATCGTGGCCGAAGAGGAACTTGATATCCGCTATGGACATCCGAATCTTCTCAGATACCCAAGCTGCGATAAAACTCTGGATTCTGTCTTCACAAACTCCATCGTAGTCCTAGGCTGCCGATCATCTCTCGCGAAGATGGCGGAGCAATTCAACATTCACGAATGCTGGGTGCCAGGACACAGAGATATTCCAGGGATATGTAGGGCTGATGAACTCGTCAGAAAAGGAACCATACTGTCCCTTCTACCTGATAAAGCTCACTTAGGCATTCCAATTGCTACATGCAAACTCATGTTTATGAGGGAGGTCATTGAGAGAACTAGCCTTAGGTGGACAAGTGGCAACACTTTACAATGACCTCAACGATCTTATAAACATCGACATTAAAAGGCTTTCAAGCTTTATAAAAAGCTCCACCTGGTTCAAGCAGTAGGAAGATAGATCCCTGTGGTATCACAATAGACCTTTTTATTGGTCTAAGTGTGTCTTTTTGCCGACCTAACCTAACCTAGGGATCAAATGAGCTGCGAAGACATAGAGAATTCTTCCGCTGGTAAAATTTTCAGATACGGAAAGTAGAAATTCTACAACTCTAAATATTTGCCGATCCCTATGGTACAAAAGATCTTATAGGTCAAATTGCCTTTTCAATTGCTTTAAAGAGCCAGACGTTAAATTTTCAGTTCAGTAGGCGAGAAATGTCAAAGTTTTGAGTTTCGACAATAAAATGTATGGGAAACGTCCTGCCAGATCGTGTAACATGAAAACGATCAAACGACGTCGTTTCGACAGCAGCGGTCTCTTACTATCTACATAGATCTGATAGAGATAGCTACTGTCGAAAACATGGTGCTGGATCGATTTAATTTTACTTGATCTAGCCGCTGGAAAACGTAATTTGAAAGCATTGATCTATATCCGCTTAATGACGATAGTTATCCAAGCTTAAGTAAGCGTAAGTTGTTGTTGCATCTAACATGCAAATGTGAAGTACATACGCTTGCGAAAAAAACGCGCCTGTAGTAGTTATGTTTTTTTGAAATTAACCACCAATGTTTATACAACGAGAATTCCTGTACAATACCTATTCTAAAATGCTATTTTTCTCAACTCTAAATGTACATTTGTACTCATAAATGAATAAATGTGTAATTATATATTTTTTAAGTTAAGTTTAACTTAGTCGTAACTATTTTCTAATCCACAAAAATGTGTAAAACCTGTAATATTTAAGAAAACAACCGTGTTCTTTGCCAATTAGCCCATAAGTCAGGTGGTAATTTAAATTATAGAATAAATGAATCACGAAGCGAAACGGAATTTTGCCAAAGCATTTTCAAACTCAAATATATGTACCTCTCCCTTCATGTGTCTCTCTCCTCGTCACTCCGATACACAATCTGAGATTTTGGCTTTCTTTCAAATAGCAACATGAATAAGTTATAAAAAAATAATAAAAAAAAAACAAAACAGTTCTGTCTTCGTTTATGTTTTAAGAAAAAATAGCTAAATAACGCACAAGAAAATCGCAATACTCTTCTACTTGCTAGTTACCTACTTTGTATTTGTGTTAATTAAGAAAATCACTTAGTATTATAATACTTACTTGTATCTCTTAGAAAATCCTATATGTTTCAATTTTTGTTGTTAAAATATGAAAAAATATTAATTATTAAAAATATAAAAATAAAGAAAACACATTGTATTATATATTGTTAAATAAATCGCGATTTTAAGAAGAAAAATAAAGTTCTAAAATGGGTGCTATTTTGATATTTGGTGTAGTAGACCTTTTTTTAAGCCTGAGAAAGCGGCTATACCATGTAAATGTAAAAAAAATGTTTTGTAGAGAAATATTGTTGAATTTTATTGATTTTATTGTTCAGAAGTGAATGTTTGTTTATTTGAATAAAAAACAATTTATTTTTATATTTGCTGGAGGTGTACGGTTTTTAATTGTTAGATTGTTGATGTCACCTTGGGTTGTGTGAGGTGAGTCTCTTTTTGATTATCTATATATTAATACGGAGTTGCCTATAACGTGTTTCCCCCCTTTTTTGCTATATTACTTCACATAGATATGCCAAACACTATATATATTTGGGTAGGGGACAGTACATAGAAGTGCACAAAAAACAAATTATCCACATATATAATACACATTATGAATTACAGCAGGTGAAAAGTAGCGAATTGAATCAAATTACATTTACAACAACAACAACATTGCTGTGTGAGGCAATAATCTGCCAATCTGAACGGAAAAATTTTATATCGTGTGATGAAGTTACTTGAAAATGCTTGAAGTTAGTTGAAAATGCTTGAAGGTACTTGAAAATGCTTGAAGTTATTTGAAGTTACTTGAAAATCTATCTATATATTAATACGGAGTTGCCTATAACGTGTTTCCACCCATTTTTGCTATTATTCGTAACATAGATATGCCAACACTATATTACATATTTGGATAGGGAAAAATACATAGAAGTGCACAATACAAAAATCATCCACATATATAACATACATTATGAAATACAGCAGGTAAAATAAAGCGAATTGGATGAAATTACCAAAACAACAACATTGCTGTGTGGGGCAATAATCTGCTCTCTACTCCAAAAACGGTCAAATAAATGCATTTTGATAACTTTTTTATTTTTTTAAGTGAAAAATAACAAACTCACATTTCAACCGGTACATTGGGAGTTTGACTGCGTTCATATTATACAGTGGCCTAAGTTTTCTTTTTTTTTGTAAGTGAAAAATAACAAACTAAACAAAAAAATTGTGAAAACAAGTGTAAACAACAACAAGTGCTTTGATTTATTGTTCATTGTGAATAAATTTCAGATTGTTAGTGCATAAATAGAAACAAATTACTCCTCATCTGTCACTAGAATGGCAAAGAAAAGATATTTTCTATCGAAACTGATTACCGACCAACCTTCAAAAAAGCTCTGGAGCAATTTACGCTCCATCGGACTAGGAAAAAATAATATATCAACTAATTTACCTGATGTTGATGAACTTAATTGCGCTTTTTTGTCCAATCCAAGTAGCAACTCCTCTTTTGTCCCGAATGTTCATCTCTTTTTTGATTCACCTCTTGGCTTGGATTTTGAAGTTGTCACGGAAGCGGATGTGATACATTATATCCGAAATCTTAAGTCGAATGCAATTGGTGAGGATGGATTACATCTTCGCTTCGTTAAAATGTTACTTCCCCATATTATTAGTTGTATCACACATTTAATTAATTTTTGTATTACTTCCTCTACTTTTCCTGACTGCTGGAAAAGAGCTAAAATTATCCCTGTACCAAAAAAATCCAGAGCCTTATCGACCTCCGATTTCCGTCCCATAAGCATTTTACCATGCCTGTCTAAGGTTTTTGAAAAAATCATTGCCAAGCAGATTTCTTGTCACCTTAATCGTTTTAATTTATTGACGCCTGTGCAGTCTGGTTTCCGTGCCCAACATAGCTGCTCCACGGCTTTGGTCAAAGTTCTTGACGACATCAGAGTAGAATATGATAAGGACTATCTATCTTACGCTGCTCTGCTTACTTGACTTCTCACAGGCCTTTGACACGGTAAATCATGACATTTTATGTAGGAAATTAAAGCTTTACTTTGGTTTTAGCGAACACTCTTTGTGTCTAATAAGAAACTATCTTTCAAATCGCTCTCAAAGGGTTTATATTGACCAAAAATATTCTCGACCAAAAAGTATCCTTTCTGGAGTGCCGCAGGGTTCAATTCTTGGCCCAATCCTTTTTTGTTTGTATATAAATGACCTTCCTCAAGCATGCTGCAATGCATCTATTCATCTTTATGCTGACGACGCACAGATATACCTTTCTAGGCCAATTGGACTGATTGAGGATCTCGTGAGTAGATTTAATTCTGATCTTTCCTCAATAGTTAAATGGTCTCAAAATAATGGTCTGATCTTAAACCCAATGAAAAGTCAATTGATTCTGATTTCAAAAACATTGTACGACACTGAAGTGATACCGCCTGTTTATCTCAATTCTACGATGCTTAAGTTTTCAGATACTGTAACAAACCTTGGGTACAAATTGAATCGATCTCTTTCCGCTATTGACCATGCAAATTATATTGTGGGACGTATCTATGCAGGCTTACGTAAGCTGTATTTATTTTCTAGTTTCACACCCGTTGATACTAGATTAAGGTTGGTTAAGTCCTTATTTGTTCCAATCTTTGACTATGCCATTGTTGTCTATCCAAAATTAGATTCCCGTTCTCAGCACAAACTACTTGTTGCTTTTAATGATATGGTGCGATATGTATTTGGGATAAGAAGATATGAACATATATCCAGTTACCACAAACTCGTCCTCGGCTGTTCCCTTCAGGATTTTTGGGAAATAAGATGTTGTGTGTTCATGCACAAGATCATACGTGACCAGTCTCCGCTCTATCTTTTCCAGAAATTACAATTTGTTCAGTCGCAGCGAACTTTCAATCTTATAACGCCACCTTCCAACTACTTGAATACGTCGCGCCTCTTTCTAGTCCACACTGCCAGACTTTGGAACTCTCTACCTGTCGCCATTAAACAAATAATATGAGCTGAAAGATTTAAAAGAGCTCTATTTGCCCACTTCGCCTAATTGTAATCATTGCATATTCTTCTTTTCTTTCTTACTTCACTCTACTATTCTTTATCTATCGTAACTTTCTCCTCTTTTCTGTTCTCTTGTTAACCCTGTCCCTCCATTCCTTTCTCCAAATATGTATTTAAAGTTCCTTAATTGTATAATCATTTAAAATTCATTTAATTTTTATTTTAAACTTAACTTCTCTTAGTACCAATGTTTTTTCTTTTATTTAAATTGTTAATGTACTATAAAAGACACTTGGTCTTACTTGTACTCTACCAATAAATTTTTGAATTTTTGAATTGAATTGAAATTTTGTCATCTCAATTATTATCATTAGATTTTTAGAACCGTAACCACATTCGAACAGGTACATTTGGAGTTTGACTGCGTTCATATTATACAGTGGCCTTACTTTATTTGAGATTGAGGAGGTTTTAATTATTCATAACTTAAATTGTGAAGCATTTAATCTACCTGTGCCAAGAAATTTGTCAGTCAATGATATAGATACTGTGGACGTATTTGACGAACAGTTCATTTATGAGCAAATGTATGATGATGCAAATAACGAACAGAAACATATAATTGATCAAGTTTTGCGTGAAGTACAATACAAAGATACTGGATCATATGTTTTTTGTCTGTCAGCGCATGCTGGATGTGGAAAGACATTTGTGCAAACTGCAATCATCCATAGAATGAATGCGTTAAATTTACGTTGCATAGCTACCGCTTACAGTGGAATTGCATCAGCTTTACTTACAAATGGTCGTACGTTACACAATGTTTTTAAATTGCCCATACCTATTTTAGAAAATTCTTCAGCCAATGTGCGACCAAATAGTAGTCAAAGGCGTTTTATAAGTGCAGCATCTTTGATATTGATAGATGAATATTCAATGTGTCCGAAAATTGCACTTAAAGTAATAGACAAGTTATTGAGAGATTTAGCTTCAGGTGAAAAAAAAAAAATAAATTATTTGGAGGCAAATCTGTCTTATTATGTGGTGATTTACTCCAAATTCTACCCGTTGTACCTCATGCATCAAGATCAGTTTTGATAGAAAATTGTATTATAAGTTGGGAGGAATTTCATAAATTTCATAAAGTTAAGTTGAATCAAAATATGCGAGCTCTTCCCGAAGAAGTGGATTTTATAAAAATTTAAAAAAAAAATTGGAGATGGACATTTGACTACTTATTTGGTGAAGATATCATTAAGATACCACAGAGTGCAATCGGAAATATGAATAATATCATTGAAGACATTTACGGTGATATAAGAGAGACAATTTTGTCGGATGAAGTGCTTAAGCGAGCAATTTTAGCACCAACGAATGAAGATTGCTCTCTCATTAATGGTGATATTTTGAACCGTATCGATGGACAAAAAAAAAACGTACAACAGTTACGATAAAATAATGGAAAACGAAGGTATAAATACAAATGATTTTCCAATAGAATTTTTAAATTTATTAACAATAAGCGGGATGCCACCACATAAGTTAACTTTGACAGAAAATTGCGTTGTTATGTTAATACGTAATTTAAATACAGCTCAATGTTTAGTTAATGGAACAAGGTTGAGGGTTAAGCGCATGCACCACAATACTTTAGATTGTGAGGTATTAACGGGAACAGCAGTGAAAAAACGAATTTTGATACCAAGAATTAATTTGACTTTTTCGGGAACTGTGTTACCCTTTCAATTTCAAAGAACACAATTCCCTGTTATACCTGCATTTGCCATGACGATAAACAAATCGCAAGGACAAACTTTTAATAAAATTGGAATAATGTTGAGGCGACCAGTGTTTTCACACGGTCAGCTATATGTTGCGTGTAGTAGAGTAAGGTCTTTTAATGGTTTAACATTTTACGTTAATGAAGAAAATGGACAGGGAAAACTTTATAAAGATGACAGAGTTTTTACAAAAAACATAGTAGGTATATAGAGAAATTTTAAATGTTCATTGATCACTTTACAATTAGTAAGATCAAAAAAAATGTTTGAATTGTTATTTAGATTTTTTAAGTTAAATTAGTAGTAACGAATCGGATATCATATAGAATCACTTATTGTTAATTAAAAGTTTTATGTATGAAAAATAAAAAAAACAAATACAAATTGTAAACTATTTTGGTTATTATTGCCTTATTCTCACTCAATGGTCAATTGTTAGTGTGTGAGGAAGAAAACACAAACAAACTGGATTTGAAAGGTATTAGGTAGATAGTGATCTGCCAAACAAAAAACATAAACACGGGCTACAGTCCGCTTGGGCGAACTGTTGGATACCCTATTCTTATTCCTATCTCTCATAAGTGGGCGTGACAAAAGTCTTAGTATAGTTGAATTATGCGGAACGCTCTACATATTTTGTTATATAACATTTAAAGGATTTTATTAAAAAAAAACGAAGCTTTTGTAAAAAAACGCTCGCTTACTCAAACTTTGGTTTTAATTGTTGGCGTGTCAGTAGGCCGATTTAAAAAAAAATGAACACATGAGCATAAAGAGCATATATTATAAATTTCAGCTCCCTAGCTCTAACTTTGGATTTTCAAAAAAAAGTTTTTTTTAAAAAAAAAATTGTGGGCGTGTCAGTAGGCGGATTTTGAAAATATTTAGACATGAGCTTGAAAGGCGCTTAGAGAGTATATATTATAAATTTCACCTCCCTAGCTCAAATTTTGGTTTTTCAATAAAATTGTTTTATTTAATTGTGGGCGTGTCAGTGGGCGGATTTGGAAAATTTTATTTACCGATCAGTTTTAGGACTCATACATCATATATACAAAATTTCAGCTTTCTAGCTCAAAATTCGATTTTTTCGAAAATTTTGTTTTTTTGAGTTTGTGGGAGTGTCTGTGGGCGGATTTCAAAAATTCGTAAACTTGATTATTTCTAGATCCAGTTTAAAGGCCTAATTTTTGCCAACGGACGGACTTACGGGCATGGCTAGATCGAAATTACTATCGATGCTGATCATAAATATAGTAACTTTAAGCGTCTACGGGCAATATTATTAAGGTATGTTACAAACTATGTTTCAAAATTAATATACCCTTAGAATAGGGCATAAAAACAAACAGGCGACTTTGTCAATAAACGTCAATAAACGCGCGAACAGGCGACTTAGCCGCGAAGGGCGTTTTCATATGTGCATGCATTTGTTGTAGTAACTCCGTTCACAGAGCAGTAACAACCACGAGCGACGACTTTGTATGCGCACAGTTTAAGTTTTGTGCTTGAGGGTATGTGGGAGAGAGAGTGGGAGAGAGAGAGAGAGAGAGAGGGAATGAACTTATAAAAAAAAATGCGACCACGGGGCGACCCCTAGTATTATTAATACTAATCTCATTGTGTGCAACACTGGTAGTGAACTTACCTTCATAACAAAAGATAGACAGGAGGTTCTAGATGTAACTCCGACTCAATCCATCAGAAAATTATGAAGTTTAGCTGATGACCCTCCCTACCAACAATTATAGGAAAACTGATGGCTCAAGTATAGAGAAGTGCTGAAAATTTCAATGAAATCTGAACTCCTAAGTCCCCCCTGTAACACCATGGAGCTTGATAAGAGGGTCAGGGTGCTCACCTTGGCCTCAATAAGGCACTGACATCTGCCTGCCCGCTCATACGGCCTAGAGGCAAAAATAAGCTGCATTGGTGGACCCCAGAATTAGGACCTCTAAAAAGCAGTTGTATGAAACTGTTCAACCAAGCCAAGTTCACAAAAGGTGAAACCGATTGGGCTTCATATGAAGCATCTCTCAATGCTTACAAAAAAGTACTGAGGAAAGCCAAACGCTTGTCTTGGAGACTCTTTTGTGGGAAATTAGAAGAATCATCCAATGCATCTAGGCTAAGAAAAATCCTCTCAAGCAGCCCAGGTGTGCTTAGCTATTTAAAGAAGGCGGACGGCTCCTGGACCACTTCCAGCAAAGAATCGCTCAATCTACTACTGGATACACATTTCCCAGATAGCTCCCACGTTACTAGCAATAAAAACCTATCTAGGTCAATTGCACGTACCACTAACTACAAAGGTATGACTACTAGGGACAAACTGCTTTGGGCGATACACAGCTTCAAACCATACAAATCCGCGGGCCAGATGGCATAATACCAGCTGAACTTCAAAACACCTCGGATATTATCTCGAATTTGCTTGAAGTAATACTGAACAGCTGCATAGAAATGGTTTACATTCCGTTGTTATGGAGAGAAGTAAAATTAGTTGTCATACCCAAGCGGGTAAATGCTCCCATGTAAATCTCAGGATCTCAGACAGATAAGCCTATCGTCATTCCTTCTAAAAACATTAGAAAGGCTGATTGATATCCATCTACGCACTAACATGGATATAGGACTTCTGTCTACGGCTCAACATGCATATTCCAAAGGAAAATCTGTTGAAACAGCCTTACATTCGTTAGTACGTTCAATCGAATACTCCCTTCACCATAAAGAGTACTCTATGGTTGCATTCCTGTACATTGAGGGCGTTTTTAACAACGTCAAATGCACTGTCAGATCTAAAGGTAGATGGCTCTCTTGGAGGCCGAAACTGGGTATGACATCTGCCAGAAGATCTGTCAGTAGAGGTATGCCACAAGGTGGAGTCATATCCCCCCTCCTTTGAACTAAGTGGTGAACAAGCTGCTGATGTGCCTATAAAGGGAGGGCTGCAGGGTGATAGCCTATGCAGACGACGTTGCAATTGCCACCTCAGGGAAGCACCTAAACAACCTGAAAGAACTTCTCCAAAACGCTCTTAACAAGCTAACTATATACGCAGATCGTTGTGGGTTGGGTGTTAACCCCCACAAAACCGAACTTGTTCTAATCACTAGGAAACATAAAATTCCATACATTGATCCCCCCTCAATCAGGGGCACAGGTTTAGTCTTTTCTGACGAAGCTAAATACTTAGGGTCATTCCGGATGGAAAGCTCAGCTGGAAGCCTAACATACAAGAAAGAGTTCGTAAAGCTACGGCAGCACTCTTCTCCTGCAAAAAACCATCGGTAATAAATGGGGCTTCAACCCTAACTGGCTATACATCTCGGTAATAAGACCGATACTTGTGTACGGGGTGGTTGTTTGGTGAACTGCTTTAGACAAAGCGATAAATCGCGATAAGCTAAGCAAAGTCCAACGAACAGCGTGTCTGCATGAGTGGTGCAGTGCGCACTACCCCCTCTCCTGCAATGGACATTATGTTGCACCTGACACGCCTGGACATCCTTAGCAAGCAAGTGGCTGCTTGTGCGGCTTTCTGCCTGAAAACAACGTTCCAATGGTCCGAGAATGAAATCGGGCACGCATCTATTCTAAAAAAAAATAGAATCCTCGCTAGCAACATATACTACACCACCCCTCAGATCCTTCTTGACAAAAACTTCAAGGTCAAGAACATTCTGGGAAGTGGGTCCCCCCGTCGATAATAAATCGATCCACTTTTATACCGGTGGATCCAAAACCGACGAAGGGGTAGGAGATGGTGTGTTCTCTGACAGGCTGAACCTCAGCCTCTCCTTTAGCCTCCCTGATCACTGCAGCTATCGTGGTTGAAGAGGAACGTGATATCCGCTATGGACATCCGGATCTTCTCAGATAGTCAAGCTGCGCTAAAATCCTTGGATTCTGTCTCCGCAAACTCTATCGTAGTCCGTGACTGTCGATCGTCTCTAGTGGAGATGGCGGAGTATTTTAACATTTACCTATGCTGGGTGCCAGGACATACAGACATTCCAGGGAACTGGGAGCGGATGAACTCGCCAGAAAAGGAACCATACTGCCACTTCTACCTGATAAAGGTCCTTTATGAATCCCAATTGCTACATGCAAACTCATGTTTATGAGGGAGACCATTGAGAAATCTAACCTTAGGTGGACAAGTGGCAACACTTGTCTAGCCAACACACTTCAAGCCTAACTGTATACCGTCTTTGCTAGATGTCTTCCTAACCAGTGATCAAAATCTCGTTAAATGTTTTAGTCAGTTATCTGTCCCTGTGTTTTCAAATCACGATCTCGTTTTTTCCACCTTCGATTTACATGTTAATAAAAGCCTGTCCAAGCCCATTCAGTTTCGTGACTTTCGCAATATTAATGTTGATTGTCTCTTTAGTGATTGTTTGTCAATTGACTGGAGTTCAATATATTCTACTCCGGACGTTAATATACAAACTGAATTCTTGACCGCTGCAATTGACCGCCTGTTTAATAGGCATGTTCCTCATAAAACTCGTCTTATTAAATCAGACTGCTGTCCTTGGCTTTCTAATAACATTATTAGTTTTATGAAGAGGAGAGATATCTTATATCATCGTTGGAAACGTTTCGGATGTGTGGAAATGTACAATAACTTTAGAGCATCGCGTAATCTTGTTACAAAGCTTATAAGATCTGCTAAACTCAACTATTATAGTAATAGATTTAACTCTGATCGTTCTTCCAAGTTTCTATGGAATGAAATTCGTCATATTGGTTTAAATAAGGAGAATACCTCAGTTTCGGAAGACAATATCAATATTGATGAATTGAACCTAAAGTTCTCTACCCCGGCAAGTTCACTCATTACAAGTCAAGCGTTTACACGTCATAATTGTAATGTAGAACATGTCTTTTCATTTGCTGCAGTTGACGAATTTGAGGTAGGAAATGCGGTTTTCTCAATTAAATGTAAGTCTGTCGGATTAGATAACATTCATCCAGACTTCATAAAAATCCTAATTCCACTTGTACTTCCCCACATTACCCATATATTCAACATCTACTTACTCATCTTCTTGGAAAAAGTCCAAAATTATCCCTATCCCTAAAAAAGGTGTAAACTCAGAATACAGACCCATTGCCATTCTCTCTTTTTTATCTAAAGCCTTTGAATCCGTTATAAGCAACCAAATAAAACAATCTATTAAAGACAAAAATCTTCTTAATCCTCCTCAATCAGGCTTCCGCTCCGGACACAGCTGCACATCTGCCTTATTAAAAGTTGCGGATGATATAAGACAGGCAATTGATGCCAATTTTACTACTGTGATAACTTTACTTGACTTTTCCAAAGCATTTGACTGCGTTAATCCTAATATTCTCTGTGATAAATTAATGACTTTTTTTTAACTTTTCTGACACTTCTAGTAAACTAATTTATTCTTATTTGACTAATCGCTTGCAAGCTGTTTCATGTAATAGTAATCAGTCTTCGTTTATTCCTGTCAATAATGGTGTTCCGCAAGGATCTATTCTCGGTCCATTACTGTTCTCCCTGTTTATTAATGACTTACCTTCTCTTTTATCTCACTATATGCTGACGATGTTCAATTGTACATTAGTTTCCCTCTTGGCATGGTCGAGGACGCAATAGCTAAAATGAATGACGACCTACGTTCTATTTTTGAGTGGTCCAAATTCAATGGTCTTAAACTTAATCCCGACAAAAAGAAGGCCATACCAATATCTAAACATCAGCCGTACTTTCCAGATTTCCCACCTATTTTCCTAAACTCTTCCCAAGTTGAATATGTCAGCAACGCGAAAAACCTTGGAGTAATTTTTAACAACAAATTAACGTGGGATAATCACATTAATTCTGTACTAAATAAAGTTTACGCTTCGTTACGTGGATTATCAATAGCAAAAAACATCTTACCCACACAAGTTAAGCTAAAACTAGTAAAAGCTTTAATAATCCCCATAATTTCATTTGGATGTGAGCTGTATGCTTATCCGGATTCCCTCTCACTTCATAAACTTCGCGTTGCTTTCAATTCAATTGCCCGGTTTGTATTCAACCGCCGTAGGTTTGATCATATCTCATCTGAGGCTCGTCAACTTCTTGGATGTAATTTGGAGGCTTTTTTCAAATATCGTTGCTGTGCTTTACTTTTTAAGATTATTCACAAGAAAGAACCATACTACTTGTTTACAAATATAAATATCTGTTCTTCTAATCGCTATATTGTACTACGACCTGCTACATATACCTGTCTGACCTCACGCAGGCAATTTTTCATTTACGCTGTCAAGCTCTGGAATAATCTACCCACTTATGTGAGGTCCAAAATCGAACACAAAACATTTCACACGGTCTGCTTTAAACACTTTTCCAATTTGAACTGATTTAGCTTTATTTTATTTCTAGTCTCTCTCTCTCTTTACTACTTGGTTGCGCTTTAATATATTATTATTATTATTATTAAATATTCTTTATTTCAAACAGTTTTGTTTACAAAGGTTTACAAAGAATCTATGGACATGGCATGTTGCCGTCTGCCAGATAATGACATTTCATTTAATATAAAATAAAGCTTAAAATATAGGGGCGGGCTACAGCCCGCTTGGGCGAACTGTTGGATACCCTATTCTTATTCATATATCTCATAAGTGGGCGTGACAAAAATTTAAAGGATTTTATCGAAAAAACTAAGCTTTTGTAAATAAAAACGCTCCCTAGCTCAAACTTTGGTTTTTCAATAAAATTGTTTTATTTAATTGTGGGCGTGTCAGTAGGCGGATTTAAAAAAAATTTAAGTATGAGCATAAAGGGCACCTAGAGAGTATATACTATAAATTTCAGCTCCCTAGCTCAAACTTTGGACTTTCAAAAATAAAAAAATAAAAATTGTGGGCGTGTCAGTAGGCGGATTTTGAAAATATTTACACATGAGCATAAAGGGCCCCTAGAGAGTATATATTAAAAATTTCAGCTCCCTAGCTCAAATTTTGGTTTTTCAAAAAAAATATTTTATTTAATTGTGGGCGTGTCAGTGGGCGGATTTTGAAAATTGTATGTCCCAAGCAGTTTTATTGGCCAAAGATCATATATAAAAAATTTCAGCTTTCTAGCTCAAAATTCAATTTTTCCCAAAATTTGTTTTATTTAATTGTGGGCGTGTCAGTGGGCGGACTTTGAAAATTTTATGTCCCAATCAGTTTTATGGGCCATAGATCATATATAAAAAATTTCAGCTCTCTAGCTCAAAATTCGATTTTTTCCAAAATTTTGTTTTTTTGAGTTTGTGGGCGTGTCTGTGGGCGGATTTCAAAAATTCTTAAACTTGATTATTTCGGGACCCTAGAGAGTATATGGTTAAAATTTCAGCTCTCTAGGTCCAGTTTAAAGGCCTAATTTTTGCCGACGGACGGACGGACGGACGGACGGACATGGCTAGATCGACATTACTATCGATGCTGATCATAAATATAGTAACTTTTAGGGGTCTACGGGCAATATTAAGGTATGTTACAAACTATGCGTCAAAATTAATATACCCCTAGAATAGGGTATAAATATTTGATTGGTAGTTCATGATTTAACAAATTTCACAAATTATAGTACTTAAATTAAGTAAAAGGTTGAATAACTTAAACAACTGAGATTCCAATACTTCAAAAACTATTTCGATAGGTAAGAGCATGGTCACAAAATTTTGAGAGCTTTATCCACCCTGCCGATCCATTTAATATTTGTATCGCTTGTGCTCTAGAAAGGACACTATGTTGGAAGTAAAGCCTTCGGATCTCCTGCAAGATTGGGCATATAGCTATTAAATGGAAAACATCATCTCGCTCGGATCTGTTGCAGAAGGCGCACAAGGTTGGTAGGTCTGACCGATGAGGCAAATAATTTAAGCTAAGAATTTCCACTCTTGCTCTAAAAATAGTGCTTATAGCTTTCACAGGGAGATCGAATTTAAAATAGTTATCAGCTTGAAAGCGATGGTTTAATTCTCTATATGTAACCCTAGTTGTGGATGCCGATGCACGATTCAAATGTTGAAGATAAATTTGTTCGTCAACTTTTGAAATTACATTTGAGAACAGCTCCTGCCAATTATCTAGATTGGATTCGGAAAGATTGAGAGGGAGGCCATGAGAGCGTGCAAGTTCAACCAATTCTTTAAACGGTGACGCTTGTGTTCGCAAAAGGTTAGTCATGATAGACTTGTGGAGACTAACCCCGGGTTTTTTCATAGTTTTTAGCAAAAAATTGGAATTAGCCTTTAGGTTTTTGATATACACGGGGGAAATACCAGACTCTACGTGGATCGCATATGTTGGAGTTGAATTCGGTAAACGAAATAGACGTTTGAAAAAGGATCTTTGAACTTGTTCAAAATCGTCGAAGTATATATGGCCGAAAGTTTGAACACCGTAGCACATACAGGTGTTGACAGTTGCTTCAAAAACACGATATTTTGATCCCAGGTCTATATTCTGGTTGGCGAAGAAATTCGGCCACATAACGCTAAGAGCAGTTTTCGCTTCCTTGCTCTTTAATTGTACGTGCTTCGTAAAATTGGCATTTGCCGATAACAGGACTCCCAGGTATTTGAACTCCTGCACAACCTCTATGCATTCACTGCCCAGAAACCAATTTTCTTCTCTAGATCTTTTACATTTCCGAGCTTCAAACACCATTATCTTTGTTTTAAGAGCATTTATCCTAAGGTCCCAGGAGCTGCAATACCTCTGAAGCTTGTTGATTTGAAGTTGAAGAGAAGAGGGGTTATCTGCCAGCATGACAAGGTCGTCCGCGTATAGAAGTACTTTGATAAGCGTGTCCGCAATACTGACGCCCCCAGACAGGCTCTCACAAATATCGTCAATAAAAAGAGCAAAGAAGATCGGACTCAAGATACACCCTTGAGGAACACCTGCCGTCATTTCAAAACAGGTTGACGTCTCTGATCCATCCCATACCACCGCCTTAGTTCCACATAGAAATTTTTCATACATGATTAGAAACTTCCTAGATATACCAAGGGAAGCCATTTTGTAGATCAGAGCTTGGCGGTTAACAGTGTCAAAGGCTGCTTTAAAATCAACAAAACAGGCATAAAGCTTTTTTTTCTTTTGGGTGTATTTAGTGGCAATGCTTGACAAGGCGAAAATGTGGTCAACAGTTGAGAATCCCGCACGGAAGCCGGCTTGAAATATACTTAAACGTTGGTTTGATTCTATCCAATTTGAGAGTCTGGTATACAAAATTGTAGCAAACACGTTACTACATGAATTAAGTATTGAAATGCCTCTATAGTTTTCGGGCAAGTTTGCATCTCCTTTTTTAAAAATTGGAAATATAATAGCTTTGTTAAAGCTTTCAGGAACACAGGCATATTCGTATATATAATTATATAACGACACCAGATAGTGTTTGAATTCCAATGTAGAGTTTTTAAAAAACTCAACAGGAATGCCATCAATCCCCGGGGATTTGCTGTTCTTCATTTTTAGAAGAGCCGTTTCCAGTTCAGTTAGAGCTATAGGCGAGTCAAGCTCGTCAGCCATTACATTCGGCAATGCGTAGTGAAATATATGCAAATCAACACTTCCTGTCAACAAAGCTCGAAAATGAGAAGCTAAAAGTTCGGCTTGTAATGAGCTCCCCGATAGGGTATTGCTTCCACCCAACACTCTAACATTGCACCAGAATGTCTTAGAGTCCTTACAATTTTCCAAATTTCTAGCTAGGTTTTTTGCGAAGTGTAGGTTTATTTTTACAAGTTTGCTTATAAAGTTTGTTTGCTTGTATATACGCACTTTTAAAGTAGTCAGAATTCGATTTCCTAAACAAGTTAAGAAAAGCAAATGCTATTTTTCGGAGTTTGATGCACTCAGAATCAAACCATCTGCACCGCGGTATTGACTGATTAGAGTATCGATTTTGGGAAGTGGAGGACCTTATAACTTCCAAGGTTCTTTCCACAATATGCTCTATTGGGGCCGAGTTAGGAGAGGTGAGCGATCCAATGTTACGAGTTAGGCTACATTGATAAGTATCAACCTCATGAGCTATCCATCTGAGTCTAGGTAGCGTGTTTATCCTTCCAAGAGGAATTTCTTGATTAAAGCTCGCAGAGGCCAGTATTGGAAAATGAGCCGAAAAATTTGCTATCAAGACCTCAAAATCTTTTATAGCCTGGAGCCATCCTCCCGAGATTGCACAAATGTCTATTACCGAACTTCCCTGTCCACTTACAAACGTAAGTTCACCATCGATATCAGCTCTTGATGCACCATTTAGCACCCAAAAACCAAAACTTTCAAACAAATCCGTTAAGACTCTACCATTCCTATTAAAAGTGTCATCTTTAGACTTTCTATGTGATAGCAGATTCGATTGCGTATTTAACCCTTCAAAATTAGTGTTTTGAAAAAGCCCAATTCTGGCATTCAAGTCACCGATCAGCATGATATTTGTTGAGTCAAAATTATTCAAAAAATCGTGCAGCTCATTAAAATCATTCAACCAGTTATTACAATTTAAGTATAAGGGTACAATGAAGTGGCTTTTGCGATTACCATTACCATCTATTTGGATAACTAATTTTCTATTAATTTGTCTAAATTTAACAAATTTACTAATTTTACTTTTTTTAATACCACAAATGATACCTCCACTAGCTCTACCATGAATATTACTTCTTATTGCAGGAATATAGCTGATACTAAAATCTTTAAAATGTTTGTTAATAACGTTTTGCTGTTTTTCTTCTAAAAAAGTTTCAATTAATATAATTATATCGTATTTTTGAATTAACTTAAAAAAATCAACTAGCATTAGTTTACTTTTAATACCAGCTATATTGTAGCTAAAAATATGTAATTTAATAAAATTATTTTTTTTACTTGTAGTTTGGCAGACGCTACAGTCTTCCTAATGCGAATTCATGTATATTGGGGGCGCTGTAGACGATAAAGGGTCAGTCTTTAATATAATTTGTAGCTTAAAAATGTTTTTTGTTTATATAATGATTTTGTTTAAATTAATCTCAGTTTACCTTGTACATCCTTGCACATTATATAAATTAATTTTATCTTATTTCCTATACTCTTACGAGCTAAACTCAATGTATAGCGTTGCAAATAAATAAATACAAATACAAATACAAATACAAAACAGATTTGGCCAAAGCTTGGTCTGAAACGCTCTAAGTGTTTGATATCTCTGAACAGACTACATATTGGTGCATCACCGGACACTGTCTCATGGGCAGGCATGCAACAAGGCTGGGCGTCCACACAAATGACTTCTGGAGAAGCTCCTTTGACGAGGAGGTGGAGGAGACAATTCTCCACCTTCTCTGCACATGCCCTGCTCTCTCTCAACGACGTAAACTCCATTTAGGATCTTTCCTTTACAATGATCTTAGCGATCTCATCAACACCGACATCAAAAGTCTGTCAAGCTTCATCAAAAGCTCCAACTGGTTCATCGAGTAGGAACATGATATATCCGTGTGGTATCACAATGGACCTTTCATTGGTCTAAGTGTGTCGGCCTCTGCCGACTGCGACTATAACCTAACCTAACCTAACCTTGGGTTGTGTGAACCGTTTCCGGCAACGATGCAGTTGGCAAATATCGGTGACACCTTTTTTAATTGTCGTACCTATATGGTTATTGTACGGACAATCTCTAACACCATCGCATCTGGTGGCATTTGAAATCGCAGTAAATTGGCCTGACCCACACCCGTTTCTGCGATCCAATTTTGTTGCGACCTCATGTAAATTGGCTCAATTTTGATACAAATGTCAAAGTCTGTCACTTTGTGATATGATTTAATGGTATTGTTCTGATTTAATTAACGTTCGAATTAACGTTCGGCAGAGAGCCGCACGCTGCATAGAGAAGTAAACGTGATCAGAGCCAACCACCCACCCATCGGTTATGATAAATTGAACTGTACTTGGCGCCACAAACTAAGAGGTATCTACGCTAGCTGTTGAATGCAATCCAAGTGAATGCATTTGGGGGCGTTGATTGGTTTTGGTGTCTAATGGTAATGTTATGTTTTCGAATAACTTAAGCATTACTTGTTTGTTAGTTGAAGCGGATGTTTTAGATTTTGTGTATGAAGACAAGGAAATTGGGATTTAAACTTATGAAGCAAATCGTGAGTTTATTGTGTTACTCAAGTTCAAAACAAGTACTTAAATTTAACTGCGGTATTTGCTCTAGTTAGTTTTTTCTTTTTAAAACTTCTGATTCGCCAAGGCGATGATTCTGCCGTAAGGGGCAGAAAATATATAGGCTACTATGAAGCACATAAAGTTTCCAATCGAGGATTTCTATATCTTGGATACATGAATAAAAATTCCGCGAGAATTTTTTCACTTTTCTCTACTCTCCTATTCTGAATGATTTGACACCGGGAAACTTTTCCGTTTTCACTTTCCTCCTATCCTAAACAAACTTCGAAAAAGAGAAAAAATTCTCTAAGAGAAAAGGAGGTATCACAAACGTCAAAAGAATAGCGGAATGCGATCGCATTTCTCAAAAGTTGTTCTTCAACAATCCAAGCGAGAAGTTAGATGGAAATGTGGGTTTTATATTTGTTAATGAACATTTGAGCTGTAAAATATTATTAATTTTAATTTTTAAGGTCGAAAACTGTTAAGAGGCCTCTACCCAGAAATCGAGCAAAAGTGGAAAAAATGGCATTCTGTTTCTCAAACTGATAAATTATTACTGGAGCTACTGAATTGAAACTTAATGCACTTGAAAGAACATAATTTCCTCTTGAAAATGATCGGAATAGTTTTTTAAAAAAACATCTCAGTTATATTTTATTTAAAGAATTCCCAAAGGTGTTTGGGAAAATTTGCATAAAATCGATTTACTATTTTCTAAACCATGATAACACAGAGTACTATACATCTGAGATCACTAACTCAGCTAAAAGGTTATATCCAAAACACCAATATCGTCGAGACAGATCTTGAAATTTTACACTGGTTTGGAAAATACAGTTGTTTAAAAACAAACAATATTTTAAAATATTGAACTACGTTTTTCATGTGAATATTGATGCACGTATGTTTCAATTTTTACTCACAACAACAAAGTATCATATCAGCTAACAGATCCAATAAAAATATATATTTATTTACGTATATTTTGTCACAAAATACCGAGTTTAAATTACATATTTTTTCAAAAAATTATTTTGTACGTTGCTTAGTTTATCAACTTTAGCAAGAAATAATTCCGGATTTCCCGTGAGTTGTGTGGCCTGATCTATCAGAACAGAACGCAATCAACCATAAAGTGATTATCTTGTGTTTTACTGCTCTCGGAGGTGTGTTCTAAACGAAACCGGTTTGGTGTGAAGTCTGAAGTGCGATTTCAATAAAAGAAATCATGTGTGGATGTGGGTATGTGTAAGCAGATCTATTTCTGTGGCGATTCGAAGTGATTTTGCATTTTTGTTTCGCTGACTGAAAGTAAAAATTAGTGAGGGGTTGATAAAGGCACTTTTCAAGATGTGGATCTAGCTTATACTTTCAGTTTAAAATTTGTTTACAGAAAATTATTTAAACTAATAAACAATACTACAAAAACAAAATCATGATATTACTCAGGATTTTCAGATATGTAGATACCCTAAAGTTTCATTGCTAAATCGTTGTAGAAAAGTTGATTATTGAAAAGTGCGTAGATAGGTACCCTTCACTCCGTGAATATTATTGAGTCTGGGTGGATTGGAAGATTGGTGAATGGTGGTTTAGGCTAAAGGGGATAATGTAGCACTGCGCTATTGCTGTTTGTGGGCAATTATTATTTTTTTGCACTGTTGCCGTTGCCTTTGGCTTTATTACAAGGTTCGCAGAACAATAAAATATGATTCGTTCTCTCATGAAAAGTTCGCAAAGGAATTTGATTTATGATTCGATTGTATGTTTTTTTTTTTATTTATTTAGTTTAACGAAGTCAAGACAAAATCCTGAAAATACTCAGATTGTCAATAAAAGCCAGCATCAAGTATCAGAAGGTGAAGGTGGTCTTAAAACTAATGAACATTTTGAATTGAAAGGCCTAATATCGGATTCGGAAAGACTAGAAAGTCTGATAATGGAAAGAGAGACATCTGCGATCGATTCCGTTGCCCTCATAGAAGGAAGAAGGATAATTGACCTTCAATACTTTTTTAATGAGTTGAAAGCAATAGGTCTCCCATCAAATATAGCACTCCCTGGTGGGATAAGGAACTCTCTAATCTCAGAAAATTGACAAGAGACCTTAACATCTGCCATGGATGCAAATACTAGCAACCATACCGAGAACGGCTAAGAAATGGTCCATCAACCCATTAAAACCATCAAAGACTCCGCAAGACTCAGAAAAGTATTGTCCAAAGTGTACTCCAACCCATCTCTCCGAGAAAAGCGAACGGAAAACAAACTTAGTCAATTGCAGAATCCCTAGAGCTGCTAATAAACACCAGCTTCCAACGCACACACATCTATCATTTATTCTGTGTAGACTATCGCCAACTGAACGTCGTCACCAAAAGGGATAGCTACCTTCCACCAAGGATGAAATAGGCGGTGGATACACTCTCCGGAGCAGTGAGTGAAGAGTGGCTACTGGCACGTGGAAATCCATCCGGTAGACCGCAAGAAAACTTGCGGAACTAACGTGGAATACATGTCTGGTCTACTTGGACAATAACATCGTGGCTGGGGAAACGTTTGACTAATGTCGGGATAACTTGAAGGAAGTGTTCCAGGTACTACGAAGTGCGCAATTGAAGCTTAACCTGACAAATAATACACTCTTTTGATCTGCTGTCAAATATCTGAGGCTAATCATTTCGTCCGAGCTGGTAAGGACTGACGCAGAGAAGGTGGATGCAGTGAAAAATTCGCCGGTTCCCAAAGACAAACACCAACTTCCTGGGACTTGCAATTTACTACAGATGGTTTCTGAAGGACTTTGTATTTTTTGCAGGGATCGCAAAGAGCTTGCATCAACTGACAGAAAATATTTAAAATAGACAAGTGAATGCGAAACGATTTTCAGGGGACTCAAACAGCAACTGTGTGATGCTTCCATTCTAGCGTGCCCAGCTGCAGATGGCCAAGGGAGAGTTATTTCCTACTTCATTTGACACATCTGTATTTCATTTCATAGTTACTGACGACATGACCGAACTTTTGGTAGTTCTTGTACTGTGAGATGCTGATTGATTTGAACTTTTCCAAGTGAACCTTCTGGTTCAACAGAAGATTTTTCCTGTTTACTAATGGAATGTCAGTATTTTATCATCCTTGGCAGCATAGGTATTTAATTCCATGCGTTCAGAAAATCACGTATTTGCTGGTGTTATTCCTTTGTTTTGATTGTTATAACCGATTTAGTGTTGTTTATATTATTGAACTTGAAGTTTACACCTTGACCCTTCAGTTGCTTGCTGATTCCTGCTATAGTCGGTCTGAAGCAGACGATTTGGGGCATCAGAGCAGAATGTAACTCTGCGTCATGTCCTTTGTTGCTTCATGGTCCTTAGGAAATTTTGTGTCTTGCATACTGATTGCGGTGATGTAGAGGGTCTCCTCTTCACGTCATCTATGTCCTCGGAGTCCGGTGTTATGTCAGCCTCATTCTCCTGTGGGTCTTTTCCACCCTCTTCCTCGGATAGTTCCTCTTCCGAGTAGACATCCTTGTCCTCCTCACCAATATCCATGTGGGTGATTTTGATTGGTTGCTCATGATCGGCTTCATATCAAACCAATGTCTCCAAGCTTGGCATGTGGCTACCAAGAACTCTTTACCATGCGCTTTGATGTCAGCCTTAAACTGGATTATTACTGATTCGAAAGTCAATTTGACATTACTCTTGCTCCTCTCCGTTTTCCGGGTTATAATAATGGGTTCAAGGAATTTTGTATATCTGAAAATATTTATCAATGTTAAATAAATTTTATTATATGCTGAAGGATATCCATTCTATTTATCTTTGCTGAAGGCAGGTAAACTTTTGCCGAGCACTTTGTGTGTGAGTATTCTTAATCGCAGGTATTTTTGTAGCTTATTTCAATTTTTCTCCGCGCACAACCGTACTCGTCGAACAAATGATAGAGACTGATGATGGATGACCCACATGCGCTGATGATTTGTATTAATTTATTTTCTATTGGATGAGCAAAAAGACGACTATGCCAACAACACGCGGTATTCCCAAGCGGTCCCCCATCTAAGTACTAACCACGCCCTACGTCGTTTAATTGCGGTGATCGGACGAGAACCGATTGACTCGACGTGGTATGGTCGTTGGCGTTATTTATGTATACCAAATTTTTATAAAAACTTATAAAAATACAACGGATCGCGACGCAAGCCAACGCATCTCGAAGCATACCAACGCATCGCATGCCAACGCCTTTCTATGCATATACCGAACATAGTCAATTATCAATTGTCGATTGACACTCGCAATAGGGGTGTGAGATTCAACTGTTGTAAATCCATAAAAAAAAAAACATTAAAAGAAAAGTTTGTGATATTATGTACTACAATTTTTTAAGTAATGAAGTGCGGCTCGTGCATTTATTTTCTTTCTAGAATATTAATAACTCAACTAAACTGTTGTTACCTCTCAATTTTAAACACTTTTCCAAATAATCCGCTTCTTTTCGGAGAGCTTCGGAAGATATTTGCCGTGTACCTATCTGTCAAAAATTATTTTATTTAACGCGTCATGTCGCACTGCGTTTCATTTGATCGCAAAATTAGTCCGAAAAATGAATGAACCTCAAATGGAAAATTTTGTACAAATCAGAGAAAATGTCACAACAGAAGGAAAACAATTTACATACACAAAAACAATAATTCACATTGAACAAACATAAATAAAAGAGTTTTCTCTTCTATGCAACCCTGAAAAAATCTTTGGAATTTTATATTTTGACGTGATTTACAAAGAAGTTATTTCTTTGCTTTCCTAGCGCTGAAAAAAACATCCAGCCAATGAGAACTTTGGGAAGATGTAGCAATGAAGGATAAATGCCAATTTCTGAAGACAGCGTTTGCGTCATTTGCAAGGTAGTGTTTTTGCAATGCAAACTCTAAAAAGCATGCTCAGTTTGAGTTTGAAATTACAAGCAGAATCGATTGCAAAAAATTAAGAGAGCTACAAGTGCCCTTGTTGCAGACAGGCTGTACAAGACATTGTGCAGGTATTTGTATTAGTTTGGGGTATTATATCATTTCAAATACATAATAGGTACATAGTATTATTATTATTAAACTTTATTAAAATTGTAATAAATTATAGTGCTAATCCAAAAAACCAAGGCTTTCGGCTAGTTAAATTCATTTTTGGTTTATATTTTATCTTTAAGTTTAAGGGAGCAAATAAGGTCCAAAAAACCAAGGCTTTCGGCTAGTTAAATTCATTTTTGGTTTATATTTTATCTTCAAGTTTATGACAAGTTTAAGAGAGGAAATAAGGTTATGTACTCTTTCAATATTGCATAGATACTGAAGGAGTTGACAGTAGGTGGGATACTGAATTGGAGGGAGACTGACTGTGTAGTTTGGTTTTGATGATGGTGCATTCGTAGATCAGGTGATGGGTCGAGAGGCTGTGGTTGGAATTGCAGAGGTGACAAACAGCACAGCTGGTTTTGGTGATGAAGTGCTCGTGGGTAAGTATTGTGTGTCGAATACGTTGGAAATCCGCGCGTCTTCACTTTACGGCTCTGCTTAGGTAGTTGGCGTCAAAGTTTTTGTTTTATTTATATTAAATTTATAATGTTTAGACATTTTGTACATGTACATGTGCAACATCTGTAGGTTGAGTAATATTTTTTTTCATTATGCGCCCATGTCTCCCTCCTTACAACTTACTGTAGTTATTCTTCCCCAATCGCGGTCTCGCCGTTTATATACGTAGTGACGTAGCCTATCAATTTCAGCCTCAATATGGCCAATGTTCTAAGGAAGCTACGTCGAGATCTTTGCTGAGGTAAATAAACTGACTCAGCTTGTAAATATACCGGACATTAGCAGCCAAATTGCCTACACACTGGACTTGTTTCTTACCTGTCACCCCGATATATACGCTTTGAACGTATTATCGCCTCTAGGTTCGTCAGACCATTGTATCATCACGTTCATAAGTCCGCTGGTCCAGATGGTATTTACCCTACTGTTATTAAGAGGTGTTCTTCCTCGCTGGCAAAACCATTGCGCAAGCTTTTCTATCTATCCTTTTCTTCAGCGCATATCTTATCTGGTGCACCAGTTACTTAAATGGAGCTACTTGACAGGATCCAAAAACGCGCGATAGAACTTATTGGTGATGGTAACATCGCGAGATCGCTTGACTTTCATAGTCATCGTCGCAATCTCTCTTGCCTCTCGTTATTTCCACCATAAGTGCTCGAACGAAATAGCCAGTTGCATTCCACCCCTAGAACATTTCAATCGCAATACCCGCTGTGCAAGGAATGCGCATCAGTTTACCCTTAAGCCTGGGTTGTGCCCCTTTAGAGTTAAAGTCTTTGTAATGTTGGCAGTAACTTCCCATTCCTGTTGCTTCTTTTTTTATAATTAGCGTGCTTGGCTACTGTATTGGCGTCTACACTTCCTTTTATACCAACATTCCCTCGAATCCAAAGGAGTTTGATTTTTCCTATTATTTATTTCTTGGAGCTTTCATTCCTTGACTTTTTCATAGCTCCACAAACTTCTTAACAGTATTTAAAGAACAATTAAAAAGCTATTGTATGCGGATATATTCTGTTATAAAAAATACATAGGTACTAGGCACATGCAATACATTACAGTACTTGTTCTATCAATAAAACATTCACCTTCATTCATTCATTAAATTATCAAAAATATGCGCATGCACTCAATTTGATCGTACTGCTTATGGGGCAAAATGACGTACAACGAAAACAGAAACAGATTTCAGTATATTAAGTGACAGTGTTCTGTTTCCGTTTCTGTTGCTTGTGACAAGCCGCCGTTAGAGCGTCCAAGGTAGCGGTACAAGACCCCATATCTGTGAAGTCATTCCGCGCTCACAATTTTCGGCACCGACAAGCATGGTGGATCTGTCCGACAATTTCTTAGTAAGGCACAGCGACGATTCTCGGTGAACTATTTGTTGAGTCTAAATTGAAATACATTAATGTGATAGCCACACGCCAAATGTTGAACGAAATTACTTACATCGATGTGATAGTCCCAATGCTGCCGAGGATTATTAGTGCATCCAAACAATTGAACATTGGTATGTTGGGGAAGTTTCATCGTCTTATACTTATTGTAATCAAGACACAAATTTTCATTAGTCATAATCTGTCCATTTGCTCTCATTACGAACATATCTTGTAGATTGTTATCGGGAAAACAATTGCCAACCATTAAGGGTGAGAAAATCGATGATGGTTTTTGGTGTTCCTTTACACTGCGTAAACACTCGTCTTTTTCGAAATCAAGTAGATTTGCTAAATCGCTAAGTTTCTGAAGTTCAACAAAAACTCCAGGGAGTTTCCTTGGGACCAAACGACCCGGAATGTTTTGGACAGTTTCTTTGTATCGTTTAGCTAATTTTGTTTTACTATCTAACCAGATAATTTTCCCAAAAAACCTATCATCCGCAGGAAAAAAATGATCTGGCCACACATTATGCAGATACCACTCGAAGGATTTACAGTTGAGACGTTTACGAAGCGCAAGACGATCAGTAATGTTCTAAAAAAAAAATTAAGTTGTAAGAGAAATTCGTTCAATAGATAAAGTACACTTACTAGGGAATGTTTGAGTGCCATATCCACAGAGGTGTACATGAAAAAGAAGTCTTGCCACTTGTCCATCCAAACCATTGCAGCACGAGCCAAGTTACTACTAAGTACTTCGCTAACACCACCGGGAAATGTGTATGGTGTGGTCTTTCGGAACACATGGCCAACATGTGAACATGGACTGATCTCCACGGAGCCCCCGCATTGCCAAATGCGGAATGACATTTCAACATTTTCGCCTCCCCAGATCTGGAAAAAAAACAATAATGTAAGTGTGAAATAAGAAATGACTCCAAAGGCCAACTATTGCTTCTTCAGAGACAAAGTAGCGTTGTTGTGTTGAGTTCTTATAAAATCTGACCTCCGCTGCCAGAGGTGGATATATTATGGTATTCTCTAGTTTAAGGCACATCATAGATGCCGCAGTTTGTTATAAAAGCAACTAAATCTTTGAATTAACTCCGCTTCGAGGAAGATCGCACCTAGGTCATGCTTAAGTGATCTAATAAACAGCTGAAGCCGCGTTGTAGATGCTCGAATAAGTTCCTTCAAGATCCGAGTAAGCTTTCCGGTTAAAGAACAAATCTCAAAAAAAAGAGCGAGAATGTCCCAGTTGATAAGATTATTTTCAAGATCACATGATCCTTGTACTTTGGAATACATCTGTTGTTGATTTACCTGCAACAAATCCATACGAGTCATCAGATAGCCGTATTATTTTCTAATACCCGCTCAACGATCTTCATGGTGTGTGACATCACCTTGATAGAACGGAAATTATTAGTCCCGTGTATCGCCTTTTCCTTTCTACAAATGAAGATAACTTTCCCTCCCCGGTTTAGGCACCCATCGGTTTGGATATGAAAACCATGAGCCATCTGGAGCCGATGTGTCACATCTTTTTCCAGAACTGGATTATCAGCTCCATATGCCCCATCTAAGGGTATTTCATTAGCGACTACTTTAAACTTTCAGTGTGAACGCACCTTTAAAACCGATTACCGAACTGTCAATATAAAAATATTTAGTTAAATCAGCATTTTCATCATGGGGAAGTACACGAAGGATCAACGTTTACAAATAATAGAAATTCCGAGTCGGTGGTCGCACTTTAAGAGCGTTAACGCCGATTTTCGGCCGTGATTCTCGTCCCAGTAGACAAGCAATTCATAGTCTAGTGAAAACAATTTGAGTCAGAATATTCGCTGCTTGATGTTGCTGTTCCAGTGAGACTACGTTTTGCCCAAAGTCTTTAGGATATTGCTGCCATAGAGGCGCCCGTCGCACACCAGCCAAATCAGTCAATCTCACGGCGTTCTCAAGAATTGGGCTTCTCCTAGACCACATTATGGCGAATTTTGTGTAAGGATCTTGGATGACACCCTTACAAGATCAAGCTGACTCAAGAACTAAAGCCACTTAATCATATGAAGCGAATTGAGCTCTGGACATGATGGACGAAAATGAAAAATTTCATCGTTCATCATGAATGAAGCGATGAAGCCCATTTTTTGTTAAACGGCTTCGTCAATAAGCAAAATATGCGTTACTGGACAGGTGAGAGCCCTCATGTGCTTCATGAAACAGCACTTCATCCGCAAAAAGTCACTATTTGGTGCGGTTTTCATGCCGATGGCGTCATTGGGGCGTTTTTTTCGTCGATGAAAATGGCCGTCACGTTACGGTAAATATTATTCGTTACAGAGACATGTTGGAACGTTATTTCTTTAAGCAATTGCATGAATTATACTGTGAATTAACACCTCTAGACTTTTTTCTATGGGGCTACATTAAATCATTGGTCGATGCGAACAAGCTGGCGACGTTAGAGGAGCTCAGAGCTAATATTGAACGAGAAAAAGCGGCCGTATCGGTCGAATAGTAATTCAAGCCAATACATTTTTGTTGAGAAATCTTAAGTAGTTTGCATTTTATTTAAAAATGAGGTTGTCAAGTCCTTAATGAAAGACCCTTTACAAGAAAGGCGATCCCAGCTTAATCTCGCATTAAGGATCCTATCCAACGTACTATGTGGGTTCTGGCGTACACAATCGGCACCTACGAGTGTGGTTTTCAATCTTGTTCTGGAGCAGATAGTGTGCAGGGCAGGCGTCAATAAGGACTGCCTTCATCAGATTAGTCCAACTTCTAGGTTAGGCGGCAATATCGATAGATAAAGACGATCTCAGCGTGACGTGGCAGAGGACATAACCAAAGTCCATGCCTTCAACAAACAAACAAACATTTTTCTACCGACTAGGACAAGAGGCCTCCAGGGTTATTGCCTATGCGGACGACGTTGCAAGTGCCGCCTCAGGAAAGTACCTAAACACCCTGAAATAACTTCTCCAAAACGCTCTTAACAAGCTAACGACATTGGCAGATCATTGTTGGTTAGGTGTTAACCCCCACACAAAACCGAACTTGTTCTATTCACTAGGAAATATAAAATTCCACACATTGATCCTCTCTAAATCAGGGGCACACGCTTAGTCTTCTCTGATGAAGCTAAATACTTGGGTATCATTCTGGATAAAAAGTTTAGGTGGAAACCTAAAATACAAGAAAGAGTTCGGAAAGCTACGGTAGCACACTTCTCTTGTAAAAAAGCCATCGGTAATAAATGGGCATTACCAACTGGCTATACATCTCGGTAATAAGACCCATACTTATGTACGGGATGGTTGTTTGGTAGACTGCCTTAGACAAAGCGATAAATTGCGATAAGCTAAGCAAAGTCCAACAATCAGCGTTTCTCTGCATGAGTGGTGCACTGCGCACTACTCCACCTGCTCCAATGGACATTCTGCTTCACCTGACACCCCTCGACATCTTTAGTAAGCAAGCGGCTGCTATTGCGGCTGTCCGCCTTAAGACAACTTTCCAGATAATGAAATCGGCCACGCCTCTAATCTAAAAAAAATTAGAATCGTCCCTAGCAACATATACTACACCACCCCTCAGCTCGTTTTGACAAAAACTTCAAAGTAAACATCTTGGAAGGGCCTTCCTGTCGAAGATGAATCGATCCACTTTTAAATGGAGGTGTGTTCTCTAACAGGCTGAACCTCAACCCCTCTTTTCGTCTCCCTAATCACAGCAGCGTGTTCCAGGCGGAAATTATGGCGATTAAAGAAATCCTATGGTGGCTGAAGAGGAACGTGATATCCGCTATGGACATCCGAATCTTTTCAGATAGCCAAGCTGCTCTAAAATCCCTGGAATCTGTCTCCACAAATTCCATTGTAGTCGTAGACTGCCGATCATCTCTCGTGGAGATGGCGGAGTAATTCAACATTCACCTTTGCTGGGTGACGGGACACAGATATTCCAGAGAATTGCAAGGCTGATGAACTCGCCAGGAAAGGAACCATTCTGCCCGCTCAACCTGAAAAAGGTTTCTTAGACATTCCAATTGCCACATGCAAACTCATGTTTATGAGGTAGGCCATTGAGAGATGCCCTGCTCTTTCTCAAAGACGAACACTCCATTTAGGATCTTTCTTTTACAATGATCTCAATGATCTCATAAACATCGACATTAAAAGTCTTTCAAGCTTTATCAAAGGCTGCAACTGGTTCAACGAGTAGGAAGAACATAGATCCGTGTGGTATCACAATGGACCTTTTTATTGGTCTAAGTATGTCGGCTTCTGCCGACTGCCACTATAGCCTAACCTAACCGACTAGGACAAAACGTCAATAGCAGCCATTTAAATGTGGTTAAGGTGTTCACCTACTTCGGAGTAAATATAAACTCCACGATAGACACCTCCGACGAAGAATTTCCATAGAAAACCGTTACTATTTGGTTTGGCAAAACATTCGATTCAAAGACCGAATCTCCGTTTTAAGGACCAAGCTACAGCGGATGTCAGAGGCCAGAGCGTTTGGTCTAGGCAACTACCGTTTCTGTCAGGCAAAGTATTTCCACGTGCCGAGACTCCGTTGATATGTACGATAAAAAATGAAGTGATGCTTATTGGTCGAAACAAATTTGGCAACTTTGACTGTATGCGTCCTACCTTACGTATATGTTTGACGACGACCTCCTTAGTGGTGTTACTATGTATTCCAATGCACTCAATAGATTAGTTGAAAAATACGGTTAGCAAGTGTGCTATGCTCTTTTGAAGTAGTGGTGAAAATAATCCGCTTTCTCCTTTGACTTTGAAGGGTTAAAATGCGCTAAGCGCCCAGCCTATTTTACTTCCATCAAAGTTATCCTTTGATAAGTATCTTCTAATCCTCTCAGTGTAGTCGGTGATATCTAACCCGGAGCAAACTAATCGATATGAAAAGTCGCGAGTGAAGACATGTCTACGGAACCTTCCGGTTAGCAGAAGCATCAGCAACCGGCTCCATGCAAAGAAGTAATGTATGGTTTGAAAGTCGTCAATTACTCCAAGGATAAGGGCTATCAGCGACATAACGCGTTAAGCATTTAATTCTTAACTTTATTACAGTTGGAAAATATATTTACGAAATTTCTGTCTCGTTGAGAACACAAAATGGTTTGGATGCAACTGCAGATATAAATTTATAAAAATGTTACCTTCATTGCTTCATCATAGCCGCCCATATCGAAAAAATTCATCTTATCTATGGCAAATAATCCACCAGCCATGCCAGGAGTTGGTATTGTTTTCGCTGCATTATTGCCGTTATCAAGGTTAGATGCAAACCACCTGTAACCAGTTAAAACTGAGCTAAAATTTAACTTTTAACATGTGGGGTACCAACCTAAAGCTAAGATGCCAATTAAAGGCGCCCCAATGATTTTCGAAAGTCTTCGTGTATCCAAAGTTGTCGTCGGATATGATATCGATTACGGGACAGACAACGCTCTTTCGGTTTTGCTTTATTCGAGAGAGCAACGGCTCCAACCAGCCTGGTGAACATTCGCAATGAGCATCTAAAAATGTGAGGACATCCCCCTCGGCATTTGCGGCACCTAACAGTCTTGCTGGCACAAGACCTTGTCTTACTCCGAGTCTAAAAAGCTTAGTACGGACAGGAAGGTCCGCGATATATTTCTCAAGCGGCTTTTGCAGGTATTCTTGACGAAATCAGTGACATACGCGAAAGAATGAAAAATGTTGAAAATTACGTGCATGTACATACATACCTCTATCACTAGCATCGTCGACGAGTATGATCTCCTTTAGCAAAGAAGGAGGTGACCGGCTTATGATGCTCCAAATGTTACGAAGGAGCACAGACCAAGCCTCATTGTGAAAAACAATAATTACAGTTGTAGTTGGCAATTCGTGGACATTGTACTCAATTGATTTGCACCTATTGGTACCGACGGAAATGAGTCATTCAAATAGAAGACATTAAATTGAACATAATTACTTGTCTATGCGGTAGTCTTTAAGTGTTCGATTAAGGGGAATTCTATCACTAGCCAGAAGATTAAAACTATGAATCTTGAACAATCGTTGCATTTTGAAGCTCTCCTTCGCCGGAATTACCACCGCACGACCCAGGGCACCTTCATGCTCAACAGGCTGGAACTGATTCACATTATATTCATCTACAAAGGAAAAATTGCTCAATCTCCACATTCAATGCGAACTTGGAACAATATGATTTCACAACCCCAGAAGCAGTGCCAGCAAAATGAAGCATGAAAAGAATATAGTATGTAAACCTTTGGTCATGTTTCCGAAAATGTTTCCAGACCCAATATAATGAGCAACGACGACACTAGTACTGGATCTGACACGTTTCATGTTAACTGCTGCTACTTCTCTGTAATTTGCTTGGAGTTATTTTGATTCAGGATTAGGTATTACTAGTTCTTACCTTTTACGGAGATCTGATGACTGTATACCTTGCAGGTAAACATTAATGCTTAGTGCAAACATAAAAAACGCAAAAAACAAAAGAAATAAATACAAAAGCCATAGTTTCCGGAGTTGACGAAATGGAAGACCCATTTTGTTGAAGAGCAAAAAATATTTAATTTAATCACATCAACTGCGTAGGAAACACCTGCAGCGAAATAATGTACGATAATAAGCGATAAATATTCTGCCGAATTGTAAACAAAATTTAGACAGCTGCTGTCTTTAGCTGTCATTCCGGCGAACTATCGACAAGCCGCTAGCTATTGGGCGCATTCAGTATGTCTTTTGCCAAACCTAGCCTTATACTACTGAATGACCAAACGCACTAAAATCTTAGGGAATGTCAGACGAGTGAATACATATTAACAAACATACACTGGCGATCACAAGGATGCGGCCATACATTTTGCAATCGATTTTCAGTCTTTATACCTGTTGGAAATTGTATACCCAGAGACTTTTACTACCTTTGAACAGGTAGATATTTTCCCAACAGTAAGTCATAAAATTAAAGGGAAAATAAGAAATGAACGTTGGAATTTTTCCCAAGATCAAACAATGAACTACTTGAAAAGCGTATAAAAAGATGCGACACTAGAATAGGCCACATGCAAAATCTTCGAAAGAAAGGATAAAATTATTAAAATGTTTATATTCCTTATTTACCCTTTCATTTTATGACGTAGTGTTGGGGGAACTACAGTTTTACGTCGAATCCGAACAGCAAATTTGAGAAGCTTTCTCATGACAATTTGATACTCTTGGATATTTGTCAGACGTTCGCAAGAGGTGCCAACAGGCGGTATTCCCAAGTGGTCATCCATGTAAGTACTTACCTTGCCCTACGTCGTTCAATTGCTCTGATCGAACGAGAACCGATTGATTCGTCGTGGCAAGGTCGTTGGCTTCTGGATTATAGTTGCGTGCTTTTTGATGAGTGGACCTTAAAGCAAACAAATCAAGCATGATGATTATACACTGCTCATTTCCTGGGCAGACCTGTAATCGGAGATCCAAAGAGCCATCCTTAACTATTCCCAGAACCCAACGAACCCCGACGACTGGTCCCTTATTGTATTGCCGTCTTCCAAATTTACGTTCGTCTATTTGGGAGACTTTTCCAGCAGAAGTTATTCTGCATGTCTTCGGAGTTCAATTGCACCCTGAAGAATATCGTACTTCTAGTTTGATTGGGGGCCGGACATTCACCTAGAATGTGTTTAGCTGTTCGTCTTCTTTAAGACATAGCCGGCACTCTGCAAAGTCTAGTGTTCATTTCGTTGAGGTGATATCGTAATCGGTGGTGACCCATACGATAACCTACTAATTTTTTGAATCATGCCGACTTAAATTTAGACATTTGGGATGGATGGCTCATTTCGCCTGTCTAAGTCTTCGGATTCTCTCCCAATAGGTGGTACATTTCATATGTTTCCAGCATTTTATAGCTACTGATCTGGGAGTACAGAAGGGTTCGGGACCTTTGAAATGGGTTTCTAAACCCTTTGCTCGCTTTTCATTACCTTCAAAACCTTCAGGCAGGGAAACGCGCCGCAGTTTGGTCTTGTTCCTTGAGCCGAGTATTGGAATATATGGATGGTGGCGCCTTTAATACCAGATGTATTGATGTGCGTTCTTGAACCCTCTAGACCGCTGGTAGAGCCTTTTTGCGCGAAGGCACTCAACGAGAAGTTGCGTAATTTCGTCAATTCACCAATAGACGGCCTTTTGCGAACGTCTGACAAACATCCAAGAGTATCAATTGGCATGAGAAACCTCTCAAATTTCCCGTTCGGATTCGGCTCAAAATTGTAGGTCCCTTCCACTTCGCAAAGAAACGGGTTGTAGAAGCTAGGTTTTAGGCCCTGTATTGGCGGGTAATGCCTAATATTTATTTTTAATGGACTGAGGGATGTTTGCAGGTTGCGCTTTTCCTGGGCATAGATACATTGCATGCCACTAGACAGCCAACTGAGAGGAATTTTTTTCGATTTGCCTACAAGCTGAAAACAGCTGAAAAACCCCGATAAACGCTTATCTGTATTAGTGTTTGCATGCAAATCAAATGGGAAGCTTGCATACAGATAGGATATTTAGTGGGGACAAGTGTTAAGTTAGACGCAAATAATACAAAATATCGAAATCCTCTCTCAAAATGATGGAAAATGCGCTGTGTTAACAAACCGACTCGTTTCGAGGTGGATTTGTAGAATTTTAATAAAGTGCCTGTAAACTTCTTCGTTCCGTGGTGAATTAGTAATAAGTGGAAAATATAGTATAAATTGTACATAATAATGTTTTAAATCATTTATAATACTTTTTTTTAGAGAAATAAAAAATAAAAAAACTTAAATATAAATCACAGCATAAACGAAAATAGTTTAATTTTGTCCGCTATGTACACCCTAAATCAGTAGGAAGTAGGATCGTTTGTTGTATATAGGTCGAATATATTGTTGCATCCAGGCTAGGATTCGAAAAGATAAAACGTAATTCTATTTAATTAATCTTTATTAGTTCTCTTTCAATGTCTTTTACTTCTTGATTATTATTCTAATAATTCACTTATTTAATTCAACAATTCACTTTCACAATTAATCACTTTAAATAAACAATCTCTTCTCTTATTCAATATTCTCTATACTTTTCACTACTGTCATCTATCGCCCTTCTTTATCGCGGTTCACAACTCGAATGTCTTGGGTGCTCCTGCGACATCTATTTATATCTCCTAGTGACACCTCTCGAAATTTCCAGATTCGTTGAGAAGGTTCGTTAAGTTCAGAAGGTTCGAGAACAACATACCAAGTTATACCACAGCTACTCAAACTGCTATTCCAATGCTGCCAAAATCGGTAATATGGCCACTTTCTACTAGATGGCGTAGTTGACTAATTAATGACACAGTTCAAGCAAACATGCAACAATATCCCCCTCTTAAACTTGTTCGTCCCGCACAAGCACGTCAATATTTTCCCCATGGTAGCGATGGAGACGATCCACATGGACAACTTTCAGCTTGCCTCTTCCCCGCTGGATCCGGTAGACAACATCGTTGATGCGCTTCACTATCTTATAGGGTCCTTCCCAATCCTGCTGTAGTTTAGGTGACATACCTTTTCGGCGATGAGGGTTGTATAGCCATACCAGATCTCCTTCCTGGAATCCTGTGGTGGTCGCTTTTGTATCGTACCTCGTCTTCATGCGGTCGCTGGATATCGGATGAATATTTCGGTGGATTTCTGTACCCGGTATACACTTTACAACCACCTCACCTTGCTTCAATTTGACGCTTTTGTGTTCCGCATTAAGAACTCGTACGGGAACAATATTGTTCTTCGGCTCGACAAGCACTTTTCCAACCACGCAGTTTCGGTAGTGGTTGTCTTTTGGCTCAACTAGAGAGAATCGGTGGCTCATAGGATCACCTTCCAGCTTTGTCCGAATCATTGTCTCTGAAGAAGGTGGTAGGACCTCGTCCTCACTATTGACTGTCCTCAGGGATGCGGCGTTCTCTTTCCCGTACACCATCGGAATCTCTACGTTTCGATACTTGAATACTTGCATACCAAAGTCCAATACGACATCATGCGCCTTCATGAAATCGATTCCAATGATGCATTCGTCACATATATCAGCTACTAAGAAAGCGTGGGAGAATGCTAATCCTGCCAAATTTATTGTTAGCATGATATCTCCGTACACTTTCGCTGTCGCTCCTGTTGCTGTTTTCAGACAGTAACTGCTGGTGTTGTGCAACCAAGACTGACGGACGATGTCCCTCCTTATAATGGAAGCGGTGGCACCGGTGTCGATGGCTGCCACGCACTTATTTTGACCGATATAGGCTTCCACTGTTAAACTCCGGTTTCCTCGTTTGGTTTGGGAGACTTGAATTGTGGTCCTGCAGTCATCGATTCCGGAAACCCACTTCTGCTCCGAGAAGCTGCCCCTTACACGTTTCCCGACTGCTGGTTCTGCGAAGCTATATCTGCCAGATGCTTCTTCGTTGCGCCTCCTAGGCCCGCAATGTGGACAACTGCCTTGTCTGGGTGGAGCTCTGCACTGTCTCTGCAGGTGCCCTATTTTGTTGCAGTTCCAACAGCGCATTTGACCTCTGTTATCTCTGTTCCGGTCTACGATGTCTGTTCTTTGACATGAGCATTCAACGGCTGTCATTTCCCTTACGCGGTGGAACACATGCGATGCCTGATCAGCAGCTTGCATTGTCAAGGCAAATGCTAGGGCCTCAGCGAGAGTTCTCTTTCCAGCCATTCTTACGGCCATTTGCAGTTGTCTATCTTCAATGGCTTGGATAAACGCCTCCACAGCCATTTCATTGATGAGAACCTCACCAGCATTAGGATATGACAAATGTGCCAGACGTTCGATATCTGCTTGCAGCTGTTGAAGTGTTTCTCCCCGCTTCTGGACTCTACTGCGTAGCTGGACCCTGTACACTTGCTGCATATGCTCATCACCGAAGCGCATCTCTATAGCCTTGACCAGGGCGTCGTAGTCGTGTTGCTTCTCTTCTGAGACGGTTTGGAGTAACTCCGCAGCTGTACCTCTTAGTGCGAGCGTTAGCGCAATCGACTTTTCCTCGTTGTCCCAGCTGTTCGCCATTGCAGCTGCTTCAAACTGTTTCTTATAAATTGGCCATGATGTTTGACCGTCGAAAACAGGAGGCTGCATCTCTTTCCTTCTCGGGCAGTCCGCAGAATTTTCTCGAGCCTTCTGCTTCTTCACTTTCTCGAGCTCTCTAGCCAAGTTCTCGAAGTTTGTTTCATGCTTGCAAAACGTCTGATGGATTTCGTCGAATTTGGTTTCAACCTTCTCGAACTTTTGGTCAATTTCTTCGAGTTTTCCTTCAAGAACATTTTTAAAATCGTCCACAGCGCTCTTTTGGGCGGCAACTATGGAATTATTTTGTTCTTCCAATTTGGAATCTAGAGAATTCTTCTGTTCATCAAATTTAGAGTCCATTGATTGCAATTTGGAATCTAGAGAATTCTTTTGTTCATCAAATTTAGAGTCCATTGATTGCAGTTTGGAATCTAGAGAATTTGTCTGTTGTTCTAGAGAATTCTTCTGTTCATCTAACTTAGAGTCCATACAGTCGAATTTCTGATCGAACTTGGCCAGAAGTAGTTCCATCATAGCAGTCATATCAACGGCTGTACTTACTTGTTCTTCTGCTACGTCGAACAAAACGGACTTGGGATTTTCTCCTTCGTTTTCAACAGCTTCCTGCAGTCGAAGCACCAGATCACTTTTTCCTCCAGCTGTGTAGAGATTCCGCTTTTCTAGCTCAGCTTTTAACTGCGGTATACTGAGCTGTAGTAATTTCAATGTGCGGCCCATTTTTCTTTCCTTTTTTTTTTTTTTTACTAAATACGTTTTTTTTTTTTTTTTTTTTTAAACTAATTCACTTCACTTTAATTTCACACTGAATACGTTTTATCCCACTTCTGACACCAATGTTGCATCCAGGCTAGGATTCGAAAAGATAAAACGTAATTCTATTTAATTAATCTTTATTAGTTCTCTTTCAATGTCTTTTACTTCTTGATTATTATTCTAATAATTCACTTATTTAATTCAACAATTCACTTTCACAATTAATCACTTTAAATAAACAATCACTTCTCTTATTCAATATTCTCTATACTTTTCACTACTGTCATCTATCGCCCTTCTTTATCGCGGTTCACAACTCGAATGTCTTGGGTGCTCCTGCGACATCTATTTATATCTCCTAGTGACACCTCTCGAAATTTCCAGATTCGTTGAGAAGGTTCGTTAAGTTCAGAAGGTTCGAGAACAACATACCAAGTTATACCACAGCTACTCAAACTGCTATTCCAATGCTTCCAAAATCGGTAATATGGCCACTTTCTACTGAAATAACTTTGTCATTACTAATCTTTTCGTTACACCAACACTATAAATATCAATGGCATTATAAATGCAGGCCATATGATCGGTGAAAATGATTTTGAATTTATGGCTTACAATAATTGGATAGTTATTGTTTGTTGATTGACGTTCGTATATATAAAAGTGAAGCAAATCGGTAATCCAAACATTTCGAACCGTTTTTATTTTGTTTATGATTTTGTTGAAACATATGAGTGGGACACAATTAATGACCATTCATAACAGAGTGAAAAACAACCTGTATCAAATATTACAAAACACGCAAGTTCTAAGTCAATACTATTCTCAGCCTTCGCATTGACATACAACGCTTGACAGCAACATTAATAAATATAAGGTTTTGGTTTTAGGAATACTATTTGAAAATTGAAGTAGAATGCAGCTTTGCAGGGTTTACTGATTTCCTATTATTACTCTTGATGCGTCTTTCAATGCGGCTGTTTCAACATAAGCCGTTTTAAAATTTATTTCCTTTGAATTATTATTGCGGTAATGTGAAAAGATCGGAAAAAAATAACCATAAATTTGTTAAAACAAGTTTTGTCATTTTTATTTCATTTCATTCCTAACTTTCAACCACATTTATCTTTCAACACGACGCATCAAAGTGTGATTGCATAAGTAAGCTTAAGCTGTTTTGAAGTTATGTTAAATTGAATTTTATTATCAAAATTCCAAATGCTCCATTTATTTGTTAAATCATCTTGTCACTTAAGAAACAGCGTTAACTTTTACACATCTTTTGCTAAACATGTTTTGTCGTACCAAAAACTTGAATTTATTGTCACAGATTCATAAACTAATTTATCATAGTACGCCTAGAATAGTAAAATGCGCAATTTTTTTCCATATTTCATAAATGCATTAAAAGTGGCTCGCCTGTCATTTGGTTTTCGTTCGTTCGAGGTCAACAAATTGTACGAAAAAAATTATTTTCAAACAAAATAAGAATAATTAACAGAGAAATGATAAAACATAAGTCAAATTAATCAGAAAAAAAGTATAAAAAACATTTGCAACAATTTTTATATGTTCCATTGGTTATTTGTTTTTCCAAAGCTACCACAGTGTTACTGTAAACCGTGCGAACACACCAGCAAACATATCCCCAATCTCACCACTAGACAAAATTAAGAACTTTGGCAAACGTCAAAAGAAATCGTCTAGCCAAATATAAATTTATTTACTTTTGAAGCAACAAGATATTCACTTGAGGTATACTGTAGTGTATACAGCCTAATTTTTATTTTCAACCATTAGAATAGCCAAAAAATGGTGATATTTACGATCAGATGTGGAGGCATTATACCACCAGAGCTCAGGAAATATAGGTAGTCTGTGGATCCAGTATAGGAACGTTTATAAGGAATGTTTGCATGCAGCCGGTATAGATCCCAGCAGTATAGGAGCAATTGCAGTTACAACCAAGCCAGGTTTTTATTATCTAACCAGACAATCGCACACAACGAGCGCTGGAATTTTGCATACGAAAGGGACTTTTCGATAATGTAAGGCCGACTGTAGTTATCTCTGGTGGTGTTGCAAACAACGACTACATTTTCGAAAACATAGTAAACATGTCCAGGATATATGACACGGAAACGTTTCGTCCCTCTAAACGGTTTTGCTCAGACAATGGAGCTATGATTGCTTGGAATAGTATTGGGTTAAGCATAATCTATCTAGTGCCTTGATGAAATTTGACAATTTGATTGTAGACGGCAAGTGCACAATATGTAAAAGTTTAATGGACGGAGTTGTTAGGGAAGATTAAGTGTAAATTGGTTAAGACTCTTGACAATAAAATAAATATTTTTTTTTGTTTTAAGCGAAATATTACTCGTGTTGAATATTGTATTTTGATTATCACTTAAAGTAAGCTGTTGATTGATTTTGACAAAAAGTTAAAGGGAATACTCTGATCGAACTGCTCATCTTGGTAACAGTCTTGAATATTTGAGTACTTTAGTGAATGCTTAAATATTGGACTCTGGAACTGCTGGTCTGCGCTATGCGTAGTAGAGAAAGCAGCGAAATAAATCAAGAAGATTGATTGGCTTTTAGTTTAGACCTATTATGTTTTACAAAATGTATACAGCTAGATTTAAATACTCTGTATGTATTAGAAATGTAACAAAAGATTTATCATTTATTTCGATAGGTGAAAATATCCTTACTTTTTGGCTTCAATATTCAGCTCTCGTTCTCTCATTACAAAAGAAAACCAATGAAATAGCTCAAAATAATAAACAAAAGCAGATTCAAGTAAATTAAAACTTTATTTATCCACAATCTGATCGGGATTTCTCAAAATCGGTTATTTAAATTTTACGTTCCTCTTCTGATTTCATACATTTGCCTTAATAGATCAAGTAACTCTTAATGTTTGCATTTGCTTTTGCAAATTTTCAATCGACGTCGGATCATCCGTCCCATTTACTGTATTAACTTCAAGTGTAGACTGCCACTAGCAGCCCGTATTTTCATAGATAAAATCCAAGATGGACACAAAGAAATATACAATTAAAAAATTTATTTTTACTATACATTGCACGCTGGATTACCTCATCTGTTTCATTGTAGAATATAAATGCCAACGCTTTAGACACAACTTCTAGAATTAGAAGTGTTTTCATCAAAACCAAAACGTAAGAGAAAGAAAATCTTTGCTTGGCAGTTCAAGAACACTGTCGTAGAATCCTTGATTGTAAATGATTAGAATTCCACCAATAGCAGTAAAATCTCAGACTCTCTGTTGAATTACATTGGAACTGGAAGAAAAGTTATCAAATATCTAAAGGAAGCAATATCAATCTAATATATTTTTGTTTACCGTGCTAGTCTTCGGAATATGGATGCAATCAAATCTGGCTTCATACGAATTGCCAGCTTTGAGTTTTGCAATTCGTTGAGGAATATCCCGCATCTATTCCAATTTATCTGTTTCAACTACATCAAAGTGAATCCATTCCTCTTTTATACTTTGGTTTAACAATTCTGACGCTGGATTACCGTCAGGTAATTGCGTGTCATCTGCGTCATAGTTGTTCTTTAATTGAAAAGGAACTATACGCTGCGGTTGTTTATGTGATGATTTTTGTTTCCGTTTCATAGCGAGGAATTCCAGCAATCCTGGATCTAAAAGAAACTCATATCTACAATTGATCAGTGCATGGGTTTAGATCACTTACATATAGACTTTAATAATTTTTCCCACACTGCTAGAATTTCTTCCTCTTTCATTTTAGCCAGAATATTAAGATTTTCTTTGTGAACCACTTAGTCATATTTGATTCATCCACGATGTAACTTGTATCAACTAATGCTGTTTTAACACTCTTCACAGGCTCACATTCCATAATCATCATCATTTCGTCATGCTGTCTCTTCCTGTTCCTATCCACATTCAGATCGTGATTTTACTTTGCTGTTTTGATTCTTAGCTTCAAGCGACATAGCAAAAAGACTGTTGCCATCCAAATTTTGCTGCCGACTATGATATTTGCTCCGAGCTCCAGTTGATTGTTGATTTATTGTTGGACTATTATCACAGACTGCTACTAATAGATAATGTCCTGATGGAGCGGTTTCAGTGATTAGGAGTAAACAGGAACTTTGCAGAACTAAAGAATAGAAATGATTATTTATTATCAGTCTTTTTCAGAGAAAAAATACTTACTTTTTTATTGCCATATCGCTTGAAATGCATTGCGTGAAAAGTACGTCACCAGCTACCTTGTCTGTGTGAATTATGCTGTGAAAAATTAAATTATATGAAAAGAAAGATATCAAAATAAATACTTACACAATTTGTTTTAATAACATACTTTGTTTATGTAACATACTTCGCCCAATGAGACGGTGAATAGTGATTTTTGGCTCTCCTCTACCAATTCTTGGTTTCATTTTACGGCTAGTAACTCCTCGTTCAAAGACAATGTCCCGGTGGAGGGTTTTCAGTGCTTGAGAGCAAACAGGAACTTTGTAGAACTAAAGAATAGAAATGATTATTTACTATTATTTATGATTATTTATTATCAGACCTTTTCAGATGGAAAATACTTACTTATCACAATCGAACTCATATTAAAGAGCCATTTAGACAAAACTGTCGGGACTGAGTTTCTGCTGCTTAAGAAAGCCTTTGTAATATCCCTGGAATTGCATTGCGTGCATATGTAGGTCATCAGCTAGCTTGTCAAGGTTGGTTTTTAATGTTCCAATGTGCTTGTCCACAGCTGGAGAGGAGTTTAGAGGTCGTAACTATTTAAAAGAGACAAATTAAATTACACGAAAAGAAAGATATGAAAATAAATACTTACACAAATTGTTTTACAATGTAGTCCATCATGAGTGCAATAGGTTGACCCTCGGCCGGAGAATGTTCATAGCTATATCCATGGAATCCAATTCGACTAAAAAATAACTGCAGAAATACATTTTAACCAACAGTTTGTAAACTTTAGAAAGAAGTTTCTTACTTGAATCGTCTTATCGAACCATCGATTACCACCGCACTTCTGAACACACAGCCATGAATAATTAGTAGATAATTTTTCCATTTGCACTTTTAAGCTAGTTATTTTGTGTGTTTGTATATTGTTCCTAAACTATACAACTTAAGAGTGTACAAATATATTATTAATCTTTGGAATAAAAGAATCACAAAGTTCTGTCAAATGACACAAAATTAAACTGACCACACAAATTTGTCATATTTGACAATCAGACAGAAGACTTCACTTTTATTGATTCACATGTATTCACCGATAGGAAATTTTGAGAGAGGATTCCGTTCTCCAATTTGAGAGGCGCAGCGGACGGGGGTAGTGAAAGTTGGCTGTCTAATATAGATAGTCTGTGTTGCATACCCTAACAAAGTGGGCCATCACAGACTACCTACAACTAGACAGTCAACTCTCACTACCCCCGTCCGCTGCGCCCCTTAAAAAAAGAGAGCGGGTTCCTCTCTCAAAATTTCCTATCGGTGAATACATTTGAATCAATAAAAGTGAAGTCTTCTGTCTGATTGTCAAATATGACAAGTTTGTGTGCTGAGTTTCAACTTCAACCTCTTTATTGAGACTAAAAATTACTACAAAATATTACATGGGTTATTTAACAACATTTGAATTCACAGTAGTCGACTTTGAATTGGTCTGACAGGGTACTTAACTGATTTTAAAATACATGAATGCTTTCCAGCAAATAAAATTCTTTGTGAAAGAAATACAATAACTAAAAAGTTCTGTTGGCAACGACACTACCGAGGGCGTAGGTTAGGATGTAGAGGCGAACGGATTTAATGTTGGCAACGACACTACCGAGGGCGTAGGTTAGGATGTGGAGGCGAACGGAGCTAGAGGAGATGACAGATGACACGACGGCTGCCAACTGGGAAAGAGAAGAAGATTTAGCGGATAAAGGCAACACCAATTTTAAAACATAAAAATATACGAAGAAATAAATAAAGAAAGAGTCAAAATAAAATAAGTAGTCAGCATTTTCCTTATGGTCGTCACATAAGTTTTTAAAATTGTTGTCTTAATTCGCCTCACGAACGTTTCGGTAAAATAAAAATTATCCTTTGCAATTGAGAATTGTAGAGACGCCATTTTGTTTTTGCGAAACATATAGAGTATTTTTATGAATCTAAGAAGCAGCAAGATGGAGAACAAGGTATATGTACAAGATATATCAGACGACGAGCTCGAGAGAACTGTGGTCGAGATGAATACGCCATCACAGACTCGGCCAAGTATTTCCAGTGAACAGTTTACCTCACTTATCGCAGGCATAAATACATTACGTGATTCTGTCGAAGAGCTGCGCAAGGAATCGTTGCAGAGCAAAAATGAATTGCAACAACTCCAAGCACAAGTAAATGCTAGCAACAAGATCGAAGCGCAATGGAGGCACCCAATGTCCCAGCCCCAGCCCAAACTGGATGATCCCATCCTATCATTGTCGTCATCGTTTATGCATCTGCCAATTTCCCAGCAGCGTCCGAGTAGTTCCTCCGCCGAACAGCCTCCTGAGCCACCAAGATTTCCTGAAAAGGCCCACCAGATCCCGCCAAATTCAGCTGAGGCAATGGACGATTTGCCATTCGTACCTCCACAAACGTTTAGACAGCCACAGTCTCAACATCCATATTTGCAAACAGGTCATACTGCCAGACGTACAACAACATTTGTCGACGATGCTGCCGCTAATCTATATCCTTTGCCACCATTTAGTGGTGATCCTGAAGAGTGGCCACTGTTCTTTGCCAATTTTCGGGATACCACAATTGAATTTGGATATAACGATCGACAGAACGTCATGCGTTTGCAAAGGGCATTGAAGGGCGACGCAAAGGAATCAGTTTCGTCCATGCTTCTTTATGCGGAGAATTTACCACTTATCATGGATGAATTACATTTCAACTTTGGGCGCTCAGATTTGCTTGTGGAGGCGCAGCTATCCAAAGTGCAACTATTTCCAGCAATCAGTGAAAGTCACCTAGCAAATATCTTGCCATTGTCAAATCGAGTTCGTAACATGGTCGCGTTCTTCAAGTCAGCTAACTGTGCACATCAACTAGCAAATCCAACCTTACTGCGCGAACTTGTTAACAAGTTGCCACCATCAAAACAGTACGAGTGGGCAAAACATGCAAAAGCCGTTTCGCCTTTCCCAACTTTAGAAACGTTTGCAGATTGGATAAAGGTTCTCGCTAGGGTGGTGAGTCTTATGCCCGGTAAACCCGCCAGCAGTTCGATAGCCAGTTCGTCATCTACAATACATTTTCGTCAACAAGTCAATGATAGCCAAAACCGTTTTCCAACGTCATCTAATCCGTCCCGCCGAGTTCTATACAGTGCTGAGTCTGAGCAGTCGAAATTAAGATGTGTCCAATGTAGCCAACAACATAGGTTAACCGAATGCCAACTGTTTAACGCCCTTGAAGTCAATGATAAGTGGAACATAGTCAAACAACTTCGTCTCTGCTTCTCTTGCTTACAGCAAGGGCATAATTTGTACAGCTGTCTTCGCAGAAAACCCTGTGCAGTCAATAGATGCACTCGATTACACCATCAAACATTGCATCAAGATCAAAGACCGTCAACAAGTGAGACTCAACAGAGCCAACAAGTGTTGAACTGCCGTCAGAATTCTCATAGTAGCCAGTTATTCAAGATTCTACCTGTAGTATTATCAGGACCTCATGGGAGTGTTAATGTCCATGCCATGTTTGATGAGGGGTCTTCTGTAACTTTACTGGAAGAAAACATCTCTACCACACTGGGATTAAAGGGACACAGTCTTCCGCTCACTCTGCAATGGTATGACGACAAGACGACAACAGAAGCATCCAAAAAGATATCATTTTACATCAAGGGACAAGACTACAAGACTACGGTAAAGGCTATGCATTAAAGAATGTACGCACAGTTGCAAATCTGAATCTGCCTGTTCAGGCGTTTTGCAAAGAAAATTATGAACACATGAAGGATGTGCCAATAGTCAATTACGCAGAGGCAAAGCCAGTGCTTCTTATTGGACTCGATAATTGCTACTTAGGAGTGCACAAAGATTTGGTGGAGGATGGTCCGGACAAGCCCATTGCAGCAGAAACGAGATTGGGTTGGGTTGCGTATGGCCCTTTAAATGCAGCTGTAGATTTTCATCAACCAAGAGTACTTCATGTGCACCGTTCCAACGAGTTGGAAAAGATCGAGAAACTAGTCGAAGAATACTTTCTAATGGAAAATTTTGGCGTACGAAGTTCCGACGTAGTTTTGGAGAGCGATGATGACATTCGTTCAGGGAGAATTCTTTCTGAAACCACTAAAAGGATTGGACAACGATATGAGACTGGTCTTTTATGGCGTACAGACAACACGACGCTACCAACGTCCTCGAGTTTTATTATGGCCAAACAACGTCTGCTAAATATTGAAGCCAAAATGTATATAGATGAAACATATGCTACCAGTTATAAAGCTGAAATAAACAAGTACATCTCCAAGGGGTATGCAAAACTCCTTTCGTCCACAGAAGCGGTAGTTGAGGGCCCAACGACTTGGTATCTTCCACACTTTGGGGTGGTCAACCCCAATAAGCCGAATAGAATACGGATAGTGTTTGATGCCGCTGCTAAATTCAAAACTTTTAAAAGGACCAGAACATGCACAGCCTCTGGTAGCCATCATTCATAAATTTCGTCAAGGTATCGTCGCTGTGGCGGGGGATATTCAGGAGATGTTCTCTCAGGTACGGATTAGAGCTGCTGATCAGAGTTCGCAACGCTTCTTATGGAGGGACGGTGACTCCAGAAATGCGATTCCAGTATATTCAATGACTTCCATGATATTTGGTTCTATTTGTTCCCCTTGCTGCGCGGAATACGTGAAAAACGTCAACGCCACCGAACATTCCTCTGTTATGCCGAGAGGAGCAAGAGCCGTCATCGAGAGCACTTATGTGGATGATCTGGTTGCAAGTTTTGACTCTGAAACAGACGCGGAAGAAGTCACTGTGGAGGCGGTTAAGATTAATGGGGCCGCTGGTTTTCGACTACGTAACTTTGTTTCGAATTGTAAAGAACTTCAAACAAAATTAAACCTAGATAACACACCGATAGAGGAAAAATTCAATATGGAACGCCAAACTAACACAGACAAGATTTTGGGAATGTTTTGGAACACTCGCAATGACACTTTCCAGTTTCAATTTAAATTTAACAAGATTCCAAGAGAGGTTCTCGAAACTAAACGACCGCCAACAAAAAGGGAAATGTTAGGGATTATAATGGCTGTATTTGATCCCTTTGGACTTTTGGCTAATTTTATGATATTTGTCAAACTGCTGCTGCAAGCAACTTGGAAAGAACAAATTGGTTGGGATGATCCATTACCTTACCGATTGTGCATCCAGTGGAATGTCTGGTGGAAGGAGTTTCAGGAAGTTAAGAGATTTGCTGTTAAGCGATGTTACTCACCTTTATTGCCAATTGCTGATGACATTCAGCTGCACATATTTGTCGATTCCAGTTCATCCGCATATGCAGCCGTGGGCTACTTTCGAATTAAAAGAGGAAGCCAAATTCACATCGCCTTCACTGCTGCTAAAACGAGATGTGCTCCACAAAAGGGTATGACTATTCCCCGCCTTGAGCTGCAAGCAGCAGTTCTTGGATGTCGTCTTGCAACATCGATAGCGAACTGTCATGACTTTCAGCTAGGCAGTATAATATTTTGGTGCGATTCAAAGACAACTGTGCCCTGGATTCGCTCAACAACCAGAAGATACAAACAATTTGTAGCTTGTAGAATATCTGAAATTCTCAGCAGTTCCAGACCAGCACAGTGGAGATGGTTACCAACTGATCTAAACGCTGCTGATGAAGCCACACGTGCCCGCTTTCCACCGAAATTTGAGCCAATGTCCAAGTGGATTCTGGGCCCAGAATTCCTGCTCGGGGCTGAAGAAGAGTGGCCAAAAGAGACTAGAATTTTGAACTCCGCACATTGTGCTACAGAAGAATTGCCAGCTCGGGTCATGATGACAAATACAGGTGAGGGTCTATTCAATTATACTAATTTTTCATCTTATTTAAGACTGTTACGAGTTGTCGCATGGATTGTACGATTCGTAAAGAACGCTCGTATAAAAGAACAGCCCGATCGCCGTCAGGAAGGCGAACTCACAGCCTCCGAGCTAACTAGTGCAGAAAAACGCGTTTGCCGCCAAATCCAGCATGAAACTTTTGGTAGTGAGATTGCTGCACTATCTACAGCAAGAACAGTGAAGACATCAAGTAATATCTACCAACTAACGCCATACTTAGACGAAGAAGGAATATTGAGAGTGAAGGGAAGAATTGATGCCGCCTATTGTCTTCCCCTGTCGGCACGTCGCCCAATAATAATTCCTCAAGGCCATCCAGTATCACGACTTATCATGTATCATTTTCATCATAAGCGTCATCATCAAAATGACCTTTTAACAATCAACGAGATGCGACAAAGGTTTTGGTTGCCACACGCTCGCGCCGAACTGAAGTCGGTAAAGAAAAAATGTTCTTTATGTATCATCAGCAGAGCAGCGCCAGCCGAACCATTGATGGGTCAACTGCCACCAGAGCGCCTTACTCCGTACGTTCGCCCATTTAGCTACACGGGGGTAGACTACTGTGGGCCATTCCTAGTTACCATCCGAAGACGAAGAGAGAAGCGTTGGGTAGCATTATTTACGTGCCTCACAACCCGTGGGGTGCACTTAGAGGTTTCGGAGGATTTGTCCACAGACTCGTTTTTGTTGTGCCTGAGAAATTTTGTGAACCGCCGTGGGACACCTGTCAAAATTCGTAGCGATAATGGTACCAACTTCGTAGGAGCCCAAAAAGACCTACGAAATGGTAATCGTCTTTTTGATTTGGATCGTGTTCAGCAGAATGTTTCAAAGGAGAAGATCGAGTGGGTTTTCAACTGCCCAGCGAACCCAAGTGCCGGTGGCTGTTGGGAACGTCTAATTCAATGTGTCAAGCGTTTATTGGATAGGGTCTTGAAGGAAGAAGCGCCAAAGTTGGAGACATTTCGAAGTGTTTTAATATAGGCCGAGAATATCATCAACAGCCGGCCATTGACGGATTTACCGTTGACTTCAGAGGAAGACGAACCATTGACGCCGAATCACTTTCTTCTTGGTTCTCTCAATTCAACTCAAACGCCAAGCTCTGAAGAAGATCGAGTTTGTCTGCGAAAGCAGTGGAGAATCGCACAGAATCTCAAGGACAGGCTATGGAAGAGATGGACGGTGGAATATTTACCCCGTTTGTTGACACGTTCAAAATGAAATAAGGAGGCGGTTCCGCTGCTGCTGGATCAGCTTGTAATCGTATGTGACAATACGCAGCCAAGAAGCCAATGGCAGAAAGGAGTTATTACAAAGGTGTTCACTGCGCCGGATGGCCAAGTTCGCAGTGCAGAGGTGCGCACAACCAGAGGAATACTTCGCCGACCTGCCATCAAGCTAGCCGCTTTGGAATTTAGTGAATCCTCTGAGGACTTCACGAGGGGTGGAATGTTGGCAACGACACTACCGAGGGCGTAGGTTAGGATGTAGAGGCGAACGGATCTAATGTTGGCAACGACACTACCGAGGGCGTAGGTTAGGATGTGGAGGCGAACGGAGCTAGAGGAGATGACAGATGACACGACGGCTGCCAACTGGGAAAGAGAAGAAGATTTAGCGGATAAAGGCAACACCAATTTTAAAACATAAAAATATACGAAGAAATAAATAAAGAAAGAGTCAAAATAAAATAAGTAGTCAGCATTTTCCTTATGGTCGTCACAAGTTCGCTCAATAAAACTTTTGACATTTGATATTTTGTCTTACGTACTAGTTAACAAAAGGAAAAGGGGGTTAACATGAGGAACGAGTTTCACAGGGCCCTCAGAAACTACAAATGAGTTTCATAAAAGTATTTAAGAGTATTTTTTGATATTCTTTCTTTATTTCCCTTTAGAGCAAAAAGGGTTAACTGATAATTGAATATAATTTAATTTAATTAATTGTTGTTATTCTTTTTTTTTTCGATAATATTAGTGTTACTTAAATTTGACATGTTATGATCTTATAACTATAATTTTTTTTTTTTTTAATTGTACTTTTTGTTGGCCTATAAGTATTTATTATGTTGGTGCAAACAGTTTATTTTTTTTTATTTTTTTTTTTTTTTTTTTGTGAGCATATTTTTAACCTCTGTGATTGCCTGGATCACTTTTTAAATAGAATGGTGGTAGAAATAGTGGTGGCGACGTCATCGGCGGCCCGAAGAGGCTGCCGGAACTTATGTTTAGTATGCTAATAGGAGACATATAGTAGTTTCCCTGAATCTCCGTGTTTATATTGTTTGAGAATATTTCCTTCAGAATAGGATTGTCGTGCGATTCCAATTTTTTGAGATTCCGTTCCGCACGATCGATGACATATGGTATAAAAGGTACCACCTTTGTATCATCATATAGCGAACCGTTACTGTACCAATACCCCCCAAGACGCCTAAAGCGTGTCTACTTCTATTCTTTTATCTTGAGACACTAAGGAGTTAACGTTAGAAGCAAAGATTTTAAGAGTCATGGTGAGAGGGAAGCTATAAATAAAAGGTAAGCACCTGGTTTATCCTCTTCCTTTAATTTCTTGTACTCCGGCCAGAAGCTACGAACTTTATTAATCAGTGCATTTATTGGCATGCCAAATAAGCGAACTGATTCTTTTAGAAAATCTCCAAAGGAGGATGCGTCCCCAGATCCGTTCGGGGTGTTCAAAGTATGAGGCCTCGACCCACCTGCAATTTCAGCATAAGTTCCACTAACTACATTTAGAACCTTACGATCATTATTTATCACTTGCCCCGTTCTGGTTCTTGGTACCTGAACTGCAGCTTCCCGTTTACTGAGGAAATCCAGTCGCTTAGGGCACTGACTAAAATTAGCTGGATGCCCTGACATACCACAGTTAACGCACGTCGCTTCGGTAACTCCCTTCTCAGCAGGTAATGAACATTTTCCAACCTCATGTACCTCCGCACATTTAACACACCTGGAGGGAAAGGCACAGTAACTGCTCGTGTGCCCGAACCGCTGACACCTGAAACACTGAACAGGTCCACTTCTACGAAGAGAGTCCCACCTCACCACATGATGGAAGAGGCGCTTTATTTTTATAATTTTTTGCTTCTGCTCCTTATGCTCAAGGCTCACCAGGAAAGCTTCCATATCGAAATCATTCTCCCTTGACCACCTTGTGGTGAAGCGTGACACTTTCAAAATGTTTATTGAAGAATCGTACAGCAATATTTCCCTTACGACGTCCTCTTCCTTGAAATCAGACGGCAATCCTCTCAAAAGGACAGCGCCCCTCTTCATAACTTTAGGAGCAAAGGAAAACGCCTCCGCCCCACTATCCCTAAATCTATCGATAAAGACCTGGTGAAGTGCCACATCCTTGACAAATATTTTGGATCTTCCATATCCTAAATTATGAAATTTTACTTCTGGCACGGAGCCGTACTTCTCTTTAAGAAAGTCAAGAAGGACTTTAGTATTTAAATTTTTCACAAAAATGGGCGGGCACCACCCCAGATCTTTAACCTGAGAATCATGCACACCACTAGATCTACCACCACTCACCCCATTTCTTGAAGTAGTCGGCTCCGCGTTCACATTAACATTTTCATCATCTAAAATTGAGAATCTGTTCTGCTTGTTGGGGTCCCAATCTGCATTCACTTGTGCTGGGATCTTCTCACCACCAATTTTCCTTTTTTTGATGACTTTAGCGAACACCTCATCATCTGCCAGCAAACGACGGAGATCATCGTCCACATTTGAAATAAATATTTTTTTATTCACAGTAAAATCCTTTGGCAACTCTGCCGCATTTTTTTTTAAGTTTGGTTTTGAATTTCCAACTGCCGAAACGGTACTGCCACACACTGTGCCAGACACGCCACTATTACCCGTTATGTGTGCCGCCTCATTGGCAACATCAATTACTACACTTTTATATTTATTCGATCGATCTTTAGACGGAAGGGCATTACTAATTGGAAGGCTATCTTCTCCCTCGTAGTACCATGCCTCAGTGTCCATCACAATTTGTTCCTTGGCTCTATCGTCCAGCATATCTGATGGTGCCAGAAATCGTTTTAATTTGGGATCCGGAGGCTTAGGCTCCATCTCCCTTTTATTAGCACTCATATTGGGCACTAACCACTGTTTATTGGTGCACTTCTTGCTAATATTTAGCAAATTTCAATTTAAATAAAATTTGATTCCACTTTATTTGTTTTTTTTCCACCGTTTAACTTTACTCAATTAAATGAACGAGGCAAACACAACCGACTCGGATGACAGTCCAATCGCAACTCCCGTGTGCTGAGTTTAATTTTGTGTCATTTGACAGAACTTTGTTATTCTTTTATTCCAAAGATTAATAATATATTTGTACACTCTTAAGTTGTATAGTTTAGGAGCAATATGCAAATACACAAAATAACTAGCTTAAAAGTGCAAATGAAAAAATTATCTACTAATTATTCATGGCTGTGTGTTCAGAAGTGCGGTGGTAATCGATGGTTCGATAAGACGATTCAAGTAAGAAACTTCTTTCTAAAGTTTACAAACTGTTGGTTAAAATTTATTTCTGCAGTTATTTTTTAGTCGAATTGGATTCCATGGATATAGCTATGAACATTCTCCGGCCGAGGGTCAACCTATTGCACTCATGATGGACTACATTGTAAAACAATTTGTGTAAGTATTTATTTTCATATCTTTCTTTTCGTGTAATTTAATTTGTCTCTTTTAAATAGTTACGACCTCTAAACTCCTCTCCAGCTGTGGACAAGCACATTGGAACATTAAAAACCAACCTTGACAAGCTAGCTGATGACCTACATATGCACGCAATGCAATTCCAGGGATATTACAAAGGCTTTCTTAAGCAGCAGAAACTCAGTCCCGACAGTTTTGTCTAAATGGCTCTTTAATATGAGTTCGATTATGATAAGTAAGTATTTTCCATCTGAAAAGGACTGATAATAAATAATCATAAATAATAGTAAATAATCATTTCTATTCTTTAGTTCTACAAAGTTCCTGTTTGCTCTCAAGCACTGAAACCCCTACATCGGGACATTGTCTTTGAACAAGGAGTTACTAGCCGTAAAATGAAACCAAGAGTTGGTAGAGGAGAGCCAAAAATCACTATTCGCCATCTCATTGGATGTTACGATCCGAGTGCAAATGAAAAAAAAATATAGTAATTAATTCTTGGCTGTGTGTTCAAGAAGTGCGGTGGTAATCGACGGTTCGATAAGACGATTCAAGTAAGAAACTCTAAAGTGTACAAACTGTTAGATAAATTTATTTCTGCAGTTATTTGTCAGTCGAATTGAATTCCATGGATATAGCTATGCACATTCTCCGGCCGAGGGTCAACCTATTGAACTCATGATGGACTACATTGTAACACAAATTGTGTAAGTATCTATTTTCATATCTTTCTTTTCATGTAATTTAATTTTTCCCTTTTAAATAGATAATCTATACATTTTCGCATTAACTAAAACCACCAACTTACAATCTGCTACGAAACTACCTTCACAAACACATTCACACAGCGAAAACCAACCATGACAAGCTAGCTGGTGACCTACTTTTCACGCAATGCATTTCCAGCGATATGGCAATAATAAGTAAGTACTTTTTCTCTGAAAAAGACTGTTAATAAAATCATTTCTATTCTTTAGTTCTACAAAGTTCCTGTTTACTCCTAAGCACTTAAACCCCTCCATTAGAACATTATTTATTATTATAGTATAGGTAGTCTGTGCTCAGGATCAGGGAAACATTGTTATATTCGTCTAAATCTTCGCTTATAGGTGTACATCCTATATTACATCGACCTGTCCTCACAAGAATGGTTTTAGACTCGAATTTCTTATTAAAAAGAGGCATTCTGAAATATATAGCATTATACACAAAATATTTTTCCACAAAAAAAACTATTAAACTTTCTCGGACTTTTAAAGAATAAATCAAAAAATGTTTAATTTATTATACAAGCTATTTCTGAGGGGCTTAAAAATACATACACTATATTCTTGTTTCCTAGTTACATTTAATTTATCCATAGAGACGCTTGTTGCCATAACATAAAACAGAACTTCTATTCACTTAGAAATATAAATATTTACTGGACCTTTTTGGGAATACCTACCCTACGAATTTGTTTAGAAATTGAATCAAAAGTGAACGAAAAATTAATTACGTGTAAATTAATCAAAAGCTTTTGGTTTAACTATGACAGATACATTGTTGCAGTCTGAGAAGTAAGTACCTATGTATGTCTTCATTCATATTTAATGTTGTTGTTATAGAAAAATTGATTTATCTAGAAGCTTCATGACTATGAACAGCTGACTAACGATGCAATATCGAATCTCAGACAACATCTTTTAGATGGAAGCTTACCATTGAAGATGTGAAAGGAGAACTCAAATCTCAAAGCCGAAATTCAATCGCAACGGCAAAAAGTAAACATGTAGACTCTGCTGTTTTGCATTATTTTTGTCAAGATTTATTGTATTCGTAATATGAGCAGTCTTCGTGGTCTAACTGCAATATGTTTAGTTTTAGCCGATAAAATATATTATTTAATGAAAAATTTAACTAAAAGCCAATCAGTCTTCTAAATGGATTCTCCATTAACCTTTCAATACTATTCGTAGCTCCATTGTCTGAGCAAAACCGTTTAGAGTGACGAAATGTTTCCGCGTTATATATCCTGGCCATGTTTACTATGTTTTCGAAAATGTAGGCGTTGTTTGCAACACCACCAGAGACAACTACAGTCGGCCTTACATTATTGAAGTCCCATTCGTATGCAAAATTCCAGCGCTAGTTGTGTGCGATTAGATAAATGTCTGGTTGCTGCTTTTATTAATCCCGCACTGCTAAGGCATGAGCTTCCATGTGATGAACTGGTATTATTGGCGTACTGACGTGCCAAGTACTTTGCATAGCGTAAGCCCACCATAAGAGTCATCGGTAAACCTTAAGGAAGGAATTCTCGTTGCATAAATTCGTAGTTTATATTAGATGATAATAAAAACCTGACTAAAAACTGCAATTGTTCCTACACTGCTGGGATCTATACCGGCTGCATGCAAACATTCCTTACGAATGTTCTCTACACTAGGTCCGGGTGGTATAATATCTGAAAATAAATATCACCATTTTTGGCTATTGTAATGATTGAAAATAAAAATTATTCTGTATACCTCAAGAGAATATTTTATTGCGATTTGCGAGTCAATAGCGTTTGCCAAAACATGTCTACAAACTCTAAAAGTAAACAAATTCTTGGCATGACGATTTCTGTTTGACGTTTGCCAAAGTTCTTGATTTTGTGTCGTGGTGAGAATGGGTGTGTTTGCAGGGTATTGAGTAAAGTGGTAGCTTTGGAAAAACAAATAACCAATGCAACAAATCAAAATTATTGCAAATGTGTGGTAATCTGTTTTACTGAAACTTTGTTATTCTTTGTTATTTATTCCTATTTTGTTTGAAAATAATTTTTTTCACACAATTTGTTGACCTCAACCGAACAAAAACCAAATGTGCTTTGCACTTTTAATGCATTAATGAAAATAAAATTGCGCATTTAACTATTCTAGGCTTACTATGTTAAATTAGTTTATAAATCTGTGACAATAAATTTTAGTTTTTGGTACGACGAAATAGGTTTAGCTAAGGATATGTAAAAGTTAACTCTGCATCTTAAGTAACAAGATGATTTAACAAATAAATAGTGAATACATTTGGAGCATTTGGAACATTGAGAATAACATTCAATTTAACATAAATTCAAAACAGCTTAAGCTGACTTATGCAATCACACTTTGAAGCGTCGTGTTGAAAGATAAATGTTGAAAGTTAGGAAAGCATATGAAATTTAAATGACAAAACTTGTTTTAACAAAATTTTAGTTATTTTTTTGCCGATCTTTTCGATATAACGACCAGAATAATTCAAAAGAAATACATTTTAAAACGGCTTATGTTGAAACAGCCGCGTTGAAAGACGCATCACAAGAGTAATAAAATAAAATCAGTAAAACCTATAACAAAGCTGCATTCTACTTCAATTTTCAAATGGTATTCGTGAAACCAAAACCTTATGTTTTTTAATGTTGCTATCAAGCGTTGTATGCCAACGCGGAGGCAGAAAATATTATTGACTGTCAAACTTTTCTTGGATTAGGACTTATGTGTTTTGTAATATTTGATACAGGTTTTTTTTTCACTCTATTATGAATAGTCATTAATGGTGTCCCACTCAAATGTTTCAACAAAATCATAAACAAAATAAAAACGGTTCGAAATGTTTGCACTACCGATTTGTTTCACTTTTATATATACGAACGTTCATCAACACACAATACCTATCCAATCATTGTAAGCCATAAATTCAAAATCATTTTCACCGGTCATATGACCTGAATTTATAATGTCATTGATATTTATAGTGTTGGTGTAACGAAAAGATTAGTAATGACAAAATTATTTCAGATGTTCGGACACATAAAACTCATTTCGTACGAATTACTGAAAATAATAATTTTGTTAGTAAGTATTCAGGCTTTAGTAATGACCGTGGCGACTGGAGAGTTTTATCATTACTAGTAACAACAATATTTGTGACCATGTATTAGCAGCCAGTACAAACTTTTATATATATTCGACCTATATACGACAAACGATCCTACTTGCTACTGATTTAGGGTGTACAAAGCGGACAAAATTAAACTATTTTTGTTTATGCTGTGATTTATATTTAAGTTTTTTTAATTTTTATTTCTCTAAAAAAAGTATTATAAATGATTTAAAACATTATTATGTACAATTTATACTATATTTTACACTTATTACTAATTCACCACGGAACGAAGAAGTTTGCAGGAACTTTATTAAAATTCTACAAATCCACCTCGAAACGACAAGTTTTGTTAACACAGCGCACTTTTGCATCATTTTGAGGTGATTTCGAGATAGAGCTGCCAACTTCACACTTGTCCCCACTAAATATCCTATCTGTATGCAAGCTTCCCATTTGATTTGCATGCAAACACTAATCCAGATAAGCGTTTATCGGGGTTTTTCAGCTGTTTTCAGCTTGTAGGCAATCCGAATAAAAATCCTCTCAGTTGACTGTCTATAGGCGTTTTTCTTTTTTAGCCCCGAGCGGGGAACAGAGCGGGGCCCGAGCGATCAGAGCTCGCTCCGAGCTGAACGTAACCTGAGTGCTCCGAGCTAATTAAGAAACAGAATTGAGCACTGAACTGTCATTAGATAATTTGTTTTTATTAATTTTCAAAATAGTCAGGTTTGCTTCTGAAATTGGTGTTTGTCAAGGATTGTTCCATTTCAATTATAATTTCTAGTAAATAAACTATGGAAAAAGCACAAATAATGAATGAAGTCAGCCGCGCTCAACTTTTCGCTCGATGTGCTCGGTCATTTTTAATCGAGCTCATCGAGCGAGCCCTGAGCTAGCTCAGAGATAAAAAAGAAATACAAATTTTGTGCTCAGAGCGCTCCGAGCTAAAAAACTAACACAGTTCTTTTTTTGACAGCTCAGTGCCCCGCTTGGAGCTAAAAAAGAAAAACGCCTTATGTCTAGTTGTAGGTAGTCTGTGGTGGGCCATAATATGCTTCGATTTGTTAGTAGCTGTCGCTGCAATCGTAGGACCCTTAAGCATGAAGGAGAAACAGTCTTTATCGAAAATGTTTTGCTTCCATCCTTTTTGTTTGTGCCTTATTTTGGGTAAATGTGTTTTCGTTACCCTGGTTAAGTATCACTACGATTCAGGCTGCGAAGATCTCCAACAGGGTGCATCCCCTTCAGTTTGTTCTTGGGTATCCCCAATCCTATCTACCTAGCCTATCAAAGAAGTTTTCAAAGGATGGACACCTCTTGCTTCCTGTGTCCACATTCTCTTTGCCAAGACAGAAGATATACATTAATGAGGCTTTGCGCATACAGTACCTACTTGGACCAGTTATTTGCACTTTTGCATTTCTTTGCTTAATTCCAAGCATTTTTAGCACTTAATTGTGGTCATACGGAGAGGCTCACAATTGTCGTTAGCGTTCCGCTATAGGCTTTTTGGATCGATTTGAGTGCTATTCACGGTGGCAAAGGCTCTCAACTCGCTTGCTGATGGGATTGCAAATTTCCTCGTTGGTGGTTACTTTATCGTGGTCTTTAACCTAGATATTAGGCGTTTTTCTTTTTTAGCTCCGAGCGGGGCACTGAGCTGTCAAAAAAAGAACTGTGTTACTTTTTTTAGCTCGGAGCGCTCTGAGCACAAAATTTGTATTTCTTTTTTATCTCTGAGCTAGCTCAGGGCTCGCTCGATGAGCTCGATTAAAAATGACCGAGCACATCGAGCGAAAAGCTGAGCGCGGCTGACTTCATTCATTATTTGTGCTTTTTCCATAGTTTATTTACTAGAAATTATAATTTAAATGGAACAATCCTTGACAAACACCAATTTCAGAAGCAAATCTGACTATTTTGAAAATTAATAAAAAAAAATTATCTAATGACAGTTCAGTGCTCAATTCTGTTTCTTAATTAGCTCGGAGCGCTCAGGTTACGTTCAGCTCGGAGCGAGCTCTGATCGCTCGTGCCCCGCTCTGTTCTCCGCTCGGGGCTAAAAAAGAAAAACGCCTATTGTTGCATGTTTGCTTGAACTGTGTCATTCAGCATTAATTAATCAACTACGCCATCTAGTAGAAAGTGGCCATATTACCGATTTTGGCAGCATTGGAATAGCAGTTTGAGTAGCTGTGGTATAACTTGGTATGTTGTTCTCGAACCTTCTGAACTTAACGAACCTTCTCAACGAATCTGGAAATTTCGAGAGGTGTCACTAGGAGATATAAATAGATGTCGCAGGAGCACCCAAGACATTCGAGTTGTGAACCGCGATAAAGAGGGGCGATAGATGACAGTAGTGAAAAGTATAGAGAATATTGAATAAGAGAAGTGATTGTTTATTTAAAGTGATTAATTGTGAAAGTGAATTGTTGAATTAAATAAGTGAATTATTAGAATAATAATCAAGAAGTAAAAGACATTGAAAGAGAACTAATAAAGATTAATTAAATAGAATTACGTTTTATCTTTACGAATCCTAGCCTGGATGCAACAATATGTACTTCAAGGGTCAGTGGTTTCACATCTGCTTATTGTACTAGGTCTTTGTCAACCATGCCTTGGAATTTGGAAGCGTGGGAGTCGGATGATATATAAAGCTCTTAAAGCAGGGGTCTCTTCGCTGTTCTTCTAATGTTATGAACATTTTTCCCAACCTCCTTAAATTCGGGGTCGCTCTTGACCTTCTTAGGCATTTCTGCATTTGACAATGTGCCCGTTGTTGGTCCTATTGCCAGTCCATCGGGCGTGCTAGTTTCTGTCACGTGCTCTTACTTTGAAGCAGTTGGACTATGCATGGTTCTTATTTCCTTTTTCTCTTGCACTTTCTCCGGTATCATAACCTTTTTCCGTTTTAGAACTGGACACTAACTACTTTCCTGACCGGCTACCGCCTCGTACATTAGTGTCTTGTCCCTTCCTCTTTTCGGTATTGTTGCATGTTTGCTCAAACTGTGTCATTCAGCAATCGCCATCTAGGAGAAAGTGGCCATATTACCGATTTTGGCAGCATTTGAATGTTAGTTTGAGTAGCTGTGGAGTGACTAGTACATACATAGTTAGATTGTTCTTGAACCTTCTAAACGAACCTTCTCTACGAATCTGGAAATTTCGAGAGGTGTCACTAGGAGATATAAATAGATGTCGCAGGAGCACCCAAGACATTCAAGTTGTGAACCGCGATAAAGAAGGGCGATAGATGACAGTAGTGAAAAGTATAGAGAATAGTGAATAAGTGAAAAGGGATTGTTTATTTAAAGTGATTAATTGTGAAAGTGAATTGTTGAATTAAATAAGTGAATTATTAGAATAATAATCAAGAATTTAATTGAAAGAGAACTAATAAAGATTATTTAAATAGAATTACGTTTTATCTTTTCGAATCCTAGCCTGGATGTAACAGTATTACAAAATGTTTTTCAGGAGCCGTCTTTGTGCTTCGAGCGATAATCCTTGCGCTAGAAGCACGACGGCTTACTTGAAGCGTTTGTATAGTGTGCGTTGCTTTGGTCGAACATTCATCTTTATATAATGTGTTGACCTTTTTACTATCAATAACTTTGCAGTACGCTAAGCGAATTAGACTAGTAAGCCTCCTAATTTCATTGTGGACGTTGTTCTTCCCCTTACGTAGCACCTAGCTTCTTCTAAAAGGGTTTTCTATAACCTCAGTTTTCTGCTTCATTTTGTTTTTTGGCTGCTCTGTTTTGCTTAGTTTGTCTTTTGTAAGGGGGTGTTGGGGGGGGGGGGGCGCTTACTTAAAGGCTCAGCGTTTACTCACCCTTGGTTACTTGGATTTCATCCGGCTCCGTGGCAATGCTGAAACCGCGCATCCACCCACGTTTGGAATGTACGGTTTGTGTAACACACAATAATAATTTAATATTTAATTATTTTAAAGTTCAATGGTGAACAGGAGCTCTATACCACATTGTGCTGGTCTGTAAGGCTTACCCCCAACAAATTGTTTTGCATTGTTTGAGGTTCGAATTCCTTCATGAGAATAAACAAATTATTCCTTGTTAAAAGGAAACTTTTGGATGCTAAAAAAAAAAAGAAAAAAAAGTGGGTTAGGAAAAGTATAAATCTACGAAGAACGTGTTCCAAAATATTTAATTTCTACAAACTTACGAAATACCACCTGCAAACAACGGAAAGTGAAAACACGTGGGGGTATTTGAGGGAACAAAAGCTTCTCGGGTGAGAAAAATGTTACACAATAGAAGTGTCTTCGCTTAGGAATGAGAACGGAGAAAACTCTCTGAGGGATCCCTAAGTGGAACCTGTCTATTGATTGACAGGAAGAGATGAATTATGTCCTCTTGTTGTTCGGCATCAAATCAGAATGGAAATGATTCTTTTCTACTGAAATAGAAATGCAAGAAAATAGAAGGATTGTGCACAAAAAATTAAAGTGAAACCGTGATAACTCGATTTATTGTGGAAAAAAAAAATTTTTGTTTGGAAATAAATTAAGTTGAACAATTTTCTATACATACATTTTATACTTATTAACACAAACGAACAACAATAACAACTAATTAATAACAAAATTGTACAAAAAATGTGAAAATGTTTGTAAATGGCTGCATCAAGAGCTGCACATATAGACAGATTTTTAACTTCCCAGTGGAAGTTCTTGTAATGGGGCCGATTTTGTGAATCGCGGATTTTGACATATCTCCACGTTTCAAGGTCAGCAGAATCCAAATCCAACGTAGAGATGTCTGGCTGTGTGTATGTACGTATGTGCGTATGTACGTATGTGCATTCGGAATTATCTTTCGCCACGATTATCTCGAGAACCAAAAATGATATTGACATAACTCAGAACTGATTAAGTTTCCAGCGTAATCGGTCCAGCCGTTTTTTGTTAGTAAATAAATAACTAAAAAAACTAGCAGAATTTTGAAATTGATGATTTGTACTATTTATTAACTTCCCAGTGGAAGTTGTTGTAATGGGGCCGATTTTGTGAATCGCGGATTTTGAAATATCTCCACGTTCCAACGTTTTTATAGAGATGTCTGTGTGTGTGTATGAACTGTACGTATGTGCAAAGAGGGTATTGACATGGAACCGGGTTTATTCGAAGCGTAATTACATAACTCAGAACTGATTAAGTTTTCAGCGAAATCGGTACAGCCGTTTAGTAAATAAATAACTGAAATAGTTTGCCTTTATTTGTACTAAAGGGTGGTTAAATTTTAAGGGCCGATGTTGATTTTGAATAAAATACAAATTATTTAGCAAATTATTGTAATTTCTTTTATTATGATAATATTGGTATGGTTCAATTATGTATGGAAGAAAATATTGGCCAAATGGCAGCCGCGACCTCGGCGGCCAACCTAAATCCGATGGTCCAAATTTTCGATGACGCTGAGGCATAATTGGGGTTCTATGCCTTTAATGTGGCGAATTATCTCATCCTTTAGCTCTTGAATTGTTGCTGGCTTATCGACGTACACCTTTTCTTTCAAATAACCCCAAAGAAAGAAGTCCAACGGTGTCAAATCACATGATCTTGGCGGCCAATTGACATCGTCACCACGTGAGATAACATGGCCATTGAATTTGTCGCGCAACAGAGCCATTGTTTCGTTAGCTGTGTGGCAAGTGGCACCGTCCTGTTGAAACCACATATCGTCCACATCCATATCTTCCAACTCGGGCCATAAAAAGTTCGTTATCATCTCACGATAGCGAACACCATTCACAGTATCTGCCTGACCGGCCTCATTTTGGAAAAAATACGGTACGATGATGCCGCCAGCCCATAAACCGCACCAAACAGTCACTCTTTGTGGGTGCATTGGTTTTTCGACAATCACTCTTGGATTATCATTCGCCCAAATGAAGCAATTCTGCTTATTGACGACTCCACTGAGGTGAAAATGTGCCTCATCACTGAAGATGATTTTCTTCGAAAATTTATGATCCTCCACTGTTGCCATTTCTTGCCACCATTCTGACCATTGATGACGCTTGAAATGGTCAAGAGGCTTTAGTACTTGAGCCAATTGCACCTTGTAAGCGCGTAAATCCAAGTTTTACGCATAATGTTCATCAACGACGAGCGTAAGAGGTGCAATTGTTGGGCACGACGACGAGTTGAGGTGGACGGCTCTTCAGCCACACTATCGCGAACAGCAGCAATATTTTCTGCAGTACGAGCTGTACGAGCATGCAGTGGTGTTTTCACATCTCCTACAGACCCGGTTTGCTCAAATTTTTGCATGATTTTTCCGATTGTACGCACATTTGGACGATTAAATTGACCGACAAAAATCACGAAGTGCACGATATGCATTTTGATTTGAACGCCCATTTGTATAATAAGCCTGGATAACTTTAACGCGTTGCTTGATTGTGTATCTTTCCATGGTTCAAATTGAGTTAGTCTGAAATGGAGAAATGTCAAATAAAATGCAGAAAAAAACTTGACGTTTTATATACCAGCAGTGGCATTGTTCGTTTATATAAATATCGATATGGGTGCTGCTTATCAGCTCCTTTCATTGTAGTTAATCGTTTTCATTCGGCATTTCGAGCTCGGCATTTCTCGACAGGCGGCCGTAGATACATCTACGTTAATTTACATCGCGCATCGTCGTCTTAATTGATCGGCCACGTCCAGACATTAGGACGGCCGCCTTGCTAGTTAAGTAGTCTCACGCAACCGCGGTAATTAACATTAATTTCCTCTATTAGATCCGAAAGACGCTAGTGCCGGAAGTGAGTTTTTTTTTCTCACAAAGAGGTGCTTTTAATTACGTTTTAGGGGCGTAGGTCGGTCCGAAGCCACCCACCCCCTTTGGCGAGGTCGTTGACCCACCCACACCCTCACAGGAGGAGGAGGGGGATTAAACATAACAATATTGCGGCAGTAATAACTCGGGTTATTTTTTTTTTGAAAAGCGAACAGATTTCGGCCAGGTATATAAGTAGTGCAATTATTCGTTTATCAAAAATTTCTCTCACGGATTGGATACATCGCAATGTGCGCACATGGGGGGATGGATAAATCCAAGTAAGTTTTATTGATTTGCTTCTTTTAATTATATTGACACTAAATGCCTTATATATATGACCTTTATCATACGCGGATTATTAAATACAATTGTCCATTCCCGGGGGGGGGGGGTATAATTTCCCGCGTTTCGGCCAATGTTACCTAGATTGGCGTTATAGCTTCTACGATAGGTAGGTCCGCAACTTACCTATGATTGTGGCGTTTTAATTTGTTTTGGGTTTTTGGTTGCAAAAAGTTTTTGTTGTGTGTTAACGCGATTGTCATGTTCTTTTATATCACCCTAGAGTAAGCGAAAGTAATTATTGGGTTTAAGTTTTCTCCGTTCGGACGAAGCGATGATGATCAGTATAGATCATATTTGTTTCGGAGTAAAGTAAGCATAGGGTAAGGAGGAGCAGCAGACTTAAAGGAACGCAGTCTTTATATTAAATTAAGATTTCTTTCACATTTAAGTATTGCTCGGAATCAGTGCATCTGATAGAAGTATCTTAAGGTTTTTTTTTTTCTTCTCGCGGCCACGTAAAAGTAATGAAGGTCGTATCGCGATAATAATTTAACTTAATATTAATTATCATGAATTAGATTTAATATTTGGCGTTTATAAAGGAATAGTTAAGTTTTTTTATGATATAAAATGTTATGAACTTCGGTGAACGTATTGTTTTTGAAGAACCTCCATTTTCGAAAGCATTCTGAAATTTTTCCGGCGGGATGCCTGAGCAAAGTCGTTGTCTGGGAAGGTAGGGAGTTGAAGTAGAGGAGGAAATGGGAAGGCGATTCGCGCGTATAAGGCGCTAAAGGGACTTTATGTCCCTTTTCAAATTAGGGGCCAGCTCAGGGGGAGAAACAACAGCATCTACCTCCCCCAACCCCACTCTCGAGATTCCTCGGGCGTGGTCTTATTTTCTTTCGCGAGCCCTGGTGGTTCAGGTCGTCGCAGGCGCTTATTTCAAGGCCAAGCCCACTTCGGGCCGGGGTCTACCGTAAGGTAGATCGGGCTTCTCCGGAGGTAGTAGAGGTTACCAGCCCCGCACCACCGGGTGGCTGACTCCGTGAGAAGCGATGGATGATAGTGAAGTTTAGGCATGTAAAAAGAATGTAACCCCAGTCCGAGCTCGCAGCAAGTACCCGCTCCCACCGACGAGCTAGCGCGGGACGCTGTCATGCCTAGCTGCGAGTGGTCGGACAACCCCCAACCCTCTTTCCAATCAGGCCGATCGTCAGTGCCCTGGCCGCCTGTAAGCGGGGGCCTGTCGAGAGGTTTAGTGGGCCGCCGTGGTTCGAGCTTTTCCGTAGGGAGTTTTTCTCTTGCTGGAAGTGGTTCATTCTTTTGGGAATTTAGGTCTTTTTTTTCGGTTCTGGAAAGGAGGCGTTGCAGGTGGCTGCCATGGTGTGGCAATTATCACAGGGATGGTTTCATCCATCCGCCCATACATTTCGACCTCGGAGTCGAGTGGATAGATGGCAGCACGGTAGCAACGTTGTTAAGGGGGCTATTTACGTTACAACATTTTGGTCTAAATGCTGAAAAAATAGATAAAATTTCAGTTCAATGGAAAAATATAGCGTCACAGAAGTGGACGGTAAAAACGACACTTCAAAGTTTTGGTTTGAAGTATTAAACTATAGAGATGCTGGTAACCAAAATCCCTTCAAAGAGCTTGCTGAACTTGCGCTAACTGCACTGGTATTACCTCATTCAAATGCAGATGTGGAAAGAATCTTCAGTATAATGAACATAGTTAAAACGAAGCTCCGAAACCAAATGTGCCTTACAACTTTAAATGCGATATTATATATAAGAACGGGACTAAAGGACTTTGGGAAGTTTTGTTATAATTATGATATTCCAAAAGAAATTTACAACAAAATTGGCTGCAAGGATATATGTATATACCTTTAAATTGGCTAAGCCTGGAAAGCCACTCTTGGTACAACCAACAGCGTCAACTTCTACAGCTGAAGAAATACAAGAAGACGAAATCGACAGCGAAGACGAAGACTGGATGTAATAATAACAAATGTGTTTTCATATGTACAATTTTTTTTTTGAATAAAATACATTTATAGATATATAGGTATATGTGAAATAAAACTTTACCCTTTACTCTTTAGTACTAATAATACGAAAAAAAAATCTAGCGCAAGTTTTCGAAATCTAGCGCTTTTTTATAGGTTTTTCCGGTAATTTCAGCGCGGAAGTGTAGCTCAGAGTTGGCAACATGTAATTTACATTGTGCTCCGTTAATTCGTATACATGTAATTTTACAGGTTCACACTTCGCTGTTATAAACAACATTTAATTTCCATGAACAATATTAAAGAGCATTTTTTATTATTAAATAATTCTTAACCATATCTTATGGTTTACCACATTTTAAAATTTCCCACTAATCGCATACATAAATCATATTGATCCCACTGGGAAGTTAGTCGTGTGAACCTTGCGGGTCGCACTAAGACCACTTTTTTTTAAGTTTTCTTTTGCCTTAATGTAATTTCCATGCGCATGCATCATTTGGTTTATCGAAAGGAAAGGCAAAAGCAGTGGCTCAATGGTTAGTGTGTCTGCCTACTAATCGAAAGGTTGCCGGTTCAATTCTGGGGCCAAATAACATCTTGAGTTTTTTTTCCACTGCCCCACCTCTTGCGAACGTCTGACAAACATCCAAGAGTATCAATTGTCATGAGAAGCTTCTCAAATTTGCCGTTCGGATTCGGCTTAAAATCGTAGGTCCCTTCCACTTCGCAAAGAAAGTGGTTGGAGAAGCTAGGTTTTAGGCTCTGTATGGGCCGTTAATGCCTAATATTTAATTTATTTTTTAAAGGCAAAAGCAGAAATTGGTTTCAATAGTTAGTTGGTTGGTATGGTTTGAAAATATAAACTTTTCGGTTAATGAACAGCAGCAACAATCTTCCGTCGTAAGCTATTGTTAGGTAAGTGAGAGTTGAATGCATAACTGTGTTTGGGATCACTGTGACCCAAGTGGAATATGATATAACTTTCCAAAAAATAATCGCACTTAAAAGTGAAATATTACTTCCACCAAAAAGAATATTTTGAAATACTAAACCATTCTGGTATACCCTAGGTCTCTTATTGTTCCTGCTTTTCATAAATGAGCTCCCCTCAGTGGTCAAGGAGTCAAATTGTCCTTTGTTTGCAGATAACGTCAGGCAATCGTCAAACGTCAGGCAATCAGGATTGTGGCAGACTGCTGCGATTTGCAAATGGATATCAATTATTTGAATGAATGGTGCTGTTCAAACCGCTTGCAATTGAGTAGTAGGTAATAAATGTGCTGTAATTACTTTTTCCAGATCTGTAATGCCTATTGTCTTTGACTATAGAGTCTCAAAGTCTCAAAAACTTATAAGGGTTATCAGCCATAAGGACTTAGGTGTTATTTTTGATTCACATTTAACTTTTAATTTACATCTTGATTATATAATTTCAAGGGGGCTAACGCAATGTGGGGATTTTTATTTAGGAATTCTGCTGATTTTCGAGACACTTATACATTACAATCATTATTCATCGCGTTAGTTCGTCCTTTGCTTGAATATTGCTAAGTAGTATGGTCTCTTCTTTTCAATAAAGATATACATACAACGCATTGAAAACATTCAAAAATGTTTTACGAGATATGCGCTCCGAAAATTGAATTATTGTTGCATTTAATCAGACCGTCCGTCTGTTGGGATATTCACATTCCATTTGTGTGTCTTGAACCCTTGACCGTCCGTCGGTTCGTGTGGAGCCTTCTGTGCCGCACGTTGGCCCTTGAGTGCAGTGGTTCTCCTGCTTTGGACCGCCCGTCCATGCCCGAGTGTACCTGTGGGGGTTTTGTCCTCGGCTCGAGAGAAGTGGGGCAATGGCTGATGGTACCACGGCTGCCCCTCCACTTCTATAGATCCCAGGTACGCCACCCAATGTGAAGAGGGAATTGGTAGGGTGGGTAAAGGAACGAAGAGTGGACCTTGTTGCGGGAAATTATACCGCAACAAACCGTATTCTTAATCGCAAAACTCAAGAGACTTTGAGTTCTGGTAAGGATAATACTTACTTTGTTGTTTATTTGCGTCTAAAGTAACCGAAATACAGTAACGAATTTTTTTCTCGTTTTGCACTACAGCTGTGCTGTTTTTTTTTTGGTTTGTGTATGTGTTTATTTTCAGCTTGTAATGTCATTTGGCGCGTTCAATTTGCAAGTCAACTGCAAATTCACTGCTAATTAAATGTCTATCACTTGCCAAACGATGGTCAATTGAGTTATTTGATCAATGAGAAAAGGTAAAATAGTAGTCACTAGTAGTTGACTTGTAAATCGAACGCGCCCATTTAGTTAGGCCAGTTCCACTAACGGATCTCTCCAAACCTCCGGGGGATCCGGAAGTGGATCACGATCGCATTCTCAGTCATTTTTTTCAACCACTTTATATCCTTTTATGTGAGGAAACTTTCTTTGTCGCATGCTTTTTATTGTATACGTGCGGCAGATTTGTATTGTGTTTGCTGTGGCAGAAAGAGAAAATATTTACGTTTTGACAGATACGTTCCTCCTCCGGAGAGAAGGTTTCTCTTCATAAAAAAAACTCCACTGGAACTGGGGCTGGGGAAGAAAATCTCAGAGAGATCCTTAAGTGCTTAAGTGGAACTAACCTACTGTGATTTATTCAAAGATTGGAGAATAAATTGATTTATCAAATTAATAGCGAGTTACATACAGAGACTATTCAAATGCTCATTTGTTTATTATACAGGGGAAGGTGAACGGATGGATTTAGATTTTCAAAACATTTAACATCTAACCATTTTTTTTCAATAAGGTTAATTAACTAATGTCTTATGTTGCAATTATGTGTGGTTTTTATTTATTTTCCAGTTTTTTTTTAAGAGGACATATATCATTTTTGTTTAACTTGTGTTGAAATATCCTTTCCACTTCGCACAACCAAATGGTTGGAGAAACTAGGTCTAAGGCCCGATATGGGAAGTTTATGCCAATTTTTCTTATTTTTTTTTGTCATTAAATAAAGGGTATTTCATTAAGGACAAATTCTGTTTTAAATAAAATGCAAACTACTTGACTTAAACTACTACCAAAACATTTATGAATGGAATTCGACTTCGTTCATATGTCCACCACGGGAAGGTATGCAGCAGTCGATACGTTGAACCCAATTTTCGATAACTCGGCTGCACATTTCGACCGATACGGCCGCTATATCTCGTTCAATATTGGCTCTGAGCTGCCGTAACGTCGGTCGCCGGGTTGTTGGCAAAGATTAATGATTTAATGTAGCCCCATAAAAAAGTCTTGAGTCGTTAAATCACACAAACTCGGCGGACAATAAACGGATCCGTTTCTCGAGATAACACAGAACTGAGACTTCAATAACTTGATGGTTGCACCCGCTGTGTGGCTTGTGGCACCGTTCTGTTGGAACCACATATCACTGGTGTCCAATTCATGCAATTCCTCAAAGAAATAACGTTCCTACATGTCTCTGTAGCGAATACATTCACCGTAACGTAACGCAACCGTAACGTGACGGTAATTTTCATCGACGAAAAAAAGCACCAAACTGTGACTTTTTGCGGATGAAGTTCTGTATCATGAAGTACATGAGGGTTCTTACCTCTCCAGTAACGCATATTTTGCGTATTGACGAAGATGATTTTGCGATGTAATTCATTATTTTCTTCCATCATGTCCAGAGCCCAATTCGAGAACGTACGCCGCTTCATATGATCAAGTGGCTTTAGTTCTTGTTTGAGCTTGATCTTGTAGGGGTGTAGCCCAAGATCCTTACGCAAAATTTGCCAAAATGTGGTCTGGGAGAGGCCCAATTTTTAAAAGTGAAATCGACTGATTTGGCTGGTTTGCGACGGGCGCCCCTACGGCAGCAATATTCTCCACACTACGGGCAAAACGTAGTCTCACTGGCACGGCAACGTTAAGCAGCGAATATTCTGACTCAAATCTTTTCACTAGACTATGAATTGCTTGTCTACTGGGACGAGAATCACGGCCGAAAATTGGCGTTAACGCTCTTAAAGTTGCGAACACCGACTCGGAATTTCGGTAGTAAATTTCAATTATTTGTAAACGCTGTTCCTTCGTGTATTTCACCATGATGAATGTTGATTTTACTGAATATTTTGACATCGACAGTTCGGTAATCGGTTTAAGGGCGTTCACTCTGAAAGTTTGAAGTTGTCAAATCGCTAATGAAAGTCCCTTTATAAAAAAGTTAGGAACATATTATATGTATAATATATGTTTTATTTTATAATTTTGTCTTTAATTTCATTTTCTTTTAACCAAGTGGAATATCAAAATAATGAAATATGCCCCTTATCTTAAAAGAGGAATATTTTTGAAAAGAAGCTAAGATGGTCACACTGATTGGGATGTACCTATAATAACGTCAAAATAAACTGGATTTTTCCATGTCCTTTGTTTGATTAAAAAAGGCGAACGAAATGATGGTCGTGATCTTTGCAAAGAATGCAGACAAAGTCTTTCTCAACAATTCGTCCATACAAAGTTTTCCATGCCTACTTTTTGGGGTCATTTTTCGTCAAAAACATTAAAAAAACAATATCCTTCTTAACACCTTGGAAAAACTATTTTTTTTTTGCCGCGCCCACTTTTGGGTACGTTTGACCAAATTTTCTAATTTTGCCCATGTTAGAAAACAAAACTGATCGAAATTGAACAATCATTCTCAATCCAATCTAACAGTTCTTTCAACAACAACAAGCCTGTTCTTACTTGAATTTTGATTTTACTCCGACTGAGTATCTATGTAGTGTAGTACATTGCGCGACGTAATTTAAACAGAACGCAATAGAGCATTCGTATCGCCTTACCTTGCCGGTAGTACTTACTTCATTATACCTTTTTGTTCTTGTCGAGTCTTTAGAAATCCAGATGGGTGAAACTGCCCTGAGAAGCAGCAGATCATTAACCAATTCCTTAATTCTATTCATTTTTATAATACCAAACAGAATGTACCGGAACAAGTTGAGGACGTCAGAATAGATTTTAAGGCTGGAATTCCCAATGAAAGAAAAAGCTTAACTCCAATCATTAAAAAAAAAAACCTAAATTCAAATGTCGCCGTCGCGCCGAAAAAGATGCTTTGTTGTTATTATCTCTGCTAAACGTACTTTGTACATCGTGGTAAGATATTGTGCGAAATAAAGCTCTGAAAGTTAATATGGAAGTTGAGTTTAACTGCTATTGGTAAGTTAGTAGCATTCTATCAGCTAGTGAGCAAACTACGGTTCCGTTTGTATTATCTGATACCCTTCGCAATAGCATCTCCACCTACACGAGAAGATAACTTAATTTATCTGAATAAATAAAGTAGTGTCAATAAAGAATTGAATCGTCATATTATTTAGCTTGTTAATGCAAGTGCGCGAAATTGACTTCCAAAATATTAAACAAGGTGAGACGTAGTGAGATGTGATAAAATGTACGATTATTTGTAGGAGTGTAGTAATTTCCCTTTGATGATTCATAGAGTAAATTAAGAGGCATCCTTTATCAATCGGAATCTTAAGCATCTACCTGCAAGTGCTATGACGTAGTTCGAAAGTTTGTATAACTCGGCAATACACAATTCCCCATCCTAGGTACTCACATATATACAATCCACCCTCATATTTGGAGTTGGGTCACTTTAACCTTGAGATGCAAACATCCAGCAGTTTACATCTAAGCGAATGACGTCTGCATGTACATTACATACGTAGTCGGTTTGTGACAACGAGTGTTCCCGATATTAGAAGTTATATACCTATAGAAGCAACACAAGTGCAGCCAGGTACACCACATTTGTGTACTAGGTTGGGCATACGTACGACTGACTATAATGTATATCTACATCTGGCGAAGCAATCTGTGTTTTCATTCATCTCGACTAGATGAAAAAATGCTATCAAATTGGAAGCTAACATGAGCTTATACTCTTGAAAGCTCTCAAATGGGATCCACAGAGCAGTGCTTTCTATTTAGATACTTTTGGATCAAACACCTACGTAGCTATAGGTACCGCGCCGTGGCGTCCAAAGCAACAGACCACACCATACATAGCGTGCTTACCCCACACCCCCGAAATCGAAAATAAAAAAGCTTAGTTAAACGATTTTCCACAGAATTTATCGACAACCCCTTTAGTTGTTTAAAGACTGTTGCGGGGTTGAAAACGCTCATCGTGAAAGAGTTCCGGTTTTTTTTTCTATTTTCTATTTGCGTCTTTTGTTGTATACATATATATATTAGAAATACAGACTTGTTGGGTTAAAATTTTGCAAGGACGTTTTACTGTCGTTGTCGGCTTTATTTCGTTCGGGTGTTTGCCTTTGCAGTAATTTAAATCTTCGTATCCCCACCAGCAAGACAAAAAGAAACACATTTTAAAATGTCATGGAGATATGCGGTATGTTGATAAATAAAAAACTAAAAATAATATGAATGAGATTGTTCCGTATATGGTGCCAGTCCCCAAAATGTATTATGCCGTTTGTATTATTGTCATTTCGTTTGGCTTTCGCGCCATTATGTGCGGTAAATAGTGAATTGGATAAGTCGTGTTTGGCGGTGGTGTCAGAAACAACAATAATCCAACGTGTTGTGTACCTCGGTTTGTATGTACGAACGTTACATATATGTGTAGAATGTTTGTGCTTCTGCCTTGAACAACTGCCCTGATAACCTAGTTTTTGGGTATAGTCCAATCAATTTTACCACGAACTAAATCTATTCCAAGTGCGCTTGAATCACGATGAATACGAATAAGCACAGGCACATAATTATTTATTTTCCAAACCCTTATCCCATCCTTTTGGAGGCCAACTAATTTCCATTTGAAATATTTTCGAGATCACATGCACAGCACATTGTTGTGTGTAACGAGGCATTGTCAAGGTCCTCAGGATGTCTACTTGCAGATTTCTGCCATTGTTCGTATCTATAATCCTCCTCAAATATTCTCATTGTTTGTGGCTGCCTAGCTATTATATAAATCTCCATTTTTTTGTTGTTGGTTTATTCTTGATTTGTATGCCAGCTTGAAAAAGTCTGCCAACTGCTAAGTGTAACCAACCAGTGGGTCTCCGGTGGTGGTGGTAGTTAAAGGCTTTATTTCTATACCTCATTTGATTTGGTAGCAATGTACACATTGTGTGAAATGTAATCCTGGACGAAGAAAAGCCCTCTTATAAATTTAAGATTGTTTCTGTTTACTATAGTCACGCATTGAGTCGATAGGACCTTCGCCATGGTAATGTAATATAAAAAGATGGAAGCTTAATGGATTTTTTCCATAGTTTCGCAACTTGGGCTGACCTTTGACTACAAAAAATGTATGCGCATAAAAACCTCATAAACAAAAAGTCTGTGTATAGCTAAGCGTTGGGTCATTATTTCATCTACTCTTCGCTTCTCAATCTCCTAAGCCACAAACTTTTATAGAATTAACGCGATAATATCAGGTGTGGTATGACTAATGCATTAGTTTCGCACATATACTCATTAAGTGCTATGCGAATTCTAAGAATAGCGTGAATAATATTAAACGATATGCGAAAATCGTATTACTTCTGATGCAGCACTTTTAAATGTATACACAACAAATGCGGCTCAAATTAAAATCCTTAATTGCAAATGATTAACTGCTTTCTTATGAAATTGAAGTAACATATTTCTGATCATAAATAGTTGTGGGTAGGTAATTAATTCTGTTATGGTTTGAAAAACAGAATCGACGCCCTCTGTTCCTTGGGCACCGGAATAGTTGTTTTTATGCATTTGGAAGGTGTTTTCGAGAAAAGAAAATGATTTGTGGTTAAGATTTTCCAATCGAGATGGAATGGAAATGTCGCCAGTCCTGCACTCCTCCCAGTCAACATTTCAAATACCACCTTTTCAGTTTCTGTCAAGTTTTCGTAAAACTTAGGTTAAGTTGAAAAGGAAAGTATTTACCGAAGTTTTGGAAAGAGTTTTGGTATGGGATATTGCAAGGTACTTACTCGTACATAGGTTAATTCCTTCATAAATTAACTTATGTAAGTACAACAGTCGTCATAGTAAGATGTTAATAATAATAATAATATCTAGTAAAGGTATGTTACACTGCGACCTATTGGTCCATTGTGTCACCTGCTTGTGCCTCGGAGAGGTTCATGCCATCTTTCAGAGCCCTGTCTATCTACTTCTTTTGTAAAGCTTGTCGAGGTATTGCTCTGATTTATCCTTGGCAGGTCACACTCCTTAGAGCACAGCGTCCAGTCCAGTTTCTTTGATGAATCTAAGAATGAGCTGTGGGTCCATGGTTTGTATGTCCTTGTCTGTTATTTGGTGCCTGCCCAAATATCTCATCCTTTTGTAGGCCAGTGCCCCACAGGATTCCAGTATGTGGTCTGGAGTTTCGGCGGTTTCACTGCAGAATCTGCAGAGCCCGTCCTCTGATATATCCATTTTCATCAGGTGCTCCTTGAGTCTAAAGTGCCCCGTGAGGAGGCCTGTTAGGATCCTAAGGTTGTTTTTGTTAAGGCTGATACAAGCTTTGAATCTCTTTTGGTTGTAATTTCCTAAGAGTTTCTTTGCTTGCCTCAGACCTTGAATGTTGAGAAAGGTTTTGGTCCTCCAGTTTCTTCCTCCAGTCTCCTGAACTCTTCGCGTAGGGTGTGTTCTCCTATCCCGCAGAACGGTTCAGGTCCTATGAAGGGTTCCTCTGCCCCATTTCTTGCCAGAGAGTCCACTGGCTCATTGCCTGTAATGCCAACATGGCCAGGTACCCAGCAGATGGCAATTCTATTATTCTATCTAGTCTATTCAGTCCGTGTAGGCATTCCTACACGAGTTTTGACTTGATGACGTAGGCGTCAAGAGCCTTTATGGCTGCTTGGCTGTTAGACAGTATTGCTATCTTGCAATTTCTGTAGTTTTTCTCGAGGTTGATTCGAACGCCCCTGTCACATATTTCTGCCTGGAAGATGCTGGTACATTTGCACATGGATTCGCAGTGCTTAGTTCCTGGCGCAAACACCCCATGCACCAGCTCCCTCTTCGGTCCTCGAGCCGTCCGTGTACCACTTTGTTGTGTGGTTGCTCAGTCCATAAGTTCTGGTCTCACAATTGCAATGTACATCCATCGCAGGATGCTTGGGCTGCATCATGCCTTCCCCGCCCGGCTCCTACATAATGATGAGAGCGCGGGTGGCCTTCTTGCATATTTCCTCTGTATGTTTTCGCCAGAGGAGTTTACTATCTAGATGAAGTCCAAGATACTTTACTTGTTTGACTGATATCAGTGTCGTGCCTGATAGGCTAATGTCCTTAAGTCGTTGAAGTTGTCTTTTCCTTGTGAATGGTACTATCGTTGTTTTCGGCGGATTGATGTTGAGTTCGACAGTATGGCATCATTCCTTGGTTACTTTAAGCCCCTTTTGTATTATGTCCCCATGGGTTTCTTCAACCTCGCCCCTGGCAATCAGTACAATGTCATCGGCATACGCCTGACAGTTGATGCTAAGGTTGGTTAATTTTTCCAGCAGTTCGTCTACAACCCCTCCTTGTGGACATCCTATTGTTGTGTTCTTGTTGTGTTCACTCTGATGGTTCCAGATGGTGTTTGAGTCTCTGCTGATCTAGTGCTCAGCAGCTCACACATCCAGTTGGATACTGTAGTGTTAATTCCTTTCCTATCCAGGGATCGTTTAATCGCCCCATGTGAGGTGTTGTCGAATGCTCCCTCTATGTCTAGGAAAGCGCACAGTACTATTTCTTTTGCTTCCAAGGCACTTTGGATTATCTCTGTCAGCTGATATAGTGCGGTCTCTGTTGATCTGCCCGCTCTGTATGTAATGTATGCTGAAGATGATGTAAGTGGAATGTGTTCAGTACATCTTTAGCAGGTGGCAATGGTGCGATGGTAGTGTATTCACTAAGTGATTGGCAGGTCGTGCGTTCGAATCCCGACCAGGGCCATGATTTTTATAAATTGAATACACACAACAAAAACTGATTTCCCTAAAGCAATTTTGGCGCCACCTGTTGAGAAAAAAAAAATCCCATCGCACCAAACTTCTTTCCTATCCTTCTATTCTTTCAGTAAGTAGCACCCAAAAATAGGCAATGAATTGCTGGGAGCTACTTGCGCAACAAACTAAATGCCTGCGCTGTGGTTTTACCATTATAAGGGTACTGTGTCACTACCGAAAAAAGAAATCCCTTTAGGGCACGCAAATTATAAAAAAAAAAAAAAAAAAAATCTTCCTTTAAATAGTTGTCCAATAGTAAGATGTTAGTCAGCATTCACAAAATTTTTTAAAAAGCTTTACCGAAAGTGTTTTGCACAATTTCGTTAAAATACCTTTTTATATCTACCTATTAATAATGCAAGTCAAGAGCGACGAGATGAGGATAGCGATATCCAAACTTAAGTCAAACAAAGCTGCTTGGTAAGGAGCATGCACCAACTCATCTGTAAAATTTGGTCGGATGAAAGCATGCGCGACGAATGGAACCTCAGCATCGTGTGCCCCATGCACAAAAAAGGAGATACTCTGAACTGCGCCAACTACAGAAGAATAAGTCTCCTGAATGTCGCGTATAAGATCTTGTCGGCTGTATTGTGTGAACGCCTAAAACCTTTCGCCAACCTTTCGATCAACAACCTGATCGGCCCATATTAGTGTGGTTTTAGGCCAGGAAAGTCAACCATCGACCAAATTTTCACACTCCGACAGATCTTGGAAAAAACCCAGAAATTTCAGATCGATACACACCATCTATTTATCGACTTAAGAGTCGCCTATGATATCATTAGGGACGGTTTATACAAAGCCATGTCAAGTTTTGGCATCCCCGCCAAACTCGTCCGTTTGTGCAGGATGACGATGGAGAATTCCAATGGAATGAATAAAATCTAATCTAAAAATCTAAAAAAGAAATCTCGCTGCTCCGTCAAAGTCGGCAAGAACACCACCGAGTCATTTGATGTCGAAAAAGGTTTGAGACAAGGTGACGCCTTATCATGAACTTTCTTTAACATCGTTATTGAAGCAAAATGTACGAAACTCACAAGCCAACACCAGAGGTACAATTTTCCAAAAGTCCGTTCAACTACTTGCCTTTGCTGATGATATTGACATTATTGGGAGAACACGGCGAGCTGTTGGTGGCGCATTTGCAAGCATCGAAACGGAGCCGGCAAAGATGGGTCTGGCTGTTAATGAGGAAAAAACGAAGTAGGTATATGCTGTCAACGAGAAAGGACTCTCAACATCGGCGACTCGGACAAAACGTCACGATGGACAGAAAAGACTTTGTCTACCTGGGCCTCTACTATGACTTCGCAAAATGACATCGGCGCAGAGATCAAGCGAAGAATCACTCTTGCCAATCGCTGTTTCTTTGGGCTAAGAAGGCATCTAAGAAGTAAAACTTTCTCTCATAGAATCAATGAGGCATGGTGCTGTATGGTGCTGAAGCATGGACCCTGTCAAAAGCGGTGAAAACCTTCTGGGATGCTTTGAGAGAAAGATTCTTCGAGTGATATTCGGTCCAGTTTGTGACGATGGAGTGTGGAGAAGAAGATTAAACGACAACCTATACAGCCCATACCCATAGCCCAACCTACTCGTATATATAGCCCATACAGCGGCGCTGACCTGGTCAAAAGGCTTGAAATACAACGTCTGAGATGGCAGGGACAGTTGGAGCATATGGACAACAACGCACCAGCCCGACGAGTCTTCAAATACACCCCTGAGTTTCAACGCAGCAGAAAAAGACCCCACCCTAGGTGGCGCGCACAATTGGAGAACAACCTCAACCAACTTGGTATGCGTAACTGTAAGCAGCTAGCGAGTGACCGAGCTGGTTGGAGGGGATTGTTGGTTGAGGCCGTTGTCCACCCCGGACTGTAAGCGCCGCCAAAAGTAAAGTAAAGTAAGTAAGTAAGTAAGTCAAGAGCGACATGTTCATATGTACTGTATACATTTATCTGAAATGAAATCGAATTAATTTCAAATAAATTAAAATTCATAACCAAAAACATTTTTCTTCACTTGCAAGGGACTTGGTCAACGGATCTGTGCATTCTCAATTCAGTGCTCTAGCCACTCTGCCATCTAAGCATATGACAGTTTAAGTGTTAAACTTTATCAGTTTAATGGTTAGTTCATGTAAGTAAGCACAAATATGCACCTAGAGGCCAATTGTTAGAATATCTACCTATTTTTTTAAACGATTGCCCTTGTAGCTGACACTGCGACCTTAAAGATACGAGTACTTTGTATCGAAAAGGTTCGTTACTTAAAGAGACCAACCGCCTCCCTTACAAAGGTCAGTATGTTATACTATACACTTATACAGACGCAGATGGCAGACTCTCCAGGGTGCGGACAGACTAAACGATTTCTCCCCGACGTCTGTAAAAAATCTGCGGCATTCTTGTTGTCTCTCAACAGAAAAGACTGCAGACAGACTACTGGCGTTCTTAAGGGCCAATACGGTTTTGCCAAGCATCTTAAGGTGCGATACTACCAACTGCGACGCCTGTGGAGAAAGCGGAACATTTCCTCTGTGATTGTCCTGCTTTTGCTCGTAGCAGGTGGCAGGTATTTGGTGCTGATGTGGTGAGTGCTGTAAACCTAAACTCCTTAAAAGTGAAGTACCAATTGTTTTTTCTTAGGAAAACAAGTAAATTTTCACAGTAAAAGTGGCGTGTCTTCCTGGTAGTACAATGGACCAGTATTGAGTCTGAGTGTTCCAGTGTAGAAAGTCTCGCACCCCGACAAAAAATTTGTTTTATACCTTGTGGCGTAGTGTCCCAACATTGATGGCAAACGTCTTTTTAAGCAATGTAGTGCCGGTCATTCACAGACGATATTTTTGGAGGGTTCATCCTCCTCCAGACAAAACGTAATTTCTGTCTCTTAGCACAGATTTATTTTGTTAAGATGATACCTCAAGCCACAACCCAGTGCAGGAATGGGCTAAGAATATCAATGCAGGAAAGATGTCCACCGAAACCGAGAGGACTACCGATGCTTATTGAAATAAAAACGGCGAACCTTACCGGCCAGTAGTAAGGCCGAAAAGTGGGAGGATTGTTATCCATTTAATCATGATCGCCGTTATATAAGAAGACGAAGCTACCTCAATCCAAAATGACCTGACAAAAAACCTCGCAAGCATTCTTATGCTTGTCTTATCGAATATAAGGACGGCCGATGAATATAAGTCTGCGCTGGTTCAGACTCAGATTTGTTGCCTACAACAGTGGCCAGGTACCCAACTAAGTTTTACCTTGTTGAGTCTGGCAAGGAATCGAAACTTTTTGCAGCTTGACTCTCATATAATCCATTGAACTGGATAAGATCCCAACGCCGTGGGTTTCATCTTGGAACATTGTCGGACGGATGAACCTTTTAAGACGAGCAATCCGTTTTGGTTTCTAACAAATATTACTGTAGTTGTTGATCTTTTCACAACTATTGTTATGGCACAACTGGTAGCGCTGTTCATTGCCCTTTAACCTAATTTATGGTGATCGCAGCAATATTATTGTTCTAAGTGCTGAAAGCTTCTGGCTTATACATTTCATGACGCCTGACTGTGCACGCAATTTGTTATTTTCATTGTCCACGGTCTGAGCTAATTTTTTAGCTTTATAGAAAACGATGCCAGTATTCTATCATTTGTTAAATGTCTGCTTGATACTCAGCGTCTCAGAGAGGGCTCCTGCTCCTGTTCTCCTCTCCGTCATTTAGCCATCTTTGAAGATGGGTATAAACTTTAAAGTTCGGAATGTATTTAAGTGAATCAGTTATGTAGTTATAACTAATTCACTGTTAAACATTTCATGTTTCTATTGCTTTTAAATAGAGTCTTATATAAACCGTGCCATTTCAGTCCAACATGAGGATATCACTATATCAAATTTTATTTGTATTTGAAAGTACACAATGTTGCTTCCATACCACACAAATTGAAAACCTTGTAGAAGCTACTGCTTCGGTTAGCGAACTTACCAAATCTTTAGATAAGGCTTCATTTAAATTGCAGAAACGAATTTCGAACCTTATAGAGACTTTTTAAAACCCACCGCTTCCATAATCACGCAAACAGAGATTTAACAGAAATATAAATTAAGAACAAAAACTCGTTTCATAAAAGCTGTTTCTATGAATGGGATCCTCCCACTACCGTATTCTGCTTCAAGGAATAAAAAGTTTCATTAAAAAGTTCAATCTAACTGCATCAAATAAACCAGCTCTACCACGTAACCATTTTCAGAGTCCTATTTATCCGCCTAATAGCTGCATTTCCTTTTATTACATTTACGAGTTTATGATGTCCAAAATTAGAAAGTTAAATACTACTTAAATGCTACTCGCCCACTTTGGTTCATCTTAAATCGAAGCGTTTTATTATGTTGCCATATTTAAAGAGAGTAGTTTTAATAGAATAATAGAATCGAAGTCAACTGAGGTTAATTGTAGTTGATGGCCATTCTATTAGCTGTAGGAAGAAAAGGGAATGCTATATACTGCAACCGTCTCTTTTGTATCTTTGACAACTAAACATACATAAGTCTTAAACATATTTCATTACAAATTTCGCACGTTAGACAAGGAATTGAGTATTACTCCCACATCTGCAGTTGGACTTCTAACTATTCTTTAATAATACTCAACAGTGTTTATAGACTGTTTAATTAATAATTAAATGAACTGACACTCCAATGTCCAAAAACTGACTCATCGAAGACTGACATTTTAACACATATTTTACAGATCCAACAATGCGAGGAACTATACGAAATAATCCCAAGAAATTCAGTATTTTATCTTGTTTTGGGTCGGCTGGCGGCGCAAGTGACAACAACTCGGATTCCTCGAAATTGGAAAACATATTTCCTAAGAATAACATTTTAAATTCGGTCCCCAGAGACGATTTTCCGGAAGAGAACAATTTACCTCTTTTTATCTAAGCATCTCAGGTAGCTGTTGTAGCGTTGTCGTTGCCTGTTTGATTTTCTTCTTAATCTTATTCATTGGATTATGATCTGGACTAGAGGGCTCTTAACTCTAACGCTTCACTGCATGCTAACTGGTCCGCCTGTTGGGTTCACCGGTTTGATCTCAAAAAGTATCGGCAGGCCTCCCGGCTTCGAATCCCTTCGTCACTGAGGCCAATCAAATCCTGGTGGTGTTGCATTTGTGGGTCATGTCCATTCGCATTTCCTGATAAAAACAAGAAAAAAACATATGGAAAGGCTACAGTCCCCTTGGGAGAATTGTTGAATGCCCTATACAAATTCATGATCCCAAAGTGGGAATGGCATTGGGTTGAGTGTCGTTGCTCATTTTAGTATATTTTTTTTTTGTTTGTTTAAGAAAACTAAAAAGAAATAAATTTTGTCAAAACGCCCCAAAAAGTATGAGCATGACAATAAGTTTTGTTTGGGCGAGTTTTAAAACAGGATGTTGACTACCAGGCTTATTTATAAACACATTGTAGAGCCTGCGTTACTTTACGCAATAGTAAGACTGTACCACGTCGAGTTAATCGGTTTTCGTCAGATCACCGCAATTAAATGACGTTGGGCGCGGTTAGTACGTCGATGGGGGATCGTTTGAGAACAACTGCGTGTCGTTGGCCATTCCCATGTACAGAGTTGAGGTAGATAATACAAACGTGGTATCACAATGGTCCTAAATTGGTATAAGTGTGTCGTCTTCTGCCGACAGCCACATTAACCTAACCTAACCTAACCTAAGACTATTCTCACGCCGGAAAACGTGATTTATAGTTGCACATGTGCAGTAAGAGCCATGCGGCAAGATGATTTTGTATGTAAAACGACACATTACTTACTGCATGATAATAATTCTTGATACAAATTCTATTTCTAATCCTGATGTATTAGAACAGCACAATTTGGTACAACTTTTCCGGCTTGACTTTTAGTGCTGTGAACTTTTGTTTGTTCGTTCAGTGATATTAAGGTCAGCAAAAAGTATACTGAGCGAAGGCAATGGTCGCGTTCAATTTCCAAGGCAAGTACGACTCCCTATTAGTTAAACCTATGTGATTGGACGAATAACACATGTGAAAATCAGCTGTTCACTGAAAACTTCCCCTTCGAGCAAGTGAAAGAAATCAACCCCAATTCGTAGTATTCTAAGGCCTCCTGTACACGAGCGTTTCGTCGTCGTTGTCAAGCGTTGGATGCAATGTATGGGAGGCAAACGCGTGTATTAAAAAAATTCAGTAGATATGTATGAATACATTACAAGAATACTCCAGAAAAGATTTGTTTATGCAAGCGTAGATGTAGGCCTTATCTTGTATGCTCCTGAATGACCACTATGTGTACAGAAAGCAGAAGCTTTCACTACATCTGTGAACTCGACAGCAATAACAGATCTTGGGCAACGCGTTCAAATAACTAGTCATAAGTTAACTTCCACTACGAGAAGACACAAAATACCGCACTTCAATCTCCCGAAACTTGACGGAGAGGAGCTGTCCTTTACGGACAGTGCGAAGTATCTGGGCGGAATCCTAGATAGGAAATTAAATTGGAATCTTAACATAAGGGAACAAAATATGCCCTCTTTAGCGTATAATGTACTCTTTATTTGTAAGAGAAAAATAGGCAAAACATGGGGCCTGAAACCCGCCATGGTACACTGAATATATACAGTAGTGGTGATACCCATACTAACATGTGGAGGGCAACTAACAAAAGAACCATAATTGGTAAACTAGCAACGGTGCAGAGAACGGCTAGCATAGCCATCACTGGGGCAATCCGTCGTACTCCTACGGCAGCACTGGACGCCTTCCTGCACTTTATCCCGCTTGACTTAAAAATAAAGCAACTTGCTGGTAACAGCGCTTTGCGCCTCAAGTTTAAGGATTGTAGTTTTGGGCACCGCACGATCTTAACTGATGTGCTACCTGGAAATCCTATACGGACTGATGAGATTTGCCCCTTGGTCGACTTTGACATCCCCTAAGAGGTGTCATATCTGCAAAGGGAGGAGTAGCAAAGAGATGCAGTCACAATAATATCTACACTGACGGCTCTAAGACGGGGGAAAGAACGGGTTCTGGCATTTTTCTGCTGATCCAGACCTGAGATAGTCTATACGACTCCCGGACACAAGCAGTGTCTTTCAATCGCAAGTTCTGGCTGTTCTAAGGGCGGCAGAAATAGTGCAGATGGGATCAATGTCGGGAAGAGATATTACCATCTATATTGACAGTCAGGCGACACTTGCGGCACTTGAATCTGCTAACATTAACTCTGGGATAGTCAGAAACTGTCGCACAACGCTAAAACCAGTATGCAGACGGAATCGAGTAAGACTGTGCTGGGTACCGGGACACAGCGGTATAGAGGGAAATGAGCAAGCCGACGAGCTAGCAAGAAAGGGAGGGGAGCTGGAAAATAGCGGAGGTGTGAACATCAAACCACCCTTGGCGTTTTAAAGAGAATAATCAATTATCAATGAAAAGATCTTAAAAATGGCTGACCTCAAATGGCAGAATTTAGAGGGACGCTGTGGCCTCATTTTGACAAGAAAAGATCTAAGGAAATTCTAAAATTGAGCAGGGAGCAGTTTAGAGCAGTAGTTGGGATTATGTCGGGGCACTGTCTTCTAAGAAAGCATACTAGGCGACTTGGTCTGGTGGATGTGGACACGTGCAGGTTTTGTGGTGATCTACAAGCCGAGGAAGACATAACACACATACTGTGTGATTGCGAGGGCATAGCACGGAATCGTAGGAGGTTTCTAGGGGAATACTTCTTCGAGGAATTAGGGGAGCTGAGCGGCACAGACCATAGGAAGCTGGTTAAATTCTGCATGGAGATTGGGCTCTGTCTATGAAAAGTTTTTTTTAGGTTTTTTAGGTGTTTCTCCAATTGAAGTGTTTCAATTGGTTCCTAGGGATCGCGATAGGCCCTTCTGGTGCCTAGTGCTGTATGCAAATTGCATACGCCTTTTTAACCTATGACCTAACTTGAACTCGGCTTGTATTGCCTTGGAACTTGAACTTGCCCAATTTTCTACTGGACATGTGTTTCATATGCGTTGATGCATGCATTACTGCGAGCGTCCCTGCTGCACAAGTGTTTTAGCCATAAGGTTTGCGTTACTTGAACGCCACTATTTGCATTTAGAGACTGCGTAAGGCTTGTTTGTGTAAAAATAGCCGACGACAGCTTTCTCTAATTCTCTCACCTCACCAATGACTCTCGATTTTGTAAAACGTGAACTTTAATTGGAGAATGAGCGAACGTCAACGTGTCAATATGTGAAAACTCCCAACCAACAAAAAGTCGTTATTTAAAAAACAATCTGTCAAAAGGAAGTGACTTTGATAAAATGTAGTAGATGTTATGTGTTTTTTATCTTATGTTTTTGTAACTCGAGTGCTCAATTTCTTTACTTATCGAGACCATTTTATTAAACGCACACGATAAAATCATTTATAAACCACTATTTCACTAAAGTTGCGTAAAGGATGCGTAAATGCTAATACGATGTTTAACTACGCAACCGCTTAGAGTTGAATTAATGGAATCTATTAAATAAGGCTGTACATGTTTTGCGATTACTGCTTTTTTTCCATTTTTGAAGGAATTAATTTAAAAAAGACGTTTTTATCACAAATGTCCCCAAAACGTAGGTTTTTCAAAAAATTGTATATTTTACGAAGAAAACCCCATCGTTTCCATCAACTTATTCAGTAAAACTTTTGTATTAAATAGTGGACGTGTCAGTAGGCGAATTAAAAAACTCATTACACTTGATGATTTCCGGTCCCTTACGAGTACATTGGGGTCGTCGTTGGATTGGGACTAGGTTCGAGCTTGGTGTAGGTTCTAAGTAAGACTTATGTAAAAACAAATAAATTCGGAACTTATGTCCACGAGTTTACATATTTTCTAAGATCGTTATCAATATACCTAATATTACTTTTTATTTTTGCCAAAAGATGACACTTAGAGCGTCATAAAATAGTCGCATAATGCCTGACTTCGAAAAATACAGTGGCTTCATTGTTGAATTCGAAGCAACTCGTTTTTGGTGGCGGATTTGGCGTTAGGTATTATTGCTTTCGCTGTCGCCTCTTTCGTTTTAAATATGTTTCATTATCGAAATCGATTTTGTATGTATTGATGAACTTTATTTTTGACCTATGTTATTCGTCTTGGGTGATTAGTAAAATTAATTAAAGGGGTTATGGTAACACTTTATATTAAATGTTTGTAAGTCAGTCTGCAACAAGGGTACGACCCCAACTTTTGTCTTTCCGAGTACGGAAACGTACAGGGGATGGGAAGAGGTACTAGATGTTACGTTAAAAACAAACAATAATAACTTTAAGGTCGACAACTGGAGAGTTTCCAATCTGGAGTCACTCTCAGACCACAGATGGATCCTCTACGTCATGAGTCTCGAGGTCGAGACCACAAAACCTTATAGAAACCCCAAAAGAGTTAATTGGACCAAGTTTGGCCGAGTACTTCGGACAAAACTCAAAAATATACCTGAAACAAACACAGCTGCAATTAAAGAACTGGAGGTACAGGTAAAGACTTTTGAGAAGGCTATGGATCTAGCATACAAAGTCTCGTGCCCAGTTAAACGCAGTAAAAAAAACGCTTCCCTAATGGTGGAACGAAGATCTCTCCAGTCTCAGACAGATGACTAGAGCGATTTTCAACATCTGCCACAAACACAATTTTTGGCGGCCATATAAGGACTGTCTAAGTCTGTATAAGAAAGCCATAAAGGCATCCAAAAAGGAGGCCTGGATGGAGTACTGTCAGTCGATAGAAACCCTTAAGGACTCCGCTAGGCTAAGCAACATTTTGTCCAAGGAACACTCCAACCCTTCTTTTCTGAAAAGACCAGACGGAGGATGGACAGAATCTCCAGCGGAGACCCTGGAACTCCTTATAAACATTCACTTTCCCGGATGCAGTGACATTAGTACGTAACCCGAGAGGCCTCGGCAAGTACAACCTGCTCCCAACAACAACATCACCTCATTAATTTCCGAGGAAAAGATTTCCTGGGCTATTAACAGCTTCTCCCCATATAAGTCTCCGGGGCCTGACGGCATTATGCCTGTCATGTTACAGAAAACGCAAAACCTATCAATACCTTGGTTAGCGTCGATCTTCCGAAGCTGTTTATTGCTAAACCACGTACCACACTCCTGGAGACGCGCCATGGTGGTGTTTATACCGAAGGTGGGTAAACGCGGGCACGTGTCCGCAAAGGACTTCAGACCTTTCAGTCTAACCTCCTTTATACTCAAAACCCTGGAGCGTGTCCTAGACATCCATATGCGAAATTCTCTGCCAGAAACATCGCTCTCCAAATCACAGCACGCCTATCTCAAAGGCCGATCCACGGAAACGGCTCTCCATGAGGTAGTGCGAACTATCGAAAAATCCATACACTACAAATACACCCTAGCCTCCTTCTTGGATATAGAGGGAGCCTTCAACAACGTACACACGGAAGCTATTCTTGAATCTCTGGTCGAACTGGGCATAGAGGAATCTATTAGGAAATGGATAGCTTCTATGCTCGGAACAAGAGTCATTCAGGCAACAGCCACTTAACCAAATTTGCCAATAGAGGAACGCCAGTGTGGCGTCATTTCTCCGCTACTATGGCTAATGGTTATGAACAAAATTCTAGTAAAACTAGACAGGGAAAGGGTCAAAGCTGTCGCGTATGCGGATGACGTAGTGATACTAGTGTCAGGGAAGTTTCCCTTCGTGATAAGTGATATCATGGGGAATGCTCTAGACAAGGTAAGCACCTGGGCTACAAGGTGTGGCCTCGGCGTTAACCCGAGCAAAACCGAACTGATGCTGTTCACCACCAAAACCAAAATACCCGATTTTACCCTACCCCGCCTAAACGGTCAACCACTTACACTATCCTCCAGCGCTAAGTATCTGGGTATCGTGCTCGATCCTAAACTTAACTGGAAACATAACATTGAACACAGAGCGAGGAAGGCGTGTATTGCCTTCTATGCCTGCAGCAGAATCTTTGGAAAGAAGTGGGGACTTCAACCAAAGATGACCTTGTGGATGTACACAGCAGTAGTGCGTCCAATCCTTACCTATGGATCACTAGTATGGTGGCCCGCGTTGAGTAAAGGTTACAACCTCACAAAACTGAAAAGATTGCAAAAGACAGCCTGTATAGGCACCACGGGTGCACTGAGCTCGGCCCCAACGGACGCCCTCACTGTGCTCTTGCACCTTTTGCCTCTTGACCAACACACAAAAGATACCGCACTATGTAGTGCGGTAAGACTCAGGGAATCGGGGTGCTAGACTGCAAGGCCATACGGCCACAGCAGCATTCTGGACTCGCTGCCAGAAGGCATGGTCACGTTTCCAACCGACTACATCACACCCAAACTAAACTTTACAAAAGGCTTCCAAGTAAGCTTCCCTTCCAGAGCTTGTTGGAAGAGGGACGAAGTAGTGAAAGATTTCGACACGGTTATATACACCGACACGGTTCTAAGATGAACTGTGGTGTGGGGGCCGGTGTCTACTCGGAATCACTAAAAATATCAATTTCCCTTCGCCTGCCGGATTTTGCCAGCGTTTTCCAGGCGGAACTACTGGCTATCCGAGAGGCCTGCACGCAACTAGGGCGTGACACAGCGTACAAACAAAACATTGCTATCCTCATAGATAGCCAAGCCGCAATCAAAGCTATTGACTCGGCTACCATATCCTCCAAACTGGTGCAGGAGTGCCGGAACGAGCTTGCGCGACTGGGCGAACGTTTCAGTGTTACACTACTCTGGGTTCCAGGGCATAGTAACATAACAGGAAACGAGCGTGCATATGAGCTGGACAGGCAGGGCTCAGCTCTGGACGGCTCACTCGCTGCAAGGGTTCACATTCCGCTAGGTGCGGTCAAGACACAAATACACTCACAATTCCTGCAAAAAGCCAATCTTCAATGGAGAAGGTTAACTAACTGCATCATATCGAGGAAGATATGGCCTATTTATGACAAAGGAAGAACAGGGGATCTTCTAAACAGAACCCGCCCGAAGTCTCCAGAATTACGGCGATAATCACCGGGCACTCTCCAATTGGAGACCATGCGGCCAAACTGGGTATCTCTAGGCCCGTGGAACAGCTGGATGAACTTGTTTTGCATTTGAACCATGATTTATACTCAATTAATAAATGGGTTTTGGATAATGGCTTAATCCTTAATCCAACTAAATGTCAGGTCATTCCTATCTCCAATAGGACATTTGAATCTTCCTCTATCCCGGATATCTTTCTATCTGCCACTAAGATGAAGTTAGTTGAAACTGCAACTAGTCTCGGCTTTGTCTTACACCGCAATTTATCCTGCTATAATCACATAAACGTCGTTATTAGTCGAATTTATGGTTGCTTGAGGAAACTCTGGATTTCAGCCAGTTTCACTCCAGTTGCAACTAGACGCAGACTGGTTCTTACCCTTATTGTGCCCATAATTACCTATTGTCAGGTAGTTTATAGTAACCTCGACTCACTCTCATATCACAAGTTGCAAGTGGCTTTCAACGATGCTGTCAGATACATTTACCAGATACGTAGGCATGAAAGAATCTCTTTTCTCGCGAGGAGTGTTTTAGGTTGTACTCTACAGCAGCACAGAAACATTAGGATTTGTTTGTTTCTTCATAAAATCATTAGTACCCAGTCCCCGTCTTACCTCTACTCCAAGCTCCAATTTACTCGGTCCCTTAGAACTTTCAACATTGTATCCCATAGGTACAACTACTTAACTTCATCTCGCCTTTTTTTTATCCATGCTATTCGGTTATGGAACTCCTTGCCCTTTCATATAAAAAGATTATCAAACACCAATAATTTCAAGCCTGCACTTTTAAATTTCTACGCTTCACAATAACATAATACTTCTTAACTTCCTCTTCTTCCATCTGTCGTTCTCTTTCTTCTTCTCTGTCCTAATTTTATCTATCTTTCATTTTTCTTTTCTTCTTTTCTTTTTATTTTCTGTCACTATACTTTCTGAGCTAAATTGTAATTTTTTATTATTTGTACACCCTACTTAGTTTTTTTTTGCTGTACTATTAAAGACCAAGTCTTAATGTATACCATTTTTAAAATAATAAATAAATGAAAAAAAAAAAAAAAAATCGTCAAATTTTAACATACGAGTATGTTAGTTTGCTTTTCAGGCGCGTATGTATTTTCTTGTCTGCCAATTTTTTTCTGGTTTCTCCTTTCAAACAATTATTAAAAAAAAAAAACTTTTTATTTCTGCAATATCGAGTGCACGTAACGAATTTTATAGATTTACAAAACTTGACAAACGAATAATGCTCAATTCACAATTTCGCTTATCGCGCGCGTTGACAGATAGAGTAGAAACAACGTTTTATATGGTGTAACACAAAATGCTACCTTAGACGTTTGATCAGAAATATCATAAAGTCAAACGCGACACCGAAGGACATCTACCTTCTACTATTGGACGCGTTTGACAACTTTGACATTTCATTCTCAGTTTTACCCGTACGATTTCATATAAATGTTGAAAGCAATAGAGTATGCCTTTCATTGTTGAAGTTGCGCAAATTCACTTATGTTTAACAGGTACATACTTTTAAAAGCCGTATGGCAAATTAATTTTGATGCTACTAATTTGATTTTTTGGGAAGAATATATAATCAAATGGTATTGTTTCCGTGTTGAGGGTTTTGATTGTCTTGATATACGATTATTTTTGCATTTTTTCCTGTTCTTATAACCTCATGTTCAATACGTTTATACAAATAACAATTATAAGAAAAAAAAGAGTAGACTTAAAATCTTCTTCTAACCTAACCTAAAATCTTCATTCTGCTCTGAATTTATATATACCTACATATTAACCTAAAATAAACAGAACTTTTGATCTCTCATTCTATCTCTCAACGCAAGTTCGCTCCGAAGAGACATTTAGTTTTGCAAAATTGTTGCTGAACGCTTTGACATAAAATATCACTAAACATCTACAAAGCGGGGCGCAGCCTATCAACGCAAGCGCCCGCGCAACGCGAAATTGTGAATTGGCCATAAGACCTGACAGTACCAATGACATTTAACGAGCTGTCAAATACTCATGCGCGAATTGTCTGTTGTATTTTTCTGTTGAAATAAGGTTGGGGTAAAAAAAATGTTGCAAAATTTTAGTCAAACTCCCTAGTATCCTTCGCTTTGGCAGGTTTTCTGACACTGAATCTAAAGGTACGTCCATAGTGGTTACAAACCAGCTTTTTGGTTCCAGCCGCTGGTTTACGTCGGTCAAAAATAAAATTGCCAACTTTTACCGGAATGAATTTATAAGTCTTGTTGACGTTGATGCCGGTCGTCAATTATTTGTCGTTAATTTGAAATTGACGACACGACAATCACAATAGTTCAATCAGTAATTATAACAATACACAATTCTTCTTCTTCTTCCTCTTCTTCTTCTTTATCTTTGAATACATATATGTAGGTACCGAACCTTCGTACAAAATTATATGAAGTGACTAAGGAGCGCAGACTTATTGATTATACCTTATCCATATACATATACACTCTGTTCCGCGTGTTTACGAACAGGTAGTTTCTTGATTTAATTTTACGAAATTTTTTAAATCTGTCGATAATACCTATTAACATATTTTAAACCAAATATGCAGGCATAGGATCTCATTATTTCACAGTTTCATTTTCATGCCAGCTGAAATTCTGTGTGAAGTAAAATTAACGAAAGTACTTTTTTCTTTCGTTCATCTTTTTACAATTTTCTCAGTTCGCGAACGCGTTTGTGTAGTTTCGCATTGATACTCTTGGATGTTTGTCAGGCGTTCGCAAGAGGTGGGGCTAGATGTTACTTGTTTAGTAAAAAGATGAAGAAAAATAAAATGCACTTTTGTTAATTTTTCTTTATACAAAATTTCGGCTGTTAAGAAAATAAAAACTGTCAAATGATGAAATCCTGAGTTTGACAAACATAAAAACTGATGCTTAGTTTTGAAGCAAACTTTGACGTTTTTATTTTCTCTGCGAAAGCGTTTGCGTACCCTTTTTTTATAATTTGCGTGCGCTAAAGGGATTTCTTTTTCTGTGAAACAGTACCCTTATAGTGGAAACCACAGCGCAGGCATTTTGTTAGTTGCTGTAAGTAGCTCCCAGTAAATGATTCATTGCCTATTTGTGGGTGCTACTTACTATATGAAAGAATAGAAGGATAGGAAAGGAGTTTGGTGCGATGGGATTGTTTTCTCAACAGGTGGCGCCTAAATTACTTTTAGGGAGATCTGTTTTTGTTATGTATATTCAATTTATATGGCCCTGGTCGGGATTCGAACGCACGACCTGCCAATTACTTAGTGAGTACACTACCATCGCACCATTGCCACCTGCAATGGTGCGATGCAATTAAAGGATTCTTTCTCGATTTTTGTGATTTGTCAGGTTTAATTTCTACTCGCATAAAACTACGCGAACGGTCCTAAATTCTATTGCCAAAATCATTGACTCGAAATAAGGGGCAGCATTTGCAGCTCAATTGTAATCTTTTTACGTTCTTTAGTTTCCATTCTTCAACATTAAAGATGCTGTTTTTTACTGAAATTTAATGAATAAATCGTTTCCTTACGTTGTTATAAGGTTTACATCTGTTTATATCCCTTTGCATAACATCCTCGGTCAAAATATCCTCGGTCAAAACATAATTTTGTTTGTCGAAGAGGTCTCCAGAGGATTCCTTTATTTTATTTATTTAAATCCTTTTTTTTAATATCCACGGTCAAAATATCCCAGGAAAATATCTAAATTTTTCTGGAAAAAATCTTCCCTGATCTCATAATAGTATACCTGGGTGGCCCGCTTCGCTGGTAGAAGGGTTTAAAACTCAGAACACCTCTTCGAACTCTGAACACCTCTTTGACTCGTAGATCCCATAATAGTACTTAGATGGTCCGCTCCGCGGGTAAAAGGGTTTAAAACTCGAGACACATTTTCGACTGACAAAAATTAAAACTCTGAAAACCTCTTCGACTCGTAGATCCCATAATAGTACCTAGGTGGCCCGCTTCGCGGGTAAAAGGGCTTAACTCGCAAAAATTAAAACTCTGGTAACCTCTTCGACTAACAAAAAAAAGGTGTGAGCCACGCTGCACTCACGGTATAGTTGATGTGTAAACATGTAGGCTCGTCAGTGTTGCATATGGAAATATCACAGAGGTTGTGGTTTTGATAAACAAGAGATTTGGGTATTGTATTGAAATAAAACCATGATATAGGTATATTTAATGTCAACGACAAAATTTATTTAATGTTTGGCCGAACAAATTGGTTTGTGAAAGCTGAAGTAGGAGACGTACACCTTCGACTCAAGTGTGTCGATGTACCGGGAAAATATAGCCATCGGTTACCGAAGTACAAATCGATATTTGTCCTCTTACCTTTAACTGATGTAGAACAAACTACAAGCTATACAACCTCAATTATTCAAAACAAATCTACTTCCACACAACTTTCCGGTGTTTCGTAAGGACATAATAATCTCTAAAATTGAACATACATAGGTAATTAATAAAAAAAATACACATTAAAGACAACGACACGCGTTTGTTCTCAAACGGTCACCCAACTACGTACTAGCCGCGCCAACCGTCGTTTAATTGCGGTGATCTGTCGAGCAGCGATTAACTCACGTGGTAATGAAAATTAACGGGAAAATCTGACGATGACGAAATCTGACGATGATGGTGACGCTAGATATTTCCAACTAGCCCCTACCGAGAAAAAATATATTTACACATCAACGAGAGCAAAAATGTTTACACATTAACAAGGATATTTTGACCGAAGATATTTTTACTGGGGACATTTTGAACGAGGTTTTCCTCAGGTAGAACGCTTCAAAATAACAAACCAGGATATATGGTAACAAAAATGAAAAGACTCAACACAAAAGAAATAGCCAGTTGCATTCCCCCCTATAACATTTCAACCGCATCAGTTCACCTTTGAGCCTGTATTCGGACGAACAGTGAAATACAAGGAACCTTCCTTAGCCGTACAACACGAATGTGGAGTGCTATTCCCCGCTCCACTTTTCCTACACATTATAATCTACAAACATTAAAAACCAACGTGCATCGGCATCTTTTTCCTATTTTCTAACCCTTACTTCCTTAACGCCCGCGCTGTGTAGCTATTACATTATAAGGGTATTAAAAAATCCCTTTAGTGGGGGTACATTATAAAAAAAATAAAAAAATCAGCATAATGATACAAAGAAGTAAACAGTAAAAATCTATCACTTTGGCAGGTAGTGATTGTTATTGAATCCTTTGCTTTTCTCGCAACAGGTTTGTATGTTGCATAAAGATATTCTCTTATCCGATGTGCCTATACAACATTCGTGTAGGTAGGTATACCCATTAACCCACATCCGAGAGAAGAATCTACACTGCGGTAAACGTCACAGACAGTATGAATACATTATTGAATCTGTATATGTACCTACATTTTAGATCCATTCCATTATGCTCTAAAAAGATAAATTAAAAAACGGTGCAACCTACATTTACCAACCACTCGTCAGAGTTGCGTGAAATCTGAAATCTGATCAATATCAGCCTATTGATTGTATATGCATCAGTTGAATACTGTTTATTTATAAAATGTTTGTTATGGCATGGCCCCATTTTTGGATTGTCAAAGCCCATCCTCTTTAACATGCAATGTTCCTATGTGCAGTGGATAATTCTCTATTAAGTATGCGTTTGTTCTTTGTATAATGTCATCGAACGAATGAGGTCCTTCTGATGATGGAAACTATATTATGTATGTAGGTATGTAAAATGTGCAAATATATTTATTAGTTTTCGTGAGTTGTTGTCCTTGCAATCAGTTAAGTATTTACTAACACACAGTACATATATTTTATGTGGGTTCCATGATATACCACGCACCAGCAAGCACAATTTCTGTACGAAAATCTAGCAAATTTCTGAAAAAAGTTCAACCAATAAAAACGTGGATGGGAGAGTAATGGGGTGTGGGGCAACATGCCAAGATCAGTGGACGACATTCTAAAATAAACTTTAAAGTGACTCACTCGGTCAGGGTCGGAATCAAAATTGACGCTTTGAATCTAAGTGTTTTTACCAACTAGATATGTTTCCCATCTCGAATTTCCGCAAAAAAAAGCAAACTTTCCCAAGGTTCAAGGAAAATGCGTACAGCATCATGAATACGAATAATACATTTTCTATCTATACATACATTACATGTCTACATGTTTATTTGTGAACATTTCAAATTATGAGTAGGCTATCCAAATTCCACATCTAATCTACTCGCTTATTGCGCGCAGATATCGTTCGTTTTGGGTGATGGCCAAAAACTTTACGAATCATTCTATTTTTAAGGACGGAATGGGGCGACAATGAAAATACCAAGAAGTTCGAGCTTTCGATTGTTGGGTATCGATCAATGAGGGTGTACGTTTGTTGATTCACCTGTTGATGTCCTTGCGAGAGATTCCTCACCCAAAATAAAAGTGAAAACTATTTTACTTTTCTTGTTTTTTTTTTTGCATCGAAGTGGTTATTGTTTCTGGCACCTAAACTATGTCATCGATCGGTGATGCGACTTTAGAATGCCAATCAATCAATCGAAATGTGCTTACCGAAGCGTGGATCCTCCTCAGAGCAATTAAGAGATCTATTTTGACAATCCGATAACTGCATAGGAATTGCACGGTGTCACGATGCAAAATTGGTGCATAGCACGCCAGGTGGCAACAAGTGAGTAAAAATATCAAGCTTATTCGTTTGTATGTAAGTACAAGTACACATCAAGCAAATAAAATGCATCATCGATTAATTTGCGATTAATTAAGTTTTGATAGAGCTCCCCCAATAGTATCGCGAGGATAACTATTTCCGGACGCCAACGATGATTGTTTTCAAATTTAATGAATACGTACTTGTATATTTTCAACACAGATTGATTTGGTTGGACGAACTCGTTATTCATGTGGATATATATATACAAGGTCAATAAATAAAACGTATTTCTTCTTTATTATTAACAAAGAATGCAGGGCTTTTTGTTGCTCGTAATCAAGTATGTATTTTGTTTTTACCCATACAGACAAATCTAAAAACTTTGTAAAATCAACCAGTACGTCGACTGACTTACAATTGTTTAATAGTACCTACATCATTCTCACCCGCAGATTTCGCTGAATTTTTGAGAAAGATGTTTGGTTGTGTCATTGAATAATTACAAATTGAATCGGCACTTCAGCTAACATCTGCTACCCGCTTCCGCAGTCATCGCGGCGCTTTGATCGCTTGTAAGGGTTTTTAAATTGGATGCAATAGCAAATTAATATGCCTAAAGAAATATCCCATTGCAAAATTCTCGATGGGTAATTTACCTATTGTGTCATCCAGTTTGGAGAAGTTTTGTTTTGTTTTAATTTTTATTATGAAGTCGAAGCAGCTCTTTGGTTGTTCTTCAAATAAATGAGGACAAGACAAAGTACATGCTGTCGACAAACAAACAAACATCTGTCCACCGCCTAGGACAAATTGTCACTGCTGATAGCAATAACTTCGAGGTAGTTAAGAAGTTAATCTAGCTATGAACTTCAGGGCTCTTCCCGAGGAGGATATAAAACAGCATTTGTCCAGCTTGTCCATAAAAAGGCGAATCTTCATCTTCCTAATCCAACCGACCAATTGCAATATCGTCCCTTCCTTCCAAGGTCATGGACACGCTGATAAACCGTCAGCTCATGAAATATCGTGAATCCCAAAAACTTCTTAATGACCGGCAGTACGGTTTTCGTAGCAACAGGTCCAATGGTGATTTGATGACATATCTAACCGAAAAGTGAAACCAATCTCTTCACCAAGGTGGTGAAAGTAAGATCGCGCTTGATATTTCACAGGCATTTGACAGAGTTTGGCACCAAGTTCTCTTGTCGAAAATGCGTGCATATGGAATCGATGATACTCTTCTTCATTGGATTAGAAATTACTCTTTTGGAACGTTCAATTTAAGTTGTTTTGGACGGCTTCAAGTCTGCATCTCACCAAATAAATGCTGGTGTTCCCCAAGGCTCTGTTTTGTCTCCGACTCTCTTTCTCATTTTTATAAATGATCTCCTGTCTATAACCTCCAATCCAAACCCCTCCTTTGCAGATGACAGTACCCTCAGCTTTTTCAAGAACGCTGCGGCTTCCTTAACCGCTGCAAGAAATATTTCGCTCCCTCTGATTTGGCTTCTTTTATAAGGCGTTCATCCGCCCAAAACTTGAGTACAATGCGAATATCTGGTCTGGTGCAGCAATTACTTATTTGGAGCTACTTGACAGGATCCAAAAACGGGCGATAAAACTCATTGGTGACTGTAACATCGCGAGATCGCTTGCCTCGCTTAGTCATCGTCGTAATGTCTCTTGTCTCTCGTTATTTTATCGTTATTTCCACCATAAGTGCTGAATCGAAATAGCCAGTTGCACTCCACCCCTAGAACATTTCAACCGCAATACCCGCTGTGCAAGGAATGCGCATCAGTTTACCCTTAAGCCTGTATTCCGGCGTACAGTGAAATACAAGGAATCTTTCCTTAACCGAACAAAACCAATGTGGAATGCTCTTCCCTGCTCCATTTTTCCTACACATTGTAATCTACAAACATTGAAAACCAACGTGCATCGGCATCTCTCCCTATCTTCTAACCCTAATTTCCTTAACGCCCACGCTATATAGCTATTACATTATAAGGGTATCCAAAAATCTCTTTAGTGCGAGTACATTATATGTAAAAAAAATTAGTAAACATCAACTCACCGACAACCGCTGCTTCAAAACGGGTTCAAAACTCCTCACTCAAAGACAAAATGCATGCTCTATGGAACCTTAATTCTAACAGTCCAGCTTTATGGCACCGAGTACTGGACGATAAGTAGAAAAGAGGTGGAACGCGACTGCTCCCACACATTAAAATGTATGTTTCTGTTATGTGTTCAGAAAATTGGCTAGAATAGTATGTTTACCACGAGTCGGCCAGTCGTAAGTAGCATTTTTATACCCTATTCTAAGGGTTTGTAACATACCTTAATATTGCCAGTAGACCCCTAAAAGTAAAGTTATTTATAAGTAAAATTAAGCGGAGAATTAAACTTACTAATTGAAAATTGAATCAGAATAAATTCCATAATCAAAGATACGCACGCGAAGATCAAAATGTCAGCTGTTTTGTAAGGCAATTAAAATGTTTCATTCCACTGTTAGTGGCTCGTTTTAGACAGTGTTGTTTTCATCCGGAAGTGTGTACGTGCATGTTATATGTGCTCCATAAATAAATATACTCTTACAAAAAATATCTAATGGCCAATATACTTTACTATCTTTTTCAGCTATACTTCGACTACCTTATGCAGGTTTGTTGGAATGAATCGAATGCATGCCACTTTGACTTTAGTATATATTATTAGACATCTGTAAGAATAGATGAAAGCATGTTCTATTCAATATTGTATACGTTTGTGCCATTGTTGTGCTTAGTATTATGTATTTTCAGTCTAAACATATTTAAAGTCTTAACTTATTTAGCCCTTCAATGTCCTTATGCAAGAAAACGTAACGACTATTGTAAACTAAGAAACATCAAGGCAAGCCTGAACGGCCATCTTACTGCAATGGTTTTTAAAACTTAGTAACATTTCATAGTTAAACTAATTTAGATTTTCTTGTGTAATTTAAGATGGTAAAAATATAATTTGGGTATTCAGTGAAATTGACATTTTCATCATGGTGAAGTACACGAAGGAGAAACGCTTACAAATAATTAGCTACTATGACGAAATTCCGAGTCGAATGAAACACGTTTTTGGTCAAACGGGTTCGTCAATAAGCAAAATATGCGTTACTGGACAAGTGAGAACCCTCATGTACCTCATGTTCTTCATGAAACAGCACTTCATCCGCAAAAAATCGCCGTTTGATGCGGTTTTCATGCCGGTGGCGTCATTGGGCCGTTTTTTTCGTCGATGAAAATGTCCGTCACGTCCGCTAAATGGTATTCGCTACAGAGACATGTTGGAACGTTATTTCTTTGAGCAAATGCATTAATTGGACATCAGTGATATGTGGTTCCAACAAGACGGTGCCACAACCCACAGAGCGGGTGCAACAATCAAGTTATTGCAGTCTCAGTTCGGTGAACGTTTTATCTCGAGAAACGGACCCGTCTCCTAGTGCGCATCTTTTTATACGCTTTTCAAGTAGTTCATTGTTTGATCTTTGATTTTGATGACTTACTGTTAGGAAAATTTGTACCTGTTCACAGGTAGTAAAAGTTTCTGGGTATACAATTTCCAACAGGTATAAAGACTGAAAATCGATTGCAAAATGTATGGCCTCATCCTTGTGATCGCTACTGTATGACACTGCAGAAGACGAGAGCCCGAATAGTGTCATAAGTTTTTCAACAAGAAGCCCGTGGTGAACTGTGTCAAATGCCTTGGAAAAGTCAAGTAGAGTCAGAAAAGTAAAGTAGTTTTTATACATAGCTACCCGTATATCATCTATTACTTTAAGCAACTGTGATGTGCCGAAAGCCCGATTGATATACATAGAATAGACTGTTTCGTCGAAGAGAATCGGACAACTGATAGTGAACACATTTTTCTAGGACTTTGGATAGATATGGTAGTATTGCGATGGGTCGATATCTGCCGGGACTCTACTTGCGGCTTTCTGTTTAAGGATTGGAATAACCTAAGCAGCGTTCCATGACATTGGAAAAGTTGATGTCGTTAAAACAGTGTTGAATATATGGGTCACTATTGGAAGAATATATGGCAGAATCATTTTTTTTAAGTAAGAATGCATTCCATCAACACCTTCAGCTTTAGATTTAATTTTAAGGACAGCTCTGACAACAGCTGCTTGCTCAACTCTAGAAAATTCAAATGAGCCATTTGATTCGATTAATTGAGATGCGTTAGTGCTTGCCGATTGTATTTTGACGAAATCACGATTTAGCTGGTTTGGATCAATTTTATCCATCCCTGAATCTATATTACCACAAATACCTTGTCGCCGTAAGTTCTTCCATAGATGTTTGCCAGGAAGAAAACATGCAAATATTAGATCATGCTTGGAAAACGCTGGGGCGAAATTTGACTGTAGAAAGCATTATAAATATCGCTTGATATAAATAAGTCCAGAAGAGTAGGTACTAGTTGAATCAGTGAAATGCGTCGGAGAGGATGAGTTTTTTTTTCAATTCAATTCATTTTATTTCGTACCAATCTTTTCAAAAAAATCTGTGACCGCACATTTTACGTTTTGTATGGTAAATAATAAATAACTATGAATGATCGGAAGAATTTATCGAAGGAAAATACGAAAAGAAACCTTCATTTGACAAAAAAAAAAGAATAAAATAGATCAACAAATAAATAAATATATAAATAAATAAATAAATAGATAAACAAATGAATGCAAAAAAATTAAACAAATAAATAAATAATTAAATAAAAAGATAAAGAAATAAATACAAAAATAAATAAGCAAATAAATAAATAAATAAATAAATAGATAAAGAAATAAATACAAAAATAAATAAATAAATAAATAAATAAAAATAAATATATAAATAAATAAATAAATAGGTAAAGAAATAAATACAAAACTAAATAAACAAATAAATAAATAAATAAATAGGTAAATAAAAATACATAAATAAATAAAAATATGAATAAATAAGTAAATACTTGATAAATAACTAGTAAATGACAGCAAACGCAATAAATATTTACACAGAAATATCACAGATTTAGCTGGTTTATGAGAGGGTTCTCAGAACTATCACAGCTGTTATTAAACGTTTTCGAATCCTATCGAAAATCAATTCAACATTCGCCCTTCTGTGGAGATCTAGGGTTAAATTATGAAAGGCTGATTTAACATCATTTTTAAAACTTTGTTTTGTGATACCGGCAACTTCTTTAAATGGCATCTTGCTGCAGTACTCCATATACATATTGGACACGAATATAATATGATAGCCTGGAAAATTACTTAATAAATTATAATCTTATTATCGTTTGTGAGTGAAGATTGTTATTTTTGTATTTAGGTGGACTATCTCGGATTGCTTCCATGGTATCGTATTACCGTTTATTTGAAGCTGTCTGCTGGGAAGATAGCAAGCTTTTCTTTTTCGTGTGAAAAAGATGGCTTGCGTCTTCCTAGCATTCAGCTTAATTTTCCATTTGGTGTAATATTTTTCAACTATTTCGATCGCATGTTATAGATTGGTCTCAATGTTGAGAGCAAATTCATGTGACATCAGTTAAAATGTCATCAGTGTCATCAGCTAAAATGGCTGCTTCACATTGCGGAAGTTATTTAAAACGAGGTTGCATGATCCAGAATATTACAATTAAAATCGCCACAGACAATAGTTTTCCAATATGATGAGGTTCTATTTCCTAGGAAGCAGTAAAGTTGCGGAAAATCAATGTTTTTTTTTATAATTAGCGTGCGCTAAAGGAATTTTTTTTCCTGTAATTGATACAGTACCCTTATAGTGTTGCCACAGCGCAGGCATTTTCGTTGCTGCAAGCAGCACCCAGATTCATTGCCGGTTTTTGGGTGCTGCTTACTACTGAAAGAATAGGAAAGAAGTTTTAGGTGCGATAGGGTTTTTTTTATCTCCACAGGTGGCGCCTTAATTGCTTAGGGGAGTTTTGATGTATTGTGTGTATTCAATTTTACAAAGCATGGCTCTGGTCGGGATTCGAACACACGACCTGCCAATCACTTTGCGAATACACTACCATCGCACCATTGCCACCTGTTATTGTGTGGCCGATAGACAACATATATAGGCATTTTCTTCTCTCGCACATCAACTCAATAAAACAATACTCAATGGGGCTATTAAGAGGAGAACTTGAAAGTAGCTTAACAGGTATTCTACGATGAAACGTTCCCGCCGGCGTTTTCTACGAGAGGTTGTATATTTGCGATCAGTATAGCAAGTTATGTTGATTTAGTCATGTCCGTCCGTCGGTTGTCAATTTGTAGGCCTTGAAATTCGAGCTTGAAAGCTGAGATTTGGATTGGAACTCTCTAGGGGCCCCAAATGCTCAAGTGTTGATATTTTAAAAATCCGCCCACTATTTAAAAGGAATAGGAATGTGGTACCCAAGCGGACTGTAACTCCTACTTTTGTTTCTTTTTTACGTTTTCCAACATTACAGCTTTTTTTAATGCAAAAACAGAATTTGATTAAAAAATACCACTTTTTTTAAAAAAGAGGGCAGCATTGAATACAATATTTAATCATAACAACGTTAAAAGGAGAAAGTTGCTTCCAACATTTTTTGCTTACATTTACATTTATGTCTGGTACCTGTGGTTTTTGTATTTATGTATTTGCGTAAAGCTATGTATTTTTTTTTATCACCACCCATGTTTCTTCTAGTCATGGTCAAGTAATAAATAAGCAGTAAATTGTAGTCGCAAGAAGATAGCGCAATAACAAATATTTTAAGACTGGCATAAAGCATTCATTATATAAAAGGATTTCTCCACACAGAACACAATTTCTAAGAATACAAATTACATACGTAGGAAGTGGATACATCACGTAAGCAATGTTCAACCTTCTTGAACTCTACCTGTCCTAATTTTCATATCTACAAAACTATCCTCCTACATCTCGAAAACTTAGACATTCGCATCCAAATGGGTGTTGCAATAATATTCCCTTGACCTACATTTTTAATATAAATGACTGCCAAGGCAGAAATCTGGGTCAGAGTCAGAGTCACGTGGCAAAGTTAAGTTCAAATGCACTTACCTACGTATACATACGTATATACAAATGTGTGCACAAATTGAAGTTCATGGAAGCTATGGGAATTAATAAGGTTAACTATGTATATTCTGGATGTTGATACAAAATGCTCATATGTACGTTCACTTAAAAGGTTTCTGACTTTCAAGACGCTTCAACACAAAAGGCATGTAGTCGTCCCATCGATAAGTCAAGCTTCCACTTTTGAAATACTGAACGCACCCACCCCCATTGTATATAATATGTGAATGTCTTTGGCAAGCTTGAACATAATTCAATATATTTTATTTTACGATGTTCTTAGATACATACATTCAGATATTGGCATTTCACAGCGTTTGTGCTTAAAATAATCAAAGACAATTTAATAAAGCTCAGGTGTGATAAACTGAAGATAATCCCAAGGCTGGATTGTATTGAATTTAAGACTTTCTAATATGCCATTGATGAGGTTTTTTTTTTTGGGCTGAACCACTTCCGTTTTGAATTGGTATAAACATATTATAATAAACTTTTTATTATGTAAAAAAATATTTGACTTAAATAACAACTTAATGTGCCTGTTCAGAAGCTGCAGGCACCGTGCGAGTGTTCTTTAAATAAAATGTTTGTTCACATTCACTTAACTGCACGGTATGTCATAGATCCACACGTTTGAACCGCACTGTCTAAACAATTCTTGATATAGCGACTGCGAGAAAGGAATGTACGATTTAAAAGTACCTCTCAGTACCTATATGTAGCGAATTTTTTATTATCGATTACAGAAGTTTAAATCTAGAATAAATGAAAAAGATCCCCTACATGTGCACAAGAGTTATTCATAAATTTAATTTAACACGTGTCAACAAAAATACCTGAAATTGTGTGAAAATATTCATGACGTTGAAATGCAAATTTTTCATAGATATATTTAGCCTCTCGCTTATCACTTTAAATTTTTTTCAACAGCTCTATAAATATATTTTTAGAATTATTGTTCATCTGCATTCTTATAAGAAAATTATATTTTTAATTTATATTAAAAATGCAATCATTTCTCTTGGACATACACACAAACAAATTGGAAAAAAATGTACTAAAGGTACCCTTTAATGTAAGGTCAAACCTACGTATAAATGCTAATTTTAACATTAATAGCGTGGCTTGCACTGGAGTAAGGTCATGTTTACCACTCTGTTAAAAGTTCACAATCTTTCTTTTAAACAAAAACTGTTTGGTATGCGTTATAAGATATTTTGTTTTGAATGACGGCTCAATGAAGAGATTTTTATTGGAATGTATTATTCAAATCCTGTGTAAACAAACATTTAAACTTAAAAAATTCAGTTTTTCATAGTCATTAGCAAATTGCAAAAAAAGTTATAAGGAATCTATTTGAGATAAATTGATTGGCATTTCTCAAAAAATGTTTAAAAATGTTTACCCTACTTATATCAGAAAGTTGTCTACTGAATGCGCTAAGCATACAATTAAAATAATATGTTTCTTGCAGCAACCTAGTAGAATGGAACTATCTGACCGAACTACAGGACGTCAATTACAGAGAGTGCTGCACTACTCAGTAACCCCTTGCAGGCCATTGCCAGGGCTTCGAAGATCAGAATGTGCCATTCATGACGTAGACTGCGATGAAGTGTATCCCGGTATTTATGTGGGTGACGCGTAAGTTTTGTGTTTATCTTTCATATTGTAATGAATTGCATTTAATTTGACTTTGACGTTCGATCAATAGGGCTGCAGCCAAGAATAAAACGTACCTCCGACTAATGGGCATCACACACGTTTTGAATACAGCAGAAGGATGTAGATATGGGCAAGTCGATACTGGGCACATATACTACAGAGACATGCCGCACGTAAGGTATGTGTATACGATTAAATACAAAAGTTCAAATATGTAGCATTCTGTACTCTTTAAGATATATGGGATTCCCACTGATGGACACACCGACCACAGATATCTCAAGGTACTTTTATGTGGCGTCAAAGTTTATTGACAACGCAATAACTAGCGGAGGTAAATTGAAACGAAAATCAAATGTTAAAGTCTGCATAATATTCATGTTTATTTGTTTAGGGAAAGTTCTGGTGCACTGTTTAGTTGGAATGTCCCGCTCAGCAACCTGCGCATTGGCTTACCTTATGATCTCTCGAAAGATGTCAGCAATCGAAGCGATACGTACAGTGCGCATGCGACGAGATATTCATCCCAATGACGGTTTCCTACAACAGTTAGCCGACTTAGACAACGAACTGAAACGCAAACAATTTCCGTACTCATATTAACATGATTTGTTGTTAAGAGCTCTTCGAGTCCACTAACAAGAAACAGTTAAATAACAGAGTTATATGCAACCACCAAAGTATAAAATTTAATAATCTTTCAATGAAACGAATGTTATAACTACATACATTTATTATTATTGTTATTATTTTAATTTTTTTTTTATTAAACTTTTTCGATTAAAAACTAATACTGTGTTAAAGCCAGAAGGTCACCAATAGATAATTTTACGTGTCTTTTATATATTTATATCGTAAAAGTAACGACCTTTAATGAGAGCCAGAGAAAAAATAAATATGTACATCAAAATAAATTGTACGAAAGTAGTGTCCCACGCAATTGTTAGAATGATTAAGTTTTTAACTTAAGCAAAGTTTATCTTTTAAAATGCTGTATTTTCACAAAGCAAGGAGAATCATTATAACGAATATTAAAATAAAAAATATTTATATAACAATACAATAAGAAACACAAGAAATATATAGAAAGTGCAATTGCAATACAAAAGTGTACCTCTGATGTGATTTTTATTTTAAGTATATATCTACTTATATAATATAGGATAACTAGGCAAAAAACATAATTCATATTTTATGACGCAAATGGGATTATGTTTTAATTCAATGGATTTCAGGCTAAAAAAAACAACATAAAAATTACTAATCGAATTAGGCAAGAAAGAAAAATCTATTAGCTTAAACAAACCACCCTAGACGATATGTGAAGTCTTAGTACTATGGTTCTTCAGTTACCTATCTGGTAATTACAACGATTTATACATATTCATTTGTTTATTAAATAATCAATATTTTTGTTACAATATTCATGTCTCGAATTAATTCTTAGCATTCGTATCGTTGCTATTTCTTTTAAGTATTTTTTAAATTGAATTCACTAATTTATATACGTATTCAATTTTGTTTGTTTATGTTTTACAAAACATCCCAATTATAAATTTTATAAATAAATAAAATGTTTGGTAGTTTAAAATTAAAGTCAGATTTATAATAGGTAATATGCATACACATGTAATTAAGAGCAATACACACAATATCACTTCATAACTGTATAAAGCATTTTTAAGTACAAATAATAGAAAACTAAACTGTTGCCTTTGAAGGTTGTGGGAAAGCTTTTGAAAAGTAGCAGGGCTGACAACCGAACATATTACAAATGCAATCCAATCGTTGTACACCGCGTTTGTAAGATCCATTCTTACTTCGGTATTTAAGTCAAGTCTTGCTTGTCCATGTAGAAGGAGGTCACGAGAACCAATACCGCAACTGGGTCCAGAAACAATACAGAACCCACATTGAACCAAGATTTTAAAGGGGAGCGCCGCTCGCAGAGTACGAGATATAAAGTTATGACTTTGACAAAAACTTCCAGGACTTTCAAACAGGGAGGACTAGAATCCAATAGTGTAATCAAATAACACACAGCAACCTGGCGCTCTCCAGATGGTGGAACCGCCAACCAAATCGAGCATGTGCTAATCGATACAAGGCACGCATCCAACATCATAACGTGCACACATTTCGAGGGGCAAACGTTGACTCTGACCATTTCCTTGTCGCGCCTAAATTTAGAGCTCGACTGTCCAACGAGAAGAAGCTGCGAACTGCCCAAAAGAAGAAATTCGACGTTGGACGAATTAGCACACCTGGAGTAGCCAGAATCTACAGAGAGCGGATGAGCTCCTCTCTGCATTCACCACGCACAAGCGCCAACAATATATGAAGCCCATATCGAGACCACCGTAGGTTACCAGCCAACCCAGAGAAAAAGCCCGTGGTATGATGATGTAAGTATGAGTTTATCAGAAGAAGGTGACAGAAGATGCACACTTAAAAACGCTGCAGCGCAAAACAAGGGCAGCGAGGGAAGAGTATCGAGCAAAGAGAAGGGAGGAGACGAAATTCCCGCGGACAAAGAAGGGAGAGTATGCAGTCTCCCAGCTCAAGGAAATCGAAGAGTTTCACGATCGAAATATCATCCGGAAATTTTACAAGAAAGCAAAGCAACTGGCTGCTGCCTTTAAAACCGGAACGCAGGCTCTTTGAAACAGCGACGGAAACCTAGTCACCGAAGCACAAGGAATAGTAAATGTATTTGAGCAGCATTTCCAACAGCTGCTGAATGGGCATCATGTTTAGAGAGTGATACGGCAAGAAGAGAACTCACGTCCTGTAAATGAAGAACAGATTTCACCACCCAGTATAGAAGAGGTTGGTTTAGCTATAAGCAAGCTAAAGAACAATAAGGCCGCCGGCTCTGATGGTTTACCAGCGAAGCTATTCAAATACGGAGGTGATGTTTTGGTAGGGCGCATGCACCAAATCATCAACCAAGTATGGGTGGAAGATAGTATGCCCTATGACTCGACTATCAGCTCCTAATGCCCCATCTTCAAAAAAGGCGATCCTGTGTCTTGCAAGAACTATCGAGGCATATCCCTGCTTAATGTCGCATAGAATCCTATCCAACGTACTGTGTGAACGTCTGAAGCCGTTCTGCACACACTAGTCGGCACGTACCAGTGTAGCTTCCGGCCCGGCAGATCGACAATAGACCAAATCTTCACACTAAGTCAAATCCTGGAAAAGACCAAAGAATTTCAAATCGAGACCCACCACCTTTTCATCGACTTTAAAGCCGCATATGATAGCATTCATCGTCAGGAGCCCTACGTGGCGATAGCCAAATTCGGGACCCTGGCAAAACTGAAAACACGCGGTGTAATGTGCAGTTTGGAAGCAGCTCTTCCGAATTATTCCAAGCTTGTACCGGATTCGGCAAGAAGATGCACTGTGACTTCTTCAATCTTGTTCTGGAGAAAATAGTGCGAATTGCAGGTGTCAACACGGAAGGCACAATCTTCAATAGATCTGTAAAGCTACTGGGGTACGCCGACGATATCGACATCATCGGCCGTTTCCAGAGTGCGGTGTCTTAGGTTTTCACGGCGATTGACGAACAGGCGAAATTGGTTGGTCTTGAAGTAAATGAGGAAAAGACAAAGTACATGCTATCAACAAACAAAAAACATCTGTTCACCGCCTAGGACAAAACGTCACTGTTGATAGCAATAGCTTCGAGGTAGTTAATGAGTTCATCTATCTAGGAGTAAACGTCAACTTCACGACTGACACCTCACCTCAGTAGAGATCCGGCCGAGAATTACCTTAGGAAACCGCTGCTACTTCGGCTTAGCAAAACAAATGGGTTCAAAACTCCTCACTCTAAGAACAAAATACATGCTCTATCAAACGTAAATCCTGCCGCTCCTGCTTTTTGGTGCCGAGTGCTGGACGATAAGTAGAAAAGGGGAGCTTACAGCTTTTGAAAGAAAAATACTCCGTCGTATATTTGGTCCTGTGTGCGAGGAGGGCGAATGGGGGAGAAGATACAACCGCGAACTCTATGAGCTGTACCAAGATGTGGATATAGTCCAAAAAGCTAAATCACGTCGCCTACATTGGCTCGGCCACATTGAGCGAGTGGAAAATAATGCTCCAGCCAAGAGGATTTTCGACTCCGAGCCCCAAGGTTCCAGAAGGCAAGGAAGACCGAACTTCTCCGTTTTAAAGACCAAGCCATCTCTCTCTTTAGCGTTTGTATTGGAACATTGATTGACATTGCCTTTTTGACAGGGTTGGTAGGATCTCTCCTTTGAACATGGCAGCCGGACACGCTTCACATTTTTCGAGAAAGGTTCTTCCACGTAAAGGCCTCCTCGGACATTGGAACTTCTTATTTGATCATTCTTAGTTACTTCTGCTGTCATGCGAAACATCTTCACCTCACTTGCCTCCATACTCTTTTTGTTCGGTATCCAACATTGTAAAACGCATGTGAGCAGCGGGCACACAACTGTGGTGTAGAGCTTTCTTTTCAGCTTAGGCTGTACTTTCCCGCCACATCATCCACCTTATGCTTACGCGATGCTTAATGACGCCATCACAGCTTGCGTCACTATTGATCATAGATCCCAGATATTTGAACTTTTCACACTTGGAAATCAAATATTCTGTTTTCTTCGGCCTAAAACGACACACAATCCCCTCCAAAACTTCCACCCATACATCTGTACGTAGGTTTCTGGAACTCCTTGTTTTAGCGCCACCCATAACAGATCCCTTGGTTGTCTATCAAAAGAATTTTCAAAATCAACCAACACCATATGCAAATCCTTTAAGGAATCACGATGTTTTTACATCATGTTTCGTGTACTTTCGATTGCATTGGTGTTTGATTTACCTGCGACAAACCCGCACTAGTCTTCAGATAGCCATATCATTTTCCGCATTCGGCTATCTAATACCCGCTCTACGATCTTCATTGTGGAGTACATCAGCTTTATTTAACGGTAGGTAACTGTCAAACTCTCACGTACTTCTTTTCCTTAGAACAAAGGAAGAAGAAAACTTTCCCTCCAATGGTTGGACATTGGATCCCTTCTCATCAGAACTCAAATGAGAATGAGTAGCCAATTGGACCCGATGTCTCCCATCTTTTTCTAGAACTCAGACGGTATCCAGTCCGCCCATCTTTGACAGCCACCCGTCTTCGACCGCCTTCCTCCGAATCCGGTACTCCGAAATTGTTTTGGTTAACTTGAAGTTCTTATAAAGCTCCACTTTTCAAAGTGTTTTGCCAAACCGTTAACAAGCTACGTTAATTAACGTAAGCGTCTCCTTTTTTGACTTGTGTCCCATCTCCTATATTTTGAAACTGATTTTTTTGTGGAATACATAAAAATGGATATGGCACAAAGCAATTCCCATCCAAAATATGTGAAAGGCCAGAAAGCATAGAGGTGGATGCTAAAATTTGAAAAGAAAAATCGATATAATCTTGTTTATTAACAAAGTTTTTATTCAAAAAAGCGAGTGAAAACTGTCAGATTAAATCAGATCAGTCATAATAATGTTCTCCTCTCAGCTGCAAAATTTCAAATAGATGATCCCCTTTGTTTTCTAGTGAATTTCGGGTTTTGAGTGAGCATTGTACCGTCAATGTTTGGCCTGATGTCGATTTTACCACAATTTGAGCTCGTTCCATTTTATTCGTTTTTTTTTCATATATATGCGAATATTTGTAACATTTAACTAAGAAATACGATATCTCATGCCAAACAAATAAAAATAAATTTTTAAACCAGTAAATTTTTTCAATTATTGTTTTTCCCTTATAATTTTTTGTAGTCCCTTAAAGTTAATAAAATAAGTAAATCCAACATTTTTGTTGTCCTCTAAGAAACCCTAACTTACTTAATCCATAAAATTAAACTTTTTATGAACCAAATTTTATTAATTTGTTATATTAATAATATAGGCAAGAAATAATAATGAGCTTTGTTCATTTTTTATATAAACAAGTTTTGAAAACTTAAGTTTGAATGTTAAAATAGTTAAACATAATGTTTAATTATTGTTTTTTGGGAAGATCAAATCCATTCTCCTATTTTTTTGTTGGCTAATTGTTCAACCACTTCCTCAGGATCTATTTTGATTTCTCTGTAAATATTCATGGATGCTAATCCATTTAGATGAGCTTCAGAAGTTGTTGCCCTCAGCCAAGTCTTTAACCTTCTCAGGACGGAAAATTTTCTCTCTGGCTCTGCTGACGTAACTGGAAGTACACACAGTACTTTTAGTATCTTAAGTATATTTGGGAATTGTACACCCCTATCGTGGAATCCGACGGATCTGAGATTACACGATGCAAATTGTTCACTATTAGCGGATCGTTCCCCCCGACGGATTCCACGATAGGGGTGGTATATTACAGCAAACGGGAAGAGAAGCTAAAGCTGTTGCTTTGGGATATTTCCTCCACTTTCCTCCTCCCATGTTTGTTTCCATATCTAAATAATGAAAAACATAAGTTTTTAGTTACCGGAACTGCTCTATCATTTAAGTGTTTTTGTATGTTAACATGCGAACAGTTAGACAACTGCGGACTCGATTTTCTGAAGACATTGACATTAAATTGAAGTAACACGATCAAAATATCAATGAAATAGTAATTAAAGTATTTGAATGCAAACAAATGTTTCGGTCCAGTGAATATATAAAAAAAATCGATTTCAAGTCAAATTTGTAAAAAATCCAAATAGTCCTTAAAATTTTTCAACTTTGTTTTAAAAAAACAATCAAAATGGACTTAGGTAAGTAACGACAAAAAAGCTTTACTTATTTTTAAAGGACCAGTTATTTGTCCATATTTTGTGTTAAAATTAAAATGAAAACAAATGATATAAAAATAAAAGTAATACCTCTGACTAGTGATGGGCATAATCGAATGATTTAAAGAATCGAGATATTAGTAGTCGAATGATTTAAAGAATCGAATGATCATTCGAATGATCTTCGAAACAATTTTTTCCACCAATTTTTTCATTTTGAATCACTGCCGATTACACAAAATATCTAATATAAATCACAGTAAACTACTGATTATAATTTAACTTTATTGCTTTCTAAAAAAATCAAACATAGACAAAACATTCGTAAATTACTCTTATCGTAGCTTCTTCTTCAGACTTCAGCACAGAACAGAACAGTTAGTAAAAATAAATTAACAAAAACCCAACACAAAAAAAAATAACGATTCTCGCTTCTCGCCTTTCGTTTACAATTCAATATTCAACGTCAACCCTCAACGATGCATCGACTACGAAAATGAATATAAAAACATATATAAAAAAAGTCGTGAATACACACACAGTAACCAACTTCTCGAGTTCTCGATTTTGTGTTTTTTCTTCTTTTTTGTTCTTTCCTTCTTTCGTTCAATATTCTCTTCTCGGTATCGAATCGGCACTCGAGTATCGAGTTCTCCTTTCGCATAGAGTAAGTAGAAATTAGAAATCAATCGAATGATTTGAGTGGAGAATCGAGATATCTCGAAATGTTGTCTGAATCGATTATAATCGATTATATCATTCGAATGCGCCCATCACTACCTCTGACTCAAATTGAAGGTCAAAATTTGAATTATCAGGATACGAAACAAATTCTACAGCTTTTTTTAACGTCTTCTGAACTAGGGAGAAAAATAAATCTGGTCAAGAAAATCTGTAGTTGGCAGATAGACAAAAATTAGTTTTCGAAACGTTCGTTGAGCTCTAGTTCACATTGTGTTCTTCTCCCTCGATAGCATTTGCTCTTCTGACTTGCTTCCCACACGTTCTAGGAGCTCCCTCTAAATCTATAAGATTTACAAACAAGTTTCATCTATTGAAACCACATGTATTCAATGATTGCCTGCTCGTACGTCTCCAACTATGCTTTGCGTTTGCAGCACTATTGTGTTCAGCCAGTAACTGAATTCATGTCTTCATAATATCGAATATCTACACAACTCTAATGGAGGTGGAACGAACTAATATTAACATTTTGTTTGCGATCAGTGTCCCACATACATAGCTTTATTCAACACAAGTGCAAGTAGGCCAAACCAATTCTCAACTTTGTTAATATTTTCTCTATCTCTTGTCGCCGTGATATGCACGAGCACGTGGAACAACACAATTCTAGCAAAAAAAATTGCGAAAAATTATTATGGAAAATTTGTCCCAAACGCCAAAAAAATGGTTTATAGCACAAACAATTCTAAAAACTCTTGATTTTGGTGGATATGGGACAAAAACGCTGTTCTGTTGGATACCCTATTCTTATTCCTATCCCTCATAATTGGATGTGACAAAAGTTTAAGTATGGTTGAATTGTTAAGAACGCTCTACATATTTTGTTATATATAACATTTAGAGGATTTTATCGAAAAAAAGAAGCTTTTGTAAGAATAACGCTCCCTAGCTCAAACTTTGGTTTTTCAATAAAATTGTTTTGTTTAATTGTGGGCGTGTCAGTAGGCGGATTTAAAAAAAAATTAAGCATGAGCCCATAGAAAGTATATAAATATTATAAATTTCAGCTCCCTAGCTCAATCTTTGGTTTTTTAATAAAATTGTTTTATTTAATTGTTGGCGTGTCAGTGGGCGGAATTTAAAAATATTTACACATGAGTATAAAGGGCTCTTGGAGGGTATGTATTATAAATTTCAGCTCCCTATCTCAAACTTTGACTTTTCAATAAAATTGTTGTATTTAATTGTGGGCGTGTCAGGGGCGGAATTAGAAATTTTATCTCCCGAGCAGTTTTAGGAGTCAAATATTATATATTAAAAATTTCAGCTTTCTAGCTCAAAATTCGATTTTTTCGATAAATTGTTTTTTTTTTTGTGTTTGTGGGCTGATTTTTTATTCGTAAACTTGATTATTTCGGGCCCCTAGAGAGTATATCGTTGCAGTTGCAGTCTAGGTGCAGTTTAAAGGGCTAATTTTTGCCGACAGACGGACGGAGGGACGGATATGGTTAGATCGACATTACTATCGATGCTTAAACAAAATAATTTTTGACAAATTTGACACGGCAAATTTCTTCCTAAGCTCTCCGATAAGAAGCGAATTATTTTAAATAAAATGGAAAAGTGTTTAAAATTGAGAGGAATAAAATATAACTGTAACAACAGTTTAGTTGAGTTATTGGTATTCTAGAAAGAAAATGAAGGCACGAGCCGCACTATCCATTTGTTAAAAAATTCCAGTAAATTTATCACAAACTTTTCCTTTAAGGTTTTTTTAAGAACTTGCAACAGTTGATTCTCAGTCAAATGAACGCGTTTGTATGTTTTATTTATATGTTCCGAAATGAATTCCTCGAGCGCCTACAACCCGTTTTTGAGAATATGTAACAAATCTCAATAGTTCTATGGCAGTTATAAATTTTATGTGGTAAAACCTTTTTTGTTATAATTCGTTGGAGACTTAATAACAATTCTCTTTATTTTCATAATTTTATATTACAAATTGGTGCGTCAATAATTGTCTTATGCGATGGTATGTAGGGCGATCGGTCTACGTCAAGATGCGTTGGTATGCGTTGCGATATGTTGGAAACATAATATATATCATTTTATCTTACATGGCGATCGGTATATGTTGAAATGCGGTGGTATGCGTCGCGATGCGTTGTACTTTTTATAAAATCTTAGCATGTATATATAAATTTCGCCAACGACCATACCACGTCGAGTCAATCGGAGAACAATTAAATGATGTAGGGCGTGGTTAGTACTTAGATGGGGGACCGCTTGGGAATACCGCGTGTCGTTGGCATAGTCGTCTTTTTGCTCATCCAATAGAAAATAAATTAATACAAATCATCAGCGCATGTGGATGTGTGGGTCATCAGTTTCTATCAGTGGTTCGACGAGTACGGTTGTGCGCGGAGAAAAATTGAAATAATTACAAAAATACCTGCAAAAAATAAAACTCACACCCAAAGGGCTGGGCAAAAAAGCTTACCTGCGCTACCTGCTTCCAGCAAAGATAAATATAATGGATATTCCTCAAATAAAACTAGCTGACCTGTGCTCGCCTTGCTTCGCCAGTCTGCCACTTCTCAAATTTAAAACAAAATACTCGCTGATAACAACTGATAAAGAAAACGTCGAGAGTGTCCCTACTCATTATATGGATATACTCTGAGTGTGACTCCCTCTCAATCTCAATTGCATTTCATACCATATCTTTCTCAATCATGCGCCACAAAAAAAAAACAATACTCGTACAAACTACAAAAGGTGCATAAAAAAAAGAAGGAAAAAGCACACACACAAAAGGTACAGAGAGAGAAACAGATTTGTGCCGCACACACACACAATTTTCCTCCACTCAACGCTGGGAAAATCCAACGATCTAGCTTCAATCGAACATTTAATTTTTTTGAATTGTATAAAATTTATAGTTCAATGCTTATTGTTCAACTTCAGGATAACCTACAACGATGATTTGTATCTTTGTACATACTCGTAATTGAACTTTATATTAAAAAAAACCCTATTTCATTTAGATGAGTCATTCCAAAGCTAGGAGCTAGAAAGCATTCCAGAGTTACAACTTTTCTTAGATATCAGCTTAGATCTCCGCTTCTGGACAGCGGATGAAGCATTTTCTCGTGGTAAAAAGTAGCCTATGTCCATGCTCAGGCTCTAGACTATCTGTGTACCAAATTTCATTTTAATCGGTTGAGTAGTTTTGGCGTTAAAGCGAGACAGACAGACAGACAGACAGACAGAGTTACTTTCGCATTTATAATATTAGTATGGATTTATTTAACATTGATAAATATTTTCAGATAAACAAAACTTCTGGAACCCATTATTATAATAATCCGGAAACTAGAGAGGAGGAAGAGTGATGTCAAATTGACTTTCGAATCAGTAATAATAATAAGCCAACCAATCGAAATCACACACTTGGATATTGGTGAAGAGGACAAGGATGTCTACTCGGTAGAGGAACTATCCGACAAAGAGGGTGAAAAAGACCCACAGGAGAATTAGGCTGACATAACACTGGACTCCGAGGACATACATGACGTGAAGAGGAGACGCTCTAAATTACCGCTGACATCGACAAAAAAAGGCTCCAGTAACCAAGAAGCCAGCGACCAGCGATGACACTTTGGTTAAGGCACCTCACTAAATCGGTTATAACAATCAAAACAAAGAAAAACACCAGCAAATACGTGATTTTTTGAAGAAGGAACGCATGGACCTACATATACATATACAACGACGAGACGATGTGCCCCTGATATTTAACGACAGATCTAAGGAGCGTAATTTTTGTCATGTTAAGCGTCAATTGCGCACTTCGTAGTACCTGGAACACTTCCTTCAAGTTATCCCGACGTTATTCAAACGTTTCCCTAGCCACGATAACATCGTCCAACTAAACCAGACATGTATTCAACGTTAGTCCCAACAAAACACGATTCATAAGACGCTTAAGGGTTGCCGGCGCGTTACACAGTATAAATGGCATTACTCTGAATTGCCAGAGCCGCTACCTTCTGTGAAAGCTGTTTTCTTGCGGTCTGTCGGATGGATTTGCACGTGCCAGTAGCCACTCTTCACTCACTGCTCCGGAGAGTGTATCGACCGCCTATGCTATCCTTGGTGGAAGGTAGCTATCCCTTTTGGTGACGTTGTTCAGAACCGAGTGCTGCAATCTTTCTCTTTGATCATTACAACTTCGCGACAACGTCTATGGCGGGGAAAACATTTAATTGAATTGAATTGAAACCGTGAAATTCGCGTTGCTGTGTCAAAAAAATATTTTTGTTTGGAAGCAAATTAAGTTGAACAATTTTCTAGACATACATTTTATACAACTTTTATACAAACACGATTAATTAATAACAGATGTATTTATTAAATAAAAATCCTTTTATAAAACTGTATTACATTTAACGCCAGATAACCAACCGCCAACAGCCCTCCTCCTTTCAGTCTGTCTCTCACTTCGTTCAGCTTGCCAGCTTCGTACTCCAACTACACGGTAGTTTTATTCAAAACTAATGGAGCGAGCTCCGATCAAACTCTGAGCGAAAAAAGAAACAGAAGCAGAACGCTCGGAGCTAAAACACAGATTTCTTTTTCACAGCTCACTGCAAAAGCCCTAGAGCTGCATAAACCTTTTTGGTTAACATGTTCACTGAATAGAGAATGTTGAGAAAATAAAGGTACGAAACTAGCATGGTTAATGCAAACCCACCAAACCAAAATAGTGGAGTGTCTGGGTCGTTAAAAACATGAAAACCTCGGCTTTCCGTTACAGTGAATGAAATTTTATAACTCAAAGTGGAATGTTTAGCTTATAATATGTACAAGGTGGCGCAAAAGTAATCCTCCTATCAGAAAATGATATAAATTTTGCGATTGGCCCCTAATGTCAGTTCTGTTTTGACATTTGTGTAGTAAACCCATGCGAAATACACTTTAATAAACAATGTTACGCTACACTGCTCCAGAACGCGGAATATTGGTGACTATTTATTTGAGCAATAATCGGTCGGTGACTTTGGCACAACATGAATTTCGTCGCAGATTTCTACCCGTCCAACGCCTACTGGTGAAACACTGCGACGTTTAGCCGCTCGCCTCGAAGAGACTGGCACAACACGAGATGATGCCAGGCGTGGCAGACCCCGGAGTAGCCGTTCTGCAGAGAATATTGCTGCTGTAGCCGAAGATATCATGGAAGCGCCGTCGACATCGACCAGACGACGTGCCACGCAAATGGGTATCAGTCGACGGTTTTGGTACAAGATTTGAAGATGTTTCCGTACAAAGTCCAGACGGTGCATCAGCTGTTAGCTGCTGACCGCCAATCGCGTCTAACATACGCTCAAGCCATCCTTAATCACCACCAAAAATAATCATGAGTGATGAGGCCCATTTCCATCTTAGCGGGTACGTAAATAAGCAAAATGTACGCTTCTGGGGCACTGAAAATCCGCGTGTAACCCACGAAGAGCCATTACACCCGCTCAAAGTCACTGTATGGTTTGCTGTTTTCGCTGGAGGAGTCATCAGACCTTTTTTGTTCGAAGACGTCGCGGGCCAAACGGTTACTGTGAATGGTGAGCGCTACAGAGCAATAATCAACGAGTTCTTTTTGGAATTGGGATTGGAAAACATGTGGTTCCAACAGGACGGTGCAACGGCACACACTGCACGTGTCACAACCGATATGCTGAAGGATGCATTTCCCGGGCGTCTAATCTCCCGTTTTGGCGATTTGCACTGGCCAGCAAGATCGCCCGATTTGACCGCTCCAGACTTCTCTTTGTGGGGCTTTTTGAAGTCGCGGGTTTATGTCAACTAGCCTCAGGCTCTTGCGGCTCTTAAAGACAATATCCGTCAACAACGTGAAGACCTATCGCCGGAAGTTTTGGCCAAAGTGATGGAAAATGCCATAAAAAGGGCTCAAATGACAATCAACTGTGGCGGCGGCATTTACATGACATCATATTCTCGACTTGATGTAAAAAAAATTAAAAGACCAAATAAAAATAATCCACAAGAAGAATCAAAGTTTTTAATTTTTTTTAAATTACAGACAAAAAACATCGGAAGGTTATTTTTGCGCCACCTTGTATATACAAAAAAGTTTAGATTAAAAAAAAAATAATGAAATATTTATAATTTTGATAGTTTAAATGATACAATACCTTATAATATTAGGCTGTAGAACATTTTTCTATACCAAAATTAAGTTAATTTATATACAGTCAACTCTCGATTATCCGGCATTCGATTAACCGGGAAATTTATTTTCAAATATTTAGATATTTCCAAATCGATTATCCGGGATTCCATCTATCATCCGTGATACATACATACTTTAAAAGAAACCCGGGGCGATAAGCCATTTTAACTATGTATGTATGTATATGTATTTTTTTTAAGTTTTTGTGTCCGTTGACTAACAAAGTTATGTATTTTATTTCAAATAAGTGAAAACTCATTGTATGAACTGCGTTTCTTCTCTTAAAATATGATTTTCGATTATCCGGGATTTTCGATTTTCCGGCATGAGCTCGGTCCCGAGCACCCCGGTTAATCGAGAGTCGACTGTATTCATATAGAGATAGTAATTAGGAAAAAGAAATAAATGAAGAAAAATGAAAGAAAAAAAAAATTATCAAGAAATCATTTGTTTATTTAAACAATTTACATTTTTGTCTATTTAAGTATTTTCTTCAACTTCACTTATTTCAATGATTGGCGAAGTATTAAAACAAGTATTTTCGCTGCACTGTAGACATGCTATACTGCAGTATAAGCCACTCTTTCAACATCCGCAAGCAGCTCCACAACCCTTTTTGCAGCAACAAACAACATTTTACAATAAATTATCTGGAGCTGGTGATTGATTCATTGTTATTGGGATAAGCATGTTATTAAAATACTTCCAGACCCAATTTTCAATGTCTACGCTTTCAATATCTACATTTCCTAACCATAACTGGATTTGTAGATATACTCTTTTTAGGTGTTCAAACGCTGCATCAGCTGTAGGAGGTAATGATGACAAAAGAACACTTGTTTTTTTGGCAGTTCCTTTTACAAAGAAATTGAACCTCAATGAGTTCAAATCTTTAATTTACGGGAAGAGAAGAAACTGTTGACTCTACTGGGTACAAAGGCCTTGGGGTCTATGGCATTTGTGTTATCGTGTGTAGCACGGGTAGATGAGCCTGGAAAGTGAACCTGAAGTAAGTTTCTTATATTATGCTCGGGTTACGTCGTGTAGGTATCATCTGTTTCTTTTGTAGTCCTACACAGTTTGTATGCAATTAGGTGCAATTAGTCCATGTAGCTCGTTTCGATCTTCTCAATTCTGAGCAATATTCTGTGAGAGCGATCCTGTAATGATCCCACAATTTTATTTATTTGGCTCGATGAAGACCTTCCTAACATTCTTCCCGAGCTTAGCAAGTTGATCCTTCCACCAGGAAACCTTCCGTTTCTTCATTCTGGTTTTACTGACACAACTACTATCGTAGGAGGTTAGCAGCACTTTGTTGAGGTAGAACGCTGCTTCATCCAGGTCTCAAGTGGACTCACTTGCCTTTTAAGAGGACAAGTCATCGATGTATTTTCCAGTCCGTCGACTTAGGATCGTAGTTATTCGAAGCCTGTGTCAGTTTGCCAAATATGTCAAACCTTCGGAAAACGGATACTATGAACGTAAGTTGAGTCTCCGCCTGGATTTGCGTTGCGGAAGATGAACCCAATTTTTCACAGATAATGCAGCTCTACTCATTAGTTATACTACTGGTTCTTGATTCATCCATTGTCGTTCTCCCCTCTCCACGTTCTACTACCTGTCCAAGGTCGTTATGAGCCTTCATACGCTCCAACATTTTAAGAAAATATTCTTTTATGTCTATTTAGGTATTATTCAACGTATAGATACGAAAAAAAAATATTTTAAATAAAATTACATTCTTCATTTTTTATTATTAGTATTAATTTTTTATAGTTTTTGTTTAAATAATAAAATAATCAAAAGCACAAAAAAATTGTTGGTAAACTTTACACTTTATAGTATAAAAAAGAAAAAACCCCCTCGACCATTTAAATTCATTCACTGTAACAAAAGCCTGAGGTCAAAACCCCCAGACACTCCACTAAAAACAGTTGCTCACAAAGCTATGGTGCCCAAGGCGAAAACCGCAGCGCCCGCTAAACCTAAGAAAGCGGGTGCAGCAGCAGCAGTAGGCGGCCCACAATCGATATTAATAACAATAAAATACTCGAAAACCCACTGAGTGCGAGTGTGTGACAGAGATACAAAGTTTACCATTTGGATTTCAACGAAAGAATAGTCGAGGGTACTTTTGACAATGAGGGTGCTTTTGAGAATGCGACTTTTGACAACATGTGTTGCTCTGCTAGACAACACGGCTTGGACGAGTTATTTTGCCTGGAATAAAGCTATGCTAAGGAATAGAACGTTGGTTGCGGATTGTGGTCGTTATGTGATGGCGGGAGTAAACAGAGGTTACCCACAATGCTGTCTCATTCAATGACACCGGAACTGTGGCTGATGCGCAATAACGAAATCGAATTTCCTCGTGTTCTAGACTGGCTCTGGTCAATAAATGTAGTCGAATCTTCACGGATGGCTCCAAAACCGATGAAGGATCTGCTGCTGGTGTTTTGATGGAAAGCGACAACATTACACTATCCTTCTGGAAAGGCAAACATGCATACGTCTTCTAAATGGAGACCTATGCTATGCTAATAGCTATGGACTATGTTGTGAGGAACATGTGGAGGGGCCGGAGTATCTGCATCTGTAGCGACAGTCAAGCTTCGCTTAAGGCCTTGCCTCATCCCTTTAACCACCTAAAAAAATAGTTCGTGAATGCAAGAACTTTCTGAATTCGGACGAAACGCTTCAATTCACTTTGACTTGTCTGGGTCCCGGGTCATAACGCGATCACAGGAAATGAAATCTCCGATGAACTTGCTGGACAGGGTTCAGAGTAAGGTTCAGATGAAGACTCCAGGGTGCACGAAGACTAAATAAATCGCCTACTGGACTTTCTTGGAAAAACGAAAAAAAAATCATTTAATTAAATACACTAACTTTAGTGGGGATAGCAATGCTTCTAAAAACCATTTTCTTCGTTTCTGATGAACTGTTGCGATGATTTTTTCAGGAAATGTCAAAGTTTGACATCCCGCCGACCACATCCCGCCGAATATTTTGTTCGGGATTTTATTATTAATATTTTTTCAAAATTTAGTAAATCTGTTAATGAGAAACAGTTTTTATAATTTAAGAATATGTTTGGCATTAATTTCAACTGTCGGAAATTAATATTTTTCAATTTCACGATTTTCAATACAAATTTCTTAACTCAACTTACAGCTGTGTCACTAATAAACGTCATAGATGCATGTGTGCTGCCAAGTTTTTTTTTTGACGAATTCTTAAGCGGCGATGGTCGTTTTTTAATGCCATGCCTATATCCGCGTGCAAAGAAACACGGCTAATGGAACAGTATTGCAAGCCAAATAAGTGTCGTAAATTTACCATACCATCATACCAATGTTGATAATTTATTTACCACGTCGTAATCCACAACGTTAACGATGGGTTGCATGAATACCTACCATCTTTATACTCTATTCTAAGGGTAAATTAATTTTGACTCATAGTTTGTAACATAGGTACCTTAATATTGCCCATAGATCCCGAAAAGTTACTATATTTATGATCAGCGTCGATAGTAATGTCGATCTAGCAATGCCCGTCCGTCCGTCTGTCAATAAAAATTAAGCTATTAAACTGGACCTATAGAGCTCAAATTTTAACCAATTTCTGAAATCCGCCAACAGACGCCCACAAACTCAAAAAAATTAAAAAAAATTTCGAAAAAATCGCATTTTGAGCTACGAAGCTGAAATTTTTTATATATGATCTTTGACTCCTAAAACTGCTCGGGAGATACAATTTCTAAAATCCACCCACTGGCACGTCCACAATTAAATTAAACAATTTTATTGAAAAGTCACAATTTGAGCTAGGAAACTGAAATATATAATATAGACTCTCTAGGTGTCCTTTATACTTGAATCGGTGATTGCTAAAACAACATAACTGACAGTTTTATTTTTTTACAGGAGAAACAAAAAACCCTATATTTGTGCTGATGCGCCTGTGTTGACAATTTTAACTTGAAAATCTGATAAAAGGTTGTTTTGCGAGTTGCAAAGAGTTAAAGGTTTTATAAAAATGTTTTTAACAAAGGAGATTTAAAAAAAAAAAAAAAAAAAAAAAATTTTGTTTTAACACCCAACGTTTTGTTGAGAGTCAAAACAACTTAAGTACTTAAAGTTATGTTGTTTTAACACTCATTTTACCTCCAAAACGAACTGAAAATTAATAAAATAACACATATATTAAGTCAGCATTTTATTTAAAAAAAACATAGGGACGGGCTACAGTCCGCTTGGGCGAACTGTTGGATACCCTATTCTTATTCCTATCCCTCATAAGTGGGCGTGACAAAAGTCTAAGTATGGTTAAATTGTTAAGAACGCTCTACATATTTTGTTATATAACATTTAAAGGATTTTATCAAAAAAAAAACGCTCCCTAGCTCAAACTTGGGTGTTTCAATAAAATTGTTTTATTTAATTGTGGGCGTGTCAGTAGGCGGATTTAAAAAAAAATTAACACATGAGCATAAAGGGCCCCTAGAGAGTATATATTATAAATTTCAGCTCCCTAGCTCAAACTTTGGATTTTCAAAAAAATTGTTTTATTTATTTGTGGGCGTGTCAGTGGGCGGATTTTGAAAATATTTATACATGAGCTTAAAGGGCCCCTAGAGAGTATATATTAAAAATGTCAGCTCCCTAGCTCAAATTTTGGTTTTTCAATAAAATTGTTTTATTTTTTTGTGGGCGTGGCAGTGGGCGGATTTTGAAAATTTTATATCCCGAGCAGTTTTAGGAGTCATAGATCACATTAAAAAAATTTCAGCTTCCTAGCTCAAAATTCGATTTTTTCCAAAATTTTGTTTTTTTGAGTTTGTGGGCGTGTCTGTGGGCGGATTTCAAAAATTCGTGAACTTGATTATTTCGGGACCCTAGAGAGTATATGGTTAAAATTTCAGCTCTCTAGGTCCAGTTTAAGGCCTAATTTTTGCCGACGGACGGACGGACGGACGGACGGACGGACATGGCTAGATCGACATTACTATCGATGCTGATCATAAATATAGTAACTTTTAGGGGTCTACGGGCAATATTAAGGTATGTTACAAACAATGCGTCAAAATTAATATACCCCTAGAATAGGGTATAATAACAAGTATAATAAAATAATCAGTCTGGATATTTAAGTTTACAACCTTCAACAACCAATACAAAAAAGGAACAAAACGCAGCTTAGAGCCAGAAATTCACTAAACAAAATACATATATCAAAAAATAAAAATCTATTCTTATTTTTAAGAATAAAAATATGTTAAGCGACTATCAGTCAAAAGCTTCATCATCACTTTGGCCCTCCATGCCATTCAGCATTGGAATGTGGTTGTCCTTCAAGTCTTACAGGTTGCTGCTGCTTGATCCGGCGAGCTACGTTAACTTTTTCAATATTTTGTTGAAGGAACAAGTCCTGCTCGTTCTTCGTTTCTAATTGAAGATAATTTTGGAACAATTCCATAGCCTCCTCATCATCAATTACATTGTAGCAATGACGATTACATCTTTATTAGAAAATAACATTACAATAGCCCATACAAAAATTAAATAAAAGAACTTACCTGCAATCTGAACCCATTTGCAATGCCTTGACAGGTTTGCTCCACATACACGTGCCTTTTTTATAATATTTCTTTTGTAAGATTCTGTATTTTTCGTTCTCTTGCGCGGCCTTATCTCCACCTCAGGATTTCCACTTTTGTTATCCATTTTTTAATTAATTTTAACTTTTTTCAGAGACACCATTCCACTCGAAAGACCGCGACCAATTGACTAAACAATCACTAAAAACGAACTACATACAACGTAAGCTGACATTACTACGCATTGTCAACGTTGTGTGTAAAAAGAAAATAATTGCATGCACTTAATGGCCTTTAGCACTCATTTGTCAAAATGGTAGAAGAGATATGTTGTTTTAGCACCAAATGCCGATTTCGCGCTCGAATTTCTGTGTGTTTTAGGTATCGAATTATGTTGGTTTTGTTCTCAACGCAATGTCTACCCATAAGCGGTGTAAAAATGTAATAAAACTGATTTTGAAAAATCTGTTACTTATGTTGTTTTAACAATCACCGATTCACTGCCTACTGACACGTCCACAAATAAATAAAACAATTTTATTAAAAAACCAAAGTTTGAGCTAGGGAGCGTTTTTTTTACAAAAGCTTCGTTTTTTCTATTAAATCCTTTAAATGTCATATAACAAAATATGTATAGCGTTCTTAACAATTCAACCATACTTAGACTTTTGTCACGCCCACTTATGAGGGATAGGAATAAGAATAGGGTATCCAACAGTTCGCCCAAGCGGACTGTAGCCCGTGCCTATGTTTATTTTATAAGGATTCATAGTATTATGGACCAATGAAAAAAGTCGCGGGATGTTAATTTAATCCAATAAAAATTGGCTAAATAATGTTTGGCTGTTTGAAGTTACTATTTAAATTTTAAATTTTATCAACATAAACTCATGGAAAAAGCTCCTTCCGTCGACACCTACAGACAGATAGTTGAAATTTATTTACAGATCATAACTTGTTATCCTTATGAATAACTCGCAAGATCATGTGTACAAACATTATAAGGTCTTGTTAGAATTACAGATAATATTCGCGTAAAGTTTTTTATTGGAGGCTGTTATACAATCTGCCTGTATATTAGTTTAACATCTATCAATTATATTGAGGCCAAGAACACGAGTATATGCAAGTATCAATGTCCACCATAATCAGTTAATATTGATTCCATTATTTGTTACAAAATCAAATTTATAATTAAAAGGAAAATAATATTAGCTGTGTAAGTTTTTATGCATGTAGGTATTGAAATTTTGTTCAATAGTTTCTAAACAATAATTAACTAGTCTATCTCAAAGTATTACGTTAAATCATCTAAATGCTATGGGTTTGGAGCCAACACATTTTTTTCAGATTATTTCCACAGAAAATAGACCAGCGGCGTACGATCTTGGAGGCCAGGGCACCGGTCCATTTCTGGAGATAATGTTGTCATTGAAAACTTTCTTCAATAACTTGATAGTTTCGCCAGCAGTATGGCATGTGGCAAAACAGTTGATAAAGGCTCTGTTGCGGGCGAAATTGAAGCTGACATCTCGATTTTGTTAATATTTGAAGGATTAAGACCCGATGATGCTGCCCGCCCATTAATCGCACCAAACAGCTCAGTGTAACACATGCTTTGCTCCAAATGCGACAATTTGTTTATTTATAAACCCGCTGAGACAGGATTAAAGCTCATCACGTAACAACATTTTACAATTAGATCGACCGTCAACTGTCGAAAGCATGTGTTAAAAAATTAGTCACGCGCTACTTCCAGCTTGAAATGGAACTTTTAGATTTTCTAATTGAAACTGAAGGTCTACTGTTGACTTCCTCCCTTTTGCTTTGCACAAAGCTACTCAACACAGGAAGGAACATCAAGGAAGGAACGAGTAGAGGAAAGGGTCTTTCGCCGGAGCGCGGCGCGTGGAGACTGTTGAGGTGTTGTTTGTGCATTGTACTACTCATTGGAATATAATTCCTCGGCGTTAATAAAATTTACAACAATATTCGCAATCACTTATTAAAGCACAATTGGCAAAAAATTCCAAAACTAACCAACGGAAAACAACACAAAAACATCGGAATTCCCGAAATGACGAACCACCGACCGAGGACACAACACCAAATTGACCAAACTGAAGGCCAAAACATCAAATGAAATAAAGAGGTGCTACTCCAGGAAGAATGTTCGGAATTTTTACCAAAAGGTGAAAATAACGTGGCACGGAAACAAGACCCGAACAGAGACCTGTAGAGACGAACAAAGAAATCTTGTAGTAGAGTCACAGCCGGTGCTGAGGACATGGAAAAACGATTTCTGCAGACTGTTGAACGGCGAAGACGACACAAATTCCGCTGCCAGTCAGAACGAACCATTCAACCTGGACGATAAAAGCCCCGACTTCCGTCCACCTGACCAAGATGAAGTGAGGATAGCAATATCCAAGCTTAAATCCAACAAGGCTGCTGGACGGGACGGATTAACTGCCGAGCTTTCGGGAGATGACTTAGTGGAGAGCATACGCCAACTCGTCTCCAAGATTTGGTCAGAAGAAAGTATCCCTGATGAATGGAGCCTCAGCATTGTTTGCCCGATCCACAATAAACTAGACCCTCTAAACTGCGCCAACTATAAAGGCATCCTGAGCATTGCATATAAGATCCTATTTGCTGTACGGTGTGAACGCCTGAAACCATTCGTCAACGAACTGATTGGTCCGTACCAGGCTTGATAAGCCTACGACCGATCAAATAATCACACTACGGCAGATCCTGGAGAAAACCCAAGAAATCCAAATCGATACTCACGATTTTAAGGCCGCATATGACAGCATTTATGGAGACGAGCTATATAGAGCCGTGTCTAGTTTTGGCATCACTGCAAAACTGGTCAGATTGTGCAATTCTTCGAGTGATTTTCGGTCCCGTTGAGATTGACGGGCTTTGGAGGAGGAGATTTAGTGTAAGTGCCAAAAAGCAAAAAGTATTTTCAGCAGCAAATAAATTTTTTTTTGGTTTCAATTTTTTTTCGTGTTTCGGTGAGTTTTCTTATGTTTTTCTTTAATATTATTTATTATATTGATAGTTTGTAACAAAGCTTAAAAAATTAATAATAAAATTAATAATAATAATAATAATGATAATAATTATAAAATTAAATTAAAAATTTGTAAATTTGTAGTAATATGGACTTATCAAATATGCTGTATGTCATTATATCCATCCAAATGGATTTTTATGTAGGTTTGGAAAACTATTTATTTTTTTAGTTTGCATTTTTTTTCAAATTAAAACAGCATTGTAAAATGTTCGCAATAAATTTATAAAGAAATAATAAACATAACAATTGCAATATCTCTTAGAAATAATATTCTTTGAATCAAAAGGCTAACAGTCGGGGGAAACGATCCGCTAATAGTGAACAATTTGCATCGTGTAATCCGCAGACGTGAACCATCCACATGTCGGTAACGTGAATGAAATTCACTGTATCGTGGAAAACGAACGGATCGAATCTATCCATGCATTTGACATCCGCAGTTTTTATTTTATTTTCACTGAATTTAATTTTTACAAAACAAATGTGTTTAAAATGAGCTGTCACAATTGAATTTCCTAATCACCAATAGTAGTCGGTAAGGGAGAGTATCCGACGGATCCCACGATAGCAATTTTCTGTTCACGTGTATCGAATAAGTGAAGTGAATCTCAGATCCGACGGATTCCACGATAGGGGTATGTCATTTTGGACGTACTTCCCCGACATGTTGAGCGAATGTACGCCAATGCTCTGGCCCGAAGAGTCTTCGATTTCAACCCGGAGGGACAACGTAGTAGAGGAAGACCTCGCCTTAGGTGGTACGCACAAGTGGTTGGGAACCTCTGCCAACTTGTAGTGCGCAATTGGAGGCAGTTAGTCAAAGATCGGGCTAACCGGAGAGGCGTGCTAGTTGTGGGCCAGGTCCACCCCGGGCTGTAGCGGCACTTAAGAAGAAGGAATACCAATCTGAACTTTTTCACGGCCAAAGGCAATGAATGCGGAATGGAAGGTCGTGCGTTCGAATCCCGGCCAAGTCCATTACTTTATACCGAATACATGAAATCGTAATCTCCCTAAGTAAGTTAGACACCACCCGTGGAGAAAAACCCTACAACTACACCCAAACACTTCTTTCCTATCTCTCTATTCTTTCTAATACCAAGTAGCTTACACTGTGTTCTTAGCATTATAAGGGTACTGTAACAACAGAAAAAATCCATTTAGCGTAAGCAAATTATAAAAAAAAAATATAATGTGCAGCTGAGGTGGTACATAACCTCCGAGGTTTCTTAACAAATAGTTTATCAATTTGAATTGAGACTTTAAATAAAGCAACCTTTATAACGTTCAACAATCGTCAGCGTATTTAATTTCTTTTGTCTCACAGAAATCAAGCGTAAAATTAATCAACTATTCACTAACTATTACTTCTCCAGCATTATTTCTAAAAGGTCCTCTACATTTGAAACACTCCCTCTTCACCTTGGATTCCGCGAATATAATTCGTTTGCACCAAACATTTAGTATAATCGGCAATAGCAACAACTGCGCTTAGATGCGACGGAACCATTGTTTATTCACAAAAAAAAAACCAAACTACAGTATTTTCAAAAGCAGGTAGGTAGTATTTATTATTTCCATCCCATCTGAGGAATAAAACTTTCATTCGAAAGGCGAGCGAGTCATTTTTCAGCAAGTTGATATTGAAATCACCACAGACGATTATGTGCTCGTAAAAAGGAAGGCACAGAGGAACAGTTGCTATTGTTGCTCTACTGGATTCCACTGTTATTAGGCTTAGAGATAATTTTACATTTCGGAATGGATTTATAATAAATCGCTATCCCGCTACCCGTTATATCAATAGATCTAACGTTAAAGAGAATTTGATAATTTGGCATTTTATAAGGCAAATCAGGTAGGTACTATCGGCTTAAACCAGGTTTCACTTTCACACATTATATCAACACAGGAACAAGAAAACAAATATGTACTTTAAGTAATCTAATTTTCTGTCATTTAAACTACGCGCATTTAAATGACAGACTTTAAGTCCCTCATATCTGTTCGAAATAACATTTACCAGAGTGTGCGTTGATTTTTCATCCACACTGTGGTTTCCTAACCCTGTGCCATCCATTGAAAAATAAAAATAAAATTATTTAAAAGTGCAATTACATTAGGAAACTGCTGCTACTTCGGTTTGCCCACACAAATGCGTTCAAAACTCCTCACTCGAAGAACAAAATACATGCTCATCAATCCTTAATCCTGCCAGTCCTGTTTTATGGTGCCGAGTGCTGGACGATAAGTAAAAAAGAGGAGCTAATATACGGTTCTTTTGAAAGAAAAATTGTCCATCGGATATTTGGTCCTGTGTGCGAGGAGGAGAAGAACTCTATGAACTGTACCAAGATGTGGATGTAGTCCAAAAAGCTAAATCACGTCGACTACATTGGCTCGGCCACATTGAGCGAATGGACAAAAATGCTCCAGCCAAGAGGGTCATCGACTCCCAGCCCCCAGGTTTGAGAAGGCAAAGAAGACCGAAACGTTTTAAAGATCAAGCCATCGCGCATGCCAGAGTGCTTGGTCTGGACAACAAGGCTGCAGTGTCACAGGCAGAGATTCTTCAGCGGTCGAGGGCCCGTTAATTAAAGTAAGAAGATGGGTTGTCGAAGTTTTTAATATACGCTTTAGACTGGAAGCTGTTCCGTCAATTTTGTTTAATTCAGCTGCTATTTTTTTAATGGATGATTTTAAAATTGCAGTTGCTATTCGTTGTACGTTTCATCTATTCATGTACCTCAGGGCAGGCATTAAGTTCCAATTTTTTTTATTTGTTTGGCCATTTACTATGGAAAACCTAAATTGCCTCATTTATGATGATGAAACTATTTTCAAGGCAGTTTCTAGCATGAAAGATTGTGTCGATTTGTAAGATGATCTTAATGCGTTCTACTATTGGTATGTTCGTAATTATTTATTTATAAATGTTGACAATTGTTAAATTACCTACAACTTTTATTCGAAAACTTTCTGCCTTATCTTACAATTATGTTTTTATTGGTGTACCACTTTCTATTGTTGACATCGTGTCCGTGTTTGGTTTGATGTTTGATCAAAACCTTGACTTCGAGTTACACATCAACACTATAGCAAATAAAGCACACTGAATTTTTGGTTGGGTAAAACCGCGAATTGAGATAATTTCACGACCCTTATGTGATACATATGTTACTTTTGTGACATCATAATAGATACCATATGGAACGGATTGAAGAAGTCCAATAAAAATTTTTAAAATTAGCTGTCTGAGGTGTAGACTGGCAATATCCTTGTGTTCTGCCTCATTATATTAGTAGACTTGCCAAGTTGTGAAAAGAGGCGGTAGTATCTTTGGAATAATTTTACGAGGCAACTTATTGGAGGAAATTTCAATTTATTGTACTTTTTCTCCTTTAGTTCCACGTAGTAATCGGGATATTTAAGGAAAATACCAAGTACAATTTTTATTTCTCATTATAATACCAATACCATGTTAGAAACAATGAGTCAAAATCAATATACCCTTAGGAGGGTAAAGTAGGCAAACACATAAACCTGTTTTTACAAGATTGTGACACAATGCTATACAATACAACCCAAGTACCGTACTTCGTTCTATTCATTCTCTTCGAAAATGAACCAATAATTCTAGACTTTTCTAATCGATTGCCTTATCAACTTTGACGAGTCAATGAACTATAACAATATTTTGTGCATTATATACCATTGTGTATATAATTCTGCTAAAAATAGAGTTATTCAAATTAATTAAATGCCGCCAATATATTAAACCGAGTGTATTATCTTGGACTTCTAGGCAATATCTTTGTGGGCCTGTTGCAGTGACGAGCCTCTCTCTCATTGTCCGTATTATTGGACATTCATGAGCCTATTTGTTTATCTTCTGCGGAAGTGTGTTTGTCTTTAATTTAATATTAGCTTAATTGAATAATACGAAAATGTGACTAGTTTCGGCACTTATAAAGCAAGCAGTGTATATGTTTATGGAAGATGATTTCTTATCGCTGGGATGATGATGTTAACTGCTGCCGGTCTGATAACACCAGTTTCAGTTGGAGGAAACCAAATTGTATTGAAAAGTTAAATGTTTTGCAATTCTAGTTTTATTAAATAAATATTCGAACTTCAATCGGAACGTGCACGCTATGTGCTCAACCCATAGAGATATTACATAGTGCAATAATTGGAAAAACGTTACCTAATAATATTGCACCCATTGAATTTGTAAACCTATGTAAACAGCCAACAATAGTTGGACTACATGTTGTTGCTTCTTTATATTTCTTATAATATAACAAACAAGGAATTTAAACTCTCCTCAAAAACCCATCTGAACTCAAAAGGCCCTTTTGAGCATTAAATTTATGGCGCAGGGTCTTAAGTCCCACCAGGTGGGTCAAAAATCCATTATGGACTTTTGGCGTGTGGACTTATGACCCTGCGCCTACATTTATTGGGTACGTATTCCGTAATAATCTCCTTGGGTCGTAACGTATTTGCATAAGGGTATACGATTTCAAGCCTAGCATCTTGCTGAGTTTTATTTAAAAATTCAACTAATTGGTCGTCATTCATCGTCATTCAACGTCGTTTTGAATTTCCTACACTGCATAGTACAGATTACTAATTACATAGATGTTAAATAAATAACACGCTTGTTTACATTAATAATTTTCATTTAGACTTTGGCTAATATTATAGTCGATCAAAGATCTAATTAGTGGATTAGGATGAGAACTGATTCATTCCATCTATTTAAAGAGAAGTTCAATTTGGTACATCATTAAGGGTGTTACTTTCGTGGATTCGTATATAAATTTATTGGAGTACCATCAATGTTTTCTACATTTTCCACAGCAGATTCAAAGCAAGTCCTGGAGATAGATGTTAAATAAGGATGGGCCCAAGATTGATCCTTGCGGTACACCTGAAGACACAAGGAACAAATCAGAATTTTGTATGCGCCATATTTGATGATAATAGTTTCATTAACTCATGCAACCAAAATGTCCGTTTTTTTTCGTCGATGAAAATGACCGTCACGTTACGGTAAATGGTATTCGCTACAGAGACATGTTGGAACGTTAACGAGGCTTTATGAAACGTGTTTAAAAATGGTTATCAGTCTATTATCATTTCCGCCGCTGCTGTAAGTCACCAGGTGGAAGCTTTGTTTGACGAACATTGTATTTACAACGATATTTACGGCACCAGGAACTCTCCTTGTGAAGATATCCTAAGCATGTGTAAGTCATACGGTCTGACTTACACATGCTTAGGATATCTTCACAAGGAGAGTTCCTGGTGCCGTAAATTTGAAAAGCTTCTCATGACATTTGATACTCTTGAATATTTGTCAGACGTTCGCAAGAGGGAGGCAGTGGAAAAAAATCTAGATATTACTTCGCCCCGGTGGGGGTTTGAACCCTAATGGAATGATTGAATAATAATAGAATAACCTTATCGAAAAAAGAACTTTTTTGTCAAAAACATACTTGATTTGCATGAACTGTGATCAGTGAGCAGATTTGGTAAATGTTTTCAGTTCATATTTTTCGCCGCATTATACACTCCCAATTTCAGCTTTCTATCTCGAACTTAAGGGCTCCAAAATAGATGACAAGCCCAAGGACGGACATAGCTAAATTGATATAACTTTCAATGCTAATGACAAATATATTATGATCTACGACATAATATGAAAGCATGCTACAAGCTTTGTACCAGCGTTAATAAAGGGTCTTTCATTAAGGACTTGACAACATATTTTTTAAATAAAATGCCAACTACTTGAGATATCTCAAAAAAATTGGCATAAATTACTATTAAAACATTTATGAATTGAATTCGACTTCATTCATATGTCCAGCACGGGATGCAGCGGTCAATACTTTGAACACAATTTTTGATGACTCGGTCGCACATTTCGAACGATACGGCCGCTATTTCTCGTTCAAGAGATAACCCGTTCACCGAACTGAGACTTCAATAACTCGATTCCTGCATCCGCCATGTGACTTGTGGCACCGTCTGGTTGGAACCACATATCACAAATGTCCAATTCATGCAATTGCTTAAAGAAATAATGTTCCAACATGTATCTGTAGCAAATACCATTTACCATAATGTGGCGATCATTTTCATCGACGAAAAAAATGCCCCAATGAAGCCACCGGCATGAAAACAGCACCAAACAGTAAGCTTCTGCGGAAGAGGTGCTGTTTCATGAAGCGCATGAGGGTTCTCACCTGTCCAGTAACGCATATTTTGCCGATTGACGAAGCCGTTTAACCAAAAATGCGCTTCATCGCTGAGGATGATTTTGCGATGAAATTCTTCAATTTCTTCCATCATTTCCAGATCCCAATTCGAGAACGTACGTCGCTTCATATGATCAAGTGGATTTAGTTCTTGAGTCAGCTTGATCTTGTTAGGGTGTAGGCCAAAATCTTTACGCAAAATTCGCCACAATGTGGTCTGGGAGAGGCCCATTTCTTGAGAACGCGGCGAAATTGTTGATTTGGCTGGTTTGACATAGTCTGAATGACACGGAAACATCAAGCAGCGAATATTCTGACTCAAATTTGTTCACTAGACTATGAATTGCTTGTCTACTGGAACGAGAATTACGGCCGATAATTAGTGTTAACGCTCTTAAAGTTGCGACCACCGACTCGAAATTTCGGTAGTAAATTTCAATTATTTATAAACGTTTTTCTTTCGTGTACTCCACCATGATGAAAATGTTATTTTACTGAATATTTTGACATTGACAGTTTGGTAATCGGTTTCAGGGTGCGTTCACACTGAAAGTTTGAAGTTGTTAAGTCGCTAATGAAAGACCCTTTATATTTTACCTCACGATAGGATATGAACAATTGTGCAACGAAAATTAACGATAAACTTTTAATCTCCACTCTTTAGGTACTTATCCCTTTAAGCACTTTGAATTGAATCTTGAAAACTTAGGTTTATATAAGTTGGAAATAAAACAAAAAAAAAAACACAACTTGAAAATAATTAATAGACACTATTTTCTCATTTGTGTCCGATTCGGTCGCATTAACCTTGTTATGACCGTCATATTATGAATTATTTCAGATAAGAAACTACTGTGACCACTTAGTTAAGTTGGCAAAAGGGAGGGTGCTAGTTTGTTATGTATTACCACAAATTTGGCGTTACGTACATACAAACTGCGCCTAGGTTGTTTTGGTAAATTTCCACACCATTTAGTCTAGTAGCTTAAGCTAAGCCATATTCATATCACCCCAGAGCGACCGCCATGCAACTATCACGGCATATTGTCACAATTGCACGTGATCTCAGATCTCCGTAAGATTTATTGATGTTTATTTTGTTTGTGCTTCTGAGTTACAAACCTAGACATTGAACTTAAAGTTAATCATATAAATGTGATTTGTTTATTTTCATTTAGTACTAATAGGAGAGCCTCCGAGTAATTTAAGGTAAAAGCCTGGTGATCAAACGCTTTCCGAATATGATAGGCTGTTGGACAGAATCAAGCGTCAATCAGGTTTATGTAATGCTTGTAAAATACATTTTGGCTTGATTACATAGTGTATACTTAAGTTGTTGGTAAAACTTTTATGAAACTTGATAGCCATTTTATTTAAAAATACGTCCTCGAGCTATCGAGCTGGCCTGTACTGGGAAAAACGGGCATCTATAGATGAAATGTGATGCCGTTTCGTCTGTCAAACAAAGTATAGTTAATGTGCGGTGCGAAGGCTTCGATGAGATTTCGTAATCTTTTTTTGTCAAAAGCTCAGTTTTTGATGAGGTACGAATAGCGTTAGAGGCCGGTATTTACCCAATCTTAAATTATGAGCTTCGTATCAGACCGATTCGCCTAACATCTTTCATCTTGAAAATGTTTGAAAAGCTAATGAGCATCTACGCTTTCTACGAATGCAACAGCATCTTCGACAAACAAATTAGAACCAAAATAATTCTTTGGATGTAAACGGCAATCGTGCGATCAATACTCACATATGACAGCTAAGTCTGGTGGCAAGCCATGGACAAGTTTACCAATCTCAAGGTGATGACAAAAATACAAAGACTGGCATATATAGGGACAACTAGTGCAATGAGAACAACACCAACCGCTGCCTTGGAAGCAATTTTCAATCTGCCACCCCTGGATCTATACATGCAGGAATCGGCTGCAAAAAGTGCCTGAAGATCAGCTGAAGAAAAAGCTGGAACCCGAGTCGTTTAGGACATGCACTGATTCTGAACATGTTTGTAGTAATGCCAACTCTGACTAGATGTCTCCTAAACTAGACTTTGAAAGAGCATTCTCTTGTTCGTTTCTGACCAGATACAAATAGAATGTAAATGAACCCAGGAAAAGAAATCGATATCCATCTTTACAGACAAATCAAAAATGGACTGTAGAAATGGTACTAGATTATTCTCAGAGTAATTAGACATAAACTGATCGATTAGATTACCTGACGACAGTAGTGTATCCCAAGCAGAAGTTCTAGCAATCACTGAAGTTGCAAGCAAGATCTCAATGATGGCGATACCAAGTAGTGATATTACCATATTTGTTGATAATCGGGCGGCCATTAAATCAGTATCTGCTGCCGAAATAAAGTCTCGGTTCTTCGCCGCTGTCGCGAGAAGCTCAAAGTTCTAGGTTCGCAGCATCTCTGCTGGATCCCTGGACAAAGGGACATATCCGGCAACGAGCGAGCCGATGAACTGGCAAGGAAAGCCTCAGCGATGGACCAAGAACAGACACTCAGTCAGTTAAACCACCACTCTGTAATCTCAGAGAAAAAGTGTAATTCAAGATCCGAATGAAAGCCAACAACAGGCGGACATCATTAACCGCATTTATGATAACACGCAAACAGTGGCGAGAAAGAAACCCAAGGATGGATGGATGTCACAGTCACAGTCAAAAAGACCAATATGAAGTTTATTAGTGGGTAGGGTAGGGGTTATTTTGCTTCTCTTGACTTACCACATTTCTTAGGTTATTGCAACTTCAACTGCCTTATACTACTTTACGATGCCGTACAAGATATGGTTGAATGAAATCGTTAATATATGAATAATTGAGATTTGAAGATCGATTTTTAAAATATATTTATTATATGTCGATATGTATATCAGATATAGTAAAAATCTTCAAACAACATTAACAAGAAAATTTTTTGCATCTCAAATATACACTTTATTATAATCATTTCAATGATTTGATATCATTTGTTTGGGAGTGTCACATAAATAAGAGCCTGTCCAGATAACACGATGTTATCGCATTCACGTGGTTTATTTCTTTTAGGTACGAGTAGATGATTCGTTTTCCATCCCACGAGTTTCAGTCAGTATTCCAACTTCTATTTTTATTCGAGCCATCCGGAGATGCGATAGTTTATGCCTTTTTTTACTTCATTAATGAATAATTACTTACAAAAATCGCCTTAAAGTTACCCTTATCTGGAGGAGCTATTCAATTCATCACCATGGCACCACCTAGAAGGCAAAACCGAATCTTATAAAATCGGATTAATCGAAACGAGCAGATTTTCTTGACCTGTCACTGGCATACATTATTCTTACTATAGTCTGAAGTTTAAGTCAATAATATTGGGAGGTTCGAAAGACATAATCTTTTGGACAGATGCTTTTATGATAGCTGTATAGATATAAAGGGTCTTTCATTAGCGACTTGAGAACTTCAAACTTTCAGTGTGAACGCAACCTTAAGCCGATTACCAAACTGTCAATGTGAAGATATTCATAAAAAATCAACATTTTCGTCATGGCGAAGTACACGAAAGAACAACGTTTACAAATATTTAAGATTTACTAACGAAATTCCGAGTCGGTGGTCGCAACTTTAAGAGCGTTAACGCCAATTTTCGGCCGTAATTCTCGTCCCAGTAGAGAAGCAATTCATAGTCTAGTGGGTCAGAATATTCGCCACTCTAGGTGCCGTGCCGGTGAGACCACGTTTTGCCCGAAGTGTGGGAATATTGCTGCCGTAGAGGCGTCCGTCGCAAACCAGCCAAATCAGTCTCAAGCATTGGGCTTCTCCCAGACCACATTATGGAATTGGGAATTTTGCGTAAGGATCTTAGCCAATGCGCTTACAAGATCAAGCTGACTCAAGAACTAAAGCTACTTAATCATATGAAGCGACGTAAGTTCTTGAATTGTGCTCTGGACATGATGGAAGAAAATGAAGAATTTCATCGCAAAATCATCTTCAGCGATGAAGCGCATTTTTGGTTAAACGGCTGGACAGGTGAGAACCGTCATGTGATTCATGAAACAGCACCTCATCCGCAGAAGCTCACTGTTTGGTGCGGTTTCCATGCCGGTGGCGTCATTGGGCCGTATTTTTTTCGTCGATGAAAATGACGTCATGTTACGGTAAATTGCGTAAATTGTATTCGCTACAGAGACATGTTGGAACGTTTTTTCTTTGAGCAATTACATGAATTGACAATCGAGTTATTGAAGTCTCTGTTCGTTGAACATGTTATCTCGAGAAACGGACCCGTCTATTGGCCGCCGAGATCGTATGATTTAACGTCTCTAGACTTTCTTTTATGGGGCTACATTAATTTATTGGTATATGCCAACAAGCTGGCGACGTTAGAGGAGCTCAGAGAAACAGCGGCCATGTCGGTCGAAATTTCAAACGTATCGACCGCTGCATACGATCCCGTGGTGGACATATGAACAAAGTCTAATTCCATTCATAAATGTGTTGATAATAATTCAAGTCAATAAAATTGTTTAAAATAGCTCAAGGAGTTTGCATTTTATTTTAAAAAAAGTTGTCAAGTCCTTAATGAAAGACTATGTAAATATATAATATTGTTATTTTCGTAGATATACACGATATTTCTAGTACATGTGGACTAAACACGAACAGCCGTATTAATAAATGCAAATTAAGGGCGAACTATCTTTAATCAATGAGTTAAATGAAAAATCTTATGAACAAACATTTTTTGATTTTAACTGACGTTGATATACATTCAATTAAATAACTCACCACAGTCGAGAATTAACGAGTTATTAAGTTGAAATGTAACTGACAGCATTTTTTAGTGAATCTTTGAGCCAAACTCTCAAATTTCTTTAAATTTCTTCTACTCTTTTTCTTCTACTCCTTTTCCCCTTTCTTCCTTCCTGCAATAGTGTTTTCTTTATAATTTTTATTTATTTTTTTTCTTATTTTCTTATTGTTAGGTATAGTGTAGGTCTAACCATGAAATGTTATCCTCTATTGTTAAGTACTATAAAAGACTAAGTCTTACTTGTACATGATGTTCAATAAATGAAATGAAATGAAAATGAAATGAAAATGAAAATGAAAAATGATATGTTGGATATGGATATTTAGCCATTTGCAGGAAGTTACTCATATAAAAAAGCGATTTCATCTAATAACTGAGCCAAACTTTTACTTAACGAAAATTAGCTATTACATGGGCTTTATTTATTTTTTATTAATAAGAACTTTTATTTCGTGAATTAACTTTTAATCCACATTTTAGTTAATTTGTGAATTAGAGCCAAATAAAGTTATTTTTGTACACGCCTGCAACAGTTCCTCATAAAAGAGTTATAATAATTTTACAACTTTTCAAACAAAATAAGTTTGACCAACATTTCGTTGTTGTTCGTTAATGTGTCCAGTTATGAGCCAACGAAAAATTCAAATCCTATGAAAGATAATCGTATGCCTTAGTGTTTCTGATAATAATATAATCAAATGTTTTTTATTTTTAATTTTTTTCAAAACATACGCTTCACTCGGAGATTTGGAGATTACGGATGTAGGACCCATGATGTCGAATTACGTACAATATTAGGCCACAACTTATTGAATGTGAAATGGCTTGATTGATAGGCTTACAGCTAGAACGATATCTTGTAAAATACTTCTGTATAACGACAATAGACTTTGTACATTCACAATATGTATTTATTGTAAAAATTGTAAGAACAGTCTCACATTCGCTTTATTCACAGAGCTTATTACACTAAAAATCGCTTATAGCGTTTGGGGACTGATAATGGACTGATGCGTGTAAATGTGTGCGATTTCCAACGTATTCGAATTGTGTTTGAGGTATAAATATTAAGCCACCAGTGAATAAAAACGATTTTGATAGGAAGACTAGTAACACTGTCGTCGGCGTTTGTCAGTCTATCAGTCAGCCTATCTAGAAAAGATTAACGGACGCCGTTTTCGAAACTTTTTTGAAGATTGACTTTATAATTTGCAGTGATTAGGTCTCTGGTGTAGGTCCTGAGAAATTTGAATTTAGTTTTAAGTCGTCTGTATAAGCCGATGGAACAAATATAAAAAAGCCGATCTCAAAAAGTGTTAACGTACTCGACAAATGTGAATAAAATATAGTATTTAAAAAGCCTTTTGTTGTGCATAACTCGTAAAACGGAAAATATTGTGCAGTTTTTGCAGTTTCTATAACCAGAACTATTGTTAAAAAAATATTCTTGAGCAAAAGATAATCTGAATTCGACGAACTTAAAAACATTATGCTTCAATTTTTATAAGTTCTCCATTTTAATCCCTCTAAATAAATAATAAGAAAATAACATAAAAAAATATTAACAAAATGTCTGAACCAGAAATTGTGATAACACCATCAAATGACGTGTCGGCAAAAGCGAGACTAATTGTTGTTTCAAACAGGCTACCATTTGTCCTTATACGAAATCCTACAACCAAAGAGCTTGAAAGAAAAGCCAGGTAAGATACTTTTTATCCGCTCTGTTTGGGTATTTTGCTTTTTTACAACCCTCAAGTGCGCTTTGTTGTTATAAATTGCCTCAAATGTAATAGCTAAGTTAATTACAAGCTAATCTATTGGAACATGCACTACGAAATGATTAACAAACAATCGCAGGCAAATATTGACACAACTAAGCAGATATTTAAAACGCTAAGGCTTAGATAAGATACTAGTCTTTCTACTTTAGAAGGGCAAGGATTATCACGAACTAAGGCCATAGTCTGCATGGGTATTGCAATTTTTACTTCTACGCTGTCGCGTTGATCTGCAAGTGTAGCTACGTACGCTTACAATCTTTGATCTCTCGCTCCCTTCATCATGTTGTCTGTTATTATGAACTTCAGCGCGGCTGATTATGGCGGTCTGAAAATCAAATCAATGAGTTTACTATCATGACTTGGTATTGACATGTTTTGGCTCTGTATTGTTGGTGTATTTAATTTTAATAGTTTTGGAATAAGCAAATGTCTTGAGATTATTATGGCGATATGGGAATCGTATTATCATATTGTTTTTTTTTTGTTTTTAATTTCTATAATAATTGCTCTTTAGCTGATACAAAATTAAAACTATGCATATTTACATGTCAATACCTACATCTCCAACAAAAGATCATTTCACTAACACAACTAATAGAATCTGCAAATAAGTCTGCACGCTGCGTCCGTCGTCGGTCGCGCCATAATGGTGCCAGTGCTCTTGTCAATAATAGATGATTTTGATAAACAAAAGCAATATTTTTTATTCGTTTAATCTCTTAGTGCTGGCGGTTTGGTAACCGCAGTATGTCCGGTCGTCATCAAGGGAAAAGGCCTTTGGGTCGGATGGTCTGGATTGCATTTGGAGAATCCTGACGAGCCAATTCCAGAGTCGAATCCCAATGATCATACCCCAACTGCGGGTCTCAAGTCGGAACAAGTAAGTAACTAAATCTATGATTTCTGCGACTGTTTAATTGAGCCAAATAATTGAATTTTATATCAGAATCAAGTTCAACAAAGTATTGGGATAATGCGGCTTTGCAATATTTTGTTTGTAAAACCCGAAAGGGACCACCCAGGCCGTTTTAACTTATTTATTTAAAGTGGGTCATTAAAACGAAAGCAAGAGGCTTCTAATTTCCGGCGTTCGGATTTGTTAACAAATGACAGCCTTATCCATAGGTACCATGATAAAAATATTGAGGATCTGGGACGCTTATCACGACGCATTAAAAAGTGCCCTAGTGATATATACCTCGTGGCAATTCAAGAATAAAATAATTGAGAAGTTCGTTTGTGAGAGGCATAACAAACGCTTTAGCAATAATCATAATATCAATTCAATATTGGAAATTTAAAATTTACAAAAATATAATTTTTTTTTTTTGAATAAAAGATTACTTTAAGTATTCTTAATATTTATCTTTATTTCCTATTTTTTCATAAATGTCACAACTTTTTTTTATATATATTTTTGTTTTCCGTACGCGACGCGTTTCAAAGCTACTGCTTCATCTTCGGGCGAGTACCTACTCATTGTGACATTTATGAAAAAATAGTAAATAAAGATAAATATTAAGAATACTTAAAGTAATCTTTTATTCAAAAATAACTTACACAACCGGAGACGAACAAGAATAACAAAAATGGAAGGATTTTGGTGTTTTGTATGATGTTCATTTAATAAAAGAACATTAACAACATACTTAGTAGTATCAGCCGAGCGGTTTATCGGTATTTTAGTTGTACTTCGGTAGCAGTTAATATAAATATTTGTACAAGCATTCATGACGCTTGCAATATAATTGACTAAATTCTTCCAATTTTTACTAGCGGAACCCTTCGAACGTTATTTTGCCTTTGCCTAAATTCGTCAATAAATTTGTTTGTCTATCCTGTGCAAAAGAAACAATTAGAGCATGCGATTTTGAACGCGTAATTAACAAACACGTGTACATGAAATCCGTACAGTTAGTAAAGATAAATTTAAATCCGTGTTCTTAAAACACGTGTTATTCGCATGTACACGGATTTTAATTACACGGATTTTTATAATTCGTTCCACTGCACTATTGGCTTCGCTTTCAGTTCATATATGTTTTCGATTAAATGGTTTATTGGTCAGTTGATATAATAAACGAAAGACTGTGCAGAACCAGAAGTATTTAATGTTCATTATGTGAATACATACAAACTGCAACTTGTGTACATGTTTTTTCTATTAATTGTTTATTAAGAAAACTTACTGCTATAATTCATTGTATCTAGAATTTTGTTAAGAGTTAGTTTAGTCTTCTTCTTTTCGTTAACAAATCTTTTTCAACCGCGGGAAACATTTTTACTTCAAAGAGAAATTGACTTTTTCCTAAAAACGTAAATATGACTGATTAACAAACAATCGCAGAAGAATATGACTTTTTTTAGTATTTAGTACCTTTTATTTTTTTAATTTGAAATGCTTAAACACTTTTAGATATAATATCTTATAAAATAGGGTTAAGCTAACTAAGACATTTGAGAATAGTAGATATTCAGTTTCACAAAAGTTTGAAAGAATGAAATTTATAAAGGTAATACGATTTTGAATAATCAATAATAGTTTTAAGAAATTTAAATTTAAAGTTTTTAGTTATCGGTTCTCGGAAAAACAAGTTCTTAAGCCCCTTTCAAACCTTGTTGTGGTGTTACCTTTAGTTATTCTTTTATTCCGCGGTAGTGAATTCCGCAATCGGATAGCATTAACGAAAACTTTACGCTCTGATATATGGGATGCGTAAGGAATGTGAAGAATTGCCAATACCTGTGCGAATTGACTTTTCGAATCCTTTCGCCCTGTAGTAGAACGTCCGAAAGAAGGCTTAAAGTGCGAAAATGGCATGTTAAGTATGCGAGAAGAAAAGCTACTTAACTTATCATATTTACGTAGTCCGAAAACATACCGTATTGTACTATTAAAAGCGAAGTTACGTTTTCGCTTACTGGTTGCGTCACAGCTGCAAAAGATTTCGCATCCGTGTGTTAAAATAGGAATGACCAATAACTTTGCTAAAATGAAGCGAGTTTTTATCGGAATGACGGACTGTGTTACCCACAAATTTCGGAGCACCCCATATACTTGTCCATTGATATGATTATCCCTATTTAACCTGCGATTAAAAATAACTCCAAGATTTCTTGCAGTCTCGACATATTCTATTGGAGAGCTCCCTAGTAAAATGAGGGGAAAGTTGGAAAGATCTAAATATGTATATAGAACTGCCAGTATCAGTGTTTTTTTTAGAGATTACACTTGGTCTTCCGAGTTAGGAGTTTTGAACCCATTTGCTTTGCCAAACCGAAGTAGCAACAGTTTCCTAGGGTAATTTTTCGTCGAATCTCCACTTAGGTGTTATTTGTGAAGTTGGTGTTTACTCTAATGTAGGTGAACTCGCTTACTAGCTTTAAGTTGCTGCTATAAACAGTAACGTGATGTCCAAGTCGGTGAACAGATGTTTTTAAAAGCAAGTTCTTCGTTTTGTCCTAGTTGACTTCAAGTCGCACCAATACTGCCTGTTCTTCAATCGACGATATCGATATCGTCCGTGTATTCCAGTAGTTGGACGGATCTGTTAAAGAAAGTGACTTTGCTGTTTATAACTGTCCTGCGCACCAGCTGCTCCAGACCAAGATTGAAGAAGTCAGTATATCCAATCTTTTCAGCGCAGCGTCCACCTTAAAATTCCATTCCCGTCAAGATTGTTTGAAACCTTAAAAGATATTTTTTTCAAAACGGCAAACCTTCTCAACGACAAAACACTACAGCTGGATCATAAAAAGTTTTTCCTGCAACTCACCATTTAGAAAGGCCAACGAGACGTCCATTTGCTGGATAAGCCAAGGATAAGTCGTATAGATAAATATCAGGTACTGGAGTAAAAATTGTATGTAGTCGATTTCAAAACGCTGGCTACAACCTTTTGCCGCACGTCTGGCTTCATATCTTTCAATCCCACTACATACTTCGATTTCGCTTTATATTAAAGACCGACTTGCATTTTATGGCTTTGCATCTTTTGGGTTTGTTTACTAACTCCCACGTTTAGTGGCGAGGGTGGCGACGGTGTAGAGGTTAGTGTGTTGGTTTGTGACCCGTGCGGTGCAGGTTCAATCCCCATGGGGAACAACAATATACGCCACCCATTCACATGCCTCTACATTAAAAGGAGGATTTATGCCTGGTAGTGCAATGGACCGTTACCGAGTCCGAGTGCTCTGGGATTTGAATTTCCTTTTTATATAAAAAAAAAAACTCCCACGTTTGATTTTTCTTGGGAATCGATTTCCGCCTGCATAACCCTTTTCCATTTAACTGCGTCTACCCTGCCTTGGGCTTCATCTTCATTACACTGAGTGGATTGCATACGTTGACTTTCGCAAGCCACGAATGACGTATGCGAACGTCATTCGTGGCTTGCGAAAGTCTGAATAAACATCCAATAGTAACAATTGTCATAAGAAGCATCTCAAATTTGCCGTTCGGAGTCAGCATAAAAATGTATGTCCTTTCCATTTGTGCTAAAAATAAAGTTTTTTGTTGGAATTGGTTTAAGAAGCTATGGTTTAGCCCTATATAGGGCCGTTAAAGCTTATATATATCTATTTTTGGTATTGTTTTTTTTTTAAGTGCAATCCGCGCACCTGGATGAAAGTTAGATTATGGTACCACCTACCGGAGCAGCACCTATAAAGCGTTCTCGCAAACTAATTTACTTATGGTCTGAAAATTCGGAGTGACGCGAAATAGTTTAAAGATTCGATCTACGAAATAGCGCTGGAACCAAGAAATGTCCCACAATAGGGCCTCGCAAGTTTATAATGAACTGCATACTACCTGGACGAGTTTCCATTTATTTATCGCTGTTCATCTTTTTCGGAAGAAATCTGAAGCTTACACTACCTTAAAAGATACTGTATCTTACTGTGTAAGTTAAATCAATATAAGTAAATATGAATATGAAAATATGAAATATGAATATGAAGTCTTTAAAAGTGCATTGATGCTGAGATTAGCTGTTAAATTTTTGACGATAATCTTCATTCTGAACGCCCAAGTCTCAGTGACACGCTCGATGCAATGCCCGAATATCAATTTCGTGCGGTATATCGATTGATTCGCGTGTGTGCTTATTCATTAATTGACAAAGTGAGTCCTAATAATGGCTAGACGCTAGAGGCTAGAGGGAAACCTATATTGAGCTTGAACGAGCTTGAGATCAACTGTGCAAACCGGAAATCGGACTCAGTTTCATACGCAAAAAAAATCAGATAGTTCCCAAAGGTTCTGTGTGATGAATTCAGGGTTGTGATTATAATTTCTTTGCGGCAACCGACAAGTTAAATGAAAGATGGAAAATTATCGTAAGAAAAAAAAACAATGTCCAAGGCAAGGAAGAGGGATGCAGTGCCCAAAACTATAGCTAATTTTGTAAGGACATAAACAAAAAAAATGTCACGAGTACATAATCATGTACGCGCGGTAGAAGTTACATTTCTTTGAGCTGATTTTGGTAATTTATATTTACATACAAGAAGACACTTGTTGAAAATGTATACCAATAGAAAAAGAGGATGTGTAGAGTGAGAAAGCGTTTTTCATTTAGGACTTGACAACTTCTTTTTTAAATAAAATGCAAACTAGTTGAGATATCTCAAGTGAATTAAATTACCATCAAAACATTTATGAATGGAATTCGACTTCGTTCATATCTCCACCATGGGAACGTATGCAGCGATCGATACGTTGAACCCAATTTTCGATGACTTGGCCGCACATTTAGACCGATACGGGCGCTACTTCTCGTTCAATATTGGCTCTGAGCTCCTCTAACGTCGCCGGTCTGTTGGCATAAACCGATGATTTAATGTAGCCCCATAAAAAAAAGTCTAGAGGCGTTTAATCACACGATCTCGGCGGCCAATAGACGGGTCCGTTTCTCGAGATAACACGTTTACCGAACTGAGGCTTCAATAACTCGATTGTTGCACCCGCTGTGGCACCGACTTGTTGGAACCACATATCACTGATGTCCAATTCATGCGATTGTTCAAAGAAACAACGTTCCAACATGTCTCTGTAGCGCATACCATTTACCGTAACAGTGACTTTTTGCGGATGAAGTGCTGTTTTATGAATCACATGAGGGTTCTCACCTGTCCAGTAATGCATATTTTGCTTATTGACGAAGCCGTTTAACCGAAATTGCGCTTCATTGCTGAAGATGATTTTGCGATGAAATTCTTCATTTTCTTCAATCATGTCCAGAGCCCAATTCGAGATCGTACTTCGCTTCATATGATCAAGTGGCCTTAGTTCTTGAGTCAGCTTGATCTTGTAAGGGTAAAGACAAAATACTTAGGCAAAGTTCACCATAATGTGGGGTGGGAGAGACCAAGTTCTTGAGAACGCCGTGAAATTGACTGATTTGGCTGGTTTGCGACGGAGCAATTTCGGACTGAATTTTTTTGACTAGAATATGAATTGCTTGTCTGCTGGGACGAGAATTACGGCAGAAAATTGGTGTTACCGCTCTTAAAGTTGTGACCACCGATTCGAATTTTCGATAGTAATTATTTATAAACAGCCTTCCTTCGTGTACTTCACCATGATGAAAATGTTGATTTTACTGAATATTTTGACATTAACAGTTCGGTAATCGGTTCACACTGAAATTTTTAAGTTGTCAAGTCGCTAATGAAAGACCCTTTATAATTCATAAAAACTTCAATTTAGCGGAAATAACATTGAACACAAAAATAGTGCGTGGTTCCCATTTTGGAAAAAAATATCCTTTTTTATTGTTCCAATGAGAAATACTGCACGGAATATGAGGACATTTTGGAATAATATTATTTTTTCAGGTTTTAGACAACGACATTTTGTTGGTTCTGTAATTTGGTTCCAAGGACCTCTAAGTAAAATAATCTTGATCACAGAAATATTGCGCAGTTTCTAAGTCTATTTTGGAAAATATCCTTTTTTTGAGGTAGGCATTACTGACCTTCTCTGGGGGATCCATCACCTCTTGGTAAAAAACAAATCTTGAATGGAAAAATATCGCGCCGTTTCTACGGGCATTGTCGAAAAATATTCTTTTTCGGATTCAAGGAACCTTATTTTTCGAGATCCAACGACCTTTTGGTACAACAATCTTAATCACAGAAAAAGTGATCAGTTTCTAAGACCATTTTGGAAAATATCCTTTTTTCGGGTATTAATGACCTTCTCTGGGGCTTAAGGATCTATTGGTAAAAAAAAGTCTTCAATGCAAAACTAGTACGCCGTTTCTAGGGGCATTTTTAAAAATTATCCTTATTCGAGTTTAAGGAACCTTGTTTGGAGTTCCAAGGCATTTTTGGCATTTTTAAAAATATCCTTGTTTGGAATTCCAAGGAACTCTTTGTAAAATAATCCTGATGACAGAAATACCTCCCAGTTTCTACGCCATCTTGGCGCGGTATCTTGAACACAACTCCAACTAGACACCTTCTTTTTTTATAAATTGAATTCGAAAAAAAATTTAGCTGAAATTTGGCACTCTTGACGGTTGTAAGGGAAATACCATGTTGAACTATTTATAAGATCGATCTTTTCTCATCGTGTTGCACATCACAACGCGCTCTGTCTCACAGCTAGCATTCAGTTTAAGATCGAGCTTACAATATAAGATCTATCTCGGTCAGTGTACTGGTTTTTTGTTTATATCATGTTAAGAAAGATCTCAGAAAAGTGAATAAACAGCTTGAACTCATCTTTGACATTTCAAGTCGAGAAAAATGAATGTTCAGAACCAGTCGTATGTGAGAAATGATTTCTGTGCCAACTCACAGTGTGTTTGTTCTGTTTCACGTTCATGCTAGTAGGTTTCTCGATGCAAGAATTAGGGAACGTAGGGAATCTGGACTAAAGAGATTATAGCGCTCCCATTCACTGGTCCGAATGTGCGGTCCGCCGGCTTAGAATGAATGGTTTCTCGCACGTAGTAAATGTACGACAAATTTGACGTTACAGTGTTCCCATTCCTTAAAAAGTGTTAAAAGTCGGTCTGTAACAAACTCTGCGGAAATTTCATCCGGCACGTGTGTCACAAGCAATGGAGTGTGTTGGCCGTTATTGCCTAACTGAGATATGTTCGTACGTCACTCCATTGACAAACAAAAAACCTTATGACCTTTTCTAACAAATGAAAATGATTCAACGTTTTATTTAGTAGATGTTTCAGACAAATGGTGCTGAGAAACGAGAAGAAATACATAGATTGAAACATTTTTTCGAAGTTTCTTAAGGTGACAAGTCAGTCGATAAGAGGAGAGATTAGTCTAACGTATGAACAAAACCCCATTCAATTCAGATGGAAAAATAAAAATAAGAATTCCACGGAATAACAAAATAACTACACGGCTGGCAGGAATATTGATTATCTAAACAATTCTTGTTTTATTTTTTAAAAACAAATTGCACTTTGAGATACTGCTCGCCTTAGCCTCCCTATCAACCAACGACCATACCACGTCGAGTTAATCGGTTCTCGTACAGATAAATAAGTTGTTCAGGAGGAAAGATCACAATGATATTCCTTGTGTTCGAATCTCCCAGACAGCAGAGAACAGACAGACAGTACTGACTGCTGGAATAAGTCCAGAAAGTGTCGCTTCAAACGACGATTTTTTCGTGGTCGAGGACCCACAGGAGAAAGTGGATTTGCTGGGCGCTTGTTTCGAGGCCGTGTATACGGTGAACAATCCTGTTCGCCGTAACCACGACATTGAGAATAGAGCTCTAGTGAGCCACTTCTATCTCCGCACCGAACTTGAGAATTGGCGATCTGAGAATAACGGATTCACCGTGTTCACTGATGAAAACCATGCTAATGCAGTTGTCGCCAATGGCCGAGATGCATCGCACTTGTTCGTGTCGAAGGATGATCTTCTGTGCATCTTCGAGACACTAAAGAATAAAAAGTCGGCGAGGATGGATGGGGTCCCAAACGTCGTATTGAGACACCTGCCTCTGGAGGCTGTAGATATTTTCACCACGTTGTTTAACAATGCGCTGAATAATGCACATTATCCGGCGCATTGGAAGGTAGCTGTGGTACACCCTATCCCGAAAAAAGGTAAAGATAGGACGAACCCTGCCAATCTACGGTCAATTAGCTTGCTTCCGAATATTAGCAAGGTCTTTGAGAAGGTTGTCAATAGAGCCCTGTTAAAGTGGGTCGAGGACAATAACATAATTCCGGACAACCAGTTTGGTTTCAGGGCGAGGCATGACACTATTCATGCCGCGTCGAAACTGGTTTCCGACATTCAGTGGAATAAATGCAAGAACCAATGCACGGGTGCTTGTCTGGTTGATTTTGAGAAGGCTTTCGACACCGTATGGTTAGAGGGACTTTTCTACAAGTTGACCAGGCGAGGGATGCACAAACCTTTGCTATATGTAATTTATAATATGCTTATGGGAAAGAAGTTCGTTGTCAAATGTGGCAATGTGACTTCGAGCAGAGTCTTTGAAATTAAAAACGGTTTACAGCAGGGGGCGGTCAATTCTCCGATCCTGTTTAACATTTACACGAGTGATCTGGTAGGTTCACTCAGACATGCTATAGCGTATGCCGATGATTTGGTGGCATACAGATCAGGTCCTAAAATCGAGGTCATTAATATCCTTTTGCAGCGTGACTTCGATCAAATTAAGCGATATTGCGACGACTGGAAGTTGAAAATCAACTTTCAGAAGACGGAAACAATCTTGTTCAGAACTCCATTGGCTGGGGCCTCTAGGGATACTAGAAAAAACTGGAAAAAATTGGCCATTATTGGACAAAATGGGCAGCCATTGGCGGTGAGAAGCGTAGTTAGATATCTAGGTATCTGGCTTGACCAGTATCTATATTTCGATAGACATATAGTTGCTTGTCTTGCTGGGGCCAAGAAGGCTTATGCTTTGACAAGGAGACTGTTTCATAGCAGTCAACTTGACTCCAAAGTGAAGGTCATTTGCTACGTGGCCCTTATAAGGCCAATTATCGCTTATGGTTGTCCATTGTGGTTCAATATAGCGCCCAGCTATATGGAAAAGATTCGGGTTTTGGAGAGACAATGTCTTAGGACTTGTCTCCGGTTGTTCCGAACGCCTGAATCCAATTATATTAAATACTATCCCAACAAGGTCCTATACGATGGGGCTCAGTTGAATAGGATTGACAATTTCCTCATTAAGGTGACTCGAAGGCACGTTGCAAGGGCGATGGCCAGCGACAATAGTCTGATATTTGGGGCTTACTACCCCAATGAAATGTACATAGAGAGTACGCTCCGGTCTGGCTTTATCCCGCCAGAGGCATTTATCTATATTGACGCAAAAGGGCTGGTACAGACGAGGGATGGTATCCCGGTATTATACCACCGCTTTCGCAGCGCGAGAGATAAGCGGCTCATCCGCGGCGAGGACGTCGCCAATGCTCATGAGCTCCTCCGTTTTAGTACCGCAATAGCGGAGAGGGATAAATTCGATACAGAAAAACAATTTGCCGAATTTTGGTGGCTTTTTGAGGGGGGAGGGGTCAACATGCCCTCCCAAGACGGTGCGTTACTCTAGGTAACATCCTCTTAGTTTATAAGTTAGATTTAGTTAGCTAGGGCGTTTCTGGGAGAGGCCGGGCTCGTCAACTTGTGGTAGTGCTTCCGGGAGAAGATTGAGGCTGTAAGGCTTCAGTTAGCTCAGGGTAGCGCGTGTGCACGTTGACGATTGCCAGGCGCTCGGAAAGCAATTGGGATTTTGACCACTTGTTGCGCAAGGCAACGAGTGCTCAGAATCATAATTATAGTTAGAATATGTTAGGTAGTTTAAGTAAGTAGAATAGGTAGTTCGTAGTTTGTTTTATATAAAAAATATAAAATCTTAATAATGATACCGAGTTTTAATTGATTTTCTCGACGAATACATATATGTAAGATTAGTTTGTAAATAGTTTTTAGGCCGAAAGGCAATAATTATAAGATATAGTTAAGTTTAGGGCGTCCGCATAAGGACCAATAAATAAGAATAAGTATCCTGTTAATTTTAAGTTAGATTTAATCATTTTTGTCTAGTACGTAAGTTGATATTCAGTAACAATTAAAATATGAATTTAAAAGTAAAAAGTAATCGGTTCTCGTCAGATCACCGTAATTAAACGACGTTGGGCGCGGTTAGTACGTAGATGGGGGACCGTTTGAGAACAACCGCGTGTCGTTGGCCAGTCCCATCTACAGAGTTGAGGTAGATAATACATACGTGGTATCACAATGGGCCTAAATTGGCCTAAGTGTGTCGGCTTCTGCCGACAGCCACATAAACCTAACCTAACCTAGCCTCCCTATCACTTTATGAAGACCGGGAATGGCCCAATATTTATTAATTTTTCACATGTTTATAAATTTGATTCTTAGCTCAATTCAAAATAATATATATGTCCTTCCAAAATCTTATCTAAGAAGATGATCCAACCAACAATTTTTCTTTTTTGCAATCTAGGTAGTTTCTGTAAATATAGATCCGGTAGTTTTCAACAGCTACTACAATGGCTGCTGCAACAACACATTCTGGCCTCTGTTTCATTCGATGCCAGGTCGTGCTACATTCGGGGCAGATCACTGGAGGAACTATATTAAAGTGAACAAGTACTTTGCTGCTCGTACGGTTGAAGCTTTGGAAAAGTGTTTGAAAACAAAGACGGCCGCTGGCAACGGCAACGGAAGCCCTCCCATAGTATGGATTCACGATTACCATCTTATGTTGGCGGCGAATTGGGTCCGGGAGCAGGCTGAAGAGAAGAATCTCCCGTTTAGACTCGCATTTTTCCTTCACATACCCTTTCCACCATGGGATATTTTCCGGTTGTTCCCATGGTCCGATGAAATTTTACAAGGAATGTTAGGTTGTGACATGGTTGGATTCCACATTCAAGACTATTGTTTGAATTTCGTTGACTGCTGCCAGAGGAATTTAGGTTGTCGCGTCGACCGCAATAACCTTTTGGTTGAACATGGTGGACGAACCGTGCGTATTCGTCCTCTTCCAATTGGAATTCCATTTGAACGCTTTGTCGCTTTAGCTAAGAAAGCTCAAAAAGTTCTTAAGACTTCAAAGCAACAAATTATTTTGGGTGTTGACAGATTGGACTATACGAAGGGACTCGTACATAGACTAAAGGCATTTGAAGCGCTCCTAGAAAAATATCCACAACACAAGGAGAAGGTTAGCTTGCTACAAATCTCTGTTCCGTCTAGGACAGATGTCAAGGAATATAAAGAGTTAAAAGAAGAAGTTGATCAACTAGTGGGTCGAATTAATGGACGCTTTACCACTGCAAACTGGGCTCCAATTCGCTACATATATGACTACGTTGCACAGGATGAGCTGGCTGCTCTTTATAGAGATGCTGCAGTTTGTCTCGTTACACCCTTAAGGGATGGTATGAATCTTGTGGCAAAGGAGTTTGTCGCATGTCAAATTAATCAACCACCTGGTGTTCTGGTAATATCTCCTTTTGCTGGTGCTGGAGAGATGATGCATGAAGCATTGCTTTGCAATCCATATGAAATACACGAAGCTGCTGAGGTCATTCATAGAGCACTTACGATGCCTGAAGATGAAAGGGTGCTTCGAATGAGTCGACTTCGAGGACGTGAACAAGAAACCGACGTTAACCATTGGATGAGATGCTTTTTGAAAGCCATGGGCACCTTGGACGTCGACGATGTTGGCACAACAACCATGCAACCTGTAACCGTTGATGACTTTGATGATTACCTACTAAAGTATGTTTGTTTTTTTTTTTTGTTTCATGAAATCTTATTTAACATCTCTTCGTTTAGATACATTGGTTACAATCATAAACTGGCATTAATCCTTGATTACGATGGTACCTTAGCACCAATTGCCCCCCATCCTGACCTGGCCACTCTGTCGCCTGAGATCAAGAACGTGCTGTTTAAACTTTCAAACCATTCTGAGGTGTATGTCGCTGTTATTTCCGGCCGAAGTGTAGACAATGTCAAAAAAATGGTTGGTATCGAAGGAATTACATATGCCGGTAATCATGGGTTGGAGATTCTTCATCCTGATGGAAGCAAATTCGTTCACCCCATGCCTATTGAATATGAGGAGAAGGTTAGCCTACTCTTAAAGTCGCTGCAGGATTCGGTAAGGATGATTTTCGTTGTTTATGTATTAAATTATTTAACCATGATTAACGATTAGGTTTGCCGTGATGGGGCTTGGGTAGAAAATAAGGGTGCACTTCTAACATTCCACTACAGAGAAACTCCAGCGAACCTTCGGCCAGCAATGATCGAGAAGGCCAATACTTTAATAGAAAAGTATGGATTCAAATCGACCGAGGCACAGTGTGCCTTAGAAGCTCGCCCTCCTGTACAGTGGAACAAAGGTCGTGCGTCAATTTACATTTTACGAACGTCCTTTGGAGTGGATTGGAATGAACGTATTAAGATCATATACGTCGGTGATGATCTAACAGATGAAGATGCAATGGTGGTATGCATTCTGCTAAATTTAAATATTTCTGGCGATTCATATTTTTGTTTGTGTTTCAGGCACTCAAAGGAATGGCAAGGACATTTCGAGTAACATCATCAGATATTGTGAAGACAGCAGCAGACCACAGGTTACCTTCGACAGATTCCGTTTACACGATGCTGAAATGGGTCGAACGACATTTTATGGGCCGAAAGGCGCGTGCAAACTCTCTGACTTATCGCAATCGACGAGAAGACGGAGTGCAGTCACAAATGTCATTGGAAATATCACCACCATCGAGTAGTTTTGATAGTGGAAATGTGTAGTGTAAACTCAAGAGCATGTAGAATTAAGTTATCCAGATGAAATTCTTAGTGCCGATGAAATTCTTAATGCCACCATTTTTTATTGGTTACATAATCATTAACTGTATTTTTTCTTTTTATTGTTTGTTATGTCCTACGTTTAAAATATGAATGTTGTATTTTAATGAAATAAATGTTTAATTTGGTTACTGATTCAAAGTATTATCTAGGTAAAGGTAATTGCTTCCAGTCAATCGGTAGAATTTGGACTGGTATTTTTTTTAAACTTTTATAACAAAGCAATAAACTTGTCCGTGGATATAGCCAAGAACGGGTGAGTTTTTCCACAGTGCCGGACAGTGAAGTGCGCACTTTTGTTTTAATTTACAAAGAAAGCAATTACACTGGCGATCACAAGGATGAGACCATACATTTTGCAATCGATCATCTTTATACCTGTTGGACGTTTTATATCCGGAAACTTTTACTACCTGTAACCAGGTAGTCGTTCAATTAAAGGGTAAATAAGAAACGACCGCTGGAATTTCCCAAGATCAAACAATGAACTAAAGGGTTTTTCAACAGGGACCCTACAAAAGTAGAGCGACATGGACAGCAAACGACACCGAATTTCTTGCCGCTCTTTTGACATTTCTCTTAAGTAAGGTTTGCCATTTCATTATGGAAAGATATACGATCCAACAACGAGTCGAAATTATTAAAATTTACTACCGAAATTCGGAGTCAGTGGCCTCAACGTTAAGAGCACAACGTCCAATTTATGGTCGTCCTAATCGTCCTAGCAGATCAACAATTGAGCGTCTAGTGAAAAAATTTGAATCCACAAGCACAGTACAAAATGTTCCCGTGCCAGTGAGACAAAGAAGTGCCCGTAGTGTCGAGAATATTGCTGCCGCTGAGGCTTCAGTTGAAGAAAGCCCAAATGTGTCTCTCACACGTCGTTCTCAAGCGTTGGGCATCTCTGTGACTGAAGCTGCTTGACCACCAGGACGGCGCCACAAGCCACACAGCGAATGCCACAGTCAATTTATTGGAAACCAAGTTTGGAAACCGTATTATCTCACGAAATGGTCTAGTCGCTTGGCCGCCTCGGTCGTGCGATTTGACGCCGTTAGACTATTTCCTGTGGGGCTACGTCAAGTCTATGGTCTATGCCAACAAGCCAGCGACGATTGATGAGCTTTGTACGAATATCGAACGTGAAATTGCAGCAGTATCGGCCGATTTACGCTTGAAAACCGTCGAAAATTGGGTTCAGCGTCTGGATTTCTGCAAGCGTGCCCGTGGTGGCCATGCAAAAGAAATCGAGTTCCATACATAATGGCATCGAACCGTTTTTGTTTTATTTTAAAAAAAAACTTTTGTAGCGCTCTTATTGAAAAACCCTTTACTTGGAAAGCGTATAAAAAGATGCGCCAAGAGGATGAGGTCATTGCGATAGTTTCGTTACAGGAGTGCACATCAGTGATTTTTTTCAAAGTTTTGTTAAGATTATTAAAAAAAAACCGTTGAAAAGAACTGCTTTTATTTAATTAAAAAAAATGGGTTCCGGAAAGACTTTGACAGCGACAGGAAGAGGAAATATATATGCTTTTAAGGAGTTAGGACTCTCAGGCCGAGAAATTGCAAGGAGGCTAAATAGAAGTAAGACTGTTCTAAACAGTTATTTTGCGGATCCACAACACTATGGGAAAATCAAAAAGGACGAACGGCAGAACCAACAATATTCCGAGAAAAGCGGGTGATTCTACGGCTTGCCTCAAATTCTATTCTCAGTGACTAAAAGAAGGGCCAACAGCGGAGTCAGCCAGCATAGCAACTGTTCGAAGGATAATACGAAAAAATGATACTATACAGAGAAGAAAACTTAAAAAGAAACCTGTTTTGAGGCAAGTACACAAGGAGCATCGAATGAATTTTGCAAGAGAACATGTCGCTTGGAGCAGCGAATGGAAACGCGTTGTCTTCACGGATGAAAAAAAGTTTAACCTTGGTTACAACTATGTATTATTTTCATGATCTAAGAAAGGAATAGCTTATTTTGGCAAGACATCACAGCCGTACGTCAGGTGTGGGGAGCTATTACCCACTATGGCACAATCGAGTTGGAGTTTTTGTCCACAATAATGAACGGAAGCAGCTACAAATGTTTGCTGAAACGGTCATATCCAAAAGTGGAAAACATTTTCAGACCCCTGCCTTGGATATTCCAACAAGACAATGCCCTTATCCACACTTCCACGGTTGTTAGAAGTTGGATTCAATCAGAACACGTTGGACTTTTTCCATGGCCGCCCTATTTACGGACTTACCTAAACATAATTGAAAAAGTTTGAGCATGGTTATCTCATAAAGTGTGTGAAGGCGGCAGACAATTTGAAGACAAGGACACTTTAACCGAAGCTATTAGTGTTGCGTCTCCCAAAATTTCTCTTAATTATTTAAAACAAACTGTATGATTATATTCCAAACCGTTTTATAGAGGTCATATCGAAAAATGGCGGGCATACTCATTATTAATGTAGAAAAACATAATAAATAAATGTTTTAAAACCATAAATGTTAACATTTTATTCATTTTTTCCTTTCTTTCGAAAATTTTGCATGTGGCCTATTCTAGTGGCTCATCTTTTTATACGCTTTTCAAGTAGTTCATTGTTCGATCTTGGGAAATTCCAGCGGTCGTTTCTTATTTACCCTTTAATTTTATGACTTCCTGTTGGGAAAATATGTAACCTGTTCACAGGTAGTAAAAGTTTCTGGGTATACAATTGCCGACAGGTATAAAGACTGAAAATCGATTGCAAAATGAACGAATAGCTTAATTTGCAAATAAACGATAGTGCCCTCGAGTATCGTGCCAACCTCTCGCTAAATACTATACCTACATAATTATAATGTAATGTCTTTTATGCAAACAGTAGTGCACTCTGTGTTTGGAATATTGGTTCAGGCGGTTTTGAATTGCGGAATACGTAGCGCTTTGGCACAAGTGTCATTTAGCTTTAAAATTTGAATGCCTTGTTTGTTTGTAATAACTAAATACAAACGCACTAGTGAAATGAGTTTGCTGATTCAAAACTGCGAAATTATTAAACTGCAAAACAACAATATGATAAAAAGTATAGTCCCAAGTTTATCGATATGTTTTAAGAACAAACTACATTCCGGTGGGCGGACGCTCCCTTGGCCAAACACTTTATTTACATACATTTCATACAGGCACCCCTCGCAGGCGGACAAAAAGTATTTTCTAACAAAAAAAAAACTTGCGAGCAAGATTTCCGTACGTTCTTGAGTAAAGCGCCGCTCTCATTCTTAGGGAAACAGCTGTGCTGTAGAAACCACTGCGTTAGTATGTGTTAAAAGCAAAAGAAACAGGGAATTCCCATTTTTATACCCTATTCTAAGGGTATATTATTTTGACGCATAGTTTGTAACGTACCTTAATATTGCTCGTAGACCCCTAAAAGTTACTATATTTATGATCAGCATCGATAGTAATGTCGATCTAGTCATGTCCGTCCGTCCGTCCGTCGGCAAAAATTATGCCTTTAAACTGGGCCTAGAGAGCTGAAATTTTAACCATATACTCTCTAGGGTCCCAAAATAGTCAAGTTTACGAATTTTTGAAATCCGCCCACAGACACGCCCAAAAACTCAAAAAAAAAACAAAATTTTGGAAAAAATCGAATTTTGAGCTAGAAAGCTGAAATTTTTTATATATGATCTGTGACTCCTAAAACTGCTCGGGATATACAATTTTCAAAATCCGCCACTGACACGCCCACAAAAAAATAAATCAATTTTATTGAAAAACCAAAATTTGAGCTACGGAGCTGAAATTTATAATATATACTCTCTAGGGGCCCTTTATGCTCATGTGTTAATTTTTTTAAATCCGCCTACTGACACGCCCACAATTAAATAAAACAATTTTATTGAAACACCCAAGTTTGAGCTAGGGAGCGTTTTTTTTGATAAAATCCTTTAAATGTTATATAAGAAAATATGTAGGGCGTTGTTAACATTTCAACCATACTTAGACTTTTGTCACGCCCACTTATAAGGGATAGGAATAAGAATAGGGTATCCAACAATTCGCCCAAGCGGACTGTAGCCCGTCCCTATGTTTACATAAAAAATTGCTTTGTCATGAAAGATTATGTCGGTTTGACTATTTTTAAGTAGCTTACCTGTTGGTTTGTAGACATCAGAATGGCAACGAGAAATTTACTCTCTTTAAAAGGAAAAAAAAGAAGAAGTTATTAACGTCCAAGAGATAGAAAAGCTCTAAGTCGGTGTGTTAAATAAATATGAGCTGTATACAGAAAAAGTTAAGGAATTGGTGTGTCATGAGTAAAAATCTTGCACCAAAGTGTTCTACATTATGTCACTTTGCGCTCCATGAACTTTTGCAGATCAGTTTTGAACAAGATTTTCTGCACATAATTTTAGAGAAGGGATATGTGAATGAAATGTGTCGAATTGGAAAAATCAAATAGAATGTCAACTGATTTATTTGTTTGGCATGAGATTTCGTATTTTGTAGTTTCAAGAGTTTCAAGTGCAGCTGTTCGTGCAGTTTTCATTGCACCAGTTGCACAGACACAGGCTAGACGCTGTATTCTGTTCAGCTTAGCCTGTGCTGACCTGTCTTGCTGTGTGCCACCAAACGGCGGCTGCATACGTGAAAATAGGTCTTGTGATTAAGTCCCCAATTTTTACCGAGTAGTCTTTTTCTGGTAAATAATGAGGTCCTGGCCTTATCGATAGATTTGGTAAGGTGAGAGTTCCATGTACGTTTTTCGACTGATGTGATTCCTAGGTATTTAACTTCCGTTGATTTCTCTTTTGTTTCACCGAAGAGTGTAGCATTTCTGAGTCTTCCTCGCCTGCTTCTCTTGGTGAATAAAACTATGGTGCTTTTCTTGGGATTGACTTTAAGTCCAACCTTTGTGCACCATTCAGCAACCAGGTTCAGAGCCCTCTGGAGGCGACCCGAGATTGTGTCTTCGAATTTACCTCTGATTAGGATAGCTATGTCGTCTGCATATCCTTGGACATAGAAACTATCATTACTGAGAATGATCAGTAGCTCGTTTAATACGATGGACCATAGCAGGGGTGAGAGTACTACTCTCTGGGGGCATCCTTTCGTAGCTGTCACACTGAGAAGGAAGTGAGTAATCGACATTGACACAATTTCTTACAAAATTGATAGTCAACCATGACAAGGAATTTTCAACTCCATATTATAAACATTACCTTTCAATGTTTTCTTCACAAAATAGCATATTAAACTGCTGCGATAAAAAAATAACTTTCACACTTTAATATCTGGTACTTGTTGATACTCTAGTTCCACACAAAACACATTTTATGAATTTTTATTTAATGACATCCGCAATTATATTCAATAATCTGCCCATTTCAATTAGAACAACTTACTACTTTCATTCTTTCTTGAAAAAAAATCACAAACTGGCTTTTCACTCTAAACATGACTGACATAGAATTAGTCTATAAAGTAAGAACTTGATATACGAAAAGATTATTTTGTATAAGTATCTTTATTGTTATTAATATCGCTTATGTTTTTGTATTTTTTATGAGTTATGTTTCTTTAAACAACAATTTAAAAAATAAAAAAAAGAACAACTGAAAGTACCCCACGTCAGTTATTCTTCTAGTTTGAGCCGAAATTTTTGGCGGTCATTCAACTCTAACGATATAAGTTACTGAATGACACCGATTTATTCTCTTACACTTATTATTATTTTTGAATTATTTTTGAATATTTTATATAAACTGTAAATAGCATTAAGTGAAAGTTGAATAAAAATTAATAAAAAAAGAATTTCACGTGTTGTATGAACGATTTCGTTCAAGCCGCTTTTGAACGAGGCGAGCTTGGTATGATGTGTGAAACGAATACAGAAACAAGATAAAACATAGATCGAGCGCTGTAACAACCATTTTGTTCAAACCACCTGCTCTTGTGTAGGTATGGATCAATCTATCCAACTCGTGCAAACGATTCTGCAACGAAATGATACAATTGAAAGTCAGGAACGCACAAGCAAAAAAATGCTGTTTTGTACCCACCGTTTCGTTCAAATCCCTTCTGAACGAGAAGGGTTTTTTTTTGCGCTGGAAGTTTGTCGCGTGCAGAGTATATCCATATAATGAGTAGGGACACTCTCGACGTTTTCTTTATCAGTTCTTATCAGCAAGTACGTCTGTGTGGATATATTAAGTACTGTGTAAGATAGAGATAAAAGAGGAATACTGTTTTTTTTCGCAAAAGGGTGCGGGGTGCTCCGTTAAATAAAGACAAACATTAATTTGTCATACATTTTTATTAAAAATTAAATAAGAACTACATGTGTGTTACGCTAAGATATTTTTGCTTGTTGTTCGCGTAAAACAGCAAAGCTATTTACCAGACAATCTTGATAGAGGTTTCTTATCTTAACCTTTCCTTTGACAACTTTTTTTCCACCCTTAAAATAATCAAAACTTATCTTCGAACAACAATGGGGCAAAACAGGTTGACAAATCTTTCTTTTAATCTACATATTTCTTGTAATTTATATATTTTATTTTATTATAATATAATAAAATAAACAATATTTTTTTCTTATTGTTTAAGTGTTTTTTAGTTGAATAAGACACGTTTATTTATGAAAATGTCTTGAATTTAAGTAAAATAATGAAGGTACTTATCAATTGCTTGTTTATTAAAAAGTAATTTTTATATTTTTTAAGTGATGAAGAATTGGTTTTTGTTGTATAAATAAAATCTATATGTAAAAAACATTTTGTTCTTTTAGCCTTAAAAATTCGTATTGTTAAATGAACTAGCATAAAACGATGTAAATGTTATTTTTTTATTTAATTTCAAAATTTCTTTTTACTGGTACAAATGATCTTAACAAGCAATTATAACTTCACTGCACGACTACACATTTTTGGCACGCGTCGCTACTGATATCCATCGTACTGTGTGAATGATTCAAGCTGTTTTGCAAAACACTCTTACAGCAGGGTAGGCGTATGTACTAGTCGTGAAAGCAGTATACGATAGCATTTATGGTCAGGCTCTCTAAATTGTAGTCACCGAATTCGGTATCCTGGCAAAACTGGTACACTTGTGTTCGCCAAGTCCGACTAAAGCGCTAAATAACAAACTGGAATTGTTTCTTATCTCTAACCCCGATAAATACACTTTGAACGTATTATCGCCTCTAGGTTCGTCAGACTATTGTATCATATCAGGAAGTACTCCAAGCACTCCAACCACATCGTTAAAGAACTAACACCTGCAAGAACCGTGTGGGAATACGAGAAAGCCAATTAGGACAAATTAAACGGTTTCATTTAAAGCTTTAACTGGTCGCTGAGCTTCCTCGACAGCGACGTAGATGCTGCTGCTGATATGGTCACAAACATAATTCATGCGGGCATGAAGTCTTTCATCAGATAAGCACTTTGCTTTGCGGGTAAGACCTTTGTAAATGTATAAATGTGAATAAATAAAATAAAATAAATAAATAATAAAAATAATAATAATAATCCCTAACAGGATGAAAAGTATTAAACGGAAGGTAAACGCGTGGTGTGACTCGAGCTGCAAAGAGGCTATCAGGTTAAAAGAGGCAAGCTTTCGGTCATTTAAAGCCAACCCATCTGAGGAAAGTGGAAACAGGTTAAACGAGCCAGAAATGACTGCAGTGCCCACATTAATCGTGTCAAATTCTCCTATGGCCATCATCTATCCCGACACTCATTTACAATGACATTCCAGCTGTCAGCTCTATAGATAAGGCCAATCTTCTAACAGCTTACTTTGCGGCCAGCTCAACGCTTCCAGATTGTGCTTTGTCTCCCCCTGTACTCGACCGCGTAGAATACTCTATGGGACCAATCCACTTCCGCTCTCGTACAGTGGCTAGAGTACTTCAAGATCTTGACGTTCACAAATCCGCTGGTCCAGATGGTATTTCCCCTATCGTTCTGAAAACGTTTTCTTTCTCGCTGACAAAACCATTGCGAAAGCTTTTCTATCTAAACTTTTCTTTAGGGCTCTTCCCGAGAAGATGGAGAACAGCATTAGTCCAGCCTGTCCCCAAAAGGCGAATCTTAATCTCTCTTCCCCTTCAGTTCATGAAATATCTTGAATCCCGAAAACTTCTTTATGACCGGCAGTATGGTTTTCTCAGCTGCAGGTCCACCGCTGATTTGATGACATATCTAACCGAAAAGTGAAACCAATCTCTTCACCAAGGTGGTGAAAGTAAGATTGTTGCGCTTGATATTTCAAAGGCATTTGACAGAGTTTGGCACCAAGCTCTCTTGTCGAAAATGCGTACATTTGGAATCGATGATACCTTTCTTCAATGAACTAGAATTTATCTTTCGGACCGTTCAATTCAGTACTCACCAAATAAATGCTGGTGTTCCCCAAGGCTCTGTTTTGACTGCGACTCTCTTTCCAATTTTTTTAAATGATCTCCTGTCTATTACCTCTAATCCTACTCCTTTGCCGATGACAGTACCCTCGGCTTCTCATGTTGGTTTCATGGTTCACGCCCCTCATCTTCGGGTGTGGAACTGGAACGGCAACGTATGTTAAGCTCATTGAATTCCGATCTCGACCACATAACTCAGTGGGGTGTAACTAAAAGAGTGGAATTTAATGCTTCAAAAAAACGCATTGCTGTCTTCTGTCATTAAAGCAAAACCCTAACACCATGAATGGCACTTGCATCGTTGAAACCGAACGGCTTTCCATTCTCGGTGTGTGTTAATGATAACTTTCGTTGGAATGACCACATATTCGATGTCGCCGAGAACGCTGCGAATGCCTAGGCTTCCCCTTGATCTGGCTACTATTTATAAGGCGTTTATCCGCCCAAAACTTGAGTACAATGCGCATATCTGGTCTGGTGCACCAATTACTTATTTGAAACTACTTGACAGGATCCAAAAACGCGCTATAAAGCTCATTGATGACTGTAACATCGGGAGATCCCTTGACTCTCTTAGTCATCGTCGCAATGTATATTGTCTCTCGTTATTTTATCGTTATTTCCACCATAAGTGCTCAAACGAAATAGCCAGTTGCATTCCACCCCTAGAACATTTCAACTGCAATACCCGCTGTGCAAGGAATGCGCATCAGTATACCCTTAAGCCTGTATTCGGACGTACAGTGAAATACAAGGAATCTTTCCTTAGCCGTAAAACATGAATGTGGAATGCTCTTCCCCGCTCAATTTTTCCAACACATTATAATCTACAAACATTCAAAACCAACGTGCATCGGCATGTCTCCCTATCTTCTAACATTATAAGGGTATTCAATAAAATGTTTAACTTACTGCTCCAAGCAGAACAGAAACTGGTTTGTCCTCGTTTTAAGCTTTTTAAGCAAACTGGGCACTAAACCTTATTTGCACTAACCTTTGTGAAATATTTCCACACTGACTAGTGCAGATCTCCCATACTTCGAAAACGAATTTTAATTTTAAAGAAGTCCAAGAGCAAACGATGGAAATTAAAACAACAGCGACAAAAAAAAACCAAAAAAGTTACAAAGAACAAGAAAGCAATTAGGACGCTGTTCCGACCGAATCAAAATCGCAGATTTCGACAAAAAGATTTCGAAATCTCATCGAAGCATTCGCACCGCAAATTAACGCAATTTCGTTTGACGTTTCAATAACTTTTACACTTGTTCTGCAATATTGAAAATAACCTACTAATATGTAACAAAGGTAACACCTCGACCTTCATCTTTCCGAGTACGGACAGTTTTAACGGCTGGGAAGACGTTATAGATGTTACTCTGTAATAATAACAATATTATGAAGGTTGAAAATTGGAGGGTATCCAGTAAAAAATCCTTCTCAGACCATAACTGGATACTCTTCGACATAGATCTCGCTGAAGAGATCCCGAAACCTTTCCGAAACCTCAACAGAACCGATTGGGCAAAGTTTAACCAAGTTGTTAAGACCAAGTTACACAAGACCCCCAATCAAAAATTTACCTCCACTTCAGAACTCGACACAAAGGTTGAGACTTTTGAAAAAGCTTTCAACGTAGCGTACAAAGTCTCGTGTCCGATCAAATATAGCAAAAAATCATTCCCCCCTTGGTGGAACAAGGAACTCTCTGCTCTCAGAAAATTGACTAGAGAAACCTTTAACATCTGCCATAAATGCAACTACTGGCAACCCTACCGGGATTGCCTTAAAATCTACAAGAACTCTATCAGAACGGCTAAGACACAGTCGTGGATAGAGTACTGCCAATCCATCGAAACCCTCAAGGACTCCGCAAGACTCAGCAAAATATTGTCCAAAGAACACTCCAACCCATCTCTTCTGAGAAAGGAGGACGGAGAATGGGCTGAGTCAACTGCAGAATCCCTAGAACTATTAATAAACACCCATTTTCCCGGATGCAATGATTACGGTGCAGAGCCATCCAGCTCACAACGCACACAACCCGACGCCTGGGAAAATATAACATCCATTATTACCGAGGAAAAAATTTCCTGGGCAATAAACAGCTTCGCTCCCTTTAAATCGCCTGGCATGGACGGCATTCTGCCCATCATGCTCCAGAAATCTCTGGAACTGGCAATTCCATGGCTCACATCGATTTACAGGAACTGTATACTCTACAGTCATGTACCCTATTCATGGAGATGAGTGCGAGTTGTTTTCATTGCAAAAGCGGGTAGACGCGGTCATGAAACTGCGAAAGATTTCAGACCAATTAGTTTGACCTCCTTCGTACTGAAGACGCTCGAACGTCTCCTAGACAACCACCTGAGAGGGGCAATAGAAGCTTCACTCCTCTCCAAATCTCAACACGCCTACCTCAAGGGAAGATCTACAGAAACAGCTCTTCACGATGTAGTGCGTACGATAGAAAAAACCCTACACTACAAAGAATACACCTTGGCTACCTTCCTAGACATAGAAGGAGCCTTCAACAATGTACACACTGAAGCAATTCTAGAGTCCCTGAGGGAGCTGGGAATAGCAAACCATCTAAGTCAATGGATTGTTTCCATGCTCAGCACTAGAATCATTCAAGCAGCTTTAGGAAATAGCAATATAACCAAATATGCCAGGAGGGGAACACCTCAAGGAGGAGTCATCTCACCCCTACTCTGGCTCCTAGTAATGAACAAAATCCTCATAAGTTTAGACAGAGTAGGAATCAAAGTAGTCGGGTATGCGGACGATATGGTGATATTGGTGTCAGGAATGTTTCCCTTCGTGATTAATGAAATCATGGAGAATGCTCTAAGCAAAGTTAGCACTTGGGCAAAAAAGTGCGGTCTGGGAGTCAACCCGGGGAAAACTGTGCTGATGCTCTTCACCACCAAAACCAACATACCTGACTTTACGCTTCCTCGCCTAAACGGCACACCCCTACCCCTTTGAACCTGTGCCAGGTATTTAGGAGTTATCCTAGATCCTAAACTCAACTGGAAAATAAACATAGAAAAACGGGTAAAGAAGGCATGTATAGCCTTCTATGCCTTCAGCAGAACCTTCGGAAAAAAGTGGGGCCAGCAACCAAAATTGACCCTGTGGATGTACACAGCCGTGGTACGACCAATCCTCACGTATGGGTCAATAGTATGGTGGCCGGCTCTAAAGAAAAATTACAATATTACCAAACTTAATAAGGTACAAAGAACGGCATGCATAGGAACAACGGGAGCTCTACGGTCAACACCGTCAGACGGACTCACAGTCTTACTGCATCTTTTACCTCTTGATCTACATATAACAAACATCACAGCACACAGCGCGATCAGGCTCAGAGAGTCTGGATGCTGGACTGCGAAACCCTACGGCCACAGTAGTATTCTAGATTCTCGACCTAGAAAACTAGTTCCGCCTTCAACAGACTACATCATTCCCAGAATGTCTTTTACAAAACATTTCGCCGTTCAAATCCCTACCCGATCAGAGTGGCAAAATGGACAAGTGACAAGGGATTTCGATCAAACAATCTACACCGACGGTTCAAAAATGGACTGCGGCGTGGGTGCGGGAGTTTTTTTCGGAATCCTTAAACATCGCCAAGTCGTACAGACTTCCGGATACTGCAAGCGTCTTCCAGGCGGAGCTACTTACTATCCGTGAAGCCTGTCGCCAGATCAAACCTCACTCCAATATAACACCGAGGCAAAGGATCGCCATAATTATTGACAGCCAGGCTGCTATTAAAGCGATCGCTTCGGTCACTATATCCTCTAAGTTAGTACTAGAATGCCGTAATGAGCTGGCCCTGCTTGATAAGTTCAAGGTTACCCTGATCTGGGTTCCAGGGCACAGTAACGTTTATGGAAACGAACATGCCGACGAACTGGCCAGGCAAGGCTCAGCTCTCCACCGCTCTCTGGCGGAACTAGTCCACATTCCGCTCGGAGCAGTTAAGGCAAATATCACCGCAGATGGAGCAGGCTGACTGCATGCGTCATATCCAGGAAAACGTGGCCAAACTACAGCAAGGCAAAAACAACCGACCTTCTAGGTAGAACCCGAAAAGACATCGCAAGACTCACAGCGATCTTTACGGGACACTGGCCTATAGGTGACCATGCGGCCAAGCTGGGCATCCCATACAATACACACTGCCGCAGTTGCAAAGTGACAACTGAAAAAGAAACCCTAATTCACTTTCTATGTACCTGTCCGGCTTTAGCTAGGACCAGACTACGAACATTGGGAAGCCCCGTCTTCAATACACTTGAGGAAGTCTCTCCTGAACTCCGCAGGTTGGATTTAGCCTCCCCCACCAATCGATAATACCCAGGTTCACGTGAGTTTGTGGTAACAAAACGGCACTCAGTGCTAATTGGGTTTGTCTTATCAAACCGCCACACCTACCTACCTACCCTGTTCTGCAATTTGCTTATGTACATAAGACATTAATTTGCATAGTAAAATATTGCCGCATTTAATTTTCCATTATTAATCTATTCCTAAAAAATATAGAAAACTTATTATAATTTTGTTTTGACATATTTTCTAGCAGCAGCAGCTACACTAAAACCACCAATATGACCACAGCGGCATACAGAGAGTGGTAGTGGCAAAAGGGTCTGAAACCTACCCCAAAATGTTACAAAAAATAGAAAATATAAATAGGCCCATTGGTTCTGGTTAAAAAAAAGTTCCAATAACTTAATTATAAACTAAAAATCCATATACCGCCTTCAGATTTCGAATTTCTTCATCACCAAGGCCCATCAAATGCTGATATTGCATTGTTGTGAGCTTAGAGTTTTTAGGCCCGCCTCTCTTTCGCTATGTTATAAGAACATTGAACAACATATGCAGTTTCCAAAATAAACCATCGTTTAATAGAAACGCTGATTGCAGTATTAACTGCTTCAAAATTGAAGGTGTTGATAGTTTTAAATATCTTGGTGTTACTATTGACCAAAATTTGAACTGGTCCAAGCACATTTCTCTTTTGAAAAAATATCTTCCTTCTTCTACTCGTTGTTTTTTTCGTCTTAGAAAGTATTGCTCTTCAAATACATTGAAAATGGTTTACTAAGGCTTATTCCATTCAAGATTGCAATATGGACTGTGCAGTTGGGGTGGTGCTTATTTAAGTAAGTTGCAGAAATTAACTGTCATTCAAAAATCTGCTATACGAAAAGTTTGTAGCTCCCACCGTTCAGCTCACACTATGGACCTGTTCAGGTCCTTGAAAATACTTCCTTTGCGTCATCTATTTTACTTCAAAGTACTGAAGGTCTTTTTTGTGAGATGCGGGTATTGGGAAAGTCCGATTTCGGGAACTCGCAGCTTACGGAGCCATTCAAACTTTGTTGTAAATATTCCTGCTTTTCGCACTACAAGTTACAGAAACTCTTACTCCATTATATCATGCAAACTTTATAACACTCTGCCCTTAGAAATTCGTTCCATAAGAAACTTACGCATATTTACAAAAGTAACGAGATCTTGGCTTCTTGCTTTTGACCATACTGAAATCGAGACCCTGTTGCGCTATACTGTACAATAATAATAATAATAATATTAAAAAAAAAAAAAAAAAAAAAAAATTTTGCCCACTTTCTTTATCTAATTTAGACGTAATTATTAAATATTTGAATTTATCCTTTTTTGTATCCTTTTTCTTTTTGTTATACATTGCTTTTCTTTCTAAATTGCCGTAATTTTTATTTTTTCTAACTTCCTTCTCACGCCATCCTTTATTTTTATCTGCCTTTGTAGGTACACCCCACACAAAGTACCAATTTCCAAATGTGGCATCACCTCTATTTTTAAAAAAAATATAGATGCCACTAACTATTCTGTGTGTAGGAGCATTACCTCCATATAAAATTGTTTGAATAATTTGTAAACTAATTTCTATACTATGTACATATTTGAACAAAGAAAAAATTTAATTGAATTGAAAAAAAATTGATTGATATTGTCCTCCTGGGGTTGGCAGAATCTCTCAGTACCAACTGAGACGGGCGCGCTCCATTTTATTTGAGATGGGTTCTTTGACGTGAAAGCTTTCATTAATCTTGGATCTTATTTGATCAAGCTTCGTTATTCTAGCTACAGTGCGAAGCATCTTCATCTCAGTACGCTGTCTATCACTCTGAACAATATGAAAGCATCGGTCGCACAACTGCTCTTTAGCTTATGGGTCATTCTTTGGTCACAGAAGATGACTGAGTTTTCCCGCCACTTTATCCACTCTACGCTTACGCAATGATTAATGTCGTCATAACAGGTGGTTCGCTATTGATTATAGATCGAAGATTCTTGAACATTTCGCGCTTGGAAATAACTATTCTATTTACCTATATGAATGTCTAGGATAAGCGGGAGTGGATCAGGGAACGTGCAGCATAGGTATTCTGTTTTTTCGGACTACTACGATTCCAATTCGCCTCCAAGACAAGGAGAATTGAAAAAAATATTTCTCCTTATGTCGCTCCTCTAAATAATTACCAAAAGGTTTTTTTACGTTTTTTAGCCGAAAACATCAATCAACTATAAATAACTTCAAAATTATCACACAATTCACTTACCTTCAATAACTTGGCGATTATAGCTTTTTCCAAATTCAATTCCACTATTTTTGTTTGTATCCGAAAAACACACATTTACAACAATAGAAAGCTTTAATCAAAACTGGAATTTTTTAAACATTGTAGCTGCAATGGAATGCAGTTTTGCGCCAAGGCAGAAGAACCGTTAATCTGTTGGAAAATAAGTTTGACTGTACGTTGAACGAACGCCTTTACCATAACGCTATACTTTACGACTAAGTTCCCGACCTTATATGCCATCAGCATATTGCTATCTTCTTTTTTTGTTATTCAAATCTGTTATCGCGTTCTCAAAATGGCTCCAACAATTTTTATAAAAAATACAATATAGAAGCCGCATGGACGAGGAGGAGACTACAATTCACCTTCTTTGTACATGTCCTTACTCTCCCATAACAGAAATCTCTAGCTAGGAGCCTTTTTGCTTAATGATCTTAGTGACCTGACAGACGTAAGAAGTCTATTGCGCACCATTACAAGCTCTAAATGGTAAAGCGGATAGAGCAAGTAACTCCCTTAATCCACGTTGTATCACAATGGAGTTCGCATTGGTCTGACTGTGTTGGCTGTAGCTGACAACCACCTCAACCTAACCTACCTAGCTATACATTTTACATTAAAGCAAATGGGTGTAAAACTCCAAACACCGAAGACCAAGTGTACGACAGCTGGACGACAATCAGGAAAGGAGAGCTAATTTGCGCTTCTTTCGAAACAAAAATACTCCGTCGGCTGTTTGGTCCTGGGTGCGAGGATAACGAATGGCGGAGATGATATAACTGCGAACTATATGAGCTGTACCAATATGTAGTCCATAAAGATAAAACACGTGTCTCTGGCAGACCCTCCACGGGCCGGAAGCTCGTTAAGTAAGTAAGTAAACATTTTACTCCTGTTCCGGTCAGAGTTCGAAATATGAGCGAAAACAAAAGCTAGCATGTAGCATAGTAATTTTAATATAACGCTGTTGGTGTGGTCACTTCCCTTCCTTAGTTCAAAGTGTAGTTTATAGTATCTTGTAACAATAGCCACAATATGAAAACAGTTCCTCTGTTGTGTAAAACTCTTAGGGTAATACGATGAGTGTTACTCTGTTGGGTTAACCAGTTAGGGTAATACATTTAGTATAAATGCAATTTATTTAATTATTTGATATTACAAGCCACGATACAATGAAGAAGAATAAAAATATTGGATATACGGCAAGTGCCTTGCGATGTGGAGGTTGACTGTCACCCAAAAATATGAAGGAAGCTGAAAATAAAATTGAATATGAAGCCTTAAGGTATAAAATCTGGTTTCTTTTTGTAATACCATAAGTGGCCCAAAGGAAACCTCCAATAGTTGTAACTAATCGTAAAAAGAACAGCAGCCTTGATGGCGTTGCTAGTAAAATCACTCGACAAACAATTAGCGCAATCGCTACAGGAGTCAAACAGTAGCCCAAAACACACACCGATTGAAAAAACGATCTAGAACCAGACAAACAGAAACTTTGAATAACTATTTTAAGCTAAGTAATGTGTTTAAGTGTTACATGTTTCCTCCAAGTAGCTTTGAGTTTAAAGTAACAATTGCTGCACCGATCCACACAATTACAAACACTTGGGCGAACTCTGGACCTCCATCGTACGCACTATCTGCTGACCCTTGCAGGATAGTTGCCATGAAAGTGCACAAGACCAACGGCCCCCAAAGATCCCCTTGAAATAAGTTAACATGTAAATCAATAGAAATAAAAACGAGCTGTCTTACAATCTCGCAATAGACTTGACTTTTCCTTGGGATATAGTACGTGGTAGAACTTCACGCCGACTGCCCGAATATCACGAAGCTGAAATGAATATGAAAAATGATACCAGTTGTATTTATGCATTTTCTTTCATAGAGGCATACGATTGTTTCCTTAATAGGCTCATCTAAGGTGTTAAAGTCTGGTGCTAGTGGCTGTGACGTGTTTCTGTTCCTCGAGGGTACAGACATATCCCCCTCGAGATTATGTGGAATGTCTTCGAACATCTATGGGTGAAATATTAGACAATGCGATTCAAAGCATTTTAGATTTACGAACCTCTAGTGTAGTTTCCATTTCTGTTTGTGTTTGTAATACTTTTAGTGGTTTATCTTCGGAAATTAACAAGATTAAGCATTTTGAAAAAGTTTTTTGCACTATTTACACTGAAATTGATGACATATAGTTTGATTGCAGCTGCAAATGTCAAATGTGAGTTTTCGACTGAGTGCGTTCAGTAGAGCACTTGAATAACTGGTCTAAGCAAATACTTATTAGTCGAGAGTCATAATCATAATGCTGGTATGACACAACATTTTTTCTTGAAATTAGTTTTTTTTATCAAAAAATATGTACATTAACAGCCATATTAATAGAAAAACACTATCCGCTCCTTAACACACGAGGTAGCTGGCACACGGATAGCGAACTTATCCATAGGATAACTTTTCTGATTAATAAAAATATTTGTCCCCTGTGTTAGCTGTTTGCTCTTTATCACCAACAATACGGCAGCACTTCTCCAACAATACGGCAGCACTTAACCAAATTATATTCAAAAATCGAATGTATCTGTCATATTTTATCAGTTGACACTCATTTCTGTGTATTCCATTCCAATACGATGGGACTACTATGGAGTCAACGCGTTATGAAAGAGTAATATGCCGAAATGGGTGACAGTGTTCTCTCTCATCCTTTCAATGTGTCTACACATACATGCGCATCCTCTCAATTTGTGAATGCATGAACTACAATATGAGAATGTTTGAAGTTATCCGCTCGTTATCACATGTCAGTGGAAGCTAACACACGTTTATTAATCAAAATTAAGAGTTAAACGTGTGCTAGTGCTAACTCGCCGCTATCCGTTGTTTATTAATACGGGGGTAAGACGATAGATAGTATGTTGAGCGAATTTCGCTTATTTTTTGCGCTTAATTACACTCTCCCACTAAACAAAACTTTATGAGGCAACAATAAAATGAACATTCATATTTCCTAAAAGAAAAGAAATCATGAAGCAACAGTAGAAACCAACATAGAAATAAATTAAAAACTGTCATAAACACACTGAAATATGTGAAAGTATTTCCTTTTTTCTGCAGATTGCGTTATGTGTTCACCAAAGATTTCCAATTTTTGTGACGCGTATATAATCTACTAAAATTTTTCAAGTTAGATTCTGTTGCTGCACGCCAACATGCACTGAAAATGAGGAAAAAATTAAGAAGCATGTTGTACCATACCAACATAAACGCCTGGCCTGGTTCATGGTAATGAAAGGTTCAGCGAAATAGGCAAATTATTAGGGCGATATTCACCGACAAATCATCTTAAACTATCAGCTTTATTAGTGCAGATTTATGAGCGCTCATAACACCTGGGGGAATCCCGTACCCACTCTAAAGCTAACAACAGATATATCTCGAAAATTTCGGAAATATATCGCATCTGGAAAATAAAGGGGTTTCTTTGAATCCATGTGAAAAATATCCCTTGGGAACATTCCATGGGAAAAATTTGTATGATTTCCCCTATCTGTCAAAATACTGAAAATCGAGTGGTTTCGGAATTGGCTGATGTATTGCAAAATACGAGTAAGATGATGTCCAAATTCTAACTAGGGGAAAATAATTTGCTTAAAGTAATTTGGCAAATTCAACTCGTAACACAGATACAAAATAGATATACGATATTCAGCTTCCACTTCCCCTGTCGGCTCATACCCGCGAATGGGCGGTGCATAACACTTTGTCGAAATCTCTTTCGGTGAATATACGTGAAACATAAAATTGACATTTCCTGAAGTTTATTTACAAAAGTCCTATACACATGGCCGAAATACCATTTTTTTTGGAACAACAAAATTTATTTATATTACATCCGCTATGGATTTTGGTACTTTTGTATGGCAGATTATTCTGCCGTCTCTGCCATCTCTGCTTTAAACTATTATCTCGTTTTCCATTGCACAGACAAATTATTTTCACTCATTAATTTCGACACACAAGAACGTCAGTGTCAAATGAAAAAATACAATGGCTGAATTAATTGATGGTTTGAATCGATGAATTTGTATAATTCGTAAATAGTATATAATAAATCGAATTATAACAAAAAAAAGTAACAGAATTAAGAAGGAGTATCCAAACGCTATTTTTGATTACAAAAAGTAAACATTCTATTAGGGTACTTAAAGATATAGGTACTGTTCTAACATTTTTTCGGAATTGAAGGTAAAATTCATAGTAGCGTACTGTATAGAGTTTAGTTTTATATACTCCACTCTTCTTGGTTGTTGTACTACTTATATCCTGATGTAGATGTCACCCGGGAGCAGGAAACGTGTGATAAGATTAATCACACAACCTGTATCAAAAACAATGCATGATCTAAGCACTTCCATATTGGTCAATAGAGAAAGCAGAACTGACCGTTTGCATATCACTGATGACCAGTCAATTCTTCATCATCACTTTTATTGTCCTGTACTGCCCTAGGGACTGGTGTGGTATTGTCCAACTACGTTACAAATAAAGCAGGCGTTGGGTTGTCTCAGCGGTTTGGTGCTGCTTTTCTTATAATGGCCGAAATTGGAGCAGTTGTAACAACGCACATCGGAAATCTCCTTTTGTTCTCAGCAACGGGCTATGTTTTGTTAGGAGTTGCGGCAGAGAGCGACATGGTGGATTTCTTCTCAAGCTGCTGAATACGTTTATTCTGGTTTCAATCCTGGTCAAAAGGTCGGTGATTGTTCTGGCAATAATAAATGTTACAAGCTCTGCCACCGGAACGTATATTTTCGCAGCCAAAGCTTTCATGGCAATGAAAAATTCCAAACCCGATTCGTTTGACAAAATTCGTCATTGCTTCAGCTGTCGATATATGTCTCGGTGGGTAACTTGGCGTCTAAAGGTTTCGATGAGGGCATCCTTCAGTTCAGTATAATTTATAACACCTTGCATGCCCATGAACTCCTTCGTTGTCTCTTTCAGCAACCTACGCACACCCAAGTAAATTTGGGTGTTGTTGCGTGCTCCTCGAGTTCACAAAAGGAATTTTTCCCCGTGAACGGATTAAGTGAGATTTCTCTCTGCTGATAATAAGGTCAGAGAAGTCTTGTGGGCCACCTTCGATCTCTCTTATTTGTTGGTGCAGCACTAACATTTGTGCTAGTAGTCGCTCGCCGTGCTTCTGATTGCTCAAAACGTTCGGCGGTTCGTTCATCGGCTGGGTCGTCTGTTGGTTCCAGTGGTCTGCGAGTTGCCACCAATTCCTCGTACAGTAGGCACAACTGCGTAACTGTTTCGCTTGGTGGAAAATCAATATTTGCGGCCAAGAGCGCATCGGTCATTGTCTGCCGGGATATTATTGTGCTCGATATTTATGGTGAAAAAATTAAAATTAGTTGCTCTATTCTGAGGCAAGACCCCATATCTGACATGAAACCCCTCCAATGTCAAAGAAAATTCAAGATTAATCTTTTTACTTAAATCACTCTATAGGCGATTTTCTTTTTTTGCCCCGAGCAGGGAACAGAGCGGGGCCCGAGCGATCAGAGCTCGCTCCGAGCTGAACGTAACCTGAGCGCTCCGAGCTAATTAAGAAACAGAATTGAGCACTGAACTGTCATTAGATAATTTTTTTTCTATTAATTTTCAAAATAGTCAGGATTGCGTCTGAAATTGGTGTTTGTCAAGGATTGTTTCATTTAAATTATAATTTCTAGTAAATAAACTATGGAAAAAGCACAAATAATGAATGAAGTCAGCCGCGCTCAGCTTTTCGCTCTATGTGTTCGGTGATTTTTAATCGAGCTCATCGAGCGAGCCCTGAGCTAGCTCAGAGATAAAAAAGAAATACAAATTTTGTGCTCAGAGCGCTCCGAGCTAAAAAAGTAACACAGTTCTTTTTTTGACAGCTCAGTGCCCCGCTCGGAGCTAAAAAAGAAAAACGCCTTTTAAGCTCTACTTCTTCTTTACGGTGGCTGTCACAAGAATGTCAGTTATCCTTTACGGAAGTCCATAGTACAATATGGCCTCCGGAAGTATATAATACAATATGGCCTTGCCTGTTAATTTTATTACTCTACAAGAGGGCGCTGCAATATTAAGGTACGTTAACATTCAAATATAATACGAGTATTAAAAGTACTTTAGCATTAAAGTTTTCTTTACACATTCCAACATATTCATTTTTTATTTAATTCGTATTTTTTTATACAACAGAGAAAACTAAAATATCTATGACTACAGGTTTACCAAGGCGATGCAAAGGCACTTCGACCCATAAGATCTTTTGTACCATAGGGACCAGAAGATTTTAGTTATATAGGTGTCGTTAAATTCTTTTGAAAAGGTTTTTTTTTTTTTTAGACAAAACGGCTTCTTGCCTTACTGATGATGGAATTCATTCAACTTTTCTCTACACTTGGTCCATCGACTACTCAGAAAACGGGATGGTCTGAGTAGGAAGACAAAACAACTTTTAACACTAGAAACTCTTTATGATCTTTAACACCAGAAACTCTTTATATCCACTTAAACCAATTTTAATAATAACTTGTTCAGTTCCTCCTACCAACCACAAAGTGTCCTTCTTCGTTGGTGTCGCTATCTGTACTCCCCACAATAATTGTTCTTTCCCTAGTCCCTACCCCTCTGTACAGTCCAGTGTTGTCGTTGTGCTTTGTTACAAGTGTAACCGTGATAATATATTTGTAGTGGCAAATATTCTTGTTACAAACTGGTATAAAAGCAGCTGATCAGATCCGTTTTGACGTTTGCCTGCCCCATATGGTACACAATACTGACAGAAATGAAAAAGTGAGAGGAGTGAAAAGAAATTCATACCGACAGAAAAGCTGTACGAGGAAGCAAAATTGATCCCAATTGATCAATACATGCTTCAGCTCTCCAGCAAAATCCTAACGAACCATCCGAATCTAGAAGTTCAGGAACTCCTATAGGAGCACCTTGATATCTTCAAGTTCGAGCCATGACAGACGACCAATATGAAGTCATCATCCACAATGAAGAAGCACCATTCTACGAGAGAACCAACAACCAGCATTACGGACGATGATTCCTTGTGTTAAAACATTTTAACCTCATTAAAAATAATACTTTATATATATTAAATATTAAAAAAAAACATGTATAGGTAGGTACTAGATTAAGCAGACAGTAATATGACTTTGTAAAAAAATAGTATAAATTGACAAAAGAAGAGCGTTCTTATTGTTGAGCCGACAAGTTTTAATTATAGTAATTTATAGCAATAAGTTTAGTTTTAAGCAAAGTTGGTAATAAAACAAATTGAAATATAGAAATTCTTAATCAAAGAAAAAAAAATAATAAAAAGCATAAATCGTTGATGCGCGAACTGGTGTGGTGATTGGCTCTAATAATTTTCCTTTTTAAGACGATTATGCTAAAAGATGTTTTTAACTTGTTTCAATTTGAAAGCGTTCTTTGAAGACGAATAAATAACTTCACTGAGAGATTTTGCTGATTTCAATGGAGGAGAAGTGGTAAATTGTGTGATTATCTTAGGAACATGCAATTTTTTAGGTGGCTTTGTTTAATTTAAAAAATAATGAGCGGATTGGTGAATATGTTGTCAAACAAAATTGAGGGGAAGAGTTGGATAATCTTAAATTTGTTCTTTTTAGGACAGATTTTGATTGAATTAAAATGAATGAGGTTCATGGTGATTAATATTGTTATGCTAATTGAAATGAAAGTTGAAGTAATAGATGAAATAAGTGCCCAATTCCAAATCTGATGTTCATTTACTCGCATCATTTTCGATCTGGGTGGCCTGCTTCGTGGGATCTTGAGATTTAACTATGTTTCCACAGGGTTAACCACGCTCACGCAACTTCGTTTCTCGACTAATGGTAAATGTTTGTTTTCTGGCAGGCGCTATAAGCGCTTTGAAATTAGCACCCAATTCCAAATATAACTTCCATTTACTCGCATAATTTTCGTTTAAGGTGGCTCGCTTCGGCATCTTAGGATTCTTCATTGGAATAGACAACTATTCAACTCATGTACCCACGCTCAAGATCTGGTTATTTCCCAGACAATTGCAATGAATTTGCGTACAAAGAAAAGTGGGAAAAGATCGCCAAGCCGACGTGAAAGCACACATCGTCATTGATCGAATAACTCTCGTGACCATCGTTTGGCAAGTGATAGAGGTTTGATTTCAGGAAACTCGCAGTTGCCTTGCAAATTGAACGCGCCCATTGTAACATTAAAGCCCAAACATTTGGGCTTACAGGCACTTTGGAGCACAAGAAGACTGAATCAATGCTTCTTTTTTAAAATATCAAACGCAAATAGAGCCTCAATTGAATATACGACTGGCGATCCTTCGATTCTTTTAACTAAGCTTACCATGCCCTTACTTTTGGAACTTAATCGATATGGTGATTAAAAACTTAATTTGTTTGTCAATTGTAACTATTAATTGTTTTACGACGTCGTTTCCACCTTACTTTTACCCGTCTTCGTTTCTTTTGTTGTTTAGCAGCGAATATCTTCCTTTTCAATAATTCGCTCACGTGAAAACTATCCAGTCATACCCAGTAACAAAATATTATGTTTATAGGTATGGTCACGACAAGAGTTGTGCCTAAATTGTATTTAATATAAAATACTTACTTACTATAGTGAAGTCATAAATAAAAACTAAAATTGTTCTTTTTTCCGATATTCGACTTCTTTTCTGTCAAAAACTATAATCTGGTTTTCGACTTATCGTAATACTTACGACTGTTATCACTTATCACTAACCACAGCATTATTCAAAGTTAAATCCTCATTGTAGAGAAAATGTTTGTTTAATTTTAAATTAAATACAAATACAAATGTAAATGAAAAAGATCAAAATATAATGAAAAAATGTCGTCCAGCAATTAATATTTACAACTTCTTCTTCTTCTCGTAGAGGGACTGGAGTGCCTTAAGAAGGTAGCCAAGATCCTCGGGAGTTTTAATCTGGTAGTTAGCGTATGTCTTTAAGTTCGGTAACTCTGAGACACGGAAAGTTCTACCAATTCCACTGAGCATTTTCATGGCATCTTCATCAGTGGTGTCATCTCCAGCATAAATGATTTTCAATTTAGTTGCCCATTCAGCATCAAATTGTTTCTCCAAGATCATCTTGGTGCCCTCACCTGCCAAAATTAAATATCACACATCAGAAACACTGAATATATCCTACACAATGGGCCCTTAAAAATAATTTAGTGGTCCGATTATTTTAAATTTCCTTTTAAGCTTCACACTTAATATGTTAGTCATGTCTACATATATAAATACGTGAGTATGTATCTACAATCCACATGTCGATACAAAAAAAACGGCTTTGATTTATTTCCGTCGATTGGAACAATATTCGATTCGGCTTTTGGCCGCAATTATTATAAATTTCGAGAATAAAAACATCGAAAACAGATCGCGAGCATTCGAGAGATCCCATTCCATTCAAGATACATATATCCAAAATAAAAATACAAGTGAAATCGGAGGAAAAACAAAATGTTATTTTTAGTCGCGCAAGTAGGCGTTTGGGGTAGATGAGCGCTTGTTCACTTAATATAGCTTCTCACGTTATGACGGAACGATATGCTGTAGCGAGTACACATACGAATACGGATAGCTATATCCTGCATATTTGGTCGGCCCACTTAAACTTAATAAGTGTATAGTATTTTTGCACTCATCTCTGTTGCAGGGAAGGCGAAATTTCAGACTTTGATGGAACACCACCACTTTCGAAACTAAAAACAAAATTTTGAAATGAAAGAAAAAAAAAAACCGCGTTCACAGATTTATGAAGGCATAGGAAAATCAAGCGAAAATGTATTTTTTGTTTCTGCCTCTATTTCTTTACTTATGAATAAGTAGATATTGGTTGGTTTTTTATTCCGCCCACGTTCGAATATTTACGAGAGCCGCGAGAGATAAATAATGTCGTGAGCAATTGAAGCAGCCGTTAGTTTTAATTGCCTTGCACAGGTGCAGACGGAAATTTAAAAATTGTACACATTTTTAAATGGACAACATTGAGAAATTTTAATGAAGCGAGACATGGTTTTAATTAAAAAATAGCTTTCGTACTTACCCTTATCCCAGTTGACCCTTGGCTTGCCTTCCAATGCATATGGAGTTTCAATGATCTGGAATCCATGTGATTTAATAATACCCTTGGCTGTTTCGACGAGTTTGGCCTTTAACTTGTCGTTGACCCCTTTGTAGCGATAAGAAACGGAAATCTGCTTGTCCTCAACCCATGCCCCGCTGCAAACGACCTATGGAACGACCAAGCTTAGTTTCTGCAGTTGGTGTGGGTTTGAGGATTTTTCAACTTACCTTTTCCCTAAGTTCTTCGACCAGCTTCTTGTGCTTCTCCAGCAGCTCTGCAGGCATTTCGATTTTGAACTTTTTGCCTGAGGGATACTCTACTTCTAAACCATGGTTGCCAGCGTACGTTACATTCGGCAACTTTAGGTGATTCTTGATTTCAGCCAAATCACGCCCGGAGAAGATAACGAGGAATATCTTTTCGTTTTGTGACAACTTCTTAATGTTGATTTCATTCTCCTTCGGCATTACGGACAATTCCTCGGTGAGTGGAGCCAATGTACCATCGTAATCCAAGAGAAGGGCAACCTGATCCTCCAAAGGATTGATGAAACTAAACAATACCAATACCACTCACAATGATAACAATTCAAATTTTGACTAACAACAATACACGTACCCCTCAAGGTTCTTAACGTAGTCCTCTTCCTTCTTGAGGATAGGAGCTTTCTTTTGTTCAGCCATTATTTTTGTCTGTTTATTCTAATTTTCACGAAAAGTGTGCCCACCGACTGACACAGCACTACTGACAAAAAACATTTTGAAATCATCCTATGAGCGGGTGTTTTTTGCCGAAATTCCCGACATATGTAACACACATATCCATATCCATATAATTCTCTCAAATAATCTAAATTTAATATTTTTACTCTCATGCTGTGGAAGCGACGGCGTCGTGCGCACATAAATAATTGTTTTCCTATTCAAAATTAAAATTAGGGAACATTTATTGGTAGTGCCGCTCGAATGAGCTCTGCATAATACAAAAACATTGTTGAAAAATTCATTAATTTCCTTTACGTTGTGCTAGAAAAGCATCGATATAACTTTTGGAAGAAAAATCATACAAATCAATTTAGAATATGTACAGTGGAAGCCAACTTTACTATTGAATTTTAAGAACTTTTTTGTCAAATGAAATCTCTTTTTTGCTTAGCAAAAACCACTAACGGAAAAAGTAAATTCAAATTCCTGGATTCGGTTATTCGGTGGAAATAATTTTCTCAATAGCGGACAACTTTTATCCCCCGTTATCTTTGTTTAAAAATAAACACAACACTCTTGTACAGGCAACGAATGATAAAAATTTTAACCTGTCTTGTGATAAAAGCGATGGAAAGTTCAGCCTTTGTACTTGTTCGATGGCACCACTTGCCATTGTCCGATGCGAACTGACATTTCACATTATGACTGATTGTCATTCCATGAGATAGCAGAAAGTCAGTAACACGCGGTTATTATTTTCCATTTTTGTACACTAGTTAGTAGTTTTAATTTTAATCATTTCTTTGAATAAAGTTAATTTATACTAGAAGCGCATATATTTCATTCTGTGCTTCCACCGGAGCACCTACGCAACAGTACCTATATAATGGTACGGATTTGATTCGAGAATGCAAGAGTCTTAGTGATGGTGTTTAATCTTATTGCATTGATTCGCCATATTTTGGACAACATTCCCAATGTAGAGTCTTCTTCTTTTCCCTTTATGGCGGTGAGACTATGATCAGGATTAAAGGGATCATAACCCTCCTATTTAACTGGTCGCCGGTTCGACCACAAAAAATAATGGCAGGCCTCTCGATTTTGAATCATTTTGCCGCTGAGGCAAATCAAATGCTGGCGTTATTGCATTTGTGTGATCCAACAGTTTTTAGACCTTCCTCTCTTTCGCGTTTATGTGGGAAGGTTGATTGATATTGCCTTTTTGACAAGGTTCGTAGGATCTCTCCCTTGAACATTCCTGTACTAACTGAGCCGGTCGCGCTCCATTTTTTTCGAGATAAGTTCTTTGACGTGAAGGCTTCCTCGTATCTTCGAACTTCTTATTCGATCAATCTTTGTTACTCCTGCTGTCACGCGAAGTTTCTTCATCTCAGCTGCCGTTAATTTACCCTCATCATTTTTGTACACCTTCCAACATTGTGAACCGTATGTGAGGGCCAGGCGCACAACTGCGGTGTAGAGCTTTCCTTTCAGCTTAGGCGGCATTTTTTGATCACAGAAGATGGCTGAGTTTTCCCACTTCATCCATGCTACGCTTACAGGATGCTAGATCCCAGATATTTGAGCTTAACGCACTTGCTAACCACTCCTCCATTCATATAAATGTCTGGAATAGGTCGGAGTGGATCAGAGAACGTGCAGTACAAGTATTCTGTTTTCTTTCGACTAATTCGTAACCCATTCCACTTCAAAACTTCCACCCTTACATCAAGTGGTCGTTGCACGGACGTTTGATCCTCGCTTATGATGGCTCTCGTCAGCAAATAATAACTGATGCACTTTCGTCACTTTTCCTTCAAGCAGATAGTCAAGGACTTAAATAAATATTAAAGGACTTAAGACGCTTCCCTGGTGCACACCGACTTTGATTGCGACCTCCTCGGTGACGCCAAGGGAGCATCTTACGCTTGTCTTTATTCCCTCATACATATCAATGATCATCTGAACGTAGGTGTCGGGAACTTCTCGTCTTATCGCCACCCACAACAGATCCCTTGGTTGTCAGTCAAAGGCATTTTCAAAATCAACCAACGCGGTGCAAATCGATGTTTTTCCATCATGATCGTTATAATTTGGATTGCATCGATGGTTGATTTACCTTCGACAAACCCTAGCTGGTTTTCAGATAGTCGTATTATTTTCCGCATTCGGCTAACTAATACCTGCTCAAATATCTTGATAGTTTGTGACATCAGTTTGATTGAACGATTTTTTTTTTATAAGATACAAAAAAAAAAAAAAAGGGCATTGGATCGCTTCTCATCAGTTTGGAGATGAGAATCCTGAGCCATTTGGACCCGATGTCTCTCATCTCTTTCCAGAACTCAGAGGGTATCTCGTCCGGCCGAACTGCTTCCGTTTTTTTTTGAGTCATTTACCGCCTTCGTGGCTATTTTGAAAATGATTGTCCCGCCGTTCGAGCTGGTTTGTCATAGTTCGTGGACAGCCTGCTTTCTATCAGCAGCCAAAGAAGACATTTCTTCTAACTGCCGATAAAGGCCCTTCACACACTTTGCTTGAATTTGAGTGCACTTTTTCTTTCCTAATGTATGTAGAGTATGTATACTTATTTTTCAATTTACAGTTCTCCCAATATGCCAAACTTGAGTTGATTTTCTGGCGGACAGTTTTATTTAGACAAGAGGTTATCGAATCTAAAAAACAAAAAGAACAAGGCTTACAAACTCCTCAGAGCAAATATAGCTATAGCTATATAGCTGCGTTGCGAACGGGAATTTAATATCTTAAATAAGTTTCTATACCAATCTCCGCAGAAACTAATTTAAAGTCTAATAGTAATTACTTTTGGAAGTTTATTAACTCCAAGAGAAAGACTAATGGTCTCCCTAGTCTTATGTTCTACCTAGATTCCTCTTCGGATGATAAAAATACGTTGTGCAACTTCTTCGCTTCTTTATACCCTATTCTAAGGGTATATTAATTTTGACGCATAGTTTGTAACATACCTTAATATTGCCCGTAGACCCCTAAAAGTTACTATATTTATGATCAGCATCGATAGTAATGTCGATCTAGCCATGTCCGTCCGTCCGTCCGTCCGTCCGTCCGTCTGTAGCCAAAAATTAGGCCTTTAAACTGGACCTAGAGAGCGGAAATTTTAACCATATACTCTCTAGGGTCCCGAAATAATCAAGTTTACGAATTTTTGAAATCCGCCCACAGACACGCCCACAAACTCAAAAAAACCAAATTTTGGATAAAATCGATTTTTGAGCTAGAAAGCTGAATTTTTTTATATATGATCTATGACTCCTAAAACTGCTAGGGATATAAAATTCTCAAAATACGCCCACTGACACGCTATATATATATACTCTCTAGCGACCCTTTATGCTTATGTGTTAATTTTTTTAAATCCGCCTACTGACACGCCCACAATTAAATAAAACAATTTTATTGAAACACCCAAGTTTGAGCTAGTGAGGGTTTTTTTCTATAAAATCCTTTAAATGTTATATAACAAAATATGTAGAGCGTTCTTAATAATTCAACCATACTTAGACTTTTGTCACTCCCACTTACAACAGTTCGCTCAAGCGGACTGTAGCCCGTCGCTATGTTTTTATTTGCACTCGCGTTGTGATAACACACGATCCCAAGCAACACTAATTTGAGGTACCTTTTTTACAGTTGCATGGGCAGCTTGATAGTGAATCGTGGATGTTAAAATGAGTAGTAAACAATCTCGAATGAATATATTAATTTTTGAGACAATGGTTACAATTCGCGCGCGAGTTACGAAAGGTCATCATGCTTCATGCTGACACAGCACCCCAAAGCCATCGCGATTGACCAGTTGTAATGGATAGCTGACCCATTGCGTTCATTGATCTTTTATTTTTGCATTATATTAAATTCTAACAATAACTAATTTAATTACCAAGAAATAAGAAAGTCAATTTAACATTTTTCAATAACTCATTTAATTACCAAAAAACAAGAATGTCAATTTAACATTTTTAGAAATAAGTCACTTGAATATTCATTTCCCAAGAAATTGCAACCTTGTCATTTTTGCATTAACGATTAATTGACTTTAGATATTGTATGGAAATCCAGAATCAGAATAAATTTGTCAGTCATAAACAATCGTAACTCGCGCGGATTGTAACCATTGTCTCAAAAATTAATATATTCATTCGAGATTTTTTTTTTTCTAGATTTTTGTATTTCGAGATTAAGCTTTCGAGATTTGTTTTTTCGATATTTTACCAATTCTAGATTTTTGTTTTCGAGATTTTTTCTTTCGAGATTTTTGTTTTCTGGATTATTGCTTTCGAGATTTCCCTTCTTATTCGACGTAAATATTTCTTGGTCATGTTTATAAGAGAATTCATTACCAAACAGTGTCCTGAACTTCTCAGTATGATAAATTTCCCTCTGTGGTCTCGTCGTCTTCGCAGTTATTTTAACTTTCGCAAAGATCTGCTTACTACAAATTTCTCTTTAAATGAGCCTATTGCCCGCTGCATCAAAGAAACTAACTCAATAATGACTTCAATCGATTTGTTCAGGAGTTATAGCAGGTTGGATTTTAAAAACAAACTTCTTATAACCTTACAACAAAGTTAGTATAATCGCACTACCGAATTCTTATTGTTTATTGTTCTTTTTTGTTTTATCTTTCGTCTATATATGAATTAACTAATAATAGTCAACAAATGCTATTGGAATTAGTCTGAGATATACACTCTATTGATGATGAAAATATAAAAAAAAATAAAAAAAAAATAAGGAATTGGTAGGTATATTCAGATTTTCGCAAGACCCGAATAACGGCATATTAGACAAAATTTCTTTACCTCAAAATCTGGTGGAGAGATTTCAAAAAAGTTTGACAATCAAACTTATTCTATTTTTTGAAACAAATTCGCAAAAATTTATAAAGTATTAATTCACATAAGAGTTTCTAAAAATTACAAAAACTTCACTTTTCTCAAGATATTGATTGAACTAAAGGTACAAAATATGGCATACTCAGTTTTTCACGAAAAACCTACGGTACTTTCGAAGCATGGGAATATCTCAAAAATGGGTAAATTGATTCATTTGCTTCAAATAGACACACTAAGATCTAAAAAAAAATACGATCAAAAGCCTTTTAGACAAATCAAAAAACGTTCATAAGATCACAACCACAAATTCAATTACGGTTATGTCTGCTTCAACCAGAAATTAGGTCTATGAATCCGCCTTATTGTGGTCAGATTAAGGAAAGAATCTATGACGTGACGTTACAAAATTTAAATGTGACAGCTACTACTCTTCAAAAAACTTGAAACAAGAAAATCATCAGGCTTATTTTGCCGTCATAACATTCGGATCAGTGTCGAGCATATATCTCTCATATATTTACACATATGCATGAAACATCATTATGCATGTTGTGCATACTGATACGACATATCCCTATTAAATGCGACTTTACGTTTATTAGCCATATCCAGCCTCTGCTGAAAACTAGAAAATTTAATGTCAAGATGTTTTTTAACTAACCCATTTACAAATGCAATTAAGACGAATCAAATATAGTCTACATTGTTACGATTCTTACCAGTATATGTATAGAAAATGTTTTTTTTTTCCTTTGGTTTCTAAATATATTTTAGGATCTTCGAAGGTCGAGCAGTTGCCGATGACTATTTTAAAACAGGATAGGTACCTACAAATTTAGAATATGAGGTATATAGCTACATCAGATATGATCCCATTTACTTATTTTTGTACATAGGTATAATAATACATATGTATATCGCATGTACCTTGATGCACTCATTTCTTCAAACGGGCTTTTACTCTTTCCATCTAGAAATATCATGAAAATGGAAAGCAAATATAACGAGCACGATGAGTCAAATGGAACTTTTCTATACGATTGATTTGTGTTATTGCCTTAATTTATTAGTATACGCAGCTAAGGAGAACATCTCGGATTTGTTAACGAAATGTTGGCATTGATCATCCAGATCGTTTCAACATATAGTTTTCCACGTCGAAAAGAATTGGGGTTCCAAAATAGCCAGGTAGATATAACATACTCCTCTTCACCCATATTAAATTGAACATAAGAGACTTGGCTTTAAAAACGCTTTTAAATACGAAGATTGATAAAATTGCATGAAAATTATAAAACTTTTAACTTATGCTATTTAGTTCAATCTACATTTTATTCGATTTATGCTAGGGCCTTAGAAATCATAAAACGTATTTCATGTAAAATAATGTCTACCTCTTTTCAACTACTGTTAAATTATTTTTAATAATAAATTTAATTAATTTCTTGCACTTTTTTGCTTTCGAAGCTTCAAAGACGCATCCCTAACTCCCAAATAGCTCAATTGCAACTTAAAGATAAAGAAACATCTTCTGCAAATTTTGATTCAACGAATTTGACAAGATATATAAATATATCAAACGCTCGCCGGACGCGGCGCCGTAATAGAATAATGTATTTATCAAAGCACTGTGTATAAAAAGCTTGATTTTATTATCGCCTGTGATCTGTTCTGGATCTGATTTGCATTCCAAAATACATATACCACAACAATAACACAAGATCCAAATGAAAAGGTGGATCTAATTATAATAAATTAAACATGGGCGATAATAAAATGCAGCTAATGTAATGTATAACAATCCTTGACCGTTTACTTTTATTTATCATTAACTAATTTCCTATAAAAATGTCGTACCTACTCGTATAATTATGTGTATTTTGTCTCGTACTAAAACATTCACTATTCTCAGACGTTATTTTTCCGATAATTTCAACAAAAAATTTAAATAATTTCCTTTTGGTTAAAGCATAATTTGCTTAGGACGTGAACAGACAGTGCCGCATTCAGGGACTGGCAAGACAGGCAGGCGCCAGGGGCCCAAACTTCAAGTGGACGCGAAAACAATCAGAAAAAATATAGAAAACAGTTTTCCAAACGATTTTGAAAACATTTTGAGGAAAAGCCGGACGTATGGAATTCGTTCCCGTGGTAGAAACGAATAAAAATAATAGTGAGTTGAGGTCCCATCAAAACATTTACCATGTCCGCTAGCAACACACCAATACCACACCACAGTTTTATAGGGTGTTTTTTTTTATAGAGGTAGAAAACTTCCAATAGGGATAACTGTCAAACTAGCTATCGTACTAATAAAGTGTGTTTGACATTTTTTTTCAATATGCTTTGGCAAATCATCGTGGAAAGACTTACGCCAGAACAACGTTTATTAATCGTTTAAATTTATTTCCAAAATTCGCGCTCTGTTCGCCAAACTTATAGTAGTAGTAGTAGTAAAATGATTTTATTTCAACATAATAACAAAAAGTTTAAAGTTACATTTTTTAAATCTAATTTTCGATTCAATTATTATGTTCAAAATACAAAACTTGCGATAATGACAAAAGTCGTCTGTCGAGTAGTTAAATTTAAGTTAATTTTAACAATTTAATAGAGTTTTATGCTGAATTTTTAAGAAAACTTTTATTGGTTGAATTTTCTCACTAGTTCATTTCTGTATGGTAATGCTACAGTGATGTAATTGTTCAGGTTATCGGAATCGTGGCAGTTCTCTCCATTTAGTATACGGATAACTTCATCGTATGTTCTGGTTCTCCCAAAGACACTTAAACGGAATTCTCTTAGACCTGGACATCTGCCTAAAAAGTGATGGACGTTCTCTTCTTCCCTCAAGTTGCATACAGTACATAATGAAGTTTCGTTCTGTCCAAACCTATTTCCGTTTAGATTAATTAGGTCACATCTTGCCTTAAAAATCCAAGTGATCTTGCTAAGTTCAAGCCCGTCGGTGATGTAGGTTGGTCCTTTTGAATAATCTAGATGTTTATATAGGTTAGGTTAGGTTGTAGTGGCAGTCGGCTGAGGCCGACACACTTAGGGCGGTGACAGGCCAATTGTGATACCACACGGATGTATCATCCTCCTACTCGTTGAACCAGTTGGAGCTTCTGATGAAGCTTGACAGACTTTTTATGTCAGCGTTAATGAGATCGTTAAGATCATTGTAAAAGAAGGATCCTAAATGGAGTTTACGCCTTTGAGAAAGAGCAGGGCACGTGCAGAGAAGGTGGAGAACTGTCTCCTCCTCCTCCTCGTCCATACAGCTTCTGCAGAAGTCATTTGCGTGGACGCCAAGCCTTGTAGCACGTCTGCCTATGAGACAGTGTCCGGTGACCACACCAATTATAGCACCAATGTGAAGTCTGTTTAGAGATATCAAACACTTAGAGCGTTTCAGATCCAGCTTTGGCCAAATCTGCGTTGTCGCTAGACAAGTGCTGCCACTTGTCCACCTAAGGTTACATTTCTCAATGGTCTGTCTCATAAACATGAGTTTGCATGTAGCGATTGGGATGCCTAGTGAACCTTTATCAGGTAAAAGGGGCAGTGTGGTTCCTTTCCTTACGAGTTCATCCGCCCTACAGTTCCCTGGAATGTCTGTATGTCCTGGCACCCAGCCTAGGTGGATGTTAAAATGCTTCGCCATCTCCACTAGAGATGATCGACAGTCACGGACTGCGATAGAGTTTGTGGACCCAGAATCCAGGGATTTTAATGCAGCTTGACTATCTTAGAAGATCCAGATATCCGTAACGGATAATTCGCTCTTCTTCAGCCACGACAGGACTTCTTTAATAGCCAAGATTTCTGCCTGGAACACACTGCAGTGATCAGGGAGTCGAAAGGAGAGGCTGAGATTCAGCCTGTCAGAGAACACACCACCTCCTACCCCCGCGTCAGTTTTGGATCCATCGGTATAAAAATGGATCGATTTATTTTCGACGGGTGGCCCTTCCCAGAATGTTCTGGGAGGGATCCTGACCTTGAAGTTTTTGTCAAAAAGGGTCTGAGGGGTGGTGTAGTCTATGTTACTGGGGAGGATTCCAAATTTTTTCAGAATAGATGCGCGGCCGATTTCATTCTCGGACCATTGGAACGTTGTTTTGAGGCGGATAGCCGCACTATCAGCCACTAGCTTACTAAAGATGTCCAGGGGTGTCAGGTGAAACAGAATGTCCATTGCAGCAGAGGGGGTAGTGCGCAGTGCACCACTCATGCAGAGACAAGCTGTTTGTTGGATTTTGCCTAGCTTATCGCGATTTATCGCTTTATCTAGGGCAGTCCACCAAACAACAACCCCGTACAAAAGTATCGGTCTTATTACCGAGATGTATAGCCAGTTGGTAATGCGGGGCTGGAGCCCCCATTTATTACCAATGGCTTTTTTGCAGGAGAAGAGTGCTGCTGTAGCTTTGCGAACGCTTTCCTGAATGTTAGGTTTCCAGCTAAGCTTTCTATTCAGAATGAGACCAAAGTATTTTGCGTCGTCCGAAAAGACTAGACTTGTTCCCCTGATAGAGGGGGGATCAATGTATGGAATTTTGTGTTTCCTAGTGAATAGAACAAGTTCGGTTTTGTGGGGGTTAATACCCAACCCACAACGATCTGCCCATGTGGTTAGCTTATTAAGAGCGTTTTGGAGAAGTTCTTTCAGGGTGTTTAGGTGCTTCCCTGAGGCGACAATTGGTCATCTGCATAGGCATTCACCCTGCAGCCCTCCTTTTCTAGGCACATCAGCAGCTTGTTCACCACTAAGTTCCAAAGGAGGGGAGATAGGACTCCACCTTGTGGCGTACCTCTACTGACAGATCTTCTGGCCGATGTCATACCCAGTTTCGAGTTTATAATCCGACTTGTGAGAAGTAGATTAATAAGCTCACCAAGTAAGTCATCTACCTTTAGATCTGACAGTGCATTTGTGATCGCGGATGTATTGACGTTATTAAAAGCACCCTCAATATCCAGGAATGCAACCATAGTGTACTCCTTAAGGTGAAGGGAGTATTCGATTGAACGTACTAACGTATGTAAGGCTGTTTCAACAGATTTGCCTTTGCAATATGCATGTTGAGCCGTAGACAGAAGTCTTGTATCTATGTTAGTACGTCGATGGATATCAATCAGCCTTTCTAATGTTTTTAGGCTTATGGGTCTGAGATCCTTAGGATTTACATGGGAACATTTACCGGCTTTGGGTATGAATACTACCTTTACTTCTCTATAAATGTTTATATACTCGTGTACTGCTTTCCGATGCCCTTCTTATATTTTGATGATGGGTTTCTAATTTCAGCATCCGCATTAGATCAAAGTTTTTTTTGGATCCATTCACTTTAGGAAGTTTCGCCCTCATCCCAATGCAGTCCGAACCTATGTCCAAGATGGTTTACCTCTCTTACCCAGAACAATTTCTTCCTCAAGAGTATTTTTGTAAGTTGATTTGGTAGTCTTCTTTCACTGTACTCGAACTTTGCTTTTGTTATATATCGGAGATGTAAATCAAGACTATAATAGTGTCCGTCTTCTGTTCCCGTCTCTAATGACAATGCGTAGTTTGGAGTGAATGCGGGTAGTTTAAAAATTCTTTTCAAAAAATAGCGTTGAAGTTCTTCTTGAAACATACCGAAACCCCAGACCTGTGCGCCATAAGTTTGGATTGCTCTGCAAACTGCCTGAAACAATTTCCATTTTGCTCCTAGACTGATGTTTCTTTTTGATATGAAGCACTGCCATGTCGAGTTTATGCTGTTCTTGGCCGAACTGTTTCTCTTCTCTAAATGCTTTGAAAACGACATCTTCGGTGTTAATACAAGGTGGCGCAAAAGTTGTCAGGTGGCACAAAAGTTGTCACCCGATGTTCTTCCGCTGTATTTTTTTTTATGAATAAAAAACTTTGGTTCTGCTTTTGGATTATGTTAATTGGTGTCTTAAGTTTTTTCTGTATCAGTTAACTTCACAAATATCAAAGTAGAATTTACATTTGCCGCCATTTGCAAAAATTATGCTTCTTCCGATAGGAAGATGACTTTTGCGCCACCTTGTACAACCCCTAAGTATGTATAGTTAGAAACTATTCGTGTTTGCTCTCCATTAAGTTTCCATTTTTCTTGACAAGATAGCCTTCCCCCATTTCTAAACACCATAATCTCTGATTTAGATAGGTTAACTTCCAGCCCCCATTGTTCGCAGTAAGTTTCCAGGCGCGTTATCATCTTCTGTAAAGCATTGACATTATCCGCCAGCATGACCATATCATCTGCATATAGAAGCAACCTTATGTTAAGCGAGTCAATATAGAGCCCTCCTTCTAAAGATTCGTGTAAATCATTTATATACAGCGCAAAGAGCAACGGCGATAGTAAGCATCCTTGCTTGACTCCAAAAAATGTATCAAAGTATTCGGAGAGTTCTTTTCCGGTCCAGAATGCAGATTGCGTATTAGCGTATATAGCTTCTAATAAGTTAACAAATTTAGTCGAGACTCCCATTCCATGTAGTTAATATATAAGTAATTTTCTTGAGATTTTGTCAAATGCTGCTTTCAAATCAACAAAAAAGCATATACTTTCTTTTTTTCTGCTAGCTTCAGGTGAACGATTGATGCTAGATTATGTTGTCAACCGTCGAGTATTTTTTCCTAAATCCCGCCTGAAATTCCGTCAAGATATCATTTTCTTCAACCAATGCGTACATTCTCTCGTTAAGGATTCCCATCATAATCTTTACAACACAATTCATGAAGGATATGCCCCCGTAGTTGCTTGGTTGATTTATATCCCCTATTTTAATGATAGGAACGATTATTGTTTTATTGAAAGCTTCTTCTATTTTAGGTTAGGTTAGGTTTAGGTGGCTGTCGGCAGAAGCCGACACACTTAGACCAATTTAGGTCCATTGTGATACCACGTATAATTATCTACCTCAACTCTGTAGATGGGACTGGCCAACGACACGCGGTTGTTCTCAAACGGTCCGCCATCTACGTACTAACCGCGGCCAACGTCGTTTAATTTCGGTGATCTGACGAGAACCGATTAACTCGACGTGGGATGGTTGTTGGTTTTCTTCTTTTCTTCTATTTTACATTCACTCAGAATCCTATTGAAGCCAATTGCAAGTTGTTCCAGGAACTCTTCTGTTGCATTTATGAAGAATTCATAGGTAATCCTGTCTTCCCCTGGTGCCTTATTTAGTTTTACTCTTTTCAGAATGTTTAAAATGTCATCTGCAGTGATAGCCCTGTCCAATGCTTCATCTTCAATAACATTTGGTGCGTAGATAATAGGGTTTGCTGTTTCATTTTGGGTTAAGGAGTGAACTGTTATATGCTCTAAACTCAGAAGCGAAAATTTGAGGGCAAATTTGTTGATCTTGGTTACGTATTTCTTTTGCCAATTTCCACCACCCCTTGCTGTCTTTTACTCTGCTAATTTTAAGGTCAAGTTGAATGTAATACTCAGTTTTATGCGTTCTGCAGACTAGCTTGTATTCTTTTTGAGCTTTTAAATAGTTTTCTTTCGCCTCCTGGTTTTCTGTTTTGCGAAAAGTGTTGAGAAGTTTATAACTTTTCTTTCTGGCTGCTTCACACTCATAAGTGTACCATTTGTTTTTTTGGTTTAAGGAGATAAACTTATAGAACACTTCCTCAGGTTTACTTCGTCCATCAGAGCAGCTAATACGCAATAATATGGATCAATTTATGGCCACATTTACCCCTTGTGATAATATTCATCCAAATCGAGCTCGTACCGTGTGTACAGAAGAAGCCATCGTCGCTGCAGAGAGTTTGAAAGAGGACCCGAAAATATCGATCCCGCAACTCGGTCTCTGCCCGTCCACTACTAGGAAAATTTTGATATAAGATCCACCTGGTGCAAGAATTAAAGCCAGCGGACCATCAATTGCATCGTGTGTTCTATGAATGGGGTAAGGATCAACTGGAAGTTGAACCAGATTTTTATCGTCAAATCATCTTCAGCGATGAGGCTCATTTCCGGCTTCACGGATTTGTAAACAAGCAGAATGGTCGTTTTTGGAGTCAGCACAATTCTCATGAGACTCTTGAGTTTACATGCCGAAGGCGTCATCGGCCCATTTGAATCCGAAACCGGTGCCAACATTATGGCGTGAATGGCGAACGCTAAAGGCAAATGATTCGTGATTTTTGTATTCCTCATGTCATTGGAAATCATTGGGAGAATAAATGGTTCCAACACGACGGCGCAACATGCCATACAGCGCGTGCAATCATGACTTTGTTGAGCCAAACGTTTGGTGATCGAATCATCTCAAGAAATCACTTGTGAGTTAGCCACCTCGTTCGTGTGATTTGACACCTTTGGACTACTTTTGGTGGGGGTACGTCAAATCTCTGGTCTATGCTGATAAGCCAACAACGATTGATCGCTTAGAAGCCAACATTCGACGCATAATTGACGAAATAAGACGTGGTATGCTCGAAAAAGTGGTGCAAAATTTGGACCGACAGGATGGTGTTCATAAGGCACAGTCGCGGAGACCAAATGTGATAAAATTTTCGAGCTAATAAGGCCAAAATTTATATAATAAAGTTTACATTATGTATATATAAAGCCTTTATATAAATTGAACTAAGACAACTTAAAGTATTTTAGAAAACATCTAACTCAAAGCTTTTTGGAAGTAGCGACGAATCTGTTGAAAGAATCTTAATAAAACCTTAATTTTCATAAACAAAACCTAAAACTAATTTAGGGTGCAAAAAGAAAGACCTTGATCTCTTTAATTTCACAACGCTATAAGCTTGACTTATAATTTAAGTGCAATATTTTTCATTATCTAGCCATTATGATTATACTACATATACGAGTATCTATATAATAGTTTATAAGCTTTCCTAAATAAAAACTCGAAATAAGTTTCCATTCCGTTCGCAAGAAATTACGAAACGAAATTCAAATTCAATCAGAACTTTTGAAGAGATTGCGCTGAAGGTATCTGTTGTGGAACAACATAAAAAAGCATTCATTCAGCTATTTAAAATCCATTACAGGTGGCAATGGTGCGATGGTAGTGTATTCACTTGATTGGCAGGTCGTGCGTTCGAATCCCGACCAGGGCCATGATTTTTATAAATTTATAAAGCAATTTAGGCGCCACCTGTGGGGAAAAAAATTCCATCGCACCAAACTTCTTTCCTATCCTTCTATTCTTTCATACAGTAAGTTGCACCCAAAAATAGGCAATGAATCATTTGCTGGGAGCTACTGACAGCAATAAACAAAATTCCGGCGCTATGGTTTCTACTATAAGGGTACTGTGTACTACAGAAAAAAGAAATCCCTTTAGCGCACGCAAATTATATAAAAAAAAACTGTGTGAAAAAGTTTTTGATAAATTTAATAAAATTTCAAATGGATAGTACTCGTGTTGAACACTTGTCGTTATTTTCTTTCTAAAATAGCAAATAACTAAACTAAACAAAACATTATATTTTTTTTTATTTTATTACTTTCAATTTTTAACCCTTTTCTATTTTACTTAAAATAAACCGCAGTATTTTATTTTATTTTAAGAAATTTTGCCATTTATCTGTTAAAAATTTGGTTTGTTTGTCGCGTTATGTCGCATTGCGGAAATGTGCACTGAATTTGATCGGATTAGTCCGATGAATGTATCGGAATGTATCCTTCCGAATGGATAATTTGATTGGGCCAAATATGTTTCGATGATAAAATCTATATTCAGTGGCGGATTTATGTTCGATGTCGCCCTAGGCCCCGTGAGATATGCCGCCCTTTTTGCTGTATGGAGAAAAAATTATTAACAATAAATATAAAATTTTAAAATATTTAAAATATTATGAATTCAAATTTATTAACTTCAATACAACATTTAATTAGTTAACATAGGTACAACTTTTCGTATAAAGTCTTAAATATAAATTATTAATTTGAATATAGCTTTTTTGAGTTCACATTTTCTTCTGTCTGGCTTTAGTTCGTGCGAAAACGTCAATTATATCATCGTAATCCAGTTCTTGTACCAACTGAGCTTCAATAGATAATAATGCAAGGGCATTAAGTCGGTCTTGGCCTATACTTGCACGTAAATAATTTTTTACCCTTTTCAGAGTTGAAAAAGATCTTTCTCCAGAACAATTTGTTGCTGGGATGCTCAAAAAAATTCGTAGAGCAATATCTAAATTAGGGTAAACATCACAAAGATTTTGTGAATGCAATATATTGCATATATTTTTCGCAGAACTTACATTTTCAGAATTTGCCAATGAATATTTAAGTTGATAATGAAAGTGAATACATTCATTTCCTAATGTTTCTTCTAAATCGTTAGGATACTTATTGACTAGTTTATTTGATTCATTTTTCAACTCATTCGTATCAATTTCAGATAGATTATCAAATAAATTGAACTGTGCATAAAGCTTATCATATACATTTTTACGTTCAGCTAATTGTGTACTTAGAGTATCCAAAATAGGGTAGTAAATATTTGTACGAAAATTTTCTTCGCCAGAAATAGGTGCTCTTTCATTTACCCGTGACTCGTCTGGCTGAAGTTTTCTGATTTTTCTGCGGCGAGTATATATAGCGATAATAATCTTGAACTCCAGACAGCGCTTTAGCTTTTTCTTCATATTCTAAAAATTGTTTATGTCTCATATCCTGAAGAAAAGAGGCCAACGAACCGTAGAGTCGGACTACGGATGATAAATCAATTTGGGAACCCTGAAGTTTCTTACTAACAGCATTAAAACGATCTAAAATTACATTCCAAACTATGACTAGTATTGCTGTTTCTAAATGCTGTAATTTCTGTTTTAATCCAATAGCTTCAGATCGTGTACTCGGTTTCTCGTCATTTCTCCAATAAAGTCCAATGCTTCAATTATTGCACACCACTCTTTTTCTAAAGCATAGCATGCATCATGTCGAGCAGACCATCGAGTTTGAGAAAGGCTTTTGAGTCTTAAATTTGTCTGTTGCGCCAGGACCTCCCAACGATGTGTAGATATCGTAAAAAAATTATACAGTTCTTGCAAAGTAGAAAAAAAATCAACTGCTTCAGGTACAGATTCAGCTGCACAAATGCCTACTAAATTTAGCGAATGGGCAGCGCAAGGAACGTAATCTGCTAATGGATTGATTGTTTTCATTCGTGCTTGAACTCCTGAATATATCCCTGACATATTACTTGCATTGTCGTACGATTGACCACGACAGTTCATAATGTCCAAACCATTTTTTTTTAATGAGTTTAATACAGCATCTTCAATATCCTTTGATTTATGACCAGTACTAGGTATAAATTCTAAAAATCTTTCAACGGGTTCACCATTTGCACGTACATATCTAATAATTATAGTTAGCTGGTCGACATGAGCAATATCAGGCGTAGAATCTACAATAATACCAAAGTACTTAGCGGATTGCACTTCAGTAGAAATGTGCTTTAATACTTGACTTTGAATCAGTAATATAATTTCTTCGTAGATTGTTTTTGATAAGTACGATATGTTGCCACTACCAGGATGCGCACACGACTTTAAATGTTGAGATAGAAATGGATCGAATTCAGCAACAAGTTCTACTGATGCTAAGAAGTTTCCATTACGGGGATCTCCAATTCTCTCTGAATGTCCTCGAAACGGCAGTCCTCTTATTGCAAGTGATTTAACGATTGCAATTATCCGATACAATATTTTTTTCCAGTACGAAATTTCTTCGTCGAGCTGTTTTAATAAATGTTGATCAACACGTCCTTGAGCTACCGCTCGAGCTTTTAAGTTACTAACATTAGTTTTATGAACGTCAGAGTTTTCGTGACCTTCAACGCGTGCTTTTGAGTTTTTCCAGTCTCGGAACCCTTCGCAGGTGAAAGCATTTGTTTCACCACATCTACTAAATAGTAAGCATGGAATACAAAATACGGATCCTTTAGTTTCTGAATACATCAACCACTCACGGCGTTGAATCTCTCCATTCTTCAAAGTTCGTTGAAATAAATTTTTCGAGCAATATCTTGTTTTATCACTATAAACATTTTTAGAATTTTTAAAATCAATAATATGAATATTATTTTGTGGTGCACCGTTTAAAATGATATATTCTTGAGTTTCTTCGTTTAAATTCCATAAGAAGGGATCACTACTGATTCCTAAAACATTACCTGCAATTGAACTGTCACCTAATAAATTAGTTGAAGGAGAACTTGACTGTATTTCTTCAGTATCTTTTGGTGAAGGAGGGCTTAACTGTCTTTCTTCGATATTTGGTGTTGAAATCTCGTCTATTTTCTGCTGAAGAAAAATACATTATTTTTAAACAACTGATAACTCTTTTTCTTATTCTCTTATTTTCTTAAGCCGGAACCACGCTTGAAAGGTAACGTGTGGTGTGCTGTCGCGTTCTGTGCACACTTGGATTGTGTGCTGTGGTTTTTATTTAAATGAATTCTGATTTCTAGATCTTTCACATACCCAATTTCAGATAGTATATTTGTCTCGTTTTATTGCTCCATAGATCGTTGTGGTGTGGCGCAGTCGTAATAGGAGCGATATCGACTCAACGCGCCACACTGCACCACACGACAAAAACATGTTTCTACGCATATGAAATTCATTGGAGTGATAGCAAGAAACCACACGTTACAAATGTGATTCCGCCCTTAGATTAAGAACAACGTTACATTCAATTTAAAAAAAATGTTGATAATTATAGTAAAATACTTACAGTAGATGAACATAATGGCTGTTGAGCATTATTAGAAGTTTTTGACGAACTTGTTAAAAAATTTGATATTTTTGGGATTTTCTTTAGTAAATTACATTTTTTCGTAGATTCTTCTGCCTTTCTTTTACGATATTCAGCACCACTGAGTTTATTTCGATATGCACTCATATTTGATTATAAATTTATATCAGAATTGCGACAATTTTACTTGTAAATTTGAATTTGTTTTAAACTGATGAATAAAAATTTTGCATTCCGCAATCACTTCACTGAAAAAAACTGAGAAATTCACTGCCGATTTTTTAGTGTATTATTTTCAACGGCCAATAATATTGATCTAAAAAAAAATTGTATTGCACCGGCAAATTAAAGGGTAAAGTCGGTAAAGCCTATATTCAAAATTTTTCATAGATATAAAGGTAAATTAATCCACAAAAATTATCAATTTCAAATTACAGTCAAACTTGGACAACCTTATTTTTTTATAACTCGAACAAAATTATGTGGCAACAACGTTTAGAGTTCAAATCCCATACATTTTTTTCCCTGATAACTCGAACAAAAAAATCGCATATGCATCAAGCAAGTCGAACTTTTTTAGGGGAATTCCCATTTAGTGAGAAGAAATAACAGCATCACGTATTCATTTTAAATTCGAATTTTTGAAGCGAATTTTCATTTGAAAAGAAAACGAGATACTTACCTACATACACACAAAAATAATTATGTAGGTTTAAGAAATTTGATACCGACATGTTTCGTTGCTGGTTGGAAGTTGTAAGTACATACATATATGTACATACAGGCAATAATTTTATGTACGAGTATGTTGTAAATACTTATGTACTACATTAATGTAAAATGTGTTAGACTTAATAAAAGCACAAAATGTGTGTGCATATGTATTTCAGATACATATTGAATTGTTTGATTATTTTAATTTTGAGGAACAATTTGGATAAATCGAAGTCTTGATAAGTCGAGCTTTTATTGTGGATAATAGTAGTTTGAGTTATCGAATTTTGACTGTATTCTAACATTTTACGGTTCTTGATTTTCAGGGTTATCAAAATTTTGCCGCCCCTAAAATCATGCCGCCCCAGGCCCGGGCCTTACGGGCCTAGGCGTAAATCCAGCACTGTCTATATTAAGTATGCTCTTTGCGTTTGGTGCGCTTCGTATTTGTATTTGTATTTGTATTTATTTATCATAATAATTTGCTATGCAATAAGAACTACATTCTTTAAGTATCAAGTAACCATTAAAACCGCAAGGTTTGCATTATGCGTACTGAATTGGGTTGATGGTATTATGCCACCTTCTAAAAAGAGGTCTCGACTAATAGGCTTAACTTCAGTACATGTAAGACGTATGTGTTGCTTAACTATTTTTATTACAGACGTCTGTTTCTCTCCGTTTAGGCGGGAGTTTAGTTTTTTTGATTTGGAAAAATTTATATTTATAAACAACGTCAACCCTTACAATAAAATACTAAAACCGTATTCAAAGCCAGAAATCTGGTATTTAATTCATTTTTGAATGAAATTATTTTTATTAAAAGTTTTTGAAAAAAATACTTTCAAAGTCAAAATTTTGAAAATGAATTCTTGTGTGAGACATCATCACAGCCAAACCACTGGACCAATTGACTTCATATTCACAAAATTATGTAAGTTATGTTGCAAGAATTGTTCGTATTTATGTGTGGTTGTGAAAGGTGGCGCCACATTATAACTTCTTTACCAATTGGCCGATTGATCCCTTATTCTCGCGATATGTCAGTTATTTTGTGAGAAAGCGTTAAGGGTAGGTGCTGCGCACTAAAGCATCTACTGAGGTTCTGCCACAATCGATAGTTAGCCATGTTTTATTATCCCCAAATAAGTGTGTTGTCATCGCCAAATAAGTTCTCGTTTTATTTCAGAATTTATATGAAATAAGCATACCGTGTTTTTGTTCATTGCTAATTAAGACTATGAATCATTATCAAATAAAATAAAAAAATGTTTAGTTGATAAATAAAATTCAACCCATGTACTGCATCTGTTCGAAATCTATTAAGGTCGGAAGAGTCAAATTTTAATTTTATGGAAATTGTTGACTTTAGAGTTCATATTGGAAGTTCCGCTGTGCAAGTGGTCGTTGCAGATCTATACAAATCAAAGTCATAGTAAAACAAGACTTTTAATTCAATTGGATAGATCTAGAATAAGAGTATGTTAAAAAGACAAACAATTTAGAAACGAATGTAGACTAGGGCGAAACAAAGTCAGCCAGGTTCCACAAGGCATTCATTTCGAACTGCTTAATTCCTTTACGTCGAAGTAGTGTTTGTCAAAATTAATAGGATACTTATTCTAGATTATTGTTCCTTATGCGAACGCTCTAAATTTAACTATATCTGATAATTATTAGCTTTCGGCATAAAAACTATTTTACTGACTAATCTTACATATTATGTTTTCATCGAAAAAATATAAAAAAAACTCGGCATCTTTATTAAATTTTGTGAATTGCTTTTCCGTATCAAATGGTAGAAATGTCCGCATGAGTGGACGTGGTGCGAAAATTTGTTTGGGTGATTTGTTAGTTACTTTCGGTTTTTTAAGGATTAAATCGAAAAAAAACTAATTTTCTTTGTCAAATCGTCCGTGGCAAAAACGCTACATGGGCGAATTTGCAAGAAAGGTTTTTTTATACATATCAGCGAAGAACACGACCTTTGTTTCCATTTTTCGACTAAATGGGCGGAAATCTTCACACTTGATCATTTCGGTTTAAGCATCAAAATTGATGACGGACGGACATAGCTAGATTGATATAACGTTTGATGCTGATGACAAATAGAGTAACTTCAAAGGGTCTACGACCAAAATTAAGCTTAAAATCTTTGAGTAATAATTATTTTACACTTAGGATAATAACTGTCATTTGTCAAAAATACACATTTCAAACTAATGTTAATGTCATCGAAGCGGCAATTTCAAATGGCAAATAAAAAAAAGAAAAGAAAGGAGAGGTTGTATTCTTGTCTCCTTTACCAATGCTGACAAATAATACCTATGCCATTCCATTTCAGACGTTTACAATTCACTATTCATTTGGAATTTTTAATGACCATATGTTAAGCGCAGGTACAAAACTTTGTAAATCTGTGTAAATCTGGAGATCACCGGTGTAGTCAAAGGTAAATCAAAGAATTATCAATAATGAAAGCATGCACGTGCCGATATCCTTAAAAAGAGGCAAATCACTCCTGGATTACACAAATGCAATAACACCAGCATTTGAATGGGCTCAATGAGGAGCCTGCCAATTTTTATTGAGTCCGAATCATCGAACCCCACAAGCGGACCAGTGGGTATGCAGCAAAGTGGGGGGTTATGATCCCCTCAACCCTGATCATAACCTCGCCGTAAAGGATGAAGAAGAAGAGGGCAAGGGCTAAACAACATTCGTCGGGTTCCACTTAGTCTTAAAACGTTTTTGTAAAGATTGAAACAAAATAATAAAATAAACATAGGGACGGGCTACAGTCCGCTTGGGCGAACTGTTGGATACCCTATTCTTATTCCTATCCCCCATAAGTGGGCGTGACAAAAGTCTAAGTATGGTTGAATTGTTAAGAACGCTCTACATATTTTGTTATATAACATTTAAAGGATTTTATAAAAAAAACGCTCCCTAGCTCAAACTTGGGTGTTTCAATAAAATTGTTTTATTTAATTGTGGACGTGTCAGGGGCCCCCCCCCATGAGAATAAAGGGCCCCTAGAGAGTATATATTATAAATTTCAGCTCCCTAGCTCAAACTTTGCATTTAAAAAAAAAAAAATAATAATAATTGTGGGCGTGTCACTGGGCGGATTTTGAAAATATTTACACATGAGCATAAAGGGCCCATAGAGAGTATATATTATAAATTTCAGCTCCCTAGCTCAAACTTTGGATTTAAAAAAAATAATATACCCTTAGAATAGGGTATACAAAAATTATTTAATTTATTTGTGGGCGTGTCAGTGGGCGGATTTTGAAATTTGTTTATCCCGAGCAGTTTTAGGAGTCATAGATCATATATAAAAAATTTCAGCTTTCTAGCTGAAAATTCGATTTTTTCCAAAATTTTGTTTTTTTGAGTTTGTGGGCGTGTCTGTGGGCGGATTTCAAAAATTCGTAAACTTGATTATTTCGGGACCCTAGATAGTATATGGTTAAAATTTCAGCTCTCTAGGTCCAGTTTAAGGGCCTAATTTTTGCCGACAGACGGACGGACGGACGAACATGGCTATATCGACATTACTATCGATGCTGATCATAAATATACTCGTAGTAACTTTTAGGGGTCTACGGGCAATATTAAGGTATGTTACAAACTATGCGTCAAAATTAATATACCCTTAGAATAGGGTATACAAATATTAAACTACAACTCTTGCGCCGGGCACTGAGCGACAAAGATGCGACTCTGTAAATACACCTACTTAGTTTGCCAGTTGTATGTTCCTGAGAGTCCTCATCCTCAAAACAGTTCATATCCACACGCGGCAACATGCCAATATTTGGAAATTTGACATATTATTAAATTTAACAGCATGAATATTAGTTGGCAAACATTCAACATAAAATAATAAATCTGAGTAGGCATTAAAATTTTCATATTCCATAGGTTGGTTGTAAAGTTCATTAGTGAAAGTTTGGCGCGATAATATTAATTGCATACGCTGTTATTTCTATTTATTCATGTGTGTGTTTAACATCCAACAAAAACTATGTGTTTAATTTTTGCTCCATAGTTCTAGATTTTAAGAGGTAAGTAACAAAGTTGATTTGTTGCTTATCTGTAGGCAAGGCAGCAAGAAAACAAATTTGATGCTTGTAAATCACCGACTACATCTGAATGTAGCTCTAGACCATTTAAATTTGAATACCATGCTTAAGAGTTATTTATGAGTTTGATTTTAATTTATTTTATTTTACTAAATAAATAATTTAATATATTTTTAATATAAAATGGTTTAAAATCAAGTTGTGAAAAAATTTCATTTGACAATTATGCGTTTTTGTATTGTAATTAACTAAATATTTGTCATTGAATGGTAGGTGCGTTGGCTCCAGGTGACTATAGAGATTTGTTTCTTTTGAATTTATTTTGTTTCCGAAAATAATAGATGATGGTATGTCAGTGCGACAAACGATTTCACTGTCTAATTTAATATCGATATTCTATATTAGTAATTTGAAAACAAGCAGCTATTGGTTTGTATGTGCGTGTTTGATCGATGATATTTCGTGGGACGCTTTCGAAGATTATAACTTCGCAACCTCATTTTCGTTCGTCAGAGAAATTCCGGAGCCAATTTACTTAGGTGGTTATTAATGTTTGGATTATTTAAAATTAGTAATCAAAACAAAATAGTCTTTAGAAATAACACCATTCTTATGAGTTGTCTGGCCTTAAGGAGACGTTTTATATCAATTGCGCTTCATATTTAGCGAATCAATTGAAATGTGTTCCCCATGCCAAATAATCATATAAATAACCAATTAATGTTGTACCAGTGTACACGGGCACGAGTTCGATGGCTTGACAAATCACTTGCTAAATGCATTTGCTGGTTTAATTAATTGTGAACGGTACATTTGCCAAAATGTGCCTACACATGTTGATTGCATGAATATCTATTATTGCATTATGTGTATTTGAGATGAATAATTTATATTTTGCTTATATTGGCAGCAAAATAAACGCATCTTAGATTGTCTATACATTTATTAATTCACAAACATTATTAGGGAACAGGTAACTTTGCGTAATGATAAATTCAACTATTTCAAGGCAAACTAAAGTAATTATAAGTCTTTGCGTTACAGTAGTTTTGCGTACAGTTAGAATTGATAGAATTCGGAGATCCATCGAATTAAATCGGTAACTAAATCTTGTTTTACCAATCGAAAGTCCGCATAGGTCTGTATGGCAGGATCTGTGGCTATTCGGAATGATTTTGCAATGCCCTGTAAGGCCTATGGATTCGAAAAGACGATGATTAATAATATTTGAGAGATATGACAAGTTGTTCGCTTACTTTCATTGCATCTTCGTCTGTGGTGTCATCGCCAGCGAAAATGACTTTTGTTTTTGTCTGCCAATCATTACCGAATTTATTTTTCAGAATAAATAAGGCGGCTTCCCCTGCAACAGAGGTAGTTTATTAGTGGGTTAAGGTACGAACAAAATTCAGTAGTAGCAAAGATAAATCAATTTACCCTTATTCCAGTCTACGGGGGGTTTGGCCTCAATGGCCGCATGTGCTTGATTTGCTCTGAAACCATGACCCTCAATAATTGCCACAGCCTCTTGTCTCTGCTTCTCAAACATGTGGTCTGGGGTATCCCTATAGTGATAGGTGAGCGACACCTTCTTATCCTCCACCCATGCCCCGTTTTTGTATAACTGAAATATACATACACATGGACATGATGTTCTGTTTTTTGTTTTATTTTACTAATGATATACCTTTCGATTGAGCTCTTCCACAAGTCTTGTATATGATTTCTGCACGTCAACGGGCAACTGGTAATCTTGTCTGCTTCCGTCAGGGTTTTGAATTTCAATGCCATGGTTACCAGCGTACGTTATATTTTCAATTCCAACTTTATTCTGCACATCGTGTATTCCTCTACCGGATATGATTGCCATGAAGATTTTCGGGTGTTTGGCCAGTCCTTTTAAAATTCGCTCCAACTCTGGTGGCATTGCTGTGTTGTTGGGATTGTCTGCGATTGGAGCCATTGTGCCATCGTAATCCAGCAAGATAGACAGATAATCATCCTGTTTAAGGAACCTGTAAGTTATGACAGAAACAATTATATAAATTTAGTAAAATATAGACAATTAAAGATTAATGGTACTTTCATGGGTAGGTTACCGAATTTTTTAGATCATCATTAAACAAAAACTCAGTTCGGTTATATTTATTTATTTAAAGTTTAAAATACGTTTGGCAATTATATGTAAGTTATCGCGTCGCTGTCGCGATCAAATAAAAAAAACAAATATCGACTGTCTGGGAATATCAACTAAACAACTTTATTGAAATCAATTTCTCTTTTATACATTTATTTCTTACTTGGCTAATTTCTTAGAATTAACAATCTTGAGAGAGTCAGCAAAATGAAATTACAAGTTATTTATTTAATGTTGATCGGCAATAATTACAATTGGGTTGTCTTTTAGATTTCCAAGAATTATAATATTTCCAATTTGCTTACTATTACTATTCTCTGTAGGAAAGGAATGTGGATACGGAATGTGTGTATGAGTGAACGTGGGAACGTTGTGTTAACTCCCCCCTTCTTAAGTATCTGCGTCTCGCAGATTAAAGTTGAGCTTAATGGGTTCAAAATGAGAGATTGGAGGAGTGGTTTGAATGACCTTTCGTCCAGTTTGGTGTCTTTGGCAAAGGAGCAATGCTAAATTTAACGCTAGACTGTTAAGCAGGATAGTTACATCAGAGCTTATCAAAAGTCCAGTATGAGATGACATATGAGAAAGTTTCTTCACATTGCCCAAGTGAGGTTTGTGAAGGTATTGAAGGTCCAATGTTATTTCACCTTGTGTAAGATTACTCTGTAATACAGGGGGTAGGAAGTGATAGGTTCTAGTTTCCCAATTTGTATACTTAGTATTGGCTATTTCGATAGATTCATTGGGAAAGTTTATTAGGAATGTGTCGTAAAGGCTTTTATTGGTCCTACCGTAAGTGAGGTTTCCTAAGTAATTAGTTCCGAATAATGTGCTTATGTTTATAAGTTCGACAATAGGTTTGTTTCGGAATTGGAAGTCGCATGTCGCTTCTTCACCGTTTAACAGTTTAAGTGTACAGTCATTAGGAGTCAATTTTTGAAGTTGACTTCTTTTACAGATCGTTTCGTCTTGAATTTCGATGCACTTTTCTTTAATGCCAAACTTTATTGATTGAGAAATAAAGAGGTTAGAGAAGTTAAGATACACTCTTTTGTTATTTTGTACAGTTGATCGAACTATAATATTGTTAAATACTGCCTGTTCCTTGCCTTACTGCAATAAGCGACGAGCCCGCTTCGTATTCGTAGATGTTAACTATTGCTTCTGTCCATAAGTTGATATTTAGTCTGAAATAAGGGGTGTGTTTTTGAGATGTGACTTATGTATTTTCCTTCCGCTTGTTGCAGATATTGTGATATTGTTATCTAGCCCTACTATTTCTTTGTGGAATATTGGTTTTTTCTTTTCCTTTAATTTGCTTGTCCCTCTTGTAAACAATTTCACCGGGATCATATTTCCTCGGTGTAGATCTTTTCTTGTTGTGTCTATTTAACTGATTCTTTTGATTACGTATAATTTCATATTTTAGGTCGGTATTGACAATGTCTTTAAAATCTGTTAGATTTTGATAATTTATTCTCTGTGATCTTCCGAAGAAAACATCGACTGGTTTCTTCTTGGTTACTGAATGAATTGTGTTTTTGTACCTATCTACTGCAATGTTAATGACTTCTTTAATTGTGTAGTCTGGGTATTCTTGTTGAAGGCATCTTACAATTTCAATGATAGTCGAGTGAACTCTTTCTATAGTTCCATTGACTTCACTTTTCTGTGGGTGGGCCAAATAGGCTGTTACTCCGGGTCCTTCGATATTCAATTCAATATTATAGGGCTAATAAAGCTGCTTTCGTTGTCAGTGACAAGCATTTTGGGAATGGTGAAAAAATGAAGAAGCTTAATTATCTTGTCTCGCACGTGCAGTACGGATTTGTTTTTGATTTTAAAAACCTTGGTAAATTTAGAGAATTTATCTGCACATGTTATAAATTTTTCTTTCTTTATTTCTATTATGTCCATATGTAAAATTTCTGTTGGGTATGACGGAATTGGAGTGGGTTGTAGTTCGGGTTTGAGAGGGTGTCTTTCGTATTTGCTGTAACAGCAAACGTCGCATGAATTCGCAAATTTATTTACTAATTTTGTCATTTGGGGAAAATAATACCTCTCTAATATTTGTTCCTTGTTTTCCTTATAATTTCTGTGTGCACGTCTGTGTTCATCCTGTATTATTTTAAATTTATTTTCTTCGTTTTTAATATCTATTACTACCCTTTGTGTGATTCTTATTGTGTAACGTTCAAAAGAATTCCTGTATATATCTTGCAAAAGAGGGATGTATTGTTCTGGAATCTTAATGCCATTCAATACGTTTGGGTTCAGTTTCTCCTTGAGAATAGTTGTTAGGCTGTTATAGTCGAAGGTTTGCATTCTGATGTAGTGTCTGTGATAGTTCTTCGTATCAAATCATATTCTTGCCTTCAGAAAAGATGACTTGGTGCTTGAAAACATTCAAGGGGGCTTCGCAATGGGTAATGATATCACTGCCGTCTTCCTCGGCACTGTGTTGGGTGCTAGATGATGATAAAACGTTGATAGGGAGTCGTGAGAGGGCGTCAGCGACCACATTTGTTTTACCTGTCTTGTAGACTAAGGAATAATTAAATTCCTCAATTCTCGCCTTCCATGTCTTAAGCTTAGCATTGTTGTCCCGGTTGCTTAGAGCAAAGGTTAATGGCTGATGGTCTGTGAGAATTTTAATGCTTTTAGCACTGTAAAGGTATGTTCTGAGCTTATCGAGGGGCCATACTGTCATAATGTTACATTTGAATTGAACATACCTTATCATCTTATGTGGTAACGAACATACCTACCTTAGGATCTTATGTCAAATAGATATACGAATGTAAAAGAATGGAAATAAAGTGTGTGTTAATGGACAGCAAAGAAGGCAGGTGTTCTTTATTTTATATCAGTGGCGACGAGGATGCTGGAATTTCCTAATTGAAATACGTTTACGTTTACAATAAAATCAAGTAAAAAAAAAAAAAAAAAAAAATTAGTGAAAATAATACAAAACACAAGAATTACAAATTAGAATAAAATAAAAGCGCCTGCCCGCACATAACCTTAAAAAGTCCAAACACGTTCAATTTCATCAGTACATATAAAATTACATAATTGAATTATGTCGGACTACTCTATCTTCGAAAAATTCGACAAAACTAAAACCCAATGGTCTCGATGGGTTGAAAGATTCGAAGGCGCAATGGAAATTGCCGCTCCGAACCAGAGTAAGAAAATCCACTTGCTTCTACATTACATGGGGCAGGAGAGTTTTGATCTGCTTTCGGACAAGTTGGCCCCAGTCAAACCCAAGGATAAAACATACGACGAAATAATAAACTTATTATCCGGAGTTTATGATCCAGCACCGTTGGAGATTCTGGAGAACTACCGATTCCATTTGCGAAAGCAAACCGACAACGAGACGGTGGAAGAATTCAGCATAGCGCTCCGCAAATTGGCAATATACTGCAATTTCGGGAGCTATTTACATACGGCGCTACGAAACCAATTTGTTTTTGGACTGCGAAGTCCTCGCATACAGAATCGATTACTGGAGATGTCAAATTTAACTCTGGACAACGCTTTAACGACTGCAAAAGCAATGGAACTTTCAGCTAGAGGCGGCGCAGAAATTCAACAGCAGAAAGATGCAGTACAACCAGTTAGCTTTATTCAACAAAAGTCGAAATGTAAGGTAAGACAAAATAAAATCAAGAATGCAAAATATGAGGGGAAAACAAATCAGAATTCCAAAAAAAATAACTACTGCTATCGCTGCGGTAACAAAGACCACAAAGCAGATAAGTGTCGTCACAAGCATGCTGTATGCACTTTCTGTCATACCAAGGGTCACTTACGTTCAGTCTGCTTCAAGGCACAAAATAGAAAGCAAGACACAAATTACATTGACGATACAGTTACGGTGCAGGAAAGGAGTGCATGCGATTCGGAGAGCTCAGTGGAGGAAATTTTTAGTTTAGAAACAAATTGTAATACTAGAAATAAGCTATTTATTGATCTTTACATTAACAAAATAAAATTAGGTTTCGAAATTGATAGTGGTTCACCCGTAACAATAATAAATAGTTTAGACAAAAATAACAAATTTCCTACAGAAAAATTGCTTCCGCCTGATACAAAATTGGTCAGTTATTGTGGTACCGAGATAGGAGTCCTGGGCTACTTCTTCGTGCATGTAAGTTCTACGGTTGATGAACATTTTCAAAAGCTGAAGCTATATGTGGTTGATTCAAAACGTAAGCCACTTCTAGGCCGTGAGTGGTTACGGAACATACAATTGGACTGGAACAAAATACTTAACATACCAAAAAAAACTGAAGTTGTTTCGTCCATTTCAAATAAAAAATCCCTTAGTCAGGTTGAGGAGCTTAAAATAAAATACGCTACAGTTTTCAGTAAATCCATGGGAAAAATCAAAAGCGTTCAAGCTCGCATATGTATACAAGAAAATGCTCAACCGATATTCGTGAAAGCTAGGAAGATTCCTTTTGCTCTGCGGGAGGCGGTTGAAAAGGAGATTGACGAGTTGGAGAAAAGTGGTATTATCAAAAAAGTTGATTCGGCTAGGTGGGCTACACCCATAGTACCTGTTAGAAAACGAGGAGGAAAAGTTCGTTTATGCGCTGATTATAAAATCACAGTCAATCCTCGCTGTGTAGTTGAGGAACATCCGCTCCCTACAATTGACGAATTGTTTGCGACAATGGCAGGTGGGGAGAAATTTACAAAAATAGATTTAAGTAAGGCATACCTACAGATGGAAGTCCATCCGGAGGACAGAGAAGTCCTTACATTAAGTACACACCGTGGCCTCTATCAACCTACGAGGCTCATGTATGGTATTGCTTCGGGGCCTGCTAAGTGGCAACGTGAAATGGAGCAAATTTTGAAGAACATCGATGGAGTTTCGGTTTTTCTCGATGACATCAAAATTACAGGCCCGAACGACAAAATCCATTTACATCGTTTGGAACAAGTACTGTCACGCCTGAATGATTACAATATGCGAGTTAATTTAGAAAAATGTGAGTTCATGGCGAATGAAATCGAATATTGTGGTTACAAGATCGATCGCGACGGCATTCACAAAGTTAAAAATAAGATCGATGCAATTACAAAAATGCCAATACCACGAAATAAAGACGAAATACGTGCGTTTGTAGGGCTCGTTAATTATTACGGACGTTTCTTTGAAAATTTGAGCACCATATTGCACCCGTTAAATAACTTGTTGAGAGACAAAGTTCCATTCGTTTGGAGTGACAAATGTAATGAAGCATTTCAGTCAGTCAAAAAGAAAATAAAAAATGAAACTTATCTTGTACACTATGACCCCAAATTACCCCTCGTTTTAGCGACGGACGCAAGTCCAGTTGGTGTTGGCGCTGTACTAAGCCATATTTATCCTGATGGTAGCGAAAAGCCTATTCAGTTTGCTTCGCAGACATTGTCTCCTGTACAGCAGCGTTATACGCAAATTGATAGAGAAGCATATGCTATCATTTTCGGCATTCGAAAATTTTATCAGTATGTATATGCAAGAAAGTTTATTCTGTTAACTGATAATAAACCCCTTACACAGATTCTTGCGCCCAGCAAAGGATTACCAACCTTATCGGCAACACGAATGCAACACTACGCTATTTTCTTACAGTCATTTGATTATGAAATACGTTACAGGAAATCGAATGACCACTCAAACGCAGACGCCTTGTCTAGACTACCCCTGAAAGAATGCAGTTCCAAAAAGGAGGAAGTCGAAGTAATCGAAGTAAATGCGATCGAAGTAATGCCTGTGTCTGTGGAACAATTGGCAAAGGCGACAGAAAAAGATGAAGAAGTCAGAGAACTAATTGAAGCATTGCGATCGGGTATTAATATTAGTCCAGAAAAACGTTTTAACATCGACCAAATGGAGTTCACTCTTCAACAGAATTGCCTGCTTCGGGGTCTACGAGTATATGTTCCAAAGGAGTTGAGGAAACTAGTATTGGGGGAACTACACACTGCTCATTTCGGTGTTTCCCGGATGAAATCCCTCGCTAGGAGTTACTGCTGGTGGCCTAAGCTGGACTCGGACGTCGAAAATGTTTCGAAAAATTGCGTACAGTGTCAAAAAACAAGGCCAAACCCAAAAAAAGTTCCTACGCATGTTTGGGAGTCTGCAAAAACCCCTTTTGAACGAGGACATGTAGATTTTGCTGGCCCATTCATGGGGAAGTATTTTTTTATACTTGTCGATGCCTTCACCAAGTGGCCTGAGATCTGTGTAATCCCAAGTATTACTACCGAGATCACCATAGAAAAATGTCGAAAAATATTTTCCAGGTTCGGTATTCCTGAAATAATGGTGAGCGACAATGGAACACAGTTCACATCTGAGAAATTTCAACGATTCTTAAAAATGAATGGCATAATACATAAAAAAAGTGCACCCTACCATCCAGCCACCAATGGACAGGTGGAACGAAATGTTCAAACATTCAAGAACAAACTGAAAACTATTAATTGTCAGTCCTCGGAAATTGAAAAAGAACTATGTAAAATATTGTTGAACTACCGCCGAACACCACATGCAACGACAGGTGAATCTCCTTCATTTTTGATGTTTAATAGACAGATACGTTCCCGCATGGATTTAATGATTCCTAAGAAGAAGCAGGATAAACAATACGAAGATTTGGAGGCAAACGTGCGAACATTATTCCTTGGTGATAGAGTGTCAGTACGAGATTATAGTAATCAAGAAAAGTATCAGTTTGGTACAGTAGCTGAAGTCCTTGGAAAATTACATTATATGGTAAAACTGGACGACGGTCGCACATGGAAGCGTCATATAAACCAAATTCATAGAATTGGCTCAAATATCATTCCTCTTAAACAGGATATCATCCCGTATCACTATGATCTTAGCCAAAATATAGGAATGGCAAACGAAACAACTCAAAGACAGAATGGCATGACCGTTGAAGTAGCACAGGCATCCAACATCCAAGTACCATCCACATCAAATATTGCACCGATAGTTAAGGAATCTACATCGATTTCGAAACAAAACAGGCCAATAAGAACTATGAAAAAACCAGATCGTTTAGAATACGATACAAATTTTAATCTTTTAAAAAAATAAATGAAATAAATTGATACTTAACTTTATATTAAAATGAATTTAATTAAAATAAGAAAATTTTCTTTAATAAGTATAATAATTGTGAAATTGAAATAGATTTAGAAAAAAAAAAAAAAAAAAAAAAAAAAAAAAAAAAAAAAAAAAAAAAAAAAAAAAAAAAATAAGAAGAGATGACTGTCATAATGTTACATTTGAATTGAACATACCTTATCATCTTATGTGGTAACGAACATACCTACCTTAGGATCTTATGTCAAATAGATATACGAATGTAAAAGAATGGAAATAAAGTGTGTGTTAATGGACAGCAAAGAAGGCAGGTGTTCTTTATTTTATATCACATACTATCGCTAGCACTTCCTTCTCGATTGTAGAGTAGTTTTCCTCCGTTTTGGTTAGAGATCGAGAAATAAATGTTATAGGCTTGTCCTTACCCATTTCACCTTGCGACAAGACCGCTCCAATGGCAAGATTAGATGCATCGGTTGTGAGAATAAATGGTATGTTGAAATTTGGAAAGATTAAAATGTCGGATGACATTAGCATTTCTTTTAGATCCTTAAATGCTTTCAGGGCTTGGTCATCAAGATGGATTTCTATCATTTTTGATTGATTGGCCTTTACCTGGGCATTTAGTCCTCTGGTTATATTTCTTAACGGCTTTGCTATATGAGCAAAGTCTTTGATAAATTTCCTGTAATAAGATGCTAGACCCAGGAAGCTTTTAAGGTCTTTGAGATTCTGAGGTGGTGAAATTTTTTGAATTGCAGATATTTTCTCGGGGTCTGCGCGAATTCCTTCTCGGGTAATTATATAACCTAGAAAATCCACTCTAGTTCTCAAAAATTTAGATTTTTCTAAATTAACCCTTAAATTAGCTTTTTCGAGGAGTGAAAGAACCTCGTCGAGATTTTTAACATGTTCTTTTTTGTTTTTTCCGAAGATGGTTATATCGTCTATATAGACGTAGCACGTTTTCCCTATAAGGGGTTTTAAAATGTCGTTAATCATTCGTTGGAAAATAGCGGGCGCATTTTTAAGCCCGAATGACAACCGAGTGAACTCGTATTTCCCGTTGGCTGTTGAAAAAGCCGTTTTTGGAATGTCACTTTCTTTCATCTTGATTTGATGTAAGCCGGAAGTAAGGTCAAGTGTTGTGAAATATTTGCAATTCCCCAAGCTCGCCAGAGTGTTCGTTATACGAGTATCTGGTATGGGGTATGCATCAGGGATGGTTACTGAATTTAGCCGTTTGAAATATTGTTTTTCGCCTGCTGCGTTAGCCTTTTATGGAACTATCCAAAGTGGCGAGTTATAAGGGCTTTTAGATGGTCTAATAACGCCATCTGCAAGCATTTTCTCTATTTGCGTTTCAACTTCTGCCCTTAAATTGGCAGGATAGGGATAGGATTTAGTATAGATTGGCTCGGAGGATGTGGTTCTGATTTCTGCTAGGACGTTAGTGTCTGCAATACCACTATCGGAAATATTTCCAAATAAATCGTGGTGTTTGGCAAGCATTTCTCGAACATCAGTGTCTATGTCGGAATTAATGTAAATGTTAACTTGTTTTGATTCTTTTTGAAAAAGGTGTATTTTAATGTTGGGGCTTATGGTAAGAATATTATTCTTCCTGTCGATGTCAGCTTCTAATTCCTTAAGAGTGTCATCGCCTATGATTCCATCGAATGAAGTCAGTCCTGGGAGGACATAAAAATTGACTGGTGTCTTACTTCTGAAAAAGGGACCAGTCAGTTTTTGAGTGATTTCCAGTTGTCCACCGGCGGATTGTATTTTGAATGGTGTGTCTAATGGTTTACTGTTGGTTGCGATATTCTCGGATATGAAATTTTTGTTAGCTCCTGTGTCGATTAAGAATTTTAATATTTTTCCGCCTTTAGTTACATACTCTAGGTATGGTACGCTAGGGAGGCTTTCGTCATAAAATTTGCTTCACCACAACAATCTTCACCATTTTCTTCCTGATAGCCTGTTTCTTGGTAGGCCTGGAAGTATTCCTCGTTGAGTGGTTCCTCTTGTTTTTGTTTCCCGATTCATCGACGGTATCGGTTGCAAAGAGGCGCTGCTGTTTTCGTTGTAAATTCTCTGAATCGTTATATCTACGCTGCACAAGGTTATTTGCAGGTCGATTCATGTAATTCACCTGTCGTGTTTGACTTGATTGGTCTGTTTCCATTGGTTGAGGGGGTTTAGGATTTGTTGGCCTGGTGGGCGGTATGCTATTCCAGCTGGGTTTCGGCTGGGTAAAGCGAGGAATGTTGTAAATTTGATTTCGCTCTTGCGGCGTAATTTGCCTATGTAATGCATTTTATCTCGTTGGGTATCTTGGAGAAAACATTTGGTTTATTGGTGCAGTGACTGTATTATTTATGTCTCTGCGGTGGATAGAAAAGTTTCTGAAGTTTATGTTTTGAAATTCCAAACATGAGGTATAAGCCTCGGGGAGTGTTTTTGGTTTTTGTACTATGAGCATTCTAACAAAAATGTCTAATGCTCCGTTTCTGTAGTTTGCTGTTAGGGCGTTAATCGTTTCCTGAGAGTACTCTTCGGTATTTATCTTGTTAATAAGGAGTGATAATTGATGATTTTTTTTAAATTCGTGCTTTAACGTACGGTTAGTGGTTCCGCCACTGTCAAATTCCTTTCAGCTGCCTGGTTTGGTACTGCTTTCACTAGACGTGTTCTTATAGAACGCCTTTTTTGTAGATATCACTTGACGTGTTCTTATGTGAATGTTTTTTATACAACTTGACGTGTTCTTATGTGAACGTCTATATCTTTTAATAGCACTGATATTTGTTGTTTGGTAATTTTTGTTCCAAATCACTTCCTTACCGTGTTCTTACGTGAACGGTTGGTAATTCTTGGTCCAAATTATTTTCTTACTGTGTTCTTACGTGAACAGTTGGTATTTTTGGTTCAGTCGTTTCAGTTCTTAAATCTTTCCAAACGTGTTCTTATGTGAGCGATTGGTAATTTTCCAGCCGTGTTCTTATGTGAACGGTTGGTTGTTTTTAGAGAATAAAACACACTTTCTAGTTTAATGCGATCGCGCACTTTTACACTACCGTATACACTATTTTTCCCTTTGTAGAAAAGCACTTAATTGGTCGTAGCTTCACTATTACGCACAATAGACTAATTATTTGAGTTTTATAGCGGATAATGTATTGAACTTAATTTTGCTCGGGCGCCAGTTATCGCGTCGCTGTCGCGATCAAATAAAAAAAACAAATATCAACTGTCTGGGAATATCAACTGAACAACTTTATTGAAATCAATTTCTCTTTAATACATTTATATCTTACTTGGCTAATTTCATAGAATTAGCAATCTTGAGAGAGTCAGCAAAATGAAATTACAAGTTATTTATTTAATGTTGATCGGCAATAATTACAATTGGGTTGTCTTTTAGATTTCCAAGAATTATAATATTTCTAATTTGCTTACTATTGCTTACTATTCTCTGTGGGAAGGGAATATGGATACGGGATGTGTGTTTGAGTGAACGTGGGAACGTTGTGTTAACTTGTATGTAGTTACCTAAATATTTATTTGAAGATATTTGCCCAAACATTAAATCAATAAACAACTAGTAGAGTACCTAACCCTCTAAACCTAATTTTCGTCGATTGGACGAACAAACAATCAAAATCCAGCTGTCTATTTTCAATGCGGATACATAGCAACCTATCGCTGCTTACTTACTCAGTCTCTTTCTATTGAGAGTTGCCGCCGGCAGGTAGAATTAATAGCTTTTTTATACCCTATTCTAAGGGTATATTTTATTTTGATTCATAGTTTGTAACATGCCTTAATATTGCCCGTAGACCCGTAGAAGTTATCATATTCGTGATCAGCATCGATAGAATTTTGGTCTAGGCCTTTAAAATGGAGCTAGAAAGCTGAAATTTGAACCATGTATTCTCTAGGGGCCCGGAATAATCAAGTTTAAGTAGCCCACAAACACGCCCACAATCTCAAAAATCAAAAAGTCAAAGTTTGAGCTACCAAGCTCAACTTTACAATATATACTCTCTAGAGGTTCTTAATGCTCATCTTTAAGGATTTTTTAAATCCACCCACTGACACGCCCACAATTTGCAAAAAACAATATTTTCAAAAAAATCAAAATGAAGCTGAAATTCGGAATATATACTCTCTAGACCTAGAGGCCCTTAATGCTCATGTATACATATTTTTAAAATCCGCCCGCTGACACGCCCACTGACAAGCCCACTTTTTAACTGTTTTGTTGAAGAAATCATTTGCAAAGTATGTAGTTAAAAAGTCGTTTTGAACAATTCCTTTATACAAAGTTTTCTACCATGCAAAATGGGCGTTTTCTTTTACAAAAAAATGTTACCAATAAAATTATTTACTTAGATTTTTGTAACGCCCACTTAATGAGCGATAGGAATAGGAAAAGGCTTTCCAACAGTTCGCCCAAGCGGGCTGAAGCCTTTGCCTGTGTTTTTATTTTATTTTAAAGAATGCTGTTTGAGTTTGATTTTCATTTATTCTTTTGAATCTATGAGGAAATAAACAATTTAAGTCTGAAAATACTATGTTTTTGAAAGACTGTTTAGTAATAACTGAGTTCGTATATATGTAAATAAAATTTGGTTTTTTATTTAAGAACATATTTAGAAACGTTTCGTAGGCGAATCGTTATCTTATTAGTTTATTTCATCAATTAGATTACAATCTTAATAGACCAGATACTAAATATAAAAAATTATATTATTGTTCGGGGAAAATATACAATATAAATAAAAATAAAAATTTATAATTTACATTATAACTATAACTAATATTTTGTATTTATAATTTTACAATTAACATATACAAATTAACGAAAGAAAGATTAAGTTTTTATAGTTTTTAGGAAGTTACAATTTGAATATTATTTAACACATGTTTTTGAAATGTATCTCTCGAAACATCAAGATTAAAATCAAATTTATTTCGAATTAAATTCACTTTTTTTTTTTTTTTATAATAAGCGCGCACTAAAGCGATTTGTTGTGACCCTTATAATGTATTTAGCTACACAGCGCGGGCGTTAAGGAAATTAGGGTGAGAAGAAAAGGAGAGATGCCGATGCACATTGGTTTTGAATGTGTGTAGGTTGCAATGTGTATGAAAAATGGAGCGGGGAAGAGCATTCCACATTCGTGTTGTACGGCTGAGGAAAGATTCTTTGAACTTCACTGTACGTCCGAACACAGGCTTGAGGGTGAACTGATGAGCATTCCTTGCATGGCGGGTATTGCGGTTGAAATGTTCAAGGGAAGGAATGCAACTGGCTATGTCGTTTGAGCACTTATGGTGGAAATAACGATAAAATAACGACAGGCAGGAGACGATGACAAAGAGAGTCAATCGATCTCGCGATGTCTCGGTCGCCAATGAGTTTTATCGCGCGTTTTTGGATCCTGTCTAGTAGCTCCAAATAAGTTATTGGTGCACCGGACCAGATTTGGGCGTTGTAGTCGAGTTTCAGGCGAATAAACGCCTTATAAATTGTAGCCAGATCAGAAGGGGTGAAATATTTCTTACAAAGCTTAAGGAAGCCTAGACATTTCGCGGCGTTCTTGGCGACATCGAATATGTGGTCATTCCAACGAAGGTTGTCATTAACACACATACCGAGAATGGAAAGTCTTTCGGTTTCAGCGATGTAAGTGCCATTCATGGATAATGGCAGTGTGTGTGGGTTTTGGTTTAATGACAGGAGACAGCATTGAGTTTTGGAAGCATTAAATTCCACTCTATTGGTTTATGCTGTTAAGATCGAAATTTAATGAGCTTAACATACGTTGCCGTTCCAGTTCCACACCCGAAGATGAGGGGCGTGACCCAAGAAACGAATATGAGAAGCTGAGGGTACTGTCATCAGCAAAGGAATGGATTGGATTAGAAGTAACAGACAGTAGATCATTTATAAAAATGAGAAAGAGAGTCGGGGACAGAACAGAGCCTTGGGGGACACCAGTATTTATTTGGTGAGTTGCAGACTTAAAACCGTCCAAAACAACTTGAATTGAACGGTCCGAAAGGTAATTTCTAATCCATTGAAGAAGATTATCATCGATTCCAAATGCACGCATTTTCGACAAGAGAGCTTGATGTCAAACTCTGTCAAATGCCTTTGAAATATCAAGCGCAACAATCTTACATTCACCACCTTGATGAAGAGAATCCCATGGAGAATTCTACGCGCTCGAGTACAGGAGGAGACAAAGCACAATCTGGAAGCGTTGAGCTGACTGCAAAGTGAGCAGCAAGCAGATTGGCCTTATCTGTAGAGCTGACAGCTGGAGTGTCGTTGTAAATGAGTGTCGGGATAGATGACGAGACCGAATTCTTGATGTTTTTAACAAATGACCAAAAGTTTTTACTACCAGTGGGACTTTGTAGTATTTTTTGCCTCAACTTTTGGTCATAGCAGAATTTGACACGATTAATGTGGGCATTGCAGTCATTTCTGGCTCGTTTGAACTTTTTACGGCTTTCCTCAGATGGGTTGGCTTTGAATAGCCGAAAACTTACCTCTTTTAGCCTGATAGCCTCTTTGCAGCTCGAGTCACACCACGCGTTAACCTTGGGTTTGATACTTTTAATCCTGTTAGGGATAAAAGACTTCATACCCAGGTGAATTATGTTTGTGATCATATCAGCAGCAGCATCCACGTCGCTTTCGAGGAAGCACAGCGACCAGTTAAAACTCTTAAAGAAACCGTTTAGTTTTTCCCAATTGGCTTTCTCGTACTGCCATACGGTTCTTTTAGGAGTTTGTTCTTTAACTATGTGGTTGGAGTACGAGAAATTTGCTGATATGATACAATGGTCTGACGAACCTAGAGGCGATAATACGTTCAAAGCGTATTTATCGGGGTGAGAGGTAAGAAACAAGTCCAGTGTGTGCGGTTTGGCTGCTAATGTCCGGTATTCGTGTCGGCTCATTTACAAGCTGAGTCAGGTTATTTACCTCAGCGAAGATCTCGACGTACCTTCCTTCGGGTGTTGTCTGGCCAGAATGTCGAAGCCAGCTTGAATTGTGTATATTGAAATCGCCCGCAATAACGATTTCAGATCGAGGGTGAAGGGTCACAATTCTTGTAATAGAATCAGACAGAGCATCAAACTCATTATAAGTTGAATGTCTATCCAAGTTGGGGCTTCTGTAAATAAAACAGTAGTGGATTAATTGCCTACGGACATGGAATTTTAGCCAAATGAAATTAAATTCTGGGTTGGCACATTGGCCATATTGAGGCTGAAGTTGGTAGGCTACGTCACTACGTATATAGACGGCGATACCGCGATGGGGAAAGAATAATGGCACTAAGTTATACCCAGGTAGACTAAACTCTGTTAAATCAGAGCCAACGCTAACCTGGGTTTCACTAAGTGCCAAAACAGCTGGTTTATTGTGAAAAACATGGGCGTATAATGAAAAAAAAAATGTCCTCAACCCACGAATATTGCTGACATCCACAACGAAATTCCTACACATTACAAAAAACAAACATAAAAAAAAACACAACTCCGACGCTAACTAAGCATAGGCCGTGAATTGAAAATATGCGTTAGATTTCCAAAACAATTTACCGCAGGTGTTATGCCCGTACGGTAATTTGTTATGGTCCACCAACAGTATCAACAACTCACGACCCGCTATTCGCCCGATGCTGCCTTTACCCAAGCATTGCAAGTGCACAAACGATAAACGAACGACACATGCAATAATCAAGAAAGAGCAGCAGTGATGAAGTGGGATGGGGGACGGAAGGAAAACCCTACGCTGTTGCTTTTTTTCGCTTTTTTTTAACAGCACTGCCACCGGCCACCGGCACTGGCTCTATCTCTATGCGGATTTTTTTTTTCTGATATCACACACACACTACGCGTATTTTTTCTTCGCGTAATTTTTTATTTTTTCTTCTTCACTGCCACCGGCCACCGGCACTGGCTCTGTGTGGATTTAATTTTTTGCTTTTGACAAACACACACTGCGTGTATTTTTTTCCTTTTCGCGAACCGTCTTGGCGTCTTCTCTAGTCCAACGCGTAATGGGTTCATTACGGCCATACTTAGTACGATGAAACTGCTCATAAAAATGAAACCGGTAGCGTGTGGTTCTAGAGCATGCATTTACACAGTAAACTAATGTTAGTAAAGGAGGACAATTGATATGAAATGTTACGACGTCTCTTATAAACATAACTGAAAAATAAGCCCGACGATCATAAAGAGATTGCATACCAAACAATAAACATCTGCTATAATAAGAAGGCCTTGCAATCCTCCAATTAGGCTTGTAAAATGCATATCTTGTAAAATGTTTCTGAACTTGTTCAATTCTATCTATTGAGTTTTCATAATAAGTATTCCAAACAATGCTACTGTATTCAAGAACTGACCTTACCAGAGAATTGTTCAAAGATTTTAAAGTATATGAATCTGAGAATTGTTTTGTGTTCTTTTTCAAGAAACCAAGCATTTGATTTGCTTTGTTAATAATATAATCGTAATGTAGTAAAAAGGAAAGGTTTGTATCTAAGATTACTCCTAGGTCTTTCTTCCTTGTTACATGCTCTAAATATGTATGGTTGATAATATTATCAAACACTATGGGATTTGAATTTCGGAAACACGACAAATCTTGACATTTAGAGACATTTAAACAGAAGGTGATTTTGCTTGCACCAACTGTCAAGCTTCGACAGATCTTCCAATAGAAGAAAAAAGTCAGTTAGACAGGAGATCTTAAGGTGAAGTTTGAGGTCGTCCGCGAAAAGGAGGCAGTTTGAATTTTGAAAAATATCAGGTGCATCGTTTACAAATAGCAAGAATAATAATGGACCCAAATGGCTTCCTTGTGGAACACCAGATGGGACCGAAATATATTTTGAGAGCGAGCAACCAACTTTTTCCATTTGAACTCTACCATCCAAGTATGATTCAAGCCATTTTAATAAGGAAGAGTGGATACATAGAGAATTTAGTTTATTAAGTAAGATTTGATAGTTGACTCTGCCAAATGCCTTTGCAAAATCTGTAAAAAAAAATCTGTCTGGAACCCTTTTTCCAAATTTTGTAATGATAATTGTTTCTTATTTAGTTTGATGCCGTTGATTTTTCTGCTACAAATCCATGTTGAAGAATTGAAATATGATTCTGAAATAACAGAGTTCACTTATTGCAAACTAATTTTTCGAATACTTTTGGAATACAAGAAATTATACAAATGGGTCTATAATTGGTTAAATCCTGTTTTGAGCCCGATTTAAAGATTGACAATAAAATAGAAACCTTCCAGCAATCCAAGAATTGCCCTTTTTTTTTTTATAATTAGCGCGCACTAAAGGGATTTGTTGGGACCCTTATAATGTATTAGCTACACAGCGCGGGCGTTAAGGAAATTAGGGTGAGAGGAAAAGGAGAGATGCCGATGCACGTTGGTTTTGAATGTCTGTAGGTTATAATGTGTAGGAAAAATGGAGCGGGAAGAGCATTCCACATTCGTGTTGTACGGCTGAGGAAAGATTTTTTGAACTTCACTGTACGTCCGAACACAGGCTTGAGGGTGAACTGATGAGCATTCCCTGCATGGCGGGTATTGCGATTGAAATGTTCAAGGGGAGGAATGCAACTGGCTATTTCGTTTGAGCATTTATGGTGGAAATAACGATAAAATAACGACAGGCAGGAGACATTACGACGATGACTAAGAGAGTCAATCGATCTCGCGATGTCTCGGTCGCCAATGAGTTTTATCGCTCGTTTTTGGATCCTGTCAAGTAGCTCCAAATAAGTTATTGGTGCACCGGACCAGATATGAGCGTTGTACTCGAGTTTCGGTCGAATAAACGCCTTATAAATTGTAGCCAGATCAGAAGGGGTGAAATATTTCTTACAACGCTTAAGGAAGCCTAGACATTTCGCGGCGTTCTTGGCGACATCGAATATGTGGTCATTCCAACGAAGGTTGTCATTAACACACATACCGAGAATGGAAAGTCTTTCGGTTTCAGCGATGTAAGTGCCATTCATAGATAATGGCAGTGTGTGTGGGTTTTGGTTTAATGACAGGAGACAGCATTGAGTTTTGGAAGCATTAAATTCCACTCTATTGGTTTTACCCTACTGAGTTATGCTGTTAAGATCGGAATTTAATGAGATTAACATACGTTGCCGTTCCAGTTCCACACCCGAAGATGAGGGGCGTGACCCAAGAAACGAATAAGAGAAGCTGACGGTACTGTCATCAGCAAAGGAATGGATTGGATTAGAAGTAACAGACAGTAGATCATTTATAAAAATGAGAAAGAGAGTCGGGGACAGAACAGAGCCTTGGGGGACACCAGTATTTATTTGGTGAGTTGCAGACTTAAAACCGTCCAAAACAACTTGAATTGAACGGTCCGAAAGGTAATTTCTAATCCATTGAAGAAGATTATCATCGATTCCAAATGCACGCATTTTCGACAAGAGAGCTTGATGTCAAACTCTGTCAAATGCCTTTGAAATATCAAGCGCAACAATCTTACATTCACCACCTTGATGAAGAGAATCCCATGGAGAATTCTACGCGCTCGAGTACAGGAGGAGACAAAGCACAATCTGGAAGCGTTGAGCTGACTGCAAAGTGAGCAGCAAGCAGATTGGCCTTATCTGTAGAGCTGACAGCTGGAGTGTCGTTGTAAATGAGTGTCGGGATAGATGACGAGACCGAATTCTTGATGTTTTTAACAAATGACCAAAAGTTTTTACTACCAGTGGGACTTTGTAGTATTTTTTGCCTCAACTTTTGGTCATAGCAGAATTTGACACGATTAATGTGGGCATTGCAGTCATTTCTGGCTCGTTTGAACTTTTTACGGCTTTCCTCAGATGGGTTGGCTTTGAATAGCCGAAAACTTACCTCTTTTAGCCTGATAGCCTCTTTGCAGCTCGAGTCACACCACGCGTTAACCTTGGGTTTGATACTTTTAATCCTGTTAGGGATAAAAGACTTCATACCCAGGTGAATTATGTTTGTGATCATATCAGCAGCAGCATCCACGTCGCTTTCGAGGAAGCACAGCGACCAGTTAAAACTCTTAAAGAAACCGTTTAGTTTTTCCCAATTGGCTTTCTCGTACTGCCATACGGTTCTTTTAGGAGTTGGTTCTTTAACTATGTGGTTGGAGTACGAGAAATTTGCTGATATGATACAATGGTCTGACGAACCTAGAGGCGATAATACGTTCAAAGCGTATTTATCGGGGTGAGAGGTAAGAAACAAGTCCAGTGTGTGCGGTTTGGCTGCTAATGTCCGGTATTCGTGTCGGCTCATTTACAAGCTGAGTCAGGTTATTTACCTCAGCGAAGATCTCGACGTACCTTCCTTCGGGTGTTGTCTGGCCAGAATGTCGAAGCCAGCTTGAATTGTGTATATTGAAATCGCCCGCAATAACGATTTCAGATCGAGGGTGAAGGGTCACAATTCTTGTAATAGAATCAGACAGAGCATCAAACTCATTATAAGTTGAATGTCTATCCAAGTTGGGGCTTCTGTAAATAAAACAGTAGTGGATTAATTGCCTACGGACATGGAATTTTAGCCAAATGAAATTAAATTCTGGGTTGGCACATTGGCCATATTGAGGCTGAAGTTGGTAGGCTACGTCACTACGTATATAGACGGCGATACCGCGATGGGGAAAGAATAATGGCACTAAGTTATACCCAGGTAGACTAAACTCTGTTAAATCAGAGCCAACGCTAACCTGGGTTTCACTAAGTGCCAAAACAGCTGGTTTATTGTGAAAAACATGGGCGTATAATGAAAAAAAAAATGTCCTCAACCCACGAATATTGCTGACATCCACAACGAAATTCCTACACATTACAAAAAACAAACATAAAAAAAAACACAACTCCGACGCTAACTAAGCATAGGCCGTGAATTGAAAATATGCGTTAGATTTCCAAAACAATTTACCGCAGGTGTTATGCCCGTACGGTAATTTGTTATGGTCCACCAACAGTATCAACAACTCACGACCCGCTATTCGCCCGATGCTGCCTTTACCCAAGCATTGCAAGTGCACAAACGATAAACGAACGACACATGCAATAATCAAGAAAGAGCAGCAGTGATGAAGTGGGATGGGGGACGGAAGGAAAACCCTACGCTGTTGCTTTTTTTCGCTTTTTTTTAACAGCACTGCCACCGGCCACCGGCACTGGCTCTATCTCTATGCGGATTTTTTTTTTCTGATATCACACACACACTACGCGTATTTTTTCTTCGCGTAATTTTTTATTTTTTCTTCTTCACTGCCACCGGCCACCGGCACTGGCTCTGTGTGGATTTAATTTTTTGCTTTTGACAAACACACACTGCGTGTATTTTTTTCCTTTTCGCGAACCGTCTTGGCGTCTTCTCTAGTCCAACGCGTAATGGGTTCATTACGGCCATACTTAGTACGATGAAACTGCTCATAAAAATGAAACCGGTAGCGTGTGGTTCTAGAGCATGCATTTACACAGTAAACTAATGTTAGTAAAGGAGGACAATTGATATGAAATGTTACGACGTCTCTTATAAACATAACTGAAAAATAAGCCCGACGATCATAAAGAGATTGCATACCAAACAATAAACATCTGCTATAATAAGAAGGCCTTGCAATCCTCCAATTAGGCTTGTAAAATGCATATCTTGTAAAATGTTTCTGAACTTGTTCAATTCTATCTATTGAGTTTTCATAATAAGTATTCCAAACAATGCTACTGTATTCAAGAACTGACCTTACCAGAGAATTGTTCAAAGATTTTAAAGTATATGAATCTGAGAATTGTTTTGTGTTCTTTTTCAAGAAACCAAGCATTTGATTTGCTTTGTTAATAATATAATCGTAATGTAGTAAAAAGGAAAGGTTTGTATCTAAGATTACTCCTAGGTCTTTCTTCCTTGTTACATGCTCTAAATATGTATGGTTGATAATATTATCAAACACTATGGGATTTGAATTTCGGAAACACGACAAATCTTGACATTTAGAGACATTTAAACAGAAGGTGATTTTGCTTGCACCAACTGTCAAGCTTCGACAGATCTTCCAATAGAAGAAAAAAGTCAGTTAGACAGGAGATCTTAAGGTGAAGTTTGAGGTCGTCCGCGAAAAGGAGGCAGTTTGAATTTTGAAAAATATCAGGTGCATCGTTTACAAATAGCAAGAATAATAATGGACCCAAATGGCTTCCTTGTGGAACACCAGATGGGACCGAAATATATTTTGAGAGCGAGCAACCAACTTTTTCCATTTGAACTCTACCATCCAAGTATGATTCAAGCCATTTTAATAAGGAAGAGTGGATACATAGAGAATTTAGTTTATTAAGTAAGATTTGATAGTTGACTCTGCCAAATGCCTTTGCAAAATCTGTAAAAAAAAATCTGTCTGGAACCCTTTTTCCAAATTTTGTAATGATAATTGTTTCTTATTTAGTTTGATGCCGTTGATTTTTCTGCTACAAATCCATGTTGAAGAATTGAAATATGATTCTGAAATAACAGAGTTCACTTATTTCAAACTAATTTTTCGAATACTTTTGGAATACAAGAAATTATACAAATGGGTCTATAATTGGTTAAATCCTGTTTTGAGCCCGATTTAAAGATTGACAATAAAATAGAAACCTTCCAGCAATCCAAGAATTGCCCTTTTTTTTTTTTATAATTAGCGCGCACTAAAGGGATTTGTTGGGACCCTTATAATGTATTAGCTACACAGCGCGGGCGTTAAGGAAATTAGGGTGAGAGGAAAAGGAGAGATGCCGATGCACGTTGGTTTTGAATGTCTGTAGGTTATAATGTGTAGGAAAAATGGAGCGGGAAGAGCATTCCACATTCGTGTTGTACGGCTGAGGAAAGATTTTTTGAACTTCACTGTACGTCCGAACACAGGCTTGAGGGTGAACTGATGAGCATTCCCTGCATGGCGGGTATTGCGATTGAAATGTTCAAGGGGAGGAATGCAACTGGCTATTTCGTTTGAGCATTTATGGTGGAAATAACGATAAAATAACGACAGGCAGGAGACATTACGACGATGACTAAGAGAGTCAATCGATCTCGCGATGTCTCGGTCGCCAATGAGTTTTATCGCTCGTTTTTGGATCCTGTCAAGTAGCTCCAAATAAGTTATTGGTGCACCGGACCAGATATGAGCGTTGTACTCGAGTTTCGGTCGATAAACGCCTTATAAATTGTAGCCAGATCAGAAGGGGTGAAATATTTCTTACAACGCTTAAGGAAGCCTAGACATTTGGCGGCGTTCTTGGCGACATCGAATATGTGGTCATTCCAACGAAGGTTGTCATTAACACACATACCGAGAATGGAAAGTCTTTCGGTTTCAGCGATGTAAGTGCCATTCATAGATAATGGCAGTGTGTGTGGGTTTTGGTTTAATGACAGGAGACAGCATTGAGTTTTGGAAGCATTAAATTCCACTCTATTGGTTTTACCCTACTGAGTTATGCTGTTAAGATCGGAATTTAATGAGATTAACATACGTTGCCGTTCCAGTTCCACACCCGAAGATGAGGGGCGTGACCCAAGAAACGAATAAGAGAAGCTGACGGTACTGTCATCAGCAAAGGAATGGATTGGATTAGAAGTAACAGACAGTAGATCATTTATAAAAATGAGAAAGAGAGTCGGGGACAGAACAGAGCCTTGGGGGACACCAGCATTTATTTGGTGAGTTGCAGACTTGAAGCCGTCCAAAACAACTTGAATTGAACGGTCCGAAAGGTAATTTCTAATCCATTGAAGAAGAGTATCATCGATTCCAAATGCACGCATTTTCGACAAGAGAGCTTGGTGCCAAACTCTGTCAAATGCTTTTGAAATATCAAGCGCAACGATCTTACTTTCACCACCTTGGTGAAGAGATTGGTTCCACTTTTCGGTTAGATATGTCATCAAATCACCAGTGGACCTGTTGCTGCGAAAACCATACTGCCGGTCATTAAGAAGTTTTCGCGATTCAAGATATTTCATTAGCTGACGGTTTATCAGCGTTTCCATGACCTTAGAAAGAAGGGACGTAAGTGCAATTGGTCGGTAGGAGGAGGGAGAAGAAGATTCGCCTTTTTTTGGTACAGGCTGGACAAATGCTGTTTTCCATCTTCCCGGGAAGAGTCCTGAAGAATAGGACAGATGGAAAAGCTTACGCAATGGTTTTGCCAGCGAAGAAGAACACCTCTTCAGAACGATAGGGGAAATACCATCTGGACCAGGGGATTTGTGAACGTCAAGATCTTGAAGTACTCTAGCCACTGTACGAGTGCGAAAGTGGATTGGTCCCATAGAGAATTCTACGCGCTCGAGTACAGGGCTTTAGCTAATAAGAGATTAAAAATCCACGAAATTGGTTGAGCTATAGCAATACCACATTTCCTTAACAAAATAGCTGGAATCCCATCAGGCCTTCACTTTTATTTACATTACACCCAATTTTAGGGGTGGCCAACAACGTTAGCTTTCTAAGGTCTAATAAGGTTAGGTAATAGTGACTGTCAGCAAAATCCGACACACTTAGATCATTTGGGGTACCACGTAAATCTAGAAAGTTACGCCCTAATCGTTTATTAAATAAGAGCTTTTGTGTCAGCTATCGTCAAAACTTAGGGATGGCGACGGTGTAGAGGTTCAAACCCCATGGTGAACAGCGACAAACGCCAACCATTAATGGAGTGAAATGAATGATTCTCCAACCTCTACACCAGGAAGACGATTTCTGTCTGGTAGTACAAAGGACCGTTACCGAGTTTGAGTGCTCTGTGATTTGGATTTCCTTTTTATAACCATGTGTATATTAATGTTGGCTCGTCGTTTGTAAAATGCCTCAATATTGATCGTAAGCCCTCGAAAGATCCTATATTTGTGATCAGCATCGAAAGTAATGTAGATTTTAGGCCTTTAAATTTGAGCTACAAATCAAAAATATGGTACATATAAACTCTAGGGGCTAGAAACGAAAAATGGGTATCCAAAAAGTCGATGTAGAAGTAAAGGTCGTGTTCTTCGCAATATTTTTATACAAAAGGGTGTTCATGCAACTACGAATTAATTAAAATACATTGCAAACAGTTTTGAGGGGTGTTCATGAAACCTTATAAACTTACACTTTTACGAAGATGGTTAACTTACGATGTTGCATGAAATTCCCTTAGGTTAGGTTAGGTTGGAAGGGAAGTGCACAGCAGGGCTGCTATGCTTGCACTGGGGCCCATTGTTCCATTGTGATCCCTTATTGTTTTATGTGGTAAACCTACATTTACAATAAAACACTTACCATACTCAGTTTAGGTTAATCTTGCCGGTTGGCCTATTGGAACCAACCTGTGTTCTTGACAAACCTGATAGTGTCCGTCAGTGGTACCTGCGCTACGTCCTCTAAGTCTTCGAAGAATCTGTTGCCCAGATAGCGAAGTCGAGATGTCTGAAGGTTTGGACATTCGCAGAGCAGGTGTTTGATGGTCTCGGTTTCTTCTATATCTTGACAGCTCCTGCAGTAGTCTGGTGAGCTGATGCCCAGCCTGCTTGCCATTACACCTATGGTGCAGTGGCCTGTCAGTACGCCAGTTAAGATACGTATTTCTAGCTTATTCATTTCTAGAATGCTTTTTGTTCTTTTTTCGTTAATTCTTGGCCATAGACTGCGAGATATAACACAGTCGTGCCTTTGGGACCAGGTGGTGTTAAATTGTTCCCTCAGTTTTTGGTCAATGAAATTCCCTTAAAGTCTTTCTTAACAATTCGCTAATACGTTCCAATTTGCTTTGAAACCACTTCTTGAGGCGTTTAAAAAAAAATTTTTTTTTTTTGATTCACTGCTTAGAAACTAAAATAACAGTAGGTAGGTAATACTTACAAACAAAATTTGTTGACAATGCCCTTATTTGAAACCCGCCCAAACAAAGGTATCCTTTCCAGCGCGCTGACTGACGTGCGGTGATATGTTAATGGTCTATTAGATTTGACAAACTTCCAAATGCAGAGACGAAATTAACCATTCATTCGCTGAAACTCAAAATTTCGAAATGGTAAATGTTTGGCGATATTATGAAATTTTCTGGTGAAATTTTGAATTTAGCTGAAATGACGAATTTCGTAGAACTTTCGTCTGAATATTTTCGTGAAAACAATTTTAAAAATTTGACTCAAAGATTCGACCGATTTTATGCCGGATAGAAACTAATCGTATCTTATAGCGGAGCAATGAGTTTCACGTGCATGCAAAGCAGGTGCTCTTAGTTGGATCGAATCAAAATACATCGGCTTCGTAAATAGTATGTAATATGAATTCCGCTCATTTGTGTAGAGATTGAAACATGAGGCTAATTAGTAAATAACTAATAAGTTTTTCTGTAAAGGAGTAGCGACGGTGTAGATGTTAGTGTGTTGGCGTGTGACCCGTGCTGTGCAGGTTCAATCCGAACAACATCATGCGCCACCCATCGATGGGGAGAAACGAATTACACCTTGTTTCTTTAACCTTCACATCAAAAAGATGATTTCCGCCTGAGAGCACACTGGACCTTTGCCGAGTCTCAGTACTCCTGGATTTGAATTTCCTTATATGAAAAAAACAAGGAAGCTGCTCTGTATGTATGACCTTAATATAGGATTTGTTTAAAATCAACTTGTTTGTCATATCAAGCTTTTTAGTTTCAATACCATTTACGATCACTATTATGAAGTACGCTTATATAAATAAGTGTTATCATTTGTAAACAAATAAACTGCACACTTCAATTAAATAAAATCGATCACAATTTGAAAACAAAACTACGATTAACTAAAAGCAGAGTACTCTAACTCACCCGGCTAAGTTTAGTTGGAACTCCTCAGGATTAGTTATAGCTGGAACTACTCGTTTCTGTTTCATATTGTTGTTTTTCTCTGCACTGTTAATCACAGCCGCGGATACAAAAATCAAAAATGCAATACACAAATCCAGTGTAATTATGTAATTTTATTTTGAATGTTAGCTATCGAATAATCAACCAAATCGATTAAACTACACGAACATCAGGCAAGACTGCAAACAGATGCAAACTGTTCACTTCCCAAGCGATACAGCTAACTATATAAATGCTGGTCTATTGTGTTCTATGAATCAAAGCTATATATGGAAAACAATTTTATAATAAAGTGATAGCTATGTATATATGTAAGTACCTACCTAACACGGTACCGTACTCACAATACACACTCCGTTCTGATGAAAGTCAACTAAAACAAATGATAACGGCTCGAATATTGAATGATAACAGCCCCTAAAATTTCCATCCAAGTGAAGAGACTGCAATGATCAAAATAAATACAAAATTTAGAATCTCCCCATGTTCTGAGGTCGTATTTTGGTAAGATAAAGGAGAAAACTATCTTCCTAATCCGGATAAAAGCATGCCAAAATATATGCATACATATACTGCAGTTTTCTCGACAGCGTACATATTTATGTATAAGTATGTGTGATAGTATGTCAGTAGTTGAAATCGTTTATTCTTTTGTGAATAACGAAGGAATTTGTACATACAATATTATGTGAAAGATTCATCTTTTGTTCTGGTATTGAGATGACTACAGCGAGCTATATTTGGCAATGGTCCAAGGTCGTTTCGATCAAGTCAAAGAACACATAAATACAACTGAACCAGTATTGCTCAATGTTTTCAAATGGACCCCCTTCCTTGGGGTCAATAGTATTGTTGTATAAGTACGTAGCTCAAATAGTTGTTAGACAATGTGCTGTGTAACAAAGAATCTCCCCACTAGAAATTATTTAATTAATCAGGCGTAAATATTGAATAAGTTTAAATACAGTCTACAAGTGGGTGCGCTTCAGATTTATCAATTTGTCAATGTTAATAAGCAAGGCGACTTTCTGCTGAGTAAAGTGCATCTATGTTTCACGTGAGTTACATTCTTCACATTTCATAAAAAATAAAGTTTACGCCTAGGTCGTACGTAACTTTTTCGCTTTTATAAGAATTGGTTTCGAAATACATTTTCTTCTTAGCCATTTTCTATAGGTAAAATCGGGAAAACAATATCGTAATAATGAGGTTTCTAATGTAGATAGAGTGATTCCTTAAAGGATTTGCACATGGAGTTGGTCGATTTTGAAAAGGGCTTTGATAGACAACCAAGGGATCTGTTATGGGTGGCGCTAAGACAACGACGAGTTCCAGAAACCTACGGACAGATGATCATGGACATGTTTGAGTCAGTAAAGCCAAGAGTAAGATGCCCCGCTGGCTTCATAGAGGAGTTCGCAATCAAAGTCGGCAGACATCAGGAAAGCTTCTTAAGTCCCTTGAAATTTATAACAGTCTTCGATTATCTGCTTGAAGGGAAAGTGACCGACCCCAAAGCGCATCAGTTAATCTTTGCTGAGGATACTGAGCCATCATTATCGAGGATCAAACGTCACTGCAACGAGCACTTGATTTACGGGGGAAGTTTTAGAGGGTAATGGGTATTGTATAAGTCTGAAAAAACATCATACTTCTGCTGCCCGTTCTCTGATCCACTCCGACCTATTCCAGACGTTTATTTGAATGGAAAAGTGATTCAATATATAAAAGTGCTCAAATATATGGGATCAATAGCGAAGTAAGCTGTGGTGACGAAATTAATTAAGTAGGGTTTTTTTTAAAAATAACAATAAAAAAAAAGCGTAGAGTGGATGAAGTGACGGGAAAACTAAGTCACCTTCTGTAATCGAAAAATGCCCCCTAAGCTGAAAGGAAGGCTCTACACCGCAGTTATGCGGCCGGCGGCTTACAATGATGAACAGTATGAGGGCACATTAATGGAAACTGAGATGAAGATGATTTACATGACAGCATGAGTAACAAAGATTTATCGAATAAGAAGCTCCAACACCCGAGGAAGCCTTCTCGCCAAAGAACCTATCTCGAAGAAAATGGAGCGCGACCGGCTCAGTTGGTACTGTCAGGTTCAAAGGAGGATCTCTCCTAACGAACCCTATCGAAAAGGCAATATCGAAAGAAAGGCAGACATACAAACTCCTGGATCAAACCAATGCAGCAACAGCAGCATTCGATTGGCCTCAGCGACGAAATGATTCAAAATCTTTTTTATGAAAAGATGTGTGCTCGGCACTGATCCAAATTTTATGACTGCAAAATATACTTGACGGAATTCTTGATTGATTTCTTGTACATATCGAATAGATGTCACATTTTTGATAACAGATAAATAAGTTGTTCAGGAGGAAGGATCGCAATGATATACCTTGTGTTTGAATCTCCTAGACAACAGAGAACAGAAAAACAGTACTGACTGCTGGAATAAGTCCAGAAAGTGTGGCTTCAAAAAACGATTTTTTCGTGGTCGAGGACCCACAGAAGAAAGTGGATTCACTGGGCGCTTGTTTCGAGGCCATGTATGCGGCGAATAATCCTGTTCACCGTAACACATTATGCGGCGCATTGGAAGGTAGCTGTGATACACCCTGTACACCCGAAAAAAGGGTAAATATACGACGAACCCTGCCAATCGCCCGTCGATTAGTTTGCTTCTGAATATAGGCAAGGTCTTTGAAAAAGTTGCCAATAGAGGCCTGTTGAAGTGGGTCGAGGGCAATAACATAATTCCGGACAACCAGTTTGGTTTCGGTTCGGTTCATGACGCGTCGAAACTAGACATTCCGACATTCAGTGGAATAAATGCAAGAGCCAATGCACGGGTGCTTCTCTGGTAGATTTTGAGAAATCATTGGACACCGTATGGTTAGAGGTGCATATCTATAAGTTGACCAGGCGGGGGATGCACAAACTTTCGTTGTCAAATGTGGCAATGTGACTTCGAGCAGAGCCTTTGCAATTGAAAACGGTTTACGTCAGGGGGAGGTGAATTCTCCGATCCTGTTAAACATTTACACGAGCTATTTGGTGGGTTAACTCAGACATGCGTATGCCGACGATTTGATGCCATACAGTTCAGGTCCTAAAATCGAGGTACATTTTTTTGTAGGTGACTTCGATCAAATTAAGGAATAGTGATCAACTTTTACAAGACGGAAACTATCTTGTTCAGAACAACATTGGATTGGGCCTCTAGGGATACCAGAAAAAAACCGGAAGAAGTTGGCCATTATTGGTCAAAATGGACAGCCATTGGCGGTGAGAAGCGAATAAATATATTAATTCGCGCGAGTTACGTCTTCACATTATGTAAATACATACATATTTATATATTCTTGATGTTTGCCACTTAAATGTGCAAACATAAATATATACATATAAGTATGACCTAGTTTTAGTTCTAGTTGTTAAGCTTTCATATAATATGTTAAGTGCATTACACGGTACATTTTGCTATAACGGAACATCATCATACGATGCTGTCTTATGTATCATTTCCAAACAAACTTGTTAATCAAAAATAAAGTACAGCCAATTCAGTTTCGTCTAGGCCTACAATTAAACAGACGTGTTTTTATTTCGCTCCACAAAATACAAAACTCGCGCGCGGATTGTAACCATTATCTCAAAAATTAATATATTTATTCGAGATTATTTACTACTCTTTTTAACATACCTCAAATTAGTGTTGTTTGGGATCGTGTGTTATCACAACGCGAGTGCAAATAAAAACAATTAAAATGAAAGTAAATGAAATCATTACAAACAAAGGAAATATTATAAAACACTTATAATTTACTTATTCTTTGAAGTAGTTGTTCTTTTTTCTTTTATTTAATTTTGTATCTTTAAATGTTACTTTTACATATTTAAGTAAATTGTAATAAATAATGTATTAAATTCCAATGGAATGAATAAAATAAAATAATGTCTATCGACTTTATTTCCATAAGAAATCGGAAGTAATGACGAAATTCACCATTTTCTATTCTCGACTTTATTTTCAATTATGTAGTAGAACAAAAGAGTAATAATATCAAATAAGATTCCGGTGATCGACTTTATTCTTCTTGAGATTTCGCAACTCATCCAATAAACAGTGCAATAAATTAAAAGCGAAACAAGGCCGATTCGGCTTTATTTCATTTTGGCAAAGTAAATAAGACCGAACATGGAAATTCGGCGTTATTTCGCTTTCATAATTCGGCGTTATTTCACGACACCTTATTTACTATTGGAATTTTCACAATTTTTTATAACGTTTTTTTTGTTAAATATTGATTTGTTGTTGTTAATTTTACGAAAAAAATAAATTGTTGAATAAACTAAATATGTAATGAATTTTCTTTAAGTTTAAACTCTTTAAATAGGTAAGAAAAAAATTTCGAATTAACTATTTTTTTGAGATTTTTTTCGAGATATCGTCTTCCGAGATTTTTGTCCATTCCAGATTTTTGTGCATTCGAGATTTTTGCATTCTAGATTAAAAATTTGTTTTTTCGAGATTTTTTGCATTCGAGATTACGTCATGATCCCACTTTGGTTACTGGCTAATCGTGTTCCAGCACTGAACCCAGGAAATCGGATCGGGTTCAACGAGAGATAAGAAACAAAATCTAGAGTTGGAGCTGGCATCTTTAGACCCAATAGCAAGATCTCGATACCTGTGGGAGTTAGGCTTACCAATAATGCTTCAAAAGTCTGAGAAAGCTACTATCCCAAGGCTAAGATACATCTACTCAAGCTGTCTAAGGTTATGCTATGTTTTGAAGGCATTACATGAGGTGGGGCAATATTTATCCCAAAAGCAGGGAATGCCGCCCACCAGCGTTGCCAGACGTCCCGATTTTTGAATAAAAATTAAATGTCCCGCGCGGGACCGCCTCAGTCCCGCTTTTCGTGGAAATAATTCTGTTTTCATGAATCTCGTTGACAAAAACGAAAAAATATTGAAAACTAACTGTTCAGTTCACATCTTGCATGACATTAGCAATGATAGATTAGACATCAATGTAGAAGCTATCATCTTAAAAATATACTGCCATTTCTCACATTCAGCTAAACGTCGTGCGGAATTGATGAAGATATTTGAAACTACGGAAATGGAGTTTGTCGAATTATTACGTCACGTAAATACAAGATTTCTGTCGCTCTGTCCTGCTGTTGAGAGATAATCAAGGTTTGGCCTGCTTTTAAAAGCTACTTTGATAAACAAGAATCATGTGCGAAAGCCATTGAAAAGATTTTTTACTCTGCAGCAGAGGACACAAAAACTCTAGCCTACATGCATTTTGTTCATAATGTGATGAGTGCTTTTGGTACATTAATAAAAGAGTCTCAGGGAAATGATATTGCCATAACAGAAATGCATGAGTCATTGTGCCTCTTCCGCAGACAAAACAGATTTTAAATAAATTGGTTGAATGTGAACGGACCAAAGCCATCGAAGGCTTCAACATTTTTTACACAAATTGCCAACAATATCTATATAGACAAACGATATAATTTTTCAGATGAAAATATTTTTTCTAGACTTAAATTCATAAACCTGGAAAGTGAAGTTAGTTTTGCCATGATTGAAAATGCTGTATCTTTAATAAAATTGACAGGCGATATTTCGGTAGATAACTTATATGAAGTATTTAACTTGTTAAAATCATCCTTGGACGTATTAGTAGGAAATTGCAAAGACACCACTGCCACCACCGCACAGAAATTGCACCAGCTCTTTGACAGTTTCCACAAAAAGATACCAGGAATATATTTAAACTAGTGTCTTTCATATTAAGTATCGAACGCGTCTTTTCCAAGATGTATTTAAACTGGTCGGATGCGAGAAATAACTGCCCCGTAAATTTAATGAAAGCAGAATTACTCAACCAATTTAATCTACAGCTATCCTGTGAAGAGTTCTTCATCTTTATTAAAGAGAAAAAGGAAACTTTAAAAGAAGTTAAATCTTCACAGAAATATCATGAATAAGTAATTCTTATAAATAATTATTCTCTTATTGTAAGTTGCAATTTGTAACACTCAGACTATTTTTTAAAACGCCATATTTTTCTAATGAATAAAACTTTTTTGATTTAGATTTCTGTTTTTTTTTTTATTCTGAAGACGAATAAGACTCATCTATTTAACGATAGGGTGAATCTGATTTAAAATATTATATTTTTATTGAAATAAATTTTCCATGGCTATTTTTGCTATCTATTGTAACGTAAACGTAATTTTAATTCAAATAGAAAGATAAATATTTGAAAACTTCCGATTATGTACGTTTTTGTACTATGTCCCGCTTTTGACGAAAGAAAATGTTTTCAGTCAAAAAGTTCCAAAATCCCGACTTGGCAAAAAAAAAATGGCAACGCTGCCGCCCACACAACACCAAATTACTGTAGATCTATTAGTTTGTCCTCATTCCTGCTGAAAACAATGGAATAACTAATTGATGTTTATGTAAGAGATGCTATAGGAGACAACTAACTCTCGAAATCGCAGCACGCATACATTAAGGGCAAATCTACAGGTACCGCACTACATAGGGTAGTATCAGTAGTGGAAAATTCCTTTGAACACAAGGAATACATATACCTTGAGCGCGTTTCTAGACGTAGACAACATTGAAGCTGACGCGATTTTGCACAACCGAAGAAGGGCCCATCTCAATGGCAGTCTCTGCGACTGGGTTGGTTTTATGTTAGGCAGACGACGGATTAAGACATGTGCATTGAGAGGAAAGTCAGCAGGACAACCTCGCAAGGCGGCATCCTCTCCTCTCCCCACTCATATGGCTACTGGTAATATACGAGCTATTGAAGATACTGGAGATCGAAGCCTTCTTTGTGAGCGCTTATGCTGACGATGTAGCAATGTTAGTTCCAGAAAATTCATGCATGTTCTCAGTGAGAGACTCAGCGACTAACAACTGGGCTGCGGGCAAAGGACTGATGTTAAACCCATCGAAGACAAAAATCCTGCTGTTCACAAGAAGAAGAGCAATACCTGTCCTAAAACCACCAAGAATGGGTGGAGTGGACCTGCAAATATCCAAGACAGCAAGGCACGTGGGCGTCATCCTAGACTCCAAACTCTTCTAGAAGGAAAATATATAGGATCGGGTAAGGTAAGCGTATGTGACATTATATGCATGCAGACGAACATTCGGCAATACATGGGGATTCAAATCATATGTGATACACTGGTTGTGCACAACGGTGGTGAGGTCCATTCTTACATATGGCGCAGCGGTATGGTGGAAGGCTACCGAAAAGAGGTGTTATCTCTCAAGCCTCACCAAAATCCAAAGGACTGCGTGCATCGGGATAACAGGATCCTTGAGGACCACAGCCACTGCTGCTATGGTGGTTCTACTTAATCTCACACCCCTGGACATCTACTGTAGCAGCAAGGCGGTTAAAACGGTCATCAGACTCAGAGAGTTGGAACTGTGGTCTTTTAAACCATACCGACCTGCCTCCGTGGAGACACGATGGAGTGCATCGAAGGAGAAAGTAGCCACTGACTAGTTACCCCACACTCTCGTCTTCAAAATGAGCTGCCCTAAAGAGGCTAATTAAGTAATAAAATAGTCACGAAAGAAGAGAAGATATCTATCTATCTATCTACACCGACGGGTCCAAGATGGACGCGGGTACAGGTGCAGAAATCTTCTGTGAGTATCTGGACCTGCGCGAATCATTTAGACTCAGCAATAAATGCAGTGTGTTCCAGGCAGAGACAGCTGCGATCACTCAGGTCGCCAAGGAGGTGAAGAGGCCCAAACTAGCCGACAAACACATCACCATTTACTCCGACAGCAAAGCGGCTATAAAAGCTATGGAGTCAGTAGTAGTCAAGTCAAGGGCGGTGTTAAAAGGCAAAAAAAACCTAGACGAGATATCAACTGTCAATACGGTAACCCTATGCTGGGAACCAGTGCACAATGACATCTCGGGTAATGAGAAAGCGGACGAACTAGCAAGGAAAGGATCGGAGATGAATTAATCTCTGGCCCTAAAATCCATAAGAACTCCGCTAAGCACATTAATGCTAAGTATCGACACCGAATCCATGAGTAGAGTAAACTTGCGTTAGATCAACCTTGATACATGCAGATACACAAAGAAGCTCTGACCAGCGGTTAACCAAAGAAATCTAAAACCAAGATCGGACTTAACCGCAAAGGTATTCGAATACGGACGGGGGTCACAGGACACTTTGTAGTGGATCATATTGCACAAGGACTACTGCAGGAGCTGCAGGGACGTTGAAGAAATGTCCTGCCCTTAGAACAAAAAGATTAAAGATTCTTGGCGGCTATTTCTTTGAACAGTTGGAGGATCTTTCTGCTTTAAAGCTGAAGAAACTCCTGAGATTCACACATGAATCCGCGTGGTTCTACTAAAGCGAATTACTGAGCTGGTAAACAGCGGTTTCTTCTATCTCTCTTTTCAAGGTTCCCAATAAATTTTAAAGAAACCCAAACTGTTGGTCTAAGTGAGCCGTGACACCCGTCACAAGAGCATCCATCTACGTAACCTAACCTAGCCTTGCCATTGATATATGCAAAGAATAAACCTTGAAAAGGGTATAAAGGGCCCCCGAATACAACACAAATTACTTAGATAGTCAAGCTGCACTTCAAGCACTATCATCCAATTCAGTGGAGTCTATGACAATCAAGTGCTGCTCCGATGAGTTGATATTCCTAGCCAGACACACAAATATAAAATGTGGCTGGGTGCCTGGCTACTGGCGTAAATACTTAGGATATTTTGGAATAATATCCTTTTTCAGGTTTTAAGGATCTTTTTGCGGAATTATAAGGACCTCTTGGTAAAATAATACTTAACATAAAAACACTGCGCGATTTCTTAGGACATTTTGGAAGACAAACACACAAGAATTTAGCCAATCGCTTACGAGCTACTCGATTGCGTGCATTGCAAACACAGGGATATCGAACTATAAAAGCAGAAGCAGAACGTTAACGAGCTCATGTTTTTCGTCAAAGTGAGATGAGTCAATGAATTTCTGTTTTTTATTTTTCCTACTTGGAAATATTGAGGTTTATTTATGACATTGTGTCGTATGCGTTATTTTTAATTTTTTGTTATTATGAGCGAGCGAGCGGTAAAAGAGCGGTGTGGTGCGAAAATGCTTTGCTGCAAAAATCAGTGATCGTAGATGAATGATATTTTTTTTTTATTTAGGAATCGCTAACCATTGTATTTCTCTTGTTGTGCGGGTAGGTACTGTGTTGTCTTTATGCTCCTACTAAAGGTAGGTCAAAAAGTAATTTCATTGAAATTAAGTGACCATTTAATGTACAGTGCCGCTCACTTGAATAGAACCCCCCTTTGCTTCGTCTTCCAAGTTCAATAACTTTTAAACTAATAAAGAAAACAACTCAATTTCTTTTTTTAATTCAAGTTTATTAAATTTTGTAAAACATAATAAAAAATGGTGCCTATATTGAAAGTGATAATTTTACTATTTATTTTAAAGTGATAGGACTCAAAATATTTGTATTAAATTTTAGCTCATTTGAATAGAACCCCCACATAAAAAATGCATTTAGGAATAGTTTGACACTCTTAAGTATAGGTAAATATTAGGGAACACAATTTAAATTAAATTTAAGAACAAAATAACAAAAATTAGTAGTGCTTCCACCCTGGTTATGAATAACCTTAAAAACTCTGTTAGGAAATGGAGGCCCAGCTACATTTAATTGCTTCTATAAGTTCATTTTTATTTGAATATTGTTTGCCTGATTCGTAGACCTTCCGAACAAGCCGTCCCCACACATTTTCAATGATGTCCAAATCGGGCGAGTATGGTGGCCAGTCCAAAATAGAAACATTTTGGCGCTCAAGGTAAAGTTTTACCCCTCTGGCGTTGTGTATAGGTGCATTATCCTGTTGTAGTTTCCATGGTAAGTCACCAAACAGCTCATTCATGGAAGGGAAAACCTTTCCGAGTACGCCAATGTAAGATTGCGCATTCATACGAAGAGTCAGGAGTCAGAAACTGCAATTCTAAAGTGCCATAGTACGTTATGGCTCCCCAAACCATAACACCGCCCACTCGGCTGTGTAATCGATCCAATTGATGCTCCTCTTTTCGCAAATCATGGAAGTAGTAGTTAAATCCGTCAGGAAACTCCAATTTTTTTTTTCGGAGAAAACAACACGGTCCCATTCGTTACTCCAGGTCATGTTAGCGCGACAGAAACAAAGACGTTGTTCCTTACGGGACGGCGGTTTTTTATTTAACTTTAAACGCTTCTAGTGTTTAGCCTTTGAAATAACCCGCTTTACCGTAGAAACACTAGCTATAACACTACTTTTTTCTTTTATTTTGACTGCAGAATCGTGCGAATTTGACACGAGTCGCAAAATTACTCTTTTGTCAGCAGCGGTAACAGCACAAACAGTTCTCTCTTTCAAGTTTTTACCATAGTTGATTGCGTAGAAATGTTGACATTACCTTGCGGCTTAACACTCCAACCCTTCTTTTCTGAAAAGACCAGACGGAGGATGGACAGAATCCCCAGCGGAGACCCTGGAACTCCTTATAAACACTCACTTTCCCGGATGCAGTGATATTAGTACGCAACTCGAGAGGCAAGTACAACCTGCTCCCAACAACAACATCACCTCAATAATTTCCGAGGAAAAGATTTCCTGGGCTATTAACAGCTTCTCCCCATATAAGTCTCCGGGGCCTGACGGCATTATGCCTGTCATGTTACAGAAAACGCAAAACCTATCAATACCTTGGTTAGCGTCGATCTTCCGAAGCTGTGTATTGCTAAACCACGTACCACACTCCTGGAGAAGCGCCAGAGTGGTGTTTATACCGAAGGTGGGTAAACGCGGGCACGTATCCGCAAAGGACTTCAGACCTATCAGTCTAACCTCCTTTCTACTCAAAACCCTGGAGCGTGTTCTAGACATCCATATGCGAAGTTCTCTGCCAGAAACATCGCTTTCCAAATCACAGCACGCCTATCTCAAAGGCAGATCCACGGAAACGGCTCTCCATGAGATAGTGCGAACTATCGAAAAATCCATACATTACAAAGAATACACCCTAGCCTCCTTCTTGGATATAGAGGGAGCCTTCAACAACGTACACACGGAAGCTATTCTTGAATCTCTGGTCGAACTGGGCACAGAGGAATCTATTAGGAAATGGATAGCTTCTATGCTCGGAACAAGAGTTATTCAGGCAACACTAGGCAACAGCCACTTAACCAAATTTGCCCATAGAGGAACGCCACAGGGTGGCGTCATTTCTCCGCTACTATGGCTAATGGTTATGAACAAAATTCTAGTAAAACTAGACAGGGAAAGGGTCAAAGCTGTCGCGTATGCGGATGACGTAGTGATACTAGTGTCAGGAAAGTTTCCCTCCGTGATAAGTGATATCATGGGGAATGCTCTAGACAAGGTAAGCACCTGGGCTACAAGGTGTGGCCTTGGCGTTAACCCGAGCAAAACCGAACTGATGCTGTTCACCACCAAAACCAAAATACCCGATTTTACCCTACCCCGCCTAAACGGTCAACCACTTACACTATCCTCCAGCGCTAAGTATGTGGGTATCGTGCTCGATCCTAAACTTAACTGGAAACATACCATTGAAAACAGAGTGATGAAGGCGTGTATTGCCTTCTATGCCTGCAGCAGAATGTTTGGAAAGAAGTGGGGACTTCAACCAAAGATGACCTTGTGGATGTACACAGCAGTAGTGCGTCCAATCCTCACCTATGGATCACTAGTATGGTGGCCCGCGTTGAGTAAAGGTTACAACCTCACAAAACTGAAAAGATTGCAAAAGGCAGCCTGTATAGGCACCACGGGTGCACTGAGGTCGGCCCCAACGGACGCTCTCACTGTGCTCTTGCACCTTTTGCCTCTTGACCTACACACAAAAGATACCGCACTATGTAGTGCGGTAAGATTCAGGGAATCGGGGTGCTACACTGCAAGGCCATACGGCCACAGCAGCATTCTGGACTCGCTACCAGAAGGCATGGTCACGTTTCCAACCGACTACATCACACCCAAACTAAACTTCACAAAAGGCTTCCAAGTAAGCTTCCCTTCCAGAGCTTGTTGGAAGAGGGACGAAGTAGTGAAAGATTTCGACACGGTTATATACACCGACGGTTCTAAGATGAACTGTGGTGTGGGGGCCGGTGTCTACTCGGAATCACTAAAAATATCAATATCTCTTCGCCTGCCGGATTTTGCCAGCGTTTTCCAGGCGGAACTACTGGCTATCCGAGAGGCCTGAACGCAACTAGGGCGTGACACAGCGTACAAACAAAACATTGCTATCCTCATAGATAGCCAAGCCGCAATCAAAGCTATTGACTCGGCTACCATATCCTCCAAACTGGTGCAGGAGTACCGGAACGAGCTTGCGCGACTGGGCGAACGTTTCAGTGTTGAACTACTCTGGGTTCCAGGGCATAGTAACATAACAGGAAACGAGCGTGCAGATGAGCTGGCCAGTCAGGGCTCAGCTCTGGACGGCTCATTCGGCGCAAGGGTTCACATTCCGCTAGGTGCGGTCAAGACACAAATACACTCACAATTCCTGCAGAAAGCCAATCTTCAATGGAAAAGGTTAACTAACTGCATCATATCGAGGAAGATATGGCCTATTTATGACAAAGGAAGAACAGGGGATCTTCTAAACAGAACCCGCCCCGAAGTCTCTAGAATTACGGCGATAATGACCGGGCACTGGCCAATTGGAGACCATGCGGCCAAACTGGGTATCCCATTTAACACCCACTGCCGAAGCTGCGGGAATGTAAACGAAAGAGAAACTCTCTTCCATTTCCTCTGCGAATGTCCGGCACTAGCAAGAGCTAGACTGCGGGCACTGAATCAACCATTCTTCGACGACCTTAGCGCTATATCGAGCAAAGGGATACAAGATCTTATCCGTTTTCTCAACTCCACAGGTTGGATATAGCCACACATCAAATCTTTCACAACCACTACAACATAGGTCACACGTGTCGTGGTAACAAAAAGGCACAATAAGTACTAATTGGGTTCAAGCCGAACCGCCACTTCTACCTACCTACCTACCTACCTTGCGGTTTCGCTGCATTTTTTTTTAGCTATTTGGTGAATAGACAAGTCACACTCGCGATAAGCTCTGATTTTAGCTTTCTCGCCCCCGGCCAATAATTTACCATGTCCCATTTTGACTGTTATTATTTAAAAATAACTAAAATATATTCGAGAACATTTTTGCATAACTACCCGCCTTGGCTTGCATGTGAAAACTAATGTTACCTATATGGGGTTTTTTTTTGTATTTTGTATTTTATTTTCTTTAACAATAGCCTTGAGATGGGCATCTCATTTATGGCCATTAAAATTTAAAATATTTCATTATTTGTATATTTATGTAGGTACATGCTAAATTCAAAAGTAATATCTTAACATACTAGTAAATTCAAAATAATTCTAATGTTATTTATAAGATAACTAGCTGCACCTGCCCGGCTTTGCCCGTACCCGAGAAATCTATTGGCCAATATGTTCGAGTAGACTTCCTTATAATTGTCTATAGCGGGTATCCGGCGTATGTTGCTGCGCCTAAAAAAAGAAGACCGATTTTGACCAAAGTTCACAGAAACACTCTCAGGCCTATACCGAAGATTGCCTGATTTCAGCTCAACCGGTGAAAGGGACTGCACGTTTTTCTCCGCATGGCTTAGGCCGCTCACACAACTTCGTTGTTCCGTTTAGGGTAGGTGCTTGTTGTCTGGCAGGCGCCTATGTCACCTTACTTCTGCGAATCAAACAACAAAGCGAAAATAAAAAAACTTCGATTGAATCACCGATTGTTATCAATGTTGGAAAAGCAACTTTCCGATGTCCGATTCACAAAAAAATGCAAAAAATTTCAATAAGAGTTATTTGAATAAAATATTGAACACACGATATCTCAAGAATGAAAGTGCGCACAAATTCCACAATAAGCTTGAAACGTTCGTGTGGTCTCCCTCTTTGATATGCTTGTTCGGATAACAAAATAATTGACGTCTGTACGGTCTCTGTATCTGCGTCGTAATTTACACGCATACGCACATATGCATGTGTACCCACTCAAATGCCCATATCTCACACACCGATGCAGATATAGCCAAACATAACAACCTTCGTGCAGACGTCCCCTTTCATGGAAAAAAAAATTCATTGGAATCGGTTAACGCGTTTGGCCAAACACCGGCAACAAACACAAATATGGATTGATTTTTATATATAGAAAATATTACACAAAAAAACTTTTTATTATTTCACTTAAATTTGTTTTTTTTTCAAAGCACATGATACCTACATATGAAACACACAGTGTATAAATACATTGTCAATTTTTTTTTCTTTTTTAAGAAACACATAATTTACACACCGATGCAGATACAGACATCGCACATACATAACATCCTTCGTATAGACGTCACCTTTCTTTAAAAAAAAATTTCATTGGAATCGGTTAACGCGTTTGGCCAAACACCGGCAACAAACGCAAATATGGATTGATTTTTATATACATATATATATAAATAGATATAGATATATTCTCATATCAATTTTAATTCACAAAAACTCACAAAATCGCAATGAAGAAATCCGAATCCGACAGCGCCACCAAACATGAAACAAAATTGGCTTCTCCATTGATCGATAATAGATGGCGTTACGTTGCGTGTCTATCTGACAGTTCAATTGTGATACGATATGTTACATTCAAATGTGATTCTTTATTTGGTTGTTGCCAAAATAAATAAATACAAAATGAAGAAAAAAAAAAAAAAATTAAAAAAAAATCGAAAAAAAACCTGTCGTAACACGCTGGGTGGTCAAAATAAGCCATTTTGAAATTTAAATTTTTTTTTCTTCTAAAACCCGTGCTGAGAAAATACCTTTCCAAAAAAGTATAAATCATCAAAATCGGTTCGGCCAATCTCGAGTTATGCGGTTACATCGCTTCGGACACTTTCTTTTATATATATAGATATTTTAAACTGTAAAAGCGAAAAAAGAAAAAGAAAGTCATTTAAATTGTTTATGGTTTTAAATTTGAGTAGGCAGTATATTCCAGATCCTGGCACTTAGAGGGAAGATCTACATGTTTGTAATGTTGAAGTTCTAAATGTGTTTATATGTAACGTCCTTGATGATTTGCACATTTCGACAACAAACTCAGACATGATTTAGACTTCAAAAATGCAGTTAGATAAATGAGAAACATGATCGAATGTATAAATCGAAGACAGGAGTTGAAAGCTACATTTAGTTTTTGCCTGCTTATTGAGTCCATTCCAGCATACAAAGAGGCCCCGTATGTTATAATTGGCGCTAATAAGGCTTTAACCACAGTTAGCCGCGTGGATTTAGGTATATAAGCTGATATTCTCCAGAGACGCCTGAGACTAAGATAAATTTCAGCAATTACTTTATTCACATGTTCAATTGTTCATTGTATGTTAGATTTTTGTTGAAAATAAAACCTAAATTTTTAACTTCGGACTTGTACGGAATGACATGTGTATCCATAATAACTTCTGGGAAATAGGATTCACCTAGAGACGCCTTATATATTATTATACTTTGCGATTTCTTTGGGTTTAAAGTTAGGTTGTTAGCTGTTGCCCATTCATGTATAGTGCATAAATCTTCATTAATTTTCACGACGGCATCTTCCATGAGTCCCAAAGAGAATGAAAAATAGATCTGTAAATCGTCTGCGTATAGATGATATGAGGAATATTTGACTACATCTACTATGTCGTCAATAAACATACTGAACAGCAGAGGACCTAATATATATCCTTGAGAAACTCCCCTTTTCAGATCAACAAAATCAGACGTACTGGAGCCAACTACAATGGCTTATTTTGGGTCATCCACAAAGCTGTTCATTAGACTTAGGGCCCAATTTACTAAGTAACATTTCGTGATCTACTGAATTGAAAGCGTTGGTGAAATCGAACAATGTCAATAATGATACCTCATCTTGAACCATTGCGATCCGTATATCATCATGTACTTTCAAGATTGCCTATACACAACTTTTTGCGAAAACCTGACTGGAGGGGAGACAATAAATTAAACGACTCTAAATAGTAATTTACCTGATTGAATATCAATTTTTCCAGGCCCTTTGACAAGAAAGGTAAAATAATAATCGGGCGGTAGTTCGAAAAATCGTTATTTTCCGATGTACATTTTAGAATGGGTATAAGTAAGTAAGTAAGTAAGTAAGAAATTCATTTATTTAATATTTTCTTATTACATAAGTTACAAGATAGAATGAATTTTACCATCTTAACGCCCACCAGTCCTTGTTTCTTAATTCATAAGATAGCATTTTGTTGGTTATTCGGGAGTCTGGATATGAACCTATTTTAATGATGTAATCCGCTTGCGATTTGAGAGTGCTTGTAAAAAGCATTGGAAGACCCGTTTCCAAATGGGTATAATTTTTGCCATCTTCCAGACAGTAGGAAAAACTGATTTAGTTAGGCAGTCGTTATAAATATTAGTGATAGTCGGAATGATTACAGGAAGTATTAATTTGATACATTTTGGTGACATGCTGTCAAGACATATCGCATTTGATTGAATCGTTATACGGAAAGTTGGCCTCTCTTTATTAACCTTCGAATATTTCCACTGAGAAATCTGTATGTGTTCAAAGTACTAAAGGAGTTCTTCAAAAGAAGTGGTAATGTTCCTTCTAGAAATTCTTCGATATATAGCTTACGTATTAATAACCTGTCACTGTTTGACGTCCCATTCGCGCACAAAACGCATTTTATGAACTTTTATTTAGTTTTCTCGCGTAGAATTTTAAATAAACTTCCCTTATCCATACGTTCTAATCTCAATTCCCATTTATTTTTGAATTCTCTTAAAGACTGGCTTTTTACTCTGAGCCCTTATAACTTGGAACTACTTATGAAAGTAACATCTTAATAAAAATGCAAAAAGATGTTTCTCTGACTTATATTGCTTTCAATCAAATTGCTTTTTTCGATTTCAGTTCTTAGCATAAGAACAGCTGATGGTACCCCATGTCAGTTATTCTTTACATACGAAATATTATCTTGGGATCATTCAACACTAACTTTAAAGTTTAAGAATGATAGTGAATTTATTATAATCACTTTCAAATTAATTTCCTAATTTATAATATAATAATAATTGTATTGAGTGAAGAGATTCAAAACATTCATTCATTGTACTCGTAATACAGCTAAATGAGAAATTCCCATTTGAGTTGCTATAGACACTAGTGCGAGCAAGGCTGTTAGAGTCCGACAGGGCAAAGCACTTATTCAGATTGTTTGCAAAATCAAGATCATTAATATTTACTGGCTTAGCTCTGCCGTTCGCACCCAGTCTCTTTAAATTATTCTATAGAATATTAGTTGAGTTCTTAGAGGCATCTAATTGATTGAGATAGAATTCTTTTTCGGCATTTCTTATGGCTTTAACTACCTTGTTACGGCATCTTTTATATCGTTCCCAGTTGCATAAGTATCTACTAGTTTTGTAAACATTGTATAAAAAGTTTCGCTCGCTAATTAGATATTTTATGTTACTGGTGACCCATCGACAACTATGTGAGGGATATATCTTTTTAATTGAGCATTCTTATCAAATATGTATTTCAGTAGATTTGTTAAGTATTCCACCTTCAATCAACTGAGCTAACATTTCTGAAAAACAGCCAGTCAATATTTGACATTTCACTTAAAAGTGCATAGCAAATTTATATTTTTAAAGTCCCTTATAAAGCAGGCCAACCCTTGACTTACACTATCAACTTCAACATTAAAGATTAAGTGAAGTTTTAATAAATATTATTTTATTTTCAAATTATATCACAACTTATATTTTGTTCGTTATTTATATTTTAATTTTTTGCGCTTCGCGTTTCGAAACTTAGTTTCATCTTCAGGCGCTTGTACTTATCTTCTATCAGCTGATAGGTTAATTCGTGGTCAGCACCATGCGTTTGGTCAAAGAAAGAAACTTTGTTTTTATTTGACACTATAAACATATCTATAGTAGTAGCACGAGGAACAGGTGGAGGGGGCGAAGTATATGCGTCTGTAGCGACAGTCAGGCTGCGCTTAAGGCCTTACTCAAACCCTTAACTACCTCCAAAATAGTACGTGAATGCAAGATATCTCTGAATTCGGTCGGAAGGCTGAATTCACTTAAACTTGTCTGGGTCCCGGGTCATAACGGGATCACGGGAAATGAGATCTCCGATGAACTTGCTAGACAAGGCTCAGAGGGGGACCTCTCCGGACCTGAACCACCGATCTGTCTGCCTGCGTCCTCGGTCAGGGCTTCCATTGACGGTTGGGCTTCCTACGAACACAATCGCCGTTGGCATGACTCTCCAGGGTGCAGGCAGACTAAGCAAATGCTCTCCGACGTCTGTGCGAAATCCGCGGCAGAAAAGACTGCAGACAGACTACTGGCGTTCTTACGGGACACTACGCTTTTGCCAAACACGTTAAGGTGCTAGGCCTAAGCGACACCACCAACTGCGAAGCCTGTGGAGAAAGCGACGACACTGCGGAACATTTCCTCTGTGATTGTCCTGCTTTTGCTCGTATCAGGTGGCAGGTATTTGGTGCGGATATGGTGAGTGCTGTAAACCTAAGCTCCTTATCATTGAAGCGCCTTCTCGTTTTTCTTAGAAAAACGAGTAAATTCCCACAGTAAAATGTGGTGTGTCTGCCTGGTAGTACAATGGACCAGTATTGAGTCTGAGTGCTCCAGTGCAGAAAGTCTCACACACCCCGACAAAAAAAAAAAAAAAAAAAAAAAATAGTAGTAGCACTATGACTTGTAAAATGTGTAGGAACAAAGCTTACGATATCTAAGCCAAGAGATTCAAACAATTTTTTTAGATAATTTGACGTACCAGTTGTGCGACAGACATCAAAATTGAGATCTCCATACATTATCATGTTTTCGTAAACTGCATTGTGCTTCAGTATAAATGTTTCAAATTCCACAAAGGGGAATGATATACTCGGATGTCTGTATAGTGTATATCGCGTTAAGTAAAACCTTTTCGAATCGAAGATTTAGCTCGATAAGGAAGCACTTGATATCCTTATGTTTCAAGTAATCTAAGCAACGTATGTAATCTATTACACCGCACGAGCGACCATCTCCATCCAACCTAAGTATACGATAGCCGTTAATCTGAATCATCGAGTCATCAAATCTATTATTTAACCATGTTTCAACAAATTATCCGTCCTTGTAGATTGAAATATAGATTTTATTTCATCAATTTTAGGAAGCAGACTACGCGCATTCATGTGACAAAATAGTGTAGCTTTTTTTCTTCTCTTAATTATTTCATTGCAGCATTTCGGATTTGCAGTGCATTATTAGCGAGACAGAGACATCAACAGAGACATCGTGTGTTTTTGTTTAAAGTTTCTGGTATTCCAGTTAGTATGACTTCACTTTTCCGCAAGTTTTTGTCACATCTTGATACTGGTTGACGGGCACTCTCTTTTTTAATTTATTTTCCAATTCACTCAGATCACTTTTGATACTATTTATAAAACTATCGACTTTTTTATGCAACTTTTCAAGCTATTGGTTTGAGTTTTAATGTCGAGCATATCTTGTCGGATGCCACTCATTTGGCTATCCACTGTCATTTCTCATTTGTAGTTTGGCAATGATTTTGGCTAAATCATAATTGGAATTTGACATTGCTAATTTGATTTCGAGCTTAATGCAAATTAGGATATGTTTCGGCTTAAGTGTTATTTCCGATCAGTAGACTTTTATAGTACATATAAATAACTTTAAGCAGAAAACAACTTAACAAATTATTAATTTGATGAATAAATTTAATTGATTTGCCGGCGCTCCAAGAAACACGTGCACTACTCAAAGTTTGACATTTGACATTTTTCTATTCAAGTGAACCAATATGAAACCACTTTTTCACAGTAATTCAACAATAACTTTGTAACGGAATATTTCCAATGCGGGATCTTGCTCAGAGAGAAGGTGTTTTGAGAGATGAACAAGATATCAAAGCAACGCATCTTGAAGACTGTATTTATAGTCAGTTTATTATGTACGAAGGAAGGGTTTTATTCAAGTGAGCGGCGGTAAGTAATGGAACCAAATTGTAAAAAAAATCCACGAAAGTTAAATGAGGCCACTGCTTTCACTGTTTGTTGAAAACGATTTTGTGAATATCGCTGAATGTATTTTCCAATGACATAATCTAGGTAGGTCCCGACATTAGGTTTAGATTTTCTAGCACATCGTTTTTAGTTATTTTAAAAAAATATTTTTAATCCACATGTAATTATAGTTTTAGACGCTTGTTAATAATTATGAATCTCCTACAACTCCTCGAACACCTTTGGAGTCTTAAAACGGAATCATCAAACACGTTTCTTGACCGCCTTGGTAAATGCATTTTGCTAAAATCCAGATCTTACTACCTTCTCCGATAAGAAGTCACCATTATCATTTAATCATTTCTAGATTCCAGCACGACATCAAACGCTTATTAATATATTGTTTATTCAAATACACAACTAATAAGAATAATAAATTGTTCACTCACGTGAAGTGACTTAAGACTTCACAATAACTTCTGTTGTAGGTATATTGTCAATAACGTCTTGTTCAATTTTCGCCTACCATGTTAAGCGCAATCAACAGTGAGGTTGACAGACTTTGTCTAATATTCTCATGCGTCGAATGTTTACAGTTTACATGCTTTATACCTCATTGCAGTGGAAAGTCAACCTCCCATTATTGACACCTAATTTATTAAGACGTGAAGGTAATGAACAGAACAAAATTGTCAATAGCGGTAAACACAATGTGTATACGTTAGTGAGCCCACACATGAATATTATTAAATCTGCAGTAATTTAACCATTTAATGAATTTAGTATCTTTCGAAAGAGGAATTACTCGGGCAACCTTCAATATTTTCCTACTGTTTAAGAAGGTGTTTATGAACATTATGTATGCTTCTTGAACATATATATTTTTTATGTAATATATTCCGAAACGTCTTTTAAAGTACCACTTGGTATCTATCCGCTTGGAATAGATGGATTACACCAACTTCATCATATTTCTCCTCCAACGAGTGCGGGGTATCGATATTTGCAAAATTCGAATTGAATGTTTGTGTGTAATAAATAGAGGTCTAACAATATTTGCATATGAACCAACCCATCTATATAATCCATACTGCAGTTGCACTCTAATGCAATGCAGTAATATATTAAAATATTTTTTTTGTTCGAGCAAAATGATTTTTGACATTTTTCGAGTAACCAGCATCATATGTTTCCAGGTGAGGCTAGAATCTATTGATACAGCTAAGTATCTGAAATTATTCACTATTTGAAACAAGAATCGGAACAAGAATTGTTATGTTTCAAATTGGGTTTAACACAACGGTGTATAGGAAAGCTGAATTCATTAAAATTTGAAGCATGGACGAAAAGTGGACAAACTATATCAGTTGCATCAATTTACTGTTCTTCTAAAGAAAAATGACTTTTTAGGTCTCTCCCGAATATTTAGCAATAGATTTATTGCAGGGGCAGATTTAAATGCCAAAAACAAGTATTGGGGATCTAGATTGACAAATACAAGAGGAGGAGAACTTTATGAAGCAATAAACGAAATTAACGGCAAGTATCACTCAACGGGAAAATCTACGTATTGGCCAACAGATAGAAACAAAATCCCTGATCTTGTCGACTTCTTCGTAACAAAGAATATCTCGTCTAACAATATAAAGGCAGAAGAAGGGCCAGACCTTGACTTGACAGATCATTCCACAATACTTTTAACACTTGGCGATAAAATCACTATTAAAGAAAATAGCGCAAGGCTAGGGAATAAGCTGACTGACTGGAGCTACTTCAGACAGCATCTAGAGGATAGTCTTCTGCTCTTAGAAACAATTGAAACAGAAGATCAATTAGAAGATGCTGTTCAAATATTAACTGTCAATATCCAACGAGCAACATGGGCTGCAACACCTAAAACGAAAACTAAAACCCAAAAAAACCCGTATCCAAAAGTAATATGTGATATAAGGTCCGTTCGCGAACTAATATGCAAACGTAAATTTATATAAACTTTCGTGCAAAACTGCACAAACGCGTTCGCGTACTGAGAAAATGGTAAAAAGATGAACGAAAGAAAAATGTACTTTCGTTCATTTTTCTTCACATAGAATTTCAGCTGGTAAGAAAATGAATACTGTCAAATGATGAAATCCTATGAGTTTGCCAGCAAAAAAAACAGCTGTTGCTTCTTTTGAAGCCAAACTAAGAAGTTTTTACACAAAAGCGTTCGCGTACTTTTCTTAGAAATGGGAGGATTCTCTCTCGATTTTGGAGATTTGACACTTTTAATTTTTTTACACATAAAGTACGCGAACGGACCTATAATTACGGAAAAGAGACGAGCTAGAAAACGTTGGCAACAAATAAGAGCGCCCAGAGATAAAACAATACTGAATAATCTAAACAGTCAGCATAAACGATCGATAAGAGAATTTAAAAATGAGTCTCTTAAAAAATACCTTACCAATCTTACAAAAGATGCTAGTACCGAGTACTCACTCTGCAAGGCAACAAAGAAAATGAAAAGGCCAATTGCTCACATTCCACCAGTTAAAAACAGTGAAGGTAACTGGGAAAAAAATAACCAAGAAAAAGCTAATTTATTTGCTGAATATCTTGAAGGCGTCTTTCAACCATATGAAGATAAAGACTGTCAATAAAGCGAAGAATTGTGCGAAGAGGAAAGGCACATTCAACCGGTAACGGCTAAAGAAATTGCCAATGAAATAAAAAAGGGCATTAGTACTAAAAAAGGCCCGGGATTTGATTTAATATCAGGAGAAATCCTAAAACCATTCCCAAAAAAGGGCTTAAAGAAACTAGCACAGATCATAAATGCTGCATACAGGATAAGGCATGTACCTAGCATGTGGAAAGTCGCGGAGGTGATTATGATACCAAAACCAGGCAAACCGCCTAGTGAAGTCACCTCCTATCGCCCCATATCTATACTACCTATGTTGTCCAAGCTATTCGCAAAGATGTTGATTAAACGTCTGAACAAAATAATCGAAGAAAAATCGCTAATCCCAAACCATCAATTTGGTTTTAGAAATGAACACTCCACGATCGATCAGGTGCATAGAATAACAGATAAAATCGAAAAGCATTTGAAGAAAAAAATATATGCTCTACTATATTTCTCGATATAGCACAAAGGGCACAAAGGACTGATCTATAAATTGCAAAAGCATCTGCCAAAACAATTCTCAGAAATTTTAGAGTCCTATATATTAGAGAGATTCTTTAGAATTAAACAAGGAATTGACTACTCCACATTAAGAGAAATAAAAGCTGGTGTACCACAAGGAAGTGTGTTAGGTCCTGTATTATATCTCTTATTTACTAGCGACTTGCCGAACAGTGATGAAACAACTGTGGCAACATTTGCAGATGATACTGCTGTACTTGCTGTGGGGGAAACTGTCGAAGTAGCGACAAAAAAAACTACAGAAGGCAGCGAACAATATAACAAAATGGACAAAAAATTGGCAAATTAAACTAAATGACCTAAAATCGGTCCATATAAATTTTACAAATAAAAATGTTCAGCACATACCAGTATTTATAAATGATAAAGAAGTAGATTACGCAAACACAGACAAATATCTAGGCATGGCACTAGATGCAAAACTGCGCTATAAAGCACATGTAAAGAAAAAAAGAGAAGAACTAAATATGCGCTACAGTAAAATGTATTGGCTTATAGGGAAATACTCTTGTTTGTCAAATTACAATAAATTACTGCTTTATAAGCAAATTCTAAAACCAGTATGGACCTACGGGCTCCAGCTGTCGGCATGCACATGCAAAACAAATTTACAGAAAATTCAAACATTTCAAAACAAAGTTCTACGGAATATAGTAAATGCACCATGGTACATAAGAAACGCTGATCTGCATAGAGATCTAGAAATAGAAATGATTGAAGATGAAGTCAAAAAAGTAGCTAATAGACATAAACTTAGGCTTCTCAATCACGTCAGCTCAGAAATGAAGGAACTATTAAATACTAGCAATATGACTAGGAGCTTAAGAAGAATAAAACCTTTTGAACTAGCTACATAGTCCGAAAAATAAAACAAAAACAGTATTAAATCCTCTATGGACAAATACTTAGAACATGAATTTTAAAAATATGAAAGACAAATTGCTGATTGGTTTAACTACTAGGTGCAATAATTGGAAAGCGGGCTAATCCCCGCCCTGCAACAATGAAATACCAAGAAGGTTGTATCGCAGGGAAAACGGGAAGACGGGAGAAGGGGTTAGTGGGTAGAAATCACCACACTGTTACTGAGTACGGGCTCGGTTTCGTCTTTGGAAGATTACCACCTCCCAGCGATATCAAAAATAAAAAAAATAAAATAAAACAAAGGGACGGGCTACAGTCCGCTTGGGCGAACTGTTGGATACCCTATTCTTATTCCTATCGCTCATAAGTGGGCGTGACAAAAGTCTAAGTATGGTTGAATTGTTAAGAACGCTCTACATATTTTGTTATATAACATTTAAAGCTCACTTTGAATTTTCCAATAAAAAAATAATAATTGTGGGCGTGCCAGTGGGCGGATTTTGAAAATATTTACACATGAGCATAAAAGGCCCATAGAGAGTATATATTATAAATTTCAGCTCCCTAGCTCAAACTTTGGATTTTCAAAAAAATTGTTTTATTTATTTGTGGGCGTGTCAGAGGGCGAATCTTGAAAAAAAATTATCCCCAGCAGCTTTAGGGGTCATAGATCATATATAAAAAATTTCTGCTTTCTAGCTCAAAATTCTTTTTTTTCCAAAATTTTTTTTTTTTTTGAGTTTGTGGGCGTGTCTGTGGGCGGATTTTAAAAATTCGTAAACTTGATTATTTCGGGACCCTAGAGAGTATATGGTTAAAATTTCAGCTCTCTAGGTCCAGTTTAAAGGCCTAATTTTTGCCGACGGACGGACGGACGGACGGACATGGCTAGATCGACATTACTATCGATGCTGATCATAAATATAGTAACTTTTAGGGGTCTACGGGCAATATTAAGGTATGTTACAAACTATGCGTCAAAATTAATATACCCCTAGAATAGGGTATACAAATAATTTGAGAGTTTAAAACAAGATGTTTTGAAGGCTTATTGATACACGATCCTACAAGATTTTTAATTATTGTACATAGGGTGTTCAAATTTGACGAACCCTTTTAAATTAACCGCCTCTTTTTTTACAGCTATTAGATTACACCGAAGTTTTTTTCAGGTATGAAGTAAATACATTCCTGTTAGCTAAAATGGATCGGTATACTATTAAAGAACGTGTTTTTATTATTAGAATTTATTTTAAAAATGGTGAACGTTTTGCAGAAGTTGAAAGAAAATTTCGTTTAAAATACGGTAGAGAAAATGCTCCAAAAACCGTGCTATTAAACCGGATCGGTTCAAGATCAAGGAAGTAACGCCTATCATCGTAGTGGTCGTTCGAGTGGGAATGCAGCTGTTAGCAGAAGTTTTGCTAAAGGGCCAAGGACGTCAATTCGTCGTCGTTCACAGCAATTAAACCTAAAATCAACAACTTTGCTTAACATTTTGCACAAAGATCTGCATGTAAAGGCTTACAAAATACAGTTAACACAAGAATTAAAGCCAACTGCATTGCGTCGGCAATTCGTCAATTGGGCCAGAGAGAAGCAAAAACAAAATGACAATTTTTTCAAGCTAATTATCTTCACCGATGAAGCTCCTTTTGAAATTGACGGTTATGTCAATAAACAAAACTGTCGCATTTGGGCTGAAGAAAATCCTAGAGGATTGTTTGAAAGGCCAATGAAACCAAAAAAAGTTACTTTATGGTGTGAATTTTGGTGCGGATTTTGGCGTAATTTGTCCATTTTTATTCGAAGATGAAAATGACGAGCGATGATTAGAAACTTTTTGTGGAGTCAATTGGAAGATATTGATGTGCAGAATAATATCTAGTTTTAACAGAATGGTGCAACATGCCACACAGCAACGAACTCAATCGATCTTTTGAAAGAGAAATTTTACAATTGCATAATTTCCCGAAGAACAGACGTGAATTGGCCACCAATTTCATGCGATTTAACATCACTGTATATTTTCTTATGGGGTTTCTTGAAGAGTAAAGTTTATGCCGATAATCCTCAAACTGTTCAACACTTCAAAGACAACATCATCGAGCAAATATCACTTATTGAACCATCATTATGCTCAGATCACTTGGACGACATTCTTTTTCATTATTAACCGGAACCAATGTGCATTAATTACCAATAAAAATAAAGATTTCCCACAATCTATGTCAAAATTTAAAATGATGCCTCAAATTTGAACACCCTTTATTTAATATGAGAAGTGCATAAATAGTTTCCTATAATTAAGTTTGGGAACTGGAATGCCAAGTTGAAGGAAGTGAACTTAAAAAAAAAGTTTGGAACCCCATTCCGCCCCTTCTATGACGAAGGACGAATTTTAAAAAATCCCATATTATCTAACGTCTTGGGCTTATAGTCCAGTCAAATGGTAGTTTGAAGTGGAAAGTTCTGATGTAATTGCTTTTAGTGGCTTATTTTATGGTTTTGCTGAACACGAATCTGTACTTCTCCAACAAGAATTAGAATGGCAAATATGAGAGTTCAGAAACTCACAACTTCGTTTTAGTTAGGTAATCCTTTATATTTCAAAATGAATTGCTCCGTTTGTTCGCAAAAAATAGATCGCCATTGCTAACCAAAAATAAATTGAAACGATTGCTCGCATTTTTTTCATTACTCGTGCGTTAACATCACTGAAGAAGATGCTGACTTTATAAAAACAAGTGGAAATGCATTTCGTTGTGACAAATGTGCAGTGCTTAGACGCCGTTCTCTCCATTTGCCGCTTCCGACTTCACCAATGCCAAACAACAACAGTGCACTAGCTTCTAGTACCAAAAACAACAAAAATCAAGTACAAATATCCTCCGCAAAAACAACAGGGGCCCAGCCTACACAAGGTAGCTAGAATGAATGCACTCTTCACATGATCTACCAGAAGCTCTCTTACTTGGAGGAAGCAAACCATCGTTTTCTACAGCAACCTACTCTGATTCAATCAGAGAATACCTACAGAGCTTAAGAAAAAAGTTAAAACTTTGGAGAGCAAATTGAATTGGCAGCAGCAACATCTTCTCAGCAATTGCATTGAAATTGTTGGAATATCAGATGTGAACGACAATAACATTATGACCAAGGCACAACAAGTCTTCAAAAATGCTCTTTCAATTGATGTTCCAGAAAGCAAAATTGAAAATTGCTATGTCAAAAAAAGTTCAATCCAAAAACAACACCGATGCCGGCTCCTCTGTTACTAAATCAATCATCTGTTTAAAATTTGTTGATGTACAAACGAAGCGGGGAGTAATGAGATGAACAAAAACAATCTCAATACTCAATTGAACGGGATCGACAGCAAGGAACAGCAGCAGCAGCAGTAGCAGTACGAAGAAAAACACTAAGAGAATCGGTATTTATATCAATGATTCTCTTACTAAGTACACGCAAGCTCTCTTCATGAAGGCGAAAGACACAACAAAGCAGAAAGGTGTAAATTATGTCTGGTTTAAAGATATAGTGCGTATAGTGCGTACCAAAACAGTTGGCCATTCTACTGCGCAGGTCTCTTAAAATGTGTTTTACAATCTCTTAAATTGCAAAAACAAGCATAAAGAGACGAAAATGGGCGGAGCCATAATAAAAAACGACGTATACCCTGCCTTGTGTTCAAGATCGCTGTCGCGATCTCACTGAGGGTGGTTTTTTCATTTTCCTTCTTTTATACTGAAATTAGGAGCGTAGGAAAAATATAGACCATTATATGTCAACTTTACTTGGAGGCAAATATATTGTTTCGTTTTTTGTCTTGTCGGTTCTTTGTAGGAGTATGATGTGATCACGGTCGGATAGATTAAGCAAAACATTGCACATGAATTGATTGTGTGACTGTGTCTGTATGAAGGTGTACGGTTTTAGATTTAAACCCTATTTGCTCATTATGCTTTCGTTGATCATTATTAATTGTGTCGTGCATATTGATCATGTAGGTACTGATATTGGCACGCAAAGTAAAGTAAATTGCAGTGTCACACCAAATTTTTTTTGTTTATATCATTGAATTTGGGCGAGGTAGGTAAATTTAATAAAAAATTTACAATTTGGGAATTTTTTGGAAACGTAAACGATTTTATGCCCAATAACAATAGGCACGATTTTCTGTCACAAAAAAGAGGATGGGGTATTAAACGGTTCGTTAAAGACAAAATGGTGAACGTTCTTGATTCTTCAATAATTTTTTTTAAGAAATGCAGTTTTTAAAACTTATTGAACTACCCACCACTTTTAAATTTGTAACCTTGATTAAAAGTGTAAATTATAGCGAGATAAAATTGACGATGAATTGCAAATATAAAACAGATTTACAGCGAGCAGCAAAACAAAACACCAGTATACCAAATGGGTGGTTCGGTTTGGTTTGAATTAAGAAGTAAAAACACACACGTTTTAGTACTAAGATAAAAATATTTATTGATTTTGCTACCTATATATGAAATAGTTAATATTAATGTATATTAAATTGAATTCGAAGAACTGTCAGTTTCATAATCGGTTGAAGAATCATCTCCTGGATTGATAATTATTGCATCCGACATTGTGTCCCACATCTGCTCGTGTGAAAAGTATTCCTCCTCTGTCCTTATAATTTTTTCACAAACTTTGCGCCAATCTTCAACTGTTATTTTTGAAAATTCTTCTTCAGCTAGTTTCTGAACATCCGATAATCTAAACGTTGTATTTCGGCTTCCGACTCTTCCCTTGACTGTTGCCCAGATCTTTTCAATAGGGTTGAGATCTGGATGATAGGGTGGCAATCGTAGTACTTCGTGTCCCGCGCCGTGAATCATATCGTCAATCTTATGCTTGGGGTGGTGATTAGTCCGATGTCACTTTATAAGGTCATAAAGTTCGACTTTGAGCATTTTTGAAGAATGCGGTATATTGTTGACGGAAAGCCATTCTAACATCTCCGATTTAACGGAAGCAGAAGTGATTTGCTTGTGTTCCCATTTGTTGTGATATGATGCGTTATCCATTACAATAACCGATGGTTCCTCTAGGTTATTTAAAACTTGATCCTTCATCCATTTGGAGAAATTTTCAAAATTCATCTCATCGTGATAATCTCCTGTTTTCGACCCAGATTTAAATAAAAGCAAGGCATTATTCACGAAGCCCTTCGCTCCACCTGCATGCGCCATTATCAGCCTTTGGCCTTTTGAAATTGGCGCCTTTAAACCTTGACTGGTGCCGTCAGTCCATGCCCTTGGCCTTGTGTGAGAGCTGTGAATATAGTTCTCGTCCAAATAAATAATCTCATATCCTTCTGACCTGTACTCCCGCACCTTCCTCAGATATTTCACTCGTAAAAGTTTGATTTCATTTCTTTCGCAAAGAAATTTACGGTTGTTCTCCGTTTTCCTATAAGAAAATCCATTTCTTTTTAAAATCCTATGTAGCGACATATTGCTTAGGTTCAGCTTCAAATCTTCCTGCACCCGTTGTCTTAACATTTTTAATGTTATCATCATTTTTTCTTCAATGTGGAAGTTGTATATAATTCGCCGAACAGCTGTGATACCAAATTCGTCCAATCCAGTTTTCCATTTTGTATGTGGTACTCTTTTAGTTGGAGATTCAATAGCGCCTTTCTTCTCATATTCTTTAATTATCCTTCTTATTGTTCGGGCCGAAATTCCTGTAAACTCCTCTGTCTGTGAATTTGCGTATGTGATGGGATTATCTATACATAAATTCCTAGCTTCTTCAATTTTTTTGTAATATATCCTAACAACGATCTTACGTCCTAGACTTCCTATTGGTTTTCCTTTTCTTGAAAGATCCATGACAATTTATTTTATTCTAATAAACTTATGTCCTAGCAATGCTTTTGTTTTCGTGAAAGTGAATTCCAAATAGGAAATCCATAAAAAGGGTTGGGAACCCTTTCAAATACAATCGGACTTCTAGGTAGAAATGTATAAAAGTCGACCTCATAATAAAAAATTAAGTTTATTTAGATATTCAACAGCATTTTAGTTCTAAGCACTGTAAAGTTGGGTTACGCATTGTAAATTACAGGCAAAAACGCTTAGTGATTAAATCTCTTTCGCGTCATTTTTGTTCTCTTAAATCCTCTCTCTGCGCAATCGACCGTTGGCCAACTGTTTTGGTACGCACTATAACAAAATTCTTGTCAGAAAGGTTGAGGGAGGAAAAGTTATGTCAATTAGATCTTTTAGTGATCTGGCACGTATTTAGTGCTTTTTTTTTATTTCCAAGTAAAATGTTTGGTTTAAATGATTTATTCAATGACTTTTCTGCCGTTGATCTTTGTAGTTCCAATTGCGCTAATGTCTTAACTGATAGCTGGTAGCTGGTCTGGTAATCGCAACCTCCGACTGATCTCTAACTATAGTTTACGTGGAAACTTTTCGTACTCATTATCCGTTCCTCAATTCCATACCATGGCTTATCGTAATTTTTATTATATATCGTCTATTCGACTATTCAATAAACTTCCTCGATCGTTCAGGTCGGTCTCTATACCTAAAAAGTTTCTCAAACTTGTAAAAAAAAGGCTTTTCAACTTTAATTTCGCTGGCATGGAGTCTATTCTTTCTGACTATCTGATGTAACTTGAGAATTATAATTTGGGTCTTAATTGATCTTGATGCATTCAAAGGAAATTTGTTTTGTTTTGAGACTGTTTAAACCTATTTTATAAAGTAACGTAATTTTTTGATTTGTAAGGGTCACCCCACCCACACACACATAACTTTTTTGAAATGCTTAAAATGTAAATTGTATTGGCATTCATCACTATTCTTATTACATAGGTATTTAAAAAAGTACAGAATGCCAAATGAATTTCATATTTTAATTAAATTGCAATTATTGTTCATATTGAATTATATATATAGGAATTTATGAAATAATAAATCTAATCTAATGTAAATCGTCAAAAAACCGCAGGAAATAAGGCTTTTATGTGGTTTCCCGCTTATAACTTAAAAACCAAGGTTTTTTATGAAAAAAGTTTCTGAAGGTAAAATAAAGAACAAAAATTACCTACAATTTATTTATGTAATAAACATTTTTTGCATGCTCAATTGTTTTCACGCAAAAAAATGTTAAACTACGAGTATCGAGCAAAATAGAATTTTTTCAAAAATAGCAAAAAATAAATACCTACATGTTTAATTCAATCATCCCTTCAAGTTAACGGCACATGGCGCCGGGGAGTCGTAATTTTCGTTTCTGGAGTAGTTTTTTTCGAAATGTTTTGAAAATAACAAAAACGAATTACCATTTATATACATATATTATATATATATATGAATATTTTTAATTTCATCCAACCATAGATTTTTCTCTAAGAACTAATTTAGTTCAAGACACGGGTTCCACAATTTCTTCAGGGTAGCCTTACGGTTGTCTACCTGAAACAAATAAACAAAACATAGGGGCGGGCTACAGTCCGCTTGGGCGAACTGTAGGATACCCTATTCTTATTCCTATATCTCATAAGTGGGCGTGACAAAAATTTAAAGGATTTTATCGAAAAAACTAAGCTTTTGTAAATAAAAACGCTCCCTAGCTCAAACTTTGGTTTTTCAATAAAATTGTTTTATTTAATTGTGGGCGTGTCAGTAGGCGGATTTAAAAAAAATTTAAGTATGAGCATAAAGGGCACCTAGAGAGTATATACTATAAATTTCAGCTCCCTAGCTCAAACTTTAGACTTTCAAAAATAAAAAAAAATAAATTGTGGGCGTGTCAGTGGGCGGATTTTGAAAATATTTACACATGAGCATAAAGGGCCCCTAGAGAGTATATATTAAAAATTTCAGCTCCCTAGCTCAAATTTTGGTTTTTCAAAAAAAATATTTTATTTAATTGTGGGCGTGTCAGTGGGCGGATTTTGAAAATTTTATGTCCCAAGCAGTTTTATGGGCCAAAGATCATATATAAAAAATTTCAGCTTTCTAGCTCAAAATTCAATTTTTCCCAAAATTTGTTTTATTTAATTGTGGGCTTGTCAGTGGGCGGATTTTGAAAATTTTATGTCCCAATCAGTTTTATGGGCCATAGATCATATATAAAAAATTTCAGCTCTCTAGCTCAAAATTCGATTTTTTCCAAAATTTTGTTTTTTTGAGTTTGTGGGCGTGTCTGTGGGCGGATTTCAAAAATTCTTAAACTTGATTATTTCGGGACCCTAGAGAGTATATGGTTAAAATTTCAGCTCTCTAGGTCCAGTTTAGAGGCCTAATTTTTGCCGACGGACGGACGGACGGACGGACGGACGGACGGACGGACGGACATGGCTAGATCGACATTACTATCGATGCTGATCATAAATATAGTAACTTTTAGGGGTCTACGGGCAATATTAAGGTATGTTACAAACTATGCGTCAAAATTAATATACCCCTAGAATAGGGTATAATAATCAGTGAGCTATTTCCAAATACAGTAAAAACTCTTTTATCCGGATTGCTTGGGACCGACAGTGTTCTGGATAATCGATTTTCCGGATATAAGAGGTTAAGAGATTTCGAAAATAAAACAGTTTTTTTAAAGTACATATGTTGCATATGTATTTATATGTTTCTCAATTTAATTCATATATGTACATGTACATATAGTTAAATTCATTTCAGTGAAACTTTTGCAAGTATGTACATACAAGTGTTTTTTAAAAAGAAATATATCTATCCAAGGTTTGTTATCTTAGCAGTTTCGCGTTTTTTTATATAAATTTGTCTTGCAATCTGTAAAGCTGTATCACTTCTTGTTGCAAAATAAAGTTTTTTTCCTCAACAAAATTAATAAATTTTCTAATTGAGAGGATAGCCTCAGTTATCTTAACTCCATTAGATTCAGGCAAAACTTCGATTTCTTCGTCGCTTCCATTTTGATCAGTATTTTCTTGAGGATTCAGAACCATTTCCACGATTTCGGTGTCAGATAAAGTGCCATATGCAGGAGCCTCTGAGTCACAGTTTATCCAAAATGTAATAGCTAAAAATGTTCATAGCTTTGCTTCTCCTCATGGTTCAGAATATGGCGCACAATTTCTTTGCGGTAATGAGCCTTTAGACTTCTTAATACTTCCTGGTCCATCGGCTGAATAAGGGACCGTTGGAAGGGAAAAATTTGACTGACACGTGGTTTCTCTCGCAAAGCTCTTCATCAGGATGTGCTGCACAATTATTCAATAAAAGAATGATTTTGCAACCGACCGGAAGTCTTACTTTTATGCAATGTCTTCTCGCCTCAGGAATGAAGTTGTTATCGTAACAATCCAAAAATATTGCTTGGGTAATCCCTGCCCGTTTGTTGGCATATATAAAATTAAACATTATTTAATATAACAGCAGCTTCGTGGTCATCTGATACACTTTCACCCGATGCTTGCAAGCCGTAGATTCCATGTCGGTTCTTAAATTTTTGAAGAAAACCCCGAGAATAATTGGACTCAGTTTCCGTTTTCATATTCTCATGGAACCTTTCAGCTTTTTCTATCAGGATTGGCCCAGATAGTGGAATACCTTCGCTACGCCGTTGTCGAAACCATTCATAAAGTGCCTCGTCTAATTTGGGATTCTCATAGTCTTACGACTTTGATTCGTCTTTGTGGAATAAGTATTCGCGTAAAACTTTTTAATGGCATCCTTATTTCTTTTTATGTCGTAAACTGTTGACTCTCCTATCCCATGTTTGCTACAATTAATCGGACGCTTGTGCCTTTCAACAAATCGTTTACAATTTCAGCCTTTTCTTAAATTTAAAGAACATTACGGGCTCGTTTTGTCGACATAGCGATACAAATGCTTACTGCAACGTCAACCACCACTAGTGCTCACGAGATGTGCTATTTGGTTAAGGTAATCAAAACTTAAAGTCTGCCTTTTAGTCTAGACGACAAACGGTAAACTTATTTTCCAGACTAAAACGCAGACGGCAAATTTTTGAACATTTGCATGAAATCATCAGCACACAGCATTGCAGATATTAGAGGTCTCTCCGGATATTAGAGTGTAAATTTAAAAAAATATTTTCTTTAAAAAATTCCGGATAAGTGTATCTGCATCCTCGTGTGCTGCAAATTTATCCTGTAACATTGCGATGAGACGGTTTTTGTTCTTCATATTGGCTAGGAATTTTTCTTTGTGGCACTGTTGGGAACATTGTTCCATCGATGACATCTATTAAAATATGTTTGCGTGATCTTCACGCTCGCTTAACATTTTTAGTACCTTCTTCAGGGTAACCATCAACGATGACTATAGCGTTTTCCTTGTACCTCGACTTAGAAAATGAAACATAGCTTTCACAAATTGATGAAAATGTTTGACCCCTGGCCCACAAGACTTTATGCAGCAAGTATCCACCATCTATGATGCGAACACACCCGTGGAGATTTGCCTCTTCAGTTGGTATGAATGCTTGACTCTGTAGCCCGCTAAAAGAGCTCCTTTCAAATCATTTCTGTTTTTAGTAGTATCACGTAATGTGAAGAATAGAATTCCTTTTTTCTTCACAACTATCCCTGCACTTTCATTCAAAAGTTTTTCACACATATAACACTTCTTATTGTTATCACTTCCACTAGAGCTAAGTATTGCAACCGATTGTTGCATAAATACCGTCTTAATGAAAGCACTCAAAACGAAAATGATTGAACGCTAAGAGAAAAAATGACAAGAACGCGTCGAAGAACGAACTGATTTCCGTTATAATGTTGCATTGTATCTCAAAGAGAATACCCAGAAACGAAAATTACGACTCCGCGGCGTGATATGCCGAAAGGGTTGAATTTATTCATATAGGTATGTATGTTTTGCTACCTATTTTTGAAAAATGTCTGTTTTGCTCGATAGTTTGACACTCTTTTGTGTCAAAAAAATTGAACGTACAAAAAAATGTTTATAACATAAATTGTAGGTAATTTTTTCTTCTTTATTTTAACTTCAGAAACATTTTCGTAAAAAGCTTGGTTTTTAAGTTATAAGCGGATAACCACAAAAAAGCCTTATTTTCAGCGGTTTTTTGACGATTTCTCATATTTGCCATTCGAATTTTTGTTGAAGAAGTGTTCAGCGACCCCAAAACCATAAAATAAGCCACTAAAAACCATTACACCACAACTTTCCACCTTGAGCCTCTTTTTTGCACCATTGACTGGACTTTTATAGAGATCCACCCTGCTGAATTTAAAGTTTCTAGCTCTAATGGCTTATAGGCTGAGCCGTTATTGTTCGATTTTGTTCAACTTGCTTTTATAGATTTAGAAGATTGACAACAATTCCACCTGCCGAATAAGAATTCGTAATTAACATTCATCTCTTAATAATTACCATTAATTATGGCGAACACCAATTATGTAAACTTTTCGACTCTATAAATTATATTTTCCCTTCATATTCTTCAAAGAGAATTTGATTCAAAGAATGTTTATTCATATGATGATCTCGACTGACGGTGAATGTATTTAGAGTACTTGAACAAGTTTATAAACAAGACAATCAAAAGTCAAGAGTCTGGAACTGTTTTGATTTTGTTTTCCGAAATTTAGTAAACAAACATTGGTACACTACTCCACTAAATATAAATTACTCACCCAAAAACAAGTCCGATATAAATCATATTGGGGTTATGTAGTTAGAATGTTTTACATTAATTTTTGTTGCTACCCTTATAGTAGTCTTGCGCGTCGCGTCCGGTGATTTGTTGCGATACTTTCACCAGCCACGTGCAATTCACACCCCCATTGAAAGTAGTCAAGAAAGTTAAGGGCTTTATGGCTATAACAACATGATGCTTAAGCATTTAATCTGTCTGTGAATGTATCTATCTATTCTGGCGCTATTTCCCACAAAATATACAAACCGCGTCTCCAGTTGGAGTACACGTTCTCAGAGAGTCGCCGGTGTAAACGGTATCAGTGTTGCCTTACGGGCACATGAGTTATGTCGCGATTGTATTTCATATATAATAGTGAAGAAGCGTGTGATTACACATTAATTGTACATCAACTGTTGAACAAAATTGTTAAGACGTCGAGCAGCAAAACGTGCGGTAATAGATACAATACATACTATGATTTTTAAGTGGAAACAAGGCGGGCAAAAAGTAATTCATTCTTCTGTTCTGTTTTGAAAAAGTTGACCTCAAAAGGACTACATTTGCTTTTGTTTTATTACCGGGATCGAAACTTTATTTACCGATAAACGCCTTGACACCTTGTGGTAGTAAGAATTTTTAAATTGTGCCGTTATTGGTTTGGCTTGTGTGTATAAAGCACGCCTCTATGAACTTTCAAATTCAATTACTTATTGTGGATTCAACATAATTTCGTTTTCATCGCTAACAAAGGTACGTACATGTTATGATGGCATAGAAATCAGTGAAACAAAACTGTTTATGTGTTGCGTAAATGATTTCAAATAGCTTCCCTTCGGATTACATTTCAGAGATTATATATAATTATTGTTATTTTTTCAAGAAACCATATTTTGAATTCAACTCACAATCTATTGTAAATGTGTTCCTAAATGAATAGCAAACAATTTTTAATGACTTGAATAAAAGGAGTTTCCATCCAGGCGATAAGCACAATTAAAATTACAAAGGATGTCTATTGACGTGCGATTTGTATTTGCTCAAATACGATGTGTTGGCGATGTCTATCTTACACCTGTGTTGGCTATGTGTTTTAATTTATTGTGCCATTATCCTCCCGGGAGCAAACAATAACAATAACCCACAACGAAAATATTATATTATGTACATTATGTAGAGATGTATATAGCGGTTTGTGTACTTCTAGTAATTATTGTACGCAATTAAAAGACAAGGTCGCACGATGCTTTGGATGTGTTGTTAGAATTTATTATGTATATAGGGCAAAGGTATCAATGGAGACAATTTATAGTCACCCTTCCTTTACGATTTTAAATCAACACTAGTTGAAGGCAACTTTGAACTGAAAAACATGCCTTAAAATTTGCTCATTAAAAACAATTTAACCTGCCTAACTAGTTTTAAGCTTACAATGACCCCTTAGCAAATTTCGGTCAAACACACATAGTTTGGAAAGGGAGAATACCTACAAATAAAGAAAAACAATTCACTGTTTGTTTCTTTTTTAATTGATACAGTAGTTACCTTTTAGTGTGTATACACAGCACAGGCATTTTTCAGATCAACACCTACAAATCCAATGACATTGCTGACGTATTTCATTGTCTACTATTAGGTGCTGGAACTAGGAAGAAGTAGGTAGAATGATAGGAAAGAGAGGTTTGTGTATTGGGTAGGGGTTTATCGCACTTTTTTGGCACTATACGAACAAAATTACCAAGAAAGGTTTCTACAGTACGCTACATAGGATACCCTGTCCATATTCCTTTCCCCCAAAGTGCGCGTGGCATTGGGTTAAGCATCTTACATCATTTTTTGTGTGTAAAAAAATGATCAGTAATTAAAAATTTGGATAAAACGACCCAAACGCAAAAACTTTGTTTAATTCGAGAGAAGGACACTACCTACATACTTTGCTATGTCTCCCTATCTTCTAACCCTTATCTCTTTAATGCCCGCGCTGAGTATCTATTAGCCATTATAAGGGTATTAAAAAATACTTTTTGTGCGAGGTTTTTTTTTTGTCACAAACGACCCAAAAAGTGGGCGTCACAAAAAGCGTTTTATGGGCAAATTGTCAATAAAGACTTTGTCTGCACAATTTCCAAGGAGATCTCCTGTTTTATCGACTTCTTCGATAATAGCAGGAGAATTGTAAAATTCTTTACATTTGATCATTGTGAGCCCCTGGAGTGTATACACTCCATTCCACGTGTTTGCGAACAGCTACCTTCTTGATTTAATTTAAAATTTTGTTTTAAATCCTTCGATAATATGGGAAAATGAAATGAATATGAAAGGCTATATTATAGTTATGTGGTAGAAAAAAAATTGGGATTTGGTAGATAAATTCAAACTCGTGAGTTGTGACTACACATATACCCCTGGTATAAACTTTCTTCGATAAATTCAATTGTTATGATGCTTTTCCCCAAAAAGGTAACAAAAAAGTACTTTTTTCGTTCCACATGTTTACGAACAGTACCTAAAATCTACCTGTTATCATTTTTAAATCAAATATAAAGGCATCAAGAGCACCAGGGACCTTAGTTCAAAGCATAATTTCATAGAAAAGACAACAGTGGGTAAAAGAAATTCATGACCCAAGGAGGAAATAGGCCGGTAAGATTGGAAGTCGTCCACCTGTTGTTCACAGCTATCTTAAGGATCTTAGTTATCAGTATGGAAAAAGACGGAAAGGAGGAATGATCAGAGCAACAACAAGTCAGGATTGACGGGGGATAATTAGAACTTCTTCAAATTCAACACTTTCCCTAATTAAAATCAAGGCAGAAACTGGATTTGAAGCAGATTTGAAGTAGATCAACTCGTTATCGCGTGATACAGCAGTCTAACCATATAAGACACATAAAAATCAAAAAGAAATCATCATTGAACGCAGCACGCAAAAGTCAGCGACTTGATTTTGCAATAAGTCACATCAGGTGGAGTCGAGAGTGGCATACAGTTGTCTTTCTAGATGAAAAACATAGGGACGGGCTACAGTCCGCTTGGGCGAACTGTTGGATACCCTATTCTTATTCCTATCCCTCATAAGTGGGCGTGATAAAAGTCTAAGTATGGTTGAATTGTTAAGAACGCTCTACATATTTTGTTATATAACATTTAAAGGATTTTATCAAAAAAAACGAAGCTTTTGTAAAAAAACGCTCCCTAGCTCAAACTTTGGTTTTTTAATAAAAACAATTATTTAATTGTGGGCGTGTCAGTAAGCGGATTTAAAAAAAATATAACATATGAGCATAAAGGGCCCCTAGAGAGTATATATTATAAATTTCAGCTCCCTAGCTCAAACTTTGGATTTTCAAAAAAAGTTTTTTTTAAATTGTGGGCCTGTCAGTAGGCAGGTTTTGAAAATATTTACACATGAGGTTAAAGGGCCCCTATAGAGTATATATTATAAATTTCAGCGCCTTAGCTCAAATTTTGGTTTTTCAATAAAATTGTTTTATTTAATTGTGGGCGTGTAAGTTGGCGGATTTTGAAAATTTTTTCTCCCGAGCAGTTTTAGGAGTCATAGATCATATATAAAAAATTTAATCTTTCTAGCTCAAAATTCGATTTTTTCCAAAATTTTGTTTTTTGAGTTTGTGGGCGTGTCTGTGGGCGGATTTCAAAAATTCGTAAACTTGATGATTTCGGGACCCTAGAGAGTATATGGTTAAAATTTCAGCTCTCTAGGCCCAGTTTAAAGGCCTAATTTTTGACAACAGACGGACGGACGGACGGACGGACATGGCTAGATCGACATTACTATCAATGCTGATCATAAATATAGTAACTTTTAGGGGTCTACGGGCAATATTAAGGTATGTTACAAACTATGCGTCAAAATTAATTTAATATACCCTTAGAATAGGGTATACAAAATTTAATTTGGGTGGACCTGATGAATATAATTATGATTTCCGTGATTTGGGGAAGGATGAAATAACCTTGGATAGTGTAGAGTGTATTTTAAAGAGGCATACAATTTTTTTTTTAAAAATTAAAACAATAAATTCAATGAAGTGACTGAATTTTAGCTTTATTAGCTCACAAATTTCATGGCATTTAATGTTTAAAAATAATTTCTGGCATATGGCCTCCGTGACTGCGCCTTATGAACGCCATCCTGTCGTTCAAATTTTGCACCACTTTTTCGAGCATACCAGGTCTTATTTCGTCAATAGTACGTCGAATGTTGGCTTCTAAGTGATCAATCGTTGCTAGTTTATTAGCATAGGCCATAGATTTGACGTACCCCCACGAAGAGTAGTCCAAAGGTGTCAAATCACACGAACGAGGTGACTAACTCACAGGTGCATTTCTTGAGATGATTCGGTCACCAAACGTTTGGCTCAACAAAGTCATGGTTGCATGCGCTGTTTGTTAAGTTTGGCGAACTGAGTGCGAATTTTGGAAATAAATTTCCACGATTAGTAAACGTTGTTCTGGTGTAAGTCTTTCAATGCCAAAGTATACTGAAAAAAAAGTCAAACACACTTTACATCTACGTATGACAGTTTGACAGTTATCCCTATCAGAAGTTATATAACTCCATAAAAACACCCTATAGACCAAAGCAAGGGAGATGGAGTATGGGGAGCAGTTATCGTTTACGGAACTGCAAACCTTGATTTTCAAATTTCAATAATGACTGCAATCACCTACAAATCTTTACTGGGAAGAGCTTTACCTCATTTTTCTGAATTGTTTGGTGGGCAACGATGTTTCGAATTTCAGCTTTTTTTAGCTCGGAATGTTCTGCCTCAAAATTGGTGACGGACAGATATTGCGATGCTGATGAGTTATCAGAACTAGGAACTTCTATCAATATTATATTTAATATTAAAGCATGTTACAACCTATGAGTTAAAATTAAAATACATTAGGAAATTGTTTAGAAAAATTGATCTTCTTCTTCTTTCATTACGGCAAGATTGTTATCAGAAACAAGGGGATCATAAATTCATAAACCCCCACTTCAATGCATCCCTACTGGTCCACATGTGGGGATCCCCGGTTTGACCTAAATAAACATAGGCTTCGAGGTTTTGCAACACTTAGGCCAATAAAATATTGTAAAAATATTCAAGTTCATATTATGATCAAATCCACGTTAAATATTGCAACAAATTTAAAAGTGTACTTTATCTGACCATAAATTTGTGAGACTGAAGCAATGGGAAAAGGTGTCATCTTTTAACACTACTTTGCCAATTAGAAAAATAAGCCTAATAGTCGAAAAGAAGGTATCCACATAGTTTACGTATAACAAATAACATAATTCACTCTTATAATTTATAAAGGGTCGATTATTAAGGACTTGACAACCAACGACCATACCACGTTGAGTTAAATCACCGCAATTAAACGACGTTGTGCGCGGTTAGTACGTAGAGGGGGGACCGTTTCAGAACAACCGCGTGTCGTCGGCCAGTCCCATCTACAGAGTTGAGGTAGATAATACATACGTGGTATCACAATGGACCTAAGTTGGTCTAAGTGTGTGGGCTTTTGCCGACAGCCAACCTAACCTAACCTAACCTAACCTAAGGACTTGACAAATTCTTTTTTTTTTAAAGTGGTCTGGGTGCGACCCGCAAGGTCCACACGACGCAGTGGGAAGAAATAAAAAAAAAAACAATATTTATTTTTTAAAATTTTATTATTATTTATTGTATTACATATTATTATTATTATTATGATTATGATTATTATTATCCGTAATAGAAGTTCTGGTAGAAGACGGCACCTCCCCTGCCTCGTCGTCCTCTTCCATCTTCTCTGGCTCTGCCACCTCCTCCTCCACCTTCTATTCCCCTTCCTCTTCCTCTTCCTCTTCCTCTTCCTCTTCCTCTTCCTCTTCCTCTTCCTCTTCCTCTTCCTCTTCCTCTTCCTCTTCCTCTTCCTCTTCCTCTTCCTCTTCCTCTTCCTCTTCCTCTTCCTCTTCCTCTTCCTCTTCCTCTTCCTCTTCCTCTTTCTCTTCCTCTTCCTCTTCCTCTTCCTCTTCCTCTTCCTCTTCCTCTTCCTCTTCCTCTTCCTCTTCCTCTTCCTCTTCCTCTTCCTCTTCCTCTTCCTCTTCCTCTTCCTCTTCCTCTTCCTCTTCCTCTTCCTCTTCCTCTTCCTCCTCCTCTTCCTCTTTCTCTTCCTCTGCCTCTGCCACCTCCTCCTCCACCTTCTCTTCCTCTTCCTCCTCCTCTTCCTCCGCCTCTTCCTCTTCCTTATCACTTTTGGGGGTGTGGTAGCTACCACTATTTCTTCTCCTAGCTGTAATAATAATAATCATAATAAAAATAATAATAATAATAATAAATAGTAAAAATCATCAATTTATTTTTATTTTTATTTATTTTAGTTATTTATTTACTAAAAAAAACGGTGGTACCGATTTTATTGGAAACTTAATCAGTTCTGAGTTACGTAATTACGCTTCGAATCAATCCGGGCCCACATCAATATCATCATTGGTTCTCGAGATAGTTGTGGCGAAATATAATTTCGAACGCACATACGTGCATACACACACACACACACACACACGCACACAGAAATCTCTATAAAAACGTTGGATTCTGGTGACCTTGAAACGTGGAGATATGTCAAAAAACGCGATTCAATCGGCCCTATTACAGCAACTTCAACTCGGAAGTTAATACAATGCAAACTACTTGAGATATCTAAAAAAAATGTATTGGCTTGAAGTATGTACTATCAAAACATTTATGAATGGAATTCGACTTTGTTCATATATGTCCACCACGGGAGCGTATGAACTCGATTTTCGATGACACGGCAGCACCAATAGACGGTCCGTTTCTCGAGATAACAAGTTCACCGAACCGTAACGTGACGGTCATTTTCATCGACGAAAAAAAACGACCCAATGACGCAAACGGCAACCGCACCAAACATTGACTTTTTGCGGATGAAGTGCTGTTTCATTAAGCACATGAGGGTTCTCACCTGTCCAGTAATAAAATATTTTGCAAATTGACGAAGCCGATTAACCAAAAAAGCGCTTTATCGCTGAAGATGATTTTGCGATGAAATTCTTCATTTTCGTCCATCATGTCCAGAGCACAATTCAAGAACGTACATCGCTTCACATGATCAATTGGCTTTAGTTCTTGAGTCAACTTGATCTTGTAAGGGTGTAGGCCAAGATCCTAACGCAAAATTCGCCATAATGTGGTCTGCGAGAGGCCCAATTCTTGATTTGGCTGGTTTGCGGACGCCTTTACGGCAGCAATATTCTCCACAAGCAGCGAATAATCGGACTCGAAATTTTCCACTAAACTATGAATTGCTTGTCTACTGGGACGAGAATTACGGCCGAAAATTGGTGTTAACGATCTTAAAGTTTCAACCACCGGCTTGGAATTTCGGTAGTAAATTTTAATTACATATTTGTAAACGTTGTTCCTTTGTATTCTTCACTATGGTAAAAATGTTGATTTTACTGAATATTTTGACATTGACAGTTTGGTAATCGGTTATAAGTTGTCAAGTCGCTAATGAAGTCGCTAATGAAAGACCGTTTACTTATTGTTAAAACCTTCGACCGCTCCAGTTTAATAAAATGAAATCCAATTATGTACGTCCAAATTAAACTTCAAATAACTTTCGCAGGTGTAAATTGTCTCGTATATAAAATGCCTGAATTAATCAACAGAATAAGCCAGTTTTAGAAATCGTTTTTATCGGAATAATAGTTGCATATTACGTCCTTCCACCTTATTTACCTACTTCGTATCAGTTAAATGGTGGAAAAGCGAAAGGTACGAGTATATAGCTAAAACAAATAAAAAAAAAACGTTTTTTTGCTGGGGATTATTCTTCATTCAAAAGCAATCGCACATGAAATTGCAGGTCTCTTCAATTCGTATTGAAAAATAAGCTTCTAAGTACATTTAAGCACACAAAAGTTTGGATGTCCATTTTTGGACAGTTTAGGCCAAATATTTATTCAAGAATCTATACAATATATTTTGATTGTCCCTAACAAAAGTCCGTTCATTATTATGCAAGACGCCACATTCTGTTAATTTTTTTCATCTTACCCTCAAATGTGCTAAGTGTAAAGGATATCACTAATTGGATATTAGAAAATGGTATATACTAACTATCGTATGGAATGTACATTTGAACAACATACCGACAAGCCGGGTGTCCCCGTCAACAGGGTGAACCCATTAGGCGGAGACTCTTGAACTTCCGTCGAAGAAAAAATTATGGGCGGGAAGGGCGTCTATTTACATCACCCTCTTCAAGTTATAGCCCATTGAAGTGGGAGACTTCCAATTGAGAGGTATAACTACTAAGGTCACTACATGCAATAGTCGAAGAGTCCAAAGCTAATTTTGGGAGTGGATATATAAGCAAATTCCTATACGTGGATATACATAACCAAATTCCTTTACGTGTGTGTGAAGGTATAAGCATCGTGATATCAAATTCAGTCGTCAGGATGGGTTTTTTCGCCGGGGGTGGGGGTGGTGACTTATAAAGGTTTATTTTGGAGATTTTCGTGTCAAGGATGTAACCACTTTTATACAAATCCAAATTACAGAGAATTATGCATCGATTAAGAATTTTTGGATCGCAGACGCTTTTAGTGTCGCTTTTCCCTCGGCAGACGTATCACGTTTAAAAAAAAAAATAAATAGTTTTTGGTGTAAAGGTATGACCAAACAAAAATTACATAAAAAAAGTCAGGAAATCCACTCAATACAAACATGTGAGTACCAAATGATTAAAATGCCGAACCGATGGTAAATTCTTGACATTTTTTTTTAAATATAAAGTTAAACGACAAATTCCCATCGCGTGATTGCAAAAACGTAAGTCCCAAGCTTTTAAATAATGGGATCTGTGGTGAAGGCGGCATGTATAAAGGTCTGGGACTTATATATTTGTAATGAGGAATTTATCCTGATTTTTGTAGTTATACGTCTGACATACAAAAAACCCAGATTATTGCCCCCCTAGGGAAGGCGTCTGGGGGACCCGAAAAGTTTAAATCACTACTCAAGTCGCTATAATTTGTACATTTATAAAAGCGGTTATACCTTTGACACAAAAAACCGAAAAATCATCGTTTCAAACAGCCCCGGCCAAAAAACAAAAACCTGCCAGACGTGTGAATTTGAAATCACGATGAAAATACCTTCACATACACGTAAATCAATTTCTTTTAGCCCTCCACTCCCAAAGTATGCATTAAGCTCTTGGTCTACAAGGTAAGGATAATTACAGTTTAACACCTGATTCAATTAAGGTAGAAAGAAGGAAATTGATTAATGGAAGCAATGTTGAAAATGTCGCGTGATTATATGCGGTCTACACACCATCTTACATTTTTTCGCAAAAAATAAGTTTTTACTAAAACGTTTATCTACTCGTATGATAGATTTTCTGAGAATTGTACTTTAAAACTACGACAAACAGGACACGTCATAAAAGTCATTTTTTCATCCAAAGAAAATGGCAAACCAATTTTATTTAAAAACTGTGACAAAATGTACCAAAATATTGAGTATGGCATCTTGGTTGTCCCACAGCAAAATGCATTCAATTAAAACAAAAACTTTTATTACTTATTCAAATATTACTTATTTAAAAATAATTTTTAAAACCAAAAACTAAAACAGGAAAGGAGCACGTCACAGAGCAGCACGGCGATGGGGCCAGAGGTGCTAGGTACAGAGCTCTCTATGACAGCCTACCTGGCCATCGGGGAGGAGCACTTGACACTGTGTGCATGAAGCAAGTCTTTGAGCGCCGTTTTCAGGTCATCCTTCCTGAACGGCAGGAATGGAACAGTGAGGGGTGGAATGGCTTTAGGCCGGGTGATGTCATCGTCTATACTGATGGCTCACTTATTGACGGTATCTCCGGAGCCGGGGTCTACTCTAGAGACTGTCGGATAAATCTATCTGCAGCCTTGGGTAGACAAACAACTGTTTTTCAGGAACTTGCAAATATTCTTCGCTTTGCCAAGGCTACTGGCAGGTTCTCCCTCACTGAATCTTACTAATCGCCAATAACCAGCGAGCGGGCAGCTATGCTGAAGTACAATGGACCAATAGGTCTAAGTGCTTGTCATCTACTGATGACCCCACTGCACATACAATACAATACAATACACAGAGCAGCACACCACCGATGCAGACGACCGCCATATCGGAAGATTGATTTGGTTCCGACTTCAATTGCCAGCAGTAAGAGAGAGCACAGAACTAAATTCACGATCCATTCCGCTGTTTGCGCGATCCATGAACCATAAAAGACGTTATAATGGATTGAGCCTCTTGCAGCAATCGTTGCAAGCATAAACTTTTTTACAATCTAGCGAGAAAATCGACTACCGTCTAGTACATGCATATCTCTTAGCAGATAACTAGGTTAATTATCTCCTTAGGCTGCTGCGTGTAAAAGCTTTTGCAACTGAATGTCTTCGGATTTGGTGAGACGAGAAAGAATTGTAATTGTAAGGCGCTATTACAAACTGCTCGCAGGCGAATATTTCAATCTGCCACTCACTTTCTTTGAGCCCAAATGATTGAAATGAGCTTGCGTTTAGGTTCTTGGCTATGTTTAATTCGGCGTATGGATTTACGTTGGCCACATGAGAAAAACGCGAGTAAGTCTAAAAACTAACACCGATTTTGAGTACTTTTTAGTTTAACAATTAATGAAATCACAATGTATAACACATACAGTTCTAGAAGCTTAGCTTTAAAGGGGATCGTAACCCTTTAACTCTATTCGATGGCTAATTTTTTATAGAAACTGAAAAGGATTGGTTTTTGACTTTTTCGTGTGCATGTCACGCGTACTCTTCCGGTTAATTCTGTATGTGTGTGGTATTGTCCGTCGTTGCTTGCAACGTCGCGTCGCACGTAGGGGAGCATATACAGGGTGGACCAAATACAAGTTTCTTTTTAAAAATGGAATAAAATTAACAAAATTATATTTTTTCCACATGTTTTGGATTTGTTAGTAAGAGCAAACATTCCCAATAATTATGGAACACAACGCCGTTCAAGTGGTTGCCTCTGCTGGCTTCGCAGTAACGCATTCTGTCGATCCAATTTTCCAAGACCTTGTTGATAGTTTCGGGCTGTAGCTCATGGATTGCTTGGATGATATCCGCTTCCGGATATTTGGCATAACATCGGTCCTTCACGGTTCCCCACAAAAAAGTCAAAGTGTGATGGCGCGGATACTATATAAACGCAGGCGCCGAGATGAAAATGCGCCTCGTCAGAAAAAACGATTTTTCGCCCAAAATCGTTGTCCAATTCAAGCTGCTTTAAGACTCAAACTGCGAAGCGATAACGAAGCGGATGGTCCTGCGCCTTCAATTGCTGAGTCAATTGGACCTTGTAAGTGAATAATCAAAGATCTTTGTGCAGAATTATCTTCAGACTAGTGCTTGAAATGTTGAGCTGTTGAGGTCGATAGCGAGTTGATGTTCGTGAATTCAGTCTCACACTCAGCAACAACAGCTACATTTTCGTCTGTGCGCACCGTACGACGACGGGGACCATGAGTGTTATCCACTAGCATACCAGGCTCACGAACTTTATGCACAAACTTGCGTACAGCAACCGCGTCTGCTTAATTTTGGACAAAACTTATTTTCAAAAAACGCACTGTTTGGTCTACACAGCACTCACTTTGGAAATAAATTTTTAATATTTCACAACATTGATCAAACGTAAAGCTGTCAAGATTTCGAGCGGGAAACAGCTTATTTACTTACTTAGGGTGGCGCTACAGTCCGGGGTAGACCTGGGCCTCAACCAACAAGCGTCTTCACCCGGCACGATCTTTGGCAAGCTGTCTCCAGTTTCGCACGCTAAGTTGGTTAAGGTCTCCTTCACCTATGTCGCGGTCTTCCTCTACTGCGCCGTCCCTCGGGTGTGGATTCGAAGATCTTCCGGGCCGGAGCATTCACGTCCATTCGCTCTACCCAGCCACCTCAGTCGTTGGACCTTCACTCTTCTTATACCAAAAATTACTCGAAGAATTTTCCTCTCAAAACGACCAAGAGTGACCTCATCTGCTTTTGCTAGAGTCCATGCCTCTTCACCATAGAGAAGTACTGGGATAATTAAGGTCTTATAAAGGGTCACTTTAGTTATTCGAGGAGGGCTTTGCTACTCAATTGCTTTCTTAGCCCAAAGAAACAGCGATTGGCAAGAGTTATTCTTCGTTTAATCTCAGCGCTGGTGTCATTGCCTGAGTTCATTGCAGAGCCTAGGTAGACAAAGCCCTGAACCACCTCAAAGTTATATCTGTCTATAGTGACATTCTGCCCGAGACGTCGGTGTTGGGTGTCCTTTAGCGGGAAACAGTTGTCAGTGTCAAAATAACCTATGATTTAAAAAGAAACCACTAGATGGCTTACCCGTTTTTATCCAATTGCCGGAAATAAGCATATGCAAAGAATTCTAAATTCCGTCCAATGACATGCCCATTAAAAAAAAAAAAAACGTTTTATGGAACAATTTGTTGGGAGTCATCTGGTCCAAATTCTCTACCATGTGCAGTGGAGGAAAAGTTTTCTTCTTCCTTTGTACAAAGGAAAAGGCGATACGAGCGATTATGATAATTACGATTCAATCAAGCTGAAGTCACACACCATGAAGATCGTTGAGCGGGTATTATACTTTGTCCAAGAAAAATTGTCAGTACAGGGAAGGGAGGATGTTTTTCTCTCAGTTTGGTTGCAATGACTTGCATAAATCGGTCCCTCTTTAAAGCTCTCACAGGGTTACAGTAGTGTGTATGATAATTCGCCATAACTCAGAGAGCAATTCTCCTAGGGTTATCATCTTCCAATTTAAAATAAAAATATTGCGGAACGAAATAAATTTCGTTTATCTTTTTCCTTTTCTGGTAAGATAATAATAGGCACGCTTTTTTAAGGGTATCTCCAGTAGACCAACAAAATATATAAATTTCGTAACACAAAAAAAATTAAAACGAAAAATATATTACTGTAATCCAATTTATTCATTATAAATATTGTAAAACATAAAATACTAATTTCTAATATCACTACTCAACTAATCCGATGAGTAATTACTGCTACTGCTCTGGTTTTTTTTTTTTTTTTTTTTTAACCGGCCGGCACTGCGACCTAAACGATCTTTTGTGCCACAAGGTTGACTTACTTCCCTAATGAAACTCAGCACGTCTTTGGTGATAGAGTTGCGAAGCTTCACCAGTGGTAACAGCTCTCTGTGGAGAAGGCGTCGGTCGTCTCAACCAATGTATAGCCGGCATTCACAAGGTATGTGTTCTGAGGTTTCCTCGTCCTCCATGCAGAATCTACATTCTGACTTTGGACTAAGATTTATTTTGTTGAGATGATATCTCAGACCGCAGTGGCCAGTGAGAAAGCCAACCAGCTTTCTAATGTTTTCCTTATTTAATGTAAGGATTTCCTTATAGGAGTAGGGCTTAATCAAGCGTTTGGACTGTCTCAGACCAGTGGCGCTTTCCCAATGTTTGAGGCGAGTCTGTTGCTCCCATTCTTACTGCTCTCGTTAGTTAGGTCTATTATTAACCTTTCAACTGCTTCCTTGGCAAAAACGTCCATTTCCCACATATTTCGCTCAAAAACCTGTTCAACGTGTTGGACACATCGATGCAATTTTTCCTTGTCAACCCTTTTAAGTGCTGTCGTTAGTAAGTCTCTTATTTTAGCCATTTTAAATGACTTGTTTTGGCTTGCTACAACCCCTTTCACTTGAGACCAAACTAATTCTATTGGATTAAGGTCACAGTGATAAGGCTGCAAGCGAAGCACTTTATGTCCCGCATTTTAAGCAATTTCATCCACGACTTATGTTTCATACTTGGCTTTGTAACGTTAAACGATTTCAAGCAACTCTGCTTTAACCATATCATCCTCGAAACTTATAGCATTTCAACCACGTTTTTATTTCATCTTTTCTCGTGGAAGTGGATGGTGCTTTATTTTGTTTTCTGGAATGATAGGAAGCATTGTCCAAAACTATGACGGAGTTGGGTTCCTGGCGTATTAAAATATCTTTAAACCATTTCTCGTACATATCAGCATTCATGTCCTCGTGGTAGTCTCCGGTTTTTCCCGAAATGAAGCATAAAAGTCCTCCATCGACGAGACCTGTAGAACTTCCTCGTTGAGCCAGGTCTCATCAGTAAAAGAAAATTTTTCTTTTCTTTTCTCTAATTTTTTTTACTTCGCGTAAATACTCGTATCTTCGTCTCCAAGAAATAATGTAACTTCTTTCCAATAACAGATTCTTTCGCTGACGTTTGACGAATTTAAGTCCGAGATCTTTTTGTAATATTGTATGCAAAGTTGATCTGCTTTTTATACCCTATTCTAAGGGTATATTAATTTTGACGCATAGTTTGTAACATACCTTAATATTGCTCGTAGACCCTTAAAACTTACTATATTTATGATCAGCATCGATAATAATGTCGATCTAGCCATGTCCGTGCGTCCGTCCGTCGGCAAAAATTAGGCCTTTAAACTGGACCTAGAGAGCTGAAATTTTAACCATATACTCTCTAGGGTCCCGAAATTATCAAGTTTACGAATTTTTGAAATCCGCCCACAGACACGCCCACAAACTCAAAAAAACAAAATTTTGGAAAAAATCAAATTTTGAGCTAGAAAGCTGAAATTTTTTATATATGATCTATGACTTCTAAAACTGCTCGGGATAAAAAATTTTCAAAATGCGAATACCGACACGCCCACAAATAAATAAAACAATTTTTTTGAAAATCCAAAGTTTGAGCTAGGGAGCTGAAATTTATAATATATACTCTCTATGGGCCCTTTATGCTCATGTGTAAATATTTTCAAAATCCGCCCACTGACACGCCCACAATTAATTTTTTTTTTTGTTTAAATTCAAAGTTTGAGCTAGGGAGCTGAAATTTATAATATATAATCTCTAGGGCCCTTTATGATCATGTGTTAAAATATGTAGAGCGTTGTTAACAATTCAACTATACTTAGACATTTGTCACGCCCACTTATAAGGGATAGAAATAAGAATAGGGTATCCAACAGTTCGCCCAAGCGGACTGTAGCCCGTCCCTATGTTTTTTGTTATATTTGCCTTTTTTAGACTTCCAATAAAATCTTGTCTAGCATTGGAAGGTCATTATCCATAAAAAACTGATCCACTATCTAATGGCACTAATGGCACATTTGTCAAAATCATCGACTTTGCTCTTGATACCGGATTTATCTTTCTTCTTTGGTGGTGAATTGTGGCCTTTGATTGCTTTTTCCCTTAAAAGCCTGTACACAGTTCGTTCCGTAACAAATATTAGTTGCATTTCCTACGGCTTTCGATTTACTTTTAATAAGGCCGTAGAATTTTGCAGTTGCATCAACAATTTGTTGTTTCTTTTCTACACTTAGATCCTTTGAAGACTTTGTAGCCATGTTTCTTTTTATTCATATAAACAATAAAGTAAACCAATTGCTTAGATGCACTATCAGCGATTTAGATAACAACCATTGTTTCCGCCTTATAAACACAATCAGGCGATTAGAATACAAAATTATATAAACACGACGCAATGTCATAACCTAAACAGATATCTTAAACTCCAACAAAGGAATTAAGGGCGCAAAGATACATATCGTTTCAGACAGTCAGGCGGCACTTCAGGCACTGTCGACCAACACAATAGACCCTCTGACTGTTAAAAACTGCTGCTGCGCCTTACAAAAGCTAGCTAAAAACAACAAAGTTAAACTCGGATGGGTCCCTGGCCACCAAGTTTTGTAGGGAATGAAGCTGCAGATGAGCTCGCCAGAGCTGGTTCTGAAGCCGCTTTCGTCGGTCCCGAACCGTACTGCAGCGTCACCTGGACTACTGCTCTAGGGCTTATCAAAGATTGGGAGCAACAGACTCGCCTTAAACATTCTGAAAGCGCCCCTGGTCTGAGACAGTCTAAACGCTTGATTAAGCCCCACTCCTATAAGGAAATCCTTACACTAAATAAGGAAAGCATTATATTGCTGGTTGGCATTCTCACTGGCCACTGCGGTCTGAGATATCATCTCAACAAAATAAACCTTAGTCCAACGTGAGAATGTTGATTCTGCATGGAGGACGAGGAAACCTCAGAACACATACCCTGTGAATGCCCGGCTCTGCATTGGTTGAGACGACGCCTTCTCCACAGAGAGCTGTTATCACTGGTGGAGCTTCGCAACTCTACCACCAAAGACGTGCTGAGATTCATTAGGGAAGTCAGTCGCCTTTTGGCGTAAGTCAACCTTGTGGCACAAAAGATCTTTCAGGTCGCAGTGCCGGCTCTTGGGCAAGGGTTAATATAACCAAAAAAAAAAGAAAAAAAAAATCTAAACAGATGGTAAAAAAAAGACTGCACTTGTGCAGCTGTACAATACAAATACAATCAAATTAAAACCGAATGGCAACACCCCACGTAATAATTCGTTTTCAAAAGCACCAAAACCGAAAGCTCTTTGAAAAAATCCATAGAAAAACCCTTAATGATATGCTTCATTGTAGAAATGATAATACTCTTCTGATGTGCTTCAGTCACACACACTGCTTATTTTGGTGGATGATGATAATAGCGAACACGAGACGATCATGCTCATTCTCATTCGGCTGTGTGGGCGACTGGTTGCGGTGGGCTGTATGCGAATTTTAGGAAAATTACAACAACAATTCCTTGGTATGACAGTGGTTTGGTTTTTATTTCAGTGGGAATTCTTGCGTTTGAGTGCCGTGAGAGTATCTACAGGCACCACTGGTAGAAAAAAAGCTCCTCCATAAAGCCTGTACTGACAATTTTTGTTGGATAAGGTATACTAAGCCGAACGAGGAAAATAATACTGCTATCTGAAGACCCGTGCGGGTTTGTCGCAGGTAATCAAAGTCGGTATACATGAGAGAAGCGCTCTATGTCCCTTGATATTTATTACAGTCGTTGATTATCTACTTGAAGGTAAAGTGACGGACCCCAAAGTGCATCAGTTAGTTTTTGCTGGCAATGCAGCCATTATTCGCGAGGAACAAGCGTCCCTGCAACGAGCACTTGATTTATGCAAGTTTTAAAGAGGAATGGGTATCGTATAAGTCCGAAGAAAACTAAATCTGATCCACTCCGACCTATTCCAGGCACTTATATGAATTAAAGAGTGATTCCCAAGTGCGAAAAGTTCGAATATCAGGGGTCTATTATCAACAACGAAGCAAGCTGACATACGGTTCACAATGTTGGGGAGCACACAAAAAGTATGAGGGCAAATTAACGGCAGCAGAGGTGAAGATGCAAGACTGCAGTTAGGTGTGAGGGTTATGATCCCTTTAGTCGTGATCGGAGACAAACTGTATTTGCGTCCATTATGTGCCATTTTGTGTGCATATGCAAAGTATTTAAGAGGCTAACAAATTTTGCATATTTTTGACTTAATATTTTTTTATAGAAATTAATTAAAAAATTAATAGTAATTATTGAACAGAAATTTTTACTTTTCAGGTAACGTCCGAAAATGTAAATATACGGACGTTCACAAAGCCCAGTATTTTGAGCGCCTTGAAGATGAATACAACATCACCGAAATCTTCGTTAGCTAAACTCGGATTACATTCGAAAAGTAAATCAATTAAAGTTATGGTTCTTGGACAAAGCGGTATTGGCAAAACTGGTAAGAAAGTAAATATGTCTTTAAAATATAAAATTTAGTGTCTTTATTTGTTGAAAATATGTTCCTATAATCCAAATAAAATTAAGATATATCCACTGTAGTAAATCTTAGGGAGAGTATCGACTTTTGACTTTTAAATTCATTTTTTAATGGTTATTGAATATCAACTTACATACTAGACACAAATGATTAAAACTAACTTAACATCAACCGGAAACTTATTCTAGATTTATTTTTTCTTATGCGGACGCAATAAATTTAACTATATCTTGTAATTATTGCCTTTCGGAATAAAAACTATTTTACGAACTAATCTTACATATTATGTATTCATCGAGAAAACTAGATAAAACTCGGCATCATTATTAAAATGTTATATGTTTAATGTAAAACAATTTACAAACTACCTATTCTACTTACTTAAACTACTTAACGTATTCTAACTATAATTAGGACTCTGAGCACTCGTTGCCTTGCTCAACAGGTGGTCAAAATCACAATTGCTTTCTTGGCACCAGCAAGACAAGCACCACATGTCTATCGAAATACAGATACTGGTCGAGCCAGATACCCAGATATCTAACTACGCTTCTCAACGCCAATGGCTGCCCATTTTGTCCAATAATGGTCAATTTCTTCCAGTTTTTTTCTGGTATCCCTAGAGGCCGCAGGCAATGTTGTTCTGAACAAGATTGTCGTCTTCTGAAAGTTGATTTTCAACTTCCAGCCGTCGCCATAACAACTAATTTAGGATCCAGGTCATGATAGATGCCCAAGGCCGTAGCCAGGGGGGTGGGGGAGGATCGCATGGGTTTGACCCCCCCCCCCCCCCCCCCGAAATTTTTCGTACACAGCAATTTGTATATGGGTGGTGTACATTTTAAATCATCAAAAAGACCATCTTTAAAGCTTTCTTATGATCCCTCATACTTGCCAATCAGACATGTACTTTAAAATCTATTGCAGTTTTTCCACACCTACCTCCGAATAACCGCTATCTGGCTCCAACAGAAACACAGAACATAGCTGTCGACCAAATAGAATCATTTTATTTGACTCTTTACTAAACTTGTGGCAAACTCACAATAATGTTTAATACACCAAATTAACTTTAGAGCATTCTTGTCAAATTCAGCCTATTCGCAACACTATTGGTACCGTAAAATCCGTGGGAATTTTTTTTTAAATATTTAGTTTATTTTATTTATTTATTTTTATTTTTATTTAGTGATTTACCTATACACAGTAAGATACAATATCTTATAAACTAGTGAAAGGCATACAATAGTTGAAGCGAGTATAAAAAGCTACATGAGTTACAAAACGAGGAATTCATGTTGATGAGAAAAAAGAAATAATGAAAATATACAAAAAATATACAAAAAATCAATACAAAATTTTAAGAATTCAAGGAGAGATACTGTTTTAATTCATTTTTAAGTTTAGTTGTGTTATTTAAACTTCGGATAGAGTAGGGTAAGGAGTTCCACAACCGTGTGGAGTGAATAAAAAACTGACGCTCAGAAGTTAAGCAAGAGTACCGAGGAGAGATCAATTGAGCAGATCTGCTTGAGGTGGGATATCTTATTTTTTCATATATATAAGTCGGTTGATGTGTTAAAAGTATGTCCGAAAACAGGCAAAGAGTTCGAAATTTGAGAAGATTGTCGAAAGTCATATTGTAAAGTTGGCTGGAGTAGAGTGATATTCGATCAAATTTACGCAATCCGAACACATATCGAACAATACAATTATTTATTTATTTATTTATTTATCTATCAAGTACATTCGACTTTCTTAGATCGCTAATGCATAGTAACTTAATATTATTAATTGAATTTAATTATAAAATTTACAATGAGTTTAAGATAGTGGCTTTACATACATCTCTATAAATGTTAAAGTCAATTACATGGAAGTGTTGATTAAAATGAGAACATGCTCTAGTTACAGGGTTGTTTAGACCATAAATGGTTATATGCCTAGGAATGTAAAAGAATTCATCTTGTCTAGGTCTAAGAGAACGTTGCGGAGCGTCTATGCCAAAAAGAGATAACAGTGCTGGACACTCCACATAACCAGATATAACATCAAAAGCAAACATGGTAAAATAGTAGGATCGTCGTTTGACCAGAGGCTTTACACCAATAAGCTTGCATCTTATTTCATACGAAGGCAATAGAGGGTATGAGTATATTTTACGGAGAGCAAATCTCGTAAATTTCTTCTGTATCCTTTCAATGCGGTACATAGAGTTATTGTATTAAGGGCACCAAATAACTGAGCAGTATTCAAGAACTTGAACCTTGAATTTCTAAATATAAAGCCAAGCATTACATTAGCTTTAGATATAATGTAATCTACTCGTATATGTGAGTTGAATAATAAAAATTATTCCAAGATCTTTTTGTTTATGTACTCTGTTCAGGACAATGTTTGAAATACTATAATCAAATATAATTGGATTTTTTATTCGAGATACAGTCATAACTGAACATTTCTGAATATAAAGATGTAAACAATTTTTCTTACACCATCTAGATAAGCTATCTATATCTTGTTGAAGTTGGCCACACTCCAATAATGATCTTACTATCATAAATATCTTAAGATCATCTGCAAATAAGAGCTTTTGTGCAGATATACAAACAGACGGTAAATCATTTATGAAGAGTAGGAAAGGGATTGGACCGAGATGGCTTCCTTGTGGCACTCCAGAGTAATTATTGATGATTTTAGATGACAGTTTGCCTATTTTTACGGACTGAGTGCGATTATTGAGATAGCTTTTAATCCAATTCAGAAACTTTGAATGGAAGCCAATTAAATGCCACATTAAGTTTCCTCTTGGATACATAACTACAGCTCGCAAAAATTTTACAAGCATAAGTTAAGACTGGCATGGCTAGAATTTTAGCAAGTAAGACTCGTGTTTTAAACGCTGTAAAGGATTGGGTCGCCCACAACTTTCGGATAACTCCATAAGTCTTTCCTACTGCAAGATTAATGTGGTTGTCCCAAGTTAAGATTTAGAAACGATTAAAGGTCACCCCAAGGTTTTTGACGGATTCTACATACTCAATAGGAGCATCTTGGAGTGCGAGGATAGGAAAATAAGCCAGATCTAGGGGCTTTCGCGAAATCACAATGCACTTAGTTTTATCTCGATTTAATATCAGCCCATTTTGTTGAGACCACTGCACTATATCGGCAACATCATTATTTATCGATTGCGCGGCGTGCTATATTAAACCCAGAGGACAGCTTAATACGAGCTGAGCATCATTAGCATACAAATGAATGAAGCTGTTTTGGATGACATTAGGAAGATCGTTGGCATAAAGGGAGAAAAACAAAGGCGCTAGTATGGATCCCTGAGGGACACCACTTATGATAGGCAGGGGGTTTGAAAGGGATTGATTAACTTCTACGGCTTGAAATCTGTGAGTTAAGTATGACGATACTAACTTTATAGCGCAAGGCTCGAAATTATATATATGAGACAACTTGCGGCACAAAAAAGAGTGGTCAACCAAATCAAACGCCTTAGAAAAATCAAGAAGGACTAAGAAGGACACTTTGTCTTCGTCAAGAGCTTGGCTAATATCTTCAGACACGCCTATCACAGCAGTGATACAACTGTGTTTTTGTCGGAAACCAGATTGCTTAGATGATAATAGGTTGAACATGGCGGGATGACGGCTAATTTGCTTTTGGAGGATCCTTTCAAAGGCTTTTGACAAAAAGGGAGTATTGAAATCGGCCTATACTCATCACACTTGGAAGATTTTGGGATGGGGATAATTTTTGCTGATTTCCATTGGCTAGGAAAGATTCCTGTAGTCACCAAAGTGTTAAAGATATGGGCAATAAAAGGTAGTAAAATTTGTAATACGATTTTTATAAAAGATGGATGAATGTCATCAAGGCCAACAGCATTCGATTTGATAGATAGAATGCTTTCAACAACATCAGCGCTGTTGAAACCTATGAAGCAGAAACTAGGATAGCAAGCGTAGGGAGATGGGTTGCCACTTTGTTGTAATGACTCCAAACTATTTGACAATTTCTGCGAGGAAATAAATTTTGAGTTGAGTTCATTAGGATCAGGAGCATCAACGTTATTGTTTTTGGATTTACCAATGCCAATATTGCGCAGATTACTCCACAAGTGCTTACTTCCTAATGAGGCGTTTAGTTTACTTGAATAAAAGTTAGATTTTGCGGCTCGTATTGCAGTAACAACTTTATTGCGAAGTACACAGTAGGCTTTTCGATACCCTACCAAATGGAAACGTTTCCAACTTGTGTAAGCAAGGTCACGCTGTTGCATTAGTGGGCGGATTTGTGGGGAAAACCAAGGAACCGTACGAGGCAACACGATTTTAGTCTTTAGCGGAACGTACCGATTGTATAGGGTTTTAATATTGCTATTAAAAAACTCAACTTGTTCGTTTGGAGAAGGAAAATAGTAGATTGAATTCCAATCGATACTTCTGGTATGTTCCTCTAGCAGCGCATAGTCAATATTCTTAAAATCTCTATATTCCATAGTTCTTACAACACTTACAGTTTCAAAGTCAAAGGCAAGATATATTAAATCATGCCTAGAGAAAGCAGGTGCATCGAGCTGGTCATAGAAAATGATTTTGTTTCTATTACTGACTAAGAATAAATCCAGCAGCGTAGAAGACTGATCAGAGAAGTGAGTAGGAGTTGTAGTATTGACTGAGACTAAATTAAGAGAAGACATCTCATCCGTTAAATGGCTGTCAGACAGGAGATTGCTGTTGAAGTCTCCACATAAAACAACATTAGGACACGTAATAGAGATTTCTTCCAAGGTAGTGATCAATTGTGAAACGTTAACATTTCTATTAGGCCGATAAGCAGCTCCAACCAAGAGTTTTGATTCGTCATTGACAAGTTAAACAAACACATGCTCAATCTCACAACCATCAGAGGAAATGCTGCGAAGTTTTTGTCCCTGACGTAGATTGCAACGCCACCACCTCAAAATAAATGGAAAAATTTAACAGCAATGTGTGAAACACGCTGGATGGAAAACCATAATGGGTTGATGAGGTTTAAGTACATTTCTGAAGCGATAATTGATGCTTTGGAATTGAGAGTTGTGTAGTGATAAGGACTCTGATACGTCATCGAAGGCGAAATGCTTTTTGAGATCTATTTCAGCTAGTGATTTTGCAGTAAGTTTGTGTTGTTTGAGTGTTTTGTTTACATCCCCTTCATGCGACTTAGTGTCTGAATTGGAACATGTGGAATTAATTACAAACACATTCCAAGGAATACACGAAAACATCATTCCGGGATTCAAAACAATTTTTGAGACTGCACATTAGTAAATGTTGTGGATGAAAAACTTAAAATTCCACGAATTGTGTCAAGGCAGCAGCACAGACAAAACATGAGCACAACAGATCCTGAAACCTATTTTAGAATAAGTATAATGATTTCTCTTTTAGTTTTTTAAATTTTAAAATGAGATTTGAAAACCATAAGTCCATACTTTCCTCTATGTGCATTTTGATTCCATCGATCCTTGGCAAAATTATAACGAAGAAAACTTCTAACGTCTAAAAACTTATCTAAGAAATTCATACGATGAAGAAAGAATAACAGGATTGGCGTTAATGTCAATTCATCGACAGAAGGCCAGAAGATTAAATTTAATTTTTTAAAAATGATTCCTACCTACATGTTATGTAATACTTTTTGCAATAATAAAATCTTAAAGTGTGATGATATGTAGGTACCTAATAAATAATAACTTAAAAAAATTTTTTAGTTTTTCAAATTTGTTTGAGAGTTTTCTTGGAAAAGCTACTCGTAAGTACATATGCAATATAGTATTTTATTAGCAATATAGTCTACATAGATAAAAAAATATTGAAAATCGTTAAAGGAATTTTTTTTTTTAGTTTTTGAAATTTTTTTTTCAATTTTTCGAGTATTTCAATACAAGGAAATCTGTAGTTTTCATCTGCAAAAAAAAATTGTAAAAATTCAATACACTCGTTTCCAGCATATTCAAAAAACCAAAAAAGTTATGTATGAATTTGATCATGAAAGCCTTCGTAAATTTTGAATTTAATTGAAATCGGTTCAAAAATATCGTGTCGCTCCAAATCGTGTCAAAAATATACATTCGCATAGGTACAAGAATGATTGAAGAAGCTAAGTCCCAGGTTCCGTGGAATGCGCCGAAGGAAGATTCATTTGCGATATACACCAAAAACTGGTCCGAGGGAAGCTGTTGTACTATTCCTAACCTTTGCAAATTAGAAAAGTGATCAAAAGGCTCGGTTCCATCATTCCATCCATCTATTTAGCTTAAAGCGAAACATAGGGAAAGGCTACAGTTCGCTTGGGCGAATCAGCTTTGTGAAGAATAGGACTTTCATTTACAAAGATTTGTTCAGGAAAAAGTTTTATTTTTCAATAGTGGGCGTGTCAGTGGTAAAAATATTTACACGTAAGCATTAAGGGCCCCTAGAGAGTATATATTCTTCTTCCTAGCTCAAACTTTGATTTTTCGATAAAAGATGTTTTTTTTTTTAAATTGTGAGTATATATTTAGTATATGTAGAAATATAATCAACTTCTTCAGGAAGTAAGTTATCAGTGGGTGGATTGTCTTTTTTTTAACATGATTCATAGTCACGGTAATAAATGACAGTATTCGTCAGTATCAAAATACGATTGGGCAATAACATATGAGCTGTAAAAAAGTGAAATGGGAAAGAAACGTTGGGATGTTCGAAAAATATGTCAGCAATAGAATATTCGATTGATTGATTAAGAAGTTCCAAGATCCGAGATACCCCTCACGTCTTAGTTCCTAAAAAATTGGGCGTTAAAGACCCATATCTAGCTTTCCCAGCCATTTGATTGTTCGGAGTGACCTACAATTTTAATACGAATCGGAACGGCAAATCGGAGGTCGAATCGGCGAACACCACATGCGGACCAGGAAATGGGAAATCATTTAAGTAAACGGGTGGTTGAATAAATATAATATGCATGTGTTCAGTTATTAATTTGGAATCGGGCCATTACTTCTAGTCAAGTAGGTATATGCCCTTGCTTTCTTTTGAAACTTTTAACCTGTTATTGAATTTCTATAGACATAATGTCGATGGACCTTAATATGTCTCCTGTTAATTACTTTGAATATCAATTAAGCTGTGATATTCCAAGTGGACATATCTTTGATCATATTTGGCAGATATCTGTCAAATATTTCAATGTATGACTATGACAGTTCTGATGTCATATTTCTCTTTTACATATTTGATGTTGGTTCAGTCGTCAGACATCAGTATTCTCGTGTGTACGGGGTATCGACTAAAAGCATTGAAAAGATGTATGTTTCTCTTTTAGAAAAAGCATACAATGTCAAATTGTAGTGATACATATTAAATAGATTTTTTATATAATCATTACAGCTGAACAACTTGATGTAAATTTACGTGTTTGTTTATTCGGCCCAAACAACGGCCACGCGAATCGCTTATGGTTGTCCATTGTGAAAAGGCATCACTGGGACATGGATATGCCCAGTCCATATCCTATGGAACAAGGTGCAAATTATTTATTATCCTGCCTCTTAATATTCGAAGAAAGTTCGCTGAGGTTATGTTCATTCATGACGTATTGACAAGTCATATTGATTGTTCCGATATTCTGGCTTTAATTAACTTTATTGTTTCTGCGAGGATGCTTAGAAACCGATTGTTTTTTTACATTCCTTACCACGGAACAAATTATGATGCAAATGAACCATTAACTAGGCGCTTAAGAGTAACCAATACCGTTTGATATGATCGATTTTAGTCTTGGTAGATTTTCATTTAAAAAAACATAGGGACGGGCTACAGTCCGCTTGGGCGAACTGTTGGATACCCTATTCTTATACCTATCCCTCATAAGTGGGCGTGACAAAAGTCTTAGTATGGTTAAATTGTTAAGAACGCTCTACATATTTTGTTATATAACATTTAAAGGATTTTATCAAAAAAAAAACGCTCCCTAGCTCAAAATTGGGTGTTTCAATAAAATTGTTTTATTTAATTGTGTCAGTAGGCGGATTTAAAAAAAAAAAAATAACACATGAGCATAAAGGGCCCCTAGAGAGTATATATGTATTATAAATTTCAGCTCCCTAGCTCAAACTTTGAATTTTCAAAAAAAAAAAAAATTTAATTGTGGGCACGCCCAGTGGGCAGATTTTGAAAATATTTACACATGCGCATAAAGGGCCCATAGAGAGTATATATTATAAATTTCAGCTCCCTAGCTCAAACTTTGGATTTTCAAAAAAATTGTTTTATTTATTTGTGGGCGTGTCAGTGGGCGGATTTTAAAAAAATTTTACCCCGAGGAGTCATAGATCATATATAAAAAATGTCAGCTTTCTAGCTCAATATTCGATTTTTTCCAAAATTTTGTTTTTTTGAGTTTGTGGGCGTGTCTGTGGGCGGATTTCAAAAATTCGCAAACTTGATTATTTCGGGACCCTAGAGAGTATATGGTTAAAATTTCAGCTCTCTATGTCCAGTTTAAAGGCCTAATTTTTGCCGACGGACGGACGGACGGACGGACGGACGGACGGACATGGCTAGATCGACATTACTATCGATGCTGATCATAAATATAGTAACTTTTAGGGGTCTACGGGCAATATTAAGGTACGAGGTATGTTACAAACTATGCGTCAAAATTAATATACCCTAAGAATAGGGTATAATAATTTGCTATTAATCTTAAGTAACTTTAATGCTGGCAATGTTTAATTTATTTTATTTTCTTTTATATTATTTATATTATTACTAGCTGTACCCGCCCGGCGTTGCCCGTGCTCAAGAGTCTAAATACTCGGTGTTCTCTGCGCCTAACAAAAAGAAATGCTTGTCTTTTTTTGATGAGAAACAAAATTGCAAGTCAAAGTTGGTGGACCGATTTTGACCAAACTTTACAGAAACATATTCAAGTCAATACCAAAGCTTGCCTGATTTGAGCTCAATCGGTTCCGTGGTTAAAGGGACTGCACATTTTTCTGCGCTTTGCTTAGCCCGATTACGCTACTTCGTTGCTCCGCTGGGGGTAGGTGCTAGTTGCCTGGCAGGCGCCTATGTCACCTGACTTTTTTGAATCGAACAACAACACAAAAGAAAGAAACTTCGATTTTTATTTTCTTTCAATCAATTTGTTATGCGCAAGGTTTAACAACATGCAGCAATTCTAATTTAATGTCAACAACGAAATCGACCAACATATACAAAACTGGGAATATAGCGCCACCTATAAGAATGCAACTTAATTATAAATATGTATCTCGAATTTTACAATATTAGCTCCCATTAGTGAACACGATAATTTGTGTGTTTCATACACACGCTGCAACTGATCATTTTGGCGATATAAAACGATATATCCTGCTTCCAAATTTTCTTCAACCATAACAATGACAACTTCATCGATTGTTGGTGCACTGAAACGTCTCGCATGTCCTACAGGAGTTTGTATTCAACCGTGCATTGGTATTGGAATGCACGCCGCAATTCTACATTCACGACGTTTCTTCTTCTTCGTTGGTTTTCATTTATTTGAACGCTATGCTGATGACGATTATGTTGTTGTCTATCTCGGTCTCCAGTTCGGACGACTGCACGTTATTCTTGCTTTTTCTTGCTTTCCCGAAGTTCCGACACCCCCTATTTCATCCTGTCAAAGTTTTGTTTTCGAGATAAAAAGTAGCATTCGTCCTTCCTACGGCCCAAACGAAACCGTCAAGCTCAAAATCGTTAAAAACTAACCATTCTGTCTCGAGTTATGCGCATGAAAACTGAAAACGCTCAACAACTGCTGTTGCCTGTCATCATTGTCCACGTCATCTCAATCACCCCTACATTTCAACTTACTCACACATAGGTACTAATGCAATGATCCTGAAAATACTTGACAAACAAAAATGAAGGATTCAAACACCATCCAACAAATCAAAGTATCGACTCCGTTTCAAAAAGTTACTTTGTGTAACATAATAAACATAAACAAACTTATTAGTTATATTTAAAAAAAAAAAATTCAAAATTGTTGACAACAACAATTTGCTTGGCAAATAATTAAAATAATTGAGCCTGTCTAATGTTGTTCATGGGTGGCGACGGTGTAGAGGTTAGTGTGTTGGCTTGTTACCCGTGCGGTGCAGGTTCAATCCCCATGGGGAACAACAACATACGCCACCCATTCACATGCCTCTACACCAAAAGGAGGTCCCCAATAAAATGTACATAGAGAGTACGCTGGGGTCTATTGATGTAAAAGCACTGTGTATTACTGCTATCGCAGCGCGAGAGATAGGCGATAATAGGACTTTGCCATGAGCTCCTTCCTCCTAGCACCGAAATGCAGGAGAGGTATAAAAATGATACGTAGGGGCAAATCGCCGAATTTTTGTAGCTTGTTGAGGGGAAAGGGTTCTACATGCCATAACAGGATGGTGTCATCTTCTTCTTATTCTTCCTTAGTGACGGTGAGGCTATGATCAGGACTAAAGGGATCATAACCCTCATACTGCATCCCTACTGGCCCGCCAATTGGGTTCGCCGGTTCGACCTCATAAAACAACGGCAATCCTTCCAATTTTGAAATACCTCATCGCTGAGGCCAATCAAATGCTGGTGTTGCTGCATTTGTGTGATCCAGGAGTCTTTAGACACGCCTCTCTTTAGCGTTTCTATTGGAACGTTGATTGATATTGCGTTTTTGACAGGGTTCGTAGGATCTCTCCTTTGAACATGACAGTGCCAACTGAGCCAGTAGCACTCTATTTTCTTCGACAGAGGGTATTGGACGTGAAGGCTGCCTCGGATCTTGTAACTTGTTATTCGATCAATTTTTGTTACTCGTGCTGTCATGCGAAGAATCTCCATCTCAGCTGCCGTTAATTTGCCTTGTTTGTATAGAGCGCCGGGTCTATAACTTAATTCGTGCGGTTTGCTAACGGATGGCGTAACTTGTATTATTCCATTGTTATTATTCCATTGGAACATGCGTTGGAAAGCTACTGTCATTGTACGTCATTTCAGTATATGTCATTCATTTGAAGCGTAAACAACAATATTTTTTTTGCACTCAAATGTGTCGAACTTTGTCCCTGAAAAAGTGTTTTTGCGGGGAGTTCTTCTTCATTACTTTAATAGGAATAAAACTGCTGCTGAAAGTCATCGTATTTTGGTGGAAGTTTATGCTCTAGTTGAGCGAACGTGCCAAAAGTGGTTTGCACGATTTAAAAGTGGTGGTTTTTGGTTTGGAAGTTTGATGATGAAGAACTGGAAGCATTACTCTATGAAGATTGTTGCCAAACACAAGAAGAGCTCGCAGAATCTTTGGGTGTCAGTCAAGCAGCCATTTCAAAACGTTTAAAAGCAGCTGGATATATTCAAAAGCAAGGAAATTTGGTTCCACATGAACTCAAGCCGAGAGACGTCGAAAGGCGGTTTTGCATGTCCGAAATGCTGCTGGAACGCCACAAAAGGAAGTCATTTTTGCATCGGATTGTTACTGGTGATAAAAAATGGATATATTACGACAACCCCAAGCGCAAAAAATCAGATGTGAAACCCGGCCAACCAGCCAAATCAACGGCAAAGCCGAATATCCATGGAGCGAAGGTAATGCTCTGTATTTGGTGGGATCAGAAGGGTGTGCTGTATTATAAGCTGCTAAAACCGGGTGAAACCATCAATGGACAACGCTACCGAACACAATTAATCCGTTTGAAGAGAGCAGTAGCCGAAAAACGCCCGGAATATGCGACCAGACACTAATAAGGCAGTCATTTTCCATCATGACAACGCTCGGCCTCACGTTGCTATTCCGGTTAAGAACTATTTGGAAAACAGTGGATGGGAAGTTTTACCCATCCCTCCTTATAGCCCAGACCTTGCAGCTTCTGACTACCATTTGTTCCGGTCGATGCAGGACGCCCTCACTGAAATACGGTTCACATCAGAGCAGAATATCAATAATTGGCTTGATTCATTCTTGGCGGCCAAGCCGGCGCAGTTCTTTTGCGATGGGATCCACAAATTGCCAGAAATTTGGGCTGGGATATGTTCGCAATAAGAGATACATTTCATTTTCTTCAAATATTTCATGACTGATTTGGAGATAATGTTTTATGAGCTAAGGGCATTTATAGCTGCTTGACTATATGTGAATATATAGATGTTGGGCCTGGAATACCAGCCAGATTTTCTATACTGGAGCACTCAGACTCAAAACTGGTCCATTGTATTACCAGGAAGACACACCACTTCTACTGTACAAAATTTACTCGTTTTCCTAAGAAAGACGAGTAGGTGCTTCAATGATAACAAACTTAGGCTTACAGCACTCACCACATCAGCACTAAATACCTGCCACTTAATACGAGCAAAAGCAGGGCAATCGCAGAGGAAATGTTTCGCAGCGTCATCGCTTTCTCCACAGGCTTTGCAGTTGGTGGTATCGCTTAGGCCTAGCACCTCAAGAAGAGCGCACTAAAGGGATTTGTTGTGACCCTTATAATGTATTAGCTACACAGCGAGGGCATTAAGGAAATTAGGGTGAGAAGAAAAGGAGAGATGCCGATGCACGTTAGTTTTGAATGTTTGTAGATTGTAGAATGTGCAGGAAAAATGGAGCGGGGAAGAGCATTCCACATTCGTGTTGTACGGCTGAGGAAAGATTCTTTGAACTTCACTGTACGTCCGAACACAGGCTTGAGGGTGAACTGATGAGCATTCCTTGCATGGCGGGTATTGGGGTTGAAATGTTCAAGGGAAGGAATGCAACTGGCTATTTCGTTTGAGCACTTATGGTGGAAATAACGATAAAATAACGAAAGGCAGGAGACATTACGACGATGACTAAGAGAGTCAATCGATCTCGCGATGTCTCGGTCGCCAATGAGTTTTATCGCGCGTTTATGGATCCTGTCAAGTAGCTCCAACTAAGTTATTGGTGCACCGGACCAGATATGAGCGTTGTACTCGAGTTTCGGGCGAATAAACTCCTTATAAATTGTAGCCAGATCAGAAGGGGTGAAATATTTCTTACAACGTTTAATTAAGCCAAAACATTTCGCGGCGTTCTTGGCGACATCGAATATGTGGTCATTCCAACGAGGGTTGTCATTAACACACACACCGAGAATGGAAAGTCTTTCGGTTTCGGCGATGGAAGTGCCATTCATAGATAATGGCAGTGTGTGTTGGTTTTGCTTTAATGACAGGAGACAGCATTGTGTTTTGTTTAAATTCTACTCTATTGGTTTTACCCCACTGAGTTATGCTGTTAAGATCGGAATTTAATAAGCTTAACGCCTTTGGGGACACGAGCATTTATTTGTTGAGTTGCAGACTTGAAACCGTCCAAAACAACTTGAATTGAACGGTCCGAAAGGTAATTTTTAATCTATTGAAGAAGAGTATCATCGATTCCAAATGCAAGCATTTTCGAGAGAGAGACCTTGATGCCAAACTCTGTCAAATGCCTTTGAAATATCAAGCGCAACGATCTTTCTTTCACCACCTTGGTGAAGAGATTGGTTCCACTTTTCGGTTAGATATGTCATCAAATCACCAGTGGACCTGTCGCTGCGAAAACCATACTGCCGGTCATTAAGAAGTTTTCGCGATTCAAGATATTTCATTAGCTGACGGATTATCAGCGTTTCCATGACCTTAGAAAGAAGGGACGTAAGTGCAATTGGTCGGTAGGAGGAGGGAGAAGAAGATTCACCTTTTTTTGGTACATGCTGAACAAATGCTGTTTTCTATCCCGGGAAGAGTCCTGAAGAATAGGACAGATGGAAAAGCTTACGCAATGGTTTTGCCAGCGAAGAAGAACACCTCTTCAGAACGATAGGGGAAATACCATCTGGACCTGCGGATTTGTGAACGTCAAGATCTTGAAGTACTCTAGCCACTGTACGATGCTTGGTAAAAGCGTAATGGCCCGTAAGAACGCCAGTAGTCTGTCTTCGTCTTTTCCTGTTTAGGTCCTGAGAAGTCCTCCTCTGAGCCCTGTCTAGCAAAGTTCATCGGAGATGTGATTTCCTGTGATCCCATTATGACTCGGGACCCAGACAAGTCTAAATGAATTCAGTCTTCCGACTTAGCATTAACGAATTATTTTGGAGGTTTTTAAGGGGTTGAGCAGGGCCTTAAGCGCGGCCTGACTGTTGCTACAGATGCAAATACTTCGCCAGCTCCACTTGTTCCTTGCAATATAGGCCATAGCCATTAGGATAGCATAAGTCTCTGTTTGGAAGACTGACGCATGTTTGCCTAACGAGAAAAAGTCAAATGTTGTCGCTCCTTTCCAAGCTCAGAGTCTGGCCAGAGCCAGTCCTGAAGACGAGGAAAGTCGACTTCGTAGTTGCGCTTCAGCCAAAGTTCCGGTGACATTGCATGGAACGGCATATCCATAAGTCAGGAGTCCAAGGACAACCGTCGCGCAAGTTCATCAAAACTCCAGTCGGAGTTATACTAAAAGCCACCTCTTCTTAAACGGGAGATAGCTTTGATTGTGCAACCCATGATGTAAACATCAAGGGGCGGGAGGTTCCAAAATGAATCGAGGCCGGAGCCAGGCGTGCCGGGGATGGCCCCGTGCAGAGAAGACATATCTTCCTTTGGAGTTTGACTAAAGCACCAGTAACGTATTTACGTGAAAGCTTATTTCATGTTCTGATGATTAAAAAAAATGTATGGTTAGAAACAAAAAAGCAGTCGTATACAAATGTCTAAATTTAGCAAACTTATTCATCTCTCTGTCTATTTAGAGATTTGAAGGTTCATTGGCATCATATGAATGAATTTGCTGTCTATTCAATAACTCCGAAGCTCAAATAAAAATTACACTAAATATTTATTTAACATTATTGTTATTGGCGACGTTTTACTTAATTATCACCAACAATTATAATACTGAACGTCTTAATTTGTAAGTGTCCGATATAACCGGTCAAAATGATTAAAAAAATGCTCAGATATTTTATTTCCCAATTTAAAATGGGAGCTATTGTTTAAGAGTTTGGATCTGACTGTTCAAATTCAGCGCAATATAAATTACATTTTACAAGAATATTACATATTAGGTACCTACACACGCAGTCATTAAAAAATTGTTCGTAGAATTATAACAATTTGTTATGCAAAAAAATTATATATACATACATACAATACATTATGTAAATGTCTTACGACAAAACCTCTCACAATAGGATGCAGTTCAATGTCTGCACAAACAATGTTACTCCACCGACCTTAAATACTACACAGAGAATTAAAAGTTGTTGACCCTTCAGTTATCCCTGAGTGTCACATTAAGTGGACATGTTTTTTGATAAAATAATAAAGCACATTTTTCTTTTTCATCACTCGTGGCTTTACAACCAGTCAGTTCAATTCTCCACAGGGTAATTTACAACAATGTCCACATAGTGCAATTATAGCGAGTGGATTCGCATCGCATTCAAAAGCCAACATATATACTATGGAAACATAGTGGATATGTCTATATTAATTTAAAAAAAACATGCCTACTTTTGAGAATAAGAACCTTAGGCATCATTAGAAGCAATCAAAATATGGTATATTTAAATTTGCTCACATTTAATATTGACTATTAATCGATTGTTACTTTTTCTTATCAGACATGTCTATGTTATCTACGCCTTAATGTAAATTAATAGATACCAACTAAATGATACTCAACACGGTGTAGTTGCTATCATATATGAATGACATAATAATTCATAGACAAACTAATAAAGTCCTGACTGACAGGTAGTTTGAATGAGTTTTTTTCTATCTCTATATACTTAAGTGTATCTATCTACTCCAGGATATTAATATCTTAAATCCAAATAAAACCAATGTGCTCCAAATTCATGTTCGTTTAATGTGCTCAAATAAAATGTTATATTAATGAGACCAGCAATTGTGGGTATACAATGTAATTTGAGCCAAGTTTTTATTTTTCATTTAGAGATATCGTATTAATAAATATTTTACTATGACATACTCATGTGTACAACATATATCATGTACGTTCGTACCTATAAAATATAATGAAAATTGAAATTACATAGGCTGTGACCACAACAAAAAACAGACCTACCAGTTGAAGTACGTATGTATAGATCAATTGAATTGTTCAAGAAAGCAATGTATGTAGGTGTGGTATGGCAGCCATTAACACCCAATATTATCGTTGACTCTCATTGAAGGAAATTAGTAAATTAAAATTTATTTATAATTAACCGAAATCCGTGTGTTTAAATCTAAATTATGTATAACACAAATTAGTACTCATACGAATTCCATAACATAAATTATGCATCCACTCCCGTATACATACATATGTACATATGTATATGTAGGTCATCCGAATTAAGATGTGTTCTTAATGAATTGTTCTATCAAGCTGACGAAACTGAGTTTCGTTATTGAATGAAAATGGTATAATATTGCGATCGTAGTTTATGTGATTCTATTTGACTATTTGACAATAGATTCACATAGCAAAGGCTTGGAAAACATCTGCCCTGTTGATCTGTTGAGATTTGTTATGAATTTGTATACCCTATTCTAAGGGTATATTAATTTTGACGCATAGTTTGTAACATACCTTAATATTGCCCGTAGACCCCTAAAAGTTACTATATTTATGATCAGCATCGATAGTAATGTCGATCTAACCATGTCCGTCCGTCCGTCCGTCCGTCTGTCGGCAAAAATTAGGCCTTTAAACTGGTGCTAGAGAGCTGAAATTTTAACCATATACTCTCTAGGGTCCCGAAATAATCAAGTTTACGAATTTTTGAAATCCGCCCACAGACGCCCACAAACTCAAAAAAACAAAATTTTGGAAAAAATCGAATTTTGAGCTAGAAAGCTGAAATTTTTTATATATGATCTATGACTCCTAAAACTGCTCGGGATAAAAAATTTTCAAAATCCGCCCACAGACACGCCCACAAATAAATAAAATAATTTTTTTATCTAAGGGTATATTAATTTTGGAAAATCCAAAGTTTGAGCTAGGGAGCTGAAATTTATAATATATACTCTCTAGGGGCCCTTTATTCTCATGTGTTAATTTTTTTTAAATCCGCCTACTGACACGCCCACAATTAAATAAAACAATTTTATTGAAACACCCAAGTTTGAGCTAGGGAGCGTTTTTTTTTTTGATAAAATCCTTTAAATGTTATATAACAAAATATGTAGAGCATTCTTAACAATTCAACCATACTTAGACTTTTGTCACGCCACTTATGAGGGATAGGAATAAGAATAGGGTATCCAACAGTTCGCCCAAGCGGACTGTAGCCCGTCCCTATGTTTTATTTTTAATTTTTAATATAAGGAATAGTGCAAACTATATTCTCTAATCATTTCTCAGTTAATGTACGTACCTAGATACCTGTGCATGCTATTTGTATAAATGTTAATCCTTCTAACAACGGGTCTTTCATTAGCGACTTGACAACTTCAAACTTTCAGTGTGAACGCACCCTTAAACCGATTGACAAACTGTCAATGTCAAAATAATCAGTAAAATTAACATCATGGTAAAGCACATGTAGGAACAACGTTTACAAATAATTTAATTTAACCACCGAATTTCCGAGTAGAATTTCCCAGTAGACAAGCAATTCATAGTCTAGTGAAGAAATTTGAGTCAGAATATTCGCTGCTTGGTGTTGACGTGCCACTGAGAGAATATTGCTGCCGTAGAGGAGTCCGCCGCAAACCAGCCAAATCAGTCAATTTTACAGCATTCTCAAGAATTGAGCCCCTCCCAGACCACATTATGGCGAATTTCGCGTAAGGATCTTAGCCTGCCCCCTAAAAAAATCAAGCTGACTCAAGAAATAAAGCCACTTGATCATATGAAGCGGCGTAAGTTCTCGAATTGGGCTCTGGACATGATGGAAGAAAATGAAGAATTTCATCACAAAATCATCTACACTACAGCGATAAGCGCATTTTTCTTCATCAATAAGCAAAACATTCGTTACTGGACAGGTGAGAACCCTCATATGATTCATAAAACAGCACTTCATCCGCAAAAAGTCACTGTTTGGTGCTGTTTTCATGCCGGTGGCATCATTGAGTCGTTTTTTTTTTCGTCGATGAAAATGACCGTCACGATACAGTAAATGGTATTCGCTACAGAGACATGTTGGACGGTTATTTCTTTGATAAATTGCATAAAATGGACATCACTGTTATGTGGTTCACACATGACGATGACGGTGCTATAAGCCACACAGTGAGTGCAGCAATCGAGTTATTGAAGTCTCAGTTCGGTAAGCATGTTATCTAGAGTCACGGACCCGTCTATTGGCTGCCGAGATCGAGTGATTTAATGCCTCTTGACTTTTAAGCTATCGAATAGCTTTTATCACGGGCTTTGAGCGCGGCGACCAAATCAAGAAATTCCGTAACGAAAATAAAACCTAACACCTCATACTTTCTCCAGCTGTTTGTGAGAAAGTATGTAGGTGTATAGGTATCTATGCACGTGAGTTAATCGGTTCTCGTCAGATCACCGCAATTAAACGACGTTGGGCGCGGTTAGTACGTAGATGGTTCACCGTTTGAGAACAACCGCGTGTCGTTGTTTTTTTTTTTTTTTGATATGGAAACATCTTTGCTCTCGGTAGGGGCTATTTGGAAATAATATATATTTTGCGTTTGTTTTGAATATGGTAGGTACATAGGTAGGTAGGTAGGTAAGGTCGATCCCAAATTCTGCGCCGCGGAGGGGAAGCTATTACTACCTGATCACCGGGGGAGGGAAGAGCCTTTTGAGATGACTGCTACAATCGAACCTCAAACTGCTCTTCAATCTCTTTGCAGGCAACAACGTGCCGAGGTGACTGATACAGTCGAATCCCCAGCAAGCTATTACATTCCTTGGAGGGGGTGGGGTGGTCGGGGTGTGCCGGCTGCACAGTCAAGTAGTTGGTTGAAAGACTGTGCCAGAGGGGGTGACTGAAGGTGGTCCAACCACATATAGTCCTCTCATCTATGTCGTTGGTTGCTGTCCACTGAGCAGGAGCGAGTCCCATGCTAGCCACCGGAGTAGTATTCAAGTATTCTATACTGATAATGTTTTTTGTCTTCTGCACCTCATAACATATTTTTAGATATTGCTACACCCTTCTCAGCCAATCCATTACTTTGAGCAAATCTAGGGCTTGAGAATCTCATAAGTACTCGTATATTGTGATTTTCTGCGAATCTCTCGAATTCCCCAGAACTAAGGGGACTTTTATCACATCGGATAATAGTTGGGTAACCTAACTTATTGAAATTGTTTCCATATGATGTGACTAGAGGTTTTGTTATTAAGATGTTCTACGACTAAAAACCCCCAGTATGCAGAAAGTCTTGTCCAGCATATTCAAATAAATTCATTGCAACAATATGAAATGGATACTCAGGAAAGTCGTTCTGTACCAATTTTTTTCCGATTCATGCGTGTGAATTTTTTACAATTTTGCAAATTAAACGATTTTTCTGATGTGGCAATTAATTTTTTGCCAGAAATAGTGTGCTCTTGCTCTTGTCTATTCCCAAGTAAAGAGCGTGTAACCACTTAGCAATTTTATCTTGTAATTCCGTTGGAACCGATGATTGCGAAACAGCAATCCATTTTCGAAATGCAATTCGGACTTGTATTTCTAAAATTCCTGACCCAAGTCATCAAGAAGATGAAAATGCGGCCAACCATTTTGTATAAATCTAGCTCTTCGAATATATCTTATCAAGTTTGAATATTGAGGAGTATAAACACTGATTTTCTTTCGATAGGCATGCTGACTTAGTTACGGTGTGAATAGTTCCCACCAAATCTTCCATTAGCATTCATTTAATTGCGCAAGCGATAAAAAGTCATCCACGAGCACTTCTTTGCCCGGCTTGTAAATTACCTCCATTTTTGAACATTTCAAAAGTGACATGAACATACGTTGCAATCGTGGAGATACATCATCAATATTGCGCTTAACCGAGACGGTGGTTTGTGATCGATGTGTACTGTAAATTCGCGTCCGTAAACAAAAAAATGAAATTGTTTACAAGCAAAGAGAATAGCTAGAAGTTCCTTTTCAATTTGTGACCACTTCTGTTCACATCGACTCAACGTGCGGATGCAAATGCTACTGGGTGCTCATCCTGCATCAATACACTACATAACACGTCCAGAAGCATCAGTTTGAATTACTACAGACTTTTGTGGATTATATACAGCCAAGACGGTGCCCGATTGAACTTAAATGTCTCGAATGGAGTCATAAATTTGGTAAGGTCAGCGATAGCTTTGTCAAACTCCATTTGTCAAAAACCACTGGAAAGATAAAAAACAGAAAGCACACGCTTATCTGCCAGCCTAGACGTGGGAATCAAAAAATGTTCGCACTCTCAAAATCAGATTGAGTGGTTTTGGATCAAGTCAAAGTCGAAGCTTTCCATTTGGTTTCTCTACTATCTGTTAATTGTTTACCCATTCAGTTCGATATTGGACAGGTGAAATGATTCCCTCACTCAACATGGTATTAACTTCCACTTTAACTTTGTCTAATAGGCTCAAGGGTATACGTTTTTTATAACATAGTGATGGTATGGAATTTTCTTTTAATTTGATCGATAATGTACCCGGACATTTTCCTACACTTCCCAAAATATCGCTATTGTTTTCTAAAAACACTTTTTTCCACTGGAGAGCATATGACAGCGTTCACATCCACTCGCTTAATTAATCCGAATTCCCTACATAGCTTTAAACCCAGAAGCGGCTCGTGATATCGCCAACAACCAAGAAGTCAGAGGGGTGTTCAGATTTCCTTTCTAAATCATAACGTCTTTACTATGCCAAATATGGATAGCTAACAAATTGTTTTTCTCAGAGGAAGACATTTTAAACGAAAAACACCTTATTGATCACAACAAATAAAATTGTTTTTTTATTTTTAAAATTAAATTGTTTTTGTTTGTTTATCTAAACTGATTCTAAGTATTTTAATTGAACACAGAGGAATGCAATTGACGTCTGATCCGGTGTCGAGTTTGTTTGAATTTATTCTATAGATACGACCATTAATACTTTCTATACGCATTTCCATCAATAATATCGTAAGGGATACAGTAGTTGCAACTAATTTGTATTTATAATTTAAACAAGCGATGCATTGAAACGTGATTTTAATATGTTATACATTCATATATTGCTTAAGGAATTTAGTTTTTACTAAAAATTTACTTCTTCGAGTTGATGGATTGAAATTTACAATTAAATGGGTTATAAACAATGTCTCTCAAAAACTACAGTAGTTGGCATCCCTGCACAGTGTTTGGCACTCTACGGAACTACAGTTGTTGGCACCCAAAAATCAAATAATAACTTCCCTTTCATTTTGCTCTAGCAATTCTTTAACGACGCTTAAAACATCTTTCTTTCGCTTTGGAATACCTTTAAGTTGACAAAGCTTTATCCAATTAAAAATTGTTGCCTCCTCCTCTTTTGATAAAATTGAAGACGGGCCATGATCTTGGTATGCCGTAGAATTCCGAAGCACTCTTCTTTGAAAACTGTCCGCCTTTTATTGCCAAAAGAGCTAGTTGGAGCCGATCCTCATCATAACTTTTCTTGTGTTTAGACATTTTCAAAAATCTGAAATAAATAACCGTCGTAAAGTAAAGTATGTTGGCACCGTCAAAAGTACAGTCATTGGCAGTGCCAAAAACTGTAGTCCCATATAAACAAGTTATTGGCACCTTCTGGCAATAATTGAATCTTATTCTTTTTTGAAACAGCTATTGGCACCCCTCTTATTTAATAAACCAGCAGGTAATTGGAATATTGAAACTTAAATTAAAAGTATTTTATATATCGTCGCCTGAAAAGCAAACTGACATAAGTCAAAATTCATACAAAGTTCATAGTTCATTACTACCTAAAAGTTTTAAGTAAAAAAGTATTTTTTTTTCTTCTTTCAAGTGGTATATTTAAGATACTACAAAAAGCCGTTTTTAAAAAAAAAAATTTGACTCATGTCGTTTTACATCCAAATTGCTACTAATTTATGAAAAAAGTGTGAAAAGGTGTCGTTTTGTTTTGAAATAAAACCATTTGTATTTTTTTTGCGTATTTTGTAGAAACAACTCGCTTTAAATAGTATTAAGTTATAATAAAAAAAATATAGGAACTTTTAATGAAAAAATCGACTATAATAAAATTATATAAAATAAAACCCAGCTTATTGGTAAAACGACACTTCTTAAAGTAATCAAAATAACTTTGAAGTACATCAACTAGTTTTGTTCCAAGGTAAAATGACACAATACGAAAAGTGTCAATTTTCAGGAAACTTATTTATTACGAATTCATAATTTTTTTAGAAGCAAAGTGTTAAAAATGAAAAAAGTCATTTAGCTGGAAAAACAACAGGGATTTTTCCTTAAATTCAAAACGACACTTGTGCCCTCATGCTCTCATTTTAAGAGTTATAGTTATGACGGTTTGATAGAAAAATTGTATTTTTTTTTTGCGATTCGTTCTGTATAGTTAACTCAAAATCGTCACATTCTGACTTATGTCAGTTTGCTTTTCAAGCGATATGTAGCTATTGCCATTTGAAATAGCTAAAGTTTTTATTCTTATTTCGAGAATTTCAGAAAAAAACATTAATTACCAAATGGAAGTCTTTATTAAAATTTACAAGATTTAACACTAAAAAAAACACCTGCTGAGTCACCACAGATTTTAAGAGAGTTAATTGATGGTCTTCCCTTGTTTGTGTTGCCTGTCTTGTTGATGTCCATTTTTTGATTCCCAGTTTTAGTTTTGTTATCCACTTGCTTTCCTCTAGATCTGCAGAACTGTTCAAGACGCCCTACTTTTCCGCACGCTGGGCAAGTTGCACCATTTGCTCGACAGGCACGCAAATGCGATGGAGAAAACTCGTTCACAGAGTTATAGCAGCGTCAAATTACCGCATTCGTCGAGTTAAACAATTGTTGTTGTTTTTCGACCTTGTGCACGTGAAATTGACTAGCACTTTTAATCGAGCAACACCTTGTTTGCATTCGCTGCTTCAAATGCCTTGCGGACTGCTTTTACTTCGTTTGATGAGTCCTCCCTGCCATCCAGCAGCTTAAGCTTCAGCTTTTTATGTGAACTCCTATGATAATTCTGTTTTTCAGCATTTTATCTTGATAGGAGACACCACATCCACAGTTAAACTCACAAAACTGAAGTTGTTTGCGTAGTTCAGTTTCGAAGTCAGTGAACCACTGTTTTTCTTTCTGATGGTGTTGAATTTAAATAATTTCATTTTTGCGTTCTTCCGTGGAATACAGTATTGGTCGAATGCAGTCAGTATCCGATAAAGAGAACGCTGAGGCTCAGGCGCTTAAGGTGGTGAATTTTCATTTCCCTGCACGACGACGTTGATTTCTGCCGCTTCGTTCTTCACTGTAGAAATCATACGCATTCGAAATGTGCGTTTCACGCGGTCGTTAGAAGCCATTTTGGGAAAAATTCAATTTGTCCCTCTTCAGATCCCACTTCTGACACCATGTAACAATATTGTCAAATATGTTTTTAGTTTTATTTCCGTCTATAATGTGTACAAAGGTATATGTTCAACTGAGGTGCTCTTACATGTTGGCTGTCAAACTATAATATTATTGATGGTTGCGTTTACATAATTAAAGCAAAAGGCCCTAGACACATTATTACAGTTCTATTTGCCGGTTGTTTTAATCTTAGTAATATTGAATGATCTTTGGACGTGACTGATAATTATCTCATTCCGCTTAACGTTACGGTGGAAATCGAGTCATCTGTGATTGATTTCTCTATTCAATTAGATTTTTATCTTGGTTTCGTCTGCAAGGAATTTCATATTTGCCTTGATAAGACCAATTTTCCTGTTACTGAGAATTCAATACATTTATGGCTGTAGGTGAAATTATATTTTTCTTAAAGAACGATGTCTCTAAATATAATACTTCAGAAAAGCTGATTATGATGCATTGGTACATTATGTATTGTCTTTTTCGTGGAATAATGTCCTATGTTCATCGCAGTTAGAATTCATATATACTTTCACGAGTTTTTTAAAATGTGCAATTGATAGATATGTACCAATACGACATTTGAAAAATAACTCGTCCTAAATGGTTCAATAACAGGTTAAATAATCTCAAAAATAAGGAAATAAAACGTTCAAATTGTATAAGAGCGATAAGAATAATGTGGAGCAGCTGCGCATAAATTATCTAAGTCGCCATCGGGAGTTTGTTTGATTATCTTAATAAATTGTTGTACCGAAACTACTAGTTATCGGTTGAAACTGATTTAAAATCAAATAGTAAGCACTTTTGGAGTTTCCCTAGTTATAAGCGCAGAATAAAAGGTTAAGCAAGCTGCATGAATTATCTAAGAACAACTACTAGTGAGATAAATCAAATGTTCAATTTGTATACTATTTTGAATCTGTGTGTTCCTCAGATACTTCCTTCATTCATGAGATACCTTTTGTGAGTAAATTATTTGATATTTGTTAAATTTTTCTTAGTCATAAGGAAATAGATAAAGCTTTATCCGACTAAGATGTTAATAATACTGAAGGACCCTGATGGGATCTGATGGGGTCCCACTATTCTTCTAAAGAAATATGCAACAGCGATTGCCAAACCACTTTTGACAATTTTCAACTTTCTCTCGCCAAGGGACAATTTTTGGATAGCTGGAAAATTTCTTTTTTATATCTGGTTCTCAAATCTGGGTTAAAGCAAGAAATCACAAATTATAAAAAAATTTGCATGATATATATAAAAATTATTTGAAAAAAAAAATCAATTTATAATAGACTATCACTTTTAGTTCGTGACTGATAACATATCGGTTCTTCAACATGGGTTTGTTATAGATAAGTCCACGGCGTCTAACTTAGTTCTATTGACCAATGCCATTATTTCAAATATGGAAATGAGGAGGCAGATCGGTGTATCTTTACTGATTTTGCTAAAGCGTTTGATAGAGTTAATCATCAAATATTGCTTCATTAGTTATTTTCTCTGGGTATCTACTCCTCCATTTTGAAGTGGATAGAATCATATTTGAATTGCAGGGTCGAAAGAGTTCAAGTAGAATGTTCTTTCTCAATGAATATTTCTGTTCCATCGGGCGTCTCACAGTCGTCTTAATACATTACTCTTTTTATTATTTGTTATTGACATTCCATGTACATTCAAAAATTCTTCTTGAATTCTTTTCGAGGATGATCTCAGAATTTATCGTATAATTACCTGTGAATCGGACTGTATTTTTCTGTTAGACGATCTGAAAAGATTACTTAATTGGTGCCAAAGGAATCACCTTCATCTAAATATTTCCATATGTCAAGTCTTATCATGCGTAACAACTATAATTCAATTTAATTTTATTATAACATAAGCAATATAGATTTGGGAGTAATTTTTGAATTGAACCTCTCATTCCTTCCACATGATGATTATTTATTTTTATTTATTTATTTATTATTGATAGACTTACACAGTAAGGTACAATATCTTTTAAATTTGCAAAGGCTTCAACAATACGTTTACTTTAAAAGAGTGAGTACTCAGTCAAAAAAAAGAAACGTAACTTAATAAATAATACAAAAAAAAAAGAAGCAATGTACAATAATGGATATTAAGCTGGAGCATTTAAAAGTAACGAGTTAATGTACATACTGGTTTTAACGAAGCGTCTCAAATTATTGCCCCTAAGTCTTGCATTAAACCGAGTGGTGCAGCCTATCAACCTAATATTGCGCGGAAGGGAATTCCAAAACTAGGTCACAACTTTTAGCTTCGCACGAAAACAAGAGTCTGTTGTAAAGATAAGTTGGTTGTGGTGTTTGGATGATAATGTGAAGCATTTGCAAGGTACTAAATGCAAAAAGTCTTTCAAGAGTGAAACCATGAATTAGTCTGGAGTAAGAGGAAGAGTGACTATATCGCCGCAGTCCGAATATATACCTTGCCACACTAATTGTAAAGAACGTTTAACTTCCTTTTATTTTCAAAGGCATTTTACTAGGTATCTTTTCTTTAAGTTAAATTGGAGGATTGCAAGGCCATCTTAGTATATGCTTACTATTTGGAATGCTCTTAAAATTCGCCGAATATATTTTTCTGTTATGTTTTAAAGAGATGTAATCACTTTACACATTAACCGTCCCCCATTGCTAGCTCTCGTTAGTGTTGGTAGAACTGGTAGAGAACTACGGGTCGAATTAAAATTTATGAGCAGTTTCATCAAAGTAATTATGGTTGTAATGAGCCCATTTCCATTGTGTCAGAGAAACCAACCTAATTTATAATAGGTTTGACTTTTGTAAATGTTCGATATTCCTGGAATATCAAGATAAGAAATGCCGTCTCCAAAGAAAGGATGTACTCACGTATGTATATACCACACCCACACCGACTGATCAATGTAAGATACCATCGTGTTGGTCCCGTACCTATGTGTATAGGTGTATACTGGACAGCGTTGCCAGACTTTTAATCAAAATTAAATGTCCCGCTCGGGACAGGCTCAGTCTTTTCGGGGATAACTCGACCGTGCACGCAGCGTGCTGAGGAAGCGTGGGTATGTGGCACATACAAGTGTGTACTGGCCGCCCGCCCGGCGCGTAATGAAGATTTGAGCGCGGGGGACAGAGTAGGGATGCCCGACGTTGAGAGAGTAATCAAGGTTTGGCCTACTTTGATAAGCAAGAATCATGTGCGAAAGCCGTTGAAAAGATTTTTTACTCTGAAGCAGAGGAAAAAAAAACTCTAGCCTACTTGCATTTTATTCATAATGTGATGAGTGCTTTTGGTACATTAATAAAAGAGTCTCAGGGAAATGATATTGCCATAACAGAAATGCATGAGTCATTGTGCCTCTTCCGCTCTAGGTTGACTCAAAGGCTAAAGGATGTGTTCTTCGGCTACCAGACGAAAACAAATTTTAAATGAATTGGTTGAATCTGAACGGACCAAAGTCATCGAAGACTTAAAAATTGTTTACACAAATTGCCAACAATATATAGACAAACGTTATAATTTTTCAGATGAAAATGTTTTTTCTAGACTTAAATTCATAAACATGGAAAGTGAAATTAGTTTTGACATGATTGAAAATGCTGTATCTTTAATAAAATTGACAGGAGATATTTCGGTAGATAATAACTTGTTAAAATCATCCTTGGACGTATTAGTAGGAAATTGCAAAGAACCCCCTGCCACCACCGAACAGAAATGGCACCAGCTCTTTCAACAGTTTCCAAAAAAGGATACCAGGAATATGTTTAAACTAGTGACTTTCATATTAAGTATCCCAACATCAAACTGCTTTCCTGAATGCGTTTTTTCCCAGATGAATTTAAAATGGTCGGATACCAGAAATAAATACTCCGTAAATTTAATGAAAGCAGAATTACTCATCCAGTTTATCATTTTTATCATCAGAGAAAAAGGAAACTTTAAAAGAAGTTAAATCTTCACAGAAATATTATGAATAAGGAATTCTTTTAAATAATTATTCTCTTATTGTAAGTTGCAATTTGTAGACTATTGTTTAAAACGCCATATTTTTCTAATGAATACAACTTTTTTTATTTTGATTTTTTTTTCTGAAGACGAATAAGACTCATCTATTTAATTTTTATTAAAATACATTTTCTATGGCTATTTTTCCTATCTATTGTCACGTAAACTTAATTTTAATTCAAATAAAAAGATAAATATTTGAAAACTTCTGATTATGTACGTTTTTTTACTATGTCCCGCTTTCGACGAAAGAATCCCGCTGTTTTCACTCAAAAAGTTCCAAAATCCCGACTAGGCAAAAAAAATGGCAACGCTTATCGCAGAACCAACCCAAAAGCATCTACTCACCTTAGTTTTACATTTAAATTAAAGAAGACTTGCTCCTTGCTACGCGCAATCTAAACTTAATTATTAATTTTTGGTTATTTTACTTTAAAGAGTTATCGATTAAAGTAAACTAGCTCGGCAATCCTTTACAATAAATATAACCTGTTCGAACGATTATTTAAAGCAATTGACTTAAATCAACTCCAATTGTTGCAACTTATAAGCATTTATAAGTAGGGTAGAGCGAGGAGGATTTGACAAAAGGAGGCTTTGTCATTTTCAAATATAAGGCCACACTTAACGCGAAGGAGAGCAAAAATCCGAATTTGCGGTGACTGCTATGTTATGAGTTGCACAAATGAAAACATCACTTGTACCTCCGCCTAACAGCCCAACGCACGTGTTTTTGTTTTTGGTCGACTATTATTTGTAATTTTGTATATTTTCTTTGTTGGGAAACTACGTGTAAATACCAATTTTCGTTTTTTAAACTTTAGTGATTGTGACTATTAAAACATACATTTTAAATATAACAACAGTGTTTATTGAAAATACTGCAAAATTTTGGTAAGTTGAAATATAAAGTTAAAGTGCGATCAAAGGAGGAATTAACAACTTAGAATATCGAGGATTTGACAATTTGTCAAATCCTCCTAATCGTTTCTTTTAAAGAGCATTATTTATTTTTTAATCAATGTTTATTAAATAATTACTTTATGTAGCCAAATATGCCAAATATTTATAAAAGGAAACACCCTGAAAGGGTCCTAGATGAGGAAGCCCTCAAACAAGCATCGAACGATATAAGCCGCAAAATTGAAACTCCAACAACTGCTGCGCTTAAATATAACGTTAATAGAACGACCCTTTTATATCACTTAAAGCTTATATCGGAAAATCGAAGCGCTATCAATCTACAAAGCAGGGCTAGCACCAAATATTCTATAGGGCAAGTCCTCACCACGTCACAAGAAGAAGAGTTGACAGATTATTTTAAGAAATGTTCAAATCTGCACCATGGCCTGACGTTTGATATGACTAAGCGATTTGTTTACGACTATGCTATAAAAAATAATATAAAATGTCCTTCTTCCTGGGTTAGGGAGCAAGCAGCTGGAAAAGTTTGGCTTTCGGGGTTCATGCGGCGAAATCCAACTATTAGTCTGCGAAAACCCGAGAACATAAGCTTGGCCCGTCTAATAACTTATTACAACTTAATTTATGAACTATTCTGTATATTTTGTTAATTTGTTCAAAATAAAACTATCTTTGTGTTACGTTTTTAAAAAAAAGTTCGCAGACTGTCAAATTCTCCTACCTATTGTCAAAACCTCCTAAGGCAATGTCAAATCCTCCTATAAAGTGGGAGGATTTGACACTTTTACTATATTTCTTTTTCGCTCCACATCATGAGAACCCTTTAGATTACACAATTGGAATATACACCACTTTAAAGTCAAATATATAAGGAAAGTTATATACCCCGACATTTTTAACGGTGCGCTAAATTTTGGTTCAAAATGACGTATCATCATTTTTGTGTCAAACCCTCCTCGCCTTACCCTAAAGACTTTCATTTTTTTTCTTTCTCATTAAATGTTTAATTTAAATGTTGAAATCAGTTTCAATTATCTTATACACCCAACAACTTTTGTATCGTAGTCTGTAAGAATGTAATCTGTTGACGAAAACAAATAGCTTAATAAATAAATAAACAAATAAACAATGTCCTTCGTAACAATCGCTTATACTAAGGCTTTTTGAGCAAAATCCTTTTTTATTCGATACATTTGTTAGAAAAAAAAGAATTCAATAACGCACAATTCGTTAAAAATAAGTTGTTTGCCACGTTCACTTGTTGGGGCTTTTTTGACCAATATATATTTTTTTCTGACTTAAACTTGGCTAACCTTTCATTTTTCATAGATCCTAATCAATTTAAAAAAAAAAAAAACTCCATCCAGAAGCTGAGCTACTCGAACATCAGGGATATTAAATATATTTTATTTAATCAAATACAGAAATATTCCAAAACGTTTATTTTTGATCGTAGCTGCGCTTTGGGGTGCTTGTGGGCGCACATATCGTAAACAGAAGCACTATTTCGTTATTTTCTCTTGGGAATAAACTATTTATGTAGATATACTATATTATTATACTTAACCACACTATACTATAGTACAGTACGGCATAATGACAACGTATTTATGTATCTATGTAATTTTGTTGGTATATCGTGAAGTTGTCTTTCATGAATGAGTTTGGATGTTCGTGTGGTTATATTTTTCCCAGTGGGATATTTTGCAGTTTATTTTTCGCTGATGCTTTTACATTGCATTCATGTGTAATTGAATATTGTTTACTGTAGGAGGGAATGAGAGATAAAAGAACCTAATCAATGATTATTTTAATTGGCAATCGATTTACATCCTACATATCCTGCTTCATACACTAATCCTACTAATATTATATGATGTTTAATTAGTGTGACTGTTTAGATGATTGTTGCCCAATCACGCATAAATGGTTAAACGGAGTTTTGGATTAACAAGAACCGGTTATAGGCTATGCGAAATAAAAACTAAGTTTAGTTGTAGTTGGATATTATATGTAAATACGTACTTGCATCCGACATTCATATTTACGGCAAAGTGAGATATCACGAGTCGAGTGAATTGCTGTATTGCTTTATTTTTCCTACTGGAAAATATTGCGATTAATTGTTCGATGATTCATTTAGGTACATTGTGTTGTAAGTCTAATTGTTTATTATTTATTTTATTATGAGCGGACGAGAGGATAAAAACGGTGTGGTGTGAAATTCCTTGCCACAAAAATATTTGTTGATCGAAGGTGAATGATGATTATTTTATTTGGGAATCGATTCCCATTGCAATTTACTTGAAGTGTGGGTAGGTAACAACTTTATTTTCTTACTTAAGGTGGGTCAACAACTAATTTCATTCAAATTCAGTGGCCATTTTAATGTATTTAATGGAATCAAGTTGGTGATGCTGCACAACAATTTAATATCAATACCAATTTTTTTTGGTGTTGAAAACGATTTGGTAAACTTCTGTCGTATAATATATAACATATCTTGCAATGGCAGAATTTAGGTATCCTGGGTATACATTTTTTTTTAAGATTTAGAGTGTAAAGAATTTATTTCAGGATATTTTACTAAAATCATTGAGATAATATTTTGAATCGTCTGTCAGGTGAAGGGTGTCGATATACAAATAATAATGGCTGGATTGCTGTCGTGGAGGTGGAATTGAAATGTGACTTCAAGCTGTATGTGACTTGCTCCTGAGTTAGCTCGCAGACCAATTTGATCATTTTTTTAGTTTGAAAGATATAAATTGGTCCAAAACAGTTCTCTCAGATACTTTTACATTTAAAGATCTCAACTCCATAGATTTAATTGCGCTACAAATAGCTACTTATTACATAATTACGTCAACTTTTCTTCATGTCTGGAAAAATGCAAAAGTTCTGTCTATCGCTAGAACATGTCCTTCCGATTACAGACTGATCAGGCTAAGGCTTTCGAGAAAACAAATTAAAAAGGACCTATCCATCGATAAGTTACTGTGTTCTCAATCAGCAATCAGATTTTAGAGCTAACCACAGCTGTTCCACAACCATGGTCAATCTGCAGGAAGAAGTACGACAGATGTTATGTGTCATTTCTTTGCCTGTTGGATGTCTCGAAAGCCTTCGATGAAGTAAATCATAAAATTCTGTGTTGGTAGCTTGAACACAATTTCGGATTCAGTGATAGCGCAGTTAAATTGTTAAGCCACTTTCTCTCCGATAGGGTTATTTCGGGTGATAGTTGTTCAGCCCTAATAAAAATTTATCAAGGTGTGCCACAAGGTTCACTATTGGGACCGATTCTCTTCTGCATGTTTATAAATTGCCTCCCGACTGTGTTCAGACATGCGTCAGTACATTTATATGCAGACGACGTTGAACTCGCTTTTCTCATCAAAGATGGTTCAAAACGCATTCATGATTGGTCAGTTGCAAATTTATTTCTCTTAAACCCATCAAAATCTCAGATTATTCCAATATGCAAGAAAAAATTTAACCTCAATGTTCTACCTGATTTAAATCTAAATAGTAGTACAATTAAAGGTGTAGAGTCAACTACCAGTCTTGGCTACATAATTAATCAAAATCTGTCTGGCTACAATCACACCAACGTCACTGGTCTTATCTACTGATGCCTTCGCAAGTTATGGCTAAGTGCATATTTTACTCCGCTGGAAACACGACGAAAGCTGGTAACTACTCCAATCTTGCCCCTCATAACGTATGCTTAGATTGTAAATAGTAGTCAAAGCTCGTTATCGCAGCGTAAATTGCAAGTAGCTTACATTGACGCGGTTGCAAGGTCGTCCTACTGAGCGCCCTGTGATTATCTACTGTGTGCAGCGCCTTAAAATACATATAGCGATATGTGGAGAGTGACTAGAACAGTGGAGATTTAAGCCCGACTCCGGAGTGATTGATGCAATCGAACCTTGGACTCATCCCATTTCATTGTGGAGCAGAGATCGTACTACAGCTTCCTGATTCACACAAAGCAGAGCCTTTTGAGATGACTGTTTTAATCGAACCTAAAACTGCTGTGTATTCTCTTTGCAAGTGATTCCGAGTCGGGTAACTGATACAATCAAATCGAAGTGAATCGGCTGCACAGTCGAGTAGTTCGTTGATTACTGTGCTGGAGTGATTGACTGAATTAGGCGAACCTCTGAGTGCTACGCGCATTACGGTTACAGTTACAGTGGTTCGCGGAAAGGGAGCAGGGAAAGGTAGCTTGTGGGGTCCATCCTTAAGTTAGTTGAATTGCTTGGATTTAACGGTGATACTTATAATGAATGAATTGGGGGGTAATGTAATGCAGGTGTTTAGACACACATCAACCTCAGAGAACCATGGGAGAGGAGCAGAGTGTGGTAACTGTTACAATCGATTCCCGACACCGGTGCCACTTTGTCTGCTCAGCGGTAAGGGAGCCAAACCAGGGGTGACTATATCAATTAAACTCCCGGGATTCCTGTCTATCCCTCGGAGTGGATTGCTGACTAAAGTGACTGTTACAATCAAACCTCAGTCAGATTTCCTTTCTTTGGCAGAAGTACTGGTTAAGATGACTGAACTCAATCGAACCCCAACCCGTCGCTAAAATCGCTGGAGGGTATCAGTTTGGTTACAGTGGCTACAATATGCTGAGAGTCACTAGTGCAGTCGAGCTCAGCCCGAAAATGGGTTAGGATCAGGGTGAGGTAACTGATGCAATCGAACATTAGGCTGATCCCAATTCACTGCACAACCGAGGAGAGCTACTGCTTCGTGATCAACGAAAAGGAGAACTGTTTGAGATTACTGTTTCAATTGAACCTCAAACTGCTCTCTAGTCTCTTGCAGGTTATTCCTAGTCGGGTGACTGATACAATAGAGCCTCGCGCACGTAATTAATTTCCATTGGTTGAGAACTGTGCTTGAGCGGTGACTGAAGGAAGCGAATTCTGAATGCTACGCTCATCGCGGAGGGATTGCAGTTTGGAGTGATTGTTTCAATTCTAACCACAAGCTTCCACTGGTCCGGGTTAAGGAAGCGGGGAGGGGTGGCTGCCACAGTCATGCGTCGCAGGGGGGTCCGTCCTCAATATTAGTTCAACAATTTATATTTTGTGATGAATGCTGATGCAGCAAACGTCTGTATCTCTGAGATTGCTTACATTTTCGAAAAAAATAGTCACACATAATTTATTTCCTTATGTTGGCTAGCAATTACACATGATTGATAATTTAGTCCTCCTTAACGTATCTACAGCTGCTGCAGAAGTCCTTTGAAGGTACTTCCATTCTTGTGGCGTGTCTGCCCACAAGTATAAATAAGTTTGCTTAATTCGAAATAAACCTGAGAGAACCTCGACATCAAATGATCTAAAAAGATTCATTTTCTTATTGATCTCAAATTTAAATTAATGTTTTTTTTTTTAAATGCACCCATACTCGGGGGTGCTAAAAGGAGCTCTCAAAGCTGAAAACTTGGAAAATTCACTCCAATATCGTTTATTCAAATTCAACATACACGTTTTTTCACTGAATTCAAGTTTAACATCTGCATAATTTATTCCTGACATTTATAATACAGGAACAAGCAAATTATCGCAAGTTCTTAGGGTAAGAGTATCTGGCTAATGGACTAAACCCACATAAACACATTTTCCATTTTTGTAAATATGGCTAAGAGGCAAACATTTTACTTGGCATATTTAACGCAACCTCTTTTGGAATTAAATGTTGAATCAGACTCGCTTAGTATACGCCCAAGCGCAATGCCCGATAAGGTGGCCATATTAATATTTCTTTGCATGGCTCAGAGATGTGTTCCATCTAATTCTTCCCGTAACGTCATTGAATGTCGCGAAGGGTATTTAAATAAAAAATGCACCGTCAATATAAATATTTACAACTGCGCAACTTTGTTAAAAGAAACAAATCAATATCAGGCATAAACTACTCATACAAAAAAGACGTACTAGCTACCTTTATTTTCACGCTGATTCAGAATGGCAAAATTGACAAGATTCTCATGACAATTGGTTCTCTTAAATGTTTGTCAAACAGCGGTAAGTCGTGAAAAAATCTAACTGAGATGATTCGCAGATGAAAACCCTAACCGTTAGTCAGTCCACAGTACTGAACTGACATTGCGCCCATTGAAAAAACTAATATGAATAGTTATGAATACACATACACATCCATCTTCTTTTCTCCCCCACTTAATTCTTTCCCAATGGGTCCGCCAGTGCGGTTTGCCGGTTAGACTATCATGGGCAGGCTTCCCACTTTTTTTTTATAATAAGCACGCACTAAATGAATATTTTTTAGTACATAAGCTACACAGCGCGGTCGTTAAGAAAATTATTATTAGAAGATAATGAGAGATACCGATGGACGTTGGTTTTAAATGTTTGTAGGTTATAATGTGAAGAAAAAATTGAGCGTGGAAGAGCATTCCACATTCGTGTTCTACGGCTAAGAAAAAATTATTTGTATTTCACGGTACGACCGAATACAGGCTTAAGGGTGAAGTGATGCACATTCCTGGCATGGCGGGTACTGCGGTTGAAATGTTCTAAGGGTGGAATGCAGCTGGCTTTTGCGTTTGAGAACTTATGGTAGAAATATCGATAAAACAGCGATAGACAGGAGACATTGCGACGATGACTAAGAGAGTCAAACGTTTCCGAGATATACCGATCGTCAACAAGTCTTATCGAGTGTTTTTGAGGCACCTGCCCAGATGTGAGACTTATACTCAAGTTTCGGGCGAATAAACGCCTTATAAATGGTAGCCATAAATTTACTGAGGTAGATCAAATGGCGGGCGGAATCTTCTAAAGTAACAGTTGATTGCCGCTTTTTTGATTATCAAATATCAGTGTACAGTGATCGCAAAACTATGGTTGAGCATTGCCAGCACCCCTTATTTCGAAATGTTATATGTTTATCAAACATCCGAAGTATCCATTTTACCCTTAATAGATGCTTTTGAAAACTTGATAAATGGCGATTCTGAAAATGTTGTAATAAATTGGAAGATGTAATGATATTCAAATAATAATTTAAACGATGAGATGGATTTAGGAAAATAATATTGCAGCTGCTGACTGAACATTTTTTGAGTTGAGTTTAATTAAAACTAAGTTAAGAAATAAACTTAACTTCGAAAGTGGAAAAAATACTCGTATCATGTTGGCGAAAGAACTTAACAATGAGAAAAATTAAAACCATTCTGTTTGGTCGGCAAAAGCATTATAATATTTAAAAAATCTAGGTTTTTTTTTATGTTGTTTTGGATGTACATATAACCTTACATTCGTTACCACGTGAAGTGGACGGCTATAGTTACAGCGCTGTTTCACGGTTCACCACAAACGATCATCAGACTTCTTCTGTGATGCTGGTTTGTCTTTTTCCTTCATTTTATCCCGAAAATCCATTTCTTCCACTGGGATTCGAACCACGACCAGCGTCTTCTCAGACAAGCACTCATGCACTGTGCCATTGAAGCCACGAGTTTTCAGTTCATCCAGTTTTTATTTTCTTGGACAGTCTTGCTCCTGTAAGTATATTATATTATTCATTCTGTTTTTTTTCTTTCTATGTTTTCTCTAATTTTTTATTCCATTTCAACAAGCTTAGTTGGACTGAAATGGGTGATAAAGAGGGCGAAAGACTTTTTGACATTGTTTTTATCGATAATGTTACGATTTTAATCGGTTTTTTTTTTATTGCATACCAACGCGACCTAGCAGGATGTGTAGAATACTTCAATATACACAATAGTTACCATCGCAGCTCAGCTCTGAAGTACATTCTACTCCAGTGATGCACCCTTATCTATAACACGCATTTAATTAAACAAAACTGAAAATATGAGTTTGACGTAAGTAGCACTGCAATCTTATGACTACCTACCTAAGTGCCATTTGACACATTGACATAGTTTATATCTATAAATAAGCTACAAATAAACACTTTTAAAGCAATATGTTTCAGTTGACAGCATTATAGAACTTAAAAACTACACATTATGATTCAACTTTGCCAGAATGATCGTGAATTTCATTCTCGATATCGTGACGGATAATTACTGAGTCGAGAAAAGAAGCTGGGGGCTAAGATTTGGTTGATACCTCCCCCAACCTAAATACCATACAACAGACATTACATGGGCACAACAACCTAAAGTTGCCGTTCTTACTACCATCGTGGCCTATATTTTACATCGTGGCCATATTTTCAGTTTTTTTGATTAAATACGCGTTATAGATTAGGGCGCATAACTCAAGACGGATGTACTTTAGAGCTGAGCTGCCGTAGTAACTATTGTTTGTATTGAAGTACTCTACACATCCTGCTAAGTCACGTCAGTGTGCCATCAAAAAGAAAGGCACCAGTTGCTCATACATTTCAGGCAAAGCCCTTTCTTTGAAGACTAAGCAAATGCATTTTTCCAGTCCCGTGCCGTTTTTTATATTAAGTTCGTAAATCAGAGTCAGAGAGTCAAAGGATATTGGTAGGGCGAATTCATATTGGCTCAAGACGATGTTCATTTTTTTATTTGTTCTCTTTGTGCTTAATCAACGTTTCCATGTTTTGAAACTTGATTTTGTATCTTATTTTTCAATTTTGCTCGCTAATTGTTTTTGCAAGTGGCAACCGTGGTAGTATATCCGGTGTGGTGTATGGATCCTGGTCATTACACACGGCTGTCGGCTGGGTGTACAGTTTAACACCTGGATTGAATGTACGGATGATGTATTTATAGATTTCACCAGACAAAAATTGAACCTCTGGCGTCAATACTCAATACATGAAAAATGAATTAGTACAGAGGGTTGTTTTAAATCGATTCAATGTTAATTGCACGCAAAAAAACTGTTTAATTTTATTTCAAAATTATTGAATGTTGAATTGAATGTGTCAAATTTTATTTTAACAATAACTCAACTGCGACTTATTCCATCTGTTCTTCATTGTTGAATTAACTATCTTTCATTTAAAGCCAACGTTTTAAAATATTAATTCAAAACGAAAATTATTCAAAATTATAGTGAAATGAATGAACTAAGATGAAATCGCATTATTTAGAATTAACAATTCTTCATATCAATTTTACATTGGTAAATTTTTCTGTGTCTACAGTTACTGGTCGATACGAATACTAAGGTATCTAACTACGCTTCTCATTGCCAACGACTGTCCATTTTTTACAATAATGGCCAACACTTTCAACTGATCTACACCTCAATATAATATTTTATTCGTACGAAAGGTTATGCATTATGTTCATATGCATACCTAAGCTAAAATAATGATTTTGAAATCACTTTGTCCGTTTTATTTTATTATGCATATTTTTTTACGCTTTGTAAGCAATTTAGTTTAATATATTGTCATCAAAACGGCGGGTCCCAAAAGTTTGGGCTTACAAAAAGCTTATCTTAAATTTAAAGGACATTGTCTACATATTTTTTCAAAAGAACAAACCTTATTTCTGTCAACTTCCTTGGTAAAGAAATGTTCTTTGAATCGGCGTTGGTTAATATGCCCGATTCCCAATGTAGCGTTCCGAGATTTTTTTCGATTCACTTAGTATTTTCCTTTTTTATGACCTCAACTATAGAAAACACCAAAACATGTCAAAATCGTTGGAGCCGTTTTTGAGAAAATCAGTGTTAAAAAAGTCTTATCGGAAACAAACAGACAGACTGACGGACATGGCTATACATGTAGAATTTTCTTCTAATTGTGTTACTCGTATTATCCTATTCATCAAGAAGCTAAATAATTAAACAATTATTTTTGATAGAAGATGCGTATACCTACTAAATGTTGCAAGGTCATTTATTTATAGATATTTTCGTTGGGTAACACATTTTATAAGGTTAATATATATAGATAGAGCTAAGATCGAGATTTATCTAGTATTTTATCAGTATGAAATTTATAGCGCTTTGTATTCAGTTAGCTTGATTTTTTGGTTTGTTTACTTTTAAATAAAAATTTCAATTAAAAATGTGACTTATGAGAGATAAAGTGGTATTTGTTGACTAATGCGATGCGGGTAAGTAAACAGGTGTCACATGTGCTTTCTTTTTCTCTATGGATTCTAGTTTTGTTTTCGGAAGATTATTTAATTTTAGCAATAGGCCCGATTAAAATTCACCGGTAAATAATGGAAATGTATCCATGCATCATTGATAAGTTAACCGAATACAGCGTCGCTTTGATGATGTTTTTTTTAATAACTTTCAAAAGATAAACATTTTTATAACTAATATTTTATTGATCGAATATATTGTCCTTAACTTTATGTATGTATGTGAATATGATGTTGGTAAAATGGCCTATTTTTCATGGCATATTTTTCATAACAATTTCGCAGACTTCTAGTATTATTATCAGGAAGGAAGAAATGGAAAGTGGTAAAATCAGACAATCGTGGGGGCCGGTCTTTCCCACAAAATTTGCATGTTGCACGACCTGAATGTGATGTGGCACCGTCTTGTTGGAACTTCCAACATGTCGATAGCGGTCACCAGTTACAGCATTGTATCTTGCACGGCCTAATGAAAATGATACTGCCAGCTCAAATGGCGTGCCACTCAGTGGTATTTGGTTTATCAACTGAGGGTTTTTAGTTCTCCAATAGCGGCGATTCTGTTTATTACCAAATCCAGTCGAAACGTGCTTCGTCGCTTAAGTGATTTATAGCAAAAAAATTATAAATTAAAATAAAAACTTTCAACACGTTGCTGCTTTTCTTATTTCCTCCCTTCAGCATGGTTTATTCAAAGGTAGATCCACAACCCCCAACCTGGTTGACTTTGTTTCCGTCACACTTTCTGCATTAGAAAGTATCAATGAAGTGGATGTAATCGCTACTGACTTCAGTAAGGCCTTCGACAAAATATCTCATCGTTTGATTCTTTTCAAACTCTCCTTCATTGGTTTCGATCCCCTGCTATTGAATAGGTTTTCATCTTACCTTGAGAACCGATCTTATAACGTTCGTTTTCGCTGTGTTCTCTCTTTGCCTTTTAAAGTCACCACTGGTGTTCCCCAAGGTAGCCACCTTGGACCTCTGATTTTTATTCTGGCAATAAATGATATTGACAACGCCATTAAGTTCTCCTCCATCTTCGTCTATGCCGACGACGCTAAATTCTTTAAAATCATTTCTTCTAGACACGACTCTAATCTTCTTCAACAAGACCTCGATAGTCTTTCGGCATGGTGTCAAAAAAAACTTTATAAATTTGAATTTTGTTAAATGTGAATTTCTAACTTTATCACGTAAGCGGACTCAGTCTCCCAAAGGACAATACTTTTTGAATAAACATCCCATTGTTACCGTTCTAACCATCCGCGACCTAGGTGTTCTGTGTGACAGGGAGCTTAACTTTAGGTCACATATTAACGAAGTAATCAATAAAGCTAACTCGGCCCTTGGTTTCATCAAACGGCGGTCTAAAGAATTTTCCAATCCCTACATGCCAAAATCCATTTACATTACCTACGTCCGCCCTATTCTAGAGTACGCTAGCCAAGTGGTGGCACCATATTACCAGGTCCACATTAATAGAATCGAAAGCACAACTGGAGAAGCCAGAGTCTACACAGAGCGGGTGAGTGAGAGACTCCCCTAGGTGCATTCACCACCCACAAGCGCCAACAATATGTTGAACCGATATCGTGACATCATCAAGGAGGTAGCCGAAACTACCGTAGGTTACCAGCCACCCCAGAGAAAAAGCCCGTGGTATGATGATGTATGTGCGTATCGGAAGAAGGTAACAGAAGATGTACATTCAAAAATGCTGCAGCGCAAAACAAGGGCAGCGAGGGAAGAATATCGAGCCCAGAGAAGGGAGGAGAAGAAGATCCCAGCTTAAGGAAATCGCAGAGTCTCGTGATCGAAAAAACATCCGGATATTTTACAATAAAGCAAAACAACTGGCTGCTGGCTTAAAGACCGGAACGCAGGCTCTTTGCAACAGCAACGGAAAGGGAATATTTGATGTATTTAAGCAGCATTGCCCACGTCCTGTCTAGTAATATTCATTGATCGAAACATTGAAAAAATGAGAGAAAACTGTCATCATGAGTGACAGTTCAATATGTCGCAGCCAAACAGTAGATCCACCGCTGATTGGTTGAATTTGCTTAAATTGTAGGCCTGTTTTTGCAATTTCGGTTAGTAGGTAATTTAGATTAGAAATCGTCCTGTGCTGACATGTATTTTATACTCTGACATATATTTTATATTAATTAAATTAAAAAAAAAACAACTTATAAGTGGTAATTATTATAACAAATTTAAAATCACTCTGTTACTTTCACAGCATTTCGGTGACACAACTTCAACGGTCACTTTTTTTCAAAGAAAGGCACACTACGCAAGTAAAATTTGTTGAAAAACTTGAAGAGTGTTTTCATGACGTAAACTAAGAAAGTAACCCAAGTTAAATTGTAGGCCTGTTTTTGCAATTTCGGTTAGTAGGTAATTTAGATAAAAAATCGTCCTGTGCTGATTTTTCCTTAAATCTAAGGCAGTTGGGTCCATCAGCTGTACTTAGGTAATGTTTGGTTAAGTTAATGGCATGCTGAATGCGGCCAATATGTCTTCGGCAGTCAAAGTTTCCGACGGATTCGATAGGGCCTGCTCCTTCAGTTAAATGTATTAACGCTGGAGTTGGCGTCAATGCAACGGATTGACGGATTATATGTGCTGGGCCCTTAAATAAACAGGGAGTCGCTCAGTTGAGAATCGCCGCTCAGAAAACACTCTTCATTCAATATTTATCAGAAGTTCTGATTGGTTTAAATGTGAAAAGTTCCAGAAATAGTTTGTTTTGTGGAATCTAGTCTTGTTAATTGGATGCGTATGCCGTAGATATAATCTAAATTTGGCTCCAATTGTTTAATAACAATTTGGAAGCTTTTAACATTTGCTCTACAATAATCTTGGCAAACTTAATATTTTTGTACTTCTTCTTCCTCATTGGCGGTGAGGCTGTGGGCAGGATAATAGGTATCATAACCCTCCCACTTAACAGCATTCCTACTGGACCGCCTGTGGGGTTCGCCGGTTCGACCTCCGAAATTAACTGCAGGCCTCCCGATTTTGAATAACTTCATCGCTGAGGCCAATCAAATGCTGTTGTTCCTGCATTTGTGTGATAAAGGAGTTTTAAGGCTTGCCTATCTTTCGCGTTTGAATGGACACATTGATTGATAGTGCCTTTTTGACAGCGTTCGTAGAATCTCTCGTTTGAACATGACAGTACCAGATGGTCGACATTCATTTTCTCCGTGATAGGTTCTTTGATGTGAGTGCTTCCTCGGAACTTAGAACTTCTTATTCGATCAATCTTTGCTACTCCTGCTGTCATGCAAAGTATGACTTTGTATATATATTTTATTATCATATTTCTATGTAATCACTTTCATTTGCAGCAATGGTGGTGCGTTTCATAACAAGGCGTTTTATAGGTGAATATGACCCCAATTTGGAAAAAATCTACACATACACAACGATGATAGACAACGAAATGGTACAGTTCGATATTCTCGATGCTGCAGGACAACCAAATGTAAGCAAAATTAATTGGTTGGAAATCAGGTTAGTGACGATAATTCCGTTTATTGACAGGAAACAGAGTTCGTCCGGTTGGAAACACATATACGATGGGCAGATGCATTCATCCTTATGTACTCAGTAACTGATAAATGTAGCTTTGACGAATGCAATCGGTTAAAGTTTCTAATAAATTACAACAAACGACGTCGTAAGCTTGGATCCACAGTCAAAGTAAGTCATGAATTGAATTAATATTGCTATTGGGGTAGATTTGCATTGACTAACGGAGTGGAATTTTATTAAAAATTCTCGTCAACGGTTGCTAAGCCAAAACCATTCGAGCAAAAGCTACAATATACTATTTGGGATATAAAAGAAATTCAAAAGAAAACCTCTTGTCCAATTACATCCACGAAATTGATGTGAATTAAATTCCTAATGTTCCATCCGCATTCCAGGATAAAAACGTTACCCCCATGCACATAATCTTTGTCCTCCAGATAGTTGATTTATTTATATTTTCAATCTAAAAGTCACTTTATTTTCAGGATGGAATTTCGGATGTCCCCGTTATTCTCGTTGGAAACAAAACAGATCAATGGGGCGACCGTATGGTGAGCATCGAAGAAGGCCAACGCAGATTTCGTGAAATCTCATGTGTTTGCTTTCATGAGATTTCTGTTCGTGAGAGTGTTGAACAGGTAACGTTGGATCACTTATTATACAAAGCTAGAAACGTTAATCTAGGATGGCGCTAAAAGAACTTTACTATTTGAATTTTTTCTACCAAATTATTATTTTCCAACCTCCTGACACCTGGCGGGCTTTTGGTAGAACATAACATTTAAAAAAAGTTGTTAAAGATATTAGTAAGTAATTAATTCAATGTAAATAAATTTTAAGAAAAAAATATTTTTCGATCACAGAAGATGGCTGAGTTTTCCCATCACTTCATCCATCCTACGCTTACGCTATGCTTAATGTCATCATCACAGCTTGCTTCGCTATTGATCATAGGTCGTAGATATTTGAACTCTTCGCACTTGGAAACCACTCTTCCATTCATATAAATGTCTGGAATAGGTTAGGTAAGGTAAATGGATGCCGTTGTGAACGGTGTCACGGCTCACTTAGACCAACAGTTTGGGTACATTGTGACCGTTTTGGGATTTGTTAAAATTTTTGGGGAGCTTGAAAAGAGAAATAAAAGAAACCGCTGTTTAACAGCTCAGCAATTAGCTTTAGTAGAACCACGCGGATTCGTGTGTGAATCTCAGGAGTTTCTTCAGTCCTAAAGCTGGCAGATCTTCCAGCTGTTCAAAGAAGTAGCTGCCAAGAATCTTCAATCTTTTTGTTTTAAGGGCATGCCATTTGCATAGTATAGATTCTATTTCTTACCTGCAGCTCCTGCAGTTGTCGTTGTGCAGCATGCCTAGCCGTTCCGAGTGTATACCCACTACACAGTGTCTTGTGAGGACCCCCGTCAGTGTTCAAATATTTTGGCGGTTAAGCTCGATCTTGGTTTAAGATTTCATTTGCTTAACCGCTGGCCAGAGCTCCCTTGTGTGTCTGCATGTATCAAGGTTGATCCAACTTAAGTTTACTCTACTCATGGAGTCGGTGTCGATACTTAGCATTAATATGCTACGCGGAGGTCTTATGGATTTTACGGCCAGAGATTCATTCATCTTCGTCCTTTTACGATTTTGCGCCTTTTCTCCTTGGCCGCCTGATCGATCGCAGCTGTTTCTGCCTGGAACACACTGCATTCACCGCTGATTCTAAATGATTCACTCAGGTCCAGAGACTCACAGAATATTCCTGCACCTGTACCCACGTCCATCTTGGATCCGTCGCGTCGGTGTAGATTGCTATCTCCTCTGCTTTTGCGACCATTTTATTACTCCATTCGCTTCTTTCGGGGATGTTGGTATTGTATCTCCTTTTGAAGACGAGGGTGTGGGGTATGTAGTAAGTAGCTACTTTCTTTTCCGATGCACTGCATCGTGTCTCCACGGAGGCATGTCCGTATGGTTTAAAAGACTACAGTCCCAATTCTCTGAGTCTGATGGCCGTTTTAACCGCCTTGCTGCTACAGTACGTGTCCAGGGGTGTGAGATTAAGTAGAACTTCCATAGCTGCACTGGATGCAGTCCTCAAGGACCCCGTTGTCCCGATGCAGTATGTTCTTTGGACTTTGGTGAGGCTTGAGAGATAACGCCTCTTCTCGGTAGCCTTCCACCATACCGCTGAGCCATATGTAAGAATGGGCCTCACCACCGTTGTGTAGATCCAGTGTACCACATATTGTTCGAATCCCCATGTATTGCCGAACGTTCGTATGCATACATATAATGCCACATACGCTTTCCTAACCCGATCCTCTATGTTTTCCTTCCATATGAGTTTGGAATGTAGGATAACGCCCATGTACCTTGCTGTCTTGGATATTTTCAGGTCTATTCCACCCATTCTTGGTGGTTTAAAGACAGGTATTGCCCTTGTGAACAGCAGGATTTCTTTCCTTCCATCTCCAGTATCTTTAATAGCTCGTCTATTACCAGTAGCCATATGAGTGTCTGGAATAGTTCGGAGTGGATCAGAGAACGGATGACACAAGTATTCTGTTTTTTTTTTTCGGATTAATACGATACCCATTCTCCTCCCAGTCCTTTGTTTCGCAAATTCTTGCTCCCTACAGGATATTTTTCGTTACCTATCGCAAAATTTTTGGCATTACGGCATGAAAACCATTTCAAATATCGGTTTTCAGTTGGGGTATGGTGGCTGCATTATTGACGTTCACTTGTTTCTTCAAATAATCCTAAAGAAAACAAAAATTACAGAGCGTTTAAATCCGGTCAACGCTGCGGCTAGTTGAAGACTTTTCTTCGTCCAAGGTGTCCGACAAAAAAGCTATTGTGTCAATTGCAGTATACGCTACAGCCTGTTGGAACTACCGTGTGGGAGGATTTCCACAGCTGAAATGTTTCAGCATCATCCCATATTTAGCAGCATTGACGGTAACTGCTGCCCCGGCTTTATTTGAAAGGAAATATGGGTCAATGAACCAATCATTCGATACCCCGCACCAAACATTACATTTTAATGGGTGTAGTTGCCACTGGAACCTCCGTATCTCATGTACTGTAATTTTGCTTATTTTCAAAGCCAATTGATTAGGGGCTTCATCGCTTATTATTATCGTGGATGAAATCGAGATTGGTTTGTGGTTGCTTTACAAAACAAAATTCGATTATTTTTGCTCCTTGCTCTTGTTAGCTAAAATCTGGAAAAAATAATATAAACAAAATAGAAATTAAAAAAAGTTAAAAAAAATAAAATATAGACGTTCTTTTTGCGCCAGTCCTTTCTTCAAACAAATTATAAATGTTAAGAAATAGGGCTATAATGGTTTGAAAATTGAATAACATAAATGAAAATATTTACGTGTTTCGCTTCAAAAAGGTCCAGTCAGTGTTTCGAGATGTATGTCGCTTCTGGAGAGTGCTAAGTAAATTCCCAAAATTAAAAAGATCAACTAGCGATGTGCAGAACGCAACAGATATGGTCTTAAGTCCAGATTCTGGGGTTTCCTTCTACCAAAGATCTAGCACGGAGAATGATTCTCGACGGACATACTTCATAGCCAGTAAGAAAAAATTCTTAATATACTCGTACATAATAAAAGATCTAATATATACACACATATATCCGTAGATAATACATGCCTCGAGGAGCGTGGTGACCATAATGAATTCGGCGATGAAATGGGTACAAGTAGCTTGTGCAGTTCAAGGGGAGAAATGGAAACACCCTTTCGTGGTCGTGCTTCTACTGATGGAACACTATTATCACGACCAAGGCGATGGCGTTACCCCCCTCCGGGATGTGATTTACCGCATTCGAATCGCGTTGAGCGTCGAATGAGTATATCAGCTCGAGGCAGCAATGCGAGTTATTAAAGTCGTTATTTGCTTTATTTTTCTATTTGAACAGGAAAATATCATTACATTCATCGACTGAAATATTTTTATTCTTAGTGTTAATATTTATATATTATATACGTATATACAGAAACATCCATTCATACATGCAGTTAGATATAAATATATTGAAGGTATACTTAGGTGTTAGTCTTGTATATTGTGATCTCAAATTACATTTATAGCTGCGGTTTCAATCCACGATGCAAATAAAAATTTAATGAGATTTTTTTTTTTCTGATTTTCTTTCCACTAAATAAATGTAACAATTACCTACAACAGGGGGACGGAATACGTTTTTTACATAATATAGTATATACAATTCATATTAAGCTTAACGATGATTTACACTGTATAGGTCCAATTATACCTTTATACATTATTTATTGGCCTTTAACGTGAAATTATATAAATTGAATATGCTTTCATAAGAAGTATAAAAATATATGAACTATTTCTGTACAAATTATACAAGTGTTGTGTAACAAAAAACTAATCGTGCTTTAAATATATATAATAAATAAAACAGACCATTGCAATTTGTTTCATTCATTTATAGGAATTTATCAATTTTATGGTGACTTTTTGGAAAATTGTCCGTTTACTTAAGATTAGCAGCGAAGTTATATGATACTTTTTCTTTTTTGCAGTAACAATGTTGTTTCAGAAATTGAACGGGATGTAAGTAACTACTTCGATATCTGCTAAAAACTTGACTATTTGCCGTTTCATTAGATAAAAATCAACAACACATCTTACTAAAGAAATTGGTGCCAGCAAAATGTCTAAAACTAAGCAGGCATGATATCAAAAACTTGGTAGGTTACCTTACTGGTCACCATGGTTTAAGATATCATCTTAACAAAATGAAAATAGTAGACTCTCCTGAGTGCCGACTTTGTCTTGAAGAGGACGAGTCAGCTGAACATATTATGTGAATGTATCCGCTTTACACCAGTCGTTCCGCAGCTCTCTTCGAGATAGGGCGGCTAGTTAGTGTTCAGCGGAAAAAAAAGGAAAGTGTATCCAATATAAGCGATTTGGTCAAGCGATTTTTAAGTCCGAAGTTGGCTTAGTAAGCAAGGTGTCCCGCTCTGACGCCGGAGGCTCGGGTTCGATTCTCGGTCAGTTTTCAATTTTTAAATTTTTTTCGGGAAAATAGTGATAGAGACACAAAAATAAACAAAAAAAAAAAAACAAAAGTGCCGCAACGTATCAGGCGATGGACCCCGGAAAATCGGTGGTCTCGCTTACGGGTGTGGGTGTGCCGTTGCGACGTGTTGTGCGAACACGTGAGCCGGCAAAAAAATCAGCAGCAACAATAGCAGTAATGAAAACAGCGGCAGCTTGTATGCCAAGGGCAGCTTTAAATGCCATTAAAGTGACACCAAGTTCAACAGCGGGTTCCGCGTTGCCCAGGCGGGGGTCTACGCAGGCAACACCAGCTACAACAACATCAACAACAGCAACAACAACAACGCCAACAATAAAAGCTCTCGCTACAACGCCAGCAGTAACTGTAAGCGAGGAGTATAGGACAGTGGAAAAACGGCGGCGGAAGTTAAATCCGAAGCCGAACCTTTCAGCCAAAAGAAGGTTAGACTTGGCAGGCCATAGTGTGGCATCATCGGTGGCTGCATCCGATGATGACGGAGCACACTCCAGCTCTTATGAGTATGATGGAGGAGAGGGCCGGTACGTCGGAGAGGGAAACTCCTTCAAGGACTTACCGGTCGATGACGAGGAAGTCGTCCAAATGGACGAAGAAAAAGAGGATGATGAGGAGGCGCAGCTGGACAAGCTCATAAAAGAGCTGCTGGAGAAGCGCGACCAGTTGCGCAGTAAGAAGCTGCAGCAACAGCAACAACAAGCTGTGCTCAAGCAGCAAGTGCAACAACAACTGGAGGTGAAGCAACAACAACGGCAACATCAACAACAACAACACCAACAACATCAACAACAACAACACCAACAGCAACAACAACAACAACAATCTAAACAGTCGCGGAAGGACAAAATACCACCCATTAACGTGAGTAATTTCGACATTGTAGATAGCATTAGGATTTGTAAATTAATAACAAAAAATTTCCATGTGAAAAGGCTTTCTGCTAACAATCACATAATTATATGTGAAAAAATAGAGGAGTACCAGAGGGTGCGCGCCGCTTTGGGAGAGGTGAAAACCGAGTACTTCACGTACACCCCAAGGCAGCAAAAGTTAAAAACCGTGGTACTGAAGGGAATCGATCCCTCAATTAAAACGGAGGAGCTTGAAAGAGAGCTAAAGAATTTTGAAAGCGACGACCTCCATTTCGTGGGGGTCAAGCCGTTTTCCTCCGCTGTGGCAAGGGGTGGTAACCGTCACTTACCATTCTTCCTAGTCCAGCTTACTCCCGACAGCAAAATCGACAGGCTGCGAAATATCCGCTTCCTGTACTACCATGCTGTAAGGTGGGAGAAAATAAAGAGGTCAGATCGCATACTTCAATGTATGCGCTGCCAAAGGTTCGGGCACGCCGCAGCTAACTGCAACATGCAGTTTAGATGCGTGAAGTGCGATAAGGACCACATACATGGTGAATGCTCTCTAGGTAAGGAGAGAGTCGAAGACCGGAGTGTACTCTCCTGTGTGCTCTGCAGGAACTCTGGACATCCCGCCAACTTCAGGGGTTGTCCAAAGTACCAAGAATTGAAAAAGAGAGTCCAGGCCCGCAAACAGCAGTCTGAAGATGATAGGCGTCAGAGGAGTCGCTCGTTCGCAAATTTTGTGGCACCCAACGTGTCCTTTGCCCAAATGGCAGCTGGACCGGGTCAAGCCCACATGACATCAAACCAACCAAAGGTAGCTCAAAAGGCACCAGAGGTGGATCTGGACTTAAAATCGATCCTTCTGTCTCTGCACGGAAAGATCGATAAGTTCCAGAAACAATTAAATGAACAAGCGGCCCGAATTGACTTTATCTATTCGGAGCTGTTTGTGGGGTCTGGTGTGCCATAAATCTAATGGCTGCGCTGGATGAGGGAAACTTAAAGATCCTTGCTGTGAATGTTAATTCACTAGTCAGGATCGAGAAAAGAACGTCACTTGCCAACTTGTTGAAAACCGAAAACCCGGATGTGCTTTTGGTTAGCGAAACTAAGCTAAATCAGAAGCACAAATTGGGATACAAAAACTATCATGTAATAAGAAGAGACCGGCCTCACTCCACTCAAGGAGGTGGGGTTGGAATCTTAATTCGAAAAGGCCTGCGCCATAGGGTTATATATAGCGGGGACGTACGTAGGTTCCAGTTGTTGGAGGCATGCATCATATGCATTCCTCTCCATAGCCGGAGGAGAATGTATGTGGTGTCGCTTTACGCACCTGCAGCACCTCCACCAAACCAATTTATGACAGAGCTCGAGACACTTTTTCGTGGTCTGCAGCTGAACTCGGAGGAGAATTATTACTTCTTGGCCGGAGATATTAATGCCAAACATGCGGCATGGGGAAATGTTACTGCAAATCCCAGGGGCAACCAGTTTCACGACTGGTGGCGCCTCAATATGATTGAGTACAACCTCGAGTTGTACGCGACGGATATCCCTTCTTTCCCAAGAAGCGGTGCTTTCCTGGACTTGGCCTTAACGGACGCAAGACTTCAACTGACGAACATAGATCAAAACACGCGGAACTGTTTGCGTGCGTTTGAGTACGATAGTGATCACTACGGACTCGCCGCCGCAATACGGATCCCGAACGAGCAAACGCTGCTGGAGGAGTACGAAGCAGTGTGTTCATTCGATTATCGGAGGGCACAATGGTCACGCTTCTCCAGATTTTTAAAGCGAGATATACGTTCGAGTGGGATCGACCCACCGACAAACAGTAACATGACAAATGATGACATTGATCGGCATTTATTGCAAATGAACGACGCCATCAAACGAACTATGGAACGAACTATTCCTCGAGTAGGGCGTTCCGACGACGACCAGACAGAAAAGTACAGAAACCCTACAATCGACGCACTATACCGACAGAAAAGTAGACTGCTCTCGAGGCTTAAACGGCTGTACAGGCAATTTACTGATCGCAACGACCCGGAGGTAAGGATGCTGAATTCAGAGATCCGAATCCTGAAACAGCTGATAAAAGAAAATTACAAAAAATCTGTAAGTCTGTATTGGGGCAATAAAATTCGGGCTATTAAAACCTGTAGTCCGAATATGTTCCCACAGATAAATAAGTTGTTCAGGAGGAAAGATCACAATGATATTCCTTGTGTTCGAATCTCCCAGACAGCAGAGAACAGACAGACGGTACTGACTGCTGGAATAAGTCCAGAAAGTGTCGCTTCAAACGACGATTTTTTCGTGGTCGAGGACCCACAGGAGAAGGTGGATTTGCTGGGCGCTTGTTTCGAGGCCGTGTATACGGTGAACAATCCTGTTCGCCGTAACCACGACATTGAGAATAGGGCTCTGGTGAGCCACTTCGATCTGCGCACCGAACTTGAGAATTGGCGATCTGAGAATAACGGATTCACCGTGTTCACTGATGAAAACCATGCTAATGCAGTTGTCGCCAATGGCCGAGATGCATCGCACTTGTTCGTGTCGAAGGATGATCTTCTGTGCATCTTCGAGACACTAAATAATAAAAAGTCGGCGGGGATGGATGGTGTCCCAAACGTCGTATTGAGACACCTGCCTCTGGAGGCTGTAGATATTTTCACCACGCTGTTTAACAATGCGCTGAATAATGCATATTATCCGGCGCATTGGAAGGTAGCTGTGGTACACCCTATCCCGAAAAAATGTAAAGATAGGACGAACCCTGCCAATCTCCGGTCAATTAGCTTGCTTCCGAATATTAGCAAGGTCTTTGAAAATGTTGTCAATAGAGCCCTGTTAAAGTGGGTCGAGGACAATAACATAATTCCGGACAACCAGTTTGGTTTCAGGGCGAGGCATGACACTATTCATGCCGCGTCGAAACTGGTTTCCGACATTCAGTGGAATAAATGCAAGAACCAATGCACGGGTGCTTGTCTGGTTGATTTTGAGAAGGCTTTCGACACCGTATGGTTAGAGGGACTTTTCTACAAGTTGACCAGGCGGGCGATGCACAAACCTTTGCTATATGTAATTTATAATATGCTTATGGGAAAGAAGTTCGTTGTCAAATTTGGCAACGTGACTTCGAGCAGAGTCTTTGAAATTAAAAACGGTTTACAGCAGGGGGCCGTCAATTCTCCGATCCTGTTTAACATTTACACGAGTGATCTGGTGGGTTCACTCAGCCATGCTATAGCATATGCCGACGATTTGGTTGCATACAGATCAGGTCCTAAAATCGAGGTCATTAATATCCTTTTGCAGCGTGACTTCGATCAAATTAAGCGATATTGCGACGACTGGAAGTTGAAAATCAACTTTCAGAAGACGGAAACAATCTTGTTCAGAACTCCATTGGCTGGGGCCTCTAGGGATACCAGAAAAAACTGGAAAAAATTGGCCATTATTGGACAAAATGGGCAGCCATTGGCGGTGAGAAGCGCAGTTAGATATCTAGGTATCTGGCTTGACCAGTATCTGTATTTCGATAGACATATAGTTGCTTGTCTTGCTGGGGCCAAGAAGGCTTATGCTCTAACAAGGAGACTGTTTCATAGCAGTCAACTTGACTCCAGAGTGAAGGTCATTTGCTACGTGGCCCTTATAAGCCCGATCATCGCTTATGGTTGTCCATTATGGTTTAATATAGCGCCTAGCTATATGGAAAAGATTCGGGTTTTGGAGAGACAATGTCTTAGGACCTGTCTCCGGTTGTTCCGAACGCCTGAATCCAACTATATAAAATACTATCCCAACAAGGTCCTATACGATGGGGCTCAGTTGAATAGGATTGACAATTTCCTCATTAAGGTCACTCGAAGGCACGTTGCAAGGGCGATGGCCAGCGACAATAGTCTGATATTTGGGGCTTACTACCCCAATGAAATGTACATAGAGAGTACGCTCCGGTCTGGCTTTATCCCGCCAGAGGCATTTATCCATATTGATTCAAAAGGGCTGGTACAGACGAGGGATGGTATCCCGCTCTTATACCATCGCTACCGCAGCGCGAGAGATAAGCGGCTCCTCCATGACGGGGACGTCGCCAATGCTCATGAGCTCCTCCGTTTTAGTACCGCAATATCGGAGAGGGATAGATTCGACACGGAAAAGCAATTCGCCGAATTTTGGTGGCTTGTTGAGGGGGGAGGGGTCAACATGCCCTCCCAGGACGGTGCGTTACTCTAGGTAACATCCTCTTAGCTTATAAGTTAGATTAAGTCAGCTAGGGCGTTTTTGGGAGAGGCCGGGCTCGCCAACGTGTGGTGGTGCTTCCGGGAGTTGACTGACGCTGTAAGGCTTCAGTCGGCTCACGGCGGCGCGTGTGCACGTTGACGACTGCCAGGCGCTCGGAAAGCAATTGGGATTTTGACCACTTATTGCGCCAGGCAACGAGTGCTCAGAATCCTAATTATAGTTAGAATACGTTAAGTAGTTTAAGTAAGTAGAATAGGTAGTTTGTAATTTGTTTTATATAAAATCTCAATAATGATACCGAGTTTTAGTAAATTTTCTCGAGGAATATATATGTAAGATTAGTTCGTAAAATAGTTCGTAGGCCGAAAGGCAATAATTCTAAGATATAGTTAAGTTTAGAGCGTTCGCATAAGGACCAATAAATAAGAATAAGTATCCTGTTAATTTTAAGTTAGGTTTAATCATTTTTGTCTAGTATGTAAGTAGATATTTATCAATGAATAAAAAAATGAATTTCAAAGTCAAAAGTATCCGCTTTACACGGAAAGTAGAAATTCTATTAGCCTACACTTTTTCTGGCCCATATGGTACAAAAATTCTTTTAGGTCAAGGGGTCCCATTTAAATCGCCCTGGCGAGCCAGAAGTTTAATAAAAAAAACCATTGGTGATGCCGTTCATAACGTTGATGCAGGCCCGTGACGTGCTTTCACTATCAATCAATAGAGTGGGTATAAAGCGAGTAACACAGTATATGTAAAAAGAAAAAATATAAAACCAGTGCTAATCCGCAAAAAATTGTTTGCTTAACTTAGCTCAATTTCAAAGGCAGACGAATAATAAAGTTTTGTAATAGCTTTATGCGGAAGTAGGTCTTCCTCTTCTAATATGTATGTATCTTCATTGTCCCTACTTATCCATGTGCCAGCTAAAGGTGGCATTGCGCAACTACAACAGTCGTTACTAACTAAAAATAAAATGCAACCACGACCATACATTTGTTGTTGACAATATTTCCAATACCACCACTGGGTTATCCCTGAACCCAACTAAATGTCAACATATGACATTCTCTAGAAAGAATATCCCTTCCACCTTTCAATACTCTCTGTCTCAACATATTCTTTGTAGTGTTGATAATTTTAAGGATCTTGGGGTTTATTTCGACCCCAAACTGGATTTTGCTAAGCATATTAATTCTATTATTAATAAATCTAATTCTATGTTGGACTTCGTAAAACGGTGGGCCAAAGAATTTAATGACCCTTACGTTTCTATGTCATTGTACAATTGTTTTGTCCGTCCGATTCTAGAGTATGCCTCTCAAGTTTGGACACCGTTCTACACCATTCATTCAAATCGAATAGAGGCCATTCAACGTAAATTTATTCGATTTGCACTTAGAGGACTTCCATGGGTTGATCCATTTAACCTTCCTCCCTACAGTCAACGTATCAAGCTTCTTCAAATGTTACCCCTTTCTCAACGAAGGCTTAATAGCGATATCATTTTTTTACAGCAGCTTATATCCGGTCAAATAGATGCACCTGACTTGCTGTCGTCTATTGGCTTTAATGTTCGTGGTGGTGCTCATAATTTGCGCAGTGCTGAATTATTGTTTAGCCCCCATCATAGACCGAATTATGGGAAACATGAGCCTATTAGTCGCATGAGTAGAATCTATAATCTAAATGATCATGTGATTGACTTGCATGTTAGTAAAATTAAGCTAAAAAATATTTTGCGTAATAATGCTTTAATGGCTTAAATTGTTTGCATTATTTTGTGTCTGTGTTAGTACTCGTATTTTATAGGTACATAATTATTGTATTTTTAATTGTTTTGTCCTTACTAATACCTGCACTAAATGATGAGCCTGTGAGAGCACTTTTAGTGCCGGCAATTTCTGCTCGTGATAGTTGCTTGCTTTAAGCACTCCACGGCACAGAGCTGATAGTGTTGTTAAAAGAAACGCCATTTGGAATACGAATTAAGTTTAAAAAAAAGTAAAAAAAAAACTCGTGCAGGACCGTACACGTAGCCTCTCCAACTATTTGCATGTGCGAAGTTATATGTTTGGCATGAATGACAGGGACCGACAATTTTTTACCAACTCCGACCGACAAATCTGAGAAGCTTCTAATGACAATTAATTCTCTTGGGTGATTGTCAGACTTAAGCGAGAGGAAATTGGAAAAATAACATTATAAGAAGTGTTACTTAATGTTTTCCAAAACAACTTTTGCTCGCACCGCTGTACAGAAATTCAGTGTATGGTCGTAAGTTGTTTGGCTTCAAAGTAATAAGACAAATAAATTTATTTTAATTTTTCCGCAGGGATTGTCAAAAGTTACGTTTACCCACCGATGTTTAGGTTAAGCAATTTAACTTGTGAGATTTTTTAAACCGAATATAGGTATAAAAGCACCCTTAAACCGGTTAGCGAAATGTCAATGTCAAAATATTCAGTAAAATCAACATTAAAATCATGGTGAAGTAAAGATCGCAACTTTGAGAGCGTTAACGCCAATTTTCGGCCGTAATTCTCATCCCAGTAGATAAGCAATTCATAGTCAGAAGAACAAATTTGAGTCAGAATATTCGCTGCTTGATGTTGCCGTTCCAGTGCCCGAGGTGTGTCGCAAACCAGCCAAATTAGTCAATTTCACGGCGTTCTCAAGAATTGGGTCTCTCCCAGACCACATTATGGACCAATTTGGCGCAAGGATCTTGGCCTACACCCTTACAAGATCAAGCTGACTGAAGAACTAAAGCCACTTGATCATATCAAGCGACGTACGTTCTCGAACATAATGGAAGGAAATGAAGAATTTCATCGGAAAATCATCTTCAGCGATGAAGCGCATTTTTGTTTAAACGGCTTTGTCAATAAGCAAAATATGCGTTCCTGGACAGGTGAGAACCCTCATGTGCTTCATGAAACAGCACTTTATCCGCAAAAAGTCACTGTTTGCTGCGGTTTTCATGGTGGCGTCATTGGACCGTTTTTTTCGTCGATGAAAATGACCGTCACATTACGGTAAATGGTATTCGCTACAGAGACATTTTGGAACGTTACTTCTTTGAGCAATTGCATGAGTTGGACATCACTGATACACTGCTAATCATAAGGTTAGAAGCAGGCATTTTTGAGAAGTAAAATCGATATTTCTCCCGTTACATGTTGGATTAGAAAAAAACGACTATGGTAAATGAGAGACTATTTTGTTAACAACAAAATATGAAATGTGTGTATAGGTGAGATTTAGCTAACGGAAATTTGAAGACAAATTGTAAGTGGAGTAAAGAATATGCGGAAATAAATGGATTCATTAGATTAGAAGCAGTGAACAAATCAACGTTTTTTTATGAAGTGAACATGTTTTTTTCGGTTTAAACGGTACATTATTATAAAGTAACTGTTCTTGATTGAGAATAAAAAAAAAGGGAAAGAAAAAATGTTTAACAGTGGAGAAAGGGACACGAATAGAAGGTTATTGCTCTGAAGGTCTTTCATGACGTGCTATATCCCAAAAAATAAAGCGAAGTGATCATTGTGTCAGCAAATATTTTAAAAAAACCCTTCGTCTTACACAAACAATTATAAAGGAAACACTTCTTCTGCCTTAACACTTCGCGAAACGCGAAGTATCCTCAGAATAGCGTCAAATTCAGCTTTATCGGCAGCTAAAATTAGAGAGAAAGCTAATGTTAAGGCCAGCTTATCCACTGTTACCGCACCATTCGCCGAGCTAAACACTTAAAGCGTCTGAAACTTAAAAAAAAACACCACATAATGACGCAAGAAAGAGACAGCGCTTGTGTTTTTTTTAAGTTAGTCGTTTTTTTCTAATCCATCATGTAACGGGAGAAAAATCGACTTTACTTCTCAAAAATGCCTGCTTCTAACCTTATGACTAGCAGTGTATATGGTTTCAACAAGACGGAGCCACAAGAAACGGGCCCGTCTGGTCGCCGAGATCATGTGATTTAACGCATCTAAACTTTTATAATGGGGCAACATTAAATCGTTGGTATATGCCAACAAGCCGGCGACGTTAGAGAAGCTCAGAGCCGTATCGGTCGAAATGTGCGGCCGAGTCATCGAAAATGGGGTTCAATGTATCGACCGCTGCATACGTTCTCGGGGTGTACATATGGATGAAGTCGAATGCCATTCATAAATGTTTTGATAGTTATTCAAGCCAATCAATTTTTTTTGAGATATCTCAAATAGTTTGCATTTGATTTAAAAAAGAAGTTGTCAAGACCTTAATGAAAGACTTTTTATATATTATATACTATTCCCGATACCCAATTCTCTTGATGGTAGCTTTCCTTAAAAGTCTGATTTATTGGTAAAATAAAATTTAACCCACCAAATTAAAGTTAAATGTGAAACGGAATTCATATCTCTTCTCGTTTCAGCTACCAAAGCAAGTATTATCAATAGAGTTCATAATAAACGTTTTGTAAGTGGATAGGAACATATCTATAAAATTGAAAATGCATACCTAGGTAGATGACTTTGAAAAATTAAAAATTAAATGCTCTTTAGAGAATCACTTCTATACAGTTGCTCTCTTTTATATACCTCAGTTTCAATCCCATAATGCAGAGAGGCAGACATTGGCATAGTTATATGGATTGATAGAAAACTGTTAATCCCATACAAAGCTTGCATGTTTGTTGTTTTAAATTTTAAAACAACGAGAAAAAGCTTTTGAAAGTTTTATTATTAACTTGAATAAGTTACATATTAAGCAAAGGTATGGTTTTGGTACAGAATAAATTGAATGCGATACCTGGTAGCGATAAAAAGAACCCTGAAAGATAGAAGGCAATGTGAAGTCCGTGTATTATTTTTGAATCTAATAATATTCGTGTTCGTGTTTCACAGAAATTCGTTCCTTCATAAATTGATTAAATATTTGTTTTATTAATGGCGGCCCAAATAGACACAATTTTTCGTCCGAAACAATAAAGATGGTCTTGTTTTGTAATTGAAGGTTCTGAATTAACCCAAATAAAAGAAATGAAAAGAAGTCAATATGAAAAACAGTAAATGACAATTTATTGAGCAAACGAAAATTATGTGTGGTTGAGTCGGTGGTTAGCAGCAAAATTACAAGAACCACGAATACCAAATACAGAAGAAGCAAAATTGAGTGGACTGTATAATAAGTTCACACGCATTTTATTTTAAGAGAGTACAAATTTGCGCACGAATACATAGAACAAATAATTGTGTAATGAGTAATGTACATGAGTAATAAGCATTATAAGTTAATATATATATATATACAAAGAATACTAAGCAGTAAATTTAAAGAGTGCAATTAGCTGGTTACGAGTAGGGTGAACTTCTGTTGTTTGTAAAACTGGTGGGTATATTACATAACAGGTCTTATACTATTGGCATTCTGAACTAAGACATACCATTTTTTTGCATGCAGCACTTTAATAACCCACATTAAAAAGCACCAAACAGCACTTACACATCTGTTAACTTGTGATTCTTAATAATAAATGCACGTTAGCTTTAGCTGGCATGTGGTAACAATCGCATAATAAACTCCCGAATTCGGCGTATTACTAGCGGATAACTTCACATATCTATTAGCTGAAATAAACAAACAATATCTCAAAAAAGTCTAAGGTAATTTTAAAACAACACAACTTGTTTCGCGGTTTCTTCTCATGGTAAGAGAGATTTAGCAATACGAGTAGTGAACATTTGAAAACTGGCACTTAATAGAGGGTATTTCATTAAGGACTTGACAACTTCTTTTTAAAATAAAATGCAAACTATTAGAGATATCTGAAAAAAAATGTATTGGCTTGAATTACTATCAAAACATTATTTATGAATGGAATTCGACTGCGTTCATATGTCCACCACGGGAACGTATGATGACTCGGTCGCATATTTCGACCGATGCGGCTATTTTTCGTTCAATATTGGCTCGAAGTGCCTCTAATGTCGCCTGATTGTTGGTATAGACCAATAATTTAATGTAGCCCCACAAAAAAAGGCTTTAAATCACATGATCTCGGCGGCCAATAGACCGGTCCGTTTCTCGAAATAACACATTCACCAAAATAAGACTTCAATAACTCGTCTTGTTGGAACCACATATCACTGGCGTCCAATTCATGCAATTACTCAAGGAAATAACGTTCCAACACATCTCTGTAGCGAATACCATTTACCGTAACGTGACGGCCATTTTCATCGACGAAAAACAACCGCTCAATGACGCCACCAACATGAAAACCGCTGAATATTCTGACATAGACAGTTCGGTAATCGGTTTAAGGGTGCGTTCACTATCAAAGTTTGAAGTTGTCAAATCGCTAATGAAAGAAAAGACCGTTTGTATACATTATTTTAGGCCTGTACCTTTCGGCTTAGCCAGGTACTAGTCAGTACTTCCCATTTGATTTGGAACACACTCTTTCACTGAAAGTAAATGCTTACCAGTTGACTTCAAAAATTTGCCACAGTTTTTTGTTTTACTTAAGCTGTATTTTTACAAACGCTCACTTTAAAAAATATAATAAAATAATTATGCTATAAAAAAAATGCTACTTGACAAATTTTGTGTTTTCCTCAATCGACTTTTTGTACCATATTCTAAGGGCATATTAAGATCCCTTAAAGCTACTTTATTCGTGGACAGCATCGATTGTTATGTCGATCTAACCATGTCCGTCTGTCTGTCCTTCGCAAAAATTAGGCCCTTATACTCGAGCTAGAAAGCTGAAACTTGGAACGTATACTATCTAGGGACCCGAAATAATCATTAGTAAACAATTTTAGAATCCACGCACTGACACCCACACAATCTAAAAAAAAAAAAAACAAAATTCGTCGAAATTCGAGCTAGAAAACTGAAATTTGGAAAATGTATGTACTCTCTATGCCCCGAAATGCTCGTGTGTTAAGATTTTTGCCATCCACACACTGTCGCACTGAAAATTTAAAAAAAAACTTTTATTGTAAAGTCAAAAATTGAGGTATATACGAGTATATCTGAATTTGGAATATATACTCTATAGAGGCCCCAAATAGTAATCTATATATATTTTTAAAATACACCCTCTGAAACGCACCCTAGTTAAAAAAAAAGTTTTATTGAAGAAATATTTGGAAATGAAAGTCCATCATGCACAGTTGTTTGCCATGTCCACTTTTTAGGGGCGTTTTTCTACAAAAACGTTGTTATTTTCCGATAAAATCCTTTAAAAAACGTACAGAACAGTTATTCGTTGAACATTTATGCAAACCACATCCTTCTTAACAATTCACCATACATAGATTTTTGCCACGCCCATTTTATGAGGGATAGTAAAAGGAATAGGATATCCAACAGTTCGCCCAACCGAATTGTAGCCTTTCCCTATGTTTCACTTAAGCGTTGATAGATCAGATAATCGGAATTGACAGTCAATTCATATTTTATTAATTATTGGTGGTGGTCATAAATTCACAAAATAATTTATGTGTTGCCCCAGAAAACTGTATAAATAAATTTCTTTAAAATTGTTGAAATGCCAAATTAAACAAAAACAATTTACATGTAAACTCTGCCTAGTGATGGCGCCGTCTGGTTTGATTACAAACAATTCGTTATTACTCTGCTGAAGTTCTCAGATAAAAGAGCTAAAGCAGTTGAATGCACCCGGTAGTACTGGGCAGAGCGTGAGCCCAATGGATCTCGCCTATTATTGTAGACTAGCTTTCTACTAAGCTGTCACCTCACAATCACTCTGATAATTCAAAAATCAAGTTGATAGTCTTGATAATAAGTAAGTTCCCTAATTATTAAGCATGTTTGTTAAAAAAAAAATGTCAATAGAATTTTTATAAAAATGTAATAGTTCTGCGATAAGGCTTGTAGTTCTCATTGAGTGTATGTTGAGTGTTAATACAAGGAATCTGGCTATCGTACGAGTATTTTAATTATTTCATAAATGTGATTTAATAGTTAACGCGTTAATAAGAACGCGATTAACTTGAAATAACTTTTGTCGTAGCTAGTTGATTTTTGGTCTCCAGTTTTGTAAGGAAAAAGGAAATTATTTTGTAAACCTTTTTTTCATTATTTTCCACAACTTTTGTTTATTTAATGCGAAGCGTTACAGAATTAAAATTCCCTTATGTGGCTTGTTAATAAAATTTAATTAAAATCCTTAATATTGCCACTTTTGTCCTTTTATCTACTGCCTATGTTCCCATTATTTCTGATTTGTTCTTTTTTCCTTTCATCTGTAGTTTTTTCTAAACTTTCTTGTGTTTGTCTTTTTTTGAATCGTGTGATGTTTGTGTACAGTATTGTTTTAAGTGCTAATTTATCATTTAATAGTTAATATTGTCTTGTTCTGTATTTGATGATTTGTAAACCTATTTAAGGTTCTTCTAATGCATCTAATCGGTGTAAGATTTGTGTCAAAACTTGTATAGGTGTGTGATTTTCTATGTAAGGCTGAAAACATAACGGATCAGTCATAATGTTTAATCTGGGCTACTCAAACAACAACACATTGATTCTTATAAGCCAACACGCACTGAATCAGGCGAAACATGACTCGTTGTCAAAAATACATGTCTTTGAATACGGCCAACACAAATTGAATGCAACAAATTTATTTAAAAGCATAGCAGGGCGACACAAAAAAAAATCTCTGGTTTTTGATTCCAGAAACAGAATTTTGCTGTTGTTGTTTTTTTTTCACTAGCATTTAGTAATTCGAGATTTTTCTCAGAAACTGGAGTTGACGCAGAGAAACTATTATTTCTGATTGAGGCAAGAAGTCCTTAATTATAACGGCAAGGATCATATACATAAAATAATAATTGAAAAGCTTTGAGTAGAAGTAGCTCTGTTTTGTTTTTTCTCAGCACAAACCAAACGAAACAAAAAAGATAAATGTTTTTGGTGTTACATTATGTTTCGATTGGTGTGTGTTGAAATAAAAACATAGGGACGGGCTACAGTCCGCTTGGGCGAACTGTTGGATACCCTACTCTTATTCCTATCCCTCATAAGTGGGCGTGACAAAAGTCTAAGTATGGTTGAATTCTTAAGAACGCTCTACATATTTTATTATATTTAAAGGATTTAATCGAAAAAAACGAAGCTTTTGTAAAAAAAACGATCCCTAGCTCAAACTTTGGTTTTTCAATTGTTATGTCTTCATAAAATAAAACTCGTGCCTTTGTCTTAATTCAACTTCTAATTATTCCAGTCTTTGGTCTTTGGTCTTTGAGGAATCTCATGGGTTAACAGTGACTGATTTCGATTAGCAGGCTGAAATTTTGCACATGTTTGACATTTTCGTATAACATTCTCTATGTCCCTATTCATAAAAGGCCAATAAAATAATGTTTTTGCCCTAGAAACAGTTTTCACCACCCCTAAATGCGCTTCATGCAGTAAATCTAGCATTTTTGTTCGTAAACATTCCGGTACAAATACCCTATCCTTAAAAAACAGCAAATTATCTTCATAATAAATGTTATGTTTTTCATTCCAAAACCTTTTCAGTTCCTCAGGCACTTTTGTTTTAGTGTTTGGCCACCCTTTCTTAACCATTGATATAAGACTTTGTAAGTTTTTATCCTCAAGAGTTGCTTTTTCAAATTGTTTTCTTTTAATCTCACTCATATTGATGCTATGCACAACATCTCTGATATCGTCCTCCTTTTCACAGTGGGAATTTTCAATAAATTTTCTAGACAGCAGGTCAGGTACATGCAAATCCTTTCCTGGTATATACGAGTAATTAAACTTCAAAATATATTTCAACAATTTTATTCTCATGCGCTGCAACCTATTGGATGTTAACTGCTAAGTCTCCGAAGTACTTTTCATTCATTTCTTGGCATTTCTCAGTGGCTGTGCTGATACCAAATGGAAGAACATTAAATTCATATGTCCCGAATGGGGTACTAAACACTGTTAACTGTTTGGAAGTTTCATCTAGAGGTAACTGCCAAAACCCTTCCTTTAGGTCTAGAACTGAAAAAAACTGTCATGTCTCTCATTTTATACCTAAAATCATCTAGCTTCGGTATTAGAAAAGGTTTATGAATAATATTGTCATTTAATTTTTTTGGGTCCAAACATAATCGTAAAGAACCATCTGGTTTTTCAACTACTACTAAATTATGTGCCCAATCCGATGGCCCATTTTTTTTATTTATAATTTTGTGTGCCTTCATTTCATCAAGCTTAGCTTTAAGTCGTTTCATCAGGCATATTGGAACACGGCGTGGAGGATTATGTGTCGGCTTTGCAGTTGCCTTCAATTCAATTGTGCATGTTTCTGGGAATCTACCTAATCCACTAAATATATCCTTATTTTGAGAAATAAACTCTTCCTTTGTTATAGAATTAATTGCATATACTCTCTTTATTAGACCTAGTTCCTCACACGTGCGTAAACCAAGTATTGGCTTTGCTTTCACATCAGCAACAACGAAATTCGCAATTTTTTTTACTCCTTTATGGTTGATTTTAAGAAACACCGTACCCTGTGATTTCAGACTGTGACCGCCATACGCTTCTAGATTCACTGTAGTTTTATTTAAATTTGGCTTATCTCTTATCATGTTATATATTTTTAATGGAATTACGAGTATGTTAACTTCTGTACCACTGTCCAGTTTAAAATTAATTTTTAATTCATTTACCATTAGTGTTTCACACCAACTTTCTCCAAATTGCATTGCCTTATCCATTTTAAAATTTTACCCATTTTTTAAATTTACCGAATCAATATACAAATTTTCAAAACTAGAGTCCAAATTATTTGAACACGTTATGTCGCTCACCTTTTTTCTATATTCACACACCACAAAATGGTTTTGCCTACCACAGAGATTACATCTTTTCCCGTACGCTGGACATTTACCATAGACATGCTCTCGGTTGCAATATCGGCACTGCTTGGTATTATTTGGCCTTTTATCTTGTCGTCTACTTTCTCTCTCAGATCTAGAATTAAATACAAATTGCTTTACATTATTAGTCCTATCAAAGTTTTTATTTTTTTTTTTTGTTTTTGCTTAGAAATATCATCCACCGATTTCTTCACCCCGCTCTCCTGCATCGTCATGGCCTGTGATGATGTTATTTCAGCAATCCGGCAATACTCCTTTGCTTTTTCTAATGTCAAACCATCAATTCTCAAAAGTTTCGCTTGCAGGGTAGAGTCTGCTGTTCCAATAACAATCCTATTCCTTATGATTGAGTTCTTCTGATCCCCAAAGTTACAGCTTTCCGCTAATCGTGTGATATCAGCCATGAAATGATCGAACGGTTCTCCATCTTTTTGCGATCTTTTGTAAAATAAATACCGTTTGTAAATCTCGTTCGTACGTGGATTACAATAGTCTTCAAATTTCGATATGACTACATCAATATCCTTTTCTTGTGCAGCAGTCAATTGAAAGGTTTTGATAAGTTCAATTGCTGCATCACCAGCACAACTGAGGAATCTGGCCACTTGTACTAATCCATCCTCTTTGTTCGTCTTAGTCGCTGTAGCATATACGGTATAAATTCGCTTGAATTTAGCAAAATTTTCTTTCAAATTTCCCTCTAGCATCAGAGGATCGGGCTTTTTGAAATCCATTTTATTTTATATATTTTTCTTTTAACTGCACAATTTTCAGTAGTTTTTAATTTAATTTTACTTTTGCACGTTTTTTTTCTATACCGGCTGCGCCATGTTATGTTGCTCGTATTGTATGTCAAAGAAGGTTAAACACATCCACTCTGGTTAACGTGAGTTTATTAACTGGCCTTATAGAGAGAGAGAATATACATGTACAGTACTTACAGTGTTTGAAGTAGGTATATAACATTTTATGTACTAGACTCTTATACAACAGTTTATTTCATTTACAGTGATTTAATGTTAACAGATCGTATGATTTTCTAAGACTAAGAAGTGGTCGAGTGCAACGTAACAAATAGCGAACCCAAAAAGCTCTTTTCTCTTGCTAAGGTACCGTGCTAGTATCAACGGTTTGTGCTTTAGTCATAATGATGTTACGCGGAACTTTACTTCGCATCATAACTTTAAACTATTTAATACATAACACTCTCCACCACCTTAAATAGATAACTACCCACTCCCTTCTTATCTTACTACAAAATATCCCTTACAATAGCAAAAAATTATATAATACATTATATAATTTATTTTAGCGTTGCTTTACGATTGGCTTTCCGTAACGCAATTGGCAACGATTTGTCATGGACTCCATCTGAGTTACATTTAAGTTCAACCATTCCTTTCCTAGTACCGTGATTATCCTCATGAATACCAGCACTATGTTGTTCAACTATCGGGTGATCTGGATTGAAGTTAGTAGCCATAAAATGTGGCGAAGTTTTTTTCTTTAATTGATTTCGGTGAACATATCTAATTTAAGAATTCAAGTTTATTAAATACGTTAATTCACTCACTACTTTTTCAACTACTGCTGGCATCCATTTCACAAATTTTTTTATTTCACTTCTGTACAATACTTCCTCCCCCACTAAAAAAATTTGGTTTTCCACATTTTTGTCGGGAGGTTTATACTAGATTTAATTAGTTTGCCTTTGGCTAATTTTTTGTTTTTTTTTTTTTCTTTAATTTCATTACATTTTTCATTACGAATAAGGTTAATTTTAGAATAAAGGTAATCTAATTTGTTCAATGGCTTAAAAGAAAATATCAACTCTGAAGGTGTTTTTCCAGTAATTGTGCTAGGCCTATTATTATAAACCATCAAAAATTCCAACCCCAGTTAGAACTGGATTGATTTTCAAGTACAATTTTTCCCAAGTTAGACGTTGTAGTTTGTACCCCGCGTTCTGCTGAACCATTACTTTGGCTATGATACGGCAGAGTCAGTTTATAGTCAATTTTATTAGCCAAGCAGTATAGCTTGAAAAGGTTTGCACAAAACGGTGGCCCATTGTCGGTTACAATACATTTTGGATAACCGAAAATGACAATTATATCTTTTAATTTTTCTAACAGAGCAGTTAATGTTGTCGATGACATTATTTTGACAACAAAAAATTAGCTGAACGAATCTACCATTATAAGGCATGTTTTACCTGCAAAATGAAAAAAATCTAAATGGAGCCGATCGAATGCTTGCTGAACTACTGGCCACTTAGTTTCGCACTTTTCTTTTGGAACATTTTGGGTTATTTCACATATATGACAACATTTCACGAAATCTTCTATCGCCTTATCAATTCCAGTCCACCAAACGTATGATCTCGCCAGCATTTTCATAACATTAACTTGATACATTTTGCATGAAACTACGATAGTGCCGCTTGTGTGGACACACGGTTACCACTGCAAACAATTTTAATTCGGAACATGAACTTCGCGACACAGTGTCGATAATTTTTTGCTACACAGATATATATATGCACCAGTTATGAGTGGCGAAGTAAACGGAGTACAAGCCCATATCAGGTCTCATTTTCCTCTTGCAATCTACGTTCATTGTGCCGCGCATGGCTTCAGTTTGGTCATCAATGCCGCTTGCCGAGTTTCGGGTATAAAAAATGCCTTAGGAACTATCGGAGGAATAGAAGCATTTTTCCACTGGCCGAAGAGACAAAGCATTTTAAAGGAAGACATTTTGAAAATGCCGAAAAAGAGTGACCGGAGAAAAGAAAAATTGAATTCTTTCGCTGTTACAAGATGGGCTCAGTTTCATGAAGCAGTTTCAACTTACCTCGAACCTTCAACCGGCCGTTATAGAAGCTTTGGAAGAAATAAAAAAGTGGAAAGATCGAGAGACTTCACAAAAGACTTTTCAGCTTTTTACCGCGATTTTGACAATCGAATTTCAAATCTTCTGTCATATAATGGAATCGATCAATTCTATCGTCTTGCCTCTTGAGTCGGGAATTGCAGACGAAAAATCAAGATCTAGGAGAAGTCACAAAGTTAGCTGATGATGCTACGAATGATATCAAGGAAAAGCGGGAAAACGTTGATTCAAATGTTTGTATCATTTACGACAATGTAGTAGTTGAAATCTGTTCTTAATATGAAATTGCCTCGTCGTTGCAGTCACCAGAAAAACCGTTGCAACGTTGAAACACAAAATGTCGAAGATTATTACAGAATTGCCTTCTACATTCCATTCCTTGATACTTACATTTTTCATCTCCAAAGTCGGTTCGAAAAACACAAATCGATCTTCCGCAGTTTCGGACAACTATTTGATGAGGAAAAATGCGCAGATCTTTACAAGTTTTATGACGAAATATTGGACTGTTCCGAAAGGAATTTTACTATCAGTGAGTAACTTCAGATCGGAATTTTTACTTCCAGAATCAGTTTCTATAACCCATCGAATACTTAACTTTCAATGGTTACGTTATTTTTTAGGTTATCAATGAAAAATGTTTCAAAAACGTTAACACGATCTTACGAGTATTGGCAGTGTTACCCGTAACAACAGCAGTTCCAGAACGATCATTTTCGACCCTAAGAAGAATAAAAAACTATCTTAGAAGTACAATAGGACGGGAGCGTCTCAATGGACTCACTTCTTTGAGTATCCATCCTGAAATTGGACTAACGGAAGACGAAATTCTGCAAGAATTCTTAAAAAAACCGCGGAATTTTAAAAACGATTAAGATTTTCTCTAGATTTCGCACTATTGCTAATCTGTTGTAGTAACATGAATTGAATAATAATATTATGCATGACAAAATACGAAAAATCATTTATTTGCACATTACAATCTTTTTTGGATTTTCGAATCGTAAAATAGAATAGGCAAATTTTCGGCGACAGAATACCAGCATTTCAGATTCAGGTCGGTTCGGACCTCCCTGGGGGGGGGGGGGGGGGGGTCCGGACCCGATACCCCCCCCCCCCCCCCCTCCCCTGGATCCGCCACTGTCCTCGGTTCATAAAGAAATATGGTTGCATTTCTTCGGTTATACACTTAGGCCATCCTGAACTGAAAACAACAACTTGTCTTTCGTCGTCTCTATTTTCACACGCTCACAATCGATTAATTGATCGGAACCAAAGAAATTGATTGGAATATGTTCAATTTCTGACTCCACATCAATCGGATGCCCTGATAAAAAATCAACACGAAACATGTTTGAGTTGCGTTTGTAAATAACTTTGTATTGATACTGCGATACAATTATCGACCATCGCTGAAGTCGCGCAAAAGCAACAGCAGAATTACTTTTCTTTGGATTAAAAATTTCTTTGATTGCCATATTATGAGTACACGAGGTGAATTGATGGCCATAAATAAAAGTATGAATTTTATTAATCGCAAAAATGACAGCCAATCCTTCTCTATGCAATTGGGAATAATTGCGCTCCGACGGGTTCAGAGTGCAAGAAGTATAAAAAACTGGTTTTTCCATTCCGTCGCATGAATGAGCCAAGATCGCCCCTATACCCACCGGGATAGCATTATTTCTTTTTCAGGATCGTATAGTTCCAGCAACCTACTATCTAACAACAACTTTTTACAATGTTTAAAAGCAGCATCACAGGCCGCGGACCAAACAAACTTTTCCCCTTTTCGTTTCAGACAATATAATGGATAGCAATTTGTAGCCAAGTTAGGTAAAAACTGATGATAAACATTAAGCAATCCAAGAAATGACTCCAGCTGCTGTAAATTTTTCGGAGGCGGAGCCTCAACAATAGCTCTCACCTTCTCTTTATTTGGACTAAGTCCAGCTCCAGATATAAGGTGTGACCCAAAAAGTCCACAGAGTTTTCCAATAACTTGTACTTTTCGATATTTATACGAACATTGTGTTCTGAAAGACGTGCCAAGACTTCGAAAAGTGTTTGCTTACTGTAATTCCTAGCGAAATCTAGCCCTTGAAATTAAACTTTTCATTCGTATTCAAAAGGACTTTTATTTCCTGGAAATGTATTTCGTTATTACATTTATTAACAATATTATGAACCTTATAATCTTACGTTTAGTTTTTTTTTTCATTTCTTTATTTGTTTAATATAAGAGTAATATAAATAAGTTGTGCAATATGCTACTCGCTTGCTATTTTTCTTTTTCTTGGCGAAGCTGCATGTGTTTTCACATGACATAAGAGTTCAAAGGAATTAAATGGCTGCCATCATCATCCGGTTGTGGATGCATTTTGGTCGGCATTGCCAGATTTGACAACACTTACAGTCAGCAGGAGTGGCACCTCCAATTAAGATATCATCGATATAGCATAAAACATTTTTCATACCCAGCACTACTCTATCCATAAAGGATTGAAAAATAGCAGGTACACTACTCACCCCAAAGACTAAGCGATTAAACACAAAGAGACTCTTGAAGGTATTGATGACTAGAAGCTTTCTTGATTCTTCATTCACCGACAATTGCATGTATGCTCCCTTGAGAGCAACCACACAAAAACATTTACATTACGAAATCATCTCTTGAATTTTAGGTAATGGATAATACATTGTTTCTATACACTTATTAATAGTGACCTTGCAGTCTACACAAATTCTAATTGTATCGTCTTTTTTCGGTTCAATTACAATAAGACTAGGCCAACGACTGACATCTATTGGCTCGATTATACCCTCTTGAACCAATCGACTCAACTCCTTATCAACTTTGTCCTTCAATTTGAACGGGACACTATACGCGGCATGAAAAATCGGAACTACATCCTCTTTCAAAACAATATCTGCTTCAAAACCGACTATAGGGTTGTTTAATTTTGACTCAACTATATTTGGAAACTTGGTTGTAATTTCTTGAACGATATCGCTCTTTTTAGCTATATTACGTACTTGCGACTCAAACTTAAATTGTTCTCTCCACTTGGGGAAAATTGCATCAATCCACGGACGACCCATCAAATTAATTTTAGGTCTATTACCCTTAATCACGACAATTGGACAATTAAACACTTTACCAGAAAAACTCACTTCACAGTTCATAGTTCCCAATTCGTCTAATTCGTGTAATTAGCTTATACTGCTTTTCGGACATGAGGTTGCTCCAGTATCGATTTCCATTAACATCTTGGTCCTATTTACGACGACTTCGCATACCTCTGGCTGATTAGAAGAAGTCCAACTATTAACGACATGGACTGATTTGTTTTTATTTGGACACATTGGGGATATGTGGCCTTTCCTGTTGCACAGAAAGCACTCCCAATTTACAGCTGGGCAATTTTGATGTGCAGATCTTCCACATCGGAAACATTGACCTCATTGACTGCTACTCGACTGCGGTAGATGAAGACTTTTCTGCTGAATATTATTTGGCTTTTGACTGAAGGACGACCTGCTTGACTGTGTAACTTGACTGGATCTGCTTTTGATTTCCAGATGTTCCCGTACCCTTTGACGACTTGTTAGACACGTAGACAACATTGGTTGCTCTTGACACTTAAATGGCACTGGATGCTCTCTCCGATGACTCGATTGTGAGGGCCTTTTCGCAATATTGCTCGAGCGTTAAGTTATCATTTTCCAGCAAAGCTTGCTGAATTTTATCGTGTTTTAACCCAACAATAAAACGATCAGACAACTGCTCATCTAATTAATTTAATTTATAAATTCCAATTTTTTAGTCTACTGTACTGGCCGGCCGATGTTGCAGTGCCTGTGGAAGCGGTTGCATCCATGAAATCTCCAAAACAGCAGTCCTGTGCTGCTGCTTTTAATCTCAAAATATAGTCACTAATAGACTCACCGAATTGCTGCACCACGTTATGGAACTTAAACCTCTCCGAACGTTTATTTGGTTTTGGCGCAAATTGACTTCTTAACAATGAAATATTTTGAGCGAATGACTTTTTACAAGGTGATACGGGGTATGTCAATTTTGCAAGTAACTCATACATAGCTTTTCCCATGATGCCAATAAACAATGAGTTTTTTGTAGTTTCTTCTATGCCGTTTAAGGTGAAAAAATTGTTTAGCCTATTTTCATAATCCCTGAAACTATCTCCTTATTCGTATGGTTCCACATTTCCACTTAATTTCATTTTCTTCGTTGTGAATACTATGATTTTTTTCACTTAACTTTGTTTTTATTTTATTTTTTTATATTTTTTTCTTTATCCTCGTCGCCAAAAATGTTATGTCTTCATAAAATAAAACTCGTGCCTTTGTCTTAATTCAACTTCTATTTATTCCAGTTGTTTATTTCATTTACAGTGATTTAATGTTAACAGATCGTATGATTTTCTAAGACTAAGAAGTGGTCGAGTGCAACGTAACAAATAGCGAACCCAAAAAGCTCTTTTCTCTTGCTAAGGTACCGTGCTAGTATCAACGGTTTGTACTTTAGTCATAATGATGTTACGCGGAACTTTACTTCGCATCATAACTTTAAACTATATAATACATAACATCAATAAAATTGTTTTAATTAATTGTGGGCTTGTTAGTAGGCGGATTTAAAAAATATTTAAACATTAGTATAAAGGGCACCACCTAGAGGGTTTAAATTATTATAAATTTCAGCTCGCTAGCTCAAACGTTGGTTTTTCAAAAAAAGTTTTTTTTAAATTGTGGGCGTGTCAGTGGGCGGATTTTTAAATTATTTACAAAGGAGCATAAATGACTTCTTTTCAATAAAATTGTTTTATTGAATTGTGAACGTGTCCTTGGGCGGATTTTGGAAATTTTATCCCCCGAGCAGATTTAGGAGTCAAAGATGATATATAAAATATTTCAGCTTTCTAGCTCAAAATTCGATTTTAACGATAAATTTGTTTTTTGAGTTTGTGGGCGTGTCTGAGGGCGGATTTCAAAAATTCTTAGACTTGATTATTTCAGGCCCCTGAAGAATATATGGTTAAAATTTCAGCTATCTAGGCCTAATTGTTGCCGACAGACGAACGGACGGACGGATGGACATGGCGAGATCGACATTGCTATAGATGCTGATCATAAATACATATAGTAACTCTTAGGGGTCTACGGGCAATATTAAGGTATGTTACAAACTTCGCTTCAAAATGAATATACCCTTAGAATAGGATATAAAAAGTTTTCCTGCCTATGAAGCAAAATCCATTTTGACAGGTCCGGTGTGTTTTCAAAATAAGGCGTCATTAAATTCTTTGTGTTTGTAAAAAAATAAATTAGTTTGTATAATATTGTTTGCTTTAAATGATATGAATCAATTCTGAATAATAAACGTGTGTTAGCTTTCACTGACATGTGATAACGAGTGGATAACTTAACGCACCGAATTCGGCGTATAAGGAGCGGATAACTTCACACATTCTTAGATTTTAGTTTATGCATTTACAAATTGAGAGGATGCGCATGCATGTGTGGAAACTTTGAGAGGATGAGAGAGAACACTGTCTCAAATTTGGACATATTACTCTTTCATAATGCGTTGATTCCATAGTAGTACCATAGTATTGGAATGGAATACACAGACATGAGTGTCAACTGATGAAATATGACAGATACACTCGATTTTTGATAAATTGATTTGGTAAAGTGCTGGCGTATTGTAGGTGATAAAGAGCAAACAGCTAACACAGGGAAAACATATTTTTATTAATCAGAAAAGTTATCATCTGGACAAGTTCGCTATCCGTGTGCCAGCTAACTCGTGTGTTAAAGAGTGGAAAGTGCTTTTTTATTAATATGGCTGTAGGTGTGTACATTAGATTCAGATCAGACAATTTCTCTCAACAATAGAATCTGGGCCGAATTAAGATGCCTGCTCTTTGTGAACTGGCCAAATATAATGCGCCTTACAAATACTCAGGCTGTTGGCCCTGTATAATACCATGCAAGAGGATAAGCGTTCTGAACTCAACGATGTTGTCGAAGGTGAGGCCCGTTATTTGCAAAGAGTAACTTGATATGTGGTCGAAATACCGTTTACGAAAAACATATCTTGCTTAGTTGTTTAGATGACATTTTGTTCATGCCTAGTGTTATAGTCAATATAGTAGAATACCTCGCAACCATCTAGCAATATATGTAATAAACATAGGGACGGGCTACAGTCCGCTTGGGCGAACTGTTGGATACCCTATTCGTATTCCTATCCCTCAAAAGTGGGCGTGACAAAAGTCTAAGTATGGTTGAATTGTTAAGAACGCTCTACATATTTTGTTGAATAACATTTAAAGGATTTTATCAAGAAAAACGCTCCCTAGCTCAAACTTGGGTGTTTCAATAAAATTGTTTTATTTAATTGTGGGCGTGTCAGTAGGCGGATTTCAAAAAATTAACACATGAGCATAAAGGGCCCATAGAGAGTATATATTATAAAGTTCAGCTCCCTAGCTCAAACTTTGGATTTTCAAAAAAATTGTTTTATTTATTTGTGGGCGTGTCAGTGGGCGAATTTTAAAAAAAATTTATCCCGAGCAGTGTTAGGAGTCATAGATCATATATTTCAGCTTTCTAGCTCAAAATTCGATTTTTTCCAAAATTTTGTTTTTTTTAGTTTGTGGGCGTGTCTGTGGGCGGATTTCAAAAATTCGTAAACTTGATTATTTCGGGACTCTAGAGAGTATATGGTTAAAATTTCAGCTCTCTAGGTCCAGTTTAAAGGCCTAATTTTTGCCGACGGACGGACGGACGGACGGACGGACGGACATGGCTAGATCGACATTACTATCGATGCTGATCATAAATATAGTAACTTTTAGGGGTCTACGGGCAATATGAAGGTATGTTACAAAATAAGCGTCAAAATTAATATACCCCTAGAATAGGGTATAAAAAGGAATTAACAAGTAACATCTTAGTTTTGACCGGCAAAGAATTTTGTGTTGCCCTTAGCAATCGGAGTCCATTATATACCTTTCCGATATTAGTTGCGGCATAATCTGTACAGGTAAGAGTAAGAGTAATTTTGAAAATTATACTCAGATTTCGCGGCTTCGTGACGTATTCTGTGTATGACTGCCCTAATGTTATTGGTGGAAAGTTGTAGTATCTAGTGACTGCTGAGTTCCATTGCGGCGGTGCGTTGGGTCAAATCAGTGATTGCAGATTTAGTATAGTTGATGTTTTCGGTCAATTGTGTTTCGATGTGATGTTCGATGTGATGTACCAAGGTTGCAATAATAGAATCTGTGTGCCGCTTAAAAATTACAGAATGTATCAATAACGATAAGCAAAATGCACTATAATCAGGCCACAATTTCACAACCTACACAAATTATTTACAAGGCACTAATAACTTCATTTCGCAACCCACGCGAATAAATGTCTAAGAAAATAATTTATGATGCAAGTTCAATAACTCCATTTCGCAACAAGCACAAATGATTCCAAGAACTTGCAAGCCAAACCAGTCGGCAATCATTATCGCTTGATAACGAGTGGATTCAACATGTAGAAATAGAAAGTAAGTCAGTCTGAACTGAAGATAGATTCCAATAAATGAACACGAGCGTGTTGAAATAAATTCAAAATTTTTTTTTTCATTAAAACGTCGTGTAGAAAACTCTTTAACTCTTCATGATCATGGAGAACATAAAGAGAGAGACATGTGTGTTGATGCTGCCAATGTTCGTGAGCTAGCTGAGTGTTTGTTCGGTCGGGGTAGAAGAGTATTCTGGCGCTAGTATTTGTGCAGCCTGCTTGGAGGAGTTTCTGTCGAGACACCTGCTTTACCGTCGGTGGTCTTGTTGGGCTTGATATTCGGCGAATTCAGTTTCGAGACGGTTGCGTGTTGCTGTTGCGCTCGAGTAAGGTTTCCACGGGTGTTAGCTGCAGACGACATCGTGTGGTGTTTGATAGGTATTATGTATTTAAATGTAAAGAACGCAAAATGCAGTTATTTAGGATAGTTATAAGAATTCTTAATGATTCGAAGGAACGTTTTATGCGCTAATTGAATGATTCCCGCACAATTTGATAAGAAATAACTTGTAACACACGAGTTTTAATTGTTTTTACCGGAGCAGAGAAAAAATGCGGCTATTCACTCTCGAACAATTTTTAATTTAACTTTTGCAATTTTAAAACCTTTTAAATGATTGTCCTTTGCACCCTGTAATCTCTTTTTAACACCAATTATTTTTACAATAATTTTTACAACGATTTGTTCCACTCCTTCACTTCGTGCGAAAGTCTGACAAACATCCTAGAGCAGAAATTGTCATGAGAAGCTTTTCAAATTTGGCGTTCAGAGTCAACGTAATATTTTAGAAGCTAGGATTAGCGGCCTGTATGGACCGGTTTATACATCACATTCATTTTTTCTTTTTCTTTTATAGATACCTAACCGAGATGAATTTGTACGTTGTGCACTATTTACTATGCATTCTAAGCGCAGTGCCTTCAATATTTGGTGCTAATATATTAGGCCTCTTTCCCTACCCAGGAAAGAGTCACTTTGACTTTTTCCATCCACTGTTTTTGGGTCTAGCCAACAGAGGTCATAATGTTACAGTAGTCAGCTATTTTCCTAACAAACAATCGGTTGGCAATTACACAGATCTGGTTTTGGATGACTTGGAGCCTCTTATTAATGTTATTGATCTTAATGTAAGTAACCGATAAAATCATAAGAAGACATAAGAATTAAAATAAAGGTTATCATTTTCAGGAAATTGAAAAAGTGCATTTTTGGTTAAGAGGGATCAAGTTGCATGACTTCTTCTTCATAAATTTGTGGGGATTAGATTCATGCGAGGTTGCTTTTAAATCGGAAGCAATCAAAACAGTTTTGGAGTCCAACACCAAATATGATGTAATTTTGATGGAGTTTTTCGTAAACGACTGCATGATGGTAATTAGCCATAAGTTAATTACGCCAGTCATAGGTTTGACAAGTAACAGTCCTATGCCGTGGCATTATAACAGAATGGGAAGCCCGTTTGTGCCGTCATTTATGCCTAACCACTTTTTGGAACACTCAGATCAAATGGGACTCATTGAAAGATTAAATAATTTTGTTCATCAACATTTACTGACACTTTTCCATAAGTATTTTATTTTGTTGGCTTAGAGTATCATTTAGCAAAGTCTTATAGTGCGTGCATTGCAGTTATTTTTGTCAACGGCCTACAAATACTCTCATCCGTAAGCACTTTGGAGATTCAGTGCCTCCGATAGAGGATCTTGTCCTGAACACAAGCCTGATGCTTATAAATCAACACTTTTCATTGAATGGGGCTACACCATATGTTCCTGGTATTGTAGAGGTGGGAGGATTGCACGTGCGAGAGCCTAAGCCTTTGGACCCCGTAAGTACGTAAATGATGTTTTCCTCCATTATCAAAGATATATGTTTGCAGGAAATCAAACAAATACTGGACAATGCTGAAAATGGAGTCATCTATATTAGCTGGGGATCATTAGTTCGTCCAGAGACAATGTCGAGCGAAAAGAAAAATCACCTGATTAAGGCATTGTCGCGGTTCAATGAAACAATTCTTTTGAAATGGCCAAATACGTCAATACCCAATCCACCAAAGAATTTTTATCTACGCGACTGGATGCCCCAAATGGGCATTCTGTGCCATCCGAACGTAAAAGTGTTCATGTCTCATGGTGGTCTGCTTGGAAGTACTGAAGCGAGCTACTGTGGAGTTTCACTTGTTATAACTCCTTTGTTTGGTGATCAATTCATAAATGCTAAAGCGATTCAATCTCGAAAAGCTGGCGTTATTCTGAATTATCGGGACTTGGAAGAGCATAATATCGTTGAAGCTATTCAAATTGCTCTTAGCCCAAAGTATGTGTTTGTATAACTATAATTACTGAAAGTAATGTACAAAATGTATTTTTATTTCGATGAACTTGTTTGCAGGATGCAGAAAAGTGCCAAATTTATATCGGAGGCTTTCAGAAACCGGCCACAGACGCCGCTGGAGCTAGCAATGTGGTGGGTAGATAACATTATTCGTACAAAAGGAGCACAGCTGGGAGTTAACGCGTCATCGCGAATGAATTGGGTTACCTATAATAATTTGGACATTTATGCAATTTTGCTTATTGCAGTTGTATTGCCTTTAATATGCTTGAAGTGTGTAATTAGAAAGCTATTCTTTGCATCGAGGAAAAATAATATCAAACGTAAAGCACATTAGTATGAAGTGCACTCGTAGACATCTTTCAGATACAAGTTAAAGAAATGCTTGAGTAACAAATAAAAACATTTAGGATCCGCACATTTAATTAACCCAACAGCAAAAGTTTACCCAAAAGCATATTAATTTAACTCAAGGGCAAATATGTTTGACCTTTTAACAAATATATTTAATGTTGTTTTAAAAAAAATGTATTACATTATTAAATAAAAATAGAAAATTTTTTTGTTTTAATAAAATGTTTTCTCCATTTGATGTCTACGGAGTGACAAGACCCATATTCATATCATATCGGAAGCTAGGCCAATGTAAAATTTTAGGAAGTTAGACAGCCTAACTGCGCGTTTCTTTTCACAGAAACAACTTGTAGTTGGCGGAGAAGCAGAGGTGCAGGCAGGCGAAGGAAAGGGCTTGGCGGGCTAACAGCCTAAGTGACGTCAAATGGAATTCGCTCGCCTTTACCAGGATGACTAAAACCCTGCTGGGGTAGTGTCTTTTCACAGATGAGTCCAGCTTTTGTCTGCGATCGCCAGATGGACGTAGCAGAGTGCGGACGTACGATGCTCAAGTTCGAGAGATACTCTTCGGCAACAGGTGGCCAGCGGAAATATTTCTGGAGAGGTGTGGGCAAGAATTTACATACGCGGAAAAACTGAACTATGCATCGTGCAATGATCGGTGAACTCTACTTATTTCATCAGCAACATAGTGAAGGAATATGGGATTCCTTTCGCTCCGTTAATTAGGGAAAACTTATTGCTGATGCAGGACAATGCTAGGAGTCCTGGTAAGTTTTAGATCTTGAGCTTATAGCACGATTGGAAAGTCGCCTGATTCTGTGCTCCACCAGTGCGGATTACTTTTCAAAATCGTCAATAAATCAATTTTTTGTAGAATTGAAGATCCCAGACTCTTTTATATCTCCTGGGTTTTGAGAAAATTGAAAATTAGGAAATTCACATTTTTTTAGAAAAATCTTTTTTGTTTGTGTATTAAGGTACCTACCTACACGGACAAGATTTTGCTTTACCGGGACAAATTTAAAAAAAAAACGTTAAAAAAAGCATAAACGTGAACAAATCGTTGGCACTCTCCTAGTCTGAAAATCCCAGTTTCTATCTATAAAATATTTGAATTGATGTTTGGACCTTAAACGTGTGAATATAGTTGAGTACCACAAGTAGATCCTATAATAGAGTAATGTGCTTGGGTTCACTGCTGGATTTGGAGTAGGTGCAAAGTTGGACATATGCAAGTTTGGAGCCAAATGGTACTTGTATCTATGTCCAGTTGTCGGCCGGGAGTTTTCTTAATCAAGAGTTCCTGGGTGGACCGCTTCGCGGGAAAAGTGCAAAATAAAAGTTAATCATACTAGATTATAGTGCTATCTTTCACGATTTTGAAAATAAATTACTAATACACACAATTTTTTTTTCAAAAATTTTGAATTTGAAAGAATTTTTTTCCAAAACTATTGAAAAATATATTAAAGAACAGATTTCTGGATTTGAAAAAAAAAATAATGAATTTTATCCTAAGTGTTGCCGTTGTTTTGAATTTTTTTTTATTATTTTAATCAGCTTTTAGGAAATTGACCCTAATTGGGGAAAAAGACCCTCCTCCTATATTGAAAAATGATTGTATTTTATCGCTGTCCAAGAATCCGTTATCATTTTGCCGCGCAAAAGTTATCGTACTCTCCTTTATTCAGGTATTTAACAAAGAAATCAAAAGCTGTGTTTAATGAAACTGAGCTGCACAGAAAACTACACAAAAGTTCATTGGTGTTCCATGAGTAAAAAGCTTGCCCAATTTTTTTTACATTCTGTATTCGATAAAATTGTTCAAATCAGTTATCATACAATTTTCTGCACCTTGTTTTGAGGTAAAGCAAGTGAGTGAAAAGTGTCAAGTTTGAAATTTGAAATTTTACTGATACCATCTAATTAAAACAGTGAGGTATAGGTACCGTTTTGAAATTTCACAGATGATAAGACAACATAATACTCGAAGCTGTTGTTTTCGATTCTTACTTGGTCTGGCAGGTTTCCCTGTGCTGTTTTGCTATGTTTTAATTTTGTTGTCGTTCATTAAACATTGGTAGGTAAGGTGGCTGCGAGGGCATGAGCCCAGGCACACTTAGGCCGCAAGTTCGGCCCGTTGTGATACCATTTATTAAACATAGTCATAATTAAATTAAACTTATTCGAAACATCAATAGTCAGATGTTTCACCCATAATTGTAATGCCAATGTTAATTTATAAATGGTCTTTCATTAGCAACTTGACAACTTCAAACTTTCAGTGTGAACGCACCCTTAAACTGGTTACCAAACTGTCAATGTCAAAATATTCAGTAAAATCAACATTATGGTGATTATGGTGGTGGTACACGAAGGAACAACGTCTCAAAATATGCGTTACTGGACAGGTGAGAACCCTCATGTGCTTCATGAAACAGCACTTCATCCGCAAAAAGTCACTTTTTGGTGCGGTTTTCATGTGGGCTGTTTTTTTTTTTCGTTGAAGAAAATGACCGTCACGTTACGGTTAATGGTATACGCTACAGAGACATGTTGGAAGGCTATTTCTTTGAGCAATTACATGAATTGGACATCAGTGGTATGTGGTTCCAAAAAGACGGTGCCACAATCCACACAGCGGGTGCAACAATCGAGTTATTGAAGTCTCAATTCGGTGAATGTGTTATCTTGAGAAACGGAGCCGTCTATTGGCCGCCAAGATCATGTGATTTAATGCCTCTAGATTTTTTTTTTATGGGGCAACATTAAATAATTGGTCTATGCCAACAAGCCGGCTACGTTAGAGGAGCTTAGAGCCAATATTGAACGAGAAATAGCGGCCGTATCGGTCGAAATATGCGGCCGAGTCATGGAAAATTGAGTTCAACGTGTCGACCTGCATACGTTCCTGTGGTAGACATATAAACGAATACGAATTCCATTCATAAATGTTTTAATAGTAATTCAAACCAACAATTTTTTTTTGAGATATCTTAAGTATTTTGCATTTAATTTAAAAAAGAAGTTGTCAAGTCCTTAATGAAAGACCCTTTATAAGTTATTCCGGCAGAAAGCCCTGGCAGCTATTGCCGTAAATTAAAGATCAATTGTGTAATTTATTACCTGTTAATATAGTTATAGTAATTAAAATAAAATATAGTAATTATTTTGTTTTCGTGCACAATCGGACAGTAAATAATAACAAATTGAGTGCTTAAATTTGAAAGCTTTTTTTTTCGTAATACCTAATATAAACTATAAAACAAACAATACTCTCATTTATATTGGGATAAATCTTCTCTCTTTTATACAAAACGAGGTCGGGCATCGGAAATTAATTGCTTCTGTTGATACTCGAAACTCGAACGATAAGCTTCAAACTATCTCTTTCAGCTCTGCTACAGCTGCATTGCTAAAGTTGAAGTAGACATTGACAGTTGTTCTTGAGCGGTTTTACGTAACACATGCCACATCTCGATTCTTGTTTATCCGCATTGTTTCATCTTCATCGAGAAACTTGCTTGAAAACTGAAACAAACCCACAAAGAAAGAAAAACAAAATATAAGGTAATGGGCAAACGGCAAGTACGCGTAAATTTTGACTTTTTAATATAAGTTCTTCGTTCAAAATGACAGAGGTTAAAGGTCCATACTAAAACATATTTAATGGACTTTTGGTAGTTTTATGTTTGACGCGATGTGATATAAAGATAAAGTGGATTTAACTAACAATAGGTTTGACGCTATTACGTTGTAAAATAACTTTGAAGTGTAGATATTCGTTAAAACAATATTGGCCATCATCGAGATGGAATGTTGTGTTGTTGTGATAATAAAAGTACAAATATTAAATTGTGTTCGAGTGTTGTTGTTAGAAAAGAAAATGTAAATAGCCACCAGTGGTTTTAAAGCAGAGCTATCAATGTCAATAACAAAAGACGATGTTGTCAGTCTTACGTCATAAAATCCACTTTATTTCACGGCACCGGTGGTCTCTCCTGTCGTAGCAACCCACGGATATGCATGTACACTTGCGGGAAGTTTTGAGGTATTAATGGATTTAAAAATTGACTAAATGTGACGGCACGGGACTCCTCTTGTATAATGATATCCAAGAAATACCCACAATCAAACTGTTTATTCGCTATGTGCACATGGCAGCCTAATTATAGCAATTGAGTACCAGCGCTCAAGGTGGTAAAAAAGTGATGTTGATAGGTACTTAAATTCCGAAACATCAATGCATTAATTGTTTTCTCTAGCACGAACGCTAGAAATAATGTCTCCAAAAAGCGCAAGGGATTGGAATCGGCTAATGGGATAGTTGATAGTTGACAATAAGAATCCTCGCTTTTGCTCCATGTACCATGTAACTATCTAATCGCTTTTTTGGTTTCGCTTTCTCGCGTTTAGGTGTCGTTCTCATACTTTACGTTATATATATATTGTTAATATTAGACTAAAGCATTTTAAATGTTTAAAGTGAAAAAGAATAAAGCAATTATGTAATGAATATGTGTATAAAGTTGACAGTGAATATTCACAGGAATTTGTTGTAGTTTATATTAGCCATTTACGCGGAATGTATTTAGACCGAAATTCAAGCTCAGATGGAAATGGAGAAAACAATAATAAAATGTTCGGTTGAAAACTAACGCTAGAAATAAATTAAATAATCAAGAACTTCAATGAAAAAATCTAAACATAATCTAAATGAACGCAAATTACTTGGCGGCTGATGTAGTTTTTTCTTAATTGTTATATATCCACATAAGGTATTAGGTGTATTTCAGTTGCATATAGCGTCGCCAATCGGTTACTAATTTTTCGCAGCAGATTCTCTAAAAAATTGTAGTAGATTGAGTTTTTCCGCGGTAGATTTTTGTTTTCAAATAAAAGCTAGGTTTATAACAAGATGAACAGAACAAAAAAAAACTTGAAAACACCATTCAAACGAAAACAGAAAAATGGATAGGTCATTAAATTTGTTTCGTTAATATTTACCATTTTTAAAAAATATACATAATATGATGAATGAACTTCGGCCGAGGAAAAAAGTTGTCCGCCAAAAAATTGGTACCGTGAGCAAAATGGTCCTTTTTTTATTTTCTGGGGAACTTTAAAACGAGAGAGAGGTAAGATCACAACACTCCAGCCTCCACCTTAACTGCATCCTCCGCCTGTGGGGTTCGCCGGCTCGACCTCAATAAACACTCGGCAGGCTTCCTGCTTTCAAATCACTCAATCACTGAGGCCAATAAAAAGCTGGTGTTATTGCATTGATGTGATCCAGGAGTTTTTAGGCCTGCCTGTTTTTTACGATTTCGATACGTACATGCTCAAATTATTGATTATTGTTTGATCGACCTTCTGCGACACCGGTGATCTCTAGTCGTCTAAATCAACGGCACACTTGTTGGAAAGCGTTAAGATGTTAAATGTGTCGCTATGCTCACATTGATGTTAAATTGCCTGGATGTTATTTATTCCATTAGTATTATGATGGGAATGGGAATATGCCCCTGAGCTGGCATATTCATATTCATGCCATAATACTTCTTTACTTCATTACCTTCCTTCCATGATTAACCTTAATCATTCTAGTGCTTTTGTGCCAGCCCCTTCCCAGGAGACCTTCCGGCAAAACTGTATCCTGGTAATTCCACATGCAAACCCATTCGTCGACCCTCGGAAATAATAATGGCTGCATGAATCCGCTATCATTTTGCCACATACTGCTTAATGACACATACTGCTCCTATCATACGAGCTCCTTGTTCTTAGTCCTGGGTTGAAAACTAAGCTTCCTTTCAGCATGCTCGAATTGTTTCCTTTTAATAACACAGCAATTAACAACAGTGAAAACGTTCCAACATCATAACGAAAACGGAGTTTTTTAATAGGAAGATAGCTATTAAAAAATGTTGATCAAAGCAAAAGCAGAACAGTATTATCACTTTATATAAAACTTGCACAGATAATATCTGCCACTGGCCTAGACTTTTAAAGTGCATTAAAGCACAATACAAATATAATATGTCGCAGATTTCATTTTATTGTAGTAGATTTATATCTCGCAATACACGCAATAGATCTACTGCAATTGCAGTAAACTGGCAGCCCTGTCATAGTTATCTTCCAGTGCTTTGATTTGCCACCGGAAACAAGGTCAACATAATTCAAAATCGGTTCGAGTAATAGATATTTCGTTTTTAAGGAGGTCCTTACAATGTCGGCACCTATAGAAACTTGAATCGTAAATTCGATTAAGAAGAAAATTCGAGTTATGCATTATCGCCTTAGAGGGATTTAACTGTATTTGCATTCTTCAATTGACTTCAACTTCTAGTCTTATTGCTGGTGGTAATTACGAAAGTCAATCAAATGTTTTAAACGCATACAAAACCCACAAATTTTCAGTACCTACTAAAAATTTAGCAAGCAAACTTGTTTTACGAGTATATAAACAGTTTGCTCGAATTTGAAATAACTATTTTTGAATCTGGCTGCGTAAAATCTTGTGCGGACATTTCAAAATCATGAGTAATTCGACTTTTTTTTGCCATTGCTTTACACAGAGCAAAGAATAGGTGATAATCCAAAACGATAATCAAAAAAAGCAACTATCAACTATCACTTTAGCCGACATCACAGCTGGAGCTGCAGTCAAGCAGTGATAATTCTCTAAATTATAAGTATTAAATCAATTGATTTGTTTTCCTTAGATCCCATTGACTTTAGCACTCGCTGTAATGCTTGTTCTCCGAGCAGTGAATCAGTCGTGGTAGCTGCTGATGTCTACTGAACGCTTGCATTAATTAATCATAATATTAGTCGTTTTCAACACTATATTTTTCAAATAATACCCAAAAAAGTGGTCTGGGTGCGACCCGCAAGGTATACACGACTAACTTCCCAGTGGGATCAATATGATTTATGCCATTAGTGGCACATTTTAAAATGTGGTTAACCATAAGACAGGTTTAGAATTTTTTAATGTTAAAAAATGCTCTTTAATATTGTTCATGGAAATTAAATGTTGTTAATAACAGCGAGGTGTGATATATATTAATGCAACCATTGTTATGAACACTTAGATCTGTAAATTTAAATGTATACGAAATAACGGAGCATAATGTAATAATGATTTGCTCAACGACAAATGACAATAAATAGTACAAATAAAGGCAAATTATTTTAGTTATTTATTTACTAACAAAAAACGGCTGGACCGATTTCGCTGGAAACAGTAATCAGTTCTGAGTTACGTAATTGCGCTTCGAATAAACCCGGTCCAGTTAACGACTTCTTAGAGTCGGAGACGAAAAAAATATATTTTTTAGGAGCGAGGTCCCACTTTATTGATAATCTCTTACAGTCTAATTTTACAATTTAATTTGATCCAGTATTTATACCATTGTCCAGAGGAATCTGTTACAAAGCATATGAAATGAATGTCATCATGAATGTGACATAATTTATGGTTTGCACTTCAAATCCCGAAGGGTGTTCAATTATTATTTACATTCAATGAATGTTTACATCTGGTTTCTAAAAGGGATTTTATGACTCTATACAATTTTGTTTACTCAGCTTGTTGCTGGTGATAACTCTTCCCTTCTTTGAAATCTACGTCTCGTAGATCTATTAAAAATTTACATGTATTAGATTTATATTACTCAATTTTTCTTGATGATTTTCTGATTGTGTGTTCAATGGTATTACAATTGTATTGTTGGAATCTAAATTATTTCTTTTTCTCTGACAATAATATAAAATACTGATTATTACAATAATTATTACTAATGTACAAACAATTGTTGAAGTTGATATTTTATTATTCGTATGAATCTCATTTAACTTCTTTATATTATCTCTATGGAGACTAAGCAAATATTCCAAATCTAATCTTACATTGTTTTCACTAACATTGGATTGTAGGATTTGGGGCAAGGGTTGGAAGGTTTCTATTTCCTTACTGGAAAATTCCTGGTCGTTAATTTGAATTGTTTCGTTAGTATACTGTATCAAGAAGTTACCTTCTAAATGTTGGGTTTTCTTTTCGTGAATAAGACTACCATTGAAATTTGTGACAAATATTGTGTTGTCATCTATATTTTCTAGAACTGCGCCATTATTATACTCAAAATCACACCTTGCATCATATCCTTTCACAAGTTGAGAGATGCAATGAGTTTCTGGTAATTGCTTTAATTGATAATTTCGGCAGACTAATACATTATTTATTGAATTGCATTTATTTAATACACCAAATATTTCATGTTGATTGATCAATAGTTCCTTGAATTCTAAATGAACTTGTTTTGATCTAGATATTGTTGAGCGAATAAGAATATGATTATATTCTTGATTGCTAGTTTTTGGTATGGATATAACGTAAAGTATCATTGAATTTTTACAAATAACTGATGGTTCAGCATATTCCAATGCTTCAATATCATTATTGTATGGCAGAGTTTCTATCTGGGATATTGCGAGATTAATTTCTGTTTTATCTAGAAGATTAGTGTTTACTATTCCCCTTTTTGCTAATTGAGATGCCAACACGATCTCATTCACTTCATCTTTTATGATGGTTAATTTGTTAAAAAGCATCTGCTCGAATTTATCATTGTTTTGTATATTTATTGTTGTTAAGATATTATTGTAATTTGTGATTAGGGTATTTGCCGTGTTCATTAGTTTATTATTGATTTTGTATTGTTCATTATTATTTATAATAACTTCATTTTGACTTGCTAAAATGTTATCCCAGTCTGTTGCATCAGGATTTCCAGCAATCCATTTCCAGGCGGATCCGATCCAGTTGATTGATCTTTTTGGTCTTGGAATCCTTTCTTTTAATTGTTGCAATAGATTTTCTACTCGGTTCACAAGGTGTATAATCTGTGGTCTCAAGATACTGGTTGAATTGGTTGGATAATGTACGAATGGTGTTATGTCATTAATGATAACTTCATACTGTGTTAAATTTATAACGTGAACTATTTTAAAATTTCCGTTTAGCATTCTTCCTTCTCCTTGTTTGATGGTTATTATAGGACTATTGTATTCATATACGTTAAGTGTAGCGAGTATACAACTCAGGATCGACCTACAATAAAAGATACATTGGCTTTTATTCCTGAATATTTTTAATATGGGATTTGTGAATTCTTTTTCCGCTTTCAGTGGTAATAGTGACCTTGTTGTCTTTTGCAACTATTTCTTTATTAAAGGGAGGCTTTTGTTTTCCGTCTCTTCTTTTATTTGCTGCAAAGATAATTTGTCCTACCTCATAAGTTTTTGGTTTATTTTTTTTGTAGTTGGCTATGCTAATTTTATTCTTTTGATTTCTTTTAATTAATTCTACTAAGTCTTCATTTACTTTGGCTTGAAAATCGACTAAGTTTTGATAATTTATTTTTTGTGTTCTACCAAAGAAAACGTCGCTTGGTCTTTTTTTATTACTGAATGCACACTATTATTGTAACGATCTACTGCAATGTTAATCAATTCCTTTGTCGTGAAGTCCGTGTATTCTTTTTGAAGGCATCGCATTATTTCAATAATAGTGGAATGGACTCTTTCGACTGTTCCATTTACTTCGCTTTTTTGTGGTGGAGTAAGGTAAAGTTCTACTCCTATAGTTCTAATATAATTTGAAATTATTGGGCTTATGAATGCTAATTCATTATCTGAAACTAGTATTTTTGGTACTGTAAAATAGTGTAATACTTTCATCATCTTATTTCTGAGGTATATTGCCGATTTTTCCTTAATGTGGAAGAATTTGGTGAATTTGGAAAACTTATCGATGCATGTAATGAATTTTTCATGGTTTATTTCCATGATATCTACATGAAGTATCTCGGATGGATATTTAGGGATAGGAGTTTCTTGTAATTCTGGTTTCAGGGGATGTCTATCGTATTTATTACTATTACAGATCTCGCAAGTTTTTGTATATTTCTTGATTAGTTTAGTCATCTGCGGGTAATAGTATTTCTCTAAAATTTGCTCTTTATTTTCTCTGTGATTTCTATGCGCTCTTGTGTGTTCTGTTTGTATAATGCTAAATTTATTTTCTTCCTTTGAGATATCTTGAACAAATCTTTGTGTTAACCTGATTTTAAATTTGCTGAAATGTTCCTTGAAACTATCTTGAAGTATCTGTATATGTTGTTCGGGAATTTTAATTCCGTTAATTATATTTGGATTTAATTTTTCCTTTAAAATTCGAATGAGAGTGTCTTTGTTTAGCTCTTGTATTCCTATGTAGTGTCTTCTGTAGTTTAGATGTGGTTCTTCATAAATACTCATTTCATTGTTACTGAAGATAATTTGATTTTTGAAAACATTAATAGGAACTTCAACATGTGGGATTAGGTCTGTACTGTCCTTTTCTGCACTGTGCATAGTTGCTGATGAGCTGGAAGTCAAAATGTTCATTTCGGTTTTTAATCTTGACAGCGCATCTGCTACTAAATTTGTTTTTCCAGGTTTATATATTATTTCGCAATTATATTCTTCAATTCGGGCTTTCCATCTTTTCAACTTTGCGTTAGTATTTCTATTACTTAAAGCAAATGTTAAAGGTTGATGGTCTGTTAAAATCTTTATCTTCCTAGCTCCATACAAATAATTCCTAAGGTTGTCTAAGGCCCACACTATTGCTAGCATTTCCTTTTCATTGGTAGCGTAATTTTCCTCAGTTTTATTTAAGGATCTTGAAATATAAGTTATTGGCTTGTCTCTTCCTATCTCGCCTTGGGATAGTACTGCACCTATTGCTTGATTCGATGCATCTGTTGTGAGAACAAATGGTTTATTGAAATCTGGGAATATTAATATTTCGGAGGATATGAGTAATTTCTTTAAGTTATTGAACGCCTCAAGTTCTTTACTGCTTAATGTAATTTTAATTTTTCGCGATTGATTGGCTTTTATTTGAGCATTCTCTCCCCTTGTAAGAGTCGTCAAAGGTTTTGCGACTTTTGCGAAATCCCTAATGAATTTCCTATAGTAGGACGTCAGTCCAAGAAAACTCTTTAATTCTTTGAGATTCTCTGGGGGTTTAATTCTTTCTATTGCCTGAACTTTTTTTGGGTCTGGTTTAATGCCGTTGCTTGATATTAAGTATCCTAAAAACTCAGTCTCTTGTTTCATAAATTCTGTTTTGTCTAGATTAACTTTTAGATTAGCTTTTTCCAATTTATTAAATATAGTGTCAACATTCCTCAGATGTTCATCTTCAGTTTTTCCAAACACGATAATGTCATCTATATATGTGTAACAAATTCTGCCTATGTATTCCTGTAACACATCGTCTATCATTCTTTGAAAGATTGCAGGAGCATTCTTTAATCCAAATGGTAGTCGTGTATATTCGTATTTTCCATTCATAGTGGAAAATGCTGTTTTAGGTATATCGGTCTCTTTCATTTTTATTTGATGAAACCCTGACGTTAAGTCAATTGTTGTAAAATATTTAGAATTACCTAAGCTGGCTAATGTGCTAGATATATCTGGTATTGGATATGTATCTGGAATAGTTACTGCATTAAGTTTCCTAAAATCAATTACTAGTCTATATTTCTTTGTACCTGAAGCATCTAATTTTTTCGGTACAATCCACGTAGGTGAATTGTAGGGACTTTGGGATGGGCGTATAATTCCATCGTCCAGTAATTTTTTTATTTGAGTTTGCACCTCTTCCCTCATATTAAAAGGATATGGATAAGACTTCGTATAAATTGGTTCATCAGTTGTTGTCCTAATCTCAGCTTTCACTTTCGTATCTATCATCTCTTTATCATTTACTTGTCCAAAAATATGTTTATATTTACTTAATATGGTTTGTATTTTTTCTTTAGTTGTGATTTTTAAATGGGTATCTCTAATTTCTATATTATTTACTTGTGTGGATTGCTTTTCTTTTAGGGGTATTTTTATACCTGATTTTATTACAAGGATATTGTTCTTCCTATCTATGATAGCTTCTAATTCTTTGAGAGTGTCATCTCCGATTATTCCATCGAAGGATGCTAATCCTGGTAAAACGAAAAATGTTATAGGAGTATTATTTCCTATGCACTCAAAGAATTTTGCACTTATTTTTTTGTTAATTTGAATTTTTCCTCCGGCTGACTGAATTTCAAAAGGTTTTTGAGCTGGTTTGGCATTTGGTGCTAATTTATGCGTAATGAAGTTCTTATTGGCTCCGGTATCGATAAGGAATTTTAATTGTGTCCCATCACACATCACATATTCTATGTATGGTATGCTAGAGAGGCAGTTGTCGTAAAATTTACCTCTGATTGTTCTTCTTCCTGGTCCGTATTTTCTTCGTTTGCATAATTGTTGTCTTCGTATTCCTCAGCGTACTCATCCAAATATTGTTCTTCTTCTTGTGTGTCTATATTAAACACTCTTTGACGCTTTTGTGGAATATTTCCTGAACCATGTTGGAAGTTTTGATTATTAGCTGGTTGGTTGTACCTGTAATCTTGTTGATAATGTTGTTGATTGTAGCTGGGTCTATTCATGTAATTAACTTGTCTAGTTTGGGCGGATTGGTCTGTTTCCATTGGAGTTGGTGGTTTTGGCTGTGTTGGTCTTTGTGGTGGAGGATAGTTTGATTGTTGCTTCTGATTATTGAAATAATTTCTCTGCTGTTGATTGTGTTAAATATTATAAGCCGCGTTTCTTTGTTGTACGGGGCGTGGCTTTGATAGATTTGATGGCTTATGTTGCCATTGTCTAGGAGCGAAGATTTGGTTGACAGGGGTTGAAATGCTATTACTAAAATCTCTTTTGTGAAGGGAAATGTTCCTATAATTTAGGTTTTGTATTTCAAGGCATGTCGCATATGCTTCTGGGAGAGTTTGGGGTTTTTGAATTACTAGAATCCTGGAGAGTTCTCCATTTAATCCCCTAATGAACACGTCAAGTGCTCTATTTCGATAGCTCTCAATCAGTGCCGTAATCGTTTCTGAAGAATAATCCTCAGTTTTGATTTTATTTATTATAAGTGAAAACTGGTGGTTAACACTTGCATAAAATTCGTCAAGAGTGGAAGTTCTCTGTGACATCGAATTTAATTGGTGTTCCAATGTTCGAATGTCTCTTTTATCTGCGTAATGCAGTGAGAGGCATTTTTTTATTGAGCTCCAATCTTCATTAAATATATTATAGGAAATTAGTGCGGTATCCGCATGTCCGCGAATCTTTTGCCTAATGCTTTGGAGGATTGATCTATAGATCGGCTTATTTCTTACTACCTCATAATCCCCTAGGATTGTTTCAACCGTGTATATCCACGATATATATTGGACGGGATTACCGTCGAAAACCTGCAATTCTTTTATGCAATCCGGTAATTTGGAAATTTCTTTCAATTCTTGCTCATTTTTAGGACCCGGTGGAATACTCTCATTATTTGTTGAAGATGTTGTCCTAACTTCTAAAGCACTTAATCTATAATCAATTTTCTTCATAAAGTCGATCTGGGCATTTACTGCTCCAGTAAGTCTGGTTACTGTGTCTTTAAGTTCTTCCATTTTCTTTTTTATAACACAAAAATAAGATTAGAGGAGGAGGGATCGTAGATAAATGATTAAAAAATATAAAATTAAAGATGGAATATATAGTATATTATATATAAAATTGTCCGTTTTTATACTTAGAATGTTCAATTTTGTAAATATTTAATTCAACAAATAAAAAAAAATATATTTTTCCTTTTTTGTTCTAATTTCTAAGTTTTTGACAAAATAATTAATTTGCTTAGCTTTTAATCTCTCTTTATGTTTTAAGAGTTTTGCGTAAAACTATTTAATTCTAGTTGTTTTCTTTAACTTGTTAAAACACTTTTTGCATTGGTTTTTCACCTTTAATATTTAATTTCTTTCTTGGTTTTTTACCTTTAATATTTAGTTTGTATGTATTTCTTTCTTGGTTTTTCACCTCTAATATTTAATTTGTATTTATTTCTCTTTTGGTTTATCACCTTTAATATTTAATTTGTATTTATTTCTCTTTTGGTTTTTCACCTTTAATATTTAATTTGTATTTATTTCTCTTTTGGCTTTTCACCTTTAATATTTAATTTGTATGTATTTCATATTTATTTTTCATTTTACTTACACTAAAATAATGATCTCCATCTTTCATCCAATGGAGCCGGATGGACTGCGGGGCAACGCAGATGATCAAAACCCTTCTCTGGATCCTTCTACAGTCTGATGATCTTCAGAGGATTTTTATAGTGCGCGTGTCCGGGTGAGTGGTTACACACTTGGACAAGCAGTGCTGGAGTAGTCCGATGTATCCTTTTTGGAGAATGGTGTTAAATATTGCCACTTCCTACTAATGGTTCGGTTGCTACTACACTTGGTGTTTTTCCAATTACTGACCGTTGAGGGTACACTTTCACTGTACTTTTAGTGCTAATTATTTTTAGATCACTTTTCACCTTAACACTTTTAATTATTTAAAACTTGTCCCTGCTCGGGCGCCAGTTAACGACTTCTTAGAGTCGGAGACGAAAAAAATATATTTTTTAGGAGCGAGGTCCCACTTTATTGATAATCTCTTACAGTCTAATTTTACAATTTAATTTGATCCAGTATTTATACCATTGTCCAGAGGAATCTGTTACAAAGCATATGAAATGAATGTCATCATGAATGTGATATAATTTATGGTTTGCACTTCAAATCCCGCAGGGTGTTCAATTATTATTTACATTCAATGAATGTTTACATCTGGTTTCTAAAAGGGATTTTATGACTCTATACAATTTTGTTTACTCAGCTTGTTGCTGGTGATAACTGTCCCATGTCAATGTCATCTTTGGTTCTCGAGATAATCGTGGCGAAAGATAATTCCGAACGCACATACGTACATACGCATACACACAGACAGACATCTCGATAAAAACGTTGGATTTGGATTCTGGTGACCTTGAAACGAGGATATATGGCAAAATCCGCGATTCACAAAATCGGCCCCATTACAGGAACTTCCACTGAAAAGTTAAACATTATAATTAGACATTAGAACAGGATGAATCACTCCTCTCTGCGAATATTGTAAAATTAATTTCACAGGCCTTACAAGCACCATTTTCGTTGATTGAATTTGAGGCTTTCGAAGTGGTCGCTTGCAAACCAATAGCCAATTCTTCTATTTGGTAGATTGTATTGAGAGCACAAGGATATTTGATATTTTAAGCATGCACATAAGCTGAAAGAATTCTATTTCCTTTTAATTGTTTCAGTCTATCAACCTAGATTAAAAACGAATTTGATTATTTTATATAATGCTTGATATATAACAATTAAATTAATGATCACCTATAAGCCAGTAAATACAACAAAAGTGAATGATTCCGGAGTGGCTGTTATTCTCTTGAGTCCGGTTCTTATATTGCATAATTTTTTTTATAATAGAAGAACCTGTCGCCGTGCTTACAAGAACCGAAGTGCAATAATAAACGTCAGACTACATTCGTTTCAAAAATGTCCACTGTTGGCGCTGCTAGTCGCTTCCACATATGGAATATTCTCGTAGGCGCTTTTAAATAATAACATTTTAGGAAAGTGATGTAAATGGAATATTGTCATTTTATAAATACAATATTTTTAACATAACAATACAATGGTTGGAGAAGCTAGGTTTAAGGCTCTGTATTGACCGTTAATGCCTAATATTATTTTTTTTTATTTTATAGATACCCGAGATGAAGTTTTACGGTTTAAACTATATACTTTGGATTCTAGGCGCAGTGCCTTCAATATTTGGTGCTAATATATTAGGCCTCTTTCCCTACCCAGGAAAAAGCCACTTTGACTTTTTCCATCCACTGTTTTTGAGTCTAGCCAACACAGGTCATAATGTTACAGTAGTAAGCTATTTTCCTAACAAGCAATCCGTTGTCAATTACACAGATCTGGTTTTGGACGGCTTGCAACCTCTTACAAATATTGTTGATCTTAATGTAAGTACCTACGTTAAAAGCAGAAGAAGACATAATTATTAAAATATAGGTTACCGTTTTCAGGAAATTGAAAAAATGCATTTTTGGTTTAGAGACATCAAATTGTATACCTTCTTTGCACTTAATATATGGGGATTTAAATCTTGTGAGGCCGCTTTCGAATCGGAAACAATCAAATCAGTTTTGGAGTCCAGCACCAAATATGATGTAATTTTGACGGAGTTTTTCGTAAACGACTGCATGCTGGTAATAAGCCACAAGTTAAAAGCGCCAGTCATAGGATTGACAAGTCATGCTCTTATGCCGTGGCATTATAAGAGAATGGGAAGCCCGTTTTTGCCGTCGTTTATGCCTAACCACTTTTTGGAACATTCAGATCAAATGGGACTCATTGAAAGATTAAATAATTTTCTTCATCAGCATTTACTGACACTTTTCCATAAGTATTTTATTTTGTTGGCTTAGAGTATCATTTAGCGAAGTCTTTTAATGCGTGCATTGCAGTTATTTTTGTCATCGGCCTACAAATACACTGATCCGTAAGCACTTTGGAGATTCAGTACCTCCGATAGAGGATCTTGTCTTGAATACTAGCCTGATGCTTATAAATCAACACTTTTCATTGAATGGGGCTACACCCTATGTTCCTGGTATTGTAGAGGTGGGAGGATTGCACGTGAGAGAGCCTAAGCCTTTGGACCTCGTAAGTACGTAAATGATGTTTTCCTCCTTTATCAAAGATATATCTTTGCAGGAAATCAAACAAATACTGGACAATGCTGAAAATGGAGTCATCTATATTAGCTGGGGATCATTAGTTCGTCCAGAGACAATGTCGAGCGAAAAGAAAAATCACCTGATTAAGGCATTGTCGCGGTTCAATGAAACAATTCTTTTGAAATGGCCAAATACGTCAATACCCAATCCACCAAAGAATTTTTATCTACGCGACTGGATGCCCCAAATGGGCATTCTGTGCCATCCGAACGTAAAAGTGTTCATGTCTCATGGTGGTCTGCTTGGAAGTACTGAAGCGAGCTACTGTGGAGTTTCACTTGTTATAACTCCTTTGTTTGGTGATCAATTCGTAAATGCTAAGGCGATTCAAGCTCGAAAAGCTGGCGTTATTCTGAATTATCGGGACTTGGAAGAGCATACAATCGTTGAAGCTATTCAAATTGCGCTTAGCCCAAAGTACGAGTTTTTATAACTATAATCACTGAAAATATGTACAAAATGTATTTTTATTTTAATGAACTTGTTTGCAGGATGCAGAAAAGTGCCAAATTTATATCGGAGGCTTTCAGAAACCGGCCACAAACGCCGCTGAAATTAGCCACGTGGTGGGTAGAAAACACGATTCGAACGAAAGGAGCACAGCTGGGAGTAAACGCGTCATCGCGAATGAATTGGGTTACCTATAATAATTTGGATGTTTACACAATTTTATTGGTTGCAACTTTATTGCCTTTATTAAGCTTAATGTGTGTGATTAGAAGGGTATGCATTGCCTCGAATAAAAATAATATCAAACATAAAGCGCATTAAATTGAAGTACCTTATAACTGAGCTCTTATTTTTCATCTTCGAGAACATCTATGTAAAAGAAATGCTTGAGTAACAAATAAAAATATATAATATGCAAAAGTATATAACTAGGTATATTAAAGTTTTAAATATGTAAGTATTCTCTGTAATAAATTTAAATATTTCTATATAATTTGTTTTGTATCTTGTTAAAGGAAAACAATGGTAAACTCCAGAACGGGGGGAAACAAAACATCCAGGATTTTCATTCCTTGCATTTGCAGGTGTTGTACTCTATCAATTACATAAAAGAAACCCCTTAAGCGCACGCTAATTATAAAAAAAAGCACAAAGATACTGTCTATTGTAAAAGAACCATTTTGAAAACCAGATTTCGTTTACCCATTTGATCAACCATTTGTAATGCCGCGATAGTTTGCTACCCTATTCTAAGGGTATATTAATTTTGACTCATAGTTTGTAACATACCTTAATATTGCCCGTAGACCCCTAAAACTAAAAGTTACTAAAAGTTATAAGATCAGCATCGATAGAAATGACGATCTAGCCATGTCCGTCCGTCCATTTGTCGGCAAAAATTAGGCCTTTGTCTGGACCTAGAGAGCTGAAATTTTAACCATATACTCTCTAAGGGCCTGAAATAATCAAGTTTAAGAATTTTTGAAATCCGCCCACAGACTCGCCCACAAACTAAAAAAAAAAAAAAAAATTTTTCGAAAAAATCGAATTTTGAGCTAGAAAGCTGAAATTTTTTATATATGATCTTTGACTCCTAAAACTGCTCGGGAGATAAAATTTCTTAAATCCGCTCACTGACACGACACGCCCACAACTAAAAAAAACAATTTTATTGAAAAGTCAAAGTTTGAGCTTGAAAAATGAAATTTATAATACAAACTCTCTAGGTGCCCCTTATACTTATGTTGAAATACTTTTTAAATCCGCCTACTGACACACCCACAATTAAGTAAAACAATTTTATTGAAAAGTCATAGTTTGAGCTAGGAAAACTGAAAATCGGCAATTCCGAGGAAAATAATTCCCCCCGAACATTTTTTGTTCCTTGGAAATTATTTCTAGTATCTCCATCGGAATTTATTTCCCCCGGAATTTTCGAAGTTCTGTTCGAAGGCGTTGACAGTTGTCAATCGCAATCAATTCAATTATAATTCAATTTTAAAGACAAACATAAATAACATCAATAGCCCCACACCAGAACAACAAGTGGTCCCACGCACTTAGTACTCGCCCGAAGATGAAGCAGTAGCTTTGAAACGCGTCGCGTACGGAAAACAAAAATATAAAAAACAAAGTTGGGGGCTGGTTTCCATTATGAACACTAAGGAAATTTTTTTTTTTCTGGCTTAAAATGGCCTAAAAAAGATAAATATAATATTTTTTTCTTGAGTAAATGAATTTCTTTTTTATTTTGTGCCTGTAAGAAAGTATGGTGTATTAAATACAATAATATGGAGTGGGTGGCTCGCTTCGCTCGCTAACAGGATTTTAACCCTTTCTTTCGCAGGGTTTAGCCGCTCACGCGACTTCGTCGCTCCGCTAAGGGTATGCCAACAACTGTCAGGCAGGCGCCTGGAGCTAAAGTTTATATATACTTACTTTGGGGTATTTACGAGTATATTTTCAGCCAAAAAAAAAAGACAAATTAACTTAAATTGTTTCAACTTTTTGACATATGGCAATACCTATAATATTTTCCAACATTCACTGCATTCACCACCCCACCCACCCCCTCCACACTAACAGAAAACACTTAGCACAAGCGCTATGCAAAGTGAACGCGTCCATTTGTGCAGTTTGTAGGTACACTTTTCAGTGAAAATTGAAAACTTTAAAAATAATAAAAAACATAGGGACGGGCTACAGTCCGCTTGGGCGAACTGTTGGATACCCTATTCTTATTCCTATCCCTCATAAGTGGGCGTGACAAAAGTCTAAGTATGGTTGAATTGTTAAGAACGCTCTTCATATTTTGTTATATAACATTTAAAGGAATTTATCAAAAAAAACGCTCCCTAGCTCAAACTTGGGTGTTTCAATAAAATTGTTTTATTTAATTGTGGGCGTGTCAGTAGGCGGATTTAAAAAAAAATTAACACATGAGCATAAAGGGCCCCTAGAGAGTATATATTATAAATTTCAGCTCACTTTGAATTTTCAAAAAAAAAAAAAAAAAAAAATAATAATAAATAAATAATATAATATAAAATAATGGGCGGATTTTTAAAATATTTACACATGAGCATAAAGGGCCCATAGAGAGTATATATTATAAATTTCAGCTCCCTAGCTCAAACTTTGGATTTTCAAAAAAATTGTTTTATTTATTTGTGGGCGTGTCAGTGGGCGGATTTTGAAAATATTTATACATGAGCTTAAAGGGCCCCTGGAGCAGTTTTAGGAGTCATAGATGATATATAAAAAATTTCAGCTTTCTAGCTCAAAATTCGATTTTTTCCAAAATTTTGTTTTTTTGAGTTTGTGGGCGTGTCTGTGGGCGGATTTCAAAAATTCGTAAACTTGATTATTTCGGGACCCTAGAGAGTATATGGTTAAAATTTCAGCTTTCTAGGTCCAGTTTAAAGGCCTAATTTTTGCCGACGGACGGACATGGCTAGATCAACATTACTATCGATGCTGATCATAAATATAGTAACTTTTAGGGGTCTACGGGCAATATTAAGGTATGTTACAAACTATGCGTCAAAATTAATATACCCCTAGAATAGGGTATAAAAATAGAAAAAAAGGTGTGAACCACGCTGCACTCACGGTATAGTTGATGTGTAATCATGTAGGCTCGTCAGTGTTGCATGTGGAAATATCACAGAGGTTGTGGTTTTGATAAACAAGAGATTTGGGTATTGTATTGAAATAAAACCATGATATATATTTAATGTCAACGACAAAATTTATTTAATGTTTGACCGAACAAATAATTGGTTTGTGAAAGCTGAAGTAGGAGACGTACACCGTCGACTCAAGTGTGTCGATGTACCGGGAAAATATAGCATCGATTGTCGTTTAAGTGACATTCTTAAATCGGCCATCGGTTACCGAAGTACAAATCGATATTTTTCCTCATACCTTCAACTGATGTCCAACAAACTACAAGCTATACAACCTCAATTATTCAAAACAAATCTACTTCCACACAACTTTCCGGTGTTTCGTAAGGACATAATAATCTCTAAAACTGAAAATACATAATTAATAAAAAAAAAACAACGCGGTTGTTCTTAAACGGTCAGCCATCTACGTACTAACCGCGCCAAACGTCGTTTAATTGCGGTGATAATTGAACATACATAATTAATAAAAAAAAACAACGACACGCGGTTGTTCTCAAACGGTCACTCATCTACGTACTAACCGCGCCAAACGTCGTTTAATTGATCTGTCGAGCAGCAATTAACTCACGTGGTAATGAAAATTAACGGGAAAATCTGACGATGACGAAATCTGAAGATGATGGTGACGCTAGATATTTTCAACTAGCCCCTACCGAGAAAAAATATATTTACACATTAACGAGAGCAAAAATGTTTACACATTAAAAAGTTTCCACAGAAAAATTCTTTTACAGTACATCTTAGAATAAGTCAATTTAAATAAAAAAAATAAAAAAAATGAATTTGCTTAGTGTTCATAATGGAAACCTGAGCCAAAAGTTGTGACATTTATGAAAAAAATAGTAAATAAAGATAAATATTAAGAATACTTGAAGTAATCTTTTATTCAAAAATAACTTACAAAACCGGAGACGAACAGGAATAACAAAAATATAATAGACCTATATGTTTATTTTTATTTAAAATTATCGAAATAAAACTTGAACAAAAAATACTTGCATAATGACAAAATTCTTCTTCTTTTCTAAAGCTAAAGTTTCTTTTTATTTGAGCCACAACAAACCAATGCAACTCTTATTTCACCTTTTTTTGATTTAAAATACAAACTTAAAAGCAACCCACTACTTATCCACATACAAACTGCTTAGATTTTTGAATTTCCACCAGCATACTTGCAAAGGAAATATTCCGGAGGGAATTTCGCGAAATACCGGGGGGAATTTTTGCCTACATTCAGGGCTATCGTGAACAAAATTCCCTCCGGAATATTCCCCATTTTTCAAAAATAGGTATCGGCATGAACTTCGAAAAAAGGGAAAAAATTCCCTCCGGAATAAATTGGTATCGTAGACAAAAATTCCCCCCGGAATTTCGCGAAATTCCCTCCGGAATATTTCCTTCGCAAGTATGCTGGTGGAAATTCGAAAATCTAAGCAATTTGTATGTGGATAAGTAGTCGGTTGCTTTTAATTTTGTATTTTAAATCAAAAAAAGGGAAATAAGAGTTACATTGATTTGTTCTGGCTCAAATAAAAAGAATTTAAATCAAAAAAAAAGTGAAATAAGAGTTGCATTGGTTTGTTGTGACTCAAATAAAAAGAAACTTTAGCTTTAGAAAAGAAGAAGAATTTTGTCTTTATGCAAGTATTTTTTGTTCAAGTTTTATTTCGATAATTTTATAAAAAAAAACATATAGGTCGAACTCAACGAATCAAAGACAATTGGAGATGATGGTACATTTATGTGATGGAAGCCGCGACGATAATAATTTAATGTCTAATGAAGCTTCATTAAAATATTTGTTAACTCAAGCATTAGCTTCTTCAATTGCCAATGGCCTCACTACGAATAGGAGCAAAGAATAAATTTTAGAAGCTTCCAAAGAAGGAATTGAGCAACGTAGGACCTCCAATGTCACTTATTTATGTCACTTCACTAAATCGAACGCGAGTATAATAAAATAATTCATAACATTAACACAATTTTCTATTGAAAAACATACATTGCCAAAATCTTCTCAAATATGAGCTTAAATTATAATTGAATTAATGGCGATTGACAACTGTCAACGCCTTCGAACATAACTTCGAAAATTCCGGGGGAAATAAATTCCGATGGAGATTCACGATACTAGGAATAATTTCCAAGGAATAAAAAATGTTCGGGGGGAATTTTTTTCCTCCGGAATTGCCGATAGCCCTGAATACCAATTTTTTTCGGAGGGAATTTTTCCCCTTTTTTCGAAATTCATGCCGATACCTATTTTTGAAAAATGGGAAATATTCCGGAGGGAATTTTGTTCACGATAGCCCTGAATATATACTCTCTACGTGCCCTTTATGCTCATGTGTAAATGTTTTCAAAATCCGCCTACTGACACGCCTACAATTAAATTTTTTTTTTTTGAAAAACCAAAGTTTGAGCTAGGGAGCTGAAATTTATAATATGGACTCTCTAGGTGTCTGATAGGAATAAGAATAGGGTACCTATCCAACAGTTCGCCCACGCGTACTGTAGCCCGTCCCTATGTTTTGTTTCTTGTTTAACGCTTTTCTAGCGTGTCTTAAGTCATAGAATACAACTCCTCCAACTCCTATTTTCATGATGTCCATTTTTTTTAAACACGATCTATATATATCACCTTAAGGTGCTTGGCAAAAACGTAGTGTCTCGTAAGAACGCCAGTGGTCTGTCTGCAGTCTTTTCTGTTGAGAGACAACAAGAATGCCGCGGATTTCCCACAGACGTCGGGTAAAATTAGCTTAGCCTGTCTGCACCCTGGAGAGTCATGCCAACCGTCAATCGAAGCCCTGACCGAGGACGCAGGCAGACAGCTCGCTGGTTCAGGTCCTGAGAAGTCCCCCTCTGAGCCTTGTCTAGCAAGTTCATCGGAGATCTCATTTCCCGTGATCCCGTTATGACCCGGGACCCAGACAAGTTTAAGTGAATTCAGCCTTCCGACCGAATTCAGAGATATCTTGCATTCACGTACTATTTTAGAGGTAGTTAAGGGTTTGAGTAAGGCCTTAAGCGCAGCCTGACTGTCGCTACAGACGCAGATACTCGTACTTCGCCCCCTCCACCTGTTCCTCGTAACATATTCCATGGCCATTATGATAGCATAAGTCTCTGTTTGGAAGACTGACGCATATTTGCCTAACGGAAAAAAAAGTCTAACGTTTTCGCTCTCCACGAAGACACCAGCACCAGATCCATGATCGGTTTTGGAGCCATCCGTGAAGATTCGACTGCATTCGCTTCCAGGTTCAGAGTCCGGCCAGAGCCAGTCCTGAACGCGAGGAAAATCGACCTCGTAGTTGCGCTTTAGCCGATGTTCAGGTGTCATCGCATCAGACGGCATATCCAAAGACAGGAGTCGAAGGGCAACCGTTGCGCAGGTTCATCAAAACTCCAGTGCAAATTATACCAAAAGCCACCTCTTCTTAGACGTGAGATACTCGTAGCTTGGATTGTGCAGCCCATGATGTAAACATCAAGGGGCGGGAGGTTCAATAGTGCATCTAGGCCGGACCCAGGCGTACTGGGGAAGGCCCCCGTGCAGCCGAGACATACCTGCCTTTGGAGTTTGGCAAAAGCAGCAGTAACGTATTTACGTGAAAGCTTATTCCACAAACAACCGATGCGTATGCTGTAAATGGTCTTATCATAGCCGTATAAATCCATAGGACTCTTTTCGGTGATAAGCCCCATGTATGTGCCGATATAGTAAGTATTGAGTTCATAATGTAAGTAGTTAAGCAGACAAAAAAAATTAAAAAAATTGGACATTAATTTATTCATAAGAATCTACTGAGAGCTTTAACAAAATCGGTATAAACCGATATAAAGAATTACGATGAATTTACTGTAGCTAATAAGTAGAAGGGAAATAAATACTGAAAAACATTATAAAACTTGTTCCAAGTATTTTGGGTATAACGGGTTTTATTTATTTGACGGTAATTAATTATTTTAATAGACTGACATAATATTAGAATCTTTGCAGTCGATTAAAAAACAACCAGTAGACATTGATTGATTGGAAATAAATTGTTGGGGCTATCTAAAGTTCGATAATAAAACTAAACATGTAGTGCATGGCCCACCGCGAATAAATAATAATGGTTTTTACAGCGATAAAACATGTATTTTTAACAATTATACACTGCCATTCAATATTAAGTTAAACACTTTCTAGAAAAAGAAAGGCATTTTTCTCTAAATGGATTGCAAAGAAAGGTTTGTCGTTAATGCGTCTTTGCTTTTTTTAATAAACTATTTGCCAAAAACGATAATTGATGAATAACCTTTATACTTAAACAAGAGATTTATAAAAAAGAAACAATTTTTATTTACTTAGCTGTCAAACTGATTGCCTGCCTTTTTAAACAAAACGAAATAAACTTGTTTTGCTTGTCGAATGTAAAAACAAATGCTGCATTTACGTATGTCATATTAAGAAACCGTACATAAATAACATCGTCTTCTCAAGTAAAATCCGCCTGTGATTAATCTGAAACATTTCGATGGAATTCATCATCTCGAAATGCGGGAAAATGTATGGCGAAACGATCTGTCACGCACTTGCACCAGTTCATGTCTATGTATATTACTATTGTGTTCGACGAGGTCAAACTTATTTTCCACATTTAAACAAAAATTGCTCATTAAATCGTTGCTTCACTATGTGTAGGTAGGTTACTATCGGGCAATTGCCTGACATCATTATTTACATTTTTTTAACATTCAATTTGGTAGATAAATATACCTCAATTCCATAGTAGCTAATTGTTTTTTTTTTTTAATACTCTATTATTAACTCTTTTTTTGTTCCCGAAAGTTCGTTAATTTTCAGATTTTATAAATTCAATATTTTTAGAAACTCTTCTAATAAAAAAAAATTTATTATCCGGTCATGCTTTACTTTCAATATTTTTTGGAAGTCAAATCTTCAGAATAGCTGCTCAGAGGAGGAAAAATCCGAAAATTCGCTCCCAAAAGTTCACCAACAATACTCAACGGGTGCTTCCGGCGACAGTATTGTGAAGGACTTTTAAACAAATAATTTTCCCGGATATACTTTCCAGGAAAAATTCCTGACAGTGAAGAAGTAGACAGCATTTATGTCCAAGGAGATAGGAAGGCGACCAAGGACTGCAAAAACGAAAAGCTATCAGGCCGGACGAGATAATCTATGAGTTCTTGAAGATGGGAGACAGAAGGCTCATGATTCTCATTTCCAAACTGATGAGCGGCGCAGTGATAGAGATGATAATTATTACTGTCCCAGCAAGCTCACACATCATGAAGATCGCTGAGCGGGTACAAGATAGCCGACTGCGGAAAATAACACGCTAATCTGAGAACAGATGCAATCCTTAGTACAGGGTGCGGCAATATAACTTTCGTTTTTGAAAAGCGCGCCAATCAGGCTATAACCCCTACGGCCTGAATGGCGCTCATTTTAAAAAGGAAGTTAAGGTGCTACACCCTGTATAAGAATCATGATAGGAAAAAACGATTTACATATGGTGTTGATTTGAAAAGACATTTGATAGACAACAAGTATCTATTATGGGTGGCACTAAGGCAGCGAGGAGCTGAAGAAATCTACGTACAAATGATCAAAGACATGTACATATGTGGGAGTAAAGACAAGAGTAAGATGGCCCACTGGAGCCTCGGTGACTCCAGTTCGTAATCAAAATCGGTAAACACCAGGGAAGCGTCCTAAGTCGCTTTTCGATTAATAATTATAACAGTCATATCTGCATTATGGAAAGGTGACGGATTCCAAAGTGCAACATTTATTCTTGAATTTATGGATGGATGCTTTTGGAGGGGAGCGGGTCCGAAAAAGACAGAATACCTGTGCAGCCCGTTATCTAACCCACTCTGACATATTCCAGATGATTGGAAAAGTGATTCTAAGGTGCGGAAAGTTCAAATATCTATGAATCTATGATCATAGCGACTCAACAAGTAATGACAAAATCAATCATCATGTAAGCGTACAATTGATGGCTGGAAAACTCAGTCATCTTCTGTAACCAAAAAATGCCCTCTAAGCTGAACAGAAGACTATATTATATACTCACATACAAGTATGGGGCCAAATTAACGGCAGATGCTTCCTATAAGAGCAGGAGTAACCAAGTTTGATCAAATAAGAAGTTCCAAAATCCGAGAAAGCCTTCGCGTCAAAGAACCTATCTCAGTTAGAACTGTCATGTTCAAAGAGCGATCTTACGAACCCTGTCAAAAAAGCAACATCAATCAACGTTGCCATAAAATCGCGAATAAGAGGCGGGCTTTAAATCTCTTGGATCAAACAATTGCAACAACAACAGCATTTGAGGTTTCGAAATCGGGAGGTCTGCCGATAATTTTTGAGATCAAGCCGGCGAATCCCATAGGATGACATGGAGGGATGCAACTGTGAAATGAAATAACGCCAAAGGAAAAAGCCTTATTTCTCTCTGGGAAATTAAAATAGGGCCAAATTTGAATGATTGGCCTTATTTTCCTTTGTGAAAATGAAAGAAGGGAAAACGAATTCACCCACCCAAAGTGCAATAAGGCCAAATGCTAAAATAAGGTCTATTTAACGGCGCAGGGACATCAATCCCTGGCATTTAAGTTCCGAATTCTTTTTTCGGGACTTTTTAATAAAATACCCAACCTCGCACCTACTCCAAATCCAATAGTGACCCCTAGCTGGAGGGTTGCAGGGGGGCAGGATGGCCGCCCAAGGGCATTTCGGTGGTCTGCTTGCAATTTTGCATCTCTACGTCGCCATGAACATCAGAAGTAGATCCCATAAACAATGTTATGAATATGCAACCCCCCTGCTTGCGTGGGGTCACTGTTGGATTTGGAGTAAAGGTTGGGGCAGGCGCTATATGTCTAATATGTAAGCAAGTTTTTGAAGATTTTGAAAATAACACTAATGGAAAGTGAAATAATGCCAAATCGGCCTTATTTCACTTTCACAAAGTAAAATAAAGCCAATCATTAAAGTTTGGCCTTATTTTGTTTGGCGTTGTATCACTCCAACGATTTTTTTATAACCTATTCTAAGCAGTGGCGGATCTACGGGGGGGGGGGGTCATCGGGTACGGACCCCCCCCCCCCCCCCCCCCCCCCCCGGGGAGGTTCGAACCGACCTGAATCTGAAATGCTGGTATTCTGTCGCCGAAAATTTGCATATTCTATTTTACGATTCGAAAATCCAAAAAAGATTGTAAGTGCAAATAAATCATTTCTCCTATTTTGTCATATTATTATTCATTTCATGTTACTACATACAACATATTAGCAACAGTGCGAAATCTAGAGAAAATCTCAATCGTTTTTAAAATTCTGCGGTTTTTTGAAGAATTCTTGCAGAATTTCGTCTTCCGTTAGTCCAATTTCAGGATGGATACTCAAAGAAGCAAGTCCATTCAGGCGCCCCCGTCCCATTGTATTTCTAAGATAGTTTTTTTTTTTTTCTTAGGATCGAAAATGATCGTTCTGGAGATGCTGTTGTTACGGGTAACACTGCCAACACTCGTAAGATCGTGTTCACGTTTTTGAAAAAAATTTCATGATAACCTAAAAAATAACGTTACCATTGAAAGTTAAGTACGAGTATTCGATAGGTTATAGAAACTGATTCTGGAAGTAATAATTCCGATCTGAAGTCACTCACTGATAGTGCATCGAGCGCATTTTGAATATCTTGATCGGAGAAGAGATCCGTTGCCTCCACATTCTGATCTCTGAGATGAAATTACTTTTTGAACAGTCCAAAATTTCGTCATAAAACTTGTAAAGATCTGCCCATTTTTCCTCATCAAATTCTTGCTTGGAAGGAAATAGTTGTTGGAAACTGTGGAAGATCGATTTGTGTTTTTCGAACCGACTTTGGAGATGGAAAATGTAAGTAACAAGGAATGGAATGTAAAAGGCAATTCTGTAATAATCTTCGACATTTTGTGTTTCAACGTTGCAACGGTTTTTCTGTTGACTGCAACGACGAGGCAATTTCATATTAATATCGTATTCGGAACAGATTTCAGCAACATTGTCGTAAATGATACGAAAATTTAAATCAACGTTTTCCCGCTTTTCCCGCTTCTCCTAGATCTTGATTTTTCGTCTGCAATTCCCGACTCAGAGGCAAGACGATAGAATTGATCGATTCCATTATATGACAGGAGATTTGAAATTCGATTGTCAAAATCGCGGTCAAAAGCTGAAAAGCCTTTTGTGAAGTCTCTCGATTTTTCTACTTTTTTATTTCTTACAAAGCTTCTATAATGGCCGGTTGAAGTTCGAGGTAAGTTGAAACTACTTCATGAGACTGAATAGTCTGAATGACAGATGTATACTGTCACAGCTTAAGCAGTTCGGGAAAATTTTACGCCGCGGCGCTGCCGTCGCAGTATTGTTGGCGCCCTATTTAAAATGTCGAACACGTGAGATATGTACGATACAGAAAACGACAATACTCGATTGTGAATTTATGATTTTACTTGTTTGTGACTACAACGCATAATACGTATATGCTTTGATTTTTTATACCTTTTATTAGGGCGCATATCTGTGTATCAAAAAATTATCGACACTGTGTCGCGAAGTAGATGTCCCGAATTAAAATTGTTTGCAGTGGTAACCGTGTGTCCACACAAGCGGCACTATCGTAGTTTCATGCAAAATGTATCAAAATAATGAGAAAATGAGGTTAAGTTAGGTCATGACAGCATACATTTTGTGGACGAGATCCTAGATCCGCCACTGATTCTAAGGGTATATTAATTTTGACGCATAGTTTGTAACATACCTTAATATTACCCGTAGACCCCTAAAAGTTACTATATTTATGATCAGCATCGATAGTAATGTCGATCTAGCCATGTCCGTCCGTCCGTCGGCAAAAATTAGGCCTTTAATCTGGGCCTAGAGAGCTGAAATTTTAACCATATACTCTCTAGGGTCCCGAAATAATCAAGTTTACGAATTTTTGAAATCCGCCCACAGACACGAACACAAACTCAAAAAAACAAAATTTTGGAAAAAATCGAATTTTGAGCTAGAAAGCTGAAATTTTTTATATGATCTATGACTCCTAAAACTGCTCGGGATATAAAATTTTCAAAATCCGCCCACAATTAAATAAAACAATTTTATTGAAAAACCAAAATTTAAGCAAGGGAGCTGAAATTTATAATATATACTCTCTAGGGGCCCTTTATGCTCATGTGTTAATTTTTTTTAAATCCGCCTACTGACACGCCCACAAATAAATAAAACATTTTATTGAAAAACCAAAGTTTGAGCTAGGGAGCGTTTTTTTAAAAAAGCTTTTTTTTTTTTGATAAAATCCTTTAAATTTTATATAACAAAATACGTAGAGCGTTCTTAATAATTCAACCATACTAAGACTTTTGTCACACCCACTTATGAGGGATAGGAATAAAAATAGGGTATCCAACAGTTCGCCCAAGCGGACTGTAGCCCGTCCCTATGTTTATACCCTATTCTAAGGGTATATTAATTTTGACGCATAGTTTGTAACATACCTTAATATTGCCCGTAGACCCCTAAAAGTTACTATATTTATGATCAGCATCGATAGTAATGTCGATCTAGCCATGTCCGTCCGTCCGTCCGTCCGTCGGCAAAAATTAGGCCTTTAAACCGGACCTAGAGAGCTGAAATTTTAACCATATACTCTCTAGGGTCCCGAAATAATCAAGTTTATGAATTTTTGAAATCCGCCCACAGACACGCCCACAAACTCAAAAAAACAAAATTTTGGAAAAAATCGAATTTTGAGCTAGAGAGCTGAAATTTTTTATATATGATCTATGGCCCATAAAACTGATTGGGACATAAAATTTTCAAAATCCGCCCACTGACACGCCCACAATTAAATAAAACAAATTTTGGGAAAAATTTAATTTTGAGCTAGAAAGCTGAAATTTTTTATATATGATCTATGGCCCATAAAACTGATTGGGACATAAAATTTTCAAAATCCGCCCACTGACACGCCCACAATTAAATAAAATATTTTTTTTGAAAAACCAAAATTTGAGCTAGGGAGCTGAAATTTTTAATATATACTCTCTAGGGGCCCTTTATGCTCATGTGTAAATATTTTCAAAATCCGCCTACTGACACGCCCACAATTATTTTTTTTTTATTTTTGAAAGTCCAAAGTTTGAGTTAGGGAGCTAAAATTTATAGTATATACTCTCTAGGTGCCCTTTATGCTCATACTTACATTTTTTTTAAATCCGCCTACTGACACGCCCACAATTAAATAAAACAATTTTATTGAAAAACCAAAGTTTGAGCTAGGGAGCGTTTTTATTTACAAAAGCTTAGTTTTTTCGATAAAATCCTTTAAATTTTTGTCACGCCCACTTATGAGATATAGAAATAAGAATAGGGTATCCAACAGTTCGCCCAAGCGGACTGTAGCCCGCCCCTTTGTTTTTATAATGTGTTTAGTGCGTCTAAAGGGATTTTTTTAGTACCCTTATCATGTATTTGCTACAGAGCGCGGGCGTTAAGGGAATTAAGATTAGAAGAAAAAGAGAGATGCCAATGAGATTTATCACGCGTTTTTGGATCCAAATGCAGTGGAGGGGTTGTGATCCTTTTAGTTGCGACTCCGCTTTCGCAGCGCGATGGGCTGAATGACGGCGGGTACTGAAAAATAGCATACACCTTTTCGATAGCTGTTAGGATGGTAGGAGTCACCAAAAATCCGTTAAGATATTTAATGTAAATACACACCAGTAATTTTAAAACAAGAAGTCCCTTTTTTCGGGCTTACCACGAAATCTAGAAAGCAATAATCCAGAAAACAAAAATCTCGAAAACAAAAATTTTGAATTGAAAAAATCTCGAAAAAAAAAAATCTCGAACGCATAATCTCACAATTCTCGCGAATTGTATCCATTGTCTCAAAAATTATTCATTCGAGATTATTTCCTACTTTTTAACATCCGCGATTGACTGACGGGAGTATTTAAAAAAAGAAAATCAAATTTTAAAAGTACTAGACGAAAAAGAATATAGGAGTTATGTGGGGAACCTTAGGAGTCTTGCGTACAGCTCGAGCTTATAACATAATAATTCATCCTATTTTGTTATAAAGGGTGGTTAAGTTGTAAGGGCCGATGTTAATAATAACAATATTTAGTTAGGGTATATTACACTGCGACCTATTGGTCTATTGTGTCCCCTTGCGTGTGCCTCGGAGAGGTTCATGCCCTCTTTCAGAGCCCTCTCTAGATACTTCTTAGTGAAGCGTGTCAAGGCATTGCTCTGTTTTATCCTTGGCAGGTCACACTTCTTAGAGCACAGCGTCCAGTCCAGTTTCTTTAATGAATCTGAGAATGAGCTGTGGGTCCATGGTTTGTATGTCCTTGTCTGTTATTTGGTGCCTGCCCAAATATTTCATCCTTTTGTGGGCCAGTGCCCAACAGGATTCCAGTATGTGGTCTGGAGTTTCGGCGGTTTCACTGCAGAATCTGCAGAGCCCGTCCTCCGATATGCCCATTTTCCTCAGGTGCTCCTTGAGTCTGCAGTGCCCCGTGAGGAGGCCTGTTAGGATTCTTAGGTTGTTTTTGTTAAGGCCGATACAAGCTTTGAATCTCTTTTGGTTGTAATTTCCTAAGAGTTTCTTTGCTTGCCTCAGACCTTGGAGGTTGAGAAAGGTTTTGGCCCTTGTTTCTTCCTCCAGTCTCCTGAACTCTTCGCGTATAGTGTGTTCTCCTATCCCGCAGAACGGTTCAGGTCCTATAAAGGGTTCCTCTGCCCCTTTTCTTGCCAGAGAGTCCGCTGCCTCATTGCCTGTAATGCCAACATGGCCAGGTACCCAGAAGATGGAAATTCAGTTATTCTTGCCTAATCTATTCAGTCCGTGTAGGCATTCCCACACGAGTTTTGACTTGATAACGTAGGCGTCAAGAGCCTTTATAGCTGCTTAGCTGTCAGACATTATTGCTATGTTGCAATTTCTGTAGTTTTTCTCGTCTATGGCACATATTTCTACCTGGAAGATGCTGGTACATTTGCCCATGGATTCGTAGTGCTTAGTTCCTGGCCCAAACACTCCTGCACCAGTTCCCTCCTCGGTCCTCGCGCCGTCCATGTACCACTTTGTTGTGTGGTTGCTCAGTCCATAAGTTATGGATTCATTGCTCCAATTCTCCTTATTGCTGGGCTTTATCTGGAAATTCTTCTTGAAGTTGAATTTCCTGATGCTGTCGTCCCTAGATATGCCAAGAAGTGGGAGTTTTTTGAGTAAGTCACCGTGTTCTTTCGAACCGATGCATTTCCCTCTCCCAATTCCCTCCTTTGCCATTCTTAGGATTGTTTTGTCTGCCTCGTTCATCACCATGATGTGTAGAGGGGTCAATTCCAATAACACCTCCATGGCTACGGTTGGGCAGCTACGCATTGCTCCGGTAATGCACAGGCACGCCAGTCTTTGCACTTTGCCGAGTGTTTCTCTTGTTGTGGCTAGACTGGTTCGTTTCGCCCATGCTACCGCTCCGTATGTGATCATTGATCTCACGATTGCAGTGTACATCCATCGCAGGCTGTTTGGGCTGCATCCTCATGCCTTCCCCGCTAGGCTCCTACATATCATAAGAGCGCGGGTGGTCTTCTTGGATATCTCCTCTGTATGTGTTCTCCAGAGGAGTTTACTATCTAGATGGAGTCCTAGATATTTTACTTCTTTGACTGGTATCAGTGTCGTGCCTGATAGGCTTTTTTTTTTTTTTTTTTGTCGGGATGAGTGAAACTTTCTGCACTGGAGCACTCAGACTCAATACTGGTCCATTGTACTGCCAGGCAGACACACCACATTTTACTGTGGGAATTTACTCGTTTTTCTAAGAAAAACGAGAAGGCGCTTCAATGATAAGGAGCTTAGGTTTACAGCACTCAACATATCCGCACCAAATACCTGCCACCTGATACGAGCAAAAGCAGGACAATCACAGACGAAATGTTCCGCAGTGTCGTCGCTTTCTCCACAGGCTTCGCAGTTGGTGGTGTCGCTTAGGCCTAGCACCTTAAGGTGTTTGGCAAAAGCGTAGTGTCCCGTAAGAACGCCAGTAGTCTGTCTGCAGTCTTTTCTGTTGAGAGACAACAAGAATGCCGCGGATTTCCCACAGACGTCGGGGAGCATTTGCTTAGTCTGTCTGCACCCTGGAGAGTCATGCCAACGGCGATTGTGTTCATAGGAAACCCAACCGTCAATGGAAGCCCTGACCGAGGACGCAGGCAGACAGATCGCTGGTTCAGGTCCTGAGAGGTCCCCCTCTGAGCCTTGTCTAGCCAGTTCATCGGAGATCTCATTTCCCGTGATCCCGTTATGACCCGGGACCCAGACAAGTTTAAGTGAATTCAGCCTTCCGACCGAATTCAGAGATATCTTGCATTCACGTACTATTTTGGAGGTAGTTAAGGGTTTGAGTAAGGCCTTAAGCGCAGCCTGACTGTCGCTACAGACGCAGATACTTCGCCCCCTCCACCTGTTCCTCGTAACATAGTCCATGGCCATTAGGATAGCATAAGTCTCTGTTTGGAAGACTGACGCATGTTTGCCTAACGGAAAGAAAAGTCTAACGCTATCGCTCTCCACGAAGACACCAGCACCAGATCCTTGATCGGTTTTGGAGCCATCCGTAAAGATTCGACTGCATTCCCTTCCAGGTTCAGAGTCCGGCCAGAGCCAGTCCTGGACGCGAGGAAAGTCGACCTCGTATTTGCGCTTTAGCCGAAGTTCCGGTATCATCGCATCAGACGGCATATCCATAAGACAGGAGTCGAAGGACAACCGTTGCGCAAGTTCATCAAAACTCCAGTGCGAGTTATACCAAAAGCCACCTCTTGTAAGACGTGAGATAGCCTTGATTGCACAGCCCATGATGTAAACATCAAGGGGCGGAATGTTCAATAGTGCATCTAGGCCGGAGCCAGGCGTGCTGGGGAAGGCCCCCGTGCAGCCGAGACATACCTGCCTTTGGAGTTTGGCAAAAGCAGCAGTGACGTATTTACGTGAAAGCTTATTCCACCAAACAACCGATGCGTATGTTATAAATGGTCTTATCATAGCCATAACATAGCGGCCACAATCCGCATCCGCAACCAACGTTCTATTCATTAGCATTGCTTTAATCCACAACACCAATGGTTCGTCTACTCCGTGTTGTCTGGCGGAGCTGCACATGCTATCAAAAGTCGCATTGTCAAAAGCACCCTCAATATCGATGAAAATGCCCATCGCGTATTCTTTTCTGTCAAGCGCGCCTTCAATTCTACCAACTAGATTTTGGAGCGCAGTCTCGCAGGATTTTCCGCGTTGATAGGCATGTTGCATCGGAGATAGTGGGTGCAATCGCAAAGCACCTTTGCGCACGTGAAGCTCGACCAGCCTTTCCAAGCTTTTCAGCAAGAAAGAAGTCAGACTGATTGGTCTGAAGCTCTTGGCGAGCGAGTAGTCACTTCTGCCAATTTTTGGTATGAATGCCACTCTAACTGTACGCCAGGGTGTTGGAATGTATGCCAGTGCTAGGACAGCGGTGAAGATTTTCTTCATAGTCGGTAGCAGCTGGTTTGTACATTGTTGCAGCATGGCTGGGTATATTCCGTCCGTACCAGGCGACTTGAAGCCGCCAAAAGACGCAAATGCGTATTTAATGGCCTCGTCCGTCACCACGGCCTTCGCAATATACCAGCTACGCCGAGTTGTTTGTCTTGGCTCACTCATAGTCTCGGTAATCGGGGCTGGTTGTGAACCAATTGTAATCTGGTTACCCGGAAAGTGAGACTCCAGCAGATAACTAAGAGTTTCCGCTTTCGTCTCAGTGAAGGTGCCATCAAGTTTTCTAAGTGAGTCCAGTTTGGCTGGTTTGCCCTTTTTCAGAACTTTAACCAACCTACTAGTTTCACCCAGCTTTTCAATCTTTTCGCAGAAATTCTTATAAGAAGCACTTTTCGATACCCGAATTAGCCTCTTATATTCCTTCTGCTTCGATCGGTAGAGATTCCAGTCTGTCTCCAAATCAGTCTTGAGTGACCTATTTAGAAGCTTTCTAGCTTCTCTACGAATTCTTTGCAGTTCCGAGCTCCACCAGGGAACCGGTGTTCTGCCAGGGGGTTTGCTTACTGGGCACGTCAGTTCAAAACAGCTAGTAATGGCACTATTCAGGTCTTGAACAGCTTCCTTTACCTTTTGTCTCGTCCTGAGTTTGGTTGGAGTTTTGAGAGTTTTCCCTAATTCCTCCCTGAAGCGTATCCAGTTGGTTTTTCTCGGATTCCTCCTCTCCTGCAAAGTTATGGCTTCGCATTCGATTTGGAATTCGATATATCTATGGTCTGAGAGGGACACCTCCGAAGAGACCCTCCAGTTAGTAACCACCTTAAAGTATCTATTTGATAAAGTTAGGTCGATCACTTCCTGTCTTCTTGACGTCACAAAAGTTGGTTGCGAGCCAACATTGTTGATAGTAAGATCAGATGATAGAATGAAATCCAGGAGATGGTTTCCTCGCATGATAGGCTAATGTCCTTAAGTCTTTGAAGTTGTCTTTTCCTTGTGAATGGTACTATCGTTGTTTTCGCCGGATTGATGTTAAGTCCGACAGTATGGCACCATTCCTTGGTTACTTTAAGCCCCCTTTGTATGATGTCCCCAAGGGTTTCTTCAAACTTGCCTCTGGCAATCAATACAATGTCATCGGCGTATACGCCTGACAGTTGATGCCGAGGTTGGTTAATTTTTCCAGCAGTTCGTCTACACCTAGGCTCCACATTAAGGGTGATAGTACCCCTCCTTGTGGACATCCTCTTGTTGTGTTTACTCTGATTGGATACTGTATTGTTAACTCCTTTCCTATCCAGGGATCGTTTAATCGCCTCATGTGAGGTGTTGTCAAATGCTCCCTCTATGTCTAGGAAAGCGCACAGTACTATTTCTTTTGCTTCCAAGGCACTTTGAATTATCTCCGTCAGCTGATATAGGGCGGTCTCCGTTGATCTGTCCGCTCTGTATGCATGCTGACGATGATGTAAGGGGGATGTGTTCAGTACAGCTTCCCTTAAATAATTGTCCACAACCTTTTCTGTCATCTTCAGAAGAAATGACGTAATGCTGATGGGTCTGTACGACTTTGACTATGTGGGTCTTTTCTCCCCGCTTTTGGTATAAACACAACCCTTGCTCGTCTCCATTGCATTGGTATGTGGCCCAAGGCAATACTGCTCCTTGTTATTTTTAGCAGGTGTAGTATTAGTACACCTTGCCCTTCTTGTAGTAGGGCGGGTATAATGTCGTCCACTCCGGCAGATTTAAAAGGCTGAAAGGAATTTATTGCCCATTTCAGTCGTCCCTCAGAACAGATGGTTGATGTTCTTTCCCAGGCTTCCCTTCGAGGTCTGATTGAAGTGGTATTGATTCCTGACTCAGTACTAGGCGAGCTGCCAGGAAAGTGAGTTTCTAGTAGCAATAGTGCCCTTTGATCCTCATCTTCCGTGAACTTGCCATCTGGTTTCTTCAGAGACATCGGCACTCCTCCTGACTTCGCAAGAGCTTTGTGTAGCCTTGCCGCAGGACAGTTTTCTTCGAACGCAGAGATGATGGCGTTTGTTATGCCTTCCACTGCGCTCTCTAGCTCTAGGGGGTGGCCCGGAGCCTTCCTTAAAACAAGGCGCCCCAGATTACTCTCTAGAGCAGTTCTATAGGTTTCGCAGTTGGTTTTCCTTGGGTTTCTTACTGGATTTCTCGTGATACTTGTGCTGTCCAGGTCGAATACTATTATTCGATGGTCAGACAATGGCGGCTCACTAGATACTGTCCAGTTGCTAATTAATTTACTTACGCTTGGGCTACCAAGGGGGGTACTTCGACCTAAAAGATCTTTTGTACCGTATGGGCCAGATAAGTTTAAACTAGTAGAATTTCCACTTTCGACAATTTTACCAGTAGAAGAATTCTTTATGTCCTCGGGGCTCATTTGCTCCCTGAAAAAGATCTTCTTTCTAATTCCATTAAGGGCTGAACATTCACATAAAATGTGTTCAGCTGACTCGTCCTCTTCAAGACAGAGTCGGCACTCAGGAGAGTCTGATATTCTCATTTTGTATAGATGATATCTTAAACCATGGTGACCAGTAAGGTAACCTACTAGGTTTTTGATATCATGCCTGCTTAGGTTTAGACAGTTGCTGGCATTTTTATTGAAGGGCCGAATGGCTCGTTTGGCCTGTCTTAGACCTGGGATGCTTTCCCAAAGATAGATACATTTTCTATGTTCCCAGCTTTTAATTGCTGCCGTTGCTGCTGATCTAGGAGTGCAGGAGAAAGGTTTGGGACCTATGAAAGGTGTTTCTGAACCTTTTCTGGCCAGTTCGTCGGCCTTCTCGTTACTTTCTACCCCGACATGGCCCGGAATCCACCATAATTTGGTCTTGTTTCTTATTCCGAGTGTTTGTAGGGTATTGAAGCAGTGCATGACTGATTTGGAGTCAATGGTATACGAGCTAAGGGCGTTTATAGCTGCTTGACTATCCATGAAAATATGAATGGTTGCACCTTTTATGCCAGATAAAATAATGTGGCTGGCGCATTCTTCAATGGCGTGGACCTCTGCTTAAAATACGCTGGGACTTTTTCCAATGGGTATCGTAAAGCGTTTGTGTGGTCCGTATATTCCCGCTCCTACCCCCGTTTCCATTTTAGAACCATCCGTATACCACTTTATGCCGTTATGGCTGTTTGGTAGGTTATTACTAACCCATGCTTCTCTCTTGGTTATCTCCGTGGGGAACCGTTTGTTGAAGCATAGTGTTTTTTGAATGCGGTCTGTGACCGCGCAGTTCATGTTAAGTTCTGGCAGTTCATCGAGAAGGGTCTTTAGTTCCGGATGATCATTAAGACTTATCTCGTTTAACTGTATTAGACTTATTGCGCTGCGGATCGCCACTTTTTGGATGTATATGTGGAGAGGTGTAATTCCTGTTATTGCCTCTATGGCAGCTGTTGGACAGGTTCGCATGGCTCCGGAGATACCAAGGCACGCAAGCCGTTGAACCTTTTTGAGTTTCTCTATTGCGACCTTTTGTATGGATTTTGTCCACCATACTATGGAGGCGTATGTTATAATGGGTCTTATCATCAGTGTGTAGATCCAGTGGACGATATTTGGAGAGATTCACCAGGTTCTGCCATATGTGCGATGACAGGCCCATAAAGCTCTATTAGCTTTAGTGATTTTGTTATTTATGTGAGAGTTCCAGTTAAGTCTCTTGTCTAGGATTACTCCAAGATACTTGACTTCGCCGGAGTACTCTACGACCGTGTCGTTTATTGTGATTAGGCCTAGGTCTAATTTCCTCCTTTTAGTGAAAGGAACGATGACGGCTTTACTGGGATTTATGGAAAGATTTTCCTTGATGCACCAGTCTATGGCTGTCTTTAGAGCATTTTTCATTTTTGATGTGACTCCATTTGAGTGTTTGCCCCTGACAATGATGACAATATCATCGGCGTACCCAATTGTAGTGTAGTCCAAATTGCTCATCTTGTGTAGCAGGTCATCGATGACCAATGACCACAAAAGGGGTGAAAGTACTCCCCCTTGTGGGCAGCCCCTTACGGCTGTTACTGATACTGAGGTCGATCCTGACGAGGCAGTTATTTTGCGACTTTCCAGCATCGCTTTGATCCATTTACTAGTTGGTTTGTCTATGTTTCTATGGTACAAAGCATTTGATATGGATTCATATCCAGTGTTGTCAAAAGCACCCTCTATGTCCAGAAAGGCACAAAGTGCGATCTCTTTGCAACGGTAGGCGTTTTTTATCTCTGTAGTTAGTCTTAACAGAGCGCCTTCCGTGGATTTGCCCTTTTGGTACGCATATTGGTGAGGGTGCAGAGGTATGCTTTTTGATATGCATTCTCTAATGTGGATGTCAATAATCCTTTCCATTGTTTTCAGAAAAAACGATGTCAGGCTTATCGGACGATATGATTTAGGTAATTCGCTCGGCTTGTTTCCCGGATTAGGTATGAATACTACGTTTACCTCCCTCCAGGTAACTGGTATATACCCCCAGTTGAAGCTGAACCTAAATAAGGCAATCATGGATGGTAATAAAAATTCTATTCCATTTTGAATGAGGGCTGGAAAAATACCGTCTGTTCCTGATGCCTTGAATGGTTTGAATGAGTTAATTGCCCATTTAACCTTATCCGGATTAAAAAGTTTTCCGGATAAACTATTAATTCTGCTGAGGTTTCTTGGATTTGAGACCACCGCTATATGGTCATCTGTAATGACCATCGTGTGAGACCCTGGGAAGTGAGCCTGAAGCAAAGTTTTCAGCGTTTCTTCCCGGTCGCGTGTGATTGAACCATCTGATTTGATTAACAATCCCATGCTTTTTTCTTGATCCCTTGACAGAGCCCTTTGGAGGCGTGCCACCTCTGGAAGTTTTTCGATCTTCTCACAGTTTGCACGCCATAACGCTCTTTTGGATCTGCGCAACTCTAAGTTGTATATGGTCAGCATGGATTTATATTGTTCCCATGTGCCGGTGCGTTTGGCTTTGTTAAAAAGCTTTCTCACTCTCTTTCGAATAGACTCAAGGTTGTCGTTCCACCATGGTACGCACCTTTTAACCACGGTTCTTTTAACCTTGCAACTATTTTTGAATGAGGTAAGAATAATATCATTTATTTGACATTGCGCAGCATCTCCATCATTTATTGTTAATGGTGCTTCTGGCAGCATGTCAGATCTGACCGCAAGATTTTCGCGGTAAGTTCTCCAATTAGTCAGTCTGTTGTCACTGACGCGTGTTCGGCATTGCATCTTATCTCGAATCGGATGTGCATATGATCCGATAGAGATGCCTCGCCCGACACATGCCAGCCCTCTATAATATCCTTCATAAAAGGAGATGAGATAGTAAGGTCTAAAACTTCTTCTATTATGGAATTTCTAAACGTGGGTCTATTTCCCTTGTTTAGAAAGACGAGGTTATTGCTATATAGATATTCTAATAACGACTCACCTCTGTTGTTTGTATCTCGGCTGCCCCAGATGGTGTTATGTGCGTTTGCGTCGCAGCCGATTAGGATATGTACTTTCTGGTCCTCACAGTACCGGACAAGTTCCTGTACTGGTAAGGGAGGCACTACATCCGTGTCTCCAGCAAAGTACGCCGATGCGCATACAAATTTATGCAGCTCTCGGCCTTTGTGGCGCTCTATTAGGACCTCCACCAGGCCCCTAGTTATGAAACCTGGAATGAGAGGAAATTTTATATCTTTCTTAATAGTGATAGCCGCCCTTGGTCTGAAAGGACCTTTGGCTAAAATTAGCTCTCTGTGTTTACAATTTAATCCGGATATCTTACCATTGGTTGCCCATGGTTCCTGGATTAGTCCAATAGCAATGTTCCCTTCGGCACAACGCTGAGACGGGTGGTCATCATTTGCTCTGTATTCAGGGTTTCGTACTCTATTGGGCTTGTTGTCACCTCTCCTACGTACGATACCCTGTTGAGGAAGACCACTTTGTCTGCCTCTAGGACTTTTGTTTTTATGTCCTTCTTGTGCCAGTGCTTTTTGTTTCTTACCTATTTAAAGAGTTTAAACTTAAAGAAAATTCATTACATATTTAGTTTATTCAGCAATTTATTTTTTTCGGTAAATTAACAACAACAAATCAATATTTAACAAAAAAAAAAAACATTATAAAAAATTTTAAAAATTCCAATAGTAAATAAGGTGCCGTGAAATAACGCCGAGTAAAATAACGCCGAATTATGAAAGCGAAATAACGCCGAATTTCCATGTACGGTCTTATTTACTTTGCCAAAATGAAATAAAGCCGAATCGGCCTTGTTTCGCTTTTAATTTATTTACACAATCAGATAAAGATTCCTAACCGCTTTCAGATTTGCACCCCTGAAAACCTCGCCCCTACTCCAAATCAAACAGTGACCCCAAGCAGGGGAGTTGCAGGCATTGCACTGTTTATGGGATGAGTTGCGAAATCTCAAGTAGAATAAAGTCGATGTCCGAAATCTTATTTGATATTATTACTCTTTTGTTCTACTAACTAATTGGAAATAAAGTAGAGAATAGAAAATGGTGAATTTCGACATTACTTCCGATTTCTTATGGAAATAAAGTCGATCGACATTATTTCCATCTACTTTATTTCACGGCACCGGTAAATAAATCCATCGATTTCGATTTGAATATTTCCTTTGTTTGTAATGATTTCATTTGCTTTCATTTTAATTGTTTTTATTTGCACTCGCGTGGGCAGCTTGCTAGTGAATCGTGGATGTTAAAAAGAGTATCTCGAATGAATATATTAATTTTTGAGACAATGGTTACAATTCGCGCGCGCGGATTGTAACCATTGTCTCAAAAATTAATATATTCATTCGAGATTTTTGTATTTCGAGATTATGCTTTCGAGATTTTTTTTCGAGATTTTCTCAATTCTAGATTTTTGTTTTCGATATTTTTACTTTCGAGATTTTTGTTTTCTAGATTATTGCTTTCGAGATTTCGTGGTAAACCCGATTTTTGCATTTTAGATTAAAAATTTAGTTTTTTTCGAGATTGTTTGCTTTCGAGATTTTTGTCATTCGAGATTACGTCATGATCCCCTTTTTTCGATTTCGACACGTGCTTCCTCCTGTTATGTTTTATTGTTTGATCGCCCTTTTACGACAATCTCCAGTCGTGTCAACCATCGGATTCTCAAATGCACACGTGCTAGATTTTAAGTACCTAAGTAAAATGTGTCGCCAGCGGTCAGATGAAATGAAAACGATCAAACTACAACGTTTCAAAAATACCAGTCTCTGTCTGTCTCCGTAGATATGATAGCGATACGAATCGCCAAAACAATGTATTTCGATCGCTTACATTTTACGTGATCTGGCCCCAGGTTTAACTGAATATTTAACATTGTTGAAACCCCCTTTACGATAGGCGCTGTTTTTTTTTTATAAAATAATAGAACGAAATTGGTAGTCAAATTTAATCTGCTCGAAAACTCGTTAAACACAAGGAAACGTACAATTTGACTTTTATTTAATTTGTTTATGGCAAATTTCGAATAAAACATAGGGACGGGCTACAGTCCGCTTGGGCGAACTATTGGATACCCTATTCTTATTCCTATCCCTCATAAGTGGGCGTGACAAAAGTCTAAGTATGGTTGAATTGTTAAGAACGCTCTACATATTTTGTTATATAACATTTAAAGGATTTTATCAAAAAAAACGAACCCTAGCTCAAACTTGGGTGTTTCAATAAAATTGTTTTGTTTAATTGTAATTACACATGAGCATAAAGGGCCCATAGAGAGTATATATTATAAATTTCAGCTCCCTAGCTCAAACTTTGGATTTTCAGAAAAATTGATTTATTTATTTGTGGGCGTGTCAGTGGGCGGATTTTGAAAATTTTTTATCCCGAGCAGTTTTAGGAGTCATAGATCATATGTAAAAAAATTCAGCTTTCTAGCTCAAAATTCGATTTTTTCCAAAATTTTGTTTTTTTGAGTTTGTGCGTGTCTGTGGGCGGATTTCAAAAATTCGTAAACTTGATTATTTCGGGACCCTGGAGAGTATATGGTTAAAATTTCAGCTCTCTAGGTCCAGTTTAAAGGCCTAATTTTTGCCGACAGACGGACGGACGGACATGGCTAGATCGACATTACTATCGATGCTGATCATAAATATAGTAACTTTTAGGGGTCTACGGGCAATATTAAGGTATGTTACAAACTATGCGTCAAAATGAATATACCCTTAGAATAGGGTATAAAAATAAGCTGTCCAGCTTAGTCATGCTGATCAAGCAGATCTATACAGGTCATAAGTGACGAATTAAAGCGTCTTTTGTTATAAAACAGTTTTCATATGTGTTTTGTTAAGAATGATTCACTTCTAATTTTAAAGACAGTAATTTGGGTTCCAAATAAAGAGACTTTCTAAGTAGGTAGGTTCCTACTACCTACTTTAATTTCTACAGTCTATTATTTTCAATCACGTTTAAATTTATTTACTATGTTGCAAAAATAGAATCAAAAATTAAACGGCTCTAAACACTACAAGTAACTTTGTTTTTTAAGATAATTATAAAGATGCCTATTAATACATACATAAATACATATGAGGCCTTAACGGCCCATGCAGGGCCTAGAACCTAGCTTCTCTAACCACTTTCATGCGGACTGGAGACGACCTACAGTTTTACCCCGAATCCGAACGGCAAATTTGAGAAGCTTCTCATGATAATTTGATACTCTTGGATGTTTGTCAGACGTTCGCAAGAGGTGCCAACAACACGCGGTATTCCCTAGTGGTCCCCCATCTAAGTATAATGCCTATTAATAATTGATCTAAAAAAACCTTTAAACAAAAAATTAATTTTTAATGCAATGCACGCGCAAATAGTGCACTATCCCAACAAAAGCAAACGATAGACACCTTAAAACAGAATAAAAACAAAAAAAAAATCGCACACCGACAGTCTTAGTACACTCAATTATCACTATTATAGTTCAACGTAAATTAGTCACTTTCAGACTATCAGAACGTGCGGAACTATTGAATCGTTGATCTTCTGCAGTAAGAAAATGAGGCATTCGATCAGCTGCTGCCGGCGTATTTAGAAGCGTTTAAATTTTAAATCGAACAGTTTATGCAATTATTTTGAAAACAAATCTGACAGCCTTTTGTTAATAAATTCCGGCACGACGATTCAGAGTCCATACTCAGACTACGAGTACGTCTCAATAGTTTTGCCTTGTTTTTTCGTTCATTTTTAAAAGGTTATCTACCGATTCGCCACTGATATCTTTAATTAGAGTCCTTACACTTCCATACACAGTAAAAAAAATAATCAATCCAAAAGGTACTTTCAAGTTAAATACTGTCGTTTTAATTTAAAAAAAAAAATATTCGGGTTGCGTAATGGCAAATTTGTTTTTGTGTGTCGCTAAAAGTTTTTGAATGTGAATCATCTGTGAGTGAAAATGAATTAAATCGAGTGTACGTGAATTTCAAGTGTCTGCGCAGTTCTCTCATGATAAGTGAAATATCGTTAATACATTGCTCGATCAACAGTGAGATCTAATAGAGCAAGGTCATATCTGCAACCTTTCGCTGCATGGCGTTATGGTCTGAAGATTTGTTTCACACTTGTTCATTTAAGAATAAAGCCATTTAAGGCACAGAACTAGATCACAGATATGACGTATCAAAGAAGCTTTGCTTCAATAGCCTATCTCCTATCTGTGGAGTATAGGTGCAATATGAGAACGAAGTGCATAACAATTTGAAGAACCGCTTTTTTAATACTATGGCTTCTTCTTAGAAAGATTAGCTTACTTGGAGAATCGCAGTTGTAATTGGATTTGATTCCAGATGCAATCTTTATATCTGTGAAATTGCTATGGGCATGTCTAGATTTTTATATTTAATAACATCACGATCTATCTTATATGCGCATACATATCAGTAAAACGGACAATTGAAGCTTTGTGCATAATTCTGAAAGAAGTAATTGTTGTTAAATTTGACTTTAAAATGTGCTATTTGTGTGAATTCTGCTTTGAGATCTATGAAGTGCGATCGGAGCTGATTTTCAACAGCAATAAATTATAGGGACGGGTAGCATTGTATAAATGTAGTATGAGATAATTAGGTGGATTGTGTGAATTTAAATGTGATTTAATAAATGTTTTGAACTTTCGAATAAATCAACCTTAGGCATAAAAAACCCATACAGCGCCTAATACCTAGATTCTCCAAACTTGTTCGTGTGCAATGTTATATGTTTGCCACAAATGAAAGGGACTTTCAAAGTTTCGCCAATTTTGAAGGCTTTCGCAAGTGGCGGGACAGAGACAAGCTTTTAGGTGTTCATCTTCTACTTTTCCTTAGCGACGAGTTTATGATCTGGACTAAAGGGATTATGATGATAACAGGGCTAGAAACTGCATGCAAGTTCATTTTTTTCCTTGAGAAAAACTTTAGAGCAGAAAAATGTATTATGTTTACGAATCATGAAATAGAAATTAAAGTGAAATGAAAAAAATCAGTTTCAAAGAAATGCACACGGACCACACACTGCCAAGTGTGTAATTTTATTTGAAATTATTATTTTTTGTTTACCGTAATTGTTCGGTGTTGTATTGTATTTTCATCATAAAAATAATAGAAGGAATATATTATTTAAGAGTGTATAACTGCAGACTTATATGAACTACGATTTACTGGAACAATCTGTTAACTGAAATAAAAAACTTATTAAGGGGCAACTGAAACCGGCTTTATTAAAAAAATCGGCTTACTGAAAGAATTCTAACTACAGAAATTGGGTAAGATTCAGATTTCCTTGGACTTTAAGGTTGGGCATTGGAAACCCCAAAAACCAGACCCCGCAAGACCTTCAAAGGTGAAATTAAATGACAGGTAGTTCTTAGAATATAATACAGAGAACAAAATCAAAAATGATTTTTTTTACAATAAGTGGTCTGGTCGTTGAATTCTGCCCATATCAAAAAAAAAGATAAATGTTTGTGGTGAATTTTCAGCCTCTAGGTTATCCTTGTCGCATTTTCAATTACTGTGTTATTCTCCATTTTGCACCCGCCAAGATCCAAGAGGATAACAAGCCTTTCTGCTGTCGCTACCTTTGCCACATCGCACCATCACTCTGGCTCTATCCTCGAGATTAATCCTCAGGTGCCCAACGTTCAGCAGTAAACTTTTTAAAAAATTTAAGACTGGACAAATTTAAACAACGCTAGGCAATAAAAGAACTTAATTATTGAAGATTTTACAAATTGTAGGTATGTTAGATAAAATATTTGGCAAGTTTTCTTTACACTAACAACAATTTTGAATTTTTGAAAACTTATATTTACATATTTTGTGTGATTGTATTCGTTCGAAAATCCCTCGTTCGGAAGGGAAACTTTAAACTCCTTTTCAAGGGGTATTATGATTTTGACTCATTGTTTGTAACATACCTTAATATTGCTAGCAGACACTTTAAACTGACTATATTTGTGATCAGAATCCACAGCTATGTCAATCCGTCCGTTGCAAATTTTGTGGTCCTAAATTTCGCGCTAGAAACCTGAAATTTGTTACATAAACTATAAAGTGGACCGAAATATTCAATTTTGAATATTTTACAAATCGGTCTACTAATACGCCCACTATTTAATAAAAAACCTGCTTCTATTTAGCGGTTGTACAGAAACATTGATTGATATTGCCTTTTTGACGTGGTTCGCAGGATCTCTCCTTTGAGCATGACAGTACCAAAACATAGGTACCTTACCTATTATATTTTGATGTGCGATCGAAAGTCGTGCAGCGGATTAGCGGGGTTTTCACACGTTTCGCGACACCACATGCACATCATGCATATTTATTTATTTGCAGATTTGTAAGCATTACATCTTTGAACAAATTATTGCTTGTGCCCCGACGATATGACATAGTCTTAAACACTGAAATGAGGGCGGATACGGTCACGAAGGATAGCAAAGGGAAAAGCAAACGATCAGAGAAGCCGTGTAGTTCAATATATGTTTATAACTCTCGCCTTACTGCCGGCATAATTTATGATTGTGGATAGGAAAACTTAAATAAATATCATGAGGATGGGCGATAGTTACAAACACGGCCATGTGTGCGGATACGTAAGCGAAAGGATATGAAAGGGAAAAGCCAATAATTGTTAGAGTAGCTAGGTAGTTTACTAATTTTTATCCCTCGTCTTGCTGATTTGCCCAAAACCCACATTTGGAATGCTACATTTTCATGTGGTCGAAAATGGTTAGGACTCTTGGAAATGCTCGCAAATCGTCCCAAACAATTTGCATGAGAGGTCAGACGATTTTCCAAAAATCCCAAATTGATACCAAGGACTCCAAATCGGGACGTACAAATGACGTTAGACTTTCAGATATTTGCGACTTCCGAAGAGGTTTCATTTTGATTTGACCACAAAACGTTTCTTTTATGAAATATGAAGCATTTCATTTACATATGTGAAGAATGTTTTTTATGTGCCTAATTCCAGAAACCGACATGGAATCGACAAACTTACTATTTTGGGGACATGGCAGTTCGAGCGGCAACTATAAAAGTTGTTCTTGTGTGACTTTACTCTTATTACTGGGCGAGAAAGTTCGTCACGAAGACTAAGAAAACTTTTATCTTTTCAGTCTCTGTCAGCGAAATTTTACCATTTTTTGTAGTGAATTTTGAAAATGTCAGTACCTACTTTGTTAACGCGTATCGTTTTGACAGAGATTGCAATAAAGCGGACTACTTAAAATTATACCTCTGTTTGGAGATCCCTATATATAAATGTCGAAATTCCAATTGGATAAGATTTAGTGAAATCACTTTCATTTTGTTTATTGTACTACAACGCAAAAATCTTATTGGTAGCTATATTCACTTTAACTCATAGGCCCTAACATGCCTTAAAATTGATCGTAGACCCCTTAAGAGAAACAATATTTGTGATCAGCTTCGAAAGCTATGTCGATCTTGCCATATCCGTCTGTCGTCAATTTTGGAAAAATGGGATAGCCCGTCCGTCAGTGGGGTTCGCCGGTTCGACCTCAAAAAATAACGACTGTTCTTCCGATTTTGAGTCACTTCGTCACTGAGGGCATTTGTGTGATCCAAGAGACGTCCCCTATTTAAGAAAAAATATTCATTAAAATGGTTTTTAAACATAGGGACGGGCTACAGTCCGCTTCGGCCAACTGTTATACCTCTGTTTACCCTATTCTTATTCCTATCAATCATAAGTGGACGTGAAAAAGTCTAAGTATGATTGAATTGTTAAGAACGCTCTACATATTTTTTTATATAACATTTCAAGGATTTTAATGAAAAAAACGAACCTTTTAAAAAAAAAACTATATCTAGCTCAAACTTTGGTTTTTCAATAAAATGTGGACGGATTTTAAAAATTTTATCTCCCGAGCAATTTTACGAGTCATAGATCTTATATAAAAAATGTCAGCCTTCTAGCTCAAAATTCGATTTTATAAATTTGTTTTTTTTTTTTGAGTTTGTGAGCCTGTGATCGGATTTCAAAAATTCTTAGACTTAATTATTTCGGGCCCCTAGAGAGTATATGGTTAAAATTTCAGCTCTCAGGTCGAGTTTAAGGCCTAATTTTTGCCAACAGACGAACGGACGGACGGATGGACAGACGGACATGGCTAGATCGACATTACTATCGATGCTGATCATAAATATAGTAACTTTTAGGGGTCTACGGGCAATATTAAGGTATGTTACAAACTATGCGTCAAAATTAATATACCCTTAGAATAGGGTATAAACATATTAAAATCAACTGCACGAGGCTGGCACGCTTTCTTAAATGAAAGAAGAAACAATTAACTGGCACAATACGATCAAAAGACGACGAAACATGTTGTTCATAATTATGTATGGATACACATCCGCATTACAGATAAATAAGTTGTTCAGGAGGAAAGATCACAATGATATTCCTTGTGTTCGAATCTCCCAGACAGCAGAGAACAGACAGACAGTACTGACTGCTGGAATAAGTCCAGAAAGTGTCGCTTCAAACGACGATTTTTTCGTGGTCGAGGACCCACAGGAGAAAGTGGATTTGCTGGGCGCTTGTTTCGAGGCCGTGTATACGGTGAACAATCCTGTTCGCCGTAACCACGACATTGAGAATAGGGCTCTAGTGAGCCACTTCTAGCTGCGCACCGAACTTGAGAATTGGCGATCTGAGAATAACGGATTCACCGTATTCACTGATGAAAACCATGCTAATGCAGTTGTCGCCAATGGCCGAGATGCACCGCACTTGTTCGTGTCGATGGATGATCTTCTGTGCATCTTCGAGTCGCTAAAGAATAAAAAGTCGGCGGGGATGGATGGTGTCCCAAACGTCGTATTGAGACACCTGCCTTTGGAGGCTGTAGATATTTTCACCACGCTGTTTAACAATGCGCTGAATAATGCACATTATCCGGCGCATTGGAAGGTAGCTGTGGTACACCCTATCCCGAAAAAATGTAAAGATAGGACGAACCCTGCCAATCTCCGGTCAATTAGCTCGCTTCCGAATATTAGCAAGGTCTTTGAAAAAGTTGTCAATAGAGCCCTGTTAAAGTGGGTCGAGGACAATAACATAATTCCGGAAAACCAGTTTGGTTTCAGGGCGAGGCATGACACTATTCATGCCGCGTCGAAACTGGTTTCCGACATTCAGTGGAATAAATGCAAGAACCAATGCACGGGTGCTTGTCTGGTTGATTTTGAGAAGGCTTTCGACACCGTATGGTTAGAGGGACTTTTCTACAAGTTGACCAGGCGGGGGATGCACAAACCTTTGCTATATGTAATTTATAATATGCTTATGGGAAAGAAGTTCGTTGTCAAATGTGGCAACGTGACTTCGAGCAGAGTCTTTGAAATTAAAAACGGTTTACTGCAGCGGGCGGTCAATTCTCCGATCCTGTTTAACATTTACACGAGTGATCTGGTGGGTTCACTCAGACATGCTATAGCGTATGCCGACGATTTGGTGGCATACAGGTCAGGTCCTAAAATCGAGGTCATTAACATTCTTTTGCAGCGTGACTTCGATCAAATTAAGCGATATTGCGCTGACTGGAAGTTGAAAATCAACTTTCAGAAGACGGAAACAATCTTGTTCAGAACTCCATTGGCTGGGGCCTCTAGGGATACCAGAAAAAACTGGAAGAAATTGGCCATTATTGGACAAAATGGGCAGCCATTGGCGGTGAGAAGCGCAGTTAGATATCTAGGTATCTGGCTTGACCAGTATCTATATTTCGATAGACATATAGTTGCTTGTCTTGCTGGGGCCAAGAAGGCTTATGCTCTGACAAGGAGACTGTTTCATAGCAGTCAACTTGACTCCAGAGTGAAGGTCATTTGCTACGTGGCCCTTATAAGGCCGATAATCGCTTATGGTTGTCCATTATGGTTTAATATAGCGCCTAGCTATATGGAAAAGATTCGGGTTTTGGAGAGACAATGTCTTAGGACCTGTCTCCGGTTGTTCCGAACGCCTGAATCCAACTATATAAAATATTATCCCAACAAGGTCCTATACGATGGGGCTCAGTTGAATAGGATTGACAATTTCCTCATTAAGGTGACTCGAAGGCACGTTGCAAGGGCGATGGCCAGCGACAATAGTCTGATCTTTGGGGCTTACTACCCCAATGAAATGTACATAGAGAGTACGCTCCGGTCTGGCTTTATCCCGCCAGAGGCATTTATCCATATTGATGCAAAAGGGCTGGTACAGACGAGGGATGGTATCCCGGTATTATACCACCGCTACCGCAGTGCGAGAGATAAGCGGCTCATCCGCGGCGAGGACGTCGCCAATGCTCATGAGCTCCTCCGTTTTAGTACCGCAATAGCGGAGAGGGATAAATTCGATACAGAAAAGCAATTTGCCGAATTTTGGTGGCTTTTTGAGGGTGGAGGGTTCAACATGCCCTCCCAAGACGGTGCGTTACTCTAGGTAACATCCTCTTAGTTTGTAAGATAGATTAAGTTAGCTAGGGCGTTTCTGGGAGGGGCCGGGCTCGCCAACTTGTGGTGGTGCTTCCGGGAGGTGATTGATTCTGTAAGGCATCAGTCAGCTCACGGCGGCGCATGTGCACGTTGACGACTGCCAGGCGCTCGGAAAGCAATTGGGATTTTGACCACTTGTTTCGTAATGCAACGAGTGCTCAGAATCCTAATTATAGTTAGAATATGTTAAGTAGTTTAAGTAAGTAGAGTAGGTAGTTTGTAATTTGTTTTTTTATATAAAAATATAAAATTTGATAAAGATGCCGAGTTTTCTTAAAAATTTTCTCGATGAAAACATAATATGTAAGATTAGTTCGTAAAATAGTTTTTAGGCCGAAAGGCAATAATTATAAGATAGAGTTAAGTTTAGGGTGTCCGCATAAGGATCAATAATCTAGAATAAGTATCCTGTTAATTTTAAGTTAGATTTACTCATTTTTGTCTAGTATATAAGTTGATATAAGCTAATAATTAATAAAAATGAATTTAAAAGTAAAAGTATACACATCCGCATTCTTTGGGACCAAGAACAACAATACGGACTGCATGGAACAAGAATAGACGTGAAAATAATGAGCAGTTGTAAAAACGTTTGTTATATCGGAAAGCAAATTTGTGTCGACGTTCGCCATTTAGAGATGTCAATGTTATTTTAGTAAGCGTCCGTTATATCGAAAATTCGCTATATCGGCATTCGTTATACTGGACGTCTACTATAAATTAGGACAGAGCGCTCTTGTGCGGGGAAAAAATTGAATCGGAATATGAAAATTATACATATCCCCCAAAAAGTTGACTTTGGATTTTTTTAATTTTTAATATCACCGCCAGGGGTCACGCATCGCAATTCAAAATTAGAAAAAAAATTAAATGGTTATATTAAAAAAATACAATCCACAGAAGTTATATTGGGCCTTTGTTTGCATTTTAATAATTAAAATTTGCTTTTTAAATTTACTTTTTAAATTTCCTTTTTTTATTTAGAATTTTAATCTTCCTTTGACATTTTGGCTTAGATGTAGTTCCATAAATCTTCTCAAATAGGTGTCTTAGAGGTAGTTCATTTGCATGGAGCAGGCAAAGGTTGATTTTCACCTATCTACTAATTTTATTTCTGTCTGCAATATTTGACTGAAACATAATCTGTCAAATCTGTTACAATTGTTGCAGTTGCTCTATTAGATATTTTTCTGCTACATTCGCAACGTAAGGGATCATCGATTTAACCCACAATAAGGTGCATTCTCTAACCATGGTTTTTTCTGTGACATTGACACCACAGATGCTGTGTCGGATTAGTTCAATTATATATCGTCAGGTTCAGTGTTGACTTTAATCTGTGAGTGGCTTGTGGTAGGCTCATTTCGGTTATTATTCATTTGTAGTTCTAATTTATCTTGCAGACAATTTAACTAGAGTTGTTCATCTTCGGACGCGAAATTATAGTGGCAACGTATGATAGTTTTCTCCTAATTCTTCAGAGCCTACTCGACCGTAAATCATGTCTTTTATACAAAAACTTTATTATATTATTAACTGTGTTATTGGGCGAAATGTAAACGACTACCTCTTGACTACTCATCTCTACACTATTCAACATATCTACACTCATCGCTTTCTGACTGAGATATATATAATATTTCATGCAGTGGCTATGAAAGGAAGAGAGAACGAAAATGTGCGCGCGCACTGCTCTCTCTTGTCCTACAATGTGATACAGACAATAGGCCTGCTCTGTGTTTAAGGTATACGAAACGTAAATGGCTATGAGAGAAAGAGAGAAAGAAAATGTGTGCTCGCACCTCTCTCTCTTGCCCCTACAGTAATATAGGTTAGGTAAGTCTCTCTCTCTTTCTATCTTCACTAACTTATATCTCCCTCTCAACTTCCGTTCGCCTTGCCCGATCACACTTTTCGAAACGCTCTCGTCACGCATACTTCCCAAGTCAAGCGTGCGTAAAGAAGTTTTACTTCAAAAAGTCTAGCGGCAGTCACACGATCTCAGCAGCCAATAGACGGGTCCGTTTCTCAAGATAACACGTTCACCGAACTGAGACTTCAATAACTCGATTGCTGCACCCGCTGTGTGGCTTGTGGCACCGTCTTGTTGAAACCACACATCACTGATGTCCAATTCATGCAATTGCTCGAAGAAATAACGTTACAACATGTCTCTGTAGCGAATACTATTTACGGTAACGTGACAGTCAATTTCATCGACCAACAAAAATGGCCCAATGACGCCACCGGCATGAAAGCCGCACCAAACAGTTTTACTTTTTGCGGATAAAGTTCTGTTCCATGAAGCACATGAAATCATGTCCAGATTCCAATTCGAGAACTTATGTCGCTTCATATGATTAAATGGCTTTAGTTCTTGAGTCAGCGTGATCTTGTAAGGGTGTATGCCAAGATCCTTACGCGAAATTCGCCATAATGTGGTCTGGGAGAGGCCCAATTCTTGAGAACGCCGTGAAATTGACTGATTTCGCTGGTTTGCGACGGACGCCTCTACCGCAGTAATATTCTTCACACTTCGGGCTTAACGTTCTCTCACTCGCACGACAACATCAAGCAGCGAATATTCTGACTCAAATTTGTTCACTAGACTATGAATTGCTTGTCTACTGGGACAAGAATTACGGCCGAAAATTTGCGTTAACGCTCTTAAAGTTGCAACCACAGACTCGGAATTTGGGTAGTAAATTTTAATTAACGGTGTTCCTTTGTGTAGTTTACCATTATGAAAATTTTACTGAATATTTTGACATTGTAAGTTCCGTAATCGGTTTAAGGGTGCGTTCACACTGAACTTTTGAAGTTGTCAAATCTCGCTAATTAAAGACCACAACTTTTGCGGGAGTATGTTTTTGATATACCAAATTTGATGCTTTCAGTCCGCTCTAATATACAAAGTCCACTGCCAATTTCAACATTACGTGGCATTCCTGGCTCAAAACTAGATTTTTTCGATAAATTTGATTTATTTTTGACATTGTGGGCGAATTTTTAAAATTCTTAAACATGATTATTTCGGGACCCTAAAGACTAAATGGTTACAGTTTCAGATTTCTAGTTCCAGTTTAAAGGCCTTGTTTTAACTTTTTGGGGTCTACGGGAATACTAAGGTATCTTACAAACTATGAGTCAAAATGAATATACCCTTAGAATAGGGTATACAAAGGTTGCATTAACTATGCGATTTAAATGTTAGTTTTCAGCTTCAAATAGATATTGCAATTGATAAAGTTTACAGACTTTGGAATGGGTAGCGTATGCCAGGGAATACTATGAACAAAAATTAGATTCAATGGAATATCTATTCGGTCATGTAACATTTATTAATTTGGTGTAATTGAAAAAAAAATATATTGTTCATGGTCCTACTCTAGGGTATCTATTAATATTGTAAAGCTCCTCCCTAACTGGTTTTCTCTCAATTTTCGGCGGAAGTTTCCGATTAAAATTTATTCTCACGCAACCGTGATTATAGTATGCAGTCGAACCACCCCACTAAACCTATGTTCGCGTTACCCGAAATTACTGTTGTTTAATTGGCGGCACGAAATTTCTTTTGTGGACCCAATCACTGAATTATCCGCCGCATAGTACAGAGTTTGAGATTGTTTTCTATTCCAAACAATACCAAGAATGAAATACATATTTAAACGTCAAGAATTGTCTTTGATAATTGACAATCTAATGCACGAACACAGAATAGTGTAGACTTTTCTCACAATAACTTGTTTCCATCGTAACCATAATTTCATTAAACTGACAGTACCCACAGTAATTCATTTATTCTTAAAATAATCCCAGCATTCGTTTAGGTAATTGAACTACGCTCTTGCACCGAAGATAATGAAAGTTGCAACTTTAACATTGATCGTGGCCTTGCTCCATTGCACGATCTCGTTAACCTATGGATCGAAGATACTTGCTCTTATACCACATCCCGGCAAGAGTCACTTTGACTTTTTTCGCCCATTACTTAGAGGATTGGCTGAGGCTGGCCACGATGTGACCGTGATAAGTTATTTTCCAAATAAAGAACCCATTGCTAACTATACGGATAAGGCGCTCTCCGGAATGCCTATTATTGCGAATAACATCGACTTGAAGGTAGGTACATTTAATATTTGACAAATATTGTACATTATTCACATTCTTTCATTGCAAGTAGGTATTTCAGGATGAACAGGATATGTTCGTTTTTAAAGTTCCAACATTTTTTATGCTGAACGGATGGGGACTAGAAGGCTGTGAAGCTGCTTTTAACTCAAAGCCTATTAAAGATCTCATCAAAATGAAGCCCCACTACGATGTGATCATTATTGAACAATTTAGCAATGACTGCATGATGGCAGTGGCACACGTGTTGCGAGCTCCTGTGGTGGCATTGAGCAGTTGTGCCATTATGCCGTGGCACTATAAAAGAATGGGCAGTCCATTTATCCCTTCCTTTATGCCTGTTAATATTCTGCCCCATACCGATGAAATGAGTTTCTTTGGGCGGTTAAATAACCTCTTTCATTATCAAGCAATGAACTTTTTATACGAGTAAGTGATACTTTTGGCTCTTTTAAGAAATATGTCCTTATTATTTGAGTCCTTTTCAGTCAAATCACACAGAAAGCAACCAATAAAATGATAAAGAAATACTTGGGCGATTCAATTCCTCCAATTGAAGAGCTTGTGCTTAATACAAGTGCAATGCTAATCAACCAACACTATTCACTAACTGGCTCAATGCCCTACGCTCCTGGAATTGTAGAGATCGGTGGATTGCATATACAAGATCCAACTCCACTAGATCCAGTAAGTTCTTGTACATGTACTTTAATCAAATTGAATCAATTTAAATTTTTAATTTACAGGAGTTGCAAGCTTTATTGGACGGCGCGAAGAAAGGTGTCATTTATATCAGTTGGGGATCGATGATTCGTCCTGAAACGTTATCAGCTGATAGGAGAGATGCTCTATTGAAAGCTCTTTCGCAATTTGAAGAGACCATTTTAATGAAATGGTCAAACGAATCACTTCCAAATCGCCCAAAAAATGTTCACCTACGACAGTGGATGCCGCAGAGGGAGATACTTTGCCATTCCAATGTCAAAGTATTCCTAACTCATGGAGGTTTGCTCGGAACGTCAGAGGCTTGCTATTGCGGTGTTCCCATGGTCGTGACGCCTATTTACGGAGATCAATTTCTTAATTCAGAAGCTATAGCAAAACGTAAGATCGGCACTATTTTGCTGTACAAGAACATGAAAGAGGTGGAGATTCTTAAAGCTATTAGAACAGCACTGAGTCCAGAGTAAGACTTACTAAACATAATTACTATTCTTATCATATATTTCCTACTTTCAGGATGCAAGCAAATGCTCAATTCGTTTCAAGCGTTTTCCGCAATCGTCCCCAAACACCATTAAATTTGGCCATATGGTGGGTCGAGAATGTTATTAGGAACAAAGGATCTGTATTAGTGGATAATACTTCATCAACCTTATCAACTTACAGTTATCATTCCTTAGATATTTACGGATTTATTTTGTGCATTATCTTTTTTGTCTTTTGGGTAAATAAAAAAATTGTAAAGTCTTTGATCACTCGCTTTAGGAGTGGCAAGACTAAGCGTGATTAAAAGTAAAACTCAAAAGTATTCATTCCTTCCTCCTTAATGACGAAGCAATGACCAGGATTCAAGGATCCCTACAACTTTATTGCATCCCTACTGATCTGCCTCTTTAGTTTCCCACCTCAAAAGCATTTATGACTTACAAATTAAATTATTAAATAAGACTAACCACCAACACATACATATATTCTGTTACCCATAATTTGATGGATCTATATTCTCCATCTGTTAAGACATAATATACACGCCTATCACGAATACAATATCCTTTGGAATAAATTTACAAAAACAATGAAAGATTCGGGAGTAAACAGCGTCATCCTCTTACTCAAAAATGTATAGGTGCACATTTATTATTAGTATAATCGTTATTTACATACATCAGCCTGCATGTCTCATACACTACATAAAAAAACCTAAAGCATTAACAGGACATGCAAGGCCTAAAACCTAGCTTCTTCAACTACTTCCGTCTGCGAAGCTATATTTTTGACAAGAATGGAAGTTATCTCCAATTTTAGGCCGCCTTTAAATGACAAATTTTGTTTCTACACCAGATTTGCGAGACTTACGCAAGAGGTGGAACAGTAAGAAAATGCTAGGTGTTAGGTGGGAGAGTTTGAAGTAGTTCTCTTTCCTTAATAATTCTGATATGAATAGAGTATGTGTATCAAACATCCGTATTCATTATGAAGAATTATTCGCAGCAATATGTTTTGAACACGATTTCAGTCAGCTTCTAACGATACGTATCCTGTCGCACATTTGTAAAAATAGCATTATACACTTGGTACAATGTGACATAAAAAAAATGTTAACAATTAAGCAACATTTTTTAAACAAAAAGATGCAAAATAACCAAAAAAATATATTTCGGAAGAAATGTGTTTGTTTAAAATTTACAAATGCAAGTTGCATATATTGGTAATAATTAAATTTAATTCAATTTCAAACCGATCTATATGGGAGCAAGCAAGTGTCGACTTCGTTAAAAAGAAGTCGGCTTAAAAACTTCCGGATCACGCAAATGCAATAATACCAGAGATTCGCAACCATAAACCCTGCCAATGTTTATTGATCTCAAACCGGCGAACCCCACAGTTGGACCAGAAGGAAGCAAGCCACTCACACCCAACTTGACATACAGGGGTCTACATTAATGCGTTTTTACAAACAAGGATTTGCAGTAGGTGATTTAAAACTTTGTCTCCGGCGAGTGATGAGTTTTATAGCTCTTTTCCACTAGCAGCGACACGCTGCGCAGAAATGGGAAAGAGCAGTTAAGACTTGCACCATTGTAATCGCTCTTAAGCGAACACTTTATATAGGATGGAACAGACTGCTAAGTAGTGATGCAGACAAATGGGTACTTAAGCATTCAGGACGAATAAAAACAAAAACAAGGCCAAAAGAAACAGAGCAAATAAGCAGTTAAGGGAATGACAAATAATGAAAAGAAACATAAGGAAAGTCCGCTTGGGCGAACTGTTAAATACCCTGTTTTATTCCTGTCCCTCATTAAGAGGGCGTAAAAAAAATCTAAGTATTGAAGAATTGTTCAAAAGGATCTTTATAAAGAATTTTATAATAGTTTTTGTAAAAAAAAGCCCCTAAAAATGGGAATAGCAAACAATTTAAAATAAAGAAATTGTTCAAAACGACTTTAACTACATACTTTGCGAATAATTTTTTCAATAAAACCGTTTTTTTTTTTTAAATTGGGCGTCCCAGTAGGAGGATTTTACAAATATTTACTCTACGCATTAAGGGGCCTTGAGAGTATATATTCCAAATTTCAGCTTCCTAGCTCAAACTTTGATCTTTCGAAAGGGGTGCATCACTTAAGGAAGCCCAGATATTTCGCTGCGTTCTTGGCGACATCGAATATGTGGTCATACCAACGAAGATTGTCATTAACACACATACCAAGAATAGAAAGTCTTTCGGTTTCAGCGATGCAAGTGCCATTCATGGATAATTTCAGTGTGTCTGGATTTTGCTTTAATGAGAAGAGACAGCATTGTGTTTTGGAAGCATTAAATTCCACTCTATTTGTTGAACCCCACTGAGTTATGCTGTTGAGATCGGAATTTAATGAGCTTAACATACGTTGCCGTTCCAGTTCCACACCCGAAGATGAGGGGCGTGACCCAAGAAAAGAATATGAGAAGCTGAGGGTACTGTCATCAGCAAAGGAATGGATTGGATTAGAAGTAACAGACAGGAGATCATTTATAAAAATGAGAAAGAGAGTCGGTGACAGAACAGAGCCTTGGGGGACACCAGCATTTATTTGGTGATCTGTAATCTTTTGAAGAAGAGTATCATCGATTCCAAATGCACGCATTTTCGACAAGAGAGCTTGATGCCAAACTCTGTCAAATATAAAAAATGCCTTTGAAATATCAAGCGCAACAATCTTACTTGAAGAGATTGGTTACACTTTTCAGTTAGATATGTCATTAAATCACCAGTGGACCTGTTGCTGCGAAAACCATACTGCCGGTCATTGCGCAATTCAAGATATTTTATTAGCTGACGGATTGTCAGCGTTTCCATGACCTTAGAAAGAAGGGACGTAAGTGCAATAATTAGAAATGGGAATAGCTTGCAAAACTGCAGTGGCTGCAGAGTTAACATGTGCTCTCGAAGAAATATTCTGCACATGTGTTTTGAACTCATTTTTGTAAAGTTGGGTAAACTGATGCGCAAATGTCAACGAAAAAAGCATCAAGAAAATTGGCAATGCTTTTAATTTCGGCAGCGTAATTTGTGCAGTTGTGCCGCATCGATGCGCATTTTGGTTCCATTTCCTTATTCATCCTAAGTGGTTCGAAATCGGGGGGGCTGCCGATACTGTTTGAAGTCAAACCGGTGAACTCCACAGTGAATTGTGAGGGTAATTATCCCTTAATCATAACCTCGTCTTTAAAGACAATAAGATGTCTGCTTAAGTTCAACTTCAACGCTTAAAGGAAACTAAATTTCTTACAAAATGGTAACATAAGTAAATGCGTAAATGCTGTAGTTAACTTTATTGCAGATCTTTAGATTCTAATGAATTCAGCGTTATTAGGTCCAATTAGATTTTTTTCGCTTTTTACATTTTTAAGCTTTTGGACTGTATTAATCATAAATACCTTAAAAAAGCTTTCCAACTATTAAATTTTTTCTATGACCGTGCAAAGTTGCTCGTTGATATCTTAAGCGTTTCTTAAGCTTCGGTAGGCCTATCAAAAAATGACCTACACACTTTAATACCACTCCGAAAGACAATTCAAGTTGATTGTGCAAGTGTTCCTTAAGCAAGTGAAACACAAATTGGGGTAGGAACATGGGATAACACAGTCTTGAAATTCTTTTAAAACTTGATCTACGAGTATATACTAGGTGGCGCAAAAGTCATCACCCAGTGGCGTTCACCAATCCGACTGAAAACTACATAGGATAGATGTCAAACGTCGTGGATCATTTAGAACATTGGCACACAGAATTACCTAAGGCACACCCAAGGACTGAAAACCCTATCGTAAGATGCTATAATTTTTGCAAATAGCGGCAAATGTCAATTTTACTTTGACATTTGTGAAGTAAACAGATGACAACGTTTGCGCCACCTTGTATTTGCATCTGTCTTCTGTTAAACCGTTTTCTCAGATAAGGGAATGGCCTTGAAAGTATCAGCAAGTGGAACGAAGTATCTTATGTGATTAAATCCTTTGTTCAATGTTCATTGCAATGCAATGTTCTTTAAGATTTTAGGAGGGTGTATTCGTGTTCCTAATAAATTGTTTAAATGAAAAAAAAAAACAAATACTCCATGGTCAAGCATCCTAAAACCTTTAATGAGCACCTACTCAAACACAATCCGATACTTGTTGCGTATGTAGGGGAGAGTGGGTATATATGGGACACTTTTCAATCAACCTTTTACCAGAATACGAATTATAAATAGATCAACACAATATTTGACCTTAAATGTTGCTTATAAATTATTAAATCAATTTGTCACAAATAATTAAAAAATCGAACATAAAATTGGATAGGAAACGAATTTATTAATTTGTCCGTACGGAAAATTTGTTCAGTTCAACTTCCCAGTCAATTCACCAAAATGATTATTTATTGGTTAATTCAAAAAAGTAAAGCGCTTGTGTAACCCTTATTAACGCCTTTCAAACCTAATTTAATACTTTTGAGGCGACTGCCTAATTTTTCAATACTTTTCCGAGTTTAATCGTGTATGTATTTAATATGAATTTTTTCTAGCTTTACTTTCGGTTGCTCTTGCCTTGCTGGCGAACGTTCGTCTTTAGTAGTTTGGGGTATTTGGTTGTGTGGTTAAAGTCCATAATAAAAACAAGTTTCACACACGTATACCGCATCGCCGCCAACATATTGCCATGGTTCTTGTCTAACGGAATGAAAAATACCGGATTCAGTATTAATTGATTTTTGCAAAGGGGTCCACTTTTATTGTTAATAACTTTCAAATGAATAGCATTTATAATTTCAATTTGAAAACTGAAACTAAGATTGTTTAACAGTATTTATTGGTTAATAGAAAAATGTATAGGCCCTTCTGAAGCCTTAATGCCTTTCAAACTTGCTTCATTATTTTTCAGGCGACTATTTAATACATTTCTTAATACTTTTCAAGTTTTTTCGGGTAGTTTTTTGGAGCTTTTGGTTTTTTTATATAATTTCCACGGGCTAATGGGATTGTTGTGTACCCTTATAATGTATATTATTATTATTATTGTATAGTTACACAGATCGGCCAGAAGGAATTTTCGAATTAGAGAGAGAGAGAAGATGCCGATGCACGTTGGTTTTAAATGTTTGCAAATTGTAATGCGTAGAGCATGGTAGAGCATTCGACATTCTTGTTGTACTTCTAAGGAACGATTCTTTGTATTTCACTGTAGGTACGCATGAATATAGGTTGAACTGATGCGCATTCCTAGCATGATGGGTATTGCGGTTGTAATGTTCTAGGGGAAGAATGCAAGTGGCTATTTTGTTTGAGCACTTATGGTTGGAATACCGATAGAACAACGAAAGGCGGAAGACATTGCGACGATGACGAAAAGAGTCGAGTGACTTCGCGATATCTCGATCACCAATGAGTTTCATCACGCGGTTTTGAGTAAGTTACTTTTGATTATATTGCTCTTGCCTTGCGGCAAACTTCCGCCTTCGGTAGTTCGGTGTATTTGGGTGTGTGGCTAAAGCGGAAGTTCAAAAATTCGGCAAATGGCGACTAACTAAATGGGTTCCGAAATCCGATAATCGCGAGCTAGATTCCGATATCCGATTGATTCCGCAACAATACGTCCGTAACAATAAAAATGTTACCCTTAATGCGCCAGAGGAGGGATAACTTCAAAAAAACCAAAGATTAACCTTTATCTTGCTATCGTACGATAAGACCGATTATTAATCTGTGTTCGGCCGATTTGTCATACACAAAATATCGTAGATGTAGCAACCCAATTTTGTTATCGGCTGATTACAAAAGGTAACACAATATATCTCCTGAATTATTGCACAGACTTAACAAAATGGGACTTTATTTGCTTTACAATAGCATTTTAATTCACGTATTAGCATAACTCATTGTTTTTTTTTATTATTCATAGTTGACCCAATGACTTTACTTTATTGCATAAAATACCGTTTTTATACTGGACTGTTGAACTATCACTTCGCACATAAACTGCCTTGTCGACCGCTGGATACTGGATACAGCCTTACGTATCATTTTGTGATCAACAGGAACAAAATAAAGCAGATGGTGTTCAGAAAAAAACGAGTCCTATGTCCAATACATAACCACTCTCCCCTATTCCTTTTTATGCAATTTTTCTAAGATTCTTCACACAATTATTCGCTACGCACATCTTTACTTTTACCAAGTCATTCAGTCGTTCGTTGGAGTGGCAAGTGTTTGGGTGCAGTGCAATTGCAATAACAAAAATAAAGTCATCAAACACCAGAAGCCTATAAGGCTTCCAAATAAATTGTTCGTTAATTATCTAAAATCGAAGGTGTTTAGCACTTTGTTGCTCTCAAAAGGATCTTTCATCCTATAGTGAAACAATATTATTTCAAATTTATTTATTTTTTCCCCATTTTTCAAAAAAAAAGTGATAATGTAAGTTCAATGTAGGCACATACGTCCGTCGACATACAGAAAATACCTAACTTGACCTCTATATGATTTTCTATAACAAGTGCAATCGTTTGAGTAAATGGACTACATGAAAATACTATTGTTAAGTTTCAACTGAAGCGTCAATTACGAAAGATATTAATAACAAGACTTTTTTAATTTTAACAAGTTGCATCATTAATACAATTTCACTGCTCCTTTTGACCTTGAATTTCAATAGATTGCACAACGTTTTCACAATTGATAAGGTCACTGTGAGTAATTTGCACTGGGTGATGGATATTTTATCTGCTGCCGAGTGCAGTAAACAACATTTCTCTTGGATAGCTAATTTATGTAAAACCTATATATAAATACACATGTGAAATTTGTAATTTCGTCAAGACGGAGATCGATGGCAAATAAATACACTTTTATCTCGAACTGAAAATGCACTTGTTTAGGTACCTATATCGATTTTCTTTAGGAATGATCTTAATTGTACCGTAAAATATCATGAGAAACAATCGGCTATCATAGATTTATAGACATATTCGCATCATCATAGGACAAAATAAGGTCATTAATTTTGCGGAGAAAACAGTTAAATTTTAAAACATTTACACGTGTTTTTTTTTCAAATAAATCCGGACTTCATCGTTAAAATATTCGCAACGGCTGTTTTTGCTTTTGAAATTGAACTTACATAATATGCTTTACCAATAACAAAATTAGTATGTCTCTACCCGTATCTATCTCGATTTCAAACAGAATATGAAACTACTTATATTACTCTTCACGGTTTGCGGATGCATATGTCGAAGCCAAAGCTACAACATCCTCGGTCTATTTCCACACCCCGGTGTCAGCCACTTTCATTTTTTCCACCCGATTATGCGTGGCCTAGCAGAAGCTGGGCATGATGTAACAGTGGTTAGCCACTTCCCTGACAAGAGTCCACCTGCACATTACAAGGATTTGATATTAACCGGTGTCGATACGTTAACAAACTCTGTGGATCTAAAGGTAAGTTCTTGAAGTGATGCAGACCACAGTTCAGTAAAAAATAGCATTTTCTCGGGGTCAACACACTGCATGCCGGCAAGTGTTTTTTTCTTGCCATTCTATTATGTTGTTTATATACGTACTACATAGGTATAGACAACTGTGTATGTTGCGTTTTACTTTTTACGCTTACGATCAGTAATTAAATGCAAACGTTTCATTTTTACTTTGTTTCTGCATAAGTATTGTGTTTTTTACTTAAAGTGACTTGCAATTAAAAAATTTCTATGTAGGTAGCTATAAATAGTAACGTTAGCACGTATACGGTTATGAATGATGTGGTTATTGAGGGGAAAATACATTATCGTGAAAAACAAAAATTAAATTAAAAAAAGTTGTTGAGGTTGTTTTTTTTGAAAATAAGCATAAAATTATTAAACGAAAATGTCATCGGGTCCGAGAGAAAATCTCAATCGTTTTTAAAACTCCGCGGTTTTTTGAAGAATTCTTGTAGAATTTCGTCTGCCGTTAGTCTAATTTATTTCAGGATGGATACTCAAAGAACCGAGTCCATTCAGGCGCTCCCGTCCCATTGCACTTCTTAGATAGTTTTTTATTCTTCTTAGGGTCGAACCGTTCTGGAGTTGCTGTTGTTACAGGTAACACTGCCAATACTCGTAAGATCGTGTTCACATTTTTGAAACATTTTTCATTGATAATCTAAAAAATAACGTAATTATTGAAAGTTAAGTATTCGATGGGTTATAGAAATTGATTCTGGAAGTTAAAATTCCGGTCTGCAGTTACTCACTGATCCGTTGCCTCCACATTCTGATCTCTGAGATGAAATTCCTTTCTGAACAGTCCAATATTTCGTCATAAAACTTGTAAAGATCTGCCCATTTTTCCTCATCAAATTCCTGCTTTGAAGGAAATAGTTGTCCGAAACTGTGGAAGATCGATTTGTGTTTTTCGAACCGGCTTTGGAGATGAAAAATGTAAGTATCAAGGAATGGAATGTAGAAGGCAATTCTGCAATAATCTTCGACATTTTGTATTTCAACGTTGCAACGGTTTTTCTGTTGACTGCAACGACAAGGCAATTTCATATTAATTTCGTATTCGGAACAGATTTCAGCAACATTGTCGTAAATGATACGAAAATTTTAATCAATGTTTTCGCACTTTTCCTTGATATCATTCGTAGCATCATCAGCTAACTTTAAGGCTTCTCCTAAATCTTGATTTTTCGTCTGCAATTCCCGACTCATAGGCAAGACGATAGAATTGATCGATTCCATTATATGACAGGAGATTTGAAATTCGATTGTCAAAATCACGGTCAAAAGCTGAGAAGCCTTTTGTGAAGCCTCTCGATCTTTCCACTTTTTTATTTCTTTCAAAGCTTCTATAACGGCCGGTTGAAGTTCGAGGTAAGTTGAAACTGCTTCATGAGACTGAGCATATCTTGTAACAGCGAAAGAATTCAATTTTTCTTTTCTCCGGTCACTCACATTTTCAAAATTTCTTCCTTTAAAATGCTTTGTCTCTTCGGCCAGTGGAAAAATGCTTCGATTGCTCCGATAGTTCCTAACGCATTTTTTATACCCGATACTCCGCAAGCGGCATTGATGACCAAACTGAAGCTATGCGCGGCACAATGGACGTAGATTGCAAGAGGAAAATGAGACCTGATATGGGCTTGTACTCCGTTTACTTCGCCACTCATAACTGGTGCTCCGTCGTATCCTTGACCGAGCATATATGAAGAATCAACGTCGATATCGAGTAAATAATTTCTTATAGTGTTTCCTAAGCCTTTGCCGAAAACGTCCAACACTGGAACAAATCCAAGAAAATCCTCGCAGACATTATCATTAGACATATCTGTGTATCAAAAAATTATCGACACTGTGTCGCGAAGTAGATGTTCCGAATTAAAATTGTTTGCAGTGGTAACCGTGTTCACACAAGCGGCACTATCGTAGTTTCATGCAAAATTGTAGGGGACAGCATACATTTGACAAAAAGAAATTAAAAATTTCTTCAAATTTAATATTTAGCTCAGATTTCTGTTATCTGGTCCTAATTACGAACCCTATCTACGAACGCACCCGCACCGCAGTACAAACTGCATGTCAAATCAGGCATGCCAATCGAGACTGATCGAAAATGAAACAACTGCAGGCGGATGGGAAATTCCCACTATAAAAGAAGCAAGTTCTAACTTGTTCTCTCTCTTCCAGTCGATACGTTGAACAGACTACAAGTTTTTGATTAGCTGCCGCGATCCCAGGCATCTCCTGAGGAAATGCGTTTCATTTAATTTGATTTGAGAGTAAAAAACCAGAAGTAAAGTAGCTTTGAGTGATTTTCAACATGAATCCGTAAATTGTCCAGCGCCAAGCCCACGATTTGGTAAAACAAAAATACACTGCCCAAAGAAGCAGTGTGACGGCGAGACAAGCCGCTGTGACTTCCCTGTTCTTGTCCTAGGGAGTAACAAGAAACACGATTATCTGTGTTCACCAACAACCAACGACCCCGTTTAATATTTCAATACCTATTTATGTAAATATTAAACACAAATCACTCGGTTACTCTCCCAGTATTAAAAGCAAGGAGGTTCAGCATTAATAAATCAACAACATGTTCAAGGGTAACAACAAATTCCATTACAAAATGTATCAAAAGAATGAGAAAATGAGGTTAAGTTAAGTCATGACAGCATAAATTTTGTGGACCCCCCTCGTCGAGATCCTAGATCCGCCACTGGCTGGCGGTATCATGGTCCAGTCATACCAAATATTGTATTGGTGTGAAATGTGGCCTATTATCTATTGGTTTGCCAGCAGTACTATTATTTTCCGAAACTGTTTGTATTTATTGTTTGCAGCATTGAAATCTATAAGGCTGTTGGATCTTGGTATATTTACAAAAATCGGCTAAAAAAGTTTAAAAAAAATTCCCCGCATCATGACGGGACATAAGTCTCGAATTTTTATCGTCGAAAATGGGACATCGCCCAGGCCTTCAATAGAAATGCCAACAAATGTCTAAATTTGAGTCAGCATCATATCAAAATCTTAGTAGGTTATCTTACGGGTCACCACGGGCTGCGATACTACTCAATAAAATGAAAATAGTGGGCTCTCCAGGGTGCCGGAAATGTCTTGAAGAGGACGACATAGCTGAACACATTCTAGGTGAATGTTCCGCCCTCAATGAAACTAGAAGGAACATTTTCTTCAGATAATAATTGAGTTCCGAATATATAAAGAAGTCCTCTGCTGGCAGCATTATCCGCTTTAAGAAGAAAGTTACCTATACTTTATCCAACAAAAATTGTCAGTACAGGCTTTATGGAGGAGCTTTTTTTCTACCAGTAGTGCCTGTAGATACTCTCACAGCACTCAAACGCAAGAATTGCCACTGTCATAAACACCAAACCACTGTCATACCAATGGAATTGTTGTTGTAATTCTCCTAAAATTCGCATAAAACCCACCACAACCAGTCTCTCACACAGCGGAATGGGAATGACCATGATCGTCTTGTGTTCGCTTGCTATTATTATCCACTAAAATAAGCAGTGTGTGTGACTGAAGCACATCAGAAGAGTATTACCATCTCTACAATGAAGCATATCATTAAGGGTTTTTCTATGGATTTTGTCAAAGAACTTTCGGTTTTGGTGCTTTTGAGAACGAATTATTACGTGGGGTGCTGCCATTCGGTTTTATTTTGATTGTATTTGTATTGTACAGCTGCACAAGTGCAGTTTTTTTTACCATCTGTTTAGGTATATGACATTGCGTCGTGGTTATATAATTTTGTATTCTAACTGTGACCTTAATGCAATAGAACTGGTTTGGGCTCAAGTGAAAGGGTTTGTAGCAAGCCAAAACAAGTCATTTAAAATGGCTGAAATAAGAGACTTACTAACGACAGCACTTACAAGGAAAAATGGTATCGATGTGTCCAACACTTTGAACAGGTTGTTGAGCCAAATATGTGGAAAATTGACGTTTTTGCCGAGGAAGCAGTTGAAAGGTTAAAAATAGACTTAAATAACGAGAGCAGTAGCAGTAATTACTCATCGGATTAGTTGAGTAGTGATATTAGAAATTAGTATTTAATGTTTTACAATATTTATAATGAATTAATTGGATTACAGTGATATATTTTTCGTTTTGATTTTTTTGTGTTACGAAATTTATATATTTTGTTGGTCTACTGGGGATACCCTTAAAAAAACGCGCCTATTATTATCTTACCAGAAAAGGAAAAAGATAAACGGAATTTATTTCATTCCGCAATATTTTTATTTTAAATTGGAAGATGGTAACCCTAATAGAATTGCTCTCTGAGTTATGGCGAATTATCTTACACACTACGACAACCCTGTGAGAGCTTTATGTTTATTTTTTAAATGTTGTAAGTTAATTTATGTAAGTCATTGCAACCAGACTGAGAGACAAACATCCTATCTTGCCTGTACTGACAATTTTTGTTGGATAAAGTATAGTTCGAGTGCTAGTGCTGCATCCAAAATTTTTAGGGAATCATCGCCAAGCTAAAAAGGTTGGGAAAGTATGACTCTGTAACACTGACCTGGGTTCCTGAACACATAGATATCTTCGGTTATGAAAGAGCAGACGCTCTGGCTTGGCAAATCAAGTCTTCGTTAGCCCACAACCATACGTAGAATGCTTCTCGTCTATTCATTAAGTTGATATTGGGTTCAACGTCTACAGAATACAGAATAATTGTTCAGAAGTTATACCATTTTAATTGGTTATACTTTCAAATCGAAGGCTCCCCACTTCAAGGGCTTATCACTTGAAAAGGTAATTTAAACATCTAGACGACAACGCATTCAAAATCTTGAAAATCTTGTGAACTAATAGAAAACAGCTAAACATCAATTAGGAAAACCTAGCTATTCTTTAAGAAGCACAAAGCTTGATTAATGATCTTATCAATGCTTGATTTTATACACGAACCCGTGCATTTTATATGCGAAGTGTTTCCAATTTAAATGCCAATAAATTTCCTAGGCAAGAAAAGTGAAACTGACTTAAAAATAAATATCTGAAAAATCAAAAACGACATTAATTTTATTTAAACGCAGTTAAATAGGAGTAATATTTCTTCTAAAATGTCAGCATTCAATGAAGTTTCTTTGCTAAGTATTAGCGGAGATATTAGGTATAAGCATGGGTCAAGGTACACCAACGTAAGTCTTTTCTTAAATTCTCGGTAAGTGATGTCCACATTCGAGATAGACCCTTGCTGTTGAACAATTTTTTTCTAAGATTTTTCCCAAAAATCATTTTCCAAAGTCTTGATATTTAACTTGGAAACATGCTGTATATACATACACTGGCGATCACAAGGATGAGGCCATACATTTTTCAATCGATGGTGGACCTGTTGGAAATTTTACACCCGGCAACTTTTACTACCTGTGAACCGGTACATATTTTCCCAACAGTAAATCATAAAATTTAAGAATGTGGCGCATCTTTTTATACACTTTTCAAGTAGTTCATTGTTTGATCTTGGGAAATTAGAGCGGTCGTTTCTTATTAACCCTTTAATTTAATGACTTACTGTTGGGAAAATATGTACCTACCTGCAGGTAGTAAAAGTTTCTGGGTATAAAATTTCCAACAGGTATAAAGACTGGAAATCGATTGCAAAATGTATGGCCTTATCCTTGTGATCGTCAGTGTACATACAAAGACGTTAATTAGGTAAGCATGTACCTATGATTTTCTAATTGAATTGCAATTCCACTAACCATCATTATCCCTTACAGTTTTTTGAAGACCGTCGCTTCTACAACCACTTTGTTGAGTTTTTCATGATACACGAATGGGGAAAAGACGCCTGCAATCATACACTTAAATCACCGGCTTTGGCGCAAGTACTAAAGCAGAAAACTCGCTACGATGTGGTTATCATGGAGCAGTTCAACACTGATTGCTTAATGGCAGTCGCTCATATTCTTCGTGCACCTGTAATAGCCTTAAGTAGTTGTGCTCTAATGCCATGGCATTACGAGCGCATCGGAAACCCAATCATACCTTCTTACATTCCGGCATTGTTCATGGGTCAATCGGAGAACATGGATTTTATACATCGTGTTGCCAATTGGATAACTTTTCACTCTCTAAACTTTCTTTACAAGTAAACGTTTGAAGTGTTTCAAATTACCTATTTTTATGTTCAACTTTCCTTAGACAATATTCTCATAAAATTGCCACGGAACTGGTACGAAGAAAGTTCGGACACGATATGCCCGACATCGGAGATCTTGCCAAGGAAACTTCGTTGTTCTTTGTGAATCAGCATTATTCCCTTAGTGGTGCTAAGCCATTGTCACCTGCGGTTGTGGAACTCGGTGGAATACATATTCAAAAGGCGAAACCATTAGATGTTGTAAGTCTATTATAATGATATATGAATATGTACCAATATTTAAAATAGGAAATTTTTTTTAATTTGAATTCAAGGAAATCCAACGGTTCCTTGATAATGCCGAGCATGGAGTTGTTCTAATCAGCTGGGGTTCTATGATCAAGGCTGACACCTTGCCATCAGCCAAGCGTGATGCAATTCTCAAAGCATTAAAACGTCTTAAGCAAAAAGTAATTTGGAAATGGGAAAATGACACTTTACTTCATCAGCCATCGAATGTCCTCATAAGCAAGTGGTTACCACAAAGAGATATACTATGCCACCCTAATGTAAAAGTGTTTATGACTCATGCGGGCTTAATGGGCAGCACCGAGGCGGCTTACTGTGGGGTTCCTGTAGTGGTTACTCCAATGTATGGTGATCAGTTTCTTAATGCTGCGGCATTGGTTTATCGAGGAATGGGCACCTTATTGAATTACGAAGACATAACAGAAACAACTGTTTTAAAAGCAATTCGAAAGGTTCTTGAAAATAAGTAAGTGGTTTAGATAGAATGACATTCTATAGTGGGTATAGGTATGTATGTATTAATATAATATATTTGTATATTTACTCTAGATATATGCAGAATGCTAAAAGTGTTTCATACTCATTCAGGAGTCGACCCAGAAACATAATGGAAACAGCTGTCTGGTGGGTGGAACATGTGATAAAAACAGAAGGGGCGCCCTTGACCAAGTCTGTTTCAACTCATGTGTCACGTTTTGTTTACTATTCGCTGGATGTGTACTTTTTGCTGGGTTCAATAATACTTTTATCAACTATAGCGTGGCTTTGGATACTCAAAAGATTATGTTTTACGACAAAGCGTACAGATAAAGTTAAAATTAACTAAAAGATTTAATATCAATAGTTGTAATTTGTTAAACAAAAAAACATAAACCTAGTACATATGCGAATACAAGTTAGATTCGCGTGTGATGATAGATTGTTGGATGTTCAGAACAGAATGAATTCATTTATTGGATAAAACTAAGTAGGTAGATATTATGTACATTGTGAATTTTACAAGTTGTGTGTATGTGTTTTGGACTAAGGTGTGTAAAGCGAGAAAATAATCTAATACATAATAAAGATACTTAAGAAATTGATGGGCTGTGTTGCCATTTTTCAACACTCCTCCTCAACACGTTATTCATTAACATTTAAAAAGAAAAACAATTTTAGATACTGTAATAATTTAGCAAACAAGGATTAAAAAAAAACAAATTTATTTATATTCCATTAAGCTCGTAAAGTTACAATGTTTTAATTTAGGAAGATTTTTTGTCAAAACATCAGCAATCATGTTGTTTGTGGAAACGTATTTTAAATCGATCTTCTTTTCATCAAAAACCTCTCGGACAAAGTGATACTTGATGTCGATATGTTTACTTCTTGAGTGATACACTGGATTTCGTACGAGTTGTTGGGCGCTAAGATTATCACCATTGATGATCATTGCTGTTGTATTGCGGTGCAGACCAATTTCGTTCATCAATTTTTGTATAAACACAGCCTCCTTTGTTGCAGCACATAGAGCCATGTACTCCGCTTTAGAGCTGTGTCAATCGTTCAAATTTGATGATCGAATCGTTCAAGTATTGGTTGAAAAAATGATTCGGTCATTTCAATCAATCAATCAATGACAGATGGGACATGGGAGTATTGTATTGCTCCATTCACTTTCAATACAATCAAAAACCCCAATCATCATTCGTTCAATTTAGTTTCGATAGAGACAGATACATTCGAATGGATTGTAAGAGTGAATACACTCAATAACAACAAACTGCTGATTGTATTTAAAAAGGAAATGGAGGTTATTGCACAGACGCGATATTTTTGTAACACAAATATGTGTTGGTAAAACGAAATAAACCGAAATAAATAAAAATATTTTCATATATTAACACATTTATTGGTTCAGTAATAAAGAAATGAATTAGTCAGAACAGAACAAAAGTATTGACTCGATGAACGATTGACTTCGGGCATTGTGATTGCAATCACCAATACTTTATTGTGATCGGGTCAAAAAGATCGAATCAATCACGATTGGCACAGCTCTACTCCGCTTCAGTGCTGCTCAACGCCACACAGTTCTGTTTCTTCGATTCCCATGGGAAAACGCAATAGAGTGCAATATATCTGTGCGAGTCAAAGCTGCTAGATACATCAACGAACCAATCAAGCTTTGATAGGCTCGTTCTTCCACTTACTTGCTTAGAGAAACATTGCACTTGAAATCCTGGATCTAAAGGTGTTGATACTTGTCGGCAATTTTCCATATTATGTTGTTTAAGTAGTTCCTTAATATACTGCCCTTGGCTCAATTTAATATCACCCGTCTCACTGTCACGGTCCACTTCCATGCCCAGGAAGATTTGTAGCGGACCCTTGCCTACAACATCGAATTCGTTTGAAATACTTCTTTTTATTTTATGTAAGGTATTTTTCGTTGAACTGGCGATGATGATATCATCAACGAAGACTGCTATTATATTATACTCCTTGTTCGTGTTCATAGTATGCACACAGGGCTCACTATTGCAATATATAAAACCAATTTTCTTCAGGGCTTCATCTAGTCGCGTGTTCCACTCACGTCCTGACTGTTTTAAGCCATAAATTGCCTTATCTAACTTTAAAACCATATCTGAATGGTTTTTATCAATAAACATTTCAGGCTGTCTCATATAAACTTCGTCATGCAACTCACTGTTTAAGTAAGCTGTTGAAACATCCATTTGATGTACATATAATTGATACTCAGCAGCCAATTCAAAAATCATCCTGATAGGGGCATACCTTACAACGGGAGAGAATGTTTCGTTATAATTTATCCCGTACAGCCCTTCGCAACTAGTCTTGCTTTAAAGCGATCAATCTTGCCATCTTTATTTTGTTTTAGATTGTAAACCCATTTACAATTTATGGCCCTCTTATTTGGTGGCAGTTCGCATAAGGTCCATGTTTCATTTGCAATAAGCGAATCTAACTCTTTATTCATCGCTTGAATCCACATGCCGCGTTCTGGACTATTAACGGCCTCATTCACATTTTGTGGAATTTTTATATCTTCAGTACTGTCTATCAAGTTTATAACATTGAACTGTTTTTTCGGTCGTCCGGGTTTAACTGACCGAATAACCTTTGGCCTACCTTGTCCTTTTCTAGGAAAATCTTTATCAATATTTTCGTCTTCGGCGGCATTGTCACTGGTTTCTCTTAAACTGTTTTCACCTGAAGCGGATACTTCTTAGAAAACTCCTCCTTCGTGAGTATCATCTGATGAGTTTGCGTCCGTATTGGTTTCTAAACGAATAGTATCGGGAGCTACGATATTTTCTACTTTACTATCAGTTTTATTATTTTCAATAAAAACCACATCTCGGTGAACAATGATTTTCTTCGTTTCGACATCAAATAACCGATACGCTTTAGATGTTTCAGAGTATCCCATCATTAAAACAGTTCTGCCCTTTGAACGGAATTTCTTCTTTTGTGTTTTATCTAGTGCAATTCCTTTTGAATCAAACGCTTTTCAATATGCTACATTTGGTTTTCCCCCCGTCCATTCTTCGAAAGGAGTCTTATCAAGTAATGCCTTAGTTGGTGAACGGTTTCTCAAGTAGGCAGCTGTACTAACAGCTTCAGCCCAAAATCGTTCCTCCAAATTCGCATGCAATAGCATAGTCCTGGCCATATCGACCAATATCCTATTCACGCGCTCTGCTACATCGTTCTGTTAGGGTGTGTAAGGGACAGTCAATTGTCTTTTAATCCCATGCTCAGCCAAATACATATCAAACGCATTGTTGACATACTCAGTACTGTTATCGCTCCTGATTTTCTTAATCATTTTATCCGTTTGACGCTCTACCTCTGCTCTAAACTGTTTAAAAATTTCAAATACTTGGTCTTTGGTCTTTGCAAAATATACGAATATATACCCCGAGTAGTCGTCTACAAATGTAACGAAGTATCTAGAACCACCATTTGAATTCACATTCATCGGACCACACACTTGTGTGTGTATAAGCTCTAAAATGCATTTTAACTGGTTTTCGGATACTTTGGGAAATGGCTTTACGCAGATTTTACCACTCAAGCAAGTGATACATTTAACACATTTGGTGTTGGACATATTCAGTGCTGCCATATTCTTGAGAGCAAGTTACCATACAATTTGCTCGTTTCTATCCTACCAGAGAAAAAATTATCATACGCTACGCAAGGAATTGTCTCGTTTTTAAAAGGATGCGTCCATAAACTACCCAAAAAAAATTCGTTGCTATCTGCCAGTTCCAATGAATGTCAAAAAATGTTGTGCTGTTGTTTACAAGGTTCTCTCATCTAAAAAAGAAATTTCCCATTGTTCTGAATGTGATATCTCAGGGTTTACTAGGAAAGATATGTATTAATCGTTGACACATGACAAAGTTATTTTTTTTTATTTCTTATTTAGTTAATAGTAATTTTTTTTTGAATTTAAAAAAAAATACATTGAAATAAAAACAAAAAATTACGACTACGTTTCACTGAGTTCTCAAGAATAGGGCCTCTCCCAGACCACATTATGGCGAATTTTACGTAAGGATCTTGGCCTTCACCCTTACAAGATCAAGCTGACTCAAGAACTAAAGCCACTTGATGATATGAAGCGACGTACGTTCTCGAATTGGACTCTGGACATGATTTAAGAAAATGAAGAATTTCATTGCAAAATCATCCGTCTGGTCGCATGTGATGCATTTCTTTTTGGCATCCCGCATTCGCCCGAGGAAAATCTGAAGACGGTATTTAACACACTTTGCCACACAATTCACATCAAACCTCCAACACTTCAGGGCATTTTTCGCACTCGCCCCAAGAACAATTCAAACAACACCGCGATCTTAATAAAATTCTTCTCAGCGTACGAAAGAAATTACGTGCTAACATCTATCGCTAAGTTCCGAAAAAATAATAACCGACAACTTTGTTTATGTGATGTTGGTTTTTCTTCTGACGTCTCGATCCACCTACGGGAAAGTTTATCATCGCAAAACAAAGTTCTGTTACAACGCGCTTTGGAAATGAAGAAACGTAAACAACTGATATCAGTATTTACTACACGGGGATGTGTGTATGTAAAGCGTCATCAAGCAGACTCAGCTGTGTTAATTGAACACATGGAAAATTTAGAAGACGTTGCCAGACCAGAAAATGACAACTGATATTTAGTGCCATTAAATTTGTTTTTCTTAATTAATTAATTTTTAAACTTCAATTTTCTTAATTTATTATCTTCTCTTTCTTTCTTTTCTTCTTCTCTCACTTATTCCTTTTCTATAAACGTTTCCCCTATAAAAAAAAAAAAAGAAAAAAAAAAGTACCTACAGGAACAAAAAATAAAAATCAGTGCACATAATTTTGAATTTCTAACTCGCTTCATTATTATAATTATTTGTATTTAATCCTGTCACATGGATAGAAACGGGGTTCTACGTGCCATGGTCAGAGTTTTCAGTGATCAAAAAGATGGCCTCAAGGTTTGCCACATAAACGCACAAAGTCTAATGCCTAAGATAGATGAATTTCGTGATCTGTTCGAGGGGTCTGATCTTGACGTAATCTGCGTGACAGAAACGTGGTTCGCAGAGAGTTTGAGAGATAATTTGTGTAGCTTAGGAGGATATAAAATCTTTCGGTCTGATAGGAAAGGTCGTGTTGGTGGTGGTGTTGCCATATACATCAAAAAAACCATTAAGTGTAAACTTAAATGCCTGTCCAAACCGGACAGTGCTGTCGAATATGTCTGTGTTAAGATTTTAGGTGAGGAGGATAACCTCTTAATATGTAATGTGTACAGGCCTAACCGAAATATTGATATTTCGCCTTTCATAGCGCTGATGGAAGAAATTTCATTAGTGAGTCCCAATATAATCGTGTGTGGCGATTTCAATTGTAATATCTTAATAGATAAATCGTTGCCTGATGCAATGACCGCATTTAATTTGCATGCAGTTAATAACATGTATGCAACACATTTCTCAAGTCATCTTCCTACGTTACTCGACTTATTCTGGGTAAGCAGTTTGAATAAGGTAATTTTTTATGACCAACTTTCAGCTCCTGTCTTTTCCAAGCATGATCTCATTTATATGACCTTTGACTATAATGTGACTTCTGAAGCTCAAACTATCCAATACAGGAATTTCAGAAATATTGATCAAGCTTCATTGGAAGAACATGTCAGACGTATAAACTGGGAGACAATCTACTACTTACCAATAGTCCATGAGCAAGTTGAGTTTCTAAATAAACAAATCTGGACACTTTTTGATTGCCATGTTCCATTACTAACAAGAAATTGCACACCCCTAATAAAACCCTGGTTTTCGCCCCATATTCGCTCTCTCATGCTTGAACGTGACCAATCATATAACCGCTGGAAACGTTTTCGATTACACGAACATCTAAACATGTACCGTTCACTCCGAAATCAAGTCGTAATGGCAATACGCACCGCTAAGCGTGAATTATACTCCAATCGATTAAATCCGTCGCTGAGTGGACGAAAACTTTGGAAAAATCTTCGTCAAATAGGAGTCACCAAGAGCAAAACCAGTTCTGTGGATGAGATCGATTGCAATGAACTTAACCGAAAATTCGTTTCACTTCCGGCGCCTCCCTTAGTGACTGCTAACCCTTTAGACGATCTTCCAGTTAATAATGCATCAAATCCAACTTTTTCATTTAGATCTGTGGATAGTACCGAGGTAGTTGCAAGTCTTCTTTCGATAAAATCTAATGCCGTTGGACTTGATGAAATGCAACCCACTTTTCTCAAATTGATATTACCAATTTGCTTACCATATATAACCCATATTTTTAACTCTATTTTAACAACAGGTGTATATCCGGCACAGTGGAAAAAAGCCAAAGTACTACCCATCCCAAAAAGTTCTAAAGGTGATGAATTTAGGCCCATTGCGATCTTACCTTTCTTATCTAAAGTCTTTGAAAGAATTTTGCAAAATCAAATGACCGAATATCTCGGTCGTTCAAATTTGTTGACATCTAAGCAATCTGGTTTTCGAAAAGGTCATAGTTGTATCACAGCGCTATTAAGCGTTACCGAAGATCTGCGACAAGCCATGGATAAAAATTATATTAATTTTCTAACGCTTTTAGATTTTTCAAAGGCTTTCGACATGGTTGACCACTCCATTTTATGTAGAAAACTTATCCGACACTTCAACTTTTCATCCTGTGCTGTAAAACTTATGTGCTCCTACCTCACAGATCGAATGCAGGCAGTTGAGTCAAACAACAAATTGTCAGATCTCCTACCAACCCTACGTGGGGTCCCACAAGGTTCAATCCTTGGCCCACTTTTGTTCTCGCTCTATGTAAATGAATTGCCATCTATTCCTAAATATTGTTCAATTCAAATGTATGCCGATGATGTGCAAATTTATTTAAGTTGTCCACTCGGTCTTATTGAGCACGGAGTAAGCTGCATTAACGAAGATCTTGCGGACATTGCATGCTGGTCTGGGCAGAATGGGTTATTACTAAACCCGGAGAAGTCAATGTGTCTCGTTATATCCAAAAAAATTGTCAACCTCTCGTACTTTCCTCCTGTAAGCTTGAATAACACTTCCGTAAAATATGGCGAATCTGCAAAAAACCTCGGAATGGTGTTTAACCGCAGATTAACCTGGAACAATCATATAAATACAGTTGTGGGTAAAACATATGGTATTCTTCGTACTCTGTGGGTCACACAATCCTTCACCCCTTTGAGAGTACGTATGCTGCTGGCGAAAACGCTGGTCGTACCCACAATGGCCTATGGTTGCGAAATATATGCCAATTGCGACTCGGTGAGCAAACGAAGACTTAACGTTGCTTTTAATAGTATAATACGCTATATTTTCGGCCTAAGTCGATACGAGAGTGCGTCTTCTTTCTCTAAACAGCTTCTCAACATGTCTTTTGAAAACTTTCTCAAGTTCCGCACATTAACGATGCTCTCACACATTCTGCTTAATCGTCAGCCCCAACAACTTCATGAAAACATTAGAATGGCAACTTTGCAAAGGTCAAGAATGCTTACCCATCCGCACCATGCCTCTCTTACATCACAGCGTCAGTTTTTTGTATATTCTGTCCGCTTATGGAATTCTATGCCGCGTCACATAAGAGAATTGGAAGATGCTGCGAGTTTTAAGAGCAAAATTAGGCTTTACTTTTCCGAATAATCTTTTCTTTTCTTTTTCGCTTTCTCCATTTATCTTTCTTTTCTTTCTTCTTTTTTGTAATCTTTCTTCTTTTTTTTTTTTTTTTTTCTCTTTTTTTCTTTATTTACTCCTTCTTTTTTTACTCTTTCTTTCTTTCCTTTTTCTTTTCTACTCTGTATATATCCTTATGCATCTATATATTGATTAGCAATCTTTGGCAAATATTATTTAAAATGAAATTGTTTTTACTCTAGCTTTCTCCTTTTTTCAAATTGTAACTTAGCACTAGATTATAAGACAATATGTCTTAATGTGCATAAGAATTTAATGAATAAATAAATAAATAAATAAAATCTTCAGCGATGAAGCGCATTTTCGGGTAAACGGCTTCGTCAATAAGCAAAATATGCATTACTGGACAGGTGAGAACCCTCATGTGCTTCATGAAACAGTGCTTCATCCGCAAAAAGTCACTGTTTGGTGCGGTTTTGATACGGATGGCGGTTTTTTTTCGTCGATGAAAATGACCGACACGTTACGGTAAATGGCATTCGCTACATGTTGAAACGATATTTATTTAAGCAATTGCATGGACATCAGTGATATGTGGTTCCAACAAGCCGGTGCCACAAGCCACACAGCGGGTGCATCAATTGAGTTATTGAAGTCTCAGTTCGGTGAACGTTTTATCTCGAGAAACGGACCCGTCTATTGGCCGCCGAGATCATGTGATTTAACGCCTCTAGACTTTTTTCATGGGGCTATATTAAATCATTGGTCTATGCCAACAAGCCGTTAGAGGAGCTTAGAGCCAATATTGAAGGAGAAAAAGCGGCCGTATTGGTCGAAATGTGCGGCCGAGTCATCGAAAATTGGGTTCAACGTATCGGCCGCTGCTTACGTTCCCGTGGTGGACATATGAACGAAGTCGAATTTCATTCATAAATGTTTTGATAGTAATTTAAGCCAATAACATTTTTTTTGAGATATCTCAAGTAGTTTGCATTTTATTTAAAAAAATAAGTTATCAAGTCCTTAATGAAAGGCCCTTTATAGGTATTTACATTGAAAGAACAAACAAATACTTACAATTTCAAATAGGACTACAACAAAAAATTATTTTCCACTTTCACTTAATGGTTTGAGGCGACTTTATTTTATTTTTAATTTTCGATGATTTGATTGCTTAATGCTACAGTTACATTTCAATTATTATGTCAGTTGACAGAACGATCAACGGTAAATCTAAAAATGATTTTTTAAAGCAACGAAGGAACGAATACACAATTGGCGCGTTCAAATTGCAAGTCAACTGCAAGTTCACTACTAATTTAATGTCTATCACTTGCCAAACGATGGTCACGTGAGTTATTTGATCAATGAGAAAAGGTAAAATAGTAGTCACTAGTAGTTGACTTGTAAATTGAACGCGCCCAATGTTTTCGCGCTGAATTGGAGTGTGTGTGTGTGTGTGTGTGTGTGTGTGTGTGTGTGTGTGTGTGTGTGATAGATGTGGGGAGGCCTTCTGAGTTGCTGACAAAAACGAAAGTACTATTACATGATGCCAAATTACTATTTTAGAAAAGCGAGTAGTAATTTCTTAACGTTGCCTTAGTAAAAAGATTTCTTTTTAAAAATATGAAAACTATTATACATTTGGCGTATGATAATGATTTCCAATCTTACATCATACACAACCTACGACTATCTTACATGTAGCATAATTATCATACGCTTGGTAGCCCTGGACATATTACTGATTCTTAAGCCATGTACCATATTCTTACGCACAATTTGATTTAGACTCGCAAAATTCAAATGCCCATATCTATTGTGCCATTTTATTATAGAATGATTTGCCGTAGGTAGCGTGTTCGTGCGTCATAAAGCAAGCACTATTATTTTCGTTCTCAAACAAATGTGTGTTCGTTGCCTATACCGCTATGCTCACCGACACAAAATGTCCCTGCAAAGCAGGTACATAAAGTAGGTGCATCCCTTAGTTTATCATCGAATGCTTAAATTTTTATGTTTACTTCGCCATGACCATATGCTACCAATGCGTCGCCACCAGCTACCTGTATCCTTTCTTCGTGTTCTTTCAACCATGAAAACATACTTCGGTCACAACACATATGCGCCGTCGCGCCGCTGTCGATACACCAGGTGTTTCGTGTGAGGGTATTTGTATTCGACGCCGCTATGATGGAGAAAAATGAAGATTTTGTTGTTGGTATGACTTTTGGTCTCTTTTTTGTTCTCTGCACTTAGCTGCGAAGTGTCCCTTACGACCCCAATTAAAACATTTACCTACCGACGTTTTTTTGCCTCGTAATTTTTTCTCGGGTTTTTTGTCCTTTTGTTCGAACTAAATAAAATATGCTTCCGTCCGTTGAAAAAGTATAGTTACTTATATTAACTCTACGTTCCCCTTCTTCAATAATCTTTATTTTTAGGGTATTTAAGCTATTCAATATATCACGTGTTTCAATGGCAATTGTAAAATTTTCATACGAACCTGGCAGACTTGATAGCAGAATAATTACCAACAACTCGTCATTAAGTTCAACCCCAACTTCTTTGATTTTCTCAACGATGGCCATAAACGAATTCAGGTGTTGGTTGATACTTTCGCCTCCAGACATCTTTAAGCCCAAAAGCTGCTTGAACAGCGATACCTTCCTTGCTGGTCCTTGTGGTTGATAAATTTCCCGCAACTTTTTCCATGCCTCTGCCGACGTTTTGCAATGCCTGATGTGGTTGATTTGTGATGGTTTTATGCAAAGCATAATTGATGCCAATGCCTTTTCATCCGTAGAGTCCCACGCCGCAGCAACCGCCACGCTATCGTTTTCACCCAAATCCGCAAACACAAGAACGCTCCTCATTTGAACGCTCCAGGAATCATTATTCCCTTCTTCAAGCTTTTCTATTTGAAAACTAGACACACTCATGGTGCTTGAAACAAACTTTTCACTTAATACGAGGGCGGGTCAATAAGTCCGTGACTTTTTGAATTTCTGACCTCTTTACTGATACGGCAACACTGCTCCTGTCAACAGGCATCTGTCAGTTGACTCCTGTCAAAATTTAAACTTGCTGCGTCAGTTAGTTTGTGTTTGACAGCTATTTTTATCAGACTACTCACTAATTTGAGGAGAAAATGGAAAAAAGTGAATTTCGTGTGCTTATTAAGCATTATTTCTTGCGAAAAAAAACCATTACCGAGACCAAGGCTAAGCTTGAAAAATACTATGGGGACTCTGCACCATCGATTTCAATGGTAAAAAAGTGGTTTACTGAATTTCGTTGTGGCCGTACAAGCACTGAAGATGCCGAACGTCCTGGACGCCCAGTTGAGGTCTCTACACCCGAAACAATCGAAAAAATTCACGATATGGTGTTGGCCGACCGAAGATTGAAAGTGCGAGAGATTGTGGAAGCCATAGGGATCTCGCATGGCTCAGTGGTTTCAATTTTGAATGATCACTTGGGCATGAGAAAGCTTTCCGCAAGATGGGTGCCGCGTTTGCTCACAGTCGACCACAAACACAATCGTGTAACAACTTCACAGGAAGGTTTGGCGTTGTTTAATCGCAATATGGAGGAGTTTTTGCGCCGTTTTGTAACCGTGGACGAAACATGGATCCATCACAACACACCAGAGACCAAACAACAGTCAAAACAGTGGGTTTCTAAGGGTGAATCGGCGCCAAAGAAGGTCAAGGTGGGTTTGTCAGCCAATAAAGTTATGGCGACTGTTTTTTGGGATGCACGCGGGATAATCCATTTTGACTACCTTCAAAAGGGAAGAACAATCAATGGGGAATATTATGCCAACTTATTGGACCGATTCAATGACGATTTGAAAAAAAACCGACCTCATTTGGCCAAGAAAAAAGTTCTTTTCCACCAAGACAATGCAAGGGTGCACACATGTGCAGTTGCCATGGCAAAAAAACCATGAATTGGGCTATGAATTGCTCCCTCAACCACCCTATTCTCCAGATTTGGCTCCAAGCGACTACTTCTTGTTCCCAAACCTGAAGAAATGGCTTGGTGGAAAAAGATTTGACTCCAATGATGAAGTCATCTCGCAAATAAAGGCCTATTTTGAGGACCTCGACAAATCATTTTTTTTGGAAGGGATAAAAAAATTGGAGAAGCGTTGGACAAAGTTTATAGAGCTCAAGGGAGACTACGTTGAAAAATAAATTTTTTTTTTATCAAAAAATCTGTGTTTTATTCCAAAAGTCACGGACTTATTGACCCGCCCTCGTATGAATGTCTGTCTGGTATGTGCAATACTTATGGCGGATGTGGAGGCATTACCTTATATTAAGGAATGCAACATATTATGTGTTAACTTTCATAGGGACTTGAATACCTAGACATAATGGTTCACACCAAAGTATTAGTAACAAACTTAATGTCAAGGTTAGATTTTTACCGCCAAGCATAAAGCAGATTAGATTAGATTTTTGGGGGGAGGTGGTATATTGTATCCAGATTACTGCGGCCGCTTGTTGGTCTATTGTGATATCCTCCATTTAGAACATAAAGCAGAAGACCGTCCGGAATCCTTAGAACAAACAACGATTGCAATTTAATCGATATCTTTCGGTATTTTTCCTTATCAGTTCTGAAGTTTATTACTGAACAAATAAAAAAATCGTCGCCTCTCTCTATCAACCTCGTATCTGAAAAATTATGAAAATTCATAAATTGCTTGAATAATGTAGTAAACCTGCGACATCGTTTTGTCGATAACTGTCTCGTATCAAATCTATAGAGATAGACAGACTTTGCTATGGTCGAAACGATGTCGTTTCATCGTTTTCATTTTACGTGATCTGTGGGTCGATTCCCGATCTGTGAAGCTGTAAAACAAATTATCACTTCACAACATCACAAAACGAGAATCGGAGCCCTGGCTCCTGAGTCCTGATGGCACCAGAGGTTAATAAAAAAAAAGGCAACGATATACTCAGTGCAGTCGATCCAACTTGAGTTTCGTTCAGCAGCTCGGTAAAGAATGACAAACGAATGGCGAAAATGGCCATACGTTTATGATTTCAGAATTTCAGATGCTGTGCATTCAAATCGAATGCCTTCGATTCGTTTTGAGATTTCAAAACCCTTGGCTAAAATCGGATGTAATCATTGCCTTTATAATTAATATTATTTATTTCATAACATACACACTAAATGTGTTATAGATATTGTCCAATTTATTTATAAATACATAAACTAAGGCCAAAATCTATTTACTTCGCTTTAATTTTAAAGTGGCTTATACTATGGATAATTCCGATTTAATTAATTAAATAATTTTAAACGTGTTCTATAATATTTTATTTCGGAATGGAAGCGTACGTTTCACAGTTGGAGCTAGGCCCATTGTTTGCGCACTATCTTCCCTACAACGAAATTGAGGATATGACAACGAATCTCCTTGCCGAAACCCGTGTGCTTTTAAGTGTAACGCGACATCGCTTTATAAGTTTTGCCGGCATCCCGTAGATATTCGACCATCGCCATGCGGATTTATAGCCGATAAAATAGGAGTGAGTCTCGATTTTGAATTGGTTAGTCCTTTCCAGGCTTTACCTCATTGTGAAAGTTTGGTATATTGTCAATCTGATGGGTCGAAAGCCACTCTAACATGGCACCATTAGTGTGATCAAACGTTCACACAGTATGTTGGATAGGATCTTCATGTTATACGCGACATTAAGCAGGGATACTGCTCTCCATAAGAAGAGGCGGCAAAATTCGATTTTTTCGAAAAATTTGTTTTTTTTTTGAATTTGTTGGCGTACATGCCTTGATGGTTCTTGCAGAAAAAAGGCTTGTCTTATATATATAGAGTCATATAGAGCTGACAGTCCAGTCATCGGCCATGCCTTCTCCCGCCTATACTTTGTTGATCATTTGGCGCACGTGGCCAACCAAAATATCACTTACGTGTTTCAAAATTTTCGCTTATAAATCATTAGAGCCGGCGTTGTTCGGCGGCTTAGTTGTTCTTAAGATCTTTTACTTTTATATCTGAGACAACTTCTTCTGTCCCTATAATTCTAGTCTACATTTAGCAGCTGCTGAAAATGCTGCTTAAACATATCCACTATTCCTTGTGCTTCGGTATTTGTCGCTGTTTCTAAGAGCCTGCGTTCCGCTCAAAGCCGTTGTTTCGATTTCTTGTAAAACCTCCGAATGTTGTTTCGATCGCGAGACTCTTCGGTTTCATTGACCTGGAGACTGCATACGCGATCGTACGTATCGACCAGGTAGAAAGAAGGCAATCGAAGATTTTCGCGATTGGATTGTCGAGCTCTAAATTAAGTCGCAACATGGATATGATCAGAGTCAACGTTTGCCCCTCGGTATATGTGAACGTAAATTATGTTAGATGCGAGTCTTGCGTCGATTAGCACATTGTCGATTTGGTGGACCAAGTTTTCGCTCCGTTTGGATCCGTTTGGAGAGCGCCGAGTGATACCTAGCACATTTTCTTCTGCAATATCGATTAGTCGTTAGTTGTTATCTTTAATCGCGTCGTGAAGGCTGTTCTTTCCAACTTATCCACCGAAGATATTTTCATATTTTCCTTACCAACTTAAGCATTGAAATCCCGATCACAACTTTAACATCGTACTCGGAAAGTCTCGGAAGGCTCCGTCCAGAAGTTCTTAGAACGCGTCCTTGATAGAATCGTCACGTCGTTCATGTAAGTACATACATATAGGGCTAATGGTTTGAAATGCAGAATGCAGCAGGGAGTATAGCGTGTGCAAGTGTGCATGCACATCCGTGGGTTGACACGACTGGAGCTCACCGGTGGCGTAAGAGGTGGACCAAACAATAAGCAATTAACAGATCAGTACTTGTCGAAATCGTAGAAAGAGGCAGGTCTAAAAATAATGGATCACACAAATGCAACAATACCAGCATTTGATTGGCCTCATTGATAAAGTGCTCCGAAACCAGGAGGCCTGCCTAGGACTAGTAGGGATGCGGTTAAGTGGGAGGGTTATGATCCCTTTAATCCTGATCATAGCCTCACCGCCATTTAAAGAAAGAAGAAGAAGTCAGCGCATTATACAGCCGCATTTGTTCTGATCTTCACCAAAAGTAGCACCCTGTTAGCAAATTTTGTTAAAGACTAACCAAGTTACTCAGCCTATTTTCCAAACACAAGGAGACAAAAATCTCTCAGTTCCGTAAAAGATAGCTTTCGCTCAAAACTGGCGGCAAATTTCCGAATTGGTGCTATAGACTTTGACAGCTGGTCCATATTTATATTGCAAACAAAGAATCTGTTATACAAGAAATTGTTACCTGAACCCAAAATATCTATTAAGCTTAAGATATAAACTCATTTTGTTATTTCAAAAAGAAAATAAAAGTGAGTGCGATAAGTATGACTATAAAAGTGAAAACCAAGTTTTAATTTTTGTAGAAAATGCTGAAAAAATCGGAGCTCAGCATTGTGGCGTCCTTCACAATCAATTACTTATCATTAAATCAGCTTTTAGTTCAACAAAAAAGGCGATCTACGTTCAAGGTGATTATTATCACACTGAATTACTTTTATAAGAAGAATGCGCTTGTAGCGCTTGTACTTCCTACGCTTGTAAATCCTACATTGCCTTTCGACTTTTATTTATTGATTTACCTTTAATTAAGAGCCGTTTTAATAAAAACTACTTAATTGCCTTCAATTCACAAATCAACTTAAATGTGGATTAACAGTTAACTCAGAGCTGATTGATAAAAAATCACTTCCATGCATTTGCCAATTATCGTTAAGTAATAAATGGTATGGAAACTGGAAATCGTTAAGTTATAAATTGTATGGAGATTGGTTCAGTTATTGGATTAAAACCACTCTCAGTTTTCAAAAATAGGTGTTAGTTATATTTCAACTTAATTCCTCGCTTTCTACTTTTCTGTCTCTTCACGTATTCAAACATTGAAGTTCGCCCATTCTCGCATTGAAGTTAACGCATTACAAAATTGAAGAAACAATGGTCGAAACATTGAAAAAAACATAGGGACGGGCTACAGTCCGCTTGGGCGAACTGTTGGATACCCTATTCTTATTCCTATCCCTCATAAGTGGGCGTGACAAAAGTCTAAGTATGGTTGAATTGTTAAGAACGCTCTACATATTTTGTTATATAACATTTAAAGGATTTTACAAAAAAAAAACGCTCCCTAGCTCAAACTTGGGTGTTTCAATAAAATTGTTTTATTTAATTGTGGGCGTGGTGTCAGTAGGCGGATTTAAAAAATATTAACACATGAGAATAAAGGGCCCCTAGAGAGTATATATTATAAATTTCAGCTCCCTAGCTCAAACTTTGGATTTTCAAAAATTAATATACCTACCCTTAGAATAGGGTATAAAAAAATTATTTTATTTATTTGTGGGCGTGTCAGTGGGCGGATTTTGAAAATGTTTTATCCCGAGCAGTTTTAGGAGTCATAGATCATGTATTAAAAATTTCAGCTTTCTAGCTCAAAATTCGATTTTTTCCAAATTTTTTTTTTTTTTAGTTTGTGGGCGTGTCTGTGGGCGGATTTCAAAAATTCGTAAACTTGATTATTTTGGGACCCTAGATAGTATATGGTTAAAATTTCAGCTCTCTAGGTCCAGTTTAAAGGCCTAATTTTTGCCGACAGACGGACGGACGGACGGACGGACATGGCTAGCTCGACATTACTATCGATGCTGATCATAAATATAGTAACTTTTAGGGGTCTACGGGCAATATTAAGGTATGTTACAAACTATGCGTCAAAATTAATATACCCTTAGAATAGGGTATAATGAGAGAAAAGTATCATTGCCGATTCACAGACAGTACAGTATACCACAGCATAACTGCAGCTCCACAGCTAATTGGTTGAAATCGCTAAAATTGTTAAGCTGTCAACGTTGGCGACGTTGTCATCGATTTTCTTTCTCATCTAACTACACCAGTGAATTATAAATTGAGGTTACTATTTTTTGAAAAAGAAAAAAAATTCATTTTGCCTAGATTGGTTACGAAAACTTAGATGTGAAATGCACTTCACCGTGTCTCATCTCAATGCAAATCAGGTAAGGCGACAACATTCTACCGTTTTCAAGTGCACGAACGATTTGCTTTGCGAAGGCGAAAGTGTTTTCCGTTTTTAGTTAGAGTTACCCCCTGTTTACATAAAAAAGTACTAGTCTGTAGCTTATGGTAGCACAGCTCCCACCTGATATCAACGAATTTGGTACATACCATATTTGACACATCTCTATTATAACCGTCAAACTGGCGTTTCGAGATCCGAACTTGTAAATGAAGTCGATAAGAAAAACATGTCATCACATTTGCAATTGGTAGCCAACAGCGGCGGTGCATATTTAATAATTGTGCAGTTCTTCTTAAAGTGAAAGTATATTGTAATGGCAAAGACAAGGGTGTATATAATTGGAGTCGGCATGACTAAGGTACTCACAATTTTTATTGTGGAAAAGTTGGTTTATAAATATTTTGTTTGAATTTGTGTTAATTTGGTTTAATAAATGTCTAATATAATTGCACTTTGCTCTTTGGCAATAAAACTTAATCTGGTATATTTCTGCAGAGATAAGAAAGATTTCAGATAGTTTACAAATATACCACGAAACCTGTTGATAGAACGTATAACTAAACATATCATGTACATTATCTTTGACTGTTTAATTTTTCCAACTAACAAGTCCAAAGTACTGCACTTTTCCAAACACAATATTCATACCACAGGTAATCTTTTGATCTGCTACGACTCTAATAGAAAGTAGGTACAGTATAGCATACTCTTTTTTACTTTATAATCGAAACAAAAGCTTTTCTACATAAAGCGGACGAGTTCATCGTTCTGTTTAGCAATGGTTTCGTTTCGGGGACCTCCTATTTAAACACTAAATTGGCGACTGAGAGCTATAATCGAATTTTCCACGAATCCGCTTCTAAGCGATTCAAGTGTTAGAACAAAGGCTGCTGGTCGACATGGGAAAAAGTGCATTATGAACAGAAGAGGTCTATTGAAAAGTTCCGATTGGACTCGTCATCCACTTCTTGGATTTTATATACACAACAGTGCACATACATACCTACTATTAGAAACGAAAGGTCAGGCTAGATAAATGCCTACTTTAACGGCTCATAGAGGTACTTGCATCACAAAAGTGCGCACAAATATATTTTTTTGTTATTATTAGGAACATATACTCCGTTAGATTTATAAAATCCGCCCACTATTTAAAAAAAACGTTTTATATCCAACAATTTAGGAAATGAATATCGTGTTCTTCGCAAAATATGTAGATAATAGATATTATTATAAACTGTTTTAACTTATAATAAATTACAGAGTTAATACATTAAAATGAAAGCACTAGCTGCCAGGGCTTTCGGCTAAATCTAGTACATGTTATAATTAATTGAATGTCGCCTTCTAAATTTATTTTAGTGATAAGTCTATATATTTTTTTAATATTTTGTAAGGAGATTGGATAGATTACAGCTAGGATATATTTGCGTTGGATAGCTCTGCAATCATAGACCATTTAATGGACGTAGCTTGGTTGGAGTTGCAAAGTTGGCCATATGTGTTTGTGTGTGCTAAGAAATGGGTAGGGCGGCCGCGGTTCAGGATGATTAAGTTGGAGTTTGATCAAACGTCTTCAGTCAACTAACCGCGGAGATTTGTGCAGAGGGATCCGCACTGCGGGCTCCAGAAAGACGGAAAGCGAGACTAATATTTAGAGCCTTATTTCGAAGATCAATCGACAGTTGATAATTAACCATTTTCAATGTGTGCTATTGTGAACGAACAATTCTAAAGGATTTTGTCAATCGCAGTCAATTAAAAATTTGCGATTGACAAAAATACCAAATGAATCGTTCGTTCACAATAGCACACATTAAAAATAGTCAATTATCAATTGTCGATTGATCTTCGCAATAAGGCTCTTAGTCTTTCTGAGAAGACACTAGTTTTTGATTCATCAATGTAGAAATGGATCGATTTATCTTCCGTAAATGCATCATCCTCAGAATGATCTGGTGGGGATAGTGATTTGGAAGTTCTTTCCGAACTGTAATTGGGGTATGGTATAGTCTATGTTCCTTGGTAGAGACCCAAGTGAGTCCAGAATGATATAGTGGCCAATATTCGATCCACTGTGAGGTATCTTTAAGCCGACAGAGGAACAGGCAGCTATTTGTCTGTTAAAAATATCGAGGGGTGTCAGATGAAGTAAAACGTCCAGTGCAGCGGAGGGAGTCATTCGGAGTGCTCCGCTGTTGCATAGCTGTACGTTGAACCTTGCTCAGCTTATCACGGTTTACCGCTTTGTCCAACGCAGTCCACCTCAGAACTACCCCGTATGCCAGAATCGGTCTCACTACCGATACGTATAGCCAGTGAGAGATGTGGGTTTGTAGGTCTCGCTTATTGCCAATCGCTTTTTTGCAAGAGAAAAGTGCTACTTCAGCTTTTTGACTCTTTCTTGTAATTTGGCTTAACTTTCTATCGAAGATTAGACCCAAGAATTTAGCTTCATCTGAAAAGGTTAAGCTTGTACCGTTAATAGAGGGTGGGTCAATATGAGGGATTTTATATTTCCTCGAAAAAAGGACAAGTCCGGTTTTGTGAGGGTTAACCCCCAGGCCACAGCGATTTGCCCATCTTGTTAGCTTGTTGAGAGCGTTTTGTAGGATTTCCTTTAAAGTGTTGAGATGTTTTTCAGAAACGGCAATAGCAACGTCAATAGCATCGTCTCCAGGCATATCAGTAAGTAATTCACCACCAAGTTCCACAGAAGGGGGGAAAGGACACCGCCTTGTAGCGTACCTGTACTGACAGACCTCCCAGCGGATGTATCGCCCATAATCCTGCTTGATAGCAAAATAGTCGAATTCGCAATTGGTTTCGTTCGATTCGCTGCTCAAAATGTGGGCCTTAGACATTTTTGTCTAGCCTGTAAGTTTATTGAATGAGGTTATTAAAATTAATTTAAACGTAAAAAGACTCGTAGTAAATTCACTTACTATGAATCGCATAGCAATTCCCATTAAATGAGCAATGACTTTAAGTTGCAAGTGACGAAGTGCCTAGCACGAATACAATGACACTATACACCCTATTTTAAGAAATACTAAGTGAGCGCGACAGATTTACCCAAATAAGACTAACTCTTTTCAGTGCGGCATTCTTGCCAAAATTGATTAGGCGTGCTCTCCCAAACAGCTTCCGCAAACGTGCTACGCTGAAATAGCTTATGATATTTAAAAATAAGCCCTGAATCCGTGAACTTAACAAATAATAATAATTCATGTCACATAGCTTTCATAACCCTAATCAATGATTTCTTACCCAAAGCCCAAGAGTATATCTTTCAAGAGAAGCTTCTCAAAGGGCCATACCTAAAAAATGGTGCATTTTTTCTCATGGCACACCAATGCGACCTAGCAGGATGTGTGGAGTACTTCAATATAAACAATAGTTACTATCGCAGCTCGGCACAACTCGATACGGATGTACTTTAGAGCTGAGCTGCCGTAATAGCTACTGTTTGTATCCTGCTAAATCGCATTGGTGTGCCATCAAAAAAAAGGCACCAGTTGCTCATACATTTCAGACAAAGCCCTTTGCCTTTCGAAGTCGGTTTAAAATAGTAAGTAGTTTCCATTCGTGGCAAAAATATAATTTCGTACACTCAAATGGTTGGTTGAAAGCTAGATTTTAGGCTTTTCTTTGTGCCTAATGTTTTTTGACATGTAACTAAATCCAGACTTAAACTGACATGAAAAAGTTCCTGAATTTGCTGATCGTTTACGTGAATCATAAAACCGCAGTTCACCTTCAATTATGGCCGAAATTCATGCATACAAATATGTAGTGGCGCAACGAAAAAAAACGGATAAAATGCATTATTCGAATTGTTAATTTACCGCATAATAACTTTAACAATTTTCTTCTTTTATAATATTTTAACTTGCAGTTTGAAAAACCCGGTCGCCGTGCTGACGTTTGCTATCCAGACATGGCAAAGGAAGCTGTCACCAAAGCCTTGGCTGATGCAAAAATCAGTTACAATGAGGTGCAACAGGCTTGCGTGGGATATGTTTATGGCGATTCTACGTCTGGGCAACGAGCCGTATATGAAGTCGGCATGACTGGAATCCCTGTGTACAATGTAAACAACAATTGCTCCACTGGATCAAGTGCCCTGTATTTAGCGAAGCAAATTATTGAAAGTGGAAATGTGGACTGTGTGCTTGCATTAGGTTTTGAGAAAATGGAAAAAGGATCACTTGGAGCAAAGGTTAGTTATTTTAATTTTTTTAAAGCCATTATATTATAATTTAAACTGTATTTTTCTATTTAGTTTTTCGATCGTGTCAATCCAATGGAAAAGCATATAGAACTTATGAGTGAATTAGCCGACATTGAGGCAGCGCCAATGGCTGCTCAGATTTTCAGTAATGCTGGCTTAGAACACATGAGGAAATTCGGCACTAAGCCCGAACATTTTGCAAAAATAGCTTGGAAAAATCACAAACATTCTGTGAACAATCCGTGAGTAAATGTGAACAAAATAAATTGTATATAATGAGTTCTTAAATTTTAGCTACTCTCAATTTCGTGACGAGTACACATTGGAGCAAATTATGCAATCCCCAAAAATCCACGGTGTTCTCACTAAATTGCAATGCTGTCCCACTAGCGATGGCTCGGCTGCTGCTATTATTGCTTCAGAGGCATTTGTACGACGTCATGGACTTGAGGATCAAGCCGTTGAAATTGTGGGTATGGAAATGGCAACTGATCCTGAATCGAGTTTCAAGGATAAGAGTCTGATGAAAATTGCTGGCTACGACATGACACGTCTTGCTGCTGAAAGGCTTTTTGCTAAGACGATTTACAAGCCAACTGACGTTGATGTCGTTGAACTTCACGATTGCTTTTCAGCTAATGAACTGATTACGTATGAAGCTCTAGGGCTATGTCCGCAAGGCAAAGCGGGCGAATTCATTGATAATGGTGACAATACCTATGGAGGAAAATATGTGATAAACCCAAGTGGAGGCTTAATCTCTAAGGGTCATCCCTTGGGAGCAACTGGTTTAGCTCAATGCTCAGAGCTTTGTTGGCAATTACGCGGACAAGCTGAAAAACGTCAAGTTCCTAACGCCAAGCTTGCATTGCAGCACAATCTTGGTTTAGGTGGAGCTGTTGTTATAGGCCTGTATCGATTGGGCTTCCCCAATGCCAAAAAAACTGTTTTATCAAACTTAACCAATGCCAGCAATATAGCCGAAAGTTCTGAGGGATTCAAGGTTTCGCCATTGTTGAAAGCTCTTGAACAGGCCATGCAAGAAGATGAAGACAACCTTATTGAAAAAGTTCGTGCAATTTATGCCTTTAAGGTAACTAATGGTCCCAACGGCAAGACTGGCCTTTGGATAATCAACGCTAAGGAAGGCAAAGGAAAAGTAATCTACAATGGGAAAGGTACATTAATAAATATACCTTGTATGCAATTAATTAATTCATTATTTTGATTTTAGATAAAGCAGATATCACTTTTATTATTGCTGATGATGATGTAAGTGATCTTATATCTGGTAAGCTACCACCACAGAAAGCATTCTTCCAGGGCAAAGTGAAGATTCAAGGAAACATGGGTTTGGCCATGAAATTGATGGATCTACAACGCAGTGCCCAGGGCCGTATTGATCATGTTGTAAAGTCCAAGTTGTAAATGTTGTTGTATTTTTAACAAGTTTTAACCATAAAAGGACGATTCGATTGTTGTACCAATTGTGTAGCTTTAAAGGAAGTCGGATAGATTTTTTACATTACGGTTTTTGTACAGTTAATATTTTTTTTTAATAAAAATGGTTATTTTAGTACATATAACGGTTAGTTTACTTTTAAACATTCCACCTTATTGTAGTAGATATGCTTTTCACTTGAACGACAGTTGTTAATTTACGTGTCGAGTCGCTTTCTAGACGTTTCAGAGTCAGTTACTTCAATGCCGCGTTTGATCAACAGGCGTTCCACAGTAGCAATTGATATTGACTTGTTATTTTCAAAAGATTTGTTGATTTTTCAATTTTTCAGATTTAAGAAAATAAAAGTGACGTAATGAAAAGTATTGCAATGTTTATTTTATTTCGAAAGTAAGCAAGAAGACATCAAAACAAATTATTTAATGCGAGAATCCCAGTGACGGAGTAGACAGAGTTTCGGTTGGTGCGGACGTTGGAGTAATTGTGAACAATTTCGATTTGTACGGAAGGATATTTTTCTAAAATCAAGGTTACGAAAAGGTCCCAAGAAATGATAATTTTGCAAAATGTCCTAAAAACCGCGCAGTATTTCTATTTTCAGGGTTTTTTTTACCAAGAATTTCTTGGAACACTAAAAAAATGTGTTTAAAACACAAAAAGGTTCTTTTTATACCATATTTTAAGGGTATATTAATTTTGACGCATAGTTTGTAACATACCTTAATATTGCCCGTAGACCCCTAAAAGTTACTATAGGCGTTTTTCTTTTTTAGCCCCGAGCGGGGAACGAGCGGGGCCCGAGCGATCAGAGCTCGCTCCAAGCTGAACGTAACCTGAGCGCTCCGAGCTAATTAAGAAACAGAATTGAGCACTGAACTGTCATTAGATAATTTTTTTTTATTAATTTTCAAAATAGTCAGGTTTGCTTCTGAAATTGATGTTTGTCAAGGATTATTCCATTTAAATTATAATTTCTAGTAAATAAACTATGGAAAAAGCACAAATAATGAATGAATTCAGCCGCGCTCAGCTTTTCGCTCGATGTGCTCGGTCATTTTCAATCGAGCTCATCGAGCGAGCCCTGAGCTAGCTCTGAGATAAAAAAGAAATACAAATTTTGTGCTCAGAGCGCTCCGAGTTAAAAAAGTAACACAGTTTTTTTTTTGACAGCTCAGTGCCCCGCTCGGAGCTAAAAAAAAAACGCCTTATATTTATGATCTAGCCATGTCCGTCCGTCCGTCCGTCTGTTGCCAAAAATTAGGCCTTTAAACTGGGCCTAGGGAGCTTATATACTCTCTAGGGTCCCGAAATAATCAAGTTTACGAATTTTTGAAATCCGCCCACAGACACGCCCACAAACTCAAAAAATCAAAATTTTGGAAAAAATCGAATTTTGAGCTAGGAAGCTGAAATTTTTTATATATGATCTATGACTCCTAAAACTGCTCGGGAGATAAAATATTCAAAATCCGCCCACTGACACGCCCACAATTAAATAAAACAATTTTATTGAAAACCAAAATGTGAGCTAGGGAGCTGAAATTTATAATATATACTCTCTAGGGGCCCTTTATGTTCATGCCACAATTAAATAAAACAATTTTATTGGGATACCAAAGTTTGAGCTAGGGAGCGTTTTTTTTACAAAAGCTTCGTTTTTTTCGATAAAATCCTTTAAATGTTATGTAACAAAATATGTAGAGCGTTCTTAACAATTCAACCAGACTTTTGTCACGCCCACTTATGAGGGATAGGAATAAGAATAGGGTATCCAACAGTTCGCCCAAGCGGACTGTAGCCCGTCCCTATGTTTATATTTCCCAGCACACTATTTGTGTTTTTAGATTTATTTTTACTAAATTGAAGTTTTATCAATAACATAATTTATGTACGTATCGTTCAAAGATTTGTATTCGACTACAAATAGTTTTGGAATGTTAAGCAAATAAAACGACAGTCATAATGACGATGTGTGATTTTTTCTCACAAAAATGTACGTTTCTCTTAAAGGCGTTACGCCGTGTAAAACAACGATAAACGACTAAGTCAAGTTAACCGCCTACCACAATAATGCATGCAACACAATTACGCTTTGACGCTTCGCGTTGAAGCAAGACCTTGGACGTAACAAAAGCAACACAAGTTGCAAAGCTTGATTGTGATTTGGGCATGTGACTAACTTCGGAATCGGTCAGACAGATAGAAATACTGTGTAAATGGCAGATGAATGGATGACATTATATTAACCGAGTAAATGATATTTTCCAAATGTTAAGGAATCACGACGAAAGTTAAAGCTGTGAATAGCAGCATTGACCTTGTTACGAGAAACTGTGTATTGTCTTCTATTAAACACTGAAGGGTTTCTTTAATATGTCCTATAAAAACGCTGTCTATAAAACGCAATTCAATATCATATTTGTACCAAGGGCAAAGTTAAGGTTTAACCGGCATTATAATAGGAATGTAGTCATCATATAATCTGCTTTCTATAGAATTAAATAGCTCAACTTTGTCACTAATCTCAGGTGTATTATAAATTGCGTGCCAATCGAAGTTGCTACTGTCGTGTTGAAGGTTTTACTAAATCGAAATTTCGATATGATCTGTAACTATAAAAATCACCATTTCGTAATGAAAATCAGGAGAGCAAAATATAAAATCATATATGAATTCAGAAGTGAAGTTGATCATTACCGAGAATTATGTGCTTTGAGCTGGTTAAGAACAGACCAAACAAAGATTGATTGGTGCTCGACTGAAAGCAAATGGTGGGGTGCCAATCGTTAATGACCGGCAATCTCAGTTTATCGCAAAAATAGTGAAACAAACTTGTAAACACAACCATTTGATTGGCCTCCATTCCATTTCAGATAAAAATACCCTTTACTTAAGAGTCGATTGGATTAGCGCTGGTATCTAAAAGATTAACATTAAAATCACTTTGGACTTTACTTCAGCTGGATGTCTTCCATTGCCGTTAGATTATTCTCTCTAAAACTGTTTGGGTGATAGTAAACAGCAACAAGTAGTAATTTTTGAAGGCAATTGTTAAGCTCAATACAAAGAAACTGGACTAGTGAAAGGCTTGACGAATAGATATTTTTGGACAAAATATTTTCTTGTACTTACATACACCACCTCGGATTCTATCTAGACGCTCATTCCTAAACAATTTAAAACTAGGAACCATATCGAGTTGGGAAAAAATACTACAATTACGCTTACGCCGTTATTCAGAAACCATAACTGCATCTAACTTGGAAGTACTAAGCAACTGGTAAAGAAAAGTATATTTTATACTTCCTGAATTTCGGTGACAGATACTCAGACCGTTGAATGCATCACACAATATGTTGAGAATGCTCCTTACATTGTTTTGATCTAAATTAAAATAGGTTTACAATAAAAAAATAATCAATCAGACACGGGAAATTTCAACAAAAATCAGACCAACGAATCCAAAAAAGAAAGAATTTAAAAAGATAAGATAGCCATTAGAAGAAAGAATTTGTTTATTAGTCCAACGGAACGGATAACTCGAATGGGATTTCTTCGATTTCATACAAGTTGGAGACAAATTTGTTATGCTCCGTTCCGTTAATTGTTATGCTCCTTCAATAAAGACAACTGTTCCGTTAGACTGCTAAATGGGGATTGACAAAAGTTCTCAGCACGAATGGATCCTCACCGTGCACACAGTCACTCAGTGCACACTTACACACAAGAAAGGGTATGGTGGTGAAGAATAGATAGCGAATTCAACAGATTGGCAACGTATTAATCATATCTCGTATGCGACATGATCAGTCTCTGGACTGTTTACGTTAGCACAATTATTGTTGGCGTCGTGAAACCATGGGATTGTTTATCACAGGATGTTTACAATCGATCATGGGTTAACCATGGGCATGGGATTGTTCATCGTAGGATGTTTACAATCGATGATGGTTTTAAATGTCTTGCAAGGCAGAGTAATATCTCTTATTTATATAAAGTATAAATTCCTTCGGTGAATGGAGATTGAGTTTGTGTAGCAAAAGCCATTTGACTTCACGCAATGCTTATTAAGCATTTTCTACACGTCTCCATTAGCCGTCGACACCACGATCTATTTTATAATGTGTATTAATGTACACAAATATACCATCGCATTATCTATAAGCGTATCCGCTTAACACCTCCCCCCTTAAGAAAAGTAATTAAATAAAATTACTTTCAGGTTGACCATGTACACCAGAATGAACCGTGAGCACAAGGACCATCCGAATACCAAAAACCCATGTCACACCTCTAATTTATTTATTTACGTACTTCTAAAACTTAAGAATATAATGTAAAATTAAAGTATAATACAATACAAGAATATAATATGAAATAAAATTATAACGTGTTTTTTAATGATTCCTTTTATAAATCATAATTGTATCTTAAACTTCTAGGATAAATATTTTCCTGTTTCCAGGTTCAACATTATTTTTATAGGTAACGGTATGCTGTACTACAGGTCTGCGTTCCTTTTTATTAAAACATTTATTAAACAATGTTAAGGTATTGTTACCTTTAATACATTTAATGGTGAGTAAACCCATTCCAATTAAGACTAGCAAACTCATGAATCCATATCCAAACTCTGCTGGTCTAAGTTTAACATTCAAGAATTTTGACAAATTCGATTTTTGATTATTGATTTCAATACTTAGATCTTCAATTTCTTTTATACTATTGGTCTTAATACTTTTTACAAATTCAATGGGTTCTACATCTTTAATTCTTATGTTAAAACAACAATCATCAGAATAGTTATGATATACATTATTGAGGTAAGTTTCATTACCTTTTTCTGAAACTACAATCTTAAAATCTACAGTACTAAAGCAACAGTTATTTTCAAGAGTTAATAATCCCACTCCTTTAATTATTCCTCGAGTAATATGGTGACTACAATTGTTATTAAATTGCGTATTGTCTGACACAAAAAATAAGTACTTATTTTCTATCAACTTTATATATGATTCAATATTGTGAGGGATTATTCGAATAGTACATATTTTCTTACTTCTTTTCATAAAATTATTCAAAATACAATCTTCCATAGACATAGTTGACTCAAGAACTAGACTGTGCGTTATTAAATATGAATCTTCATACATTGTGATATCATTTAAATCATCCTTATATCCAAAATATTCTTTATCATTAGATATGAAAAAGTAATTATATCTTTTTTCGAACATTACTTGTTTGTGGTCTTCAAATATTGGTATTGCAATTACTTTGTATGCATCATATGAATTTGCTTCAAGAAAGGGTACAGCCACAATTACTACAATATTTTTATTTTTCTCAAAACATTTTACTTTTGCATGTTTTATTATTTTATTATACATACTTATGCTTGGAGTGTAAATCAAATTTTGTTCATTTTTACTTAGCATTAAGATTTCTATAATTTTTTCTGGAGTTATAATTGAAGGGTGTACAGTGCTCAATTGAAGAAACAAAATGGCATCTATTGTGATATCAAGTTCAGATTCTAACTCTAAACTTGCTGAAATTATTTTTAGTTGCATGTCTTGCAGGTATTCAAAAATCATTTCCTTCCTTTTTGCTTCATTGTTATCAAAAATTAGAGTATTCAGTGCTTCCATAAACTCAGAAGATTTCTTATTTATTGTTTCAATATTACTTTGCAAATTCTTATTTTGATCGTTCAACTTCTTTATTATATTAATTTCTTCTTCTAATCCTTGTTTTATTATTTCTTCGTTTTTATTAAAGGACTTTATTGCCTCATCATAATACCTTGCATCATTGTCATCCATTGTTCCAAACAATGTTTTAAGACCTGTACCTACTATGTTAATTAATCCTCTCTTGTACCTACTTTTCATTTCTTTTGTTCGAGAACTGTTAATACCTAATAAATTATAAATTGTATCCATTTTCTTTAACAATCTACTATAATGTGATTTTCCGATCATCATTAATTCTTCACACTGGTGAAAGCTAGAGACGCATTCCTTTTCGATATTGTTAACTTTTTGCGTCAACCAGTAAATATGTTCTTCGTGTATGGTAAGATTTACATTGGATATTATGGTGACGTGTCCATTGATAATTTTAGTCTTCCCAATCCAATCAAAATAAAATCCTCCATTACCGTTGAGGTTTTCAATAACAAGTCCCCTCACTTGAAAGATGCTACAAAAATCATAGGAAAAATAACCAAGTTCAGTATAGATAGTTACTTTTATTTTATTTTTATTGTTATAGTGTTCTAATAGATCCCTAAGTCCTTTAAAATCACTATCAAACCTAATTCTATATAATGTATGGTTTAACAAGGTTTTTTGAAACCTTTCTTGTCTTCCTATTAGTTCTTAAAAACACATTTGAGTCGGTTACTTTAGTAATAACATATGGTCCTATAAATGTTTTTTCCAACTTTCTATTTACGCTTAAATTTTTGACTAGCACCTGGTCTCCCACTTTATATGATGGTGCGTCTTTGGTGCTTTTATCATACGTTTCTTTGGACTTTAACTTTGACTTTAATAAATTTTCTTTTACCTTGCCTTCTATGGAACTGATTTTATCTGAAATGTTCTTAACATACTCTCCTACTGTTACCAAGTCCAACTTATCAATATTGCTTGGTCTATTTGCTTGCCGCCCGAATAATACTTCGTGTGGGCTATAACCTGTTGTTGAATGTATTGTTGAGTTGTAACAAAAACTTGCAAATTTGAGAGCTTCATCCCAATCGTCCTTTTCGAAATTTACTGTGTTCAAATATTCTTTGAGTCTACCATGTATCCTCTCTACTGCTCCATTGGATTGTGGATGAGCAACACTAGTTGTTATGTGCTTGAACTTGAATATTCTTGCCAAATTCTTCATTAATTCATTGCAAAATTCGGTTCCGTTGTCACTTAGGATTATTTTTGGAATACCAAGATACGTGATCCAATCATTTACAAACGCTTTTGCTATTGTCTCTGCGTTTTTGTCTTTTATTGGAACGAACCTTATGAATTTTGACAAGCTATCCTGCATACTCAACGAGTAAAAATTTCCATTCTTTGAAACTGGATATGGTCCTGTAAGATCCATATTTACTTGTTCCAAGCAGTACGTAGCATTGGACACAATTACCATTGGCATCCGTGTAGGATGTCTGTCTATTTTTCCTAGCTGACAATTCGTACAACTCTTAATAAATTCTATTACCATATGATTCAAATTTTCCCAATCATATTTTTCTCTAATCTTTGCAATAGTCGCTCTCTGTCCTGCATGTCCCCCAACCAAACTTTCATGGTATTCTTTAATAATATCCAATTGTTTTTTCTTATCCGTTATATCTATTAAGTTACTTGTTTCAACAATTTCGTTGTTCTTTTCCAAATTTGTATGGACTAATGCTTCTGGACTTTCTTCGCTTAAATTATTTTCTAAAGAACCTCCACTACCATTTTCATTTCCTTCTATATCTACAGAATTGTCAATATTTTCACTAACTCTATCTTCGCATTCACACGAACATTTTTTCTTTTTCCTGACTTTTCTTGTTGTTACTAAGATATTTCTGCTTAAGTGGTATGCAACCACGTTATCGAGACCCTTTTTATATTCAACGACATATGTATACTCTTCTAACTTTAACCTCCAACGTACCAATCGTGATCCTGGATCTTTTACATTAAAAAGCCATGTCAATGGTCTATGGTCAGTTCTAATTATAAAATGCTGCCCATATAAATATGGTCTAAATACCTTTACCGCCCAAACAATGGCTAAACACTCTTTCTCTGTGGTGCTATAGTTTCTTTCGGCTGCATTTATACTTCTGCTTATGAATTGTATTGGCAGATCCTTATTTTCGTGTTCTTGTGACAACACAGCACCTAATCCTGCATTCGAAGCGTCAGTTGTAACAATAAATGGTTTCTTGAAATCTGGGTATTGAAGTACAGTAAAACTGGATAATGCCTGCTTTAATTCAATAAAAGCTTTCTCTTCATCCCTCCCCCATTTAAATTCAACTCCCTTTCTCAGAAGCTTATTAATAGGACCAGCTATTTGGCTGAAATTTTTTATAAACTTCCTGTAATAATTCATCATTCCTAGGAATGACTGAATTTCCTTTACATTCTGTGGAGCTTTAAGGTTCTCTATAACTCTTACCTTCTCAGGGTTTGGTTTAACGCCATCTTCTCCTATCACATGGCCTAGATAACTGACTTCCTTTTTCAAAAACTCGCTCTTATCTGCTTGCAGTTTAAGATTTGCCCTTTTTAGCTGTTCAAAAACCTCCTCAAGCCTTATGTTGTGTTCTACTAAATCTTTGCCATACACTACAATATCGTCCATGTACACAAAACATTTTATGCCTTTTAATCCTGTGAGGACAATGTCCATCATACGTTGAAAAATACTAGGAGCATTTTTCAATCCGAATGGCATTCTTGTAAATTCGAAATGTCCGTGTGGAGTCGCAAATGCAGTTTTTTCCATATCTACTTTCTTTACTTTAATTTGGTGAAATCCTGCTCTCAAATCGAGTATTGTAAAATACTTAGCATGACCCAAATTATCTAAAATTTCTGCAATATTCGGAATAGGATAGCTATCTGCAATTGTCAGATCGTTTAATTTCCTATAATCCACAACCATTCGCCACTTCTTTTTCCCTGATGCATCTATTTTTTTCGGAACTATCTATACTGGTGAGTTCCAAGGCGATGTAGAATTTTTTATTATACCATCCTTCATTAATTCCTTAATATTTTTACTGACCTCTTCATCATGTACCTTAGGGTACCTATACGATTTAGTATAAACTGGTTTCGCATCTTGCCCTGTTCTTATATTACACTCAATCGAATTCGTATTAGTTAGTGATTCACCTTCTAAAAGGAATAAATCATAATACTTTGATATGAGTTTTCTGATTTCATCATCTTCTCCTTTATTGAGATGATCCATCCTTAATGAATCCTGAATCAGTTTGCCTCTATCCCTGACGTGATTAACCTTTCTTTCATTGGTTCTATTTTTATTATCTTTATAATGACTCTTATCATTCTTTATCATTTCAAATTCTCTCAGATGCGTTACTTCAACTTCAATATCATTTTTAACTATCTTATCTGATATATTCAACATACTTACAAGACATTTCCCGTCTCTTACATTACTTATGCAACTCGGCACTATAATACTTTCATTTACGAATCTGTTCACTATCACCGAAGTACCATCTATCAATTCTTTATCAATTTTAACAAGTCTAAACACCTCTCTTCTAGGCATTACATTAGCTTCATCTCCTTTATATCTTAATTCATAACAATTGTCCTTTACATACAATGTGTTACTACCATAGTCTATCCTGCATTTCATTTCCCTAAGGAAATCCGCACCAATCAGACCATCGTATTCATAGATCATGTTGTTAGAAACAACATGGAATCCCCATCTATGAAATACTTTCTTGGAACTAGAATTTTCCCATATACAAAAACGAATATCACTAATTCCTAATGTTTCTTTACTTTTACTTCCCAGTCCAACCAATTCTATTATTTTTTCAACGTTAAGTTCTTTTTTAAAAATACACTTTGCTTTTATTAAGCTAACCGAAGCACCCGTATCCAACAACATTCTATACACGCAGTCCTTATAATTAATGTAAATGTAAGGGCTTTCTTCACTATTTAAAGAAAACGCTGCCTTACTGTTAGCGCTTCTTAATCGCGAAAATTTTGAGCTTGATTATTTTTGGAATTTAAATTCCGATTTTTCGAAAAACAATCCTTTGTATTATGGCCCATCTTACCACACGAATTGCATTTTACGTTTGGCCTTCTATTAGGATTCTCTTTTGAGAAACACTCATTTGCCTTGTGGCCAATTTTCCCACATTTGAAACACTTGTACTGGTTAGTGTTTATTTTGAACAAATTTTTGTTCGAATAATCACTCTTAGGAGTTTTCTTCAAATTAAGGAGACGTGCTTCTTCATGCTGAGCATGTCTGCCTGCCTCTGCTAGGGTTGTTGGTCTACAGTTATTAACGTAACTGCATATTTCTGGGTTTAACCCATTTATGAATATATTTAGAATCACCTTGTTTTCTATATATTCATGTATCACTTGCAAATCTTTGGGTGTCTTTAACACTTCCTTTGCATCGGAACCAAGCCTTCGAGACATTGTTTCCATAAATTGTTGGAACTGCCGTACGGTGTTAGTTCCTTGTTGTGCACTAATGAGCTCTCTATAGAGTCCCAATGTACTATTTGTCTCCTTGTAGAGACTTTTTAGTTGTTCCTTGAGAGTTTGGCAATTCTCAATTACTTTATTTTCAAGGATAACCCTTGCATTGCCAGATATCTGGACCTTGATATATTTAAAAAGAAAATCTGTTTGATCCTCTTTGGACAATTGAAACGCATCGTCACATGCGTTAATAAAGGACGCTAACTCTGATGCCTCACTTCGAAATTGTGGGACGAGTTTCACCAGCGTATTGATATCTAATCTTTGGTTTTCCATGTTATTTGGCATTCTGAATATCTATATATGGGTACAACCAAAATTTTTCTTCCCTGAATCCTACACTGTACACTCCTCACTAGTATAATCACCACAGTTAAATTAACTACACTGGAAGTCTTAACTAGTCTTATCACTAATTTACCTGATCAGTACTAATACTGGAATCATTTTATTCATTAGGTACGTCCACTGCTTGTTGCACCGCTTGTATAGTTCCACTGGTTCTGTTGTGTTGTATTATTTTTTCCAATTTTGTCACTTTTTACTTTTGTAACTTTTTTGATTCTACTGCTTTATACTTTTGTAACTTTTCGATTCTACCGCTTTATACTTTTGTAACTTTTCGATTCTACCGCTTTATACTTTTGTAACTTTTCGATTCTACTGCTTTATACTTTTGTAACTTTTCGATTCTACCGCTTTATACTTTTGTAACTTTTCGATTCTACCGCTTTATACTTTTGTAACTTTTCGATTCTACTGCTTTATACTTTTGTAACTTTTCGATTCTACCGCTTTATACTTTTGTAACTTTTCGATTCTACTGCTTTATACTTTTGTAACTTTTCGATTCTACCGCTGCCACCAATTTGTTATGCTCCGTTCCGTTAATTGTTATGCTCCTTCAATAAAGACAACTGTTCCGTTAGACTGCTAAATGGGGATTGACAAAAGTTCTCAGCACGAATGGATCCTCACCGTGCACACAGTCACTCAGTGCACACTTACACACAAGAAAGGGTATGGTGGTGAAGAATAGATAGCGAATTCAACAGATTGGCAACGTATTAATCATATCTCGTATGCGACATGATCAGTCTCTGGACTGTTTACGTTAGCACAATTATTGTTGGCGTCGTGAAACCATGGGATTGTTTATCACAGGATGTTTACAATCGATCATGGGTTAACCATGGGCATGGGATTGTTCATCGTAGGATGTTTACAATCGATGATGGTTTTAAATGTCTTGCAAGGCAGAGTAATATCTCTTATTTATATAAAGTATAAATTCCTTCGGTGAATGGAGATTGAGTTTGTGTAGCAAAAGCCATTTGACTTCACGCAATGCTTATTAAGCATTTTCTACACGTCTCCATTAGCCGTCGACACCACGATCTATTTTATAATGTGTATTAATGTACACAAATATACCATCGCATTATCTATAAGCGTATCCGCTTAACAAATTTGATAAGGGGCAAAATATATATACCCCAAAAGTGTGAAAAATGGCTCCAAACTCAATAAAAACCCCAAATTACCCATAACAGTGTTTGGGTAGACCGCTTCGCAGGTTAGAGCGATGTAACCCTTTTTTCGCATGGCTAAATCCGCTTCATTGCTCCGCTAAGGGAAGGTGATAGTTGTCTGGCAGCCGCCTATGTCAGCTTATTTTTTTCAAATCAAACAGTGTTTGCGTGGCCAGCTTCGCGGATCAAAAGGATTTATCCCTTTTCTCTGATCTTCATTGATCCGCCAAAGGAAGGTGCAAGTTGTCTGGCAGTCTCCTTTTTCGAATTAAACACTGTTTTTTTCGATAAGAAAATGGAAAAGGCCCAAAAATATGTAAAATGAGTTATTTAACGCGCAATGTCGCAAAGTGAAAATGTATGTTGCATTTGATAGGAGAATAAGTCGGATAAATGAATTGGAACGGATACCTCGAATGGAAATTCTCTGCTTTCGTACATATCTGAGAAAATTTCCAACGTCTTTATGTGTGCAACTAGCGTTTTCCACTCATTTGGCCCCAGTTATACGTAGAATGAAAAACGTAAAAATAAAGCTACAATATTTGTCCTAAAATGTTGCTTATAAATTATTAAACAATCATGTTACAAATAATTAAGAAATTGAACATGAAACTGTTTAGAAAACAAATTAATAAATTTTTCCTTACGGACAACTTTTTCTGTTCAACTTCTCAGTCAATTCACAGAAATGATCACCCCTATCGGGAATAATATTTCCCCCGAAATGTTTCCCTTTTTCACAAAATAGGTATCGTGAACAATTTTCGAAAGGGAACAAAAAATTCCGTCGGAAAAAATAGGTATCGTGAATGAATATCCGATGGAAATATTGCCGTAATTTTCTCCGAAATATTCCGCTACCATTTCGTTTGGGAACTTTAGCTAAAGAGCAACAATATAAGTTTTTTTCTGACAAATATTTAGAAAAATAATGCAGTTAGCTTTGATGAAGGTCAAACGCAACAAATACAAAACAGATGCAGATTATTGTAAGTAAATCATATGGAAAAATATCCGGATATAGCAAATCGATATACACAAAGAAAAAAAGAGGAAGTGAACAGCTTTTGGAGAGCCTTGGAGAAAAAAAAGAACATTGTTGGGCCATCCATGAAGTCTGTATTTGAGTGGAAAAAGGTAAGTTTCATATTTTAGACGTATGTATAATTTTTAATTCCAAATTAAGGTTTGGAGTGACAAAAAAAACATCAGAAAGAAGATGTCCGAGAACCTCAAGCTAAAAATGCAACCGGGGGAGGTCCTTACAAAGAATAGAAATATTCCCCCATCGAAGAAGTCATCGACATTTATGCTATGAGTGTGTCGGTTGAAGGTTCTTCAGATGCAAAGCGATTCGGATTGGCTTCTTGCATCAACACACGAAATGAGGAGGAATGCGGTGATTCACAAAAAGAAAACAGCCACAGGATCATCGCAAATCAAAAAAACCATGCAATCCAATGAGCTACGAGGGCGGGTCAATAAGTCCGTGACTTTTGGAATAAAACACAGATTTTTTGATAAAATTTTTTTTTTATTTTTCAACGTAGTCTCCCTTGAGCTCTATAAACTTTGTCCAACGCTTCTCCAATTTTTGCATCCCTTCCAAAAAAAATGATTTGTCGAGGTCCTCAAAATAGGCCTTTATTTGCGAGATGACTTCATCATTGGAGTCAAATCTTTTTCCACCAAGCCATTTCTTCAGGTTTGGGAACAAGAAGTAGTCGCTCGGAGCCAAATCTGGAGAATAGGGTGGATGAGGGAGCAATTCATAGCCCAATTCATGGTTTTTTGCCATGGCAACTGCACATGTGTGCCCCTTGCATTGTCTTGGTGGAAAATAACTTTTTTCTTGGCCAAATGAGGTCGGTTTTTTTTCAAATCGTCATTGAATCGGTCCAATAAGTTGGCATAATATTCCCCATTGATTGTTTCTTCCCTTTTGAAGGTAGTCAATGTGGATTATCCCGCGTGCATCCCAAAAAACAGTCGCCATAACTTTATTGGCTGACAAACCCACCTTGGCCTTCTTTGGCGCCGATTCACCCTTAGAAACCCACTGTTTTGACTGTTGTTTGGTCTCTGGTGTGTTGTGATGGATCCATGTTTCGTCCACGGTTACAAAACGGCGCAAAAACTCCTCCATATTGCGATTAAACAACGCCAAACCTTCCTGTGAAGTTGTTACACGATTGCGTTTGTGGTCGACAGTGAGCAAACGCGGCACCCATCTTGCGGAAAGCTTTCTCATGCCCAAGTGATCATTCAAAATTGAAACCACTGAGCCATGCGAGATCCCTACGGCTTCCACAATCTCTCGCACTTTCAATCTTCGGTCGGTCAACACCATATCGTGAATTTTTTCGATTGTTTCGGGTGTAGAGACCTCAACTGGGCGTCCAGGACGTTCGGCATCTTCAGTGCTTGTACGGCCACAACGAAATACAGTAAACCACTTTTTTACCATTGAAATCGATGGTGCAGAGTCCCCATAGTATTTTTCAAGCTTAGCCTTGGTCTCGGTAATGGCTTTTTTTCGCAAGAAATAATGCTTAATAAGCACACGAAATTCACTTTTTTCCATTTTCTCCTCAAATTAGTGAGTAGTCTGATAAAAATAGCTGTCAAACACAAACTAACTGACGCAGCAAGTTTAAATTTTGACAGGAGTCAACTGACAGATGCCTGTTGACAGGAGCAGTGTTGCCGTTTCAGTAAAGAGGTCAGAAATTCAAAAAGTCACGGACTTATTGACCCGCCCTCGTATCTTCAGATTTCGACGAATCGTACTTAACTGAATTGCTTTTGAATTCTGATGATGCGTACCCCCGGATGAAAGAGCTATGGATTTAAATGCAAATAGAAGAAATAAAACGAAACAAAAAGGCCAACAGAAAACAACTACAATCACTGATATTTTACAAAAAGAGCTTCAACTGCAACGTGAACTAGACCAGATTGGTGAAGCTCTTTTAAATTTTAATAAAAAATGCACACTTCTAAACATATTCAAAAATGCGCACTTCTAAACATATTAAACTATTATTTTTAATTTTTTTCCACAAATATCATTCCCGTATCTTGTCTACTTGATGGTGTCAAAACATTCGAACATATTTTCGAAAGTACTTTTCTGATTCCCGGGGAAAAAACTTTCCGATGGAAATTCACGATGGGTAGATTTAGTTCCCGGGAACAAAAAATGTTCGGGGGAAACATTTTTCCCTCGGAATTCCCGATAGGGGTGGATACAAATCGTTCGGATGATGTGTTCGTTCAATCTGTTTACTTTACTGTTCCACTTTTTACGTTTTGCTGTAACTTAAAGAGTCAAGAAAACATGTTTGTGTCCAGTTTCCAAAACTAGATAAAGTGGAGTTATGCGTAGGTTCCACACATTTCACGACATAACAATTGAGCAGAAAATCACCTGTACTCTTCATACAGCATTACAGCTCTTTGTATATATATCCATAGATGCCATCGAATTTTGTGTTATGGCGGCAATGAAATTGTTCAATCAATTGAACAAATTCACATAAATGTATTGTATGTATGTAAATACCGTAGTGTACAAAAAGGCGTACGCATGTGGACGAATAATTTTTTTTTATTTTCTCTTTATATTTCGCTTAACAATATTAAGTAGCTACATATAAATATATATATGTGTATGTGTGTATTTGTAACTTTTATTTACATGTTTAATTATAACTTAAGATTTTGATTAGCTGATAGTGATTTTCGACAGGTGGCATGCACTCGACGGAGTATGGCCTAAATATTGGGGTAAAAGGAGAGGGGTGTGAAAAAAATAAGTTAAATCAATAATGCATGCTTTCAATATGGTCCAAACTAGAAGGAGGAGGAAGATGTGATGTTGTTTCGCGCACTTGCCGTTGTACTGTCCATGCTTGCCATTATCGAGCTGAGTAGATCTGATTGGGTTGATCCACTACTGCTGTTACTACTCCTACTAATTGACAGATTTCCTGGCGAGGACAGTATCTGAGACGGTTGCGGTTTGTTGGTAACTTTTGACCGGCTTTCTGCTAAGGCTACGACTGAATTTCCCAACGAGGAACTATTGATTTGCGCCGGAGGAGGAGGTGGCGGTGGTGGTGTAATTGGCGGGACAAGTTTGGGGGAGGCTGGTGCGGGTGGCAATGGAGGGGGCGATGCTTTCGGTGGTGGTAGTGGAGGCAAAGGAGGCGGTGATATTGTGTCGGTACTTATTTCTTCTGAGATGATCACTTCTTCCTCATGATCCACTATCAGCTGATGGTGAGAACCAACCAATATGTTACTCACACTGGCGTTTCCAGCAGAATGTTTTAGCTCACCGTCGACTTCTGAATTCGTATTTTTGGTGATATCAGTACCACTTGCAGAAGGATGTATCTTCTCATCGGAGACAATTTGTACTTGGATTTTAATTTCGGGTTCTTTTTGATTCAAGCTATTGAAGTATGCATTTTTGTTTGCAAACGCTGAGGGAGTGGGCAGTGGTTGTGGCTCAGGAATTTTTGGAGGAGTTCTTTTTACCTCGACAATAACTGCGTTATAATGCGCATCGGAAGCTGTCGTAAGCAAAGGTTTTTTAAGGCTGCTACCCTGCGATTTGTCGTGTACTGGGATAGTGACATTTGTGGTAGGTATAGTCGCAGAGGAATTACATTCTTTTCGGTCCCGATCACCATCTCGATGTCGATGTAAGCTACTACTGCTCTTAGAATGTCCTGACGTAGAGGATGATTTCCCTTTGCTCTTAGCAGTATTACTCCTTGGAATGCCCTTACTATTGTTGAGGCCATTGCTACTACCACTGCTTTTTCTTGTTTTCTGTTCAGCACTCGATGATGATGAGAACGTTGCTGTTGACGCGGTCGCACTTTTGTTTTTATGTGAAGATGCCGCCCCAGACGTAGTTGATTTGAGAAGTTTATGTGGATCGAGAATTAGTTTCCTCATATCAATCTTAGCCTCTTCTTTGGAAATCTTTTTCTTGGCCGAGGCCCCCGGAGACATATTTTCGCAATCTTTCGAGGTAATCTCATCTGGTCCACTTTCACTGGATCTCCGTTTGTCGAAGTCAATTATGTTTTTATCTGCTTTTTTCACTTTCCCATCATGGGTGCGTTTACAAGGGGTAGACTTTTTCTCCTCAATCAGTGAAACCGGGTTTGGGAGTATCGTCTGCTTTTCCTTATAGTGCGGCGGATCAGCAAGGATGGGGTTGTTTTTTTCGTTAATTACCTCTTGGCCAGGATAATACTGTCTCAAGCGGAGGTGCCAAGCTAATAAATTGAATTTATTAAAATTGTGATTGTGCACTTTGGTGTTTGTCTATCTAACTTACCTACGCTGGTTACAGCAGTCACCGTACGAAATTGGTGGATAATGTTTCTGGGTAGAAAATAGATGTCGTTATCACATAGCTGTATTCGGGAATATCGAATGCCTTCTCTTCGAAGCTGGTTGAGTTTTGCGTCTTCTATCCACTGAATACACTGGGATATGGGAGGTTCATGCAGATCTAACTGCAGCATTTCTACTAAATAATTGAAATCTTGCGCCGCAAAAGCGACTACATCTTTTGTTATACGATTCTGCGTATAAGGCTGCCCACAATGAACTGCTTTTAGAATTCCTATTTGGAAGAGTAAGGATTTTATATGAGCAACGATAAAAGTGATAATGCGATTTTATCGAGCTTACCAACTGCGGCGGTTGTTATCCGCTCATGGCCATGGCCGACATGATCAGCGTGCGCCTTGGTTCGGTCCTCTATCATAGTCTCTCTCGCTTCAGACAATCTGGGCAAATATTGGAGGTTTCTTAATTCGTTTATTCGCGTCCTGCAATAAGACATGAGTAATTTTAATAAAGAATGTGATCTTGTTCCTGTTTAGTCGTTGCATCCCCCATCGGCCGAGCGCATGTCGATCTAATACAAAAGCAAACGAAGCACATAAATTCCTAAACCCTAAACGAGAGCAGAGGTATCCGTTTCGGAACAAGATAATTAAAGCGTACAAACGCGTTCATCTGACAGTTAGCTGTTTTAAACCCATAAAAGTGTGAAAGAGTTTGTCATAAATTTAATACAAATTCAGTAATGTCTACTGCGGCTCGTATTGACCACTTGTCGTTATTTTCTTTTTTAAATGTCAAATAACTGAAATTATATGCTTTAATTATATCTTTTACCGGCATAAAGCCTAGTATCCTGCTCGCGCTAAAATGTATGTCCCATACAAAAATGTCTACAAAGATAAAATTTAGCGAAAGCAGTTAGCAAAGCAGTATCCTGTTCGCCTGCTAAATTCTTAATTTCACATAGATGGGCCACACAAAATGTCTGCTCGGCGAATGACAGGTCTCCACTTATTTAGCTCGCGAAAGAATTGCCTGGTACATTAAATTGGAGATAAATTTTGACAGTTCGTTCGGAAGTTTGTGGTTTGTGCTGTGTTTGTGGATGAAAACGAATTAAATTAAATTAAAAGGAAAGTTTTATAGTTCCGTGTTTTGCTCGTCGCGTGCGTTCGGTTCGTTTTTTCGTCCGCATTTTAATTAAATAAAATGCGTGAAAGTTTTAACGCGAGTGACAAATTTAATCGTGCATGTTTAAACTAATCATTTCGATATGTGTATATCAAACAAATATCCAAATGAATAGTTCAATATGCCGATTTCAGATTCAATAGTGTCGAGTGTGCAAGTGCAAATGAGATCTGGTCTTTTCATTTTGCGATTTGGGGTTGGAATTTTATGTTGGGGACCAACACTCGGAAATTGTCTTGTTGCGCTCTGTAAAATATGTTAGTAATAAATGCTTTTGAAAGTGATCATTTGGCCTCGAGTTTCTTTTAGGTAATAATAAGGGCTCCACCATTGTGAAGAGATTTTGGAAAATCTCAGGATCCATATGGAAGTTCTCTTTAAACAAATTGGGGTTGGCTACCAAATCCAAGTACTATGGATAAATAAAAATGTTGTGGCAAATTGTATTTTTTTTTAATTCAAAGTATTCTAACGTCTTTTACAAATCGGCCTTTTGTTTTCCGTTCCTGCAAATTGACATCCTGCCTGACATTTGTCAAGAACATATGGTTTTTCTCCCACCTATTTAATGTGTCACAAATTTAGCAGCCATTTATCTGCGCTGTGGAGAGAATTACTGCTGCTAAATTTTAGCGCGAGCAGGATACTGGGCTTAACGCTGAGATGACTTAAAATAACTCTTTACATAAAGGGTGTTCAAATTCGATGTATCATTTTTCATTGGTTATGGTTTCGCAAATAGGATTTCGAATTTCGAAAAACTGTTGATGTGGAAATGTTTGTTATAATTTTAGAATATGTTCTGCATCAATTTTTACTTAAGGAAACTAATATTTGCAAATTTAAGGTTTTTCCATACAAATTTATTTAATTCACCACTGACAATAATGTCCAAATGGCTGCATGGGTGGGTGTATATGCTAGGTGGAGTTGATAACAAAATACTTGAGTGGAAGAGTTCACACTTGAGCATGGAAATGTTATGTTTATTACATATGTACATATATTTATACATATATAAATTGTATCTATATATATATTTATATATAATTGATGACAAAAATGTATATAGGATTTGTTATTAATTATTATGTTTTTGATACACATTGTTCTGTTTATGGGATCTACTTGTGATTTCACAATGGACCTCGCACCTATCCCAAATCTAACAGTGAACTCAAGCATACAATCGACCTCGCACCTATCCCAAAGCTAACAGTGAACCCAAGCAGGGGGGTTGCAGGGGGGCAGCATGCTCCCCCATAGACATTGTACTGTTTATGTGATCTACTAGTGATTCCACAACGTAACTAAACGCATTCTCAATCTAGAAAAGGAAAACCCAAAAGAAACACGATTGTCTCTAAAGGATAGTATCCTTAATGCGAATTCTAACGTTCACAGCATTTTTTACAATATTTCCCAAGATTACATTAAGTTAATCCTCTTTTGACTCGATTCGCATTTTAATTCGAATTGAATCCACATTCAAACTCTCATAGTCTAGTTAATATATGAACCCACAATTAATAGCGCTGAATGCTGCTTTTTTCTGAATGTCTTTTCAATGGAATTTATTGACGGATTGAGGTTAAAAACGAATACTTTAAACATTTTTTTTTCGGATTTTACGCGTTTTCTTAAGCTATAATTTCTGCAAACGTTGTTTTTAGACCTTCCTCTACCTACAAAAAAAAATTCGGTTAGAAAAGCGAAATCCTATTTGGAAAATCAGTTCCAAAAATGTTAAGTAGTGTTGACTTATTTTTTGAAGATGTGGATGATGACGAGAGAGCAGACAAATCAGTAATGGTGTGTAGACTGAGAACAGCTTTAAGAGATAGCTCCAACCCACTTGAACTACCAGATAGTTTGTATGAACAAAATTATTTCCTCTTGTTCAGTTAAATGTACCTATTGCTTTTCTTAGGTTTATTTCATATTTTCGATTAAACGTTTAATTAATAAGTTTTTGAATAAAATAAGTCCAGGGCTGAAAACTTCTGTGAGTTTTGGAATTCCACCAATAATAAAACTTGCATGTGCTCTGCGGTTTCTCGGTAGTGGTAGCTATCAAAATGGTGTGATTTGAGTTGGGGCTTTCGCAACCTACATTTTCGGTAGTTTTAAATCTAGTTTTGCGTTACTTGGATCGAACATTTGTCCGGTTTGGATCAAGGCAGATAGTCCAAAGTTGAAAAACAAGACGCAAGGAATTACTTTTTCGAAAGAGCTAGACTTCCCGGAATAGTAGGATGTGTTGACGGTACCCACATTGGAATCATCGCCCCCGCTCATTTACAACACCAATATTTGAACAGTAAGGGGTTTTATAGTTTGAATGCCATGGTGGTAAGTTGTTATTATTTTGATTGTTGCTTTTCGTCTTTTCACTAGGCCTGCGACAATAACGGCACAATTAGATTTGTTGATGCGAGATATCCTGGTTCCACACATGACTCGTTTGTATGGAATCAAAGTGAATTGAAGGAACTCTTAGAGAGCTGGTGGGTAAATGGAGATCGCTCCAGGTAATTAGGTTTGTATTTTATTCTATTATAAGTGAATGTTGTCCTATTTTGATGAATTACTTTTTGTTCTATATGAGATTCAGTATATCCTCTGCAGCCTTTGTCTGATTACTCCATTTAGAAACGCAGCTTCAGGCTCAAGAGAATCCCTTTTTAACAAAAGGCATGCAAAAGCAAGAAATATTGTCGAATGGACAATGGGAACGTCGAAGAGCAGGTTTAGAGCAGTTCTTAATGAGCGCAAATTGCACTACGCTCCACAAAAGGCTATCAAAATAGTCAATGTATGTTCTGCACTACACAATATCTGTCGCAAGTATAGCGTTCCAGACCCGGAGATAATGGCAGAAGAAAACAAGAATCCCATGGGGGCTACAGATGAACCAATTGACTTGGGGATAGTCAACATAAGTTCAGAGGGCAACCGTATAAGGAATGAAATGTTGTCTTCTCTATAGGAACTCCCATTCAAAATTGTACTTGATGGAAGTAAAAATAATAAAACATTCTGCCAGTCCAGAAAATAGCAGAAGAAGAAACCGATGTTTTGCATTTTATTTTATTTTTTAACAATTTATTTGCATCTACCTTTTTCTCGCGCCACTCATTATCAGAAAATGCACAAAATAAACAGAAACAAAGATTAAACATTTTCTAAAGCGCGTATGCAAGCGTTATCACTGAATATTTTAGTTCGCCTGGATTTGACACATTGTGCGAATATATTAGCGATGGGTCGCTACTTGTAATTTACCGAAAATCGAACTCGCTATATTTTTGACATTTGAAGCGAACTTAATTTAGCGAATCGCTATTCATAATACTGAATAGTCGAATTCGCCAGGCTTTTCGTTCGATTCGCTACTCATAATATGGGCCTAAACCTCAAAACAACAACTTTGTATAACATTTTGCACAAAGATCTGCATGTAAAGGCTTTCAAAATACAGTTAACACAAGAATTAAAGCCAACTGACCACGCAGTGTCTCGGCAATTCGTTAATTGGGCCATAGCGAAGCAACAACAAAATGACAATTTTTTCAAGCAAATTATCTTCACCGATTGGCGGTTATGTCAATAAACAAATCTGTCGCATTTGGGCTGAAGAAAATCCTAGATGATTGTTTTAAAGGCCAAGGAAACCAAAAAAGTTACTGTATGGTGTGGATTTTGGTCTGGTGGCGTAATTGGTCCATTTTTTTCGAAGATGATGGATGGAGCTCGATATCAAGCGATAATTAGAAACTTTGTGTGGAGTCAATTGGAAGATATTGATGTGCAGAATTTGTGGTTTCAACAGGACGGTGCAACATGCCTTACATCAACGAACTTAATCGATCTTTTGAAAAGAAGTTTAACAATCGCATACTTCTCCGAAGAACAGACGTGAATTGGCGACCAAGATCATGCGATCACCTCTGGATCACCTCTGGATTTTTTTCTTCTGGGGTTGGAAGAGTTGGGAAGAGTTGGTTCAATGGTTAGTGTGTCGGACTACTAATCGAAAGGTCGCCGATTCAATTCCCGCCGGGGCCAAGTAACATCTTGAGTTTTTTTCCACTGCCCCACCTCTTGCGAACGTCTGGCAAACATCCAAGAGTATCAATTGTCATGAGAAGCTTCTCAAATTTGCCGTTTGGATTCGGCGTAAAATTGTAGGTCCCTTCACTTCGCAAAGAAACTGGTTGGAGAAGCTAGGTTTTAGGCCCTCTATGGGCCGTTAATGCCTAATATATATTTTTCTTGAAGAGTAAAGTTTATGCCGATAATCCTCAAACTGTTTAACACCTCAAAGACCACATCATTGAGCATTCGAAAAAGTGATTCAAAATGTTGGTAAAGGTCTGAACAGTCTGCCGAGCTAGCAGAGGACGTCACTTGGACGACATTCTTTTTCATTATTAACCGGAACCAATGTACATTCATTTCCAATACAAATAAATACAGATTTCACACAATTTTTGTCGTTCCTTCAAAATTTAAATTGATACCTCAAATTTGAACACACATTTATATATAAGATTGTTGAAGAATTGTGAACTGATCAAACATTGAATGTTGGTGCCTGTATATCTAATATGATTATAAGCCTAGAGACCTTACAAAATTAGCTCATAAACTACTTTTCCGATTAATCTGGATTCGACAATAAGCAAAGGTAGCTACTAAATTCATTCAACCGACCGTAGCATGCAAGTGAAGGAAAAACCTATGGAGCTTTCTGCGGATGGAATGCTGAAAATGGAGTTTAATTCGCAAAGGATAGGGGTTTTCTGGATGAAAAGAAGAAACAAGTATCCAGATGTTGCAAAAGAAGATATCAGGTTATTAGTACCTTTTGCTACATCCTACCTATGTGTCCTTACGTTTTTTTTTCAATGTTGAGCATTTATTTATTTATTTATTTAGCAACAAAAATCACCAGAGAATATGGGGAAAGGCCCCTCCCGCCCCAGGGAGTTCGTTTCACTTTATTAGCCTAATAACACTTAAAACTAACATTATTTATTATAACAATTATAACATTCGTTATTTGAACTTAAGTCTTACAATCATTAACTTGAAATGTATTGTAAATTTAATACAAAGTGTACAATTTATAAGGACCTAAGGCAGTTTATATATGGAGGTTTTAAGATTATCTTTGCTTAAGTGGAAGTCGAAATGGTTGTGCATATTATTAGTTAAACGAAGCATACGGGTCAGATGTTCGTTCTTGCCATAATGTTAAATATACCTAAGCTATAAATAACTTATTTTTAAATGCACAGTTTTATTTTTTGTTATCACTCCACATTAATTTTTCCACCAGTATAATCACATTTCAATCCCATCCAATAGTTCCCACCGTTCCCACAGATGCACCATTCCCATAAGGTGTCGCAATTCAAGTCGCGCTAGACGCTGACGATGCCAAAGCGCAATTTAGTATTAATCCACTAATGTATTTTGGGATAATATAAATACATGGTTGCCACTATTATTAAAAAAAAAATTCCCTGACTTTTCCCTGACTTTCCCTGACCAGTTTTAAAAATTTCCCTGACCAAATTTTGTAAATATAGCAAACAAAATGACGCATTTAAACACTAGTCCCAAATATTTAAAGAACAGACAAATTGTATACTTCTAAACATTCATTTTAAAAAATATCAATGAAACAATCAGCTGTGAACAGGATATACCTTATTTTTTTTAAAGGGAGAGTTGATAATTTATTTTCTCTTCTTCTTGAATGCGAATTTTTGCTTTTTCCTTATAAATTTTTTTTATTTCTACCTCCCTTTTTCTTTTTAATTAGTTTACTCCATCATCTTTTTTTTTAATTTAAGTTTTTCTTCTAACTGCTGTGTATAGCGGCTATAAGAGGATCGAACATTAAATATTAATTTTCAATTTATTTCCACTTTCGATACTCCCCCCGCCTCTTTCACGCCATCTAAGACTCTTAAATACATAAGATTGAATAATAGCTACAGCTGATTCTAATATTAATAAAGCAATTTGTGTAATTAAAAAAAAGGTCCTGTATTTCCTAATAATGTTAACAATAAATTACCAGCAATTATATTAGCTGTTAAACGTTAAACAGCTAATGTACCTAGTCGAATAACTCTGAGCGCCTAGTGACTCCTCAAGGAGGTTTTCGACCAAAAGAGTCTTGTTAATTGAGAAGCCACTCCCAACTGAGGCGTTTCCGTGCGATAAAATGCAACACATTTTTATAACATGTCAAAGATCTATAAAATTTTCATTTTTGCCATAAAGCTGAAAGTAGAACTTTGCAACTGTACATGCATTATGTACTGCAATTTTGCCCTTTCCGCGCATGTATCAAACAATCTGTTGGCATTATATAAAATTTGAAGCCAATTTTTGAATCTTTTACTGTAGAGACCGTTGTTTTGCAAAATATTTCTAGGATTAAGACTGCTCGATTTTTGATATTATGCTTATAATAATTTTGCGGCAATCCAGTTTAAATTTTAAAATATCTTTTTTTTTTCGAAAAATTGTCTTTTTGTTTTATTGCATTGATGATTTTCGTTGCTTTGAAGCCAACGTCAACGTTTTTTATTTCCAGAAGATTGGATTGACTTGAAAGATCGATTGAGATCCTATTGAGCATTCGCTGATATACTTTTTTTTGACGATGCGATGCAATAAGTTTTTAACCAATATGAGGAGGTCTTCATAAAGATAAAATATCAATGGTTTCTCGCCTTGAAATTTTGATAAAAATGGTTCACAATCAGATGTAATTGTATGGAAAAATGCAAGTCTGCAGTCTAACAATTTGTCTTGGAAGTATTTTTTTACATTTTCAATTGGCCTTGTTTTTGGTAAATCTGAATTTGTCATAGAAAAAAAGTGCTTCAACTCTCTAAACAGATTTTCTTTTCTAGTCAATGTACACCGCAATATTTCAGGGGAAATCGAGTACAATTAGTTTTGGAGGTAAATAAGCTTCTTCTTGCAGGACCTTCTTTGAAAACGTATGCCTTAAAATAATGTACAGGTCCCATGAAAAATTTGTAAGTCCGGTTTTCGTGGCTCCATGTATTACATGTAGATCACACACACCACATTCTAGTAGCTGCGTACCATCCGGATCAAATTCATTTCGCTGTTGTTTAAATTTCTTTAAAAAAGATAAATTTACGTTTGGGCCATCCATAGATACTTGAAGAAGTTTCTCTTTTTTCAAAAATCGGATTCCATTGTCAAAATGTTTTAAAATGTCATCTGACTTTGAAGATCCCATGAACTCGCTTTCTAAGTACCTATTGCAAACAAATCCTTTTGACTCATCAAAAAACGGACAACTAAATCCATTTGTCCTTTCTGAGCTATTTTGTTCAGTGCTTCGTCAAAACATATAACAAAGTCGTCACATTTGTTTACTTTATCCAAAAGATTGTTATGGAAATATGGGGAGATACCGTGGTTGATAACGTAGGAACTCTTAGTTCTTCCTAACTTAACATTTTCAGCAATTTGGCTGTCTGGGAACATCAATCGAAAAAGATCACTAATTTCCACAGCCGAGTTCAAGGACGCTCTGGTGGAAATAATATACAGACACCACCTTATCTCTGCGACAATCGAACCGGTCTTGTCGAAAGTAAAATATTTTGTTTGTGTATTTTGAGCGTTAATATTTTCTGGTGTATTTTGAGATGTTTTTGACTACTAGAGGCGACCAATGAATGCGACGCAGTGAAGAAAGTATCAATTTTTTGTGACGTCAAAGCCTTAGAGTTTGACTTATGCGCTAGTCCATTTTGATGCGACACCAAAACCCTTTGGCCCATGTTGCTTAACTCAAATTCGTTTTTGCATAATTTGCATCTTGCTTTGCCGTTATTGCCTTAAAATAAAAACTTTACTATACAAAATCTTCCTTAGCAAAGGGAACAAATTTCGCTAAACAAAGTCAATCGAAATAGACTATTTTGATTTTTGATGTATAAGTTTGCATATCTTTTTTTCGGAAAGAATGAAGATGTGGTTTTCCATTTAAGCATTATCTCAGACTTTTCGTAGCGCATGGATCGAAAAATAGGATTGATATGCTTTTCAATGCTATGTGGCATCTCCATTAGCTGTTTAACAATTTATACAACTGCGTGCAAACGCTATACTTTCTCGAAACCAAAATCGTCTCAATCCATCAAATTAAAAATGTCCACGGTATATACATTATTAGGTAATAGTGGTGGATTAGTGAAATGGTGCGAGGGTATATCTTGAAAGATATCGAGATCTGCGAAATGTGATCCCAAAATAAGAAAAAATGTGGATTCATGAAAAGTAACATTTTTGCTCCCAATGGAAAACCACATAAATTTTATTCAAAAATATTGCACAGAACAGAAAAGATATAAAGTTGTGTTCCTTTTTCACAAATAAAATTTTGTGTGGGTAAACTTCAGAGCTCGACATAAAATTTTGTTTAATATTATAAAAAAAAAATACACACAACGGGAATTTTCCCTGACTGTTTTCGAAATTCCCTGACTTTCCCTGACATTCCCTGACCAAATGTTCGTTCCCTGACTTTCCCTGTTTTCCAGTCCAGTGGCAACCATGAAATAGGTGTAAGACAATAAAAAAGGAAGGTTGTTGTCGACGACGTTATTCAAGTGATTTCATGTCGATAAGCTTAAGGCGGTCATCATAGGCCTCGGAGGGCAAAGCGAAGGAATATGCGTTGGACAGCTTCAATTCGCCGAGAATGAGTGACGTGATAAGGTGACCAGACTTGGCTAGCATATTCAAGGATGGGTCTTACAAATGTGGTTTAGAGTGATTTAGTGACATAGGGATCAGAAAATTTCTTAGACCAACGTTTCACAAAGCCGCGAGAAGAGTTAGCCTTTCTGATGCATCTACGTAAGATTGAAAGTTCAATTCACAGGTGACTTCGAGATCACACATTAAATCGACTTGGGAAACAGGTTAAGACTAAGGCCAGAAACAGAATGGAACTAGAAGACAATTTAATCGCTTTTGATTTTAAAATAACTCCACGCTTTGACAAATTAGTCAATAAAAAACAAGCCCACTACTCTTTTTAATATAAATAGAACAAAAAATTGTTTAATAAAAATAAAACCAAAGTTTGTTTTAATATTTCATTTCTTATTCAAGGGATCGCGCACTTTGAAAGACGCTGCTTTAAATAACTACACTCATTTTACACTGGATTTTAAAAATCTTTACACTTTATTATTTCCGGCCCTTATATATAGAATACGCGGTGATCAAATTTGGGGCCGTGTTAATAAATGTAAAAAGCAGCAGTCCTGCCAGAATTGCGTACATTATCTGTTATCATTATAACTGCATTATCTTTGCGTGACAACTGCGTTCATAAAACCAAAATGACAGTCAAAATGCGATAAGTTTGCAGTGGTTTTTGTTTTGTTATATAATTTTCATTTGTAATTTTTTGATTACCGACTACTTAAGTTTGCATTAATGAACCCTTTTTGGCAATGCATAACTACTGCAGTGTTTCTATCCATAAATGTAATGAATAAATATTTTGTGCGTGGTATGTGCAACAATGTTGCAATTATGAACTCAACCTATATGTTTCAAGTTTCAGCTTATTAGCTCGGATTTTAGACAATGGACAGCGGGAATGTCGGACGGAGATCACATAACTTTAGATGCTGATCACGAATATCGTAACTTTTAGGGGTGCACCAGCAATCTTATGTTATGTTTCAAATGAGACAAAAATTTTAATAGGTACACTTAGAATACATACATATTAGGCCTTAACCCTGTATGGGTCTGAACTTAGCTTCTCCAATCACTTTCATGCGAAGTGGAGGGGACCTGCAGTTTTACGCCGAATCCAAACGGCAAATTTAAGAAGCTTTCTAGTGACAATTTGATACTCTTGGATGTTTGCCAGACGTTCGCAAGAGGCGCCAACAACACTTGGTATTCCCAAGTGGTCCCCAGGTACACTTATAATAGGGTTAAGAAAACCTAACCTTGATTTGCATACAAAATACATGAATATGTTTTTCCATATTTTGTTTCGATTAGTACGTACTTTTTTCCAGAATTCTGGCCATCAGTGACCACGGTTTAACTCGTGTGCGGATTTTGAGATTTAATTTAATATTAAAAGTTATAAAGGTTAAAAAACGTAAAAAAACAAAGAAAAACATACATAAGTATAACAAAATATGCACGCAGCATCCTTCCAATGAACCCATAATTCGAATTATGCCACGCCCACTTTCAGGGGATAGGAATAGGGTATGTAACAGTTCGCCCAAGCGGACTGTAGTTTTCCCCTATGTGTTTATTTTCACTTCAGACAAATTTCGGGTCATATGAATGAAAACTATCAAAACACCTTGGCTTGGAGAACCAAGTCCACTCTCCATCGTCGCATACATGTTACGTGTTTGCTTTTAATAAATTGCATATGTACATACCTCTGCCTCTTCAACGGCGTCTTGCTGCTTAATTCAGCAGTGGGAACTAACTGCTCCCCCGCTCGAACCCACAATATAGGTCCATCGTTAGATAAACGCGGATCGGTCTGTAAAATTGAGCTTGCACCCCAGGGCATTGTCTAAAAACCAAATTTATTATGATGTTCACCAAATTTGTTCACGTTTATATAAAATATGTTGAAATACCTTTTTCAGGAAAGGGTTTTCTTCGATGCGACCCAGCAGATCAGGAAAATAGCCCCCAACTTCTTCATGGACTTTGCCCACCAAACTGATTTGATGCAGTGGGCCATAGCGAAATGTTCCCTGCGAATAGTTCTTCACAACCTGATATCGAAAGAGAAATATATTAAATTTAGAAAACTACCGCACATTGAGTACTTTAATAATTACCTGCTCATTATACTGACTCATTGTACACGTTTCAATGTCCGAGTTACGTCCGAGCACTCCAGCTTTCACTGTCAGAGTCGAGTAATTATCTGCCATATGTTCCAACAAGTCAGGCAAATAAGCTGCTGCATCATGAACTATTCCCATAACATGGTGAGCATACCCTTCGTCGTCTTCTGCAAAACAGACTCTAAAAAACTCCTCCACCAGCTCGTCCATTTCATCAGGAGTCAGTGAATTGATTTCACTTTGGTACAAATGAATAACAGATGCTCCGCCGTTGGGATGCAGTTCAACTCGGAAAAATCGCGCATACTTCAGATATTCCAAGCCCTTCCTTGTACAATTTATGTCGGGATGAATGTTAAAAACTCTCTCGGTGTTGGTGGCATTCGGCGAGTGCTGTAAACACTGTGTGCCGACACTTGTACGTCTTATTTTCGAGCGCTTGTAACATTTAGAACACTCTCTGCTGCTTGTAGACGACGAAGAGTGCTTTCCTGATTTATGATGACTGCTGCTGCTGCTGTTACTTCCTGCGCTGTTTTTGCGCGGATGCGAGTTACTCTGCGAGGATGATGATAAGGAATGATTATTTTTAGTCTCATGATTAACTTTTGGTGTGGCTAAAATAGGTATACTCGATGGAGCCTTGAGTGAGTGCTGCTGTTCGAATTTGATATTGTCTGATGTTTTTACTTCCATGTTATTGTTATTGTAGTTTACATGTACTGGAACAAATACATCTTTCGGAACAGCCTTAGTGGATTGTGGTTGATTTCTCAAATCACAATTGGACACAACCGTTCTTAGATCAGCAGTAATTCTAGCTGCATCTGGGCTTTTACCCTCGCTTTCTTTAGTAGTATTTGCATTGTTAAAGTCCAACACTCTTGCCACTTCATAACGGGTTTTCTCCAGCTTATTGGTCTTAACAGTGACATCCTCTGTATTTTTGTCTGCTACATTGTGTTCTAAGTACGTCGATAATTTATCGCTTTCGTTCTTAGCAATCACAGGTAACGAAGTTGTTATTGGAATATACGATCCGTCAATTGCTGACAATTTCGTCGGTGTGTTCATGAGTTCAGCTTGCCAGACTGTGTCCACAATCATTCGTTCAGCTTCAGCGTCTTTAGTTGAAGGAGTTGCTTCATCTCGTAATGCACGTACGGCCGTCGTATTTGGAGGCTCACACAACTGCGGATGTATTCCAGTTATTAATGGCACAATTGTGGTCTTATCACATACGGACAAATTAACAGTGCCGACCGGAATTACCTCCACAATCTCAATTAATAAGGGTGTGTGTTGTATTGGCGGTGCTATGGGTTCATCGTTTTCAGACGTTATTTCCTGCTTAAATGGGGTCTCTTTTGCTTCCAATTTAATTTCAGTTATAACGTTTTCCATCTCCATTTTGGGCAACAAAGCTGGTACAGTTATCTCTTCAGATGTAATATCTTCGTTTTTAACAATGGCGGATTCTAGTTCTGTCTTTATTTTCACGCTGTTTTCTTTTACTTGGTCGATTGCATCGGCTGAGACAGAATTTGTATTTTTGGGATTTTCCTCAATTATGGAAATTTCTTTTTCTATAGACTTCCTTTCATCTTTTGGATTTTCTTCTTTTTTAGGAGATTCAACGTACACTGACGACGTTTTATTTAATTTATTTGATTTGTCTGACACTTGTGATCGGTCATTACTTTTTGCAATTAAGCAAACTCTTGATTCAGAGGTTTCAATTTTGTTGTTTGATACTGAACTCGAGGATTTAGAAGAATGGTTGCTGCGACTGCTTTCGGAACTTCGCCGCCTCTCCTAAAAGTAAAAAAAAAACATTTTAATTTATTAACAAATAATTTAAATGGCATGCTTAATGGTGAGAGCACTACCTGTGCGCCATTCGGCTCTATTTGATTGACTTTATATAAATACTATAACGAATTAAAGTCGAGACCCACCAACTTTTCATCGACTTTCTCATATGATAGCATTCATCGTGAGGAGCTCTACTTGGCGATAGCAGAATTCGGGATCTTGGCAGAACTGACATGCGGTGTAATGTGCAGTTTGGAAGCAGCTCTTTCGAATTATTCCAAACTTATACGGGATGTCACCAAGCTCTTCGGAAAAACGTTTTTGCGAAGAATTTGAAATATTATGCGAGTTACTAAATGATGTTAGGAAAGACACTATTAAAGTGGATAACTTCATGTAACCAAATTATGCAGACTGCGACAAGGATAACAAAATCATATAATACCCTAATAGATTATATGGAAACAAATAATAAACAGATTAGTGCTTCGGTTGTTCCAGACTTGCAAATAAGCGACCATCAAACGATTGCTGTTGATAAAAATGAAAGAGAAGTATCGACGGAAGTAAATAAAAAAAGGTTTTAAGTTCCATGAGGTACAATACGGATCTTATAGTCAAATAAGTGCAATAAATAGTGCAATGGATATTGGTTTAATGGGAGAGCTATTTCTCAAATCTATCGACGAAACCGCAGCAAAGTTTATCGTTAATTTTAACTGGTTCAATAAACGGCTTCAATCGTTAAGAATATTAATAACTGAAAAACACGCAAACGCGGTTTTGTGCAATACGGAAGTTAATTTTGGCGAGTTGACATATTAATAAGAAATAGGTACAAAAGTAAAATTAAAAAATGCAAAGAATTATTTAATAAACAAAAAGTTCAATGTTCAGCTGATTCATGTGGAAAAATCTAAGAGGTATGTATTAAAAGACGAAAAAGGTAGTGAAATAAAAAATATTCAATTTAATAATGAAACCCTCGACGATAATAAAGCCAACAAATTTAATGACTTCTTTATTGAAAGTATAGTGGCAATAAGTGTTTCTATTCCATGTGTGCAGTTCTTTAACAATGTTGTTGATACAAATTTAAGTTTCAATTTCAGTGACGCACCAAGATGTTAGACTAGTTCTAAAGGAAATGAAAAATAAAGTTCATTATGCATACATGAGTCCAAGGAGATTTCTTGACAACTACAATATGCTCGGACCAGCCTTATTAATAACCAAATCCCTAGTGACACCGATAGAATAAGTATGCAATACTAAACGTTGTGAAGAGTGCCGCCCGGTTAATCAGTTGTCATTATATGAAAGAGTGTTCGAAAAAATTGTCTTTAAACAGTTAAATAGTTTTTTTGAATCGAATAAATTAAAAATTGATATCCAATCAGGGTTTAGAAAGAAACATTCTTGTGAAGGTGCGATAAACTTGTTTTGTTTTTCTCGATTTAAAACGAGCATTTGAAACAATAGACAGACAAATATTAACAGACCAGCTTCAGTCTTCAAAACGGAGACTTATGCTATCCTAATGGCCATGGACTATGTTGCAAGAAACAGGTGGATGGGGCGAAGTATCTGCGTCGTAGCGACAGTCAGGCGCTGAAGGCCTTGCTCAACCCCTTAACCACGTCCAAAATAGTTCGTGAATGCAAGATCTCTCTGAATTCGGTCGGATGGCTGAATTCACTTAGACTTCCCGTCATAACGGGATCACGGGAAATGAGATCTCCGATAAACTTGCTAGACAGGGCTCAGAGCTGGTTTTCTCAGGACCTGAACCAGCGATTTGTCTGCCTGCGTCCTCGGTCAGGGCTTCCATTGACGGTTGGGTTTCATATGAACACAATCGCCGTTGGCATGACTCTCCAGGGTGCAGACAGACTAAGCAAATTCTCCCCGACGTCCGTATGAAATCCGCGGCATTCTTGTTGTCTCTCAACAGAAAAGACTGCAGACAGACTACTGGCGCTCTTACGGGACACTACGCTTTTGCCAAACCCCTTAAGGTGCTAGGCCTTAGTGATACCACCAACTGCGAAGCCTGTGGAGACAGCGAGGACACTGCGGAACATTTCCTCTGTGATTGTCCTGCTTTTGCTCGTATCAGGTGGCAGGTATTTGGGGCGGATATGGTGAATGCTGTAAACCTAAGCTCCTTATCATTGAAGCGCCTTCTCGTTTTTCTTAGGAAAACGAGTAAATTCTCACAGTAAAATGTGGTGTGTCTGCCTGGTAGTACAATGGACCAGTATTGAGCCTGAGTGCTCCAGTGAAGAAAGTATCGCACCCCGACAAAAAAAATCGATATGGGATCAAATGAAGGGAAAGTGAGTGGTTCAAATCATACCTTAGTAATAGAACTCAATGTGTAAAAGTTAATCGTGAACTATCATGTCCAAAGGATGTAATGTTCAGTGTACCCCAGGGATCGGTTTTGAGAACATTATTGTTTATAATACAGTCCCGCTCAAGTGAATAGGTTCAAAAAATTCTGTTTTGTAATATGTCTTCCCTCTCAGTCGATTGGATATATTTTTACTTTTTTTGCATGCTTTGAACCTTCATATGTTTGCACATAATATAGAAGAGAAAAATAACACGATTTGTGAAACGGTAAATTAGAATTTTGTTTTTGTCGTTTTATTTCCCAAAAGCGGTTGATCTTTAGCGATAACGTTTGGACGTTAATTTTTTTCTTTTTTTAATTGAACTTCCGCTGTTTTTTTTTTTAAATAGGTCTTGGGAAGCAATTGAACAATTTTGTAAAAGGCTAAATAAAGGGGTATTTGAAATCTGGGCTAAAACAGCGCGAAATTGCTAAGAAAAATGGTCGGAGCCAAAATGTTGTTAGTAATTTTATTCGTAATTAATCCCGTTATGGAAATAATATGAAAGGATGTGTTCAATACGCGACAACAACAGCAGATAGACGACTTATCATCAGAACTGCTTCAAATTCTCAATGTTCTGCTGCCAAAATCAGGGAAGAATGCGGAGTTAATGGAAAACTGTAAAACGGATTATTTGAAGAGGCTAAAAAAAGTTAAAACAAAAAAACACCTCTCAATGACGTGCTTTAAGTTGCACGCGTTCGTTTTTCTTAAGACCATGACGTGGAAAAAGGAGGAGAAAACACTGTAGTGTTTTCCGAAAAAAAAAAATTAACCTTGATGGACCGGACGGCTACAACATTCACGACCTGCGAAAGAACGAACGCGTGTTAAGTCGTCACCACGCCTGCGCAGGTGGCGTAATGGTGTGGAGGCAATATCGTATTATGGGACTTGTGAGCTGCAATTTGGATTATCAAAAATGAACACAAATGCATACAAAATTGTACTACAAAAGGCTTTTCCACGTTTCTAAAACGTTTTCGGACTAATTCCATATTGGACTAATGCCATATTACTTTTTAGAAGTGTTAAACCTATTCAGTTGAGCGGCAGTGTATACATAAATGACATGAAAAATGCAATATTAAATGGGAAACTTGCGTTGTTTGCTGATAACGCGTCAACAAAAATGCAACAGGACCTAGAACAGAATGGCTGAAGATGAATAAACTGAAACTGAATGTAACAAAAACTAAACAACTGATCATAAATAAACAACGAATAGAGGACATGGCTCAAAATTGACGGTGAATATATTGAACAAATCGATGAATTCAAGTATTTGGATATAATTTAATAGATAGTAAATTAAAACAACTGCAATAACGATTGGTTTTTTGAAAAGAATAAGAAATGATATATCTACATTAAGTGCAATAAATATTTATAACGTAATAATTAAACCAATGACCTTGCCACGTCGAATCAATCAGTTCTCGTTCGATCACCGCATTTAAACGACGTAGGGCGTGGTTAGTATTTAAATGGGGCACCGCGTGTTGTTGGCATCTCTTGCGAACGTCTGACAAACATCCAAAAGTATCAAATTGTCATGACTTCTCAAATTTGCCGTTCGCATTCGGCGTAAAACTGTAGGTCCCCTCCACTTAGCATGAAAGTGGTTGGAGAAGCTAGGTTCTAGGCCCTGTATGAGCCGTTAAGGCCGAATATATATATGTGTGAATAATAAATTAAACCACACTTCGTGTATTGAGTATGGTTCGAAAATTGCTATTGTTTCAAAATAGGGCTATGCGATGTATTTTAAAGCGCAATAAATATGTGTCAATTCGTTCTATGTTAAGTTCGTTAAAATGGTTGTCAGTCAAGAAAAAGATGATCATAATGAATGTTTTATTGGTAGTTTATAGAATAAAAAGTGACCTAATGCCTATTTATTTACGAAATTATGTGCAATATATTCATGAGGTGCAACCCTATTGTTTAAGAAGAGCTAATATTTTTAGATTACCAAATATTCTTAAGGGAATATCACAAAATTCTTTGCAACATAAAGGATTCAAAATGTTCAATGAATTGCCAAATATTATAAGAAAAGAAACAAATCTACCAGCTTTCAAAAGAAATATTGTCAATAACGTCAAAAGCAATTTTTAAAAACTCTAATACAATATTAAACATTATTTGTAAAATGTAATTATGTATATGGCTACCTGCTCGTTGGTTACCTACCAGGCGCGTCCCTCGGTGGTGGATAGGGGGACCTCGGTACGATACGTTCGTGATCCGAGGTTTTAGAGTTAAAGCGGCGTTTTATACACCGTCAAAGCTCTATCGCGAACCAAACCAAAAACAAGTATGCAGGAACAACTAAAAGATATAACTACTCCAGGTGGTACTCGCATGGGCGAAAATCCACCCGTGGTCTTTTCGACCACGGTCGGGGCACGGATTTTGGAGGCCCCAACCGACATACATATACCCCCCGCCTGTACAGGCGTTGACCTTCGAGTTGTAAAAAGGTTTGCTTCCGAAGATTCCTGCAGCTCTATCTCCGACACGTTCGGTAGACTGGGCTGGAAAAATGGAGAAAGTGGCGGAGAGGTTCAACCTGATACGCTTAATCTTCAGACCAATAGACAGACAGCCGATAGGTGCGATGCTGCCAACGAGGCCTGTGAAACCGAACAGGTGAAACGGGCCACAGAGGCGGCGTCCACTGGTCAGCGTCCATCTAAGAGCCAGCGAAAGAGGAAAAGGAGAAAGGCGGCTATCGTAAGGCGCAAAGAAACTGCACCGCCAGTTGAAGGCGCAAGCGCTGAGAACGGCACTTCCCCGGCGGCGACGGCAAAGAGATGCATGTCGGCAGAGGTTACCCCAACCGAAACCAGCCAGCTGACTGAAACCAACGCTGCCTCCCCTTCCAAAAGCTCGAACAGGAAAAAACGGAGGAAGAAGACCTCAAGCACTCCTGTCGGTGGAACTGCGCGCGCACCTTCTGCGTGCCCTTCCACTAGAACACTTCCAGCTGATGTATTTCCAATGATTGGATTTACTCAGATTAACCTTCAACACTCCAAAGCTGCTACTGCACTCATCAGTAAGAAGCTTTCTGTGTTGAATACAAAAGCCCACATAACATCCATCCAGGAGCCATGGGTGTGGAAAAATCGCATCTGTGGTCTTGGAGGTGTCCGTAGCACTACGATACTCTGTGACGAGCGGTCCGAGAGACTAAGGGCTTGTCTTGCTGTGTCGAACCTTCTCTCAGCGACTAAGCTTGGACAATTTTGTGGCCAAGATTTGGTTGCTGCAGCCATTAGCTACGAAACGAATGGAAATTGGAAGACCTTCGTCGTGGCGTCAGCTTATCTCCCCTATGATTCGGTAGTGCCTCCACCACCGAGGTCAATTGCTGAACTCATTGACTAATGCTCAAAACACTGTTTGGGGCAGCAGCAAATGCAACATGCGAGGAAACCATCTCCTGGATTTCATTCTATCATCTGATCTTACTATCAACAATGTTGGCTCGCAACCAACTTTTGTGACGTCAAGAAGACAGGAATCTAACTTTATCAAATAGATACTTTAATGCGGTTACTAACTGGAGGGTCTCTTCGGAGGTGTCCCTCTCAGACCATACATATATCAAATTCCAAATCGGATGCGAAGCCATAACTTTGCAGGAGAGGAGGAATCCGAGAAAAACCAACTGGATACGCTTCAGGGAGGAATTAGGGAAAACTCTCAAAACTCCAACCAAACTCAGGACGAGACAAAAGGTAGAGGAAGCTGTTCAAGACCTGAATAGTGCCATTACTAGCTGTTTTGAACTAACGTGCCCAGTAAGCAAACCCCCTGGCGGAACGCCGGTTCCCTGGTGGAGCTCGGAACTGCAAAGAATTCCTAGAGAAGCTAGAAAGCTTCTAAATAGGTCACTCAAGACTGATTTGGAGACAGACTGGAATCTCTACCGATCGAAGCAGAAGGAATATAAGAGGCTAATTCGGGTATCGAAAAGTGCTTCTTATAAGAATTTCTGCGAAAAGATTGAAACGCTGGGTGAAACTAGTAGGTTGGTTAAAGTTCTGAAAAAGGGCAAACCAGCCAAACTGGACTCACTTAGAAAACTTGATGGCACCTTCACTGAGACAAAAGCGGAAACTCTTAGTTATCTGCTGGAGTCTCACTTTCCGGGTAACCAGATTACAATTGGTTCACAACCAGCCCCGATTACCGAGACTATGAGTGAGCCAAGACAAACAACTCGGCGTAGCTGGTATATTGCGAAGGCCGTGGTGACGGACGAGGCCATTAAATATGCTTTTGCGTCTTTTGACGGCTTCAAGTCACCTGGTACGGACGGAATATACCCAGCCATGCCGCGGCAATGTACAAACCAGTTGCTACCGACTATGAAGAAAATCTTCATCGCTGTCCTAGCACTGGCATACATTCCAACACCCTGGCGTACAGTTAGAGTGGCATTTATACCAAAAATTGGCAGAAGTGACTACTCACTCGCCAAGAGCTTCAGACCAATAAGTCTGACTTCCTTCTTGCTGAGAAGCATGGAAAGGCTGGTCGAGCTTCACGTGCGCAAAACTGCTTTGCGATTGCACCCACTATCTCAGATGCAACATGCCTATCAACGCGGAAAATCCTGCGAGACTGCGCTCCAAAATCTAGTTGGTAGAATTTAGGGCGCGCTTGGAAGAAAAGAATACGCGATGGGCATTTTCATCGATATTGAGGGTGCTTTTGACAATGCGACTTTTGATAGCATGTGCAGCTCCGCCAGACAACACGGCGTAGACGAACCATTGGTGTTGTGGATTAAAGCAATGCTAATGAATAGAACGTTGGTTGCGGACGCGGATTGTGGCCGCTATGTTATGGCGGGGGTAAACAGAGGCTGCCTGCAAGGCGGCATCCTGTCTCCACTGCTGTGGTGTATGCTGATCGACTCTCTGTTGAACGCACTCAACAGTTCTAATATTTACGCTCAGGCGTACGCGGATGATGTTGCCGTGCTTTCTGTTGGATCATGCCTAGCGACTGTATGCGCCAAGGCGCAGGCGGCCCTTGACGTGATCGACGAATGGTGCACTAGGAATGGGCTCTCGGTCAATCCTCTTAAAACTGAGGTTGTTCTCTTTACGAGAAGGAGGAAGCTGGTCGGGTTGACTCAGCCAGTGCTAAAAGGCGTCACAATTCAACTCTCCAATGAAGCAAAGTATCTGGGAGTCATCCTGGATAGCAAATTCGGTTTAGCAAAACAAATGGGTTCAAAACTCCTTACAAAATGCATGCTCTATCGGAACTTAATCCTAACAGTCCTGCTTTATGGTGCCGAGAGCTGATCGATTAGTAGAAAAGGGGAGCTTATATTCGGTTCTTTTGAAAGAAAAATACTTGGTCGAATATTAGGTACTGTGTGCGAGGAGGCCGAACGCTGGAGAAGATATAACCTTGAACTCTATGAGCTGTACCAAATGTGGATGTAGTCCAAAAGCTTAAAACCCGTCGACTACATAGGCTCGGCCACATCGAGTGAATGGACAAAATTGTTCCAACAAAGAGAAGATACTCTTCCTTCAGTATCCAGGTTCGAGACGACACCTAATTTTTTAACAGCAAGAGCACAGAACTCGCTAATATACAAAGGTTTTAATTTATTTAATCAGTTGCCTAGCTTTGCTAAAAGCATAACAAATGTAAGAACCTTTAAAAATTGTGTAGTGAATTTCGTAAAACTTAAATTTTAATCAATTAATGTAAAATGTAAAAATTGAAAACAATAGCTTAAGACATTGCTAAATAAAGAAATCTATCTATCTATCTATCTATCTATAAGGAAGACCTCCGTTTTAAAGACCAAGTTATCGCGGATGCCAGAGTGTTTGGTTTGGACTCTCCACGGGTTGGGAGGTCGTTAGGTAAGTAAGTACCTTTCAAAATTAACAATCACATTTATTATAAATTTTGATAAGCGGACAAATAAGATTTTAATTCCGTTAGAAATCTCTTTTTCAGTCTTATATCTCTAATTTGGCGGGGGAACAAAGTCGAGCGACATTTAAAATTGACGTTGCGACGTCGAACCAGAAAACAAGCGCGTAAAATTTGTCTGGCCCTTGTTGATGCACCAAACGTAAATCTGTTAAAACGGTTGCAGGGTTGACGTGTATAAATTATGTTATGGCGCATAAATATTGTACGGGCTGCATTATTATAAGCGACATTAAGTTTCCGGCTACTAATCGAATCTCACTTTCCAAAGACTTCGCAACCATATGTGAATATTGGAGTAATTAGGGTTTTTGTTAACAGGATACGTGTTTTAAGGGAGTGAAGTATTGGGTCACTTTTCCCACTGTTAGGTTAATATGAGTATTCCAAGTTCACGTTTGATTAAATATCATGCCCATACTACTTGAAATTACCATCCTTAAATATTTATACTGGTTCACAGCTTCAATAAACTCACCGTTAAATGTCCACCTGTCTGCTGTGGGTTTTCTACCTCAAAACCTTTTCAAAATCATGTCTTGATTTACTCAAATTACCTGCGAAAAATCAGCACCGGTCATCAGATAGCCGTATTATGTTTCGCAATCGGTTATCTAATAACAAAGTTAACTGCAAGAATAAACTAAGAATCAAGTGTTCCAAGCATCCGTACAATCTTACGATTCAGAAATAGGTATTCAAAATTCTGCTCACAACTCAAAAAAGAAATTCCAATTGTCCGCGATAACTACTATCGTTATACATTTTCTTGTGCTAAGGGAAATTTAAAAGGTGAATGGCAGGTAGTAAACAGCATTCTTAATCAGTCAGCCCGTACTAAAAAACCGAATGCAATTCGTATTGATGGTTGTGAAGTTTCTGACAAACTTGCTATAGCTAATTGCTTTAACAGTTATTATACATCAATAGCCGATAGGTCACCTGCTCATGAAGCTCACATCAGTTGCAACATGTGCTCGGTATTTGAAAATCGTAATGAACTGCTGCAAAGAACTAGTTTCTTTTTTGAACCTATTACTGCATGAGCTCTTAAAAGCTATTGGATCTTTAGAAAAAACTCCAATGCTTGTTGTTTTGATGGCATTTTCAATGTCCTCTTGAAACAGGAACAGCGTTGTTTGTAGTTGATATAGGTTAGGTTAGGTTAGGTTTATGTGGCCGAAACACTTAGACCAATTTAGGTCCATTGTGATACCACGTATATTATCTACCTCAACTCTGTAGATGGGACTGGCCAACGACACGCGGTTGTTCTCAAACGGTCCCCCATCTACGTACTAACCGCGCCCAACGTCGTTTAATTACGGTGATCTGACGAGAACCGTTTAACTCGACGTGGTATGGTCGTTGGTTGTAGTTGATATACTAGCAGTCATTTTTAAACGCAGTATTTGTTTAGGAGTCTTTCCAGGAGCTCTCAAATGTGCGGATGTTGTCCCTCTTTTTAAAAAATGCTCAGCAGAGGATGTTAGCAATTATAGACCAATTTCTCTTCTTCCTGCTGTCACAGCTTATTTATTTCTGTAAATATTGTTAAACTTATTGAATAATGTATTTCTTTGATTCTATCTGAAATAAATGCATCTATCCCTCTATCTATCTAATACTCCCTCAACAATCGTTGTGGTGGTGTTACATCAGCTTCATAGAACGATAATTATCACATTCTCATTATCTCCTTTTCATTTGTATAAAGGAAGAATATAACTTTAGGCATTGGATAGCCTCTCATCAGATATGATCCCCCATCTTTTTCAACTCAGAGGGTATCTCGCCTGTCCATCCATCCATTGTAAGGAACGACTCTTGGCAATTATATCCGGGAAATTTGATAGTTTAGTAGTCGTTCTCAATAATAAGCTAAATATACAGAACATAGCATTTTTAGTGATCTCCACCCAACAGCAGCGCCATACTGGTGATTTTGCTCTATTATTTCCGTCGTTTGATAGGCGAGCTAAGTATTATAAGAACCCACTGATGTTGGAATATTCTGTTAACACTGCATGCCAGTCAAAGGAATTTACACAGAAATGATAACGATCACAAAGCTTTTGTCACCATCATATTATGTAGCCTTCCCTAGTTTAGGAATAAAGACCGCCTTAGCAAAAGCTAGCTCTGTAAGACCTAGTTAGCAGAGGATCAGGATAAAAACTGCCAGTGTCATCAGACCTCAAAGAAGAGAATGACATAATGATAGCTCTCGTCTCTTTCCTCGTAACAACCATTGTTCATTGTGAACCCTACTTCTGTTGAGACATACTCCACAATAAGGGGCTTCGTTGTAGCCAGGAAAGTGAGTGCCCATAAATAATCTGGAGTTGGTGAGGATATAGTCAGATTCCCGAATGACACCCAGAATTGCTGTCTCGATTTCAATTCAATTCTCTAGCAAGTCAATTGTTTTTAAATAAGATTATTTAAGTAAGAAGATTTGGAGTAAGAAGGTATAATGTATTTTTTTTTGTTCAATTTCATTACATGTGTACATACTTCTGAAATGTTTATTACTTGTGGCACTTACTTGGTTCTTGTCGCGTGATGACGTCTTATGCTTGCTTTTGCTACTGTGGTCATCATGCCTGCTTCTCACCTTTTCGCGTGAAGATTTGTCACCGTCATGGTGCTTACTGCGACTATCATGCCTGTCCTTATTGCGTTCCTTCTCGATATCTTTGTCATTATGATGATCGCGCTCTTTATCCTTGTCCCTATCGCGGTCTCGATACCGGTCTTTCTCCTTTTTTTTCTTCTTATGACTTCGCGACTGTTCATCTGAAACAAGTTCACAGCAATTTATATTAGAAATTTCTCCATCCACAACCACTAACGCTGGAAGTTCTATACCTTTACCACTGCCATTGCCGCCTTGCAACTTCGTGGGCTTGACCAAGCATTTTTCTAGCTTTTCATTATCAATCGCAGAATACTTTTTTGTCTCAGTGGGTGTCTGAAAGAGCTCAGCTCTGGTACCAACTTTATGATTCTCGGCGCGCTTCTTTGACAGCTTTTCTCCGCTGCCTCCTACGTGATTCACCTCAGCAGCCATTTTGGCTCCCGCTCCAGAAATGTTTGATTTTTCCATGATTACCAAAGGAGTAATTGTAGGTTCAGCGCACCCGTTTAGCAACACTTTTTCCACTTGGGGAGATTCTTTTGCTTGGTTGTCTGAATTTTTCACACTTTTAGACGTCGCAATTTCTTCTTGTTTTGATTGCGATGAAGACGAAGACGCCATTGTTGTATGCAAATTCAACTCAGTCCAAAGCACCGGAGTAACTACATATAGGCAAACGATAAATAAGTTTAAACAGCACTTTTTACACAAAATTCATCCTTTATAACCGAAATTTCGTCACAATACGATTTAAGATAAATTTTTAAAACTATTGCGCCTTAACGAACATTTTTTTTGCGAATATACTCAAAAATCATCACACGCTCTCAAGCAACACCATTTTGACGATATATTTGTAGGAAAAAAACTTCGGAAGTACAATCGGGTCACGTACGTACAATACAAATGGTGAATTTCAGAAAATTCATCAGTTTATTCATCGGTGCCATATTTGCTGAATAGATTTTAGTGTGGTTTGTGTTCATAATAAACGTCAATCCGACATCTGAAATCAGCCCTCTAGCTGTCTTTGTCTGAAACTGCAAAAATACAAAACGAACTTCGGCGCTATATCTCCATTTATGCCAGAACGATTTGTCTTTTTCTATATTTTTTTAACTCGTGGCTTTCTAGTTAATGCTGTTATAATTCTACATTTTTCCTCATTTTAATGCAACGTAAACAAATCAATTGTAACAGTGTTGCATTTGTCGGAAAAGTAATATTTGTATTACTTTATTGTTTACAACCTTTTTGTTAGAATAGTAGTGGAAAGTGTGTAATTAAGTGTGAAAAACAACAAAATTAAACAAATAAAAACGATTAAGCAATCCAAAATAGCAAATTTATTTTTTCTTATCGTTCAAGTTCTCGTTGTCTTCTTTATAAATATTAGGTTACCATTTACGCATTTTCAGTGCATTTAAATAAAGAAAAATTGCAGTATCATACCTGCATAACCTTTTTTCGTGGAAAACCCCATTGACGCGCCTAAAAGCATCTAATTGGTACGTTTTATAGTGACTGATAGATGACAGCAGTGGTAATAAAAAGGAAATAGTGAATCGGCGGTGAAAATAAATTAAAGATTTGCATTGTCTGAATAATTTGTGAAAGTGAATTGTTTTTAAAAATAAGTAAATTTGCCAGAATAATCACAATTGAATCATGAAGTGAAGTTATAAGGAATAATAATCTAATAAAAAAAGATTAATAATCTAAACAGAACACAATTTTATCATTTTGAATGCGGGCCTGGATATAACAATGGGCGCGTTCAATTTACAAGTCAACTAATAGGGACTACTATTTTACTTTTTCTCATTGATCAAATAACTCACGTGACCATTGTTTGGCAAGTGATAGAAATTAAATTAGTAGTGAAAAAAAAAAAAAAAAAAAAAATGAAATGTGTTGCAATATGTGACACTTCTCTTATTGCTGTTAAGCTTCAAACAAATATCCCGGATGTTTCTGTGACACCTTTTTGTAGCTAATTGGTAATCGATAAAATTTCAGTGACTTCCTAGAAATTGGCATATAGTATTTTTAAAGCAATCGGATATATTTCTCATGCCAAGAATTTGCAAATGTCCGGGATAATTAAGTAAGTTTTAGATAACGGTAATTTCCGTCATATACCGCTTGTGGGTAAACTTATCCTCTACTTACTTTACTTAACGGGCTCCCGACCCATGATCCAGGAAACGCTGCCTTGGTCTTTAAAACGGAGGTTCGGCCTTCCTTGCCTTCTGCCTTCTCGAACCAGGGGGCTGCGAGCCGAAGAACCTCTTGGCTGGAGCACTATTTTCCGTTCGCTCAATGTGTCCGAGCCAAACTAGTCGATTGATTTAGCTTTTTGAACTACATCCACATCTTGGTACAGCTCATAGAGTTCGCGGTTGTATCTTCTCCTCCATTCGCCCTCCTCGCACACAGGACCAAATATCCGACGGGGAATTTTACTTTCAAAAGAACCCAATATTAGCTCCCCTTTTCTTCTTAGCATGCATTTTGTCCTTCGAGTGAGGAGTTTTGAACCCGTCATTTGTTTTGCTTAACCGAAGTAGCAGCGGTTTTCTAAAGTAATTCTCCGCCGGATCTCCACTAAGGTGTCATTCGTGCAATTGATGTTTACTCCTTGGTAGATAAAATTCTTAACTACCTCGAAGTGATTGCTATCAACAGTAACGTTTTGTCCTAGACAGTGGACCGATGTTTGTTTGTTTGTCGATAGCATGTACTTTGTCTTGTCCTCATTTACTTCAAGACCAACCAATTCCGACTGTTTTTTAATCTCTGTGAGAGCCTCTAACACGGCACGCTGGGAACGGCCGATGATGTCAATATCGTCCGTCATGCGCCTTACCAAAACATCACCTCCGTATTTGAATAGCTCCGCTGGTAAACCATCAAAGCCGGCGGAATTATTGTTCTTTAGCTTTCGTGTAGCTAAGCCAACTTCCTCTATTCTGTGTGGTGAAATATGTTCTTCATTGACAGGACGTGGATTCTTTACTTGCACTCTCTCTACATGATGCCCATTTAGCAGCTGTTGGAAATGCTGCTTGAATACATCTACTATTCGCTGAGCTTCGGTAACTATGTTTCCGTCGCCTTTTCGAGGAGCCTGCGTTCTGGTTTTCAAGCCAGCAGCCACTTGCTTTGCTTGTAAAATCTCCGTATGTTGTTTTGTTCGCGAGACGCTTCGATTTCCTTGAGCTGGGAGACTGCGTACGCCCTCTTCTTTCTACGCAAGATATTTTTCTCGTCACTTATCTTGGCTCGATACTCTTCCGTCGCTGCCCTTGTTTTGCTCATTAAGACTTCACAAGTCACAAAAACTTCAAGATGAACTTGATTTTTCAGAACCCTTACAACCTGAGTGGGCGCAGTAGCGCAGAGGTGAGTGTGTTGGAGTAGGTACTAATCCAAAGATCTCAGGTTCCAATCCAGCAGGGCCCAAGTAACTCCAAAAGTTTTTTTCACTTCAGCACCTCTGGCGAACGTCTGACAAAAACTCAAGAGTTTCAAATTTCATGAGAAGCTTTTCAAATTTGACGTTCGGATATGGCTTAAAATTGTAGGTTCCTTTCACTTGACTGAAGCAAATGGTTGCAGAAGCTAGGTTTAGGCCCTGTATTGGCCGTTAATGCCTAATATATTATATACATTAATTTTTAGAGTTAAAGACAGATTCTTTGTGACTCTTAACGAATGTGTTTCACTTTATTTTGGCAGATCTTTATGGCATTCGTGTCCTGCTTGAAAACACTAAACCTTTTGGAAAATACCTATTGCATTCGTGGCTGCCCTACGATTTGATTCAGTTACTTCTAAGGGAAGATCCGCTAGTTTTTTTTAGACTTAAGATAGACGAATCATAATTTATTACATCATTGCTTTCGAAAACAGATCAAAAAGGCTTTAAAAATACTTTTACTATTTTTTTTAATGGAGTGTCACTCACTTTGGAATTCAAAATACCAAAACCCAAATATATTTTCCGGTCTCAAAAGTTTTGTTATTGAAAAATATAAAAAAAACATAGGGACAGGCTACAGTCCGCTTGGGCGAACTGTTGGATACCCTATTCTTATTCCTATCCCTCATAAGTGGGCGTGACATAAGTCTAAGTATGGTTGAATTGTTAAGAACGCTCTACATATTTTGTTATACATATAACATTTAAAGGATTTTATCAAAAAAAACGCTCCCTAGCTCAAACTCAAGGTGTTTCAATAAAATTGTTTTATTTAATTGTGGGCGTTTCAGTAGGCGGATTTAAAAAACAAATAACACATGAGAATAAAGGGCCCCTAGAGAGTATATATTATAAATTTCAGTTCCCTAGCTCAAACTTTAAATTTTCAAAAAAAAAAAAAAAAAAAATTGTGGGCGTGTCAGTGGGCGGATTTTAAAAATATTTACACATGAGCATAAAGGGCCCATAGAGAGTATATATTATAAATTTCAGCTCCCTAGCTCAAACTTTGGATTTTCAAAAATTAATACATATACCTACCCTTAGAATAGGGTATACAAAAATTGTTTTATTTATTTGTGGGCGTGTCAGTGGGCGGATTTTGAAAATTTTTTATCCCGAGCAGTTTTAGGAGTCATAGATCATATATACAAAATTTCAGCTTTCTAGCTCAAAATTCGATTTTTTCCAAAATTTTGTTTTTTTGAGTTTGTGGGCGTGTCTGTGGGCGGATTTCAAAAATTCGTAAACTTGATTATTTCGGGACCCTAGAGAGTATATGGTTAAAATTTCAGCTCTCTAGGTCCAGTCTAAAGGCCTAATTTTTGGCTACAGACGGACGGACGGACGGACGGACGGATGGACGGACGGACATGGCTAGATCGACATTACTATCGATGCTGATCATAAATATAATAACTTTTAGGGGTCTACGGGCAATATTAAGGTATGTTACAAACTATGCGTCAAAATTAATATACCCTTAGAATAGGGTATAAATACATTTAGTTTTACGTCCCAAAATAATTTGGCCTTATGTGGCCTTGCGAACGAATCATTATAAAGGATCTTTCGACTTGATAGCTTGAAACTTTTAGTGTGAACGCACCCATAAACGGATTACCAAACTGTCAATGTCAAAATGTTGAGTAAAATCAACTCTTTTATCATGGTGAAGTACACCAAGGGACAACGTTTAGAAATAATTAAAATTTACTACCGCAATGCTGAGTCGGTGGTTAAACGGCTTCGTCAATAAACAAAATATGGGTTACTGGACAGGTGAGAACGCGCATGTGCTTCATGAGACAGCACTTCATCATCTATTCAAAAAAAAATTTGAATCCTCCCTAGGAACATAGACTACTCCACCCCTTAGACCCGTTTTGACAAAAACTTCAAGGTCAACGTTGTGGTGTAAAATATCGTCTGAGTTACTGTATCCCCTATGGAACAGTACACACTCGAGACAGATCAAGTGCATGGCTTGCAATATTATTCGTGAGAGCTTTTACGTTCCCACGAACTACAGGCGTCTACACTGTTTGGTGTAAGAAATCGTCTGGCTAACTGTATCCCATATGGAACAGTACACACGGGAGACAGACCAAACGCATGGCTTGTATTATTATTCGTGAGAGCTTCGAGGTTCCCACGAACAACAGTTGGATACACCATTTTGTTGTGGATAGTTTTACACCACATTCGACTTCGCTTGACTTTGAAAAGAGGAGTCTGTTTTTAGATTAAGAAGAAGGAGGTTGTTTCTTTAGTAAAATTATAGTTATAAAGAGGAATACCCAACAACATCTATCCCAGAACATTCTGGGAGGTAGGTCCCCTTGTCGAAAATAAATCGATCCACTTTTATACCGATGGATCCAAAACCGACGAGGGGGTAGGTGGAGGTGTGTCCTCTGACAGGCTGAACCTCAGCCTCTCCTTTCGCCTTCCTGATCACTGCAGCTTGTTCCAGGCGGCAATCATTTCGATTAAAGAAGTCTTATCGTGGCTGAAGATTAACGTGATATCCGGTATGGACATCCGGATCTTCTCAGATAGTCAAGCTGCGCTAAAATCTTTGGATTCTGTATCCACAAACTCCATTGTAGTCCGTGACTGCCGATCATCTCTAGTGGAGATGGCGGAGCAATTTAGCATTCACTTATGCTAGGTGCCAGGACATACAGATATTCCAGGGAACTGTAGGGCGGATGAACTCGCCAGGAAAGGAACCCTACTGTCCCTTCTACCTGATAAATTTCCCTTAGGCATCCCAATTGCTACATGCAAACTCATGTTTATGAGGGAGACCATTGAGAAAACTAACCTTAGGTGGACAAGTGGCAACGATTGTCTAGCGACAATACAGATTTGGCCAAAGCTGGATCTGAAACGCTCTAAGTGTTTGATATCTCTGAACAGACTGCACATTGGTGCTACAATTGGTGTTATCACCGGACACTGTCTCATAGGCAAGCATGCAATAAGGGTTGGCGTCTATACAAATGACTTTGTCGAAGCTGCATGGACGAGGAGGAGGAGGAGACTATTCTCCACCTTCTCTGCACATGCTCTGCTCTCTCTCAAAGACGAAAACTCAATTTAGGATCTTTATTTTACAAAGATTTTAGCGATCTCATTAACACCGACATCAAGCGTCTGTCAAGCTTTATCAAAAGCTTCAACTGATTCAACGAGTAGGATATATCCGTGTGGTATCATAATGGACCTTTCATTGGTCTAAGTATGCCGGCCTCTGCCGACTGCCACTATAACCTAATCTAACCTAACCTTAATGAAAGACCTTTTATAAGCATACTTCTTTCTAACTGCACCTTATTTTATCTGGGGCCAAATTACCGCATCATTTAGCGAGCAATCTTGCAGAAGAACTTTACCAAGCCCCAATATTTCAACTTAATTACTCGTTAACTCACCTATTTCGGTGAACTATATTCAATGAACGTCAATTAACTTCAGAAAATGTTTATTAATAATATTTATTATTCATTGACTAAGGATAATTCATCCTTAATTTTAAACGGATAAATTTTTCGTCGGTTTTGCCTCTCAAACCTGAGGGCTACTTTTCAAAAATCCTTTTGGTGCAATCATTATTGTCCATTCGCTCGATTTTGCCCACCTAATGCAGTCGAAGTGTTTAAGCTTCCTTAATAGGGGTGTCAGCTTCGTCGGCAGTGGCATGTGCAAATCTTAACCTCACCAACACGAACTTATCTAATAAAATTAAAACCGGTAGAGCCGTCTTTGAGAACTTCAGAGTTTTATAAGCTAGTTGTTACTCGTAAGTATGTACTGCTATTTTAAATAATGGAAAAAAAGCACCGCCCAAACACCCTAAGTACGAAATTCGAAAAAAATCCGTCCACCGCTTGGTGAGACAGATTGATTGACTAACGAACCGACACACGGAACTGCCTGACTTTTCTACAGTCATGTTATCATATCTCCTTCACTATTTTATTTTAAAATGTTAGCATGGCTGCAATATCTTTCATATAGGTTCTTATGTTATCACCTGATCTCATATCGAAGGCACCTAACGCCAACAAAATTTTTTGAGAAATCTGCAAAAGCAACTCTTCTTGTGTTACGGAAAACGAATCTCCAATGATTGCGTTCTATCGAATTCAGTTAAAAATTTGCCAGATTTCGCAAAACACATAAAAACCTAGCTACTTATGTAGTTCTTGAATTCAGGTGGCGGTAAAGGTACAAGGAAGATAAAAATCCTTCTCAAAGTTGTGGTTTACAAAAAAAAGGCGGTGCAGTTTCTTTTTCATATTATTAATGCTACTTTATTCAATCATTAATAAAAATTATAAAGATATAATATAGTATAAAGTGTACATTTAAGCATGGCTAAGCCGTCTGCCGAGAATTGACAACCAATTATAACAATTATTTTACAAACAAACAAAGACAAGGATTAGGCTCTATTAATATTTAAAAATCTTCATCTAATATTCTAGTTCTATTCCTTAAAGCAGTCTGGCAATAAGAAGCAAGTGTACTCCAATATCTCCTATCATTAAGCACGCGTTTGATATCATCAATCCCCATTAGGTCGACTCCATAGTGATTACGCCTTATTTCCTTCAAGATGGGACAGAATCCAAGAAAATGCATCACGTCTTCGTTCTCTCCAGTGTTACAAAGGCTACAGCGTTAAAGAAGATCATCGTGATCTGGCATATAATTAAGTTTGAGTAATTCTCCTCTCACTCGTATTACCATTGAGATTTGCGCAGTACTAAGGTCAGTGTTCCAGTGGTTAATCTGTTGATGGTTGAGTTGCCGGTATATAAGGCGTGACCTGGAGCTTTCCGCTCGTGTTACTGCTTCCATTCTGATTGCCTGTTCTACCTCCAGGACAAATCTTGTAGTTATGTTTCTCCATTCTGCAATATTACTCTAGCTTATTCATCATAAGCTGTAGGGAGCTATGTGATTCTGCTAGTAAGACCACATCGTCCGCAAAAAGTAATGCTGTGATTGTAATTCCTTAGTATAGAATTCCTGCTGGTAAGCAGTCCGAGATATCGTCCACAAACAGTGAGAATAGTATAGGACTCAGAAGACATCCCTGTCTTACTCCAATTCCTATTCCAAACCAATCTGAAAGCTCATTCCCGTTCCATATTGTTGATTCGTTGGCACTGTATAGATTGGAAAGGATATTTAAAAATTTTGACGATAAGCCGATTTGTGAGAGTTTGTAGAAAAGACAGTTTCTGTTGATCGTGTCGAATGCCACTCGAAAGTCCATAAAAAACGCATATAATTTTTTGCCCCGGCTTAGGTAACTCTGTGCGATACTTGATATGTTAAAGATTTGATCCACAGTAGAGAAGCCTTCTCTAAAGCCTGCCTGAAACTGACTCAGCTTTCTATTTTCTTTTACCCATTTAGTTAGTCTTGTATTGAGCAAACCAGTAAATATTTTTGCTATTGTGTTCATAAAAGAGATTCCTCTATAGTTTGCCGCATTATTAGGATCCCCTTTTTTGAAAATAGGAAATATAATGGACTTTTGGAATTCCGCGGGTACATTTGCCTCTTTGTAGACATGATTTACTGCTATAAGTACTTTGTTGAGAAAATTATTTGTTGCATTTTGAAAGAACTCGTAGGGGATCCGATCTTCCCCCGGTGCTTTGTTTTGTTTTGCTTTCTTTAGAACCTCAAAAAGCTCTTCTATCCTGAATGGTGTCCAATACATCATCAAATACTTGTGGCATTGCATACAAAAATGAGATTTGTGGTCCTTCCGGATTAAGCATTGTGCAAAAGTGATTTTTAAGTGTGCCTACTGTGTGTGTGTTTCCGTTGAGTTTCTTCGCAAATGCCCAGAACTGTTTACTACTGGATGTCTCTGCTATTTCCACCGCCATTCCATTGAAATATTGCGTTTTCTTGTACTCGCACATTGTTTTATATCGAGAATTCGCTTCAGTATAAATTCGTTTTATTACTTCCATGTTCAGTTCTCTGTTCTCAGTTTTTTTTTCATACAACATTCGTAAGCTAATCTAAAAAGCATGCATAGATACATCCACGTTGGTTTTACAAGTTCAAGTGAGTACCCCTAAAGAACCAACTACGCCGTGAATTACATTACCATTTCGCTATAAGTATAGATACTACAAATGTCATATATACCACAAAATTTACCAAATTATCAAACAAGAATGAAGGGCAATCAAACACAAATCAAACTATGAAAACAAAATGTATCTAATTTTCTAACATTTATGCAGCAGAATAAACCTTATGTTACGCATATTTCTCTTCTCCTTATGATAATGCCTTGTTGTATCTGGTTTTTGCTAAAACACTCTCAGCCGCGGCTTACGTCACGGTGGATGCTACCTATATGCACATCTATGCGTGTGGCTCAATTCAACTACCACCTTAACATCTAATAATATATGCAGTTGGGGCAGTGGTATTGTGTAGTATAATAAGATAATGAATTAGATAAAGACTCATACTTGTCGGATAAACCGAGTTTTTCACGACTCAACGACGATTAAAGAGCGAAAGAGTAGTCAGTGGTAAATTTTTGTGAAAACCAGATGTGTTGGCGATTAGAGACGAACTTCCTACCAAGTGTTGCTCTTTTGTTGACTCTCTGCTGGGGTCAAAGTGAGCAGAGTAACATTCTCGGACTGTTTCCACACTTTGGTTACAGTCATTTTAAAGTGTATCAACCTATTCTACGGGAACTAGCGGAAAGGGGGCATAACCTGACGGTGGTGACCTATATTAAAGAAACTGAACCACACACGAACTATGAACAGCTTTTGCTTGGCGGTGAAAATATAATTGATGTTGTTAGCTTGGTGGATCAAATGCCAAGTCGATCGCTTTGGGCGATGTTACAGGAATTTTATGATCTTCATGTGGAGGGACAGGAGTCTTGCAAAATATTCTACAAGTCCGGATACGTCGAAGAAATTTTAAGACGACATACAGAGAAACCATATGACTTGGTAATTATGGAATACTTCAACACAGACTGTTATTTGGGTGTGCCTTATCTCTTACAAGTACCAATAATTGGGCTGAGTAGTTGCGCATTAATGCCATGGCATTATGATAGAGTAGCATTACCTGACAACCCGTCATATATACAATCGGAGTTCATTGGTTTTTCTGAGGAATTAAGCTGGAAAGATCGTTTTATAAATTTTATAACTGTTAAGGGAAATCAATTTCTCTATCGGTAATGGTGTAATGCATAAGTTGGTGCGGTTAGATGCTTATTTACTTTGCTACCTTATTTTTATATAGAATAACGGAGTGGAGCGATAATGCGATAATTAAGCAATTTCTTGGTGTAAATGTCGATGTTAAGGAAATCGCCAAAACAACTAGCTTACTTTTTGTGAATCAACATTATTCGATAAGTGGCAACAGGCCTCTATCAACTCAGGTTAAAGAAATTGGCGGCATCCATATTCCTCCGAATGACAATTTTAACAACTCCATTCCTAAGGTAAGTTAAAAATTGTAAATATTGCATACATCTTCCTTGATATTCACACCAATGGCAACACACTTAATTATTTTCAGTACATTGAAGCATTTTTAAATGAATCCAACGAAAGCATTCTCTTAATAAGTTTTGGTTCAATGGTCAAAAGTTCAACAATTGAGAAGCATAAACTTCAAGGTATTCTGGCAGCTTTGGTGGAGTTAAAGCTTCGTGTCATATGGAGGTGGGATGACGAGAATGAACCTTTAAAGGATAAGCGGTTCATTTTCCCTAGATGGGTTCCACAGTTGGCCCTCTTGTGTAGGTTTTCTTTTGTGTTTAACTATAAATTCATAAATTATGAATTGTTCTGTCACTGCGTTTATAGGCCACCCAAAAGTTGATATATTTTGGGGGCATGGAGGAATGTTAGGTGTTACAGAAGCTGTACATTGTGCGAAACCTCTTATCGTCACACCATTCTATGGAGACCAGTTTCTGAATGCAAAGGCAGTAGAAAATAGAAAAATTGGACTTATACTTAACTACCATGAAATATCAAAGCAACGAGTATCTGAAACAATTCAAGAAATCATTCGGCTTAGGTAAGGATATCAAAAGTTCTACAAAATATATTCAAACTTCAAACTTGTCGAATGTTGGAATGCTATTTCCCATAAATTGGTTTTTATGTTAAAATGTGTCAGTTATATGCATTCTTCATTATCATTACTATTCGCAGGTATAAGGAAACTGCGGTAGCACTATCAAAAGTATTTCGTAATCGTGAAAGTACCCCACTGTACACAGCTATTTGGTGGATTGAGCATGTACTAAGCGGCGCCTTTGCAGCGAAACTTTTGCAAAACAAATCAGTAAATATGAATTGGTTTACCTATTGCTCACTAGATAGCGTCGCTATCTTGTTCGCTATTATAACAATTTGCAATGTTTTTTGTTATTGCATTGTTCGCTTCCTTTGGCAACGACTCAGTCGGAAAGATAAAATAAAATACGCATAAAATAAATGCTTCTTGGTGTTTTATTTGCTTAATCCATCCGAAATATCAATAAATCTATGTGTGGTGACCCACCGATGCAACACCCGCGTGACGTCCAGGTTCATATGCAGTGTAATTTATTATGACCACATGCCACGCCTCCACACCCCACCACATTGGTGGTATTCTTAATGCAGGAAAACCATCCCTTGATTACATTGTTTGCTATTATTAATTTAATTGCGTTCGCCATGGACATTAAGCGTTTTATAGTATGCTAAAGAGGGATGATGATTATGATGGTGGATGCTAGTGCGAGGAGTGCTCCTACCCAATACGAAGTTTCACTGGCATGCGGGATGTGTATGTATGTATGTATCTAGCTAGTTTTTTTTTTATGACCAGCTTTTGATGTATTAATTATATTATTTTGTAACATTATTTTAATCCTTTGTGTTTAATTTATTTTGTAAATATTTTTTTTTTATTAATTGGATAGGTAATATATTGCGTAATTAGCTGTGGTGGAAACAGTGTAGCTAAATCTGAAGTCGTTCTGTAAAAGGTAATCGTAAGGCTCAAATAAGGTTAACGACAAACCACCAACCATTCGGATCTGTCATCTTTAATTTGTTGACCTATGTATCCGCTTGACATAATTAAATCAACTAGGATATGAATTAAGTTCTCGAAAACCTAAATTCAAAGATGTAAATTGAAAACATTAAAGGCCATTTGTCAATTCAGTTAAAATTGTGACTAGAATGTAACCACTGGTTAATTTATGACATTAGTATATTAGCTGAGTAAAAGTATGCTAATTTTTTGATATTTGCCCATGAAGGATTGAGAGAGCTATGTGCTTGTTTTTATATTTTTGTTGGTATAAAATAATAAGAGACGATTGTCCGAGTTCTGTTTTCAAACTGAAACTTTATTTTTCCCAATCTAAAATCTAACTTACTTAACACAAAATAATAATGGCACATGTTGCCATAATTTGCTGATGTGCGCGTCGCTTAGTATTACAAAAATGCGATTGCGCATATCGCAATCATTAGCCTAACTGTGCATCTCTTATTACGGTGCAGCTGGCCTTGATGAGTCGAGTGCAATGCCACTACGATTTCTGTTGCGGTGTGTGCACTTGTACGATGTTTGAGTGCAGCTGACCTTGGTGAAGGGTGCAATGCACCTACGGTTCCTGCTGAGAGGCGTGTGTGCTAACTCCTCCCCTGTTAAGCTCGAGACGACCTCGTTTCGATCCTTTAGGTATTTGATGGCTTCGTCCATTTGTTGTTTTGCAGTTGTCTCTTTTCTTGCTTTATTTTTTTGTCGTAACCATAGTCTAATAGAGATGATCACTCCTGTAATTACAAATATAGCTGATAGGGTTGGAAATGTCGACCACCATAAGGTTGTTTGCCTTGAGACATGTTCTCTTAGTTCTTCGATGTGGTTTGTATTTTTGATATGGATTTTATGTAGGTAAGGTAAGGAAAGCTTTGCTTCGTGTTCCAAAAATTTAATCGCTATTGTTTTGGCCGGAAGTGGTTCTGTATGTATTGGAATCGTGTTGGTGGTGTATGAAGTTTCGTTGATCCTTATTGTGTCTGAGAATGTGATAAGATATGTCCCATTTATTATTATATCCTGTTCATAAAATATTTTAGTCGGTGGAACTTCGTTTAGAATTACTATTCCATCCTCGATCAGTTGTATGTCTGGAAGGTGATATGCGCTTTCTGTTGGACATGCGGCGGTGTTGTTATTTAGAAGGTGCATTAGGCATAGGTCGAACGCAGGTTTACAGATGTGCATCGATGTTATATTTGTGCAGTCCGTTAGCGGCTGATAAGTACTTTTACATTTTGCTGCTTTACTTACATCTAACTTAATTATTTTATTATCATGACTTACAGGATAAATACTTAACAAATTACAAATTTCATTTATTTTAGGTATTCTCAGTACATAATGAATTACATTAGAATTTTGTAAAATCTTTACTTTAGAGGCAGATAACAAATTACTGACGCTAATCGGTATATTCTCAAGATGGATTAAGTCGTTTATTTCAAGATTATCTAAAATGAGCGGATTTATAATTCCATTTTTCGCAAGTACAACTGATAAAACGATATTATTTAAATGAGATATGATATAAATATTTCTATTTAAAAGGCAATCTAAAAGAAGTGATTGTTTATCGAATTTTGAAATTGAGTTTTCCTTGATAGGGTGAATAAATGCATTTATTTGATCTGTGATCTCATTAATTTTCTCTTGTAGTTGAGAATTAATTTCTATCTGTCTATTGTTATTTGCAATTAAATAATTTTCTTTTGTTAGAAGTAATTCGTAATCGCTGTGATCCGGTGTCCCTGCTATAAATTTTAAGGCGGAACCTATAAAGTCGATTGATCTAGTAAATCGTTTGGGGACTTCCAGAATATTAAGGATATTCAAAATTTCCTCCGTTTGTTGTTTAATAATTTCATATTTACTTTGTGCATCGAGTATTTCAGTGAGTATCTCTGTACTCTGCTGAGCCATTAGTTCGTATTCGGTAAGATTAGTGGTGTGTACGATGTACGTGAAATTTTCAAATGTTGCTACTTTACCAAGTGTAATAGGTATAATGTGAGCTGTGCTGTAATCGATGATTCTGGTCGCTGAGGGCCGAAAAAGTGAAAAAATCATACTGGGGAGAAAAAGAAAAAAAAAGGGTATTAACGCAGATTACTTTTATGGATCTTTCTTCCATCTATGAGGACTGTGGTTCCTAAATCTTTTTCTATAACTTTCTCTACAAATATTTTCTGAAACTTGTTTCCTATACGCTTATTTCTTCGTAAGAATACCTTTTCACCAGGCTCGTATGTTTTGGTAGTAGCATTTTCATTGAGACGTTGAAGTGTTTCTTCTTGTGCGGCAATCAGTTTCCTAATTATTTCTTCCTGATCTTGAGGGGGGCAATTATGAATTACATCAATTGGTTTTGCGTTTATTACGGAATGAATACTACTATTATATTTATGGGTTGCTAATAACATTAGATCAGTAGCTTCCCCTATTTGTTGTTGTGCCTTTATACACCTGGCTATCTCTAATAGAGTTGAATGGAATCTTTCGATTTGTCCATTACTTTGGCTGTGGAGAGTAGGAACAAAAAATTGTTCTATTGAAAAATTGTCTCTGAGGAAGCTTTTAATCAAATTAGAGTGGAAACTTTTTTCGTTATCCGTAACTATTATTCTTGTATTTCTGTAGCGGCCTAGTATTTCTAACAATGCGTCCTTAATATCGACGGATGATCGAGAAACTATGGGTTTTACTATTGCAAATTTCGAAAACTTATCTATGCAGGTCAGGAAGAGTTTTTTATCTGTTATAAAAATATCAATATGAAGTATTTCCCCTGAATATTTGGGAATTGGTGTTTTGCCAATCTCTGGCTTAGGCGGCTTCCTTTGATATTTGTTTTCTAAACAGATTTTGCAATTGGTTGCGATTGATTTTAAGACCTTTCTTATCTCAGGAAAGTAATACTCCTCTATAATTTGGTGGAAGTTTTCTTGTGGTGATCTATGAGCGCGATTGTGTTCTGTTATTGCAACCTCTAACTGGTCATTTTTATTTGTTAGATCAATTACCATTTTTTCAGTGTATAAAAATTTAGTGCCGGGAAACTCTAACAATAAAGTATTTTGTATGTGTGCTAATGTTGGTAGGTCACAACAAATGGCGTTTGTTACGCTCAGATTTAAAATATCTTTCAAACACTTAACTAAGTTTTCGACTGAATTAAAATTTATGGTATGACGTATATGCTTTTGGAACATAACTTTTGTTTGTTTACTGAAATAGTTTGCCTTCGTTAGTATGAATTGATTCTTAAATTGATTTATCGGATACTTTGTAGTCTTAATGGCGCTTGTCAGAGAAATTTCGCTATGTACTGTATTGCTTATTTGCAGTTCTGTTAAATTGTTTACATATTGCCTCGAAAGCGCGTCCGCTACTTTATTTTCTTTCCCTGGTTTATAGAAAAATTCTATAGCAAATTCTTCAATAAATGCGCGCCACCTTTTAATTTTTGCATTTGGATTCTTATCCGATATGGCGTACGTTAACGGCTGATGATCCGTAAATATATGGATGTCCTTAATGCCATAAAGATAATGACGAAGCGCTTTTAGGGACCAAACAATGGCAAGAAGTTCGCGTTCATTCGTTGCGTAATTTTCTTCAGCTTTTGACAATGTCCGTGATATCATAGTGATAGGCCTCCCGTTTTGGGACAATACTGCACCCAGAGCGCTTGATGAGGCATCCGTTGAAAGTTCAAACGGCTTATTGAAGTCGGGGTAAGAAAGAAGAACGTCTTCAGACGCCAATATTTGCTTTATTCGTTCGAAAGCAAATAGAGCTTCCTCGTCGAGCTCTACCTTAACGGTTTTAGAGTGATTTTTCCCAATGTGCCCGTTATTACCACGAAGATAGTTTGTTAAAGGCTTAACAATTGCGGCATAGTCTCGGATGAACCGGCGGTAATATCCGGAAAGCCCTAAGAATGATCGAAGCGATCGAAGTGTGCTTGGCGTTTTATAGTTTAGAATGGCATGTACTTTGTCTGGGCACGTTTTAATTCCTCTTTGAGATATCGAAAACCCTAAGAATTCGACTTCTTTTCTAAAAAATTTGGATTTCTCTGGTGAAACACGCATTCCTGCGCATTCAAGTTTTTTCAATACGTTTTCAATGTCACGTAGGTGCGCTTGTTCGTTGGGGGAATAAATAATAATATCGTCAACATAGACATGACAGCTTTTGCCTATGTCGTCCCGAAGAATATCATCGATCGCCCTTTGGAAAATGCTAGGTGCATTTCTCAGTCCAAATGGTAATCGACAAAACTCATATTTCCCATTATTTACACTGAACGCCGTTTTTTGTATGTCTTTGCTATCCATCTCAATCTGATGGAAACCTGATTTCAGGTCTAACGTAGTGAAATATTGCGAATTTCCCAAATTAGCCAAAATAACAGAAGTATCCGGTATAGGGTACCTATCAGGCACTGTTTTTTCATTCATTTTCCTAAAATCGATCACCATGCGCAAACGCGGTTTACCATCAATGTCGAAGCCCTTTTTACTAACGACATGAACTGGTGAGTTATAGGGAGAACATGATTTTCGAATAATACCGTCTGGAAGCAAGGTTTTTATTTCGGTATTAATGAATTCTGAAGCGGAGATTGGATACGGATAGCTTCGTGTGTAAATTGGTTCTTTTATTGTAGTACGAATAGTTGCTTTAACATTAGTGTTATAGGGTAATGCCCTATTAGGTTCGGCGAACGCATTAATATTGTTTTCTATTATTTTATGAAATTGATCTAAAATATGTGACGGGATGCGATCTTCGTCCAAAGTCAACGAGTTAACTTGTTTGCAAGAAAAATGTTTTATTTTCTCCTGACCGTTTTTGTGCCACAAAATATTATTTATAATGTCTAGCTTAGCTCCTATCTCTTTCAAGAAATCGTACCCTATAATTGCATCAAATGTGTTAAGGTTAGGAAGGATAAAAAATGTAGATGATTTTCCTAGAACATTAACTTTGCAATATTCCTTTATTATATTCACACCATTAATTGATTTTACTGGAAATGGGGTTTCTACTGTAGAAACTCCTTTTAAGTAAGGTAAATTTTTAATAAAATTTTTGGAAGTTCCTGTGTCTAATAATAATCGCAGCTCTTGTCCATTTACTGTTTTTTTTGTAATAAATGGCAAGAGCGACCTTATCCTAAAAAATTATCCTCGTGAGAATTCGGATTATCCCTTATTTGATCATCGTCACTATAATCATCAAAGGTGTAACTATCTGATCCCATTTCGCTTAAGGATTCTAGCGATGAATCTGGTAAGTGGTTTATTCTTTGAATTTTTCCTAGTCGTGACCGTTTTGAATCCATATGATCACGAGTACGTTTTTCCGCTACACCAGGATTGTTATTTTGATGCTGATAATATTGGTGGGATTGCCCTGCAGCTTTATTGGATTGTTGTAATCCGACATCGTTCTGGAAATTTGTCGGTTTTCTAAAGACCGAGCTTCCAGGGTCTACGCTCATAGGAATTGGTTTCCTAAATTTGTTACTTGAATGACGATTATATTGGTTATTCTGCTGTGGATGTGGGGATTGAGCCAATGTATTCTGCCTTACAGGCCTGCTTGAACTACCGGCCGCAAATGCGCGTGCAAACTCGTAACGTTTATGATTCATTTCGAGTTCTTGTGCGACTGCCAGAGCAGTAGGGAGATCTGTTGGTTTCGATGAGAAAAGAATATCGCATATAGGACGACGAAGTCCGGAGATGAAAACTCTAAGAGCGTTTTCCCTTGCGCGCTCGTTAAGAGCATCAGTAAGGTCAGAGTTGGCACTGTGTGTCATTGTTTGTTTATTAATTATGAGTGTTAGCTGTTTGTCAACTAAGTCGTAATAATCAATAATAGACAAATTGTTTTGTCTTAGAATGCTTAGTTCGTTTTCCAGCACGTGAATCGGCCTTTTATCCGAATAAGTTTGGTCAAGTCTAGATATGATAGCCTTAAAGTTAAGCACTGTGTTAAATGCTGATAATGTGGCGTTGGCATTGCCAGTAATTTTATTTCTGAAGATACCCATAGCTATGTAGTATTTTTCTGATCCCTCTGTATAATAATTTATTGCGAAATGGGCGGCGGTTCGCCATGCTGGGTAAGCAGTACTATTTCCTTCAAATTCGGCTAGTGATTTGATTAAATCAAGGGTAGTATTCCCTGGATCAACAAGAGGATTGATGTAGACTGGGGCGTATGTTTCAACGCGAGGTGCTTGTAGGCGACTTATAGCCGCGGTTAATTCGTCTAACTGGGTGGCGAATTCCTGTCTGGCACTAGCAACAGATGCAGAAATGAGTTCCTGTAGTTGTTCCTGATTCATTTTTCTTAATTTTCACAATCACTTATCTTAGTTTCCTTTTGATATCCAATATTTCCAATATTTCAGAACATTAAATGACTTTTACACTAGTTAATAAACATCTTTCACTTTCGATATCAATTCAATGAGCAATTTATCAAACAATATAACATTTATACTACTCACAAAGGTTATACTTAGACTCACATTAACACTACGTTCATTTTTATAATTATTTATTTATAGTTCAGAATTAATTATTACTACTCCGCACTTTTAAAGGACTTTTATGAAGTTTTTTTTCTCTTCAATGACTTCTATGAAGTTTTTTTTTCTCTTCAATGACTTCTATGAAGTTTTTTTTTCTCTTCAATGACTTCTATGAAGTTTTTTTCCGGTAAGTTGGGCGCCAAATAATAAGAAACGATTGTCCGAGTTCTGTTTTCAAACTGAAACTTTATTTTTCCCAATCTAAAATCTAACTTACTTAACACAAAATAATAATGGCACATGTTGCCATAATTTGCTGATGTGCGCGTCGCTTAGTATTACAAAAATGCGATTGCGCATATCGCAATCATTAGCCTAACTGTGCATCTCTTATTACGGTGCAGCTGGCCTTGATGAGTCGAGTGCAATGCCACTACGATTTCTGTTGCGGTGTGTGCACTTGTACGATGTTTGAGTGCAGCTGACCTTGGTGAAGGGTGCAATGCACCTACGGTTCCTGCTGAGAGGCGTGTGTGCTAACTTATATTTGCTTATAGGGGAAGTGGGGCAAGACCACACATGGGTGCAAGACCGTTTTTGTAGTGCAAATTTTTTTCAAAAGAAATCGTAGTATTAGCCTTCGTAAGCCGGAAGGAACCTCCGGAGCCAGAGCCATGGGTTTCAATCGGGTATCAGTGCTGAATATTTTGAGCTTTTGACAGAATTAATGGATAAATACCACTTCACACCTGATCGTATTTATAACGTCGACGAAACAGGCATATCGACGGTGCCCAAAAAAGTATCGAAATTATTGGCTAAAAAAGTTAAACCGCAGGTAAGTTTCTTTTTCTTTTCTTAGAATCAATACTTTACTTTTACTTTCAATCATCAGGTTGGGACTCTAACCTCTGCCGAACGTGGTAAAACAATCACAATTGAAATCTGCATGAGTGCCTCTGGACAGTTTATATTACCTTTGTTCGTTTTTCCTCGAGTCAGAGCGAATAGGCGTGTCAACATACTTGATCATCATCCCAGTAGTTGGATGCAAGAGATTATTCTTGAAAGAGTTCTTGAAAAAAGGATCTTGGAGTTGTATTCGATCCTAATTTTAATTTCATTAAACATAGGTACTGAGTACATTGCCGCCAAAGCTAATTCCGTGCTTGGTTTCATTTAACGCAATTCCTCTGATTTTTCAGATCCCTATACTCTAAAATCACTGTATATCTCTTTTGGAATACTGTTGCGTAGTATGGAATCCATATTACACCATTCATTTCAATAGAATCGAATATATTCAAAGGAATTTCACAAGATTTGTTGTTTGGAAACTTGGCTGGAACATTGTTATGCCATCGTATACCGATGTCAGCTCATTGGCATTCAATCGCTCGTAAATCGTGATAAAATACTACTCAATAATGTTACGATTTTTAATTGGTTTTTATGTGATACCACACAATATTTCCTGGTTTTAATTTTTGTTTTCCGTCAATTTCCTTTATTTTGTTTTGAATGAATAACCTTACATTCGTTACCACGTGAAGTGGACGGCTGGAGTTACAGCGCTGTTTCACGGTTCGCCACAACCGATCATCAGACTCCTTCTGTTGTACTGGTCTGTCTTTTTCCTTCATTTTATCCCTAAAATCTATTTTAGGTTCGAATCCCAGAGGAAGAAATGGATTTTCGGGATAAAATGAAGGAAAAAGACAGACCAGCACCACAGAAGGGAGTCTTATGATCGGTTGTAGCGAACCGTGAAGTAACGAATGTAAGGTTAAAAACAACATACTCAATAATGTTTGTAAGTGACATTTTGTCGCATCATATTAATTGTCCATCACTTTTGTCATTAATAAATATGTATGCACCATCTGGCCATCTAAGGGAACGTTTCCTATTTATGGAAGACGGACACAGGATGATGCACTCAATAAGCCAATAACTCGCTGTGTCAGGGAAACTAACCGCATTTCAGATGTTATTGATTTTAGTTTCCATTATAGTAGATTATCTTTGTAAGTTAAACTACAGTTGTATTTTTATCCAATTTTTGAATGCTATTATGTTTTATGTATTGAATAGTATAAGCCTCATAGATGTGTATTTCGATAGTCTGTAAGATAATTATGTCTGATTGATTGAATAAATAAATAAATAAACATTGTTCGCATCGAATGCAACCACTTGATGTTGCCTTTATGGCACCCCTAAGCCAATATTATTCGTCAGAAGTAAACAAATGGATGCAAACAAATTCACCGCCAATGGTTACTGAGTATCAATCTCCAGAACTGTTTCCCGATGCGTACATGAAATCCGCCATCATTCAGACAGCAGTTAACGCATTCAAAAAGACGGGAATCTATCCATTAAACAGTGACGTGTATGAAGGCTGGATCTTTGAACCAACAGAAATCACCAACAGGCCTTTATCTGAAGAACAGTCTTTGGCAGAAGTCACTGAAGATCCCGACACAACTTCCCCATTACAAGAAGTTGTTGAAGCACCTATTGAAAGGGCACATTTAATTGAACCACCTCCAACGACATTAATACCTTATGAGGTGTGCACTCCTGAAAACCGCGGCAGCACATACATCGTCGGAGCTCTTGCTGCCTTAAGTCAACACTCCATCAACGTCAACAGCCTTCATTTTACGAGTATCTTCTCCAAAAGAGCTTGTTAAGTTACCTTTTGGGAAGAGAATTTCTTCTCAGACAAAGACAAGGCGAGGAAAAACGGCAACATTGGCATGTTCGTCGTATACGTATATAGTTGGAAGCTCTGGTTGGTGATAAAGAAAAAAAAAGCAATTCACCGTAAAAGCCGGCAAAAAAGCTAAGCGACAGGCTCCAAGGAATGTTGCTGAAAGTAAGTTGCATCTTCTGCAAGGAGCTTTTTTCCAAATCGAACCCAACTGATGATTGGATTAAATGCACTATATGTCCGGGGTGGGCTCACAACGCTTGTGCTGGAGTAGGAGCAGGTGAAGATGTCACTTATGTCTGTGACTTTTGCAAATAGGTTGCATTTTGAATGAAAAAACGGTCTTGGCCCCAACAAAATTTGATAGGGCGTTCTTGCCCCCACATGTGGGCAAGACCGTTTTTTTTGCCAATGTTTTTTTTAAAGTTTATTATCTTTTTTTGACTAATTTATTTACTTATTATAATAATCAAAGTTCCTATAAGAAATGTAAGACTATGTGAATAAAGACTTTGTTTTTTTTTAAAAGATGTTTTTAACGGTTTTTAAGGCAGTCAAACACTAAAGGCCTTATGACACATTTAACGTCTTTATTGTGTCAAGTTATTTCCTTTGTCTTGCCTCTACTTACCCTACATATTATCTATGTACTTGTACATATATCATAAATAATGAATTTCTTTTCTCAGTTTATGCACTTTGCGAACTAGTTGAATCATTTCAAAAAGCTTCTTTAGATAGGTATTGTTAATTTTGTGAAGCTTTCCATGCAGGGACACGATATGAGCATTCCTTGTCGTTAAAGGCAAATAGACATATTAAACCTTGAGCTTTGCCTTATGACACATTTAACATCTTAAAGCTGACCAGCACAATTCAGTGTAATTACAAGCGCGGAATTAAAGCCTGTGGGTCTTATTTACCAAAAAAGGAAATAACTCTCACGGGCTTAATTTATCCTTTGAGATGAGTTTTAAAGTTGTGTCAAGTTATTTCCTTTTTCTGATTGCCCATCTTGTTTAAACGACTTACTTACTAACAATAGCTTAAAATTCGGGCGAATTTAATTTAAATTTTTTTAATTAAAGTTAAAATTAATTAAATTTTTAACTTTTTTAAATTATTTTAACTCTTTTGCCAATCATAAGAGTTTTTATTTTAAATGTTGCAGTAAAAAATCTAGCTAAAAGAATTAAAAAAAAAAAACCGAAAACTCGTTTTAATGGGGGTTTTCGAACTTCCAGCAAAGTCAAGCGTGAAGTTATAGCTTCAAGAGACGATTTTTTTGAGGGTATCTCGTCTGGCCTCGCTGCTTTTCGTTTTTTGGAGTCTTTGATCGCCTGCCTAACTTCTTCGAAAATAATGTCGGGTACTTCTTCATTGTATGGAACGACTCTCGGAAAATATATCGGAAATTGTTTATTTAGAAGTCCTTCACAATACTGCTGCCACTTGTGTAGTATTTTTTTTTGTCATCTATAAAGGTGTGTCCACATCAAAGAAACTTTTCACAAAAACATTTCAGAAACAAAGAAACATTTCTGAAATGTTTCCGAAATATTTAAAAAATGATTATTTTGGTCTGGACGATTCGCGAAACATTTCTGAAATGTTTATGAAATGTTTCTGAAGTGTTTTTTAAACAAATGGGAAACATTTCAGAAACGTTTTTTAAACAATGTTTCCTGAAATGTTTCTTTGGTGTGGGCACACCTTAAGAAGCAACCTTTGAGCGTTGTTTATCAGCTTTGGCGAACGGATTTCCTGGGCATTACTCCTTCTCTGAGCGGCAATTTTTATAATTGTTGTGCCCCTGTTCAGGCTGGTTTTTCGGAGTTCGTGGACAACCTGCTTTCTATCAGCAGCCGAAAAAGAAACTTTTTCTATCTCCCGATACAGGCCCTTCACATACTTTATTTGAATTTGAGCGATCTTTTTATTTAGTTCTGTTCGTCTCCGCGCACCATAAGACGGTCAGGATGGACGCGGTGTTGCTGGGTGATTGCTTCTCCTAGGATCACTTTGCAATCTTTAAGCCGAGGCTTCATAAAACGTGTTACCAAATGGTTTCATTTGTACCGCTGCTCTAAGTGACCAGGTGTTGGCTTTGTTTGACGAACATGGTATTAAGAACGCTAATACCACATGACTTGCACATTCTTAGGATATCTTCACCACAGTTCCTGGTGCCGTACCCAATTCCTCCATGGCAGTCTTTATAGTCTTCGTTAGGCTTCCCGACATGTCCGTTCATTTCTCCGCCACCAAACGGGATGTTACTGATGAGGTTATCAAAATCTAGCCAGAATGCATCTTTTTCTCTCTGCTCGCGTCCAACTTGGGGAAAATATGCACAGACAATATTCCACACCTCACCTTCCATCACCAGTTTGAGAGACATCAAACGATCAAGACGCCGCCAATTAGCTCTGCCGCAAGCGTGATACCGAATCCGTTCTTACCCTGTTCCGTCCGGTATTAGAACATCTTAAAAGCTTTTGTCCTAACGTACAAGAAACGCTCCCTATTTCCTGTGTTTCGTCATTTCGTTTCTTGAACACGAAAGATGTCAACTCGCCTTCTAACCATGTAAGTTCTATAGTGCTTTAGTTTAAACAACTGTTTTATACATACACACCAATAAAATGTACGTTTACTTTTTTTTTAAATTTACATTTTGAGACATAATTTCAGGATGTTTTGTTAAAATGTTTAGGCTTAGTCTAGTGTATGACATGGTACGTAATGCTATTTTGAATAATGTGAAGGCAGTCGAAGTATGTACCTATAAAAATACTTATAACATAATATAGGTAGCTCACTGTATTTTCTGGAGTTGTTTCTCGAGCGAAGCCGGCCCGGTCTAGTAGTTGTTAATAAAAAAAAATTGCCAGTAATGACTTTTACAGTACGATGATGATGTCTCACAATTCTAGTGATGGAGTCGGCAAGAGCTTCAAAATCATTATAAGATGAGACTCAGTTCAGATTTTGGCTTGAAGTGTACAAGTTTCTTACGAACTTGGAACTCCAGCCAATAGATATAAAATTCCTTAATTCCATGCAGAGACCGTGGTGGGAAAGAATAATGGTACTAAGTTGTAACGAGGTAGACAAAATTTTGAATGGAGATAACGTTGACCTCTATTTCCATTGGGACACATGGGCGTACATTAAAAAAAATAAATCTTCCTTAACCCACGGAATTCATCAAAATTAAAATTCCTACACATTATAAAAGGCAAATATTAACAGCCGAATTAATAAAGGCAAATTAAGGGTGAATTATCTTTAATCAATGAATTAAATGAAAAATCCTAATAACAAACTTTTTTTTTTAAGTTAATTCACGTTGATTAACATGCAATCAACTAATTCACAGAAGTGGGCGAATTAACGAGTAGCTAATTAAGTTAAAATATAATTGACAGCTTTTTTGACAACTGACAACGAATCTTTGATTTGGTTCAAAGACGTGGATTTGGCATCTCCATACAATTTATTACTTACTTAACTACTTAACTATTCGCAATTTCCATACATATATTATTTAACGACAAGTAGCTAGTGCATGGACATGATTTTCAATTAATGAGCCGCGAGTTAACTTTTAATCCACATTGTTAATATATGAATTAGAGGCAATTGAAGTAATTTTTATAAAATCGGGTGTAAATAAACAAAATCCCCGACACTAGCTACCTAAGGGAGGACGGAAATGAATAAGAGGGATCATAACCCTTAACTACATCCGCCTGTGGGGATTTAACATTGTTATAGAATATTTTTTCACTGAAACTTGCACTACTTAACAAGATATTGTATCTTACTGTGTAAGGCTATTTAATAAAGATCTGAATTATCTGAATTATCTGATCTCCTGTCTGTTACTTCTAATTCAATCCATTCCTTTATTGATGACAGTACCCTCAGCTTTTCATACTCGTTTCCTGAGTCACGTGCCACTTTTTCGGGTGTAGAACTGGAACGGCAACGTATGTTAAGCTCATTGAATTCCGATCTTAACAGCATAACTCAGTGGGGTACAGCCAATAGACACAATGCTGTCTCCTGTCATTAAAGCAAAACCCACATACACTGCCATTATCCATGAATGGCACTTGCATCGCTGAAACCGAAAGACTTTCCATCCTCGGTATGTTTGTTAATGACAACCTTATTTGGAATGACCACATATCCGATGTCGCCAAGAACGCTGCGAAATGTCTAGGCTTCCTTAAGCGATGTAAGAAATATTTCACCCCTTCTGATCTGGCTACAATTTCTAAGGCGTTTATTCGCCCGAAACTCGAGTACAACGCTCATATCTGGTCCGGTGCACCAATAACTTATTTGGAGCTACTTGACAGGATCCAAAAACGCGCGATAAAACTCATTGGCGACCGAGATATCGCGAGATCGATTGACTCTCTTAGTCATCGTCGTAATGTCTCCTGTCTTTCGTTATTTTATCGGTACTTTCACCATAAGTGCTCTAACGAAATAACCAGTTGCAATCCACCCCTTGAACATTTCAACCGCAACACCCGCCATGCAATGAATGCCCATCAGTTCACCCTCAAGCCTGTATTCGGACGTACAGTGAAGTACAAAGAGTGTTTCCTCAGCCGTACAACACGAATGTGGAATACTCTTCCACTCTCTATTTTTCCTTTACATTATAACATACAATCATTCAAAACCAACGTGCATCGGCAACTCTCCTTTTCTTCTAATCCTAATTTCCCTAACGCCCGCGCTGTGTAGCCAATACATGATAAGGGTACTAAAAAAATGCCTTTAGGCGAACTGTTGGATACCCTATTCTTATTCCTATCCCTCATAAGTGGGCGTGACAAAAGTCTAAGTATGGTTGAATTGTTAAGAACGCTCTACATATTTTGTTATATAACATTTAAAGGATTTTATCAAAAAAAACGCTCCCTAGCTCAAACTTAGGTGTTTCAATAAAATTGTTTTATTTAATTGTGGGCGTGTCAGTAGGCGGATTTAAAAAAAATAACACATGAGAATAAAGGGCCCCTAGAGAGTATATATTATAAATTTCAGCTTCCTAGCTCAAACTTTGGATTTTCAAAAATTAATATACCCTTAGAATAGGGTATAAAAAAAAGCAGTTTTAGGAGTCATAGATCATATATACAAAATTTCAGCTTTCTAGCTCAAAATTCGATTTTTTCCAAAATTTTGTTTTTTTGAGTTTGGGCGTGTCTGTGGGCGGATTCGTAAACTTGATTATTTCGGGACCCTAGAGAGTATATGGTTAAAATTTCAGCTCTCTAGGTCCAGTTTAAAGGCCTAATTTTTGCCGACGGACGGACGGACGGACGGACGGACGGACGGACATGGCTAGATCGACATTACTATCGATGCTGATCATAAATATAGTAACTTTTAGGGGTCTACGGGCAATATTAAGGTATGTTACAAACTATGCGTCAAAATTAATATACCCTTAGAATAGGGTATAAAAAAAATGTGTGCGTCTAATCAAGTCCTTCATGAAAGACCCTTTATTTTCGCGAAATCTCGAATTTCGTTTCGTTGCTGAAGTTCGACCAGAGATTGAGTTTTGCTTTCATTTCTGGATTTCAACTTCCAAGAACTCCGTAAAAAGACTTGACATTATTCAACGGTATGCAGTTGGTCAAGTAGATGGCCCACGATTAACATCAAATCTCAAACTGCTGTGTCACCCGTCGCGTGCGGACGTGTTGCTTTTTTTTGCTGCAATTTCGGTGCCTCGCCAAGACGGTTCGCGAAAAGGAAAAAAATACACGCAGTGTGTGTTTGACAAAAGCAAAAAATTAAATCCACACAGAGCCAGTGCCGGTGGCCGGTGGCAGTGAAGAAGAAAAAAAAAAATTACGCGAAGAAAAAATACGCGTAGTGTGTGTGTGATATCAGAAAAAAAATAAATCCGCATAGAGATAGAGCCAGTGCCGGTGGCCGGTGGCAGTGCTGTTAAAAAAAAGCGAAAAAAAGCAACAGCGTAGGGTTTTCCTTCCGTCCCCCATCCCACTTCATCACTGTTGCTCTTTCTTGATTATTGCATGTGTCGTTCGTTTATCGTTTGTGCACTTGCAATGCTTGGGTAAAGGCAGCATCGGGCGAATAGCGGGTCGTGAGTTGTTGATACTGTTGGTGGACCAAAACATATTACCGTACGGGCATAACACCTGCGGTAGATTGTTTTGGAAATCTAACGCATATTTTCAATTCACGGCCTATGCTTAGTTAGCGTCGGAGTTGTGTTTTTTTTTATGTTTGGTTTTTGTAATGTGTAGGAATTTCGTTGTGGATGTCAGCAACATTCGTGGGTTGAGGAAATTTTTTTTTTCATTATACGCCCATGTTTTTCACAACAAATCAGCTGTTTTGGCACTTAGTGAAACCCAGGATAGCGTTGGCTCTGATTTAATAGAGTTTAGTCTACCTGGGTATAACTTAGTGCCATTATTCTTTCCCCATCGCGGTATCGCCGTCTATATACGTAGTGACGTAGCCTACCAACTTCAGCCCCAATATGGCCAATGCGCCAACCCAGAATATAATTTCATTTGGCTAAAATTCCATATCCGTAGGCAATTAATCCACTACTGTTTTATTTACAGAAGCCCCAACTTGGATATACATTCAACTTATAATGAGTTTGATGCTCTGTCTGATTCTATTACAAGAATTGTGACCCTTCACCCTCGATCTGAAATCGTTATTGCGGGCGATTTCAATATACACAATTCAAGCTGGCTTCGACATTCTGGCCAGACAACACCCGAAGGAAGGTACGTCGAGATCTTCGCTGAGGTAAATAACCTGACTCAGCTTGTAAATGAGCCGACACGAATACCGGACATTAGCAGCCAAACCGCACACACTGGACTTGTTTCTTACCTCTCACCCCGATAAATACGCTTTGAACGTATTATCGCCTCTAGGTTCGTCAGACCATTGTATCATATCAGCAAATTTCTCGTACTCCAACCACATAGTTAAAGAACAAACTCCTAAAAGAACCGTATGGCAGTACGAGAAAGCCAATTGGGAAAAACTAAACGGTTTCTTTAAGAGTTTTAACTGGTCGCTGTGCTTCCTCGACAGCGACGTGGATGCTGCTGCTGATATGATCACAAACATAATTCACCTGGGTATGAAGTCTTTTATCCCTAACAGGATTAAAAGTATCAAACCCAAGGTTAACGCGTGGTGTGACTCGAGCTGCAAAGAGGCTATCAGGCTAAAAGAGGTAAGTTTTCGGCTATTCAAAGCCAACCCATCTGAGGAAAGCCGTAAAAAGTTCAAACGAGCCAGAAATGACTGCAATGCCCACATTAATCGTGTCAAATTCTGCTATGACCAAAAGTTGAGGCAAAAAATACTACAAAGTCCCACTGGTAGTAAAAACTTTTGGTCATTTGTTAAAAACATCAAGAATTCGGTCTCGTCATCTATCCCGACACTCATTTACAACGACACTCCAGCTGTCAGCTCTACAGATAAGGCCAATCTGCTTGCTGCTCACTTTGCAGTCAGCTCAACGCTTCCAGATTGTGCTTTGTCTCCTCCTGTACTCGAGCGCGTAGAATTCTCCATGGGACCAATCCACTTTCGCACTCGTACAGTGGTTAGAGTACTTCAAGATCTTGACGTTCACAAATCCGCTGGTCCAGATGGTATTTCCCCTGTCGTTCTGAAGAGGTGTTCTTCCTCGCTGGCAAAACCATTGCGTAAGCTTTTCCATCTGTCCTATTCTTCAGGACTCTTCCCGGGAAGATGGAAAACAGCATTTGTCCAGCCTGTACCAAAAAAAGGCGAATCCTCTTCTCCCTCCTCATACCGACCAATTGCACTTACGTCCCTTCTTTCTAAGGTCATGGAAACGCTGATAAACCGTCAGCTAATCAAATATCTTGAATCGCGAAAACTTCTTAATGACCGGCAGTATGGTTTTCGCAGCAACAGGTCCACTGGTGATTTGATGACATATCTAACCGAAAAGTGGAACCAATCTCTTCATCCAGGTGGTGAAAGTAAGATCGTTGCGCTTGATATTTCAAAAGCATTTGACAGAGTTTGGCATCAAGACCTTCTTGTCGGAAATGCGTGCATTTGGAATCGATGATACTCTTCTTCAATGGATTAGAAATTACCTTTCGGACCGTTCAATTCAAGTTGTTTTGGACGGTTTCAAGTCTGCAACTCACCAAATAAATGCTGGTGTCCCCCAAGGCTCTGTTCTGTCCCCGACTCTCTTTCTCATTTTTATAAATGATCTCCTGTCTGTTACTTCTAATCCAATCCATTCCTTTGCTGATGACAGTACCCTCAGCTTCTCATATTCGTTTCTTGGGTCACGCCCCTCATCTTCGGGTGTGGAACTGTGGATTAAGCGTTGTAAGAAATATTTCACCCCTTCTGATCTGGCTACAATTTATAAGGCGTTTATTCGCCCGAAACTCGAGTACAACGCCCATATCTGGTCCGGTGCACCAATAACTTATTTGGAGCTACTAGACAGGATCCAAAAACGCGCGACAAAACTCATTGGCGACCGAGACATCGCGAGATCGATTGACTCTCTTAGTCATCATCGTAATGTCTCCTGCCTGTCGTTATTTCCACCATAAGTGCTCAAACGAAATAGCCAGTTGCATTCCTCCCCTTGAACATTTCAACCGCAATACCCGCCATGCAAGGAATGCTCATCAGTTCACCCTCAAGCCTGTGTTCGGACGTACAGTGAAGTTCAAAGAATCTTTCCTCAGCCGTACAACACGAATGTGGAATGCTCTTCCCCGCTCCATTTTTCCTAAACATTATAACCTACAGATATTCAAAACCAACGTGCATCGGCATCTCTCCTTTTCTTCTCACCATAATTTCCTTAACGCCCGCGCTGTGTAGCTAAATACATTATAAGGGTCACAACAAATCCCTTTAGTGCGCGCTTATTATAAAAAAAAAAAAAAAAACCAAGGTGATGCGCCTGATTTGCTATCTTTTACGATAAAAGTTTACATTTCTGCTCGCGAGATGTGTCAGATCTGATAGTATATTTTTAAAAAAATATATGCGTATATCGCGCACTGTACACCGTTACAGAATCCGATTAACTGGTGCAGAGTAAACTCGTATATTACGCAAAATTAATCGCAATAAAAGCTTAATATGAGTAAAAGCAAATCTAGTTGCAGTGGGTTTGGGGTTGGGAATTTTTTCGCACACAAATCCTCCAGTAGCAGACATTTTTTTGTGTCATTAATTTATTGAAGAGTGTTTTGTGGTAAAATCTCATTAATACGTAAGCACCTTTATAACCCCCAGAGATTTGTCCTCTGTGTGCCTCGAAGTTTGAGAGCGCGGTAGTGCTGCACCCCTTTGGGGAATCGCGAATAGATCTGTGATTTCTCTTCTTTTTTGCCAACATTTTTAATCTAGAAATCAAACAAATCACTTTAACCATCTAAAGATTGTAATGAACTGTCATCCTTCCACGGGAGGAGGCACAGCATTATGCACTGTATTGTCGCCTCTAGGGTCACGAAAATGAGGTTGGGCGCTCAAACGAACGCTGTTTTTGGGTAGATAAATGTAAAATCTGGAAATCATGTTTTATTCATTCAGACTTACCCAACCGTTTGAAAAAGCGTTTATCAAACGCTTGTACAGGTAAAATATTTCGGTCTTTTTGCCTTTTGCGAATTTAGTTTCGGATATGCGAAAAATTAACAACCGTTCATAAATGCAAATTAATTTAAAAACGCTTTTAATTTCTCCTCGGGCATTATTTTTAATTCAATTTACGCTCAAGTGGTGCTGGGCTAGAGAGTGGACATAGCTCAGCCAGTGTTTACTGCATAGGGTAGCAAGAGTTCACCTGCGTTCGGCAGACTGCGGGTGAAAGCAATAGCTCACTTGACCGCAGCGGTGCAGGCCTTAATATGCAACAAATTAGTTTTGTATAAAATTGCTTTGCTTGTTTTCGTTTGTTGTTTTTTGTTTCTCCATCCGTGCTGTCTATATTGTGGCCTGTTGTTGTTAAATTGTACACTTAAATATTCTCGATGGGAAGTCAAAAACATTAATAATTTATTTTTTAAGAGTTTTCAATGCAATTTTAAGTGAACAATTATGAAAATGACTTGTTTCTGGGGAAGATTTTTCTGCTTTTTACAGTACCTGCCCATGAGTGCTTACTCATTCATTAGTAAAATGAATTCATCCTGATTCTATTAGCAGAAGTGGACCATTTTTTTTAGAAAAATAAAATAAGTATTGAAGTGTTATGGTGCGTGCTGAATGCAATTCAATATTTTTAATAATTTAAAATGAATGCTTTGCAATTCAAGGCCGCAGCCCTTATTAATTAAAATTAAGTGCTTTAATTGCTTACGTGGCACTGAGAATACATAATGTCATTATTGAGTGATGAATAATATCTGTGAAAAAGTAAGTAAACAATATGAAATATACATTACTGGGCGAACTCCTTGATTTTTGAAGTAAAACTTCCTTACGCACGCTTGACTTGGGGAGTAAGCTGGTGAATGCGTGACGAAAGCGTTACGAAAAGTGTGATCGTATATTACTGTAGGGGAAGAGAGAGAGGTGCGAGCACACATTTTCTTTCTCTCTTCCTTTTATAGCCAGTTATGTTACGTATATCTATTTTTTTGTATAAGGGTGGGCACTTCGACCTAAAAAGATCGTTTGCATCGTATGTGCCAGAAAAATTTAAACTAGTACAATTTCCACTTTCCGTGTAAAGCGGACAATTTTACCAGTAGAAGAATTCTTTATGTCCGCGGGGCTCATTTGTTCCCTGAAAAAGATCTACTTTCTAATTCCATTAAGGGCTGGACATTCAGATAAGATGTGTTCAGCTGACTCGTCCTCTTCAAGAGAGAGTCGGCACTCAGGAGAATCTGCTATTCTCATTTTGTGTAGATGATATCTTAAACAATGGTGACCAGTAAGGTAACCTACTAAGTTTTTGATATCATGCCTGCTTACGTTTAGACATTTGCTGGCATTTTGATTGAAGGGCCGAATGGCTCGTTTGGCCTGTCTTAGACCTGGGATGCTTTCCCAAAGACAGATACATTTTCTATGTTCCCAGCTTTTTATTGCTGCCGTTTCTGATGATCTAGGAGTGCAGCAGAAATGTTCGGGACCTATGAAAGGTGTTTCTGAACCTTTTCTGGCCACTTCGTCGGCCTTTTCGTTACCTTCTACCCCGACATGACCAGGAACCCACCATAATATGGTCTTGTTTCTTATTCCGAGTGTTTGTAGGGTATTGAAGCAGTACAAGAAAGATTTGGAGTCAATGGTAGGCATACGAGCTAAGGGCGTTTATAGCTGCTTGACTATCCGTGAATATATGGATGGTTGCACCTTTTATGCCAGATAAATTAATGTGGCTAGCGCATTCTTAAATGGCGTGGAGCTCTGCTTGAAATACGCTGGGACTTTTTCCCATGGGTATCGTGAAGCGTTTGTGTGCTCCGTATATTCCCGCTCCTACCCCTGTTTCCATTTTTGAACCATCCGTATACCACTTTATGCCGTTGTGGCTATTTGGTGGGTTATTACTAACCCATGCTTCTCTCTTGGGGATCTCCGTGGAGAACCGTTTGTTGAAGCATAGTGTTTTTTGAATGCAGTCTGTGACCGCGCAGTTCATGTTAAGTTCTGGCAGTTCATCGAGAAGGGTCTTTAGTTCCGGATGGTCATTAAGGCTTATCTCGTTTAACTGTATTAGGTTTATTGCACTGCGGTTCGCCACTTTTTGAATTTATATGTGAACAGCTGTTGGACAGGTTCGCATAGCTCCGGAGATACCAAGGCACGCCAGCCGTTGTACCTTTTTGAGCTTCTCTATCGCGACCTTTTGTGTGGATTGTGTCCACCATACTATGGAGGCGTATGTTATAATGGGTCTTATCATCACTGTGTAGATCCAGTGGAGAGATTCCCCAGGTTCTGCCATATGTGCGACGACAGGCCCATAAAGCTCTATTAGCTTTAGTGATTTTGTTGTTTATGTGAGAGTTCCAGTTAAGTCCCTTGTCTAGGATTACTCCAAGATACTTGGTTTCGTCGGAATACTCTACGACCGTGTCGTTTATTGTGATTAGGCCTAGGTCTAATTTCCTCCTTTTAGTGAAAGGAACGATGACGGCTTTACTGGGATTTATGGAAAGATTTTCCTTAATGCACCAGTCTATGGCTGTCTCTAGAGCATTTTTATATTTTTGATGTGACTCCAATTGAGTCGTTGCTCCTGACTATGATGACTGTAATAAAAGATTAAACGAAATAGAAACCCAGGCTGAAATACGTTAAAGTGAACAAAGCCGAAACTCGTTTGTCGTTTGAGTTCTACACTTCAACTAACTTTATTCAATGTAAAATAACATGTATGTATGCGCTAATTTACGTTAACAATGAAAGTATGTATGAAAGCAAATCTACGATATTGATGAAAGCGTCCAGACCTTTCTAATATTTTTTAACATCCTTCGGCCTGCGAAGATGAAGGAATCTCAAGGTTGTATAACAATTGAATAGGTCGTCGAGTCACGAAGCCATTGGAATAACGTATTTCGCTGGCCCTTATATGGCCATCTCGACCAGGGAAAACGTCCTCAATTTTAGCTAACTTCCAGTTCAGTCTCGGCTTCCCAGTATCTGCAACCAGAACGATATCGCCCCTTATAAATGTCGAGGTTTCACATACCTTATTGTGATGAAATGACCGCAAAAGATGAAGATACTCCATTCTCCAGCGTTTCCACAATTTGTTAGTGTACTTTTGGCGACGCGTTCATAAAACCCGCATCCCATTAACATCATCGGGTACGTCTGTAAGTATTGTAGGGCCATACTGAGTTCCGGGGTCAACGGATCGGCATCCAGCAAATCGCTTCCCACATAGCTCAAGGGACGCGAATTGACCACTCCTTCGGTCTCGATCAAAATAGTACTCAGTTGCTCTGAAGAGAGTTTGGCCTTTCCTATTACCACCTTTAGAACATTTTTAACAGTTCGAATAAGACGCTCCCAAAATCCGCCCCACCAAAGAGCTCTTTCGACTGAAAACTTCCATTTTATACATTTGTGCGCCAAGAAATCTTGAAGTGCTGCATCTGTAAACCCAACGCCCCTTAACTCAAAGGCGGCTCTGCGAAATGTCTTGGCATTATCAGAGTATATGATAGATGGAATCCCTTTCCGTGCAATAAATCGCTTGAGACCTATTGGGCAACTGTCCGTTGATAAACTCGGCAACATCTCGAGATGAACAGCTCGAATGGCGGCACAAGTGATTACCATCATATAACCCTTACTCCTGCCGTCTGAATCATCAAAGGTGTAAAGGGGACCAGCAAAGTCGACGCCAATGACATCGAATGGCCTAAGTAATCTGAGCCGGTCGAAAGGCAAAGGTCCAAATGGCACTGAAGATGGTTTCCCGAACAGCTTTCGGCACGTAACACATTTTTTTATTCGCTTCTTATGCATTGACGGCCTTTAGGAATCCAAAACATTGTTCTCAGTTGTGACAGCATAATATTTGTCCCGCCATGTAGGGTACGTTGATGGTAGTCGTCTATTATAAGGTTCGTTAAGTGGCAGCCTGTTGGTAATATTATTGGATGACGTACATCTGAAACGTCATCAAGGTACTGGAGATGACCCTTAACCCTCAAAATCTCGTCATCATCTAGAAAAGAAGCAGTTCCGCAATTTTAGACGTCCTTGGAATGGACTTCCCTTCCTGCAAAGATCAAATTTCTTTATTAAAATAAATAGACTGAGTATACCTGATCCAGTAAATTTCTGCAGCCGTGACGTCTTCTGCACTTAAGTGCGTAGATGCTGAACCATTCATTTTACGACAGTCATTGACAAAGCGCCGTACGTAGCTCGTAACTCGGAGAAGATGTTTCCACGAACACACCTCCTCGTAGGGGAGCAGAGGTGATGGTGATATGAGCTCGGCTTCAGCACCGGATTCCACGATCATAGTAATAGTATCCACTTGCCCGGAAAATTTAACTGGAAAGTCTCCGCTCTTCAGCCACGATGGTCCATTTTTCCATAGTAAGGATGATGACAAAACCTCGCCGCTAACACCTCTTGTCAGAAGATCCGCCGGATTTTCCTTGCCGCTACAATGACGCCACTCTGAAACCCTTGTTTGTTGATTTATCTCGTTTACCCTGCTTTGCACGTAAGGTTTCCACTTCCGCCTTTCCCCTATAATCCAATTTAATGTTATTTTTGAGTCAGTCCATAAGTACAAACCAGAGATCGAAATTTCGAGCGAGCGCCTCAGATATGCACAAAGCCGCGCGGCAATCAAGGCGGCAGTTAACTCCAATTTTGGCAATGTGAGGCCGTTGTCCTTTAATGGAGCGACCCGACTCTTCGCGCAAAGAAATACGGATGTCCTGTCCCCTGATGAATCGACGCTTGTAAGGTAAGCTACAGCCCCAAATGCCTTGAGACTTGCATCGGCGAAAATGTGAACGTCCTTTGTATCCGATTGACGAAATGTCAAAGCTGCTCGTTGTATTGTCACCTCACTCAGTTGCCACAAGCCCTTGACGCATTGTTCCCATTCAGCTAGCAGATGTCCAGTTAGCGGTTCGTCCCATGACAATTTTGCTTTCCATATTAACTGGAAAAGCACCTTCACCTTCACAATAACTGGACTAAACATGCCCAAGGGATCGATAACTCTCGTGATAGTACTAAGAACAATCCTCTTGTTGGCTCCACCACGCCTAAGCGACTCTTCCATCGAATTCGTTGCCACTCCAATTTCGTCGGCAAGCACAAACCAATTTAATCCAAGCACTTTCTGAATTACAGCTACCTGCACTGAACCCAAAACAACTCGTACGCGACTGCTGTTAGAGTTCCACTTTCTCAAATTCATTGAGGCCTTGCCCATGATCTTCGCCGCTTCCTGACATACCCGGATGGCATCCTCTTCCGTCTCTAATGCCATAGCGACATCATCCATATAAAAACATTTCTGCAGCAGAGGACATGTTGAAGGAAAATTAGCTTCTTCTTGCTTTAAATGCTTTCGTATGGTGGCCGTTAACAAAAATGGGGTACAGTTGACCCCAAAGGTAACCCTGGTCATTCGGTAATTCATAAACTTGTTCCTCTGTCGAGGAAGTGCTCCTGGAGCGAACCACACAAAGCGATGAGTATCACGATCGTTGCTGTTCAGCATAATCTGCAAAAATGCCTTTTCCACATCTGCTACCACACCATAGGGCCCGAGTCTAAATTTCAAAACTACCTTGAGAACGTCTGGAAGCAGATTAGCACCCACCAGCAGCATGTCGTTGAGCGAATGTGAGTCTTTATTGCGAGCAGGAGCATCGAATACTATTCTCATTTTGGTGATAGTGCTTTCCGCCTTAAACACTGGATGGTGTGGGAGGTAGAATATGCGTTTTTGTTGATAGTCGGTGCTTGATGGAATGGTTTCAGCAAAGCCATCGGACATCATCCTTTGAATAACTGCATCATACTCTTGAAGAAGGGCTGGATTCTTGGATAGCCGCACCGTCAGAGACATCAGTCGTTTTAATGCGTGTTCTTTGTTGCTGCGGAGGACAGCATCTGGGTTTTTCCATGGCAGAACAGCTTCGTAGCGATTTCCCTTTCGGGTTATACATTGGGCAATTAGATCATCTGCCAGCTGTTGATTTTCCACTACTTCTTGTCGTATGCCGATGTTTTCAAGTGACCAAAATGCTTGACAATCGTTTTCCAACGTCGATAGGCATAGAGCGGCACTGCAATGAGGGGAGGAACTTGAGTTTTTGTTAGAAACAACATTATTACCGAACGATGGCTTTCCTTGTAATGTCCATCCAAATATAGTCTCCACTGCTCGCAGCGAAGGTGAAATGCAACGCTGCTTTCCGGTGACGACTGACCAGTACTTGTCAGATCCGATCAGTAGGCTCAGTCCGTCCTTTGCTTCGATTTTCGCATGCTGAATATCAGCCATAAGGAGACTTCGGATGGAAATGCTTGACAAGTCGGGTTGTGGAAGAACGTCGATACAAATATTTGGCACCACTACTGCCTCTATGTCCATGTCCACACGTTCGTTGCTGTACTGACTTTGGAGTACAATTTGCACTTTGTTAAACAGCTTCGATGGAGTTTGATTCCTGGATCCAAATGGCATCAGCGACAAATTTACTTTTCCAGTGACAGGGATTTTCAGCCTTCTGACAATATCTTCGCGGATGTATGAGCACTGGCTACCGCCGTCTATTAGAAAACGAATGAGAAGTTTGTTAGATTTTATCGGGGATATGACAATCCCACGACCTGTCTTCAAAAAGACATTTGATATATGCGATGAATCGCAGGCACACATAGAAGCGCTTTGTAGCACGGTTTCCTTTTTCGGATCGCACAAAGATGTAAAATGCTTTCCTTTGCATTTAGCACAGATGATATATTTTACGTTTTGCACACCGGTAACAACGATTTTCCTTTCGCAAAATTTCTTTTCGTTGTTCCACTGACATTTTACTGTCACACTCCCTCGTGGCGTGCTTGTCACATCCGCAAAAAATACAATTGTCTCTGTCGTGCAAAGACATCAAATTATTTGCAGTGGTTAGAGTTGAAGAGATGCGCTTGACGTTTGCAGAGGAGTTTGATGTGATCTCGCTCTTCTCCAATGATTCGACCTCTCGTTTCAAAAAGCGCTTTCGTTTGTTTGTTTGCACCAGACCAGATATGCGCATTGTACTCAAGTTTTGGGCGGATAAACGCCTTATAAATAGTAGCTAGATCAGAGGGAGCGAAATATTTCTTACAGCGCTTAAGGAAGCCCAGGCATTTCGCAGCATTCTTGGCGACATCGAATATGTGGTCATTCTAATGAAAGTCGTCATTAACACTCATACCAAGAATGGAAAGCCGTTCGGTTTCAACGATGCAAGCGCCATTCATGGATAATGGCATGGTGTAAAGGTTTTGCTTTAATGACAGAATACAGCATTGCGTTTTGGAAGCACTAAATTCCACTCTATTAATTACACCCCACGGGTGTCGAGATCGGAATTCAATGAGCTTAACATACGTTGCCGTCCCAGTCCCAGTTCCACACCCGAAGATGAGAGGCGTGAACCAAGAAAACAATATGAGAAGCTGAGGGTTCTTTCATAGGCAAAGGAGGCGATTGGAACAGAGGTAGGTACTAGACAGGAAATCATTTATAAAAATGAGAAAAAGAGTCGGAGACAAAGCAGAGCCTTGGGGAACATCAGCATTTATCTGGTGAGTTGCAGACTTGAAACCGGCCAAAACAACTTCAATTGAACGACCTGAAAGGTAGTTTCTAATCTAAGAAAGGTATCATCGATTCCAAATGCACGTATTTTGGAGATGGTGCCAAACTCTGTCAAATGCCTTTGAAATATCAAGCGCAACGATCTTACTTTCACGTTTGACCACCTTGGTGAAGAGATTGGTTTCACTTTTCGGTTAGATAAGTCATCGAATCACTGGTGGACCTGTTGCTGCGAAAACCATACTGCCGGTCATTAAGAAGTTTTCGGGATTCAAGATATTTCATGAGCTGACGGTTTATGAACGTTTCTATGACCTTGGAAAGACGAGAAGTTGTTCCAATTGGTTGGTAGGAGGAGGGAGATGAAGATTTGCCTTTTTTGGGGACAGGCTGGACAAATGCTGTTTTCCATCTTCTCGGGAAGACCCGTGATGAAAAGGATAAATAGAGAATGGTTTTGCCAGCGAGGAAGAACACCTCTTCAGAACGATAGGGGAAATACCCTCTGGACCAGCCAATTTGTGATCTTGAAGTACCCTAGCCGCTGTAAAAGTGCGGAAGTGGACTGCTCCCATGGAGTATTCTATACGCTCGAGTACAGGGGGAGACAATGCACAATCTGGGGGCGTTGAGCTCACTACAAAGTAAACAGCAAGCAGATTGACCTTATATCTATAGAGCTGACGGCTGGAATGTCATTGTAAATCAGTGTCAGGATAGATGATGAGGCCGAATTCTTCATATTTTTAACAAATGATCAAACGTTTTTGGTACTCGTGGGACTTTGTAGTATTTTTTGACTCAAATGTTGGTCATAGGAGAATTTGACACGGTTAATGTGGGCATTGCAGTCATTTCTGGCTCGTTTAAACTGTTTTCGGCTTTCCTCAGATGGGTTGTCTTTGAATGACCGAAAGCGTACCTCTTTTAACCTGATCGCCTCCTTGAAGCTCGAGTCAAACCACACGTTTACCTTGCGTTTGATACTTTTTATCCTGTTAGGGATGAAAGACTTCACGCATAAGTGAATTATGTTTGATACCATATCAGCAGCATCATCCACGTCGCTGTCGAGGAAGCACAGCGACCAGTTATTGAGCGGCATTAGACAATACATCAGACGCAGCCATCAAACGATATCTTTTACATTTCTAAAAAAAATTAATTTAAATTAAATGAAGATACATACTTTTAAGTAATTTTTATTTAATTTTGTTCTCATATTGGGCCATCGCCTTAAGCGTTGTAAGAAATATTTCACTTCCTCTGATCTGGCTACAAATTATACGGCGTTTATTCGCCCGAAACTCGAGTACAACACTCATATCTGGTCCGGTGCACCAATAACTTATTTGGAGCTACTTGACAGGATCCAAAAACGCGCGATAAAACTCATTGGCGACCGAGACATCGCAAGATCGATTGACTCTCTTAGTCATCGTCGTAATGTATCCTGCCTTTCGTTATTTTATCTTTATTTCCATCATAAGTGCTCAAACGAAATAGCCAGTTGCATTCCACCCCTAGAACATTTCAACTGCAATGCCCGCTGTGCAAGTAATGCGCATCAGTTCACCCTTAAGCCTGTATCCGGACGCACAGTGAAATACAATGAACCTTTCCTTAGTCGTACAACACGAATGTGGAATGCTCTTCCCCGCTAAATTTTTCCTACTCATTATAATATACATATATACATTTAAAACCAACGTGCATCGGCATCTCTCCCTATCTTCTAACGCGGGTGGGCATTGTTACGATGGTAGTGTATTCACTAACTGATTGGTAAGTCGTGCGTTCGAATCCCGGCTAGGGCCATGATTTTTAGTTGAATTCACAGAAATAGAGATTTCACTAAGCAATTTAGGCACCACCCGTGGAGGAAAAAATACTACAAAAGCCCCAATACTTCTTTCCTATCCTCCTATTCTGTCGAATAGTAAGTAGCACCTAAAATCATGCAATACAATACTTCATTGCTATGTGCTGCTTACTGTTCACCAAAAAATGCGTGCGCTGTGTTTAACACTATAAGGGTACTGTAAATATAAAGAAAAAAACAAAGCCCCTTTAGCGTAAGAAAATTATAAAGAAAAACCCCTAATTTCCTTACGGCCCGCGCTGTGTAGCTATTACATTATAAGGACATTCAAAAATTCCTGCGAGTGCGAGTACATAAAAAAATATCATCACGATAGCATTCATCATATGCTTTAAAGTCAATGAAAAGATGGGGAGTCTTTTCCAGAACTTGCCTCAGTGTGAACATTTGGTCTATTGTCGATATGCCTGGAAGGAAGCCATTCTGGTACGTGCCGATTAGTATGTCGAAGAACGGCTTGAGACGTTCACACAGTACGTTGGATAGGATCTTATATGCGACATTAAGCAGAGATATGGCTCCATAGTTCTTGCAAGACATAGGATCGCCTTTCTTGTAGATGGGGCATATGGATCTGATAGTCCAGTCATCGGGAATGCTTTCTTCCACCCATACTTGGTTGATGATTTGGTGCATGCGCCCAATCAAAATATCACCTCCGTATTTGAAAAGCTCTGCTGGTAGGCCATCAGAGCCAGCGCCCTTATTGTTCTTAAGCTTACTTATAACTTAGCCAACCTCTTCTATACTGGGTGGTGGAATCTGTTCTTCATTGACAGGACGTGGGTTCTCTGCTTGCCCTATCACGCTCGCTACATGCCAATTTAGCAGCTATTGGAAATGCTGCTTGTATACATCTACTATTCCCTGCGCTTCGGTGACTAGGTTTCCGTCGTTGTTTCGAAGAGCCTGCGTTCGGGTCTTGAAGCCAGCAACCAGTTGCTTTGCTTTCTTGTTTAATCTCTGGATGTTGTTTCGATCGCACTTTGATGGTATCGGTTCCACATATTGTTGGCGCTTGTGGGTGGTGAATGCACAGAGGAGAGACACTAGCTCTCTACTCCAGGTGTGCTAAGGCGTCCAACGTCAATTTGCTTCTTCTGTGCAGTTCGCAGCTTCTCCTCGTTGGACAGTCGAGCTCTTAATTTAAATGCAAATGGTCAGTTACCAGACAATATTGGTGAAAGTGTCGCTTGGCCCGGCACCGTTTGCCTTCAAAGCAAGGAAGTCTAAGGACTCAATCGCTCACAACTTGTCAGTATTAATCGATGAAACGTCCAAATACAATTGCAGGCAACGAATTCGCGGTTGAGCTACTGTGGCTGGCTCAGAACGACCAGAACCTTATTGGACTGATTGATAATTGGGAACACTAACTTTGGCTAGCCCATTGGGAAAATGTTCCCGGGCTCAGACAATCCAAAAGATTAATCAAGGTTTAATCATATAAGGAAATTCTAATACTAGATGAGCCAAGTATTAGGAAGCTGGTGGGCTGCCTTTACGTAAGTATCTTCCACAAGGAAATTCGTTCGCCAGCAGAGTTAAGAAATTCAGCTACGGAAGTTTTTTTTTTTTTTTTATAATTTACGCGCACTAAAGGGATTTTCTTGGTACCCTTATCATGTTGGTTGTATATTTGTAGGTCACTGTACGTTCACTGTACGTCCGAATACAGGCTTGAGGGTGAACTGATGGGCATTCATTGCATGGCGGGTATTGCGGTTGAAATGTTCAAGGGGTGGAATGCACCTGGCTATTTCGTTAGAGCACTTACGGTTTAAATACCAATAAAATAACGAAAGACAGGAGACATTGCGACGATGACTAAGAGAGTCAATCGATCTCGCGATGTCTTGGTCGTCTATGAGTTTTATCGCGCGTTTTTGGATCCTGTCAAGTAACTCCAAATAAGTTATTGGTGCACCGGACCAGATATGAGCGTTGTGCTCGAGTTTCGGGCGAATAAACGCCTTATAAATTGTAGCCAGATAAGAAGGGGTGAAATATTTCTTACATCGCTTAAGGAAGCCTAGACATTTCGCAGCGTTCTTGGCGACATCGAATATGTGGTCATTCCAACAAAGGTTGTCATTGACACACATACCGAGAATGGAAAGTCTTTCGGTTTCAGCGATGTAAGTGCCATTCATGGATACTGGCAGTGTGTGTGGGTTTTACTATAATGACAGGAGACATCTGAGGGTGCTGTCATCAGCAAAGGAATGGATTGGGTTAGAAGTAACAGACAGGAGATCACCCGTGGAGAAAAACCCTACAACTGCACCGAAACACTTCTTTCCTATCTCTCTATTCTTTCTAATAGTTAGTAGCACCGAAAAGCATGCAATGAAATACGATATTGCCATGTGCTGCTTGCTGTTAAACACAAATGCTTACGCTGTGTTACGCACTATAAGGGTACGGTAACAACAGAAAAAAAGCAAATTAAGCAAATTATAAATTATAAAAAAAAAAAAAAAAATTATAAAAATGAGAAAGAGAGTCGGGGATATGACGGAGCCTTGGGGAACACCAGCATTTATTTGGTGAGTTGCAGACTTGAAACCGTCCAAGACAACTTGAATTGAACGGTCCGAAAGGTAATTTCTAATCCATTGAAGAAGATTGTCATCGATTCTAAATGCACGCATTTTCGACAAGAGAGCTTGAAGCCAAACTCTGTCAAATGCCTTTGAAATATCAAGCGCAACGATCTTACTTTCACTACCTTGGTGAAGAGATTGGTTCCACTTTTTGGTTAGATATGTCATCAAATCACCGGTGGACCTATTGCCCCGAAAACCGTACGGCCGGTCATTGAGAAGTTTTCGAGATTCAAGATATTTCATTAGCTAACGGTTGATCAGCGTTTCCATGACCTTGGAAAGAGGGAACGTAAATGCAATTGGTCGGTAGGAGGAGGGAGAAGCAGACTCGCCTTTTTTTGGTACAGGCTGGACAACTGCTGTTTTCCATCTTCCCGGGAAGAGCCCTGAAGAATAGGACAGATAGAAGAGCTTACGCAGTGGTTTTGCCAGCGTAGAAGAACACCTCTTCAGAACGATGGGGGAAATACCATCTGGACCAGCGGATTTGTGTATGCCAAGATCTCGAAGTACTCTAGCCGTTGTACGAGTGCGAAAGTGGATTGGTCCCATGGAGTATTCTACGCGCTCGAGTACAGGGGGAGATAAAGCACAATCTGGGAGCGTTGAGCTAGCTGCAAAGTGAGCAGCAAGCAGATTGGCTTTATCCAAAGAGCTGACGGCTGGAATGTCGCTGTAAATGATTGTCGGGATAGATGACGAGACCGAATTCTTGATGTTTTTGACAAACGACCAACAGTTTTTACTACCAGTGGGACTTTGTAGTATTTTTTGCCTCAGTTTTTTTAGTGGAAGAATTTGACACGATTATTGTGGGCATTGCAGTCATTTCTGGCTCGTTTGAACTTTCTCCGGTTTTTCTCAGATGGGTTGGCCTTATAAGACCGAAAGCTTACCTCTTTTAATCTGATAGCCTCTTTACAGCTCGAGTCACACCACGCGCTTACCTTGGGTTTGATACTTTTTATCCGGTTAGGGATAAAGCATTTCATACCCAATGAAATCATGTTTGTTATCATATCAGCAGCAGCATCCACGTTGCTGTCGAGGAAGCACAGCGACCAGTTAAAACTCTTAAAGAAACCGTTTAGTTTTTTCCCAATTGGCTTTCTCGTATTGCCATACGGTTCGTTTAGGAGTTTGTTCTTTAACTATGTGGCCGGAGTACGAGAAATTAGCTGATCTGACGAACCTAGAGGCGGTAATACGTTTGTATCGTATTTTTCAGGGTGAGAGGTGAGAAATAAGTCCAGTGTATTGGCGGTTTGACTGCTTATGTCCGGTATTCGTGTAGGCTCATTTACAAGCTGAGTGAGATTGTTAACCTCAGCAAAAATCTCAACATACCTTCCTTCGGGTGTTGTCTGTCCAGAATGTCGAATCCAATGTGAATTGTGTATATTGAAATCACCCTCAATGACGATTTCAGTACGAGGATGAAGGGTTACAATTCTTGTGATGGAGTCAGACAACGCATCCAACTCATTATAAGTTTAATGTCTGTCCAAATTGGGGCTTCTGTAAATAAAACAGTAGTAGATTAATTGCCTACGGACATGAAATTTGAGCCAAATGAAATTAAATTATTGATTGGAACATTGGCCATATTGAGGCTGAAGTTGGTAGGCTACGTCACTACGTATACAGACGGCGAGACCGCGATGCGGAAAGAATAATGACACTAAGTTGTACCCAGGCATACTAAACTCTGTTAAATCAGAGCCAACACTAACCTGAGTTTCGTTAAGTGCCAAAACAGCTGGTTTGTTGTGGAAAGCGTGGGCGTATAACGAAAACAAATTTCGTGGCTTGAGGTTCCTCAAGCCACGAATGTTACTAACATCCACCACAAAATTCCTACACATTCTAAAATATAAAACATATACGAAAACACAAACTCCGACGCTACCTAAGCAAGAACCGTAAATTGAAGACCCGCGTTAGATTTCCAAAACAAATTACCGCAGGTGTTATGCCCGTACAGTAATTTTGTTTGGTCCACCAACAAAATGAACAATTCACGGGCCGCTATCCGTCTGATGCTGCCTTTACTCAGCCATTACAAGTGTACAGACGAAAATCGTACGACACCTACAATGGCCAAGCAAATGCAACAGTGATGGATTGGGATAGGGATACCCAGCGATGTGGCTTTTTTTTTCTGTTTTCTTTTGCGCTTTCCTTTCGCTGACACCGGCACCGGTTTTGTTTTGTGCCTTTTTTCCCTTTTTTGGATTTTTTTTTGACACACACGATGTCGCGGCGCGTACAATAATTTATTAAGTTGAATCAACAAAGAAACTTTGTAGCGGAGGCGAGCACGAAACCGGAAAAAGCTGCACATGCGCTTGCGTAGGGGTGCGAACAGCAACTCCAAGTGCTAGCTTTCATAAGGGAAGCGGTACGTCCCTTGGAATAGTAAACCCTTTAGATACAATGGATCTCTTAACAAAATACCCCCCAAATAAAAAATTAAATAATTCCCCAAATTTTGTATGGAGGTGGGGATTTATTTCATATGAAATAAACTCCCAAAATTGGGGACTTATTTCATGGGTTTTTGATGACTTATTGTATACGTTAAATTGGGGGGTTATTTCATAGTCCCCAAATTTCTAAAATAAAACCTCGCAAATACTCCAAATCAAACAGTGACCCCAAGCAGGGGGGTTGCAGGGGTGCAGCATGCGCCCCCATATGCATTGCACTGTTTATGGGATTAGTTGCGAAATCGCAAGTAGAATTATTTTTCTTTTGGGGGGTTATTTCGTTGGGGGTTATTTCCCGGAGCCGGGTTATTTATAAAAAAAAATCCTCCACCTTATTCATTCCTAATGGAGGCCTTTATTAAAAAGATCGTAGCCCTCCCATACTTCACCGCATCCTTACTGGGCTGACCTGTGCAATTAGCCGGTTCGTTCGACCTCAATAAGAATCGTCAGGCCTACCGGCTTAGGATCTCTTCATCACTGAGTCCTGTCAAATGCTTGTGTAGTTGCATTCGTGTCATACAAGAGTTTTGATGCCTGCCTTCTGTTTTACGATTTCGCCACCAGCACACTCTTGTCATTGATGATTTTTATACCCTATTCTAAGGGTATATTAATTTTGACGCATAGTTTGTAACATACCTTAATATTGCCCGTAGACCCCTAAAAGTTACTATATTTATGATCAGCATCGATAGTAATTTCGATCTAGCCATGTCCGTCCGTCCGTCCGTCCGTCCGTCCGTCCGTCGGCAAAAATTAGGCCTTTAAACTGGACCTAGAGAGCTGAAATTTTAACCATATACTCTCTAGGGTCCCGAAATAATCAAGTTTACGAATTTTTGAAATCCGCCCACAGACACGCCCACAAACTAAAAAAAAAAAAAACAAAATTTTGCAAAAAATCGAATTTTGAGCTAGAAATATATATATATGATCTATGACTCCTAAAACTGCTCGGGATAAAATTTTTTCAAAATCCGCCTACTGACACGCCCACAAATAAATAAAACAATTTTTTTGAAAATCCAAAGTTTGAGCTAGGGAGCTGAAATTTATAATATATACTCTCTAGGGTCACTGTGTTAATTTTTTTTAAATCCGCCTACTGACACGCCCACAATTAAATAAAACAATTTTATTGAAACACCCAAGTTTGAGCTAGGGAGCGTTTTTTTCGATAAAATCCTTTAAATGTTATATAACAAAATATGTAGAGAGTTCTTAACAATTCAACCATACTTAGACTTTTGTCACGCCCACTTATGAGGGATAGGAATAAGAATAGGGTATCCAACAGTTCGCCCAAGCGGACTGTAGCCCGTCCCTATGTTTTTATTTATCTTCCTTTTATGACACCAGTAATCTCTTGTCGTGTCAACCCACGGATTTGCATGAGCGCTTGCTGGAGAATTTCAAGATGTTAAATGCGTCGCATGTGATTGCTACTTTTAGTGACATGACATCATGACAAGCAGCGTTTTTGAGCGGGCGCTGCAGTGATAACATTTGCACGCCCCTGCACGGGGAACACAGGGAGAGTCCAAAATCAAGAGACACAGCCTTCCTTATAAAAAAAACTGGCGTTTCTATGGAGCTTTATGTCTTTTGATATTGGACGGACTCTACTATCGTCTATGCCAAACTAAAATAGAACGTCCGCCTCTGTGTGAACAAAATCTTACAATTTAGAAAATCGACGTACACCAACAAGGTAGTTATCAATTATGTATTCCTTATCTTACCATAATATGCATGTACTCGTGTAACAAAGTACATAGAATTTATTATCTCGGTTAAGGCATGTATGATGTTGCTGTGTTGCTCCTTAACGCTCCGGTTCCGACGTGTAGTTGCTTCGCTGGTACTAATTAATAAGTTGTACCTACCATAGCAGAATAAATCTTATAATTTATGTTCCTTCTATTAAACCAAGTCCCGCCCATATGATATCGCTCTCTCTATCCCTCTCTTTCTCTCTCTAAGGACAGCGACAGGTAAACTGGCCACTTTCCCACCGCTTTCGGGAAAATCTAAGAAGCGTGCAAATTAAGTTAACTCTTTATACGAAACACACTTACGAGCGGTACATAGCCTATAATGGCTGCCGCTTGTGTCTACGGGTGTTCTTGTAGATTTATAAGCTACATATGCTTTTAATAGGATTCAACATTTTAATTAGACAGTATAGTTGATGTGTGCTGCTCCTCTGGATTGGCTATTATTTATTCTCAAAGATCTCATCACAAGGTGCTTAATGATCTTAAGAAAACTTTTCAATGCATATCTAGGTACAACCATTAAAAGGGTGGTATTCCTTTATGCATGAGGACATATGGGTATCCTTTTTATTTATTCTTATGTGAACTCAGATAACCACAATTTGTGGGTGGTTATTGGTGGTAATGGTAGCGCTACAAAGCAAAACGAATAAGCAAAAACAACTCCATCAGCACTGCAATGGAATTTAATTAAAATCCTTTGCCGAATGCGATTATCACACACAGCATTGCATTTATACACACACTTTACGGTTTCAATTAAAAAATATTTCCAATTTGTTGTGATTAAATCTTTTTTTTTGTGATAGACCAAAAGACAGCGAGGGAAAGAGAAACCACTATAAGCCGGAGTACTTACGCAAAAATCCTTTTATGTGATGAAACAATTTGAATGTTAAAAAATTCATTTAAATCGATCGATCAATCCGACTGGTGTACGCTCTGCGGAAATTCCCAGCGAGCTGGCATAATATGTCCCAAGGGTACCTATACATGCACTGAAAGAACGTATGTTTATATATTACATACACTCGGCTCGTATCTATACCTATGTGCTGGCAATGTTGGCAGAATTATCAAGGCTGCATTTTTTAATGCGAGCATAGTGCGAATTAAAGCCAAAAAGGCAGCAAAACGAAATTATCGCACGGCTTCCGGGAGTTATAACTTCATATTGATTTGGTGAATCCTTGGTACCTGAACCGGCTACAATACCCAAGTCCTTAAACATTTTTTAGACATACTGGAATCTTTTTGATTCCTAAGGGAAACCAAATAAAAACTGCTTTAAGGATGTTAAGGGTATTGAGCTGAAATTGGTTGCACTGCATGGTGACATGATCCTCGAATATTTCAATGTGCAATGGTGTTTATCCTGATTATGAAAATCGACCACAAGCATGCAAATTTTTTGTGGTAATCGATATGCACAAGCGCCCCTAGGTCATACTTTGTTTTGGCATTCGCGTGGGATTTGATGTTGGTTGGCATCGGATTGCTTTCGATTCTTCATCGCCGATAGTGTTAATAATTACGGAAACATGTTATTTACACGTGGGATTACTTTACGAAATGAGGACGAACTGTGCAGGTATTGCTCACAGTATTTAACAGTACCTACTCTTTTATGTATGTACATATGTAAACGCAAAAGCGCCTGTGAAGTGAAGGTGTGTGAAATTTATGTAACCCATTAATAATGATAAGTTCAGGGAATAACGATAAGTGGTTATACGATTAAGATACACAATGATTACATTTTTTAAATATTAATTATTAATTCACGATTAGTTTTGTTTCGACTTCTACTTAACGGCGATCTGTATTAAAGGGATTCTAACTATTCCAGTCACTGTTGCTGTTATGTGATCAGATTGAGGTTGAGATGTAGGTAGGTAGGTAAATGGATGCCCTTGTGGCTGGTGTCACTGCTCACTTAGACCATCAGTTTGAGTCCATTGTATCCATTGTTGGGATTTCCAAAATTTTGAAAAGCGCAGTGGTCCGCTGTATTAGAACCACCCGGATCTATATGTAAGTCTCAGGAGTTTCCTCAGCTCAATATCGGTCAGATCCTCCAGCTCCTCAAAGAAGTAGCATAGAAGAAGTCACATAGTAGGTGACGAATAGATTCTGTCTCTTCGACGTCTCTACAGCTCCTGCAGTAATCGTTGTGCACTATGCCCAGCCGCTCCACGTGTAGGCTCACTGCGCAGTGTCCTGTGAGGACCTTCGTCTTTGCGGTTCAGCCCGATTATGACCTTAGATTTCCGTTTGTTAACGGCTGGCCAAAGCTCCCTCGAGTGTCTGCATGTTTCGAGGCTGGTCCAACGTAGATTTGTTCAACTCATGGATTCAACGTCAATTTTCGGTGTCAGTGCACTGAGTGGAGTTTGTATAGGTTTCAGAGGCAGAGATGCATCCACCTCCGATCCGCATCTTGCCAGCTTGTCTGCTACTTCGTTGCCCGAGATGTCCTTGTGCCCTGGTACCCAGCGTATGGTCACCGAATTGGCGATTGATATCTCGTCTAGGTGTTTTCTGCACTTTAACACCGCTCTTGATTTGAAAACTACTGACTCCATGGCCATTATGGCCTCTTGGCTATCAGAGTATATGATGATCTGCTTGTCGGTCAGTTTGCGCTTCTTCACCTCCTTGGCAGCCTGATCCGGGAGCCAGGCTTGACGTCCTTCGGAAGCCTGATGGCACCTCGACCAACTTCAATGAGGAGGCACTTCAACTGCTAATGGACACCCACTTTCCTGGCTGCAAAGCCGTGGATAGTTGCGTGTGGCCAAACAAAGGCAGAACTACCACTGAGCAGTGGCGGGTCGCGGCGAGCATTGTTACGAGAGAGAGGACGAGAGCTATTATCCTGTCCTTTTCTCCTTTCAAAGCTCCTGGACCTGATGGCATATACCCCATACTCTTGCAAAAGGGTATCGAGATTTTGCTCACACTGCTAACTAGAATCTACAGAGCTAGCGTTGCTCTGCGACATATTCCTTTAGCCTGGAGAAGAGCTAGGGCGGTTTTCATTCCCAAACCGGGAAAGGCCGCCTATGATCTTCCCAAAAGCTTCAGGACTATTAGCCTTTCATCATTTCTGCTAAAGGGCCTTGAAAAACTGATTGACGTACGGCTTAAGAGTATTCCAGCTTCGCTGGGTATTCATGATAGCCAACACGCCTATCAAAAAGGCAAGTCCACTGAGACGGCATTAACGGATCTGACGGCCAGAGTGCGTAGGGCGCTCGACCGCAAGAACTATGCTCTTGCTGTCTTCATGGATATTGAGGGTGCCTTTGACAATCCCACCTTTTGCAGAATTGAGTCTGCCTTAACACTGAAGGGCGTCGATTCTACAACTGTGGAATGGATCCTGGAAATGCTTAGGAGCAGAGAAGTTACAGCTGCTGTTGGCGGCTGTGTCAGAACTGTGCGCGCTGTCAAAGGCTTTGCGCAGGGCGGAAAGTACACTACATTGTGGAACCTGTTGGTCGACTCCTTGTTGAGAAGACTTGATGGGGAAGGTCACCCTGTTATTGGGTACGCTGATGATGTGTGCATTATTGTCAGCGGCAGGAGTTTACCAACTCTTTGTGAGCGGATGGAAACAGGGCTCAATAGTTTTGGGAGTTGGTGCCGCGAGCAAGCTCTGTCAGTCAACCCCGCGAAGACTGAGATGATGCTGTTCACGAGTAGAAGGGCAATACCTCAAGTGAGGTGGCCTTACTTCCAGGGCACTCAACTAAAGCTATCAAGCAAGGTTAAGTATCTGGGTATTGTTCTAGATCCAAAGCTTAACTTTTCTGAACATTTGGTTGCTAGGATTTCGAAGGCAACTAACATTCTCTGGCAGTGCCGTAGGATGTTCAGCAGAACCTGGGGACTTAGTCCCAGGCTGGTTCACTGGATTTACACGTGCATTGTTAGGCCATACCTTATGTATGGTGCGATTGTATGGTGGGCTAGAGCTCACATCCTCAAACGTCAACTGTCGAAGCTACAGCACCTTGCGTGCTTATGCATTACAGGTGCGATGAGAGGAACTCCCACTGCTGCTATGGAAGTGTTGCTCTGTTTACCTCCCTTGCAGTTCCTTGCTGAAAGTGAGGCCAGCAAATCACTATACCGCATGTGTGTAGTACTTGGACGGCAGGTCAATCTCGGCGATGGGGCCAGAGGTGCTAGGTACAGAGCTCTCTATGACAGCCTACCTGGCCATTGGGGAGGAGCACTTGACACTGTGTACATGAAGCAAGTCTTTGAGCGCCGTTTTCAGGTCATCCTTCCTGAACGGCAGGAATGGAACAGTGAGGGGTGGAATGGCTTTAGGCCGGGTGATGTCATCGTCTATACTGATGGCTCACTTATTGACGGTATCTCCGGAGCCGGGGTCTACTCAAGAGACTGTCGGATAAATCTGTCTGCAGCCTTGGGTAGACAAACAACTGTTTTTCAGGCAGAAATCTTTGCGATTGCCACTGCCGCCAATATCCTGTTAAGGAGAAGGATTAAGGGTAAAACCTTATACATCTGCTCAGATAGCCATGCCGCTATCAAAGCCTGTTCGGCTGGCTCTCTCAACTCAAAAATAGTTGAGGAAACCATGGTTAGGCTTGACCGTCTGGGAAGATGTAACTCGGTATCACTTGCCTGGGTTCCTGGGCATACAGGTATCGAGGGTAATGAAAGAGCGGATGCTCTGGCCAGGAAGGGCTCTTAAACAGCCTTCATTGGGCCACAACCATCCATAGGATGCTGCTCATCCGTCCACAAACGTGAAATGGATTCGGCTCTACGCCAACAACATTCCGAATACTGGCATGACCTGGTCTCATGCAGGTATTCGAAGAAGCTAGTGGACGGTCCAAAAATCAGCAGAGCTAAGTTTTTGCTTGGACTAAACAGGAAAGACTTGAGATCCTTGATTGGTCTCGTCACCGGTTTAAGTCCTCTTAACGAGCACCTCAAAACCACTCACATTAGGAGCTCGGGCCTATGTGAGTGCTGCATGGAGGCGGATGAAACGGCATCTCACTTCATCTGTGAATGTCCGGCTTTCGCCAGAACCAGGCTCACCACTATAGGCAAACAATTCATTAACGAAGATGAGATGGGGGAAATTGAACTTGCAAATTTGCCAAGGCTACTGGCAGGTTCTCCCTCACTGAATCTTACTATTCGCCAATAACCAGCGAGCGGGCAGCTATGCTGAAGTACAATCGACCAATAGGTCTAATTGTCATCTACTGATGACCCCACTGCACATACAATACAATACAAATCTTTGTTTCAAAATTAAGACTGAATTCGCTATTTTCAAACTACGCTTCTGGTCAACTAAGAAGTAGTAACGAGTTAAGTGAACATTTCGCGGATGAACTAAAATGTGTAGTGGACTCTATGATAAAAACTAAAAGCGTACCCTTCAAAAATGCTGAATGGTTTAACATTGAACTTCAACATGCAAAATCATTACAAATAGGTCTATACAGAACAGCTGTGATATCGAATAATATTCGCGATTGGGAAATCTACCGCAATTTTAGAAATAATTATAAGCTAATGATAAGATCTGCCAAGTCACTTTTTATAAAAAGAAAAATTGACAATGCTTGTACACAAAAAGACATGTGGAGACAGTTAAAAAAGTATGTTCTCAATACGAACAAAGACTTTATTACTGAAGTGCAATTTTTAAATGGGGTCGAGATAAACGAGAGTGCAATATTATGTGATAAATTTAACCAGTTTTTTGTTAATAGTATAGTTGAACTAAACCAATCTGTGATATTTCTACAATATGTAAACCTAATAGAAGAGTGCAATATAGACTTTAAGTTCCGTGAAATAGGTATACCTGACATTACAAGTGCAATAAAACTGATCAATAAAAAAAACGACTTTAATTTTATGAACATCCGTATGATAAAAGATGCTACTGACATTATTGGCCCTATCCTTGTTCATATTATAAATACATCATTAACCTCTGGTGTTTTTCCCGAGTCATGGAAGGAATCCTTAGTTATACCGATAAAAAAAGTGATTGACGCCAAAACTTGCACAGAGTATCGCCCCATAAATACGATGCCAATATATGAAAAAATATTCGAAAAAGTAGTGCAAGTACAATTAAAAGACCACCTCGACAGCCAAAATATTTAAACCGCGTAACAATCTGGTTTTAGAGAAGATCACTCTTGTGAAACATGTGTAAATTATGTGTTAAGTGATTGGAAAGTAAATGTTGATCAAAAAAACGTAGTTGTCGGAGTGTTTCTTGACCTCAAGCGAGCATTTGAAACGGTAGATCGGTACATCCTAATTGATAAACTATCAAAAATGGGCGTTAAGTCTAATGAATTAAATTGGTTTAGATCATTCATTACTGGGCGAACCCAACGTACCAAATTGAATGAAAATGTGTCGGCCGCGGTTAGGGTCGATATTGGACTGCCGCAAGGAACTATACTCGGTGTGTACCTGTTTTTGTTATATACAAGGTGGCGCAAAAGTCATCACCCAGTGGCGTTCACCAATCCGACTGAAAACTACATAGCATAGATGTCAAACGTCGTGGATCATTTAGAACATTGGCACACAGAATTGCCTAAGGCCACCCAAGGTCTGAAAACCCTATCGGAAGATGCTATAATTTTTGCAAATGGCGGCAAATGTCAATTTTACTTTGACATTTGTGAAGTAAGCAGATGACAACTTTTGCGCCACCTTGTATAAATGACATGGTCAAAGTGGTAACGTTTTCAAAACTTGTATTGTTTGCTGACGATGGACTTTTGTATGTGTGTGGGAGTGACTTTCTTAGCTGTATGAATAATATAAATAGTGATTTAAGAGCTATAAGTGCGTGGTTAAAAATGAATAAACTCATTCTAAATACTGATAAAACTAAGTGCCTAATTATTAACAATAATTCGATCGATACACCCCCCAACATCGTAGTTGATAATGTCCAAATCGAACTTGTTGAGAAAGTAAAATATCTTGGCATCATGATTGATAAAAAACTATTGTTCAATGATCACATTGAGTATACATGTAAAAAAATATCAAAAAAGATTGGGGTCTTAAGAAGAATAAGACAATATATTTCGTTTAACAGTGCAGTGAAGGTGTATAACGTTATTATTAAACCACATTTTGAATATTGTGGTAGCTTGTTATTTACATGTCCTCAGTTTCAAAAAAATAGACTCCAAGTCCTCCAAAATAAAGCTATGCGGATAGTGTTAAAATGGGACAGGTATACCCCAGTAACTTTAATGTTGAATTCGCTAAACTGGCTAAGTGTAAACCAAAGACTATTTATGAATGCTATGCTATTCGTTCACAAATTAAAAAAAACGGATTATGCCCGAATTATCTTTTGGAAGGTGTTACAACAAACAATCATCATTCACCGTATAGCCTAAGATCCACAGGCGATCTACGAATCCAAAGAGCGAGGACCTCAAGAGGACAGCGGACAATGTTCTACATGGGGTTCCAAACCTTTAACAATTTGCCACCTTATTTAAAAAACGAATCAGATTTCAACGTATTTAAAAGAAACATTATTGACTTCATTAAATATACTATAACTTAAAAATAAAATTTGAAAGTTAAAGATAAAAAACTGTATTTCAAAAATTAAATATTGTCATTCCTTACAAATGCTTATTAATTTATTGTAAATAATGTTTAAACTAAATGGCTTCTCGAAAGCTAAATAAAATGCATCTATCTATATCTATCTATTCATCGCTGATTCTGAAGGACACGCCCAGGCGCAGAGTCTCACAGAAGATGCCTGCACCTGTAGCCGCATCCATTTTGGATCCGTCGGTATAGATAGCTATTTCGCCATCTTCCGTGACTATTTTATTGATCCATTCGCTTCTTTCTGGGATTCTGGTAGCGAATTTCCTTTTGAAGGCGAAGGTGTGTGGTAGGTAGTCAGTGGATTTTGTTTCTCTCGAAGCCCTCTATCTTGCCTCGGGTGCGTGTCCGTAGGGCCTGAAAGACTACAGTCCCGTTTCCCTAAAACATCCAAGACTATAAACTGTCATAAAACGCTTCTCGGTGTTCGGAATCGGCGTTGAATTGTAATCTCCATTCCAACAATTGCTTGGGGAAGCTAGGTTTGAGGCCGTATATGGGCCGTCAATGCCCTATATTTTTTAATTTTCTCGCATACTAAAGAGAAAGATATTGCATTTGCTCAAATTTCAAACTCAACTTGGTATGATATTACGACCACAACGGGCTGGACGTCTTTTTCTAAAACTTCGTATTTGTTATTTATAGGCGTATATCTTGCGGCTATTTGTTTTTATTCTATCATTTTAAATAACGGTACCTGCTATATAAATGTTTGTTTTCAACACCGATTTTCTGAAACATGGCGCCAACGATTCTGATTATTTTCGAATTCTAAAATAATTTAGGTAATCATAAAAATATGGCGAATTGAGTTTTTGCGAAAATTGTCAAATAATGGTACTGTTCATGAATATACACGGATTCTGGGTTAAGACGAAGAGAATCGTTGTATATTGGGCAAAAGCGAACGATGAAGGACCAGCACTTGACAAAGGGAAAAGAAAGCCAAGAAGAAAAAATGACGAAAAATGTACAATTATAATTTATTTTGGATATGTAGATGGTACTTAGCTCTCCTGTGGTCGAAATCCAAGTGGACGAGAAACGATTTCGCACACTGTTTATTACACTATAATGCACACATTATTATTACGGAAATTCTAAACAATTTTACATCGTCTCTGCAATCCTATATGAGTCTGTACAGTAATTAAATTTTAGTTGAGAGCAAGAGCAAAGCAGTAGGTATTTAAATAAGTATATAATGACTGTTAACATGAATATGGTATGAATATAACATTTAGCAAAATAGAACAATTAAATTTAATTAAAAAGAAAATATAAAAAATACAAAATCAATTCATGACATTAGAATAAGAATGAAAAATAGAACAATTAAATGGGTGAATATTTAAAAATATTAATATTCTGCGGTCCGGCGTTTATAGGCTAAAAAACATATATATTTTTAAATATTTGACTGCGATACAATTCTATAGATACTCTTTTAACATTATGCACATATAAAAAACAAATATTCATTTTTAGTAACGCCGAAATTTTAACTTAAACCTAAAAAATGTCATTACCATGGCATGTCCCCAGCTGTAGGTACCTTCCTTCAACAAATGCATTTTATTTGTAAAATGTAAACCGATTTGCAAATTTTATTGATGAAGCATTGAAGAAGAAAGAACAATGGGGACGGTGGCCCAGTCAATTTATTTTTAGAGTACATATATTCAAAGTTATTTGAAAATTACCTATGTAGTGAGTGTCCCCAACAAAATTGTCATTTCCGTGACAAAAAATAATTCTTTATAAATTTTGAATTTAACGGCCGCAGAGTAGGCTGCTGATTTCACATTAATAACGGGACCTGGTGATTGTTTTCGGCACATTTTGCAATAATCCCATTATACATCAGTAATGAACTTTCTTTCATGTTGTGAAGGGGTTTTAGGTTTTCGTTACCCGAATTTGCCATTAGCGTGGTAAATCTTGTTGATTATAATATGCTAATAATTACATCTATTTTTTATGCAATACATGACTTTTTTATGAAGTTAATTAATAAGATGAGTTTAAAAAAAATATTCAGTAAAGTTCAGTTTCATTGTAGATAAATACCTTTCGATGTCATTTCCATGTTTCCCGTGACATACATGGTAATGACAGTTCGGACATGGAAATGACATAGTCAAGCAAATTACAAAAAAACATCAAATATTTTCACTTTTATTTTAAGTTTATATATGTATAAGCTCATCTACATTTATCATGGCACCTTTTTTTTATAATTTGCGCACACCAAAGGGATTTTAGGTACCTTTATAATGTATTGGCTACACAGCGCGGGCGTTAGGGAAATTAGGATTAGAAAAAAGGGAGAGTTGCCGATGCACGTTGGTTTTAATTGTTTGTAGGTTATAATGTAGATGGAAAATAGAGCGTGGAAGAGTATTGCACATTCGTGTACTTCACTGTACGTCCGAATACAGTCTTGAGGGTGAATTGATGGGCATTCATTGCATGGCGGGTATTGCGGTTGAAATGTTCAAGGGGTGGAATGCAACTGTCTATTTCGTTAGAGCACTTATGATGGAAATAACGATAAAATAACGAAAGACAGGAGACATTGCGACGATGACTAAGAGAGTCAATCGATCTCTCTATGTCTCGGTCGCCAATGAGTTTTATCGCGCGTTTTTGGATCCTGTCTAGTAGCTCCAAATAAGTTATAGGTGCACCAGACCAGAAGGGGTGACATATTTCTTACACCGCTTAAGGAAGGCTAGACATTTCGCAGCGTTCTTGGCGACATTGAATATGTGGTCATTCCGATGAAGGTTGCCATTGACGCACATACCGAGTATGGAAAGTCTTTCGGTTTCAGCGATGCAAGTGCCATTCATGGATAATGGCAGTGTGTGTGGGTTGAAAGAGTTAATAACAGGAGACAGCATTGTGTTTTGGAAGCATTAAATTCCACTCTATTGGTTGCACTCCACTGAGTTATGCTGTTAAGATCGGAATTTAATGAGCTTAACATACGTTGCCGTTCCAGTTCCACACCCGAAGAAGAGGGGCGTGACCCAAGAAACGAGTATGAAAAGCTGATTGGACAGTCATCAGCAATGGAATGGATTGGATTAGAAGTAACAGACAATAGATCATTTATAAAAATATGAAAGAGAGTCGGGGACAGAACGGAGCCTTGGGGAACACCAGCATTTATTTGGTGAGTTGCAGACTTGAAACCGTCCAAGACAACTTGAATTGAACGGTCCGAAAGGTAATTTCTAATCCATTGAAGAAGAGTATCATCGATTCCAAATGCACGCATTTTCGACAAGAGAGCTTGATGCCAAACTCTGTCAAATGCCTTTGAAATATCAAGCGCAACGATCTTACTTTCACTACCTTGGTGAAGAGATTGGTTCCACTTTTCGGTTAGATATGTCATCAAATCACCCCGGTGGACCTGTTGCCCCGGAAACCGTACTGCCGGTCATTGAGAAGTTTTCGAGATTCAAGATATTTCATTAGCTGACGGTTGATCAGCGTTTCTATGACCTTAGAAAGAAGGGACGTAAATGCAATTGGTCGGTAGGAGGAAAAGGAAGAAGACTCGCCTTTTTTTGGGTACAGGCGTGTCAGTGGGTGGATTTTAGAAATTTTAGCTCGCGAGCAGTTTTAGAAGTCAAAGATCGTATATAAAAAAATTCAGCCTTCTAGCTCAAAATTCGATTTTTTCGGTAATTTAGTTTTTTTTTTAGTTTGTGGGCGTGTCTGTGGGTGGATTTCAAAAATTCTTAAACTTGATTATTTTGGGCCCCTAGAAAGTATATGGTTATAATTTCAGCTCTCTAGGGCCTGTTTAAAGGCCTAATTTTTGCCGCCAGACGGACGGACGGACATGACTAGATGGACATTACTATCGATGCTGATCATAAATATAGTTACTTTTTGGGGTCTACGGGCAATATTAAGATATGTTAGAAACTATGAGTCAAAATTAATATACCCTTAGAATGGGGTATAAAAATGCTTGATTTTCGTCCCTCTATAAGAGCTGAATATTGTTACAACGATATGTATATTAACCCAATGACCATTAATAAATATGCGCATGTGGCTTGGATTGAATTTATTAAAGTCGTCATTCGTTGTGTATTTGTAAGTCCTGATATTTACATTCAAGATTAAAAATCAATTAATAGTAAAGCGTCTGTTGTCTAGCGTCCTGTTTTGTTGTTTATGGACGCCAATGCATTGGCTGAAAAGCAAAAAAAAATACCACTCATCATATTTATTTCGAAAAACAACTTTTTGACCTTAAGTGCCGGATATGTCGTTTTATGTTATGAGGATAAAAAGTGCTTTTAAATTAATAACCTTTTTTGTACGTCACGCACATTTAAACTATATAATATGTATAATTACTTTATTGCAAAACCTTCAGGGATATGGAATATGAAACATTTTTTTTTAACTACGTTTAAAAAATTGGTCAGACTTATTCAGTCCCAAAGTACAATTTCAGCCATCAGTCCGTGCATCAACCCTTCCTGAATCACATTGACGGATGCTTTCTGATTTCATTACCTCCTCTGGTAGGAACATTATCATTATTTCGCCGCAGTGGACATATGAAAACAATAAATAAAAATCAGAAGTAAAAATTTGTGAATAAGTCTTTGTTCTTCGCATGACACAATTTAACTCTCGACTCCGACAAATCCCTGAAAAAGTCTATCCGCACAGGACCAACCACATGCATAGATATCTGTACTCGGGCGGCAATCAGCTGCAGAACCATGGAAGCACACGGTATTCACCTACTTCCCCTGCCCGCAACTATAGCCCCATCCGTGGAAATTCATTATATCCCGGGAGATCATAACCCCCACATAACCAACACACCCACCAAACACACTTTAATGTTAAAACATAAAGGACGATGACTCAACTGTTGGTGATATAACAATGGAAATCGTTTCATTTATCCTGCAAACAATGGCAGCGGCAGCAGCACTAGTAGCAGCAAATGTATAAAATACAATATCAAATAATAAACTTGCACAGCACCGCAGAGAGCACTTGTGGATAGTCGTACATATATGCAAACTGTAGAGTACGGAGTGCGGCGCTGTGAAGAGGGCCATGGGCATGGATGTGTGTCCGACCTCCATTCCCGTCTCACAGTGTAGAATTGTCGCACACAACCGAGCATTGCAATGAAATAGGAGCTATGTACATTATTCTCCCGTTTTTAATGCAATGCTTTGTTTCAACTGCAAAAATATTACTATCATATCTAAGTGTTCCTTTAACTCATGATGTGTGCACACAAAAGGATACAACGCGCCACATCCCCACATTTCCTCAACATCCCCAGAGCTTTCGGATCCGCCATGCATCCGCTGCTTCAACCTGCTTCTTCGCATAATGAGAATCTTAATGTGAAATATTGCCATTCGGCGAAACAATAGTGGTACGAGATTACTGATGATATGGGGTGGCTGCCGGTGTGTATATCTTCGTTGCTTACTGGAAAGTTACAACTATCTTCCTTGGGGATATTGTGTACGCTTATTAATGTGATGCCGTCATTATTTCAGTCGATTAGAATTCACTTTTGTAGGAAGAGACATAGTATCCAACAAATTGAATGAAGTCAGCTAAACCATTTGATTTGTACCAGATTTGTAGAAGTCCCCACAATGAGAGACAGTCAATACATCTTGTGTGTCTCGGCGTACTTTCCTGGTGACAGTGACGGAATTCTGCCAGTAGAGGCCCAGCCACTCATTCTCTATTGCCAGGATAGAAACCTCCATACATCATCGGTTGCGATGCTAACAGGCAAAACAAGGTAAGTGGACGCAGAGACAAAAATAGAAGAGGTGGGTGCCTTTTAGACTTTGGTCGTCAAGTAGAAAGTGGCTCAGTGGTTAGCGCGTTGAACTACTTATATAAGGGACTCCGGTTCCAATCACGACGGGGCCCAGTAAAACCTAGAATTTGCCAAAGACTGACAAACATCCAAGAGTAGCGCGAGTGTTAGCTTCAAATTTTTGTTTGGAGTCGGTTTAAAATGACGGATCCTTCCAGTTTTCCCACCATTTTCTTTCAAATTCGAGTGATGCGCTCCGAAAAATGTAGTCTTCACATTAAATTGTAGTGACATAGGAAAACATTTTTTTGATTTTTACTAAATAAATGTACCGTAGGCATAGGTAGATACGAGTACCTAATATATACAGGGTGGCGCACCAATTGTGCTACAATAAGAAATTCAAACAACTTTTTTTTTAATCAATGTATTTTTTTTATTGTACAGAAAATTCAATTTTTTTATGTAACCAATTGTTTTTGAAGATGATAGAACATAAATGACCTCCATGCTCATTCACGCATATGCGACACCTGATCAGAAAATTATTCATTGCGGCCTGAAGAGTTGAAGTCGGGATCGCCTCAATTATTGTTTTAATGAACTGCTCAATTCAGTCTAATTCCTTGGTTTCATTTTGTACACCTCTTGCTTGACATAACCCCATAAAAAAAGGCTGGTGCGGTCAGGTCAGGTGAAGGGGAGTTTCTGGATATTAAATTGTTTGGGAATTTTCGTTGGAGCTCCGCCATAACCGGTCTGGCTATGTGTGCAGTTGCTCCATTTTGCTGGAACCAAATGCTCTTGAAACGGATACTTCTATGGCGCAGTTCCGACAATTACTGCTACACCGTTTTCTTCAAATAAGTATGGCCCCACAATGCACCTTGATGAAACTGCGCACCACACAGTGACTCGTTCTGGGTGCAGAACCGTCTCATGGAGTACTTCTGAATTAGATTCACTCCATATACGGCAAGTTTGCTTATTTACGTTGCTGCTTAGATCAAAATCAGAGATAAACTAGCAATTTATCAAGCTGTTGTCTTCTTCGGTCATTTCAATCATTTTTTGGCAAAATTCCAGGCGAATTGTCAAATCCAGAGGGTTTAACTTGCTTGGAATTAGGACTTTGTACGGAAACAAGTTTAAGTCATCATGAAATATCCGTTGTAATGGCCGTCTGCTAACTCCAATTTGCGCCGATAAGTTTCGAGTCGAAACCCTTGGATTTGTCTGAATTGACGATGCTACAGCCGCGATTGTCTCTTGAAAACAAACATAGGGATCTCGATGGTACGGTCCTCGTGCGATGCTTCTAGATTCGGGAAACATGTTTACCAGCCTCATAATGGTCCATCTACTCGGGGAATGCCGCCAAACTTAAGCCTAAATTCTGTTTGGACGGAAATGGAGGACTGCAAGTGAAAAGCATGGTACCGCTGCACTATCCTTATGTCGGTTTCCTCAGCATTTATTTTAATAAATTATTGTAACCTGCCAAACAAAAAAAAGAGCCGATTACCGATTACACAGAAAAAAAGTTATTACGTTTTGTGGTTGTTGCACGATTCGTGCGCCACCCTATATAATAATAACTATTTTTCATTTTATTTTGATGAATTTGCCCTGAACGTTTTTCTCCTTATTTACAGAAGGTAACATGGTGGCATCTTAAATATATTCCTATTTTCTGTTACAAGCCTTTACAAAAAAGAAGGTTGGGTACAGTTTCTTCTTTTTTAGTTTTCCAACCACGTCAATACTCAATGAAAGTTGTACGGCTTATTGCTGAGCACTGGGCTTCCAATAAATCTAAGGGCCTCCCCAAAAATAAAAAGTTACATTTTAATGAATTTATGATAAACAATAGTTGCATTCATCATCACATCACGTCGCCACTTGAATAGGTCACCCTGTACACTCTATTTGCAATTGCTCATAACACGAAAGCGGAATGATAAAATAATGATATTATGCCCGGTATCTTTGTCCAACTCTTCTTCTTTCTCTGTGACAAAATTGCACTTCTTTTTCCACTTTGTTTATGATAACATTCGTTGGAATTAAAACAACATTTTTGCGCCACTTGAATAGAACATGCATTTAGTTTGATCGTTATCTTTGACACGCAGACTCATATTATTCGTTGATCAATTTGTATACCCTATTCTAAGGGTATATTAATTTTGGCGCATAGTTTGTAACATACATTAATATTGCCCGTAAACCCCTAAAAGTTACTATATTTATGATCAGCATCGATAGCCATGTCCGTCCGTCTGTCGGCAAAAATTAGGCCTTTAAACTGGGCCTAGAGAGCTGAAATTTTAACCATATACTCTCTAGGGTCTCGAAATAATCAAGTTTACGAATTTTTGAAATCCGCCCACAGATACGCCCACAAACTCAAAAAAACAAATTTTTCGAAAAAATCGAATTTTGGGAAAGCTGAAATTTTTTATATATGATCTATGACTCCTAAAACTGCTCGTGAGATAAAATTTTTAAAATCCGCCCACTGACACGCCCACAATTTTATTGAAAAACCAAAATTTGAGCTAGGGAGCTGAAATTTATAATATATACTCTCTAGGGGCCCTTTAAGCTCATGTGTAAATATTTTTAAAATCCGCCTACTGACACGCCCACAATTTAAAATCACTTTTTTCGAAAATCCAAAGTTTGAGATAGGGAGCTGAAATTTATAATACATATATACTCTCTAGGGGGCCCTTTATGCTCATGTGTAAATATTTTCAAATTCCGCCTACTGACACGCCCACAATTAAAAAAACAATTTTTTTGAAAATTCAAAGTTTGAGCTATGGAGCTGAAATTTATAATATTATTTATGCTCATGTGTTAATTTGTTTTTCAATTCGCTTACTGACACGCCCACAATTAAATAAAATAATTTTATTGAAAAACCAAAGTTTGAGCTAGGGAGCGTGTTTTTTTTACAAAAGCTTCGTTTTTTTTGATAAAATCCTTTAAATGTTATATAACAAAATATGTAGAGCGTTCTTAACAATTCAACCATACTTATACTTTGTCACGCCCACTTAGCGATAGGAATAAGAATAGGGTATCCAACAGTTCGCCCAAGCGGACTGTAGCCCGTCCCTATGTTTTTTGTTAATTTCGACTATTTAATTTAAAAAAAAACAACAAAATGGGTCGAGGCAAAGCATTAACCGAGGCGGAAAAAGGACAAATCAAAGTTTACAAGGACGCTGCCTTATCTATTGCCAACATAGCTAAACAAATGAGTATGAATATGGAAAAAATATGAAAGGCCGGACATACAGCGTTCTTACTAATGCGGAAAGGCGACTTATTTTAAGAAAAGCGTCAAATTCTTACGACTATTTGGCAAAAATCAGGAATAAATACGGTTTCAAGGCAAGTCTTGCAACTGTGCTAAACATCTAAAAAGACTGAAAATCATACTTTCTATACTTTCATACCCTTTTTGGACCTCTACCGTGGGTTTATCAACATGATAATGCGCCAATACATACAGCTCAGGTAGTTAAAACCTATAAACAGAGCCAAAATGTGGAGGTATTAAGCTGGCCGCTCTATTTTCCGGATTTAAATATCATTTTTTTTTTTTTTTTATTTTTTTTTTTTCATTATTCTTGTTTACAGCTATGAATTTAACAATTTTAGCAACTATATATTTAATTAAACCTATAAAATAGCAGTAATAGAATAGTAAGTAACATTTTTATTTATAGAAACAGAGATAATGTTACTTTAACCAGTAGTTATTCTTTTGTGGGGTGAGCACTGAGCAATTTAAAATAAAAAGAGCGGGCAAAAAAATAAAAAGAATTGAAAATTTATACATAAAAGAGTTGTATCAAAGTTATAAGGGTACAGTAAGTTGGCAAAAGTTTGAATAGTTTATAATGTCAAGAGAACAGAGAAAGAAAAAAAAAGAAAATAAAGAAACATTTATACATTTAAAGCAAGTAACTCTATGACTTCATAAATATAAATAAATAATCAAGCAAAACTAAACAATATAGCGCAGCAAAACTTCAACTTCATTGTGATCGAAACCAAGGAACCAAGATTTTACTTTACTTAAGAAGGAGAAAAGAGTTCTTATAATTCGTATATCTGCAGGGAGTCTGTTAAGCAACTTCCTGGATATAATTAAGTACGAGCTCCTAAAATTTGTTGTGCGAAAGGCCGGGATGGCAACCTGAGTTTTGTTGCTGGTAATTGAAAATATTTGGGGATGGTTGACACGTCACGTATACGGATCAGGACAACAGTATACCCGAACTAACCCAAGCCATCGAATTGGCTTGGAGCTCGATTTCACTGAATTATTTGGCTAATTTGTATAGATCCCTTCCAAACCGAATGTGTGAAGTTTTGGAACAGAAATGTGCTCAACACACTATTAAACATTTTTTTTTGAATGTAAAATACTCTAATTATCTTAAATTTAAGATATTTTTGGGATAAAAAGAATCAGAAATATCTAAAATGTTTTTTTTATTAAAGTGTCCTATGCAAGTGGCGCAAATTTCCGACCCCGCATTTTGCCGGTTTTCGGTTGATAATGTTTTGTTAAAACTTAAAGCTTTAGCATTGAATCTTTCTTTTGATCAAATTACAGCAATTAAATTAACATAATTTAGAAAAATATAAGTCTTTAGCATGCTTGGTTTGGGAGCAATGAAGGATAAAAAACAAACGTAAGGGGTGTCCTATTCAAGTGGCGAGGTGTGTATGCACTTCAGGCAAAAATTGTCCTTCCTAATCCTTTGTCAAACATTGTTCATGACAGTAAGATTTCGACTGCGCGTATTTTTTAAGGACAATTCGTTTGCGCTTGGCTTCGTAGATTTTTTTTTGAAAATATGATTACATAAGTGGCTCAACGTTTTTAATTTATTCGTAGAACCGTTGGTTATACCAAAACTAATTTGATTGCCAAAGATTTTTAGGAAACCAAAAAAAAAAAGGAATCTGCGGAAATGAATCACCAACGCCCGCCGGTTTAAAGCCATTTTTGAAGTTCTTTTTTTTTTGAAATAAAGATATATTTTGCGTTTTTACTTTCACAATCTTTAGACTTTTAATAGAAAAAAAAGTTATTACGTTTTGTTTTTGTAGCACGATTCGTGTGCCACTCAGTACTTGCGACTTTGCTGTTTTGTTCCCACAGATGAATTAGTTGTTCAGGAGGAATGATCAAAATGATATTCCTTTTGTCCGATTCTTCCAGACAAGAAAACAGCAAACAGACAGACAGAACTGACTGCTGGTATAAGTCCGGAAAGTGTCGCATCAATTGACAGTTTTTTCGTGGTCGATAACCCACATGTAGTATTTGTTGTCCATATATGTATGTACATATATATTTATACCCATGTTGTAATTGTTGTATTTGTGAGTTAGTATACACTTTGCTTAGGTGTTCTATAAAAGAAGTGTAAAAAAAGAGAATGTTGAAAAATCGACCAAATTAATAGTATGGAAATAAACCCCATGAAAAGTGCCATGAAAAATTCCAATGCACTTAAGTCCAAAACTAAATTTTGCATTCTTAAAAGTGCAATAAAGTCCAAAAAGATTTTAAGGCTCGACAAAAAACAAATGTAGTCTGTCCAAAAATAAATAAGAAAATTCGTTTACATGGAAAGCCTTGAGAACAGCTTTTGGACGGACTGTATTATATCGTAACCCGAATTGTAAGAAGACAGTCACTTATGTCAAGAGCTACTAGGCCTATGAAACTGAAACTTCGCAATAATTGATTTTGGACATGACTCCTCCGATAAAGTTGCCGAAGCTGTTTGTTTTAAGGAAAAAAGATGCAATTTGTTCGGTCTACCAAGAAAATCACTAATGAGCTAGGGCGGCGTACACCGGGCGGGAAGTTAATTAGTAATTTGTATCAGAGGTATGACGGTTGAATTAAGAACACAACAAAAAAATAATGTGAACGAAGGTACTCTTTCCTTTCAGGTTCTCACCTGCCCAGTAAAATTGCGCTGCATCGCTGAAGAATGCGATGACATTTTTCATTTTCTTCCATCATGTCCAGAGCCCAACTCGAGAACGTATATCGCTTCATATGATCACATATGGCGTCAGCCGGATCTTGTAAGGGTGTAGGCCAAGATCCTTGCGCGAAATTCGCCATAATGTGGTCTGGGAGAGGCGCAATATTGCCCACAAAACGTGGTCTCACTGGCACGCCAACATCAAGCAGCGAATATTCTGACTCAAATTCATTAACCAGACTATGAACTGCTTGTCTACTGGGACGAGAATTACGAGCAAAAATTGGCGTTAAAGCTTTTAAAGTTACGACCACCAACTCGGAATTTCAGTAGTAAATTTTAATTGTTTGTAAATATTGTTCCTTCGTGTAATTCACCACGATGAAAAAGTTGAGTTTACTGAATATTTTGCCATTGATAGTTTCGTAATCGGTTTAAGGGTGCGTTCATACTGCAAGTTTGAAGTCGCCAATGAAAGACTTATTACAAATACCTAGTGTTTTATCCATTTTATCAACACTTAAAATTTAGTCTTATTTTCCTTAAAAAAAAAAAAAAAATTAAATTAAATTTACAAATAAAAGTTTTTATTTGTTTGACCTTTCTATTAAATATCCTTGGAAATTTAAAAATTCAGTTCTGATTAAATTTGATATAATGAGGAGTTTGTTGTACTTCTTCGCTGTCGCTTCTAGTATAGTTCCAGAATATACCTAGGTACTATCTGTTGATCTGTTGTTTTAAGAGAGTACTCTTTGGAAATTGTTTATTGTTTTAAAATTAACAGATTTATTGTGAGTTATTTATTTAGAACTCATTCTAGCGTTAATATCAAGAGGGACCTCTTCGGAATTATCACTTCTTCCAGGCTTATCATCACGTTGGTCGTTTTTATCATTTCGTTCACGCGCTTTGGGATCTATAATTTTGTAACTTTCTTCAAACAAAGTATTTTTGGAGCGCTTAAGAATCCGTAGCTTGTCAATGGATGACTTTACTTCGAAATCGATACCATCGTTTACATACATGGCTTGTACGATACTAGTGCTAAGGTCCATTAAGTCCAGTTTCTCGACTAATATGTGTCGCACGTCTTCCACTGGATTCGTTTGCGCGGGACGGTTACCGACAAGAAGTAGTTTTGTGCCTACGTTTGTAGTATCGATGAGTTCCTCGATTGTCTCAGTCAATGTTTTTATCTTTTCTTTCAGAGGCGGTATGCTCTCTTCGAGTGCATTAATTTTGTTTGCGTTTGAATTAATCTTCGACCAAATTTCTCTCACCGCTATTTCGTTGTAATCACAGTTTAATGGATTCACTTGGGTGTTAACTTGCTTGGTGGTGTTTTGTAGATTTGATTTGGATGACCCAGAATTATGCCCCGTGGTGTCGTCAGTAGGTTCAGAATCAATGGGCGCTTCCGTGGGGTTGGTATCTGAAATTGAATAAAAGTGGTTTAAAATATGAAATGGGAAATTATTTTCAACAGTACGTGAGTGTTAATCCTTCAAACACATTAAAATTAATTTTAATTTTTAAATTAAAGCCTGGAGTTTTGCTGTAGGTAAATTTGAATATCCCTAGTCTTCATTTCATTGCTTAAACAAATTACGTATTTAAATACCTTAACAAACTGCCCATAAAATATTTCAACGAAAGAAAGTACCTAATAATACATAAATAGTTTGGCCTAATCCAGTGTTGTGTCTTGTCTTGTTGTGTCAGTCTTGCTTCTCTACTCATTTATATTTGCGAAACTATAATTTTTGGATTGAATGGAAATTACCTACCGTTATATGTCGATTCCGAACGCAAGAGGTGAAAAACGTTAAGGTGGTAAAAGTGCAATTTAAATATGCAACGCATAGGACAGTAGTCCTTTGTACTGAGTCTGCTTAACAAATTATTATTGTTTTTGCCGAGTGTAGGTTGAAAATCTTGTATTAGTAGACACAATGAGGACCGGCCGCGAGTGCTCAGAATAGTGTGACATAAGGGAAGGCCGTACCGCTTGAGCGAACCCTTTTCCCGGAATATTCCTATCCCTTGTAAATTTTTTGGGTTTTTATATATTAACTAACATTTGAAAATTTGGTCAGTGAGCGTGAGCCTTATTCAAGCGACTTTTTTAGAAGTTCATTGTCTAATCAAAGATCTTTGTAAAGGCGACTTGTTATAAGGGACTTTGTTTTCATATATTTTTCGAAGAACCCGACCTTCATTTCCATCGACTTTTCCGATAAAAAGATGTTTTCTTAAATAGTAGGCGTTTCATAGGGTGGGTTTGAAACATCCCAACTTTCAAACACTTGAGAATTTAAGTCTTTAAACTTATAAAAAGCCCTCATTAGACTCTCATAAAACTTTTGAACACTATCACAACGTAATCTATATATATAAAAGAAAGTGTCCGAAGCGATGTAACCGCATACCTCGAGATTGGCCGAACCGATTTTGATGATTTATACTTTGTTGGAAAGATATGTTCTCAGCACGGGTTTTAGAAGAAAAAAAAATCTAAATTTCAAAATGGCTTATTTTGACCAAACAGCGTGTTACGACAGGTTTTTTTTCGATTTTTTTTAAATTTTTATTTTTTTTTTCATTTTGTATTTATTTATTTTGGCAAAAACCAAATAAAGAATCACATTTGAATGTAACATATCGTATCACAATTGAACTGTCAGATAGAAACGCAACATAACGCCATCTATTATCGATCAATGGAGAAGCCAATTTTGTTTCATGTTTGGTGGCGCTGTCGGATTCGGATTTCTTCATTGCGATTTTGTGAGTTTTTGTGAATTAAAATTGATATGAGAATATATCTATATCTATTTATATATATATGTATATAAAAATCAATCCATATTTGCGTTTGTTGCCGGTGTTTGGCCAAACGCGTTAACCGATTCCAATGAAATTTTTTTTTAAAGAAAGGTGACGTCTATACGAAGGATGTTATGTATGTGCGATGTCTGTATCTGCATCGGTGTGTAAATTATGTGTTTCTTAAAAAAGAAAAAAAAATTGACAATGTATTTATACACTGTGTGTTTCATATGTAGGTATCATGTGCTTTGAAAAAAAAACAAATTTAAGTGAAATAATAAAAATTTTTTTTGTGTAATATTTTCTATATATAAAAATCAATCCATATTTGTGTTTGTTGCCGGTGTTTGGCCAAACGCGTTAACCGATTCCAATGAAATTTTTTTCCATGAAAGGCGACGTCTGCACGAAGGTTGTTATGTTTGGCTATATCTGCATCGGTGTGTGAGATATGGGCATTTGAGTGAGTACACATGCATATGTGCGTATGCGTGTTAATTACGACGCAGATACAGAGACCGTACAGACGTCACTTATTTTGTTATCCGAACAAGCATATGAAAGAGGGAGACCACACGAACGTTTCAAGCTTATTGTGGAATTTGTGCGCACTTTCTTGAGATATCGTGTGTTCAATATTTTATTCAAATAACTCTTATTGAAATTTTTTGCATTTTTTTGTGAATAGGACATCGGAAAGTTGCTTTTCCAACATTGATAACAATCGGTGTGGAAGTGAATGAAAAGTGATTCAATCGAAGTTTTTTATTTTCGCTTTGTTGTTTGATTCGCAGAAGTAAGGTGACATAGGCGCCTGCCAGACAACAAGCACCTACCCTAAACGGAACAACGAAGTTGTGTGAGCGGCCTAAGCCATGCGGAGAAAAACGTGCAGTCCCTTTCACCGGTTGAGCTGAAATCAGGCAATCTTCGGTATTGGCCTGAGAGTGTTTCTGTGAACTTTGGTAAAAATCGGTCTTCTTTTTTTAGGCGCAGCAACATACGCCGGATACCCGCTATAGACAATTATAAGGAAGTCTACTCGAACATATTGGCCAATAGAATTCTCGGGCACGGGCAAAGCCGGGCAGGTGCAGCTAGTTTCTAATAGATTTGACTTCAATCAGACCTTTACTCCGCAGATAAGAACATATCTTCAACTCTTAGAGAGTTGTCATCTAATTCGAATCCAATTTTATTTGTACAAGTGTTTAAGTATCTTAAACGCGGTTATCTTTTTCTTCCTTTAATGGCGGTGAGGATATGATCAGGATTAAACCTTACCACTTAACCGCATCCTTACTGGTCCGCCTGTGGGGTTCGCCGGTTCGACCAAAGAAATAAAAGCGGCAGGCCTCCCTATTTTGAATCACTATGTCGCCGAGGTCAATCAAATGCTGGTGTTGCTGCATTTGTGTGATCCGGGGGTTTTCAGGTCTCTCTCTCTTTCGCGTTTGTATTGGAACGTTGATTGAACAAATTTACTCGTCCGAAGATGAAACGTGTCGCGAAAATGTATTTTAACAAAAAACAAGTTGTGATAATAAAAAAATAAAATAACAAATAAAGATATATAAACAAAATTTGAATAAAATCTTTTACTCAAAAATCAAAACACACCCGGAGACAAACAAAAATAACAAAAAATGGACTACGAAGACTGCCTTAACCGCCCTTGTGCCTAACAGACTTTCACCACAGCATTTAGCATATATGTAGCTTGTTAAGGATTGTTAATAAATGAATTTGTGAATTGAGTTTAAGCATCTATTTCTTTAAACAGTAAACCCAACAATACCCATCAATATAATATATAAAAATCCAGTGTCACAGTTTTAGTGTTTATACTCCTCCGAAACGGCTTGACCGATTTTGATGAAATTTTATATGTATATTCCGTAGGTATGAGAATAGGTTCATAACTAATTTTTATACCACTAAGTGATAATGGTGGTCTACCAAAAAGTTTGTATGGGGAAATGCACTTTGGGGGAAAAAACTGGGTAGAAATCGAGTAGTGACACTTCAAATAAAAAAAAAATATTTAAAATTTTAAAAGCAATTGTTGTTGTCAATTATTTTAATTATTTGCCAAGCAAATTGTTGTTGTCAACAATTTTGATTTTTTTTTTTAAATATACCTAATAATATTGTTTATGTTTATTATGTTACACAAAGTAACTTTTTGAAACGGAGTCGATACTTTGATTTGTTGGATGGTGTTTGAATCCTTCATTTTTGTTTGTCAAGTATTTTCAGGATCCTTGCATTAGTACCTATGTGTGAGTAAGTTGAAATGTAGGGGTGATTGAGATGACGTGGACAATGATGGCAGGCAACAGCAGTTGTTGAGCGTTTTCAGTTTTCATGCGCATAACTCGATACAGAATGGTTAGTTTTTAACGATTTTGAGCTTGACGGTTGCGTTTGGGCCCTAGGAAGGACGAATGATACTTTTTATCTCGAACACAAAACTTTGACAGGATGAAATAGGGGGTGTCGGAACTTCGGGAAAGAATATCGCAAGAACAACGTGCAGTCGTCCGAACTGGAGACCGAGATAGACAACAACATAATCGTCATCAGCATAGCGTTCAAATAAATGAAAACCAACGAAGAAGAAGAAACGTCGTGAATGTAGAATTGCGGCGAGTAGCATTCCAATACCAATGCATGGTTGAATACAAACTCCTGTAGGACAACATGCGAGACGTTTCAGTGCACCAACAATCGATGAAGTTGTCATTGTAATGGTTGAAGAAAATTTGGAAGCACGAGATATAGTTTTACAGCGCCAAAATAATCAGTTGCAGCGTGTGTATGAAATACACAAAATATCGTGTTCACTAATGGGAGCTAATATTGTAAAATTCGAGATACATATTTATAATTAAGTTGCATTCTTATAGGTGGCGCTGTATTCTCAGTTTTGTATATGTTGGTCGATTTCGTTGTTGACATTAAATTAGAATTGCTGCATGTCGTTAAACCGTGCGCATAACAAATTGATTGAAAGAAAATAAAAATCGAAGTTTCTTTCTTTTCTGTTGTTGTTTGATTCAAAAAAGTCAAGTGACATAGGCGCCTGCCAGGCAACTAGCACCTACCCCTAGCGGAGCAACGAAGTAGCGTAATCGGGCTAAGCAAAGCGCAGAAAAATGTGCAGTCCCTTTAACCACGGAACCGATTGAGCTCAAATCAGGCAAGCTTTGGTATTGACTTGAATATGTTTCTGTGAAGTTTGGTCAAAATCGGTCCACCAACTTTGACTTGCAATTTTGTTTCTCATCAAAAAAAGACAAGCATTTCTTTTTGTTAGGCGCAGAGAACACCGAGTATTTAGACTCTTGAGCACGGGCAACTCCGGGCGGGTACAGCTAGTAACATTATAAGAATTAAGCGCGTGGTGAAGATTTGCTAAAACGTTTTGTGGCAGGCATTCTTGTAAGACAGCTTAAATTTAACGCAACCATGACTGAATGTATGTTCACTTACTTGTCGAATTGTTTCCAAATGAACTGGAATCAAAAGAAGGTACTGGTGTGTTGCTTGATGTATTTTCGATTACACCGGGCGTTAGATCTGTAATTGAAAGAGAGGCATAAAATTAGATTTCTTTCATAGACTGTATAAATCTATCAAATTTTTCAATTCAATTCAATTATTTCATTATGTACTTCAAAATAGTAAGATTTAGTGTAAACCGTATGTGATTCTAATTTAATCTAAACAACACAGGCATTCAGTTTTCCAAGGGCAATGGCAGATGAGAGATTGGCTTTGCATTTCGTAAATGACTTTTGTGCAGTGAATGACAAATTCACAGTAGAGGCATAAATACCGGGTGTTAAAATTTGATGTACCTATCATTTTAAATTAGCCACCATTTTTGTTTACAGCTATTAGATTACACCGAAGTTTTTTCAGGTATGTAGTAAATACATTTCCGCTAGCTAAAATGGACACTATTGAGCAAATTGTTTTTATTATTAAAACTTATTTTAAATATGGTAATATTTTTTCAGAATTTGAAAGAAAATTTCGTTCAAAATACGGTAGAGAAAATGCACCGTTAAACCGTGATATTAAACTTATTGTTCATAAATTTGAGGAAACTGGTTCGGTTCAAGATCAGAGCAGTACCTAAAGCCTATCATCGTAGTGGTCGTTCGAGTGGCAATATTGCGGCTGTTAGCAGAAGTGTTTTTGAAGAGCCAAGGACGTCACTTCGTCGTCGTTCACAACAATTAAACCTCAAATCAACAACTTTATTTAACATTTTGCACATAGATCTGCATGGAAAGGCACAAAATACAGTTAACACAAGAATTAAAGCCAACTGACCACGCATTGCGTCGGCAATTCGTTAATTGGGCCATAGAGAAGCAACAACAAAATTACAATTTTTTCAAGCAAATTATCTTCACCGATGAGGCTTATTTTGAAATTGGATGTTATGTCAAAAAAAACTGTCGCATTTGGGCTGAAGAAAATCCCAGAGGATTGTTTGCAAGGCCAATGAAACCAAAAAAATTTACTGTATCTTGTGGATTTTGGTTTGGTGGTGTAATTGGTCCATTTTTTTTCGAAGATGAAAATGGCAATGCAGATACTGTGGATGGAGCTCGATATCAAGCGATGATTAGAAACGTTTTGTGAAGTCAATTGGAAGATTTGGTTGTGTGGAATATATGGTTTCAATAGGATGGTGCAACATGCCACACAGCAACGAACTCAATCGATTTTTTGAAAGAAAAGTTTAACAGTCGCATACTTTCCCGAAGAACAGACATGAATTGGCCACAAAGATCAGGCGATTTAACACCACTGGATTTGTTCTTATGGGGTTTCTTGAAGAGTAAAGTTTATGCCGATAATCCTCAACAAAAAAAAAAAAAAAAAACGGCAGACGGCTTTTTCTGCCATGCTAGTGTTCTCAAACACAAACTATTATACATATATTTCATGAAATAAAGAATCTAAAATAAAATAAAAAAAAAAAATAAAAAAAAAATCCTCAAATTGTTGCACACCTCAAAGATAACATCATCGAACCATCATTATGCAAAAAAGTGAATTAAAATTTTGGTTAAAGCTTGACATTCTGCCGAGCTAGCAGAGGAGGACGACATTCTTCTTCATTATTAACCGGAACCAATGTACATTAATTTCCAATAAAAATAAATACAGATTTATCATAGTTTATGTCTTTCATTCAAAATTTAAAACGATTTTGAACACCCTTTATATAACATACGAGTACATATACTGAGATCCATTTTCATAATACTTCCAAGTTCTAGCCAGCTAAAATTTGATACCTACCCTTTAGAGGTACATATTTAACTAACACTAATTCGGGACCTCGCTAAAGTCCTTTCCAATTATTCCTACATTAATATTGGCTGCCTTGGCGCGTGAGCAAGTGAGCCAGGCGCTCGCATCACTAAAACCGAAAGGCTTACCATTCTCGGTATGTGTATTAATAACAACCTTCGTTGGAATGACCTCATATTCGAAGTCGCCAAGAACACTGCGAAATGTCTAGGCTTCCTTAAGCGGTGCAAGACATATGTCTCTTGTTTATCGCTGTTTTATCAATATTTCCATCATAAGTCATCAAAAGAAATAGCCAGCTGCATTTCACCCTTAGAAGAATTCAACTGCAATACCCGCCATGTCAGGAATGCGCATCAGTTCACCCTTAAGCCTGTATACGGTCGTACAGTGAAAAACAACGATAATTTCTTAAGCCGAATAACACGAATGTGGAATGCCCTTCCCCGCTCCATTTTTCCTACACATTATAATCTACAAACATTTAAAACCAACGCGCATCAGCATCTCTCTATCTTCTTAGCCTGATTTCCTTAACGCCCTCGCTGTGTAGCCATTACATTTTATAAGTATACTATTAAAAATCCCTTTAGTTGCGTGCACATTATAAAAGAAAAAAGATTTTTTTCCAACAAAACCCGATAACTGCGCGATAAAAATTCTATCGCTTATACCAATAATAAAATTATTATCAAGTAGGGGTATTTGTAGTCCCATTGATTCATACGAAAATTTTGCACAGTTGTTTTCATGCGCGCTAACAGTTATAGGTAACCTTAGGCAATACAAAAATGGTAATTAAAAATGATTTGAGAAATTCGTGTTTAGCATTGTTTGTATCGATTTAGCTCCAACCGTTAAGCATTTGAAGTCCTTACATTTGATTGATTACAAAACTTCGACCATAGTCACTGTAATTTCATAAGTACGTCCTTGTTCAATTATAATTATGTTAAAAACCTTACCCTATCCCAGGTACATAACATGCATATATCAAATACGCATCTACTAATTATTATTTTATAAGACGTCACATTATGACACATGACACACTCGTTTGAATAACTCCATATTGTATTAGTATTTACTGAAAGTAAAATCACCTTTATACTCGCACATAATTGCAATAGACATGGGGTCATATTGGGCTAGACTGCTATCAGTTTTGGTTGAATACAAGTCGTCGGGTTTAAACAAACCAAATCATAATTGATCGACATATAAGAATTATTAACATTTTGTGAATTCCAAGCTGGATTCCGAAGCGGTTATTCAACGATAGATAACATCTTTGTGCTTCAAACCATCGCCGGGAAATTTATATCTCAGAAAAAAAAATTTTACACCTTTTTTGTTGACTTCAAGGCAGCATTTGATACGGTGGACCGACGAATGCTCTTCTACAAGCTCTACAATGCCGGAATGTCTTTCAAGTTTGGAAGTGTTCTAAAAAACATTTATGAGGGTACGCAGACAGCTGTATGGAATGGGGTTGAAATCTCGGAATTTTTCGAAACTACTAAAGGCGTAAAACAGGGGTGCACTCTAAGCCCATTGCTTTTTGCATTGTTCATTGACGATATTATTGAGTTTTTGCCAGGTGGAATAGAGTTCGCAAGGGCGAAAATCAAAGCGCTGCTCTTTGCCGATGATGTGGTACTATTTGCTTATTCACAGGAATCCCTGCAACTAATGATCAATAATGCAAGAATACTGCAGGATGTGGGGTTTGTCGGTGAATCTAAACAAGTCGAAGATAATGATCTTTAAACAAGGTGGGGGTACAATGTTCAGAAACGAGAGATGGTACTACAACCGAGAGCCCATCGAAATAGTTTAATCGTATAAATATCTCGGAGTGACAATAACCAGTTCTCTAGCGACTGCGGCCACGATATCCAGTTAATTAAAAGCGGAAGCAACTTAAAATATTCCTTGTACGAGCTGATATCCAAAATCGATGAAAAACATAGGGAAGACTGTATAAACACATCATCAGTTCATAGAGCAACATATTTTTTTTTTTTTTTTTTTTTTTTTTTAGATTTAGATTTAGATTTATTTCCATTTCATATTTACAATTATTGTCTTAGCAAAATAATTTTTAATTATAATAATTAATAGCGTAGAGTTAACAATAAGTATTTAATTATATTTGTACATAATGTATTATAAAAATCATTACTCATTATATTAAAATTATGAAAACTATAGAAAACAAAAGAGTATTTGACCATGAATTATAGAATGAAATGGTATCATGCACTTTGTGGTACGGATACCAGTGTAAAGTGCGTTTTCATTAGATATACTTTTAATTTAGATGAAGAACCGCGTCGAAGCTATTGCTGTAATAGAGTGAGAGAACACTACAAAAGAAGAAAAGAAAAAAGACATATATTCGCAACAGATGAAGATTTTAGGATTGGGCAAGGAATATGTGAGAGAGAATATGCATTTATAATGAGATATGAATTTAAAATTATGGATGGCAATTAATTTAAATAAAGCAAGTAAAATTATCTTTATGGTTTAGGTTGTCGTGGTATAAGAGGTCAAGCTACTACACCCATTAGGTCTTCCACATCTGATTTAGAAAAGAGCCAAATTCTAAGATTTTTTAAGAACCTGTGGCATTGGCCATTGCTGTTGCATATAACTGCTGGAAGTTTATTATATATAAATGGAGCTATGACAGTACAGAAGCGTCTAAGATGCTCTGTTCTAGTTCTTTGGATAGTCACAGTAGAATCTGATGATCTCAACGAGCGATTTATGGCATTTCTTCTTACTGAATTGTGACCACCCCGCAGATAGAACAGTCTCAATACCTTATAAACATAAAGATGCCGAAGTGGTAATATATTGAGCGATTTAAAAAACGGAAATGATGGTTCCCATCTAGGTTTGTGAAGCATTACTCTAATGATCTTCTTCTGGACTGTGATTAAAGGCTGTAGATTGCTGACAAATGCACTACCCCAACAGGAAATACCATATTCTAAGCGAGAGTTAGCTAATGAATAGTAAATAGATGTTAGTAGGTTTGCTGGTACTATTTTTCGCAAGAGAAAGATTTTGTTCAAAACAATATACATATTTTTTTTAACACTCATAATGTGTGTCTTCCAGTTCAATTTTGAGTCTAGTATTATGCCAAGGTATTTAAATTCTGTTACACATTCAAGTGGCATGCAAGAAACGGTACAACTAGAACGATCACAGCTTGCGTCATGAAGACCAACATTTTCAATAAAAATCTCATTTGACAAGGAAAAGTACATAATATTGGATTTGCTACTCGGCACCATCTGATGATACTTAAACCAGTTTGCCAAAATAGATAGATCACTATTCATTAAGGCTTTTATTCTATCGACAGAAGGAGCAGCATACGAAAGGACTAAGTCATCAGCAAAAGCAACCATATTTCCTTTCAAAGGCAACTGAAAAATTGAATTTATATAAACAATAAAAAGTAAAGGCCCGAGCACTGATCCTTGGGGGACGCCTACACATGCACTAGTGATCGAATCACTCATAGTTGTACCGTTTCGTACATGCTGGGACCTGTTTTGAAGATAAGATGAAAACCAATTTAAAATGTTACTTCTGAATCCATATCTGTAAAGTTTATTTAAAAGAAGTTATGGTCGACTAAGTCAAATGATAAATAAATAAATAATAAAAAAAAAGTAATGAAGAAAGCAATAAATCTAATCTAATCTAATCTAATCTATTAACATTTGTGTAGGTGTCAAGGTACCTCGGTACATACTTTCTTAACAAAATTTTAGATAGACAGATAGATATATAAATAATAGTTTATTTCTTAATGGTGCATTAAAATTTAACAAAGTAAATATAACAAGTTTCTAGATTAAGCATGTAAAGGGTCTTTCATTAGCGACTTGCCAACTTCAAACCTTCAGCGTGAACGCACCCTTAAACCGATTACCAAACTGTCAATGTCAAAATATTCAGTAAAATCAACATTTTCATCACCGAAGGACAACGTTTAAAAATAATTAAAATTTACTATCGAAATTCCGAGTCGCTAGTCGCAACTTTAAGAGCATTAACACCAATTATCGGCCGTAATTCTCGTCCCCTTAGACAAGCAATTCATAGTCTAGTGAACAAATTTGATCCAGGATATTAGCTGCTTGATGTTGCCGTACCAGTAAGACTACGCTTTGCCCGAAGCGTGAGGAATATTGCTGCCGTAGAGGCGTCCGTCGCAAACCAGCCAAATCAGTCAATTTCACGGCGTTCTTAAGAATTGGGCCTCTCCCAGACCACATTATGGCGAATTTTGCGTAAGGATCTTGGCCTACACCATTACAAGATCAAGCTGACTCAAGAACTTAAGTCAGTTGATCATATAAAGCGACGTACGTTCTCGAATTGGGCTCTGGACATGATGGAAGAAAATGAAGAATCTCATCGCAAAATCATCTTCAGCGATGAAGCGCATTTTCATCCATCCACAAAAAGTCACTCTTTTCATGCAGGTGGCGTCATTTGGCCGTTTTTTTTCGTCGATGAAAATCACCCTCACGTAACGCTACAGAGAGACGTTGGAACGTCATTTCTTTGAGCAATTGCATGATTTGGACATCAGTGATATGTGGTTCTAACAAGACGGTGCCACAAGCCACACAGCGGGTTCAACAATCGAGTTATTGAAGTCTCAGTTCGGTGAACGTGTTATCTCGAGAAACGGACCCGTCTATTGTCCGCCGAGATCGTCTGACTTAACGCCTCTAAACTTTTTTTACGGGGCTACATTAAATTATTGGTCTATACCACTAACCCGACGACATTAGAGGAGCTCAGAGCCAATATTGAACGAGAAATAGCGGTCGTACCGGTCGAAATGTGCGGCCAATCGAAAATTGGGTTCAAAGTATTGACCGCTTCATACGTTCCCGCGGTGGACATATAAACGAAATCGAATTCCATTCCATAAATGTTCTGATAGTAATTCAAGCCAATACATTTTTTCGAGATACCTCAAGTAGTTTGCATTTTATTTCAAAAATAAGTTGTCATTTAAAAAATAAGAAAGATCTCTTACATGTACAACAAATCGTTTGAACGTTACATGGTTGAAAGCTGCTAGATACTCGTATATTATATAATAGTAGGTTTTTTAGAGAACGATTATTTATTTAAAATGTTACTGACTGAACACCATTCAGTTTTTAAAATTTTAATTAGCGGATTTCAACTGGTAACGGTAGTTATTATCCCGATAGAGAGGAATCTCCTTTTTGAGTTCTGCGCTCATTTGATTTCTTAAATGCTAATTATAGTTATATATGTGAAGAGCTTAATAATTATGAGTGGAGCCCTATCTATCATTCGAAATTAATGACATTTGCTCCAAATTCTATGCGGTTATTAATTATGCTATTTTTAAATAGTAGTTCGCGTTTAAAATAAGGCTGAGTCATGTCCTTGAAGAATTGAGAATTTTTTTGATTATATTAATGATTCTCCTAATCCTCTTTTCAATAGTATGATATTTTCTGAAAATGATGTTTTGAAGAATTTAGCTGCTTCGGAGTCCAGCCTTAATCCTGGTCCTGATGGTGTTAATTCTATTTTCCTTAGAAACTGTGCGTTTCCTTTACACGAAATCGTATGTCATATTTTTAATTTATCTTTAAAAACTGGCACATTTCCATCTGTTTGGAAAACTTCTTTTATAGTTCCCATTTAAGTCTGGAAAAAAAATTGAAAACTATAGAGGTATATGTAAGCAATCTTCTCTTCCAAAATTGTTTGATTCTCTTGTTACAAAAAGATTACATTTCTATTGTAAATCCCTCATATGCAGTAATCAGCATGACTTTGTAAAAAAGAGGTCAACTGTAACCAATCTTTTGTTATTTACTGTGATCTCTGAAATCAGTAAGGGTAACCAGGTTGATGCGATCTATACGGATTTCAGCAAAGCTTTTGATCGTGTTGACCATAAAATGTTACTTTTTAAACTTACAAAATTGGGATTTCCAATTTTTTTTTTTTAAAATGGCTTTCTTCCTTCCTTACTGATAGATTTCACAATGTAAAGTTTTGTAATAATTTTTCGAAAAATATATCAGTAACCTCTGGTGTTCCCCAAGGAAGTGACATTGGACCTCCACTCTTTATTCTGTTTGTGAATGATATTGTCAGATTTATTCCTGAATGTTCTTTGTTAATGTTTGCGGATGACTTTAAGATATATTTGCCGGCAAATGATTATCACTCTTTTCACCTTCGAAATTCATATCTTCAGAAACTTCATCTGTGGTGCTCTAAAAGCTACCTTTCATTAAATGTCTCTAAATGTTCAGTCATAACATTTTCCCGCTGTAAATCACCTGTCATGTATACGTATACTTTTGATGGCGTAGTCATTCCCAGTGTTTCTGTTATCAAAGATTTGGGAGTGTTTTTAGACACTAAGCTATCGTTTAATTACCATGTTGAGTCTATCACAAACAAGGCAAATAGAACATGGGAAATGTTAAGGCGCTATGCTTGTGAGTTGTCTGACGTTTAGGTTATTAAAACTTTGTATGTAGCTTTTGTTAGATCTGTATTAGAATATGCGTCTATTGTTTAGTATCCCTACTATAGAATTCATATTAATAGAATTGAATCAATTCAAAAAAAGATTCCTAAGGTTCGCTCTTAGAGGACTCCCTTGGTTTGACTTAAGCAGCTTAACAGCTTATATATCTAGGTTAAAACGGTGGCAGGAGTTGTCTTTGTTCATAGGACCCTAATAGGAGAGATTGATTCAACAGATATTCTAAGGCTTCTCATCATAAATTTTCCATCATTTAACCTGCGATGCACTCGATTTTTTAGAGTAGACCACTCTCATACAAACTACATTCGTTCGTCTTCGGCTAATGGTTTACTGATATCGTATAATGCTTATGTCAATTTAATCGATTTTAACTTATCAATTTCCGCCATTAAAGAAAATTACTTGATAGTGTTCAGTCATAATTTGTTTGCTCTATATTTTCTTTGTATTTTTCTATTTCATCTATTTAATTTGTAATGTATGACCTTATGTCTATCAAAGATTTTGTTCTTTGGTGACAAGAAATAAATAAATAAATAAATAAAAATAATCATCATATTCCTAGAGTTCTTATTACACTTGATTCTAACATTGTTTTTGCCGTTTACTTTATTCAATAAGGTTTAAGCCTTTTTACTACTTTTAAGATGGCAAAAAGTAGGAACAATTTGCTATTTGTTTCTTCAGGGTACCAATAAAGAATACAAAAGAAGTTGAAGGATCCCTGCAGGAATAAACGTCTTCCCAAAACTCGCAAAAAAGATTGTTGTTGAGCTGCGTGAAGTTAATTTTCATGAACTTACTAGAGATACTTTAGTTTTATTTTTATTGGGTGTACTCGAAACATTTACTATGAGCCCATATCTCATAGAATGATTGGTAATCATCAAATCAAAGACAAATTTTTCACAATTATTTACGCAAATATTACCGAAGCGGCCATAAATGTGATCTTACTCGTATCATCTACCAGATGCAGTTCTAGTAGGCTGATAAATAAAGCACGCTCACTACTTCCCAAAATATCAAATATTAAATTCTCCTAAAATGATTAAATGTTTGCATTTTTCTGTTTCCAAGAGATCCGAAAATTCGTTTATATACATACAGGGTGGCGCACGAATCGTACTACAAAAGTATGAGTATGAGTAATCGGCTTATTTTTTTTTATTTGGCAGGTTACTATTTAGATTTATTAAAATGAATGCTTGGGATACCGAAAAGGGGATTTGGATAGTGCAGCGGTAGCATGCTTTGCAGTCCTTCATTTCCGTCCAAAGGGAATTTAGGCGGGAGTTTGTCGGTACTTGTCCGAGATGATGGACCAATATGAGGCTGATAAACATGTTTTCCGAATCTGAAAGAATCGCACGAAGACCGTACCATCGAGATCCCTATTTTCGGGCTCAAGACACAATAGATAATACTCCATGAGACGGTACTGCACCCAGAACGAGTCATTGTGTCGTGTGCAGTTTCATCAAGGTGCATTGTGTGACCATACTCCTTTGAAAAAGACTTTGTAAAAGTAACTGTCAATGGGACCGTTATTTAAAAAAATTTAAGGAGTTTTCTTTACGAAGAACTGCGCCGAAGAATTATTCGTGTCAACAGGATTTGGTTGCAGTAAGATAGAGCAACTGCACACATAGCCAGACCGGTATGGCGGAGCTCCAACAAAAATTCCCAAACAAATTAATATCCAGAATCTTCACTTTCCACTGGCCCCCAAGGTCACCTGACCTGACTGAACCCGACTTTTTTATGGGGTTACGCCAAGCAAGAGGTGTACAAAACGAAACCAAGAAAGTTGACTGAATTGAAGCAGCCAATTAAAAAAATAATTGAGGCAATCCCGACTTCAACCCTTCAGGCCGCACTGAATAATTTTCTGATGAGGTGTCGCATACGCGTGGATGAGCATGGAGGTCATTTACGGTCTATCTTCTTCAAAAACAATTAGTTATATATAATAAAATTGAATTTTCTATACAATAAAAAATAAATAAATGAAATACATTGATTAAAAAAAAAGTTATTTGTATTTCTTCTTGTACCACAATTGGTGCGCCACCCTGTACATTAACACATTAAACATTATGAAGCCTATGATACACACAGAAAAACATACACGCCATTATAAGTTACAATGGAAACTTTAACAGCATCAGCACTTAAGAAGTCAAGACATAAAAGAAGAAAAAGAAATTTAGACCGGAACCACTATCTTAGTGTTTTCAGTACCTTCATAAAAGAACATTTCTGCGTCGAATGCGCCATTATTGTGGGAAATCGGCCGATATGTTTCTTCTCCAAATTTCTTTTTCTTTTGTTGACATGTTATCGAATATGACATCAAAGCTAATGCGTACTCCGATATATTCCGCTGTAAAATGTCAATGTCTGTCAACAACCCGGATATCACTGCGCTGCGACTAATAAACGGAGGTTGTTCCTCACCAACATGACTGAACAACTCATGCTGTCAGGTAGAGAAAAAAAGTCAAGAGTGTTAGCTAACTTCTCCACGTCGCATTGCATCTAATTAGCACTCGGTATGCCGATGTATCCACCAATGGCTTGTTTGTTTCCAAATTAAATTTAATTTAAAACTTTTAAACGTTGAAACATTTGCTCTGCAGTAATTTGTTTCTTTAACATAATTCACAAATAAGCACACAATTACCATACAAACGGTTAAATACAGTTTGTTTTGTTGACTGAACATTTACTTTGCTGCTGAACGAGAAATAAAAGATGTTTGCGCTCAATTCTAGGTCAGAATAACATCTTTGGTACATTAAGAAGCCAATTTTAATTGGGGACAAATCTAATGTCTGACCTATTCCAGATATTTTTTCTCAAGTGCAAGAAGTTGAAATATCTGGAAATCTATGAGCCAAATAGAAATTTTGTAAAAGATTGATCGAATAAAAAGTTCGAAGATCCGAGGAAGTCTTCAAAGAACTTATCTCAGAGATGGTGTTCGTCTCAGTTAATATCTCATTCGCATACCTCTAATGTATGAAGCTATCAAATAGGTACATCATTTAATTAGAAGGTATTTATAGTTTGAATTGAGAACTTCTTCTTCTTTCTCTTTTTTTTAATTAAGGGGTTATGATCTGGAGAAAAGGGATCTTACAACCACCACATTTGGGTGAAACGCCGAATTGGAAAAAGGTCACTATTATGTACTCACATAAAGGGATCATAACGCTCCCACTTAACTGCATCCCCACTGATTCGCTCATAAGTTCGCGGGCTTGATCTCAAAAAAATAAGGGCAAGCCTCTTAACTTTGAATCACTTCTACACTGAGGAAAATCAAAGGCTGGTGTTGCTGCAGTTGTGTAATCCAGAAGTGTTTAAGCCCGCCTCTCCTTCATGATTGTATGGAAACGTTGATTGATATTGGTTTTTTGGCAGGGTACGTAGGATCTCTCCTTTAAGTATGATATACCAACTAAGCCAGTCGCGCTCCATTTTCTTTGAGATAGATTCTTTCACGTGAACGCTTCCTCAGATCTTGGAACTTCTTATTCGACTTATTCTTAGTGACATTCCGCCTAATTCCTGACATTTACATGCATGAATTTAAAAGTGATTCCCAATTCGAAAAGTTTAAATATCTGGAATCAGCGAAGCAACCTGTAATGACAACATCAGTAGTGGATGAAGTTTCCGGCTAAATGGAACAGAACAAATCTGTTACACCGCACTTAGGTCCATGTGGACCCATTGTATACTATTTGTTGGCAGTGTTGGCCTCGTTGTTCTGGCGTTCGTCCTTCGTCCTTGGTTTTCTTCTCTTCTCCAGGTTGTCCAGACATTCGGATGTCCTTATCAACCTGTAAAGATTCGAAAGTGAGACATCAGACAGTTTTTGAATGTGTTGGAAGAAGTGTATTCCAGGTGACATAGGCTTGGACAGTGACAGAGAAAGTGAGGTGTAGCCTCATGGGTTTCCTCATGACAGCAGCCTCTACAGAAGTCGTCATTCTTGAGATTTAGTTTCATTGTGTGGTTCCTTAACAAGTTGTGACCTTCAAGAGCTGAAATCAACTTTGACAGATATGTTCTGTCGTAACGTAAACGTTTGTTGGTCCGGTTCTTATCATATTTTGGCCACAGTTTTTCAAAATTTTGTTAAAAATATTCAAAAAAGCGTTGAAAATAACTGTTTCTATTTCGTTAAAAAAAAAAACGGTTCCGGAAAGACTGTGACAGCGACAGAAAGAGGAAAAAAGATGCTTTCACAGGTAGTAAAAGTTTCTGGATAAAAAATTTCCGACAGGTATAAAGACTGAAAATCCATTGCAAAATGTATGGCCTTATCCTTGTGATCGCCAGTGTATCACCTCACGCAAAACAAAACAAACCAATTAATACTTCCTGCATTGTGCTGTGTAATACCGCACACAACGTTTCATAATTCCAATGCCAAGCGACATCCAAGCCAAGTGGCGTATATATACAGTGTAGCACACTGACCTATTAAAACGACACTTGAGATTTGGAATATCGTCAACACACTGATTCACAACTAGGTAATAGCATCGATTCTTACACGATTGATACTGAGTATGTTAAGTGCATGTTGGCGGTGGTTTGGGCACACGACCTATGAGCGTGCTTTTTTTATGTTTAGTGACCGAATTTGATATTACGCGATTCAATGGTATCGGTTTGCATTGGGATAGTCTAGAAGTAAATGCATACTAGAAGGAATTAGTATACAAGGTCAAGATTTTGCCAAATACCAATTAGATTCTATTTGATTCTCAAACACAGTGTTTCTTTTCACTTTGGCAGACCCCTATGGCATTCGTGCCCTGCCTGAGAACACTCATCATTCTCGCAAAATCTATGACATTCGTGCCTGCCCTACGTTTTGATTCAGTTACTAAGTCTCTAGTCCTTCTATTAACCCTATGGGTGGCGACGGTGTAGAGGTTATTGTGTTGGCTTGTGACCCGTGCGGTGCAGGTTCAATCGCCATGGGGAACAACAACATACGCCACCCAATCACATGCCTCTACACCAAAAGGAGGATTTATGCCTGGTAGTACAATGGACCGTTACCGAGTCTGAGTGCTCTGGGATTTGGATTTCCTTTTTTTATATAAAAAGAAAAAAAAAAAAAAAAAAAAAAACCCTAGAAACATAAATAAAAAAAAAGTAAGTACCACCGTTTTTCAGTTATGATAATGCGTGGCGCTCGAGAGGCGCATGTTTATCTTCTGTGTAACTGTTATTCAATTTTTTGTGATATTTTGTGCGGTAAATATGAAAGTAGATAGCTGTTATTTCAAATTGAATGGGTTTTAGGAACGTTTTAACATCATGGCGTCTAGAAGAGTGTTGGAACACGGAGAAATTGTTTCTTTTAGAATCAAGAAGACGAACTTCCAAATGATGGCAGTAACAGCGAGTTTGAGGATCATACAAGTGAAGATGATGTTCAAAGTAATCGAAGAAAACTTAAATGACATCTCAACATCTGAAAACCCCGGACATGACCACATAATCAGAGGTAAGATTAGACACGTTTAGGCTACTTCTAAAGGCCGAAGTCATGGAAGAACATCTGCGATCAGTATAATCCGCTATAATAAAGGTCGTACTTGAATGTGTCGAAATATTTGGAACCACTTTTATATTTTAAGTTATTTATCACGGATGATATTATTCAAGAGCTCGTTCAGTGGACAAATGTGGATATATCAATAAAACGTACTGATAGTATGACTTCTTCGACATTTAGAGATACAAATCCTACTTAAATCAAAGCTTTCATTGGAATACTTTCTCTATGTGTAGCAATGATTCAGGTCTATCCCTGTCGCAAAATCATTGCTGCTTGCGCCCTATTAATTGACAATTAAAGGAACGGTATAAGGTCAATCAAACATATGGGAAATTCCTGAACAGTTGAAAAACACCCGTCCTCGACGTCTATGTTTTGCTGTGATGGATTTTATATTATAATTCATCAGTAAGACAAAAACTAACAATGACAATATAATACAAATGCCACCTATTAAATTATAACTGATAATTAAATACCGAAGCTCTCTAATTCTGTGTTCCTTTTTGTTATGGATTTATAAAATCCTACTTCACTTTAAAAAAAAGAAAAATTAATAATATATGTTTAATTTTTACTTAATTGCTAATAATGTAACATTAAAATGAAGCAGTAACGTCTTTTAATTGTGCGCCTCTCAGGCGCATGTTTATCTTTTCAGTACTAAAAAATAAGATTATCTTTCTAGGGTTAATAAATATGGTTATATCACTACGAGGTATCGCCATCATTGATGCTTTCAACCTCAGTGATTGCTAGAACTTCTGCTTGGAATAGACTACAGTGATCAGGTAATCAAATAGATCTGTTTACGTTTAATTCCGTGGAGAATAATCCAGCATCCGTTCCACAGTCCATCTTTGACCCGTCTGTAAAGATGGATATCGATTTTCTTTTCATGGGTTCATTTGCATTCGATTCTTGCCTGCTCGGAAATGAACAAGAGAATGGTTTTTGAAAGTCTAGGTAAGGAGGCATGTAGTCAGAAATGAATTTGTTTCCTACGTACATGGCCAGAATCAGTGCATTGTCCTAAATGACTTGGGTTCCAGCTATATGTTTGGCTGAACCTCAAGGCATTTTTTTAAGCAGATTAATGCATGCATAGATCCACTTTCCACTTTAGTTTTGTCATTACCTTGAGATTGGTTACCTTGTCCGTGGCTTGCCACCAGACTAAGCTGCCGCATGTGAGTATTGGTGGCATTATTGCCGTATTTACATATACACAGTAGTATCTTCGGAAACGGTTGCATGCGTACAAAGCGTTAGCTGCTTTCCCAACTCTATCATCGGCATTTGGCTTCCAACTCAGATTCCTGTCTAGGATAATTCCTAGATATTTCGCACTCTCCGCCTCAATCGCTGGTGGCCTGAATTCTGGTATGCTTCTCTTGTTAGTGAAAATCACCAGTTCAGTCGTTTGGGGATTGATCCCAAGACCGCATTTTTTTGTCCACGTACTAAGTGTCCGTAGGGAGTTTTCTAACAGTTCACTCAGCGTTGATAGGAATTTTCCCGTCGCAAACAATACGTACCGCGTAATGTGAGTATGCAATTGATTTGCATACGCAGGAAAACGCAGCCATCTTCTGAGAACGAAAAATACCCCCGAAGTTGAAAGGAATGTCCTCACATACGGTTCACAAATAAAAAGTCCAATGATCCGATGGAACTTTCACGTGAAACATCCCATCTCAGGGAAAATGAAGAGCGGCTGGCTCAGTTAATACTGTCATGTTAAAAGGGGAGATACTATGAACCCCGTCAAAAATGCAATAACGTTCCATAACAATCATGAAAGGGAGGCAGGCCAACAAAACTGCTGAAACACACAAATGCAACAACACTATACTCAATCCATAAATAATAGTCAGGACAGCGCTTATGTGGAGTGAGAAATATTGTTAGTGCGGTCGCTACGTTCTCTAAGTATGCCACCATTTGGTGGTCTCTTTAATTTGTGATGTTCAATATACCACTTCCACTTTCCACTTCTTTGACAGCTGCCAAATCGAATGTAAACAAATAGAAGTAGAGGTCAAACAAACAAAGTCATTGGCAGTAGAATCATAGGAATCAGTAAAGAAAAGTAGGTTTTATATTAATTATCAATAGTTTCTCGATATATTTTCAGGAAAATCGATTCATTTAAATATGCAAAGAAGTTGGAAGCAGTAAATAGAAAGAACTGATCTGCAAAGTTGTCTTTATTTGCAAACTATCAGTGATGGCGAAGAAGGAGCTGTGGCTTCGTGGGAGTAAAGTGTTAAAGGCAGTCTTCTGTACTGACTATTAATTCCGGACAGAGTATAGTATTTGATTGGCCTCAGTAACGCAGTGACTAGAACCGAAAACACATTTTTTTTAAAACTCCATTCCGATTCGCAAATATGTACACACAAAATCACACGATGCGCGACAAGTTAAATGTTGGTCGAATATGACTGCGATGAGCGAACCGAAACGACCTATTGTTCTCCGAAGATGTTGGCTTCGGGTGCTTATAAATTTAACCGCGCGGCGGACTCCATTATGATTCAACAGAGAAAAGATAAACTTTCCAAACGAACACAAAAGTAAGATTTACAAAATTATCTGACAACATTTAAATGTAAGTACCTATCTATATTTAATATAAAATTATTGTAAGAGAAGATGAAGTTGAAAAAGTAGGTGGATACGAAAAGGCACCAATCAAATAATTAACAACAATAGTAAAAATGGTGAAAGTGTAAACAAGCACTTACCTTTAAAAACGTGCGATAGATTTTTTGAATATAATAATACCACATTGGACTGTACCATTATCCAATAGTTAATGACGTCTCCGAAAAGTAGTCTGACATCTGGAAAATCTTTTGTGATATAATTTTCTTTTGGAGAAGCAACATTCCACTTCAATTGTCCTTCCTGTTTCGTCCCAATTGCAGCATTTATTTTCCCTTGAAATGAAAATAAATCCGTTTGTCCAATATTCGAAACTGAGACACGAAGTCCGTTTTCCGCATAAGCCTCAAAGGTGATTAATAATCGAAGAGTTGAGTTTTTATTTTCGGATAGAATTTTTATTGAATTGTTTGAATTTGACAATGGCTTGGCCACTGCAAGACCAAATAAAAACACGAAAAGCACAAAAAAAGAGTTCATGTCTAGATGGTATTGCTACCACGATTTAAATTAAATTAACATTTACACAACACACGTCATCAAATGACGCGAAACGAAACAATACTATTCCTGATCGATTTCGCGATACAACTGTGTGTGTTACAGTTTACAGCATCCCGATCTGCCCAGGGGCGTATTGAAAAAGATAAAATGGCCAGAAAACCGGATTTTTGTAAATACGTTGACTTTATTAAGAACAACAGACTTTAATACGTCGCGTTAAAGCGCTGAAATAAGTATGCCCTAAGCAATTGTTTGCCCAGCGAAAGCTGATGCAATATTTTTAGTAGACTTTTATATAAATAATTATTATTTCCTTCAGACAGAATGAGGATTAGCAATTTGCATAAGTGCTTGCGATAAACAAAGCACACACATTTGAATTTGATTGGAAAGACCCAAACGTCATAAAAACATTCGCTGGAATACTCATTTATTTTTGGTTAGACGTTATAAGGTACCTCTGTATACTAAAGCGCCACTGATTGTGGATGTGGTTAGTCATATTGATTCGAGAATATGAGAGGGAAAACTACCTAAAAACTATGTTTTATTTATTTGGGTGAGTTGGTATCGCTTCGATCATTGTTGTACTCGTATTTAAGACGAATGGTTATGAAAGCATACTCAAAATAATATTCACAAGTATTAGATTGACCAGGGGTCTGCAACTTTTTTTATGGTTCGCGGATTCATCGGATTAGGTAGATGAAGGTTCAATGTTTGTGATGGATGCATTTTTGATTGAAATTTTTAATTATATTTTTTAGCGTAACGTGACGGTCATTTTCATCGACGAAAAAAACGGCCCAATGATGCAACCGACATGAAAACTGCACCAAACAGTGACTTTTTGCAGATGAGGTGCTGTTTCATGGAGCACATGAGGGTTCTCACCTGCGTCCAGTAACGCATATTTAGCTTATTGACGAAACCGTTTAACCAAAAATGCGCTTCATCGCTGAAGATGATTTTGCGACGAAATTCTTAATTTTCTTCCCTCATGTCCCATATGATCAAGTGGCTTTAGTTCTTGAGTCAGCCTGATCTTGTAAGGGTGTAGCCCAAGATCTTTACGCAAAATTCGCCATAATGTGGTCTGGGAGAGGCCCGATTCTTGAGAACGCCGTCAAATCGACTAATTCGCTGTTTTGCGACGGACGCCTCTGCGGCAGCAATATTCTCCACACTTCGGGCAAAACGTAGTGTCACTGTAGTATTCTGAGTCAAATTTGTTCATTAGCCTTTGAATTGCTCGTCTACTGGGACAAGAATTACGGCCGAAAATGGCGTTGAAGCACTTAACCTTCACATGAACGGAAATTTTTGTGTACCCACATGGACAGTATCTACCGTGGTAGATAAAAGAATATTACATGCATTTCGTATGAGTTGTTTCTACCCGACAGCAGTTTTCCGTGTAAAGCTATAATTTTTCACTAGTTTTTTTTATTTGACTACTGTTTTAAAGTTTTTTTCTATAGATAACGGTTTTTCTTCATATGTGTGCCTTAACCATTTGATTTGTTTTGAGTGCATCCCTCTTTTTTGTCGAATCTCGGATGGCCACTGATAAAGCTGCTGCTATTAGTGATGTCTTCGATATTCAAATTTGAAGATCAATTTTAGACCCTACGAATCGCTTACACTGGATGAGCAGTTGAATCGCTATAGATGTCACACGAAGTTTATCCAATACATGCCTTCGAAACCGGTCAAGTACGGAATAAAATTTTGGTGGGCTTGTAATTCATCAACAGGATACCCAAATATATACCGGGAAGGTGAATGGCAGCAAAGATGTTAATCAAGGTGAGCGAATAGGGAAACAACTGGTTGCACCATACAAAAATAGTGGACGAAATGTGACCATGGACAATTTCTTCACAACTCTTCCACTAGCAAACGAATTACTTACCTGCAAATTGTCAATTGTCGGGACGGGTTAAAAAAACAAACGCTTCCTACCTCGTGAGTTCAAACCATCGAAAGACCGGGTTCCTTTATCTTCTGAGTTCGGATTCAGTCAAAATGTTGTATTGTGCTCCTATGTACCCAAGAATATAAGGCTGTTGTGTTGCTCTCCACTTTCCATCATGACAAGTCTGTTCCGGGCCCAAGCAGAAACCTGACATTATCCACTACCACAATAAAAATAAAGGGGGAGTGGACGTTATGGACAAAATGCTGAGCCAATACACTACAACAAGAAAAACTTATAGATGGCCACATGCTGTGTTTTATAACTTGCTTGACCTTTCACGACTTGCAGCCTATATCATTTATTCCAAAAACAATTCGCTGGGCGCTGCAGCTGTGAAGCAAAGCCAAAGGCGTAAATTTCTTGAAGGATTGGGCGAGAATCTATGCAAATCAGATCTCGGGAACAAAATAACAGAGTGACAGGTAATTTTACCAGAGTGTTTGTTAGGTCACCCAATAAATACAGATCAGCCTAATGACGAGTTCACTCCTAACGATTCCAGTGGTCGCTTACGGCAAAAAGGTGGGTGCTATATGTGCTACCAACAAAATAAAAAAAAACGTGCTACGCGTCAGGCTGCAAAAAACCTGTATGCGCTAAAAATGTGAAAAGTGGCACTTGAACAAATGAATAAATTTATATTTGTCTAAGCAATGGTACAAAAACTGTTTTATTCTTATTATTATTTGCTATATCTATTTGCATATACATAAAAGTGTGCACTTTTTAGCTATAACAGGTGCATGATACATGTTGTATCCAAACTAACCAGCACATTTCATCCAAATTCAGGGAATATCTACCTGGGTAGATACTGACCATGTAAGAAAAAAAAAACACAAAACTTAAAAAATTATACAAAAAAATATTCTCAAAGTATGTACAACCTAATAATCTGAAATAAATCATAAAATTAGTCACTGAGTCGGAACCGCATCAGAATCTAATGAGGAATCGAAGAGTTTTTAGAGATGAAAATTGAAATATCTACCCGGGTAGATACTGTCCATGTGAAGGTTAAAGTTGCCAGACCAACGAAAATTCCGAAACAAATTAATATCAAGAAACTCCTCTTTCCGCTGGCCTCCAAGGTCACCTGACCTGACTTCACCAGGCTTTTTTTTTAATCGGGATGTCTAGCATGAGGTGTACAAAACGAAAGGAATTTGACTAAATCGAAGCAGTCCATTAAAACAATAATTGAGGCGATTTCAACTTCAACTCTTCAGACTGCAATGAATAATTTCTGGACGGGAATGGAGGTCTTCAAATACAATTAGTTATATAAAATGAAATTGAATTTTCTATACAATAAAATAAAAAATGAAATAAATAGATACATTGATTAAAAAAAAGTTATTTGAATTTCGTATAGTAGCACAATTGGCGCGCCATCCTGTACTTGGAATAAATTGGAACATATAAATTTGCGCAGTTTATCCAGTATAACTGGAAAATAAGTCGATTCGACCTTATTTTCATCTACTTTTTTCCCGGCAACCGTTTTTGCCAATTTTTTTAAATTTTTTGTTCAATCATTGTCATCAAAATTTTTCTAATTTTATTTTTATTTTTGAAATCTTAATTTATTTTAGCTAAAATGACAATTTTGCATAGTAAACTTTAATGATTAAAGTTCCACTATTTGGCCATACCATATTTCAAGGTTTTTTCTTTGTATAAGCAATTGTTCCCCAACACTTCTATGTCTTTAAGAAGACCTTTAATCATTGCGTTGTTAATACAAACAAACAAAACATAAATGTGGGCGTTTAAAAGAAACACCCTTTTGTTAAAGCTTTTGGTAAAATTCTTGGATTTTTCTTTTACTAATATTTAAGAAATAAAAATTAGTTTACTTACGTATTTTTATTAATTTTGATCCTCTGTTAACATCTGAAATTAATTAATGCAATACACTTTGTAAATAAATTATAATAATTAAATAAAAAAATATTTTTAAAAATCAAAGGTTTTGCAATGATAAAAAATGCAGAAGACAAACAGCATATACAGGGCTCAGATCATTGGGCCTACAATTGTGTGTGGGCTTTAAAATAGTGATGTTATATAATTACTTCGCTTTCACCTTTTGCACATGACCCAAACTTTAAATTAATTCTGACTCACAGCAAAGGCTTGTATTTTTCTAGAATTTTATTACAATTTCTGAAGACAAATTTGAGTGTTATCCCATTTGACTTTAAATGGACTCATATACATGAAGTTCTTTATGGAATTAAAAAACTTTAATTAATAATTTGCGCAACTAAATTTGTATAGCACTACGTTTTTATCAATGTAGCCTAGAAGGGTAATCATATTTTCTAGTTTTGGAAAGCTAATGTGCGTCTTCACTTCACGGCTCTGCTTAGGTTGTTAGCGTCAGAGTTTGTGTTTTTTTTTATGTTTGTGATTTATAATGTGTAGAAATTTTGTAGTGGATGTGAGCAACATCCGTGGGTTGAGGAAACATTTTTTTTTTTCATTATACGCCCATGTCTCTCTCAATAAACCAGCTGTTTTGGCACTAAGTGAAACACAGGTTAGCGTCGGCTCCGACTTAATGGAGTTTAGTCTACCTGGTTACAACTTAGTGCCATTATTCTTCCCCCCTCGCGGTCTCGCCGTTTATATACGTAGTGACGTAGCCTATCAACTTCAGCCTCAATATAGCCAATGTTTTAACCCAGAATTTAATTTCAATTGGCTAAAATTCCATGTCCGTAGGCAATTAATCCACTACTGTTTTATTTACAGAAGCCCAAATTTGGACAGACAATCAACTTATAATGAGTTAGATGCCCTGTCTGATTCCATCACAAGAATTGTGACCCTTCACCCTCGTACTGAAATCGTCATTGCGGGCGATTTCAATATACACAATTCAAGTTGGCTTCGACATTCTGGCCCAACACCCGAAGGAAGGTACGTCGAGATCTTTGCCGAGGCAAATAACCTGACTCAGCTTGTAAATGAGCCGACACGAATACCGGACATTAGCAGTCAAACTGCCAACACACTGGACTTGTGTCTTACATCTCACCCCGATAAATACGGCTTAAACGTATTACCGCCTCTAGCTTCGTCCGACCATTGTATCATATCAGCTGAATTCTCGTACTCCAACCACATTGTTAAAGAACAAACTCCCAAAAGAACCGTATGGCAATACGTAACTGGTCGCTGTGCTTCCTTGACAGTGACGTGGATGCTGCTGCTGATATGGCATCAAACATAATTCACCTGGGTCTTTTGAAGTCTTACATCCCTAACAGGATAAAAAGTGTCAAACCCAAGATAAGCACGTGGTATGACTCGAGCTGCAAAGAGGCTATCAGGTTAAAAAAGGAAAGCTTTCGGTCATTCAAAGCCAACCCATCTGAGGAAAGCCGAAAAAAGTTTAAACGAGCCAGAAATGACTGCAATGCCCACATTAATCGTGTCAAATTCTCCTATGATCAAAAGTTGAGGCAAAAAATACTACAATGTCCCGAGGGTAGTAAAAACTTTTGGTCATTTGTTAAAAACATTAAGAATTCGGCCTCATCATCTATCCCGACACTCATTTATAATGACATTCCAGCTGTCAGTTCTATAGATAAGGCCAATCTGCTTGCTGCTCACTTTGCAGTCAGCTCAACGCTCCCAGATTGTGCTTTGTCTCCCAGTGTACTCGAGCGCGTAGAATACTCCATGGGAACAATCCACTTCCGCACTCGTACAGTGGCTAGAGTACAAGATCTTGACGTTCACAAATCCGCTGGTCCAGATGGTATTTCCCCTATCGTTCTGAAGAGGTGTTCTTCCTCGCTGGCAAAACCATTGCGCAAGCTTTTCTATCTATCCTTTTCTTCCGGGGACTTCCCGAGAAGATGGAAAACAGCATTTGTCCAGCCTGTGCCCAAAAAAGGCGAATCTTCATCTCCCTCCTCCTACCGACCAATTGCAATAACTTTCCTTCTTTCCAAGGTCATGGAAACGCTGATAAACCGTCAGCTCATGAAATATCTTGAATCCCGAAAACTTCTTAATGACCGGCAGTACGGTTTTCGCAGCAACAGGTCCACTGGTAATTTGATGACTTATCGAACCGAAAAGTGGAACCAATCTCTTCACCAAGGTGGTGAAAGTAAGATCGTTGCGCTTGATATTTCAAAGGCATTTGACGGAGTTTGGCGCCAAGCTCCCTTGTCGAAGAAGCGTGCATTTGGAATCGATGATACCTTTCTTCAATGGATTAGAAATTACCTTTCGGACCGTTCAATTCAAGTTGTTTTGGACGGTTTCAAGTCTGCAACTCACCAAATAAAGGCTGGTGTTCCCCAAGGCTCTGTTTTGTCTCCGACTCTCTTTCTTATTTTTATAAATGATCTCCTGTCTACTACCTCTAATCCAATCCACTCCTTTGCCGATGACAGTACCCTCAGCTTCTCATATTCATTTCTTGGTTCACGCCCCTCATCTTCGGGTGTGGAACTGGAACGGCAACGTATGTTAAGCTCATTAAATTCCGATCTCTACAACATAACTCAGTGGGGTGTAACTAATAGAATGGAATTTAATGCTTCTAAAACACAATGCTGTCTTCTGTCATTAAAGCAAAAGCCTAACACCATGCCACTGTCCATGAATGGCACTTGCATCGTTGAAACCGAACGGCTTTCCATTCTCGGTATGTGTGTTAATGACAACCTTCGTTGGAATGACTTCTGATCTGGCTACTATTTATAAGGCGTTTATCCGCCCAAAACTTGAGTACAATGCGCATATTTGGTCTGGTGCTCCAATTACTTATTTGGAGCTACTTGACAGGATCCAAAAACGCGCGATAAAACTCATTGGCGACCGAGATATCGCGAGATCGATTGACTCTCTTAGTCATCGTCGTAATGTCTCCTGTCTTTCGTTATTTTATCGGTACTTTCACCATAAGTGCTCTAACGAAATAACCAGTTGCAATCCACCCCTTGAACATTTCAACCGCAATACCCGCCATGCCAGGAATGCGCATCAGTTTACCCTTAAGCCTGTATTCGGACGTACAGTGAAACACAAGGAATCTTTCCTTAGCCGTACAACACGAATGTGGAATGCACTTCCCCGCTCCATTTTTCCTTAACGCCCGCGCTGTGTAGCTAATACATTATAAGGGTATCAAAAAATCCCTTTAGTGCGTGTCTATTATACAAAAAAAAGTACTTTAAAGGTTTCCATTTGTCGATTCGACGAAGTAGTTATTAATTTGTTTTTGATAAAATTTTGTAAGTTTCAATAAAACTATGTTTTAAAATTCTGTTATTAAATTAAAATCAATAACAATTTTTTTGTATATAGTATTCTTTGTTTCCGGAAAAGAATTTTTAACCCACTTTTTATACCCTATTCTAAGGGTTAGTTACTTTATTCGTGTTCAGCATCAATAGTAATTTCGATCTGTCCATGTCAGTCCGGACGAACGGACAGACGGTCCGTCGGTAAAAATTAGACCTTTAAATTGAAGCTAATTTTAACCATGTACTCCCAGTCTAAGAATTTTGAATTTTTAGACACGAGCTAGGATGCTTTTAATATATATGGACTTCAAGGGCTCAAAGTGCTCGGGAGTCAACATTTTTAAAATCCGTCCACTGATACGCCCACAATTTAAAAAAAAAAACATTTTATCGAAAAGTCAAAGTTTATAATATTTATTCTCTATTCTCTATATACATATATAATATTTATTCTCTAGAGGCCCTTAATGCTCATGTATAAAGATTTTTTAAAACCGCATACTAGCGCCCACAATTTAAAAAAAAATCGTTGTTTTCGATATATAAAAGTTTGAGCTAGGATGCTGAAATTTGGAACATATATTCTTAGAGGCCCTCAAGGCTCAAATGTAAATATTTTTAAAATTAGTCCATTGACACGTCCACTTTTTAAAAATAAACGTTTCATTGAAGAAATCATTCGCAAAGTAAATAATTAAAATCGTTTTGAACAATTCCTGATGGTAATGAGTGGCAGGTCGTGCGTTCGAATCCCGGCCACTGCCATGATTATACCCTATTCTAAGGGTATATTAATTTTGACGCATAGTTTGTAACATACCTTAATATTGCCCGTAGACCCCTAAAAGTTACTATATTTATGATCAGCATCGATAGTAATGTCGATCTAGCCATGTCCGTCCGTCCGTCCGTCCGTCGGCAAAAAATAGGCCTTTAAACTGGACCTAGAGAGTTGAAATTTTAACCATATACTCTCTAGGGTCCCGAAATAATAAAGTTTACGAATTTTTGAAATCCGCCCACAGACACGCCCACAAACTCAAATAAACAAAATTTTGGAAAAAATCGAATTTTGAGCTAGAAATTTATATATGATCTATGACTCCTAAAACTGCTCGGGATAAAAAATTTTCAAAATCCGCCTACTGACACGCCCACAAATAAATAAAACAATTTTTTTATACCCTATTCTAAGGGTATATTAATTTTTGAAAATCCAAAGTTTGAGCTAGGGAGCTGAAATTTATAATATATACTCTCTAGGGGCCCTTTATTCTCATGTTTTATTTTTTTTTAAATCCGCCTACTGACACGCCCACAATTAAATAAAACAATTTTATTGAAACAATCAAGTTTGAGCTAGGGAGCGTTTTTTTTGATAAAATCCTGTAAATGTTATATAACAAAATATGTAGAGCGTTCTTAACAATTCAACCATACTTAGACTTTTGTCACGTCCACTTATGAGGGATAGGAATATAAATAGGGTATCCAACAGTTCGCCCAAGCTGATTGTAGCCCGTACCTATGTTTTTTTTTTTAATTTTTATTTTTTTGTATAATTCACTTACGCTAAAGGGGCTTTATTTTTTCTGTATATGCCCAGTACCCTTATAGTTTTAAATACAGCGCATGCATTTTTTGTTTAACATTAAGCAACACCTACCAATAATGTATTGTATTGCATGATTTTAGGTGCTACTTACTATTCGAAAGAATAGGAGGATATAAAAGAAGTGTTGATGCTTAGTATTTTTTCTCCACGGTTGGCGCCTAAATTGCTAAGGGAGATCTCTATTTATGTGAAATTCAATTAAAAAACATAGGGACGGGCTACAGTCCGCTTGGGCGAACTGTTGGATACCCTATTCTTATTCCTATCCCTCATAAGTGGGCGTGACAAAAGTCTAAGTATGGTTGAATTGTTAAGAACGCTTTACATATTTTGTTATATAATATTTAAAGGATTTTATCAAAAAAAACGCTCCCTAGCTCAAACTTGGGTGTTTCAATAAAATTGTTTTATTTAATTGTGGGCGTGTCAGTAGGCGGATTTAAAAAAATTAACACATGAGCATAAAGCGCCCCTAGAGAGTATATATTATAAATTTCAGCTCCCTAGCTCACTTTGAATTTTCAAAAAAAAAAAAAATAATAATAATTGTGGGCGTGCCAGTGGGCGGATTTTGAAAATATTTACACATAAGCATAAAGGGCCCATAGAGAGTATATATTATAAATTTCAGCTCCCTAGCTCAAACTTTGGATTTTCAAAAAAATTGTTTTATTTATTTGTGGGCGTGTCAGTGGGCGGAATTTGAAAATTTTTTATCTCGAGCAGTTTTAGGAGTCATAGATCATAATTATATAAAAAATTTCAGCTTTCTAGCTCAAAATTCGATTTTTTCCAAAATTTTGTATTTTTGAGTTTGTGGGCGTGTCTGTGGGCGAATTTCAAAAATTCGTAAACTTGATTATTTCGGGACCCTAGAGAGTATATGGTTAAAATTTCAGCTTTCTAGGTCCAGTTTAAAGGCCTAATTTTTGCCGACGGACGGACGGACGGACGGACATGGCTAGATCGACATTACTATCGATGCTGATCATAAATATAGTAACTTTTAGGGGTCTACGGGCAATATTAAGGTATGTTACAAACTATGCGTCAAAATTAATATACCCCTAGAATAGGGTATAAACATAGGGACGGGTTACAGTCCGCTTGGGCGAACTGTTGGATACCCTATTCTTATTCCTAACCCTCATAAGTGGGCGTGACAAAAGTCTAAGTATGGTTGAATTGTTAAGAACGCTCTACATATTTTGTTATATAACATTTAAAGGATTTTACAAAAAAAAAAAACGCTCCCTAGCTCAAACTTCGGTGTTTCAATAAAATTGTTTTATTTAATTGTGGGCGTGTCAATAGGCGAAAAAACTAACACATGAGCATAAAGGGCCACTAGGGAGTATATATTATAAATTTCAGCTCCCTAGCTCACTTTGAATTTTCAAAAAAAAAAAAAAAATAATTTTGGGCGTGCCAGTGGGCGGATTTTGAAAATATTTACACATGAGCATAAAGGGCACATAGAGAGTATATATTATAAATTTCAGCTCCCTAGCTCAAACTTTGGATTTTCAAAAAAATTGTTTTATTTATTTGTGGGCGTGTCAGTGGGCGGATTTTGAAAAATTTTTATCTCGAGCAGTTTTAGGAGTCATAGATCATAATTATATAAAAAATTTCAGCTTTCTAGCTCAAAATTCGATTTTTTCCAAAATTTTGTATTTTTGAGTTTGTGGGCGTGTCTGTGGGCGAATTTCAAAAATTCGTAAACTTGATTATTTCGGGACCCTAGAGAGTATATGGTTAAAATTTCAGCTCTCTAGGTCCAGATTAAATGCCTAATTTTTGCCGACGGACGGACGGACGGACATGGCTAGATCGACATTACTATCGATGCTGATCATAAATATAGCAACTTTTAGGGGTCTACGGGCAATATTAAGGTATGTTACAAACTATGCGTCAAAATTAATATAACCCTAGAATAGGGTATAAAATTCACCCATATGAGGGATAGGAATAGAAGTAGAGTATCCAACAGTTCGCCCAAGATGTCTGTAGCCTTTCCCTATGTTTAATTAATATCTTAATTTGGGAAGAAACCCATGGATTTTATGATAATTGAGCTTGAGCATTAAGTCGGAAACACAATTAAAACGCATAACATTTTTGACGATCAAACGCCAAAAAGAGGCTAAGGATGGATTGAAATACATAGCTAAACTGCAAATGTTATTGAGGGGAAACTCTTTCTTGTTCTCTCACTGACGACCTTTCTGACCTTATTGAGATTGGCAACCAATTTGCAGTCGAGATGCAATCTTAACACATCAACTGTGCTACATGTGCTGATACACTTTTTCGGTGCCGTGACATAACCCCAAGCGTCATAAAGCCAAATCTCAAAATTTGGCGTTTCGCTTTGTGAAAGTGACATAAGGCCAAATTCTAGCATTTGGTATTATGACACTTTGAAAAAGCGTCATAAGGACCATTTTGGCTTTATGACACTTTCCATTGGTGTTGTTTTCAACAATTTTCCCTTGCACCTACTCCAAATAAAACAGTGACCCCAAGCAGGGGGGTTACAGGGGGAAGGATGCCCCCCCCCCCCCATATGCATTGCACTGTTTATGATTAGTTACGAAATCGCAAGTAGATTCCATAAACAGGCAATTCCTAGGGGGGGGGGGGGGGGGGGGGGGAGGGGTGCTGCAGGGTTCCTGTTTCGGAGTAGGTTCGGTTCTTGAGTCACTTTCCGGATTTGGCCTTATGATAGGGCCAAATATCGAGATTTGGGTTTATGATGCTTAGGGTTATGTCACGGCACCCACTTTTTCATCAATCAATTACTCAGTAGCACAATTTCAATAGCAAAGAACGGTGAAAGTAGTAGTAGTAGTAGTATCTAATGTGGTGTGTCTTTAGATACTAGCGCAATTTTTTTTTCACTCTCCCAAAACATGATCCTGCAATGATCGTGCAGTTGTGTCGAATCAGCTGTAACATAACATACCAGCACAGATAATAAAATTACATAGATATCGCATGCAGAATAGAAAAATTAAACTGTCACTTTTTCAGGCGAATGGACTTTACTAATACGTCCCAGTTTGATCGAACTCATTCGAATCGTGTATAACACATGAAGTTCTTTCAAATTTGGTTGGAACAAGAAATTACTTGTTGCTTTTGCTTATTTCTCTTTGTGTTTTATTTTCCATTATTTCGGTTTTTGTTTTCATGTACCTAGTGTGTTTGTTTTTGTTTTCCAGATTCTGATTGTGATTCAATGGAAGGAATTTCCTGTACATGGTTATTTCCTTTTTTTAAGAACAGTGAGAGGGCATCAGCAGGAAAGTATATATTGCAATGGTAACTTGGGATACCTACTGCTTTTAAGTCTTGCGGTGTTGGTTTATAGTGAGGTCCCGGTGCCTCTCACTCTGGGGTGCTGGTTTATAGTGAGGTCCCTTATCTATGCTATCCTTATGGCTTTTGGACTATGTTGGCGCTTGTAGCGACAGTTAGGCTGCGCTTAAGGCCTTGCTCAACCCCTTAACCGCCTCCAAAATAGGGCGTGAATGCAAGATCTCTCTGAATTCGGTCGGAAGGTTGAATTCACTTAGACTTGTCTGGGTTCCGAGTCATAAAGGGATCACGGGAAATGAGATCTCCGATGTACTTGCTGGATAGGGCTAAGAGAAGGACTTCTCAGGACCTGAACCGGCGATATATCTGCCTGCGTCCTCGGTCAGGGCTTCTATAGAAGGTTGAATTTCATATGAACACAATCGCAGATGGCATGACTCTCCAGGGTGTCGACATACTAAACGATTTCTTCCCGAGGTCTGTAAAAAATCTGCGGCATTCTTCTTGTCTCTCAACAGAAAAAATTGCAGACAGACTACTAGCGTTCTTACAGGCCATTACGCTTTTGCCAAGCATCTTAAGGCGGTAGGTCTAAGCGATAACACCAACTGCGAAGCCTGTGGAGAAAGCGATGACACTGCGGAACATATCCCATGTGATTGTCCGGGTTTTGCTTGCATCAAGTGGCAGGTATTTGGTGCTGATGTGGTGAGTGATGTAAACCGAAGCTGCTTATCATTGAAGCGCCTACTCGTCTTTCTTAGGAAAACGAGTAAATTTACACAGTAAAAGTGGTGTGTCTTTCTGGTAGTAAAATGGACCAGTATGAGTTGAGTGTGAGTGCTCCAGTGCACCCCGACAAAAAAAAAACACGTTAGCTAGAGCGTTTCTAAGAGAGGCCGGGCTTGCCGACTTGTTGCGGTACTGCCAATTATTCGTATTTCATTTTTATATAAAAATACAAAATTGAATAATGATGCCGAGTTTTTAATAATTTTCTCGATGAAAAAATATATGTAAGATTCGTTCGTAAAATAGTTTCTAGGTGAAAAAGCAATAATTATAAGACATAGTTAAATTTAAAGAATTTTAGACGAACAATATGAAATAAGTATCCTGTTAATTTAAAGTTAGATTTAATCGTTTTTGTCTAGTATGTAAGTTGATATTAAGTAATCAATAAAAAATTAATCGAAAAGTAAAAAAAATCCAGGGGCCGCGAATGAGGCAGAGGTAATAAAGATTAGATAGGTATGAAAAATACGATCTTTTTAATTATTTCTGACACATAACAAAACATAAAATACTTTGTTTTATTAGCATAGTTGTTAGTTACAAAATGCAATTTATTGATAAAGAAATAGCGTGCGTTTTTAAAAGTTATGTTATCTGAACAAATCTTGTATTATAGTCGTCACGGAGATGTGTTTGCATACTTTTAAATGCAAAACTTTGCACCTTCCTTAAGCAATGGAGTTATATAAACAACTTCAATAATTACTAAATAAATATTTACCTTTAAAAACGCCTGAAGTGAGATTAATTATTACCAGTTTGCCTTTTCCGTAATCATTTCTAATTTGATCTGGATGCGGTGATAAAATGTTTCGGCTTGGCTTGGCCAATGTGAAGCCCAACAAAAATGCGAAAGCCAAAACGATTGCTTTCATGATTCAAATCTAAATTTACACTAAAGCAAATAAAAAGCCACTTCACTAAGAATGAGAAGATTAAACTAATCGAATGTAATTTCAATGTTCGTTTCTCTACTAGGGAAGCTTAATTGCTCAGAATAAGAGTGCAGTTCGCTGCGATTGACTACGAGAGATTATGGCTATCTGTAAAATTCTGGAAAGCCCCATCTTTCTTATCATTATTTTCATTGGCGTTAAATCAGCCTGTTGATCAAAATGAAACGTTGAAAGCATTTAACTATTGTTGTCTATTCTAGTTTTCAATTTCAGTTTTTGAGTTACGCGATAACCAAATCGATTGACACACTTAACATTTTGAAACTGTTTCGCAGTCTACATGCAAGTCCCTAGGTCCCAACGACTGAAGATCACCTGTGTAGTAAAAAAAGATCAAACAATAATCGTTTAAATCCTGGCAGCATTTGATTGGCCTCACTGATGAGGTGATCTGGAACCGATAGGCCTTTCCATATTTCTTGAGGTTAAAAGAGAAGAAGACTTTAAACCCATTTAACTTATATTAATAAATGTACTAGGGGACGGAACAAAAATAAAAAATAAAAAATGAGAAAATGCTACATTCCGCTTGGGAGAACTGTTGGATACCCTATTAATATTTCAATTCCCATGAAGTGGTCGTGTAAAAACTTAAGTGGGTGAATTGTAAAAAAAGAATCTACATACAAAAAAAAATTGTTGTTTTAAAAATAGATATATGGTTTCTGAAACTTTAGAATGTATCCAATCTGATTTCATTTTGTTAAAATAAATGAGGGCTGTTTTTGATAAAATCAATTATTTTAAGTTAAATAAAAAAATACCCAACGGGTAAGTTATTGTAATTGGTCCTAAATGAAAATTGTAATTTACATTATATTTTAAAGTATAAAGGTCACAGTATGTTTTCCAAAAGATTTTAAGAAGATGTATTTTTTTTAAATACACTATCAGCTCTGTGTCGTGGAGTGCTTAAAGCAAGCAACTATCACGAGCAGAAATTGCCGGCACAAAAAGTGCTCTCACAGGCTCATCATTTAGTGCAGGTGTTAGTAAGGACAAAACAATTAAAAATACAATAATTATGTACCTACAAAATACTAACACAGACACAAAATAATGCACACAATTTAAGACATTAAAGCATTATTACGCAAAATATTGTTTAGCTTAATTTTACTAACATGCAAGTCAATCACATGATCATTTTGATTATAGATTCTACTCATGCGACTAATAGGCTCATGCTTCCCATAATTCGGTCTATGATGGGGGCTAAACAATAATTCAGCACTGCGCAAATTATGGGCACCACCACGAAAATTAAAGCCAATAGACGACAGCAAGTCAGGTGCATCTATTTGACCGGATATAAGCTGCTGTAAAAAAATGATATCGCTATTAAGCCTTCGTTGAGAAAGGGGTAACATTTGAAGAAGCTTAATACGCTGACTGTAAGGAGGAAGGTTAAAAGGATCATCCCATGGAAGTCCTCTAAGTGCAAATCGAATAAATTTACGTTGAATGGCCTCTATTCGATTTGAATGAATGTTGTAGAACGGCGTCCAAACTTGTGAAGCATACTCTAGAATCGGACGGACAAAACAATTGTACAATGACATAGTAACGTATGGGTCATTCAATTCTTTCGCCCACCTTTTTACGAAGCTCAGCATAGAATTAGATTTATTAACAATAAAATTGATATGCTTGGCAAAAACCAGTTAGGGATCGAAATAAACCCCAAGATCCTTAAAATTATCAACATTACAAAGAATATGTTGAGACAAAGAATATTGAAAGGTGGAAGGTATATTCTTTCTAAAGAATGTCATATGTTGACATTTAGTAGGGTTCAGGGATAAACCGTTTTTATCACACCAATTGGCGAAGCTATTAATGCCAGATTGAAGAAAAATTCTATATTGCTGACTAGTGATAGATTTAACTATTTTCATATCATCAGCGTAGATCAGGATATTACTGTGATTTATACATGCTTTAACATCATTAATGGCTAGTATAAATAGAATTGGTCCGAGGTGACTACCTATGTGTATTTATGTGCGTTTTTATGGACGTAAGTATGTCGCGACTCATAATATTTATTAACATTCATTCTGACTTTGCATTAACTACTTAGTATTAACCACTATTGTATTAGGCCTACACCTATATCATCATATCTGTATTACATTTTTATATACTTTGTACTTATGCTTATGCTCGTTAAATGCTTCCAGCTTTGATTTAGTAGAGACCCATCAACATTCAAACCGAGCTGTTGTCCACTCCCCCACTTCATTCCAAACCTTCATGGCACTTTATTACCCGTAATAAGCTTCGTTCTGGTCCGAATCGACGTATTAATATGATCAATATATGTATATGTAGAAACCGAAGATACAAAAAGGAAAACTCTTAAATAGATTTAATTTGTAGTTGAATTCAATATAAATGTGGTTTGTGTTAATTAGATAAAGAAAGTATTCAAGTAACTAGAGTAAGAACCAATATGATGACAACCGTAGTCCTTTAATCAACCGTGAACACTGACTCCCAGTATGGCAACGATTTATGTGACATTGTCATCCATGTAAGATAACAGATAGGGTTACCAACATTACATTCGGCCATCCTTCGATTCATCCGCCTCGGATGAATAATCCGCGCCTTTACATGACTTCATGTTAATTTATTGTGTCATTCAATTTGGACAGGTTTTTTCTTGTTGTTGTTTTTCTTACGAATTCAATACGATTGAAAAACACCTGATTTAGTATTTATAAACAGATTTTTGCAAACGGGGTCACGTTTATTGTTAATAACTTTCAAATGAATGAACATTTTAAAATTTCAAATTTAAAAACTCAAATAAAGATTGTTTAACAATATTATTGGTTAATTAAAAAATGTGTCGGCCCTTGTGTGAGCCTTGTTGAAGATTTTCAAACTTAATTTTCTGGCGACTATTTACTATTTAGCACAATTTTCAATCCTTTTCAATTTATTTTTGAGTATTTTTCCGGACTTTTTCAGCTTTAGATTTGGTTGATCTTACCTTGTCGCCTTTGGTAGTTTGGTGTATTTTAGTGTTTGGCTAAAGCCATTGTTTGACCGTCGCCCATATTTTTTGTTCTATTTTCATGCATAAGCATGATGAAATCCGCAACATAATAATGAACTTTCAAATTGCAATTAATACAATATAATATACCAACTTTGTTCTGTAAATTTCCATATACAATCCCAAATTCAACTATGAAATAAGTCCCCAAATTTGGGGACTCAAAGTGCAATAAGGCCAAGTGCTAAAATAAAACCTCGTACCTACTCCAAATCAAGCAGTGACCCCAAGCAGGGTGGTTGCAGGGGGGTAGCATGCCGCCCATACGCATTGCACTGTTCATGGGATCCCATAATCCCATCCCATAATGCGTATCGGGGTGGCATGCTGCCCCAATGCAACCCCCCTGCTTGGGGCCACTGTTTGATTTGGAGTAGGTGATTTGGGTAAATGAATTCTTATGGCCTTATTTCACTTTCAGAAAGTCATAGTGAGTCATAACACCTTGAACACTTGAAATCCATTTTGGGGAATTATTTCATACTTATTTGGGGACCTATTTCATACCATTTTGGGGAGTTATTTCATTTTTCATTTGGGGGTTTTTTTTTTGGGGGTTATTTCCCGGAGCCGCCGTTACTGTCCACGTGCTGCATCCTGGTACCTTCCTATGTTCCACCGGAAAGTTAGCAAACTCACTCATGAACATGACCCATCTGCCTTTTGATGCTGGTAGATCCCTTTTCTGTGTGGTGCTTTGAAACGCCTTACAATCTGTCACCACTTTGAATTGTGTTGCCAAGATATATATGCGAAATTTTTTCAGTGAAAGGTTAACGTTCATAACTGCCAGAGTATATGCGTCGTATTTAGATTCAGCTCCTGAGTTTTTTGCGGCTCTTAAAGTAAATTGGATGAAATTAATTGTCTTCCGCTTTCTGGAGTAATACGGCCGAACATCCAACTTTGCTAGAGTTTGTGTTGATTTTTAGGGTTCCATAGCCAAATGGCAAAAAACTGAACCCTTATGGATTCGTCATATCTGTCTGTCTGTCTGTCCGCCCGTATGTCACAGCCACTTTTTTCCGAAACTATAAGAACTATACTGTTGAAACTTGGTAAGTAGATGTATTCTGTGAACGGCCTTAAGATTTTCACACAAAAATAGAAAAAAAAAACAATAAATTTTGGGGGTTCCCCATTAGGGTGTCCCAGGAAAGAAGGCGATTTTTTTTTTGCTAATTTTGACACGCATACCCTCTATTTTTGTTCGATTTAGGTCCTCTGTGTGAAGTACTGTGTGAAGTACTTGAATATAAAATTTTATAGCGATAGGATAACAGGAACCCGTGCCGACTTGTTGTCAAACTTAGAACCTAGCAATTTGTAGGTACTAGGTCAATTTTCAACTAAATTAGAATTGTAGAAATGAAACTCATACTAATTAAAATAGTTTTTTTTTTTTTTATATAATTTGCTTACGCTAAAGGGGTTTTTTCTGTTGTTACTGTACCCTTATAGTGCTTAGAACACAGCGTAAGCATTTGTGTTTTAACAGCAAGCAGCACCTGGCACTATCGTATTTCATTGCATGCTTTTCGGTGGTACTTACTATTAGAAAGAATAGAGAGATAGGAAAGAAGTGTTTGGGTGCAGTTGTAGGGTTTTTCTCCACGGGTGGTGTCTAAGATGCTTAGGGAAATTGCGATTTCATGTACTCGATATAAAGTAATGGACTTGGCCGGGATTCGAACGCACGACCTTCCATTCAGTAAGCGAATACACTACTACTGCACCTGTTGCCACCCGCAACAAGAACGGCTCTTATTTATTCTTTTAAACAATTCACACACCATATTTTCTTTTCAAAGTTGCATTCCTACAATCCGGGTATATCTTCCTGTGTTCCTGTACACAACGCAATAGAAACTGTTTGTTCCTCTTCCACCGTAATTAAGCCATGGAAGTCTTGCATAAGCTTTAAGCTCTTTCAGCTGTGTCATTAACTACTCTCAGCGTAGAAACAGCGTTTTTGGCTTCTAGAAACGAAGTCGAAGTATTCCATGAAGAAGGACATTCTTCAAGAAAGCTGTCATCAATTTTGAGACGAGAGAAAAAGAACTTGCTTCTGATCGATACGAAGTCTTCTATATTTTTATCTGAACAAAAAGAAGAAAAAAATAGATAGTTGATAGGTAAAAGAAAATGATTAATTGAAAACTAAAGCCGTTATTACGCAATAAGCATAAAATACTTACCATATAAGGAACCGTTAAGTTCCTCCTTCGATGTATTTACTTTAGCTAAATTTGCGACCATTTTAACTTTACTTTCTAGGTCCATCTCATCGTCAAATAGGGACAGCATAACTACTTCATTCCTCAAGTACCGTAAATGCTGATTAATCTTCTGCAACGCTGCTTTCGAGATACTTTTATCAACTTTTTTGTAAACATTCATTGACTTAAGGAAACACAAATCCTGTTAAGGAGATTTCACTGCCAATGTGCATTGCAGCCATGGCTTAAAGTAGCATGTGACGATGAAGAAGCAGACGTCTAGTAGTGATGCCTTTTCTTTGCTGTTAATTTTAAATTGAGAACTAAGCAACGGTATTTTTAGGCAATAAATAGCTCTTGCCATCCATCGAGCTTGGTGCATGGCGCCGGGAGGCCTAATTTTAAACTGCTTTTCTGTATTTTCGCCTAAAAATATTATACAAAGCTCAATCAATTCTCGATAATCATCTCTGATTAATTGCTTGGTCAATTCAGTGCAATAGAACTTGAGTAGTTTTTCTATCTCAGAAACCGTAAGGAAATCTTGTACCCTCTCTCTATAATTTTGAATATTGACGGAGTTGATATTTTTCCAACAATCTCTAAACTTTTTAAACAAGGGAATATCGGGACTTGTTGTCACTTGGCTTATTTTGGCTTCAAACACACCTTTCAATACCAGCTCGTAGACATGGTGACCGCAAGCAAAAAGAAGCACTTCCCTCTCAAGTTTCTGCTCCAAGAGAACACAGGCACCATTGATGCGCCCTGTATTCGACGCTGTAGTATCGCAACAGAGAATTTGCACTTTATCTGCAAGGTCCCAATCTACGATCGCTTTCCAAATAGCCTGGGCCTGTTCTTTCCCGGTAGAACTTTCCAATTTAGGTATACCAATAAGTTGCGCCTCCTTACCAAATGTTATCACAATAGGGAGACGTTACGTTCTTCTTTTGATTTTCGAGCATCAAGGCCTGGAAGTAATTTGCCATCCCAATGTACTAAAACAACATCTGGAACTTTGTGCTTAAAATCGATGCTTATGGTTTTCGCACGTTCCTCTCGCTTTTGTGTGCGGAGTCTTTGGATGGAAGACTTACTTATTATAAATTCGTCAACATTATGCCCAAATGCCTCTATTGTAGCTTGCAGAATGTAGACAGAATCTCGAATACTCAACTGACACCGGTCTAAGGCAGCTACTAATTTAGGAGTAATGAAATCTTTTCTCACCATAGTTTTACTGGTTCCGGGTAATGTGCTGTCGTTGGCATTTGATAAATTTTCTTGTAGATCCATATTGTCTTCAGAACTAGAAAATAAATCGTCCTGTAACGGTCTACAGACATATGAAGCAGACTTCGATTTGATTCGGCGGTTCTCTTCTTCAATATTTCTAAGTCGCTTCCTTTGCTCTTTATCAGCCAATTTTTTATCCACTCCTGGCCGTCCTGGCTCTCTTTGTCGCAAAAAAATAATCTGTCTTCTTCTATCTTTGTCAATTGAAGTGCATCCGCGTGTGAAATATCAAATAAATTGTCCAAATTGATTGCAAACTCTTCTTGACACCGCTTGAAGACATCTCGAACTTTTTTCGCATTTTTCTGCAAATCTCTCCAAACTTGGTATACGTCCACAAGTTTCTTTACGCAATTAGATAAAGATTTAGTTGGAATCCGTGCTTTTTCCCAAAAAATTATACATTTGCGAATAGCTAAATTTGCACTTTCATTGACAGTTAAATTCACTTCACGGATATTGTAAAAAAAAACAGCGAGAACTTGTCTATTGGACGGAAGTTTCGATCCTGTTATTTGGTGTTTTGTTTCTCCTGTTAAATATATATTATTTTTAGAACTACGCAATTCCCCGGACATGATAAACAATACGTTCACTAAAAAATTCAACTCAATGTAATAGGCTAATTAACGAAAAGAGCGCGCTCGATAAGTATGCAAGCACTGACATGTATCGATGCAAGTCGGCACGGGTTCCTATGATCCAAAGTTTATGAAATTTGATTTTTAGGTGGTTTTGACACAAGACGAACAAAATAAGAGGGTATGCGTTAAAAAAAAAACACTTTAATTTTGTTGGGACACCCTATTTCCCATAGTTAGAACTGAAACTCAATTTTTTTTTTATCAAACCCATACGTGTGGGATATCTATGGATAGGTCTTCAAAAATGATATTAAGGTTTCTAATATCATTTTTTTCTAAACTGAATAGTATTCGCGAGAGACACTTCCAAAGTGGTTAAATGTGCCCCCCCCCCCCCCTGTAACTTCTAAAATAAGAGAATGATAAAACTAAAAAAATATATGATGTACATTACCATGCAAACTTCCACCGAAAATTGGTTTGAACGAGATCTAGTAAGCAGTTTTTTTTTACATAAATCGTAAACCGCAATTTACCTTTCATTCAATCAATTCAAATATAAAAAAATAAATAATTTCATTAACATAAACCTTATGCGTAAACCGTAAACAATTATTTTCTAATAATAAATCTGTAATAGGTGCCTAAGTAAATAATAATTATAATTCGCGCGGATGAAGGGTTCCGCGCGAATTATAATTATTGGGCGAGTCCGATTCGCACTTGGCCGCTTTTTGTATCAGCCTTAGACATAAATAGTAAGAGTTGGAGCACACACACACACAAACTTATATTTCCCTCTCAACTTCCGTTTGCCTCGCCCGATCACATTTCCGCAACGCATTCACCAGCTTACTCCCCAAGTCAAGCGTGCGTAAAAATGCACCCATATTTTCTATTTTAAACATATTAACCCCTCCTCTCTTAATTTTTTATTCATATCATGTTCATTTCACGCTGTGAAGTTGATCATGTGGACCTCCTGGGTTGCAAACACCCCACTTGTATTATTTTTCTGTCAACAACAAAATCAATTTTTATTTCCAAAGTGTCTTAGCTGAGACCAATGTACGAGTATTTACTTTCTACAAAGTAAAAAATATATTTTTGAATAAAGTTAAAAACATAGGGACGGGCTACAGTCCGCTTGGGCGAACTGTTGGATACCCTATTCTTATTCCTATCCCTCATAAGTGGGCGTGACAAAAGTCTAAGTATGGTTGAATTGTTAAGAACGCTCTACATATTTTGTTATATAACATTTAAAGAATTTTATAAAAAAAAAACGCTCCCTAGCTCAAACTTGGGTGTTTCAATAAAATTGTTTTATTTAATTGTGCGCTTGTCAGTAGGCGGATTTAAAAAAATTAACACATGAGAATAAAGGGCCCCTAGAGAGTACATATTATAAATTTCAGCTCCCTAGCTCAAACTTTGAATTTAAAAAAAAAAAAAAAAAGTTATTGTGAGCGTGTCAGTGGGCGGATTTTGAAAATATTTACACATGAGCATAAAGGGCCCATCGAGAGTATATATTATAAATTTCAGCTCCCTGGCTCAAACTTTGGATTTTCAAAAATTAATATACCCTTAGAATAGGGTATAACAAAATTATTTTATTTATTTGTGGGCGTGTCAGTAGGCGGATTTTGAACATTTTTTATCCCGAGCAATTTTAGGAGTCATAGATCATATATAAAAAATTTCAGCTTTCTAGCTCAAAATTCGATTTTTTCCAAAATTTTGTTTTTTTGAGTTTGTGGGCGGGACCCTAGAGAGTATATGGTTAAAATTTCAGCTCTCTAGGTCCAGTTTAAAGGCCGAATTTTTGCCGACAGACGGACGGACGGATGGATGGACGGACGGACATGGCCAGATCGACATTACTATCGATGCTGATCATAAATATAGTAACTTTTAGGGGTCTACGGGCAATATTAAGGTATGTTACAAACTATGCGTCAAAATTAATATACCCTTAAAATAGGGTATAAAAAACCTTAATTATACCCTATTCTAAGGGTATATTAATTTTAACGCATAGTTTGTAACATACCTTAATATTGCCCGTAGACCCCTAAAAGTTACTATATTTATGATCAGCATCGATAGTAATGTCGATCTAGCCATGTCCGTCCGTCCGTCCGTCCGTCCGTCCGTCTGTCGGCAAAAATTAGGCCTTTAAACTGGACTGCTGAAATTTTAACCATATACTCTCTAGGGTCCCGAAATAATCAAGTTTACGAATTTTTGAAATCCGCCTACAGACACGCCCACAAACTCAAAAAAATATAAATTTTGGAAAAAATCGAATTTTGAGCTAGAAAGCTGAAATTTTTTATATATGATCTATGACTCCTAAAACTGCTCGGGATAATTTCAAAATCCGCCCACTGACACGCCCACAAATAAATAAAATAATTTTTTTATACCCTATTCTAAGGGTATAGGGTAAGGCGAGGAGGGTTTGACACAAAAATGATGATATGTCATTTTGAACCAAAATTTAGCGCACCGTTAAAAATGTCGGGGTATAAAACTTTCCCTATATATTTGACTTTAAAGTGGTGTATATTCCAATTATGTAATCTAAAGGGTTCTCATGATGTGGAGCGAAAAACAAATATAGTAAAAGTGTCAAATCCTCCCACTATATAGGAGGATTTGACATTGCCTTAGGAGGTTTTGACAATAGGTAGGAGAATTTGCCAGTCTACGAACTTTCATTTAAAAACGTAACACAAAGATAGTTTTATTTTGAACAAATTAACAAAATATACAGAATAGTTCATAAATTAAGTTGCAAGAAGTTATTATAAATTAAACTTAAAAAATAAATATTAATTTAGCGAATATCAAGATTAGCAAAATCTACGTTAAATTTAAGTTTCTCCTTCGATCTGGAGGTTCCAGGCATTTGCACAGGTCTTGGAAGTTTTGCTACTAAGTCCGTTGAAAGTGCAAGCTTAACGTCTTCCACTAAAGGCTCATAAAAAACATTTGATTTATTTTGTCTCCTAAAATATTTGATTGTGAACGGTAAAGGGGTATTCTCTGCATCTAATACCAGTCCAACGTAATATAACTCCTTTTTATTTCCAAATTGTGTGAGAACATAATATCCGGGGCGAGCGACGATGTTTTTGTTTAATTGTAGTCCTTCCAGTTCCTCGTCGTCGCTGCTTTGCCATCGTAATGAAGTGTCCGAATCTCTGAAGCTAAACTTTTCGCACTCATCGCTAGAAGAATCCTGAAGAACACGTTTTACCACCTTATTTGTGGAATCTTGGGCGTGTTATTCTTTTTGGCTTTTTTTAATGCTAATTCTTCCAAACGCGTTTTTTCCGGGGTATCAGTATAGATTCTAGACTTTCCAACGGTTCGACGAGTGTATTTTTTTTTTAAGTTTGGGAATTTTGCGGCTTTTATCGTTCAATGCTTGTTTGAGGGCTTCCTCATCTAGGACCCTTTCAGGGTGTTTCCTTTTATAAATATTTGGCATATTTGGCTACATAAAGTAATTATTTAATAAACATTGATTAAAAAATAAATAATGGTCTTTAAAAGAAAAGATTAGGAGGATTTGACAAATTGTCAAATCCTCCGTATTCTAAGTTGTTAAATCCTCCTTTGATCGCACTTTAACTTTATATTTCAACTTACCAAAATTTTGCAGTATTTTCAATAAACACTGTTGTTATATTTAAAATGTATGTTTTAATAGTCACAATCACTAAAGTTTAAAAAACAAAAATTGGTTTTTACACGTAGTTTCCCAACAAAGAAAATATACAAAATTACAAATAATAGTCGACCAAAAACAAAAACACGTGCGTTGGGCTGTAAGGCGGAGGTACAAGTGATGTTTTCATTTGTGCAACTCATTACATAGCAGGCACCGCAAATTCGGATTTTTTCTCTCCTTCGCGTCAAGTGTGGCCTTATATTTGAAAATGACCATGCCTCCTTTTGTCAAATCCTCCTCGCTCTACCCTACATATTAATTTTTGAAAATCCAAAGTTTGAACTAGGGAGCTGAAATTTATAATATATACTCTCTATGGGCCCTTTATTCTCATGTGTTAATTTTTTTTTAAATCCGCCTACTGACACGCCCACAATTAAATAAAACGATTTTATTGAAACACCCAAGTTTGGGCTAGAGAGCGTTTTTTTTTGATAAAATCCTTTAAATGTTATATAACAAAATAAGTAGAGCGTTCTTAACAATTCAACCATACTTAGACTTTTGTCACGTCCACTTATGAGGGATAGGAATAAGAATAGGGTATCCAACAGTTCGCCCAAGCGGACTGTAGCCCGTCCCTATGTTTTTTTTTTTTTAATTTTGATAAAACTTCGGGATTTTTAAGTCCCGAAATCCTGAAAAGTTTCCGGAATTCGAATTCCCTGTATGAAGTTTCTCTTGAGGAAATCGACATTAACGCTTCAATCAAGTATTGTAAGGAATCATTAACTTACTCATACATAAAATTCATCACAGATACAAGTTCATCTCGTGAGGTAGTGAAAAGAAAGAACCAAGCGTAGGTATAGTTCGAAAATTCTTTCTTAAACAAAATAATGAAGCAAAATAAAAACAGTTTTGTTGTTCATCTATACGAAATACAGCGTGATCCAGTAAATGAGCCATATATACTTACCGAGTTCTACATATATGTATTATTTGCTGATCACCTTGCACATCAGAGCAAACAATAATTTAGTCAAAGGCGACTATCATCTATTAGCATAACCGATTCAGCCAAGCTATTGCTTTTGAGAAAATCTTGAAAGCATTTCTCACGTTATAACAGCTCAACGAAATAGTATTTTATGTGCTAGTTTTATTACGGTTAAATATTTAATTTTGTTTGTGTGTGAAAGGCGATGAAAGGCATTCAATCCAATCCAATTTTCAGGAAGGTGCATCTTTTATCCTTTTTTGAGTTCCTCACATGATTCTATCAATTACGTATTCGTTTCCCGAAATTTACACCAAACATAGGGTCTTACCGAACTCCAATCGACAATTCACGAACCGCACGGTTGTATCCCAATATGATAAGTAAAACGTAAATTCTATTCGACAGGGCAATTGATCGAAAAAGGTTCTATATCCTTTTTTTGGGCGGTCGGTGTTTCGGGTTCAGCCTCATGGATAGTGCGAGTAGTAAAATACACGAGCACATCCATTGGATGTGGTTGTATCTCAATAACATTTCGTATAATTTATTCAGGATGAGTTTTCACATCAATTATGCAGGGCTATGGTCTCACCTCATTTATTAGAACACCTGTATGAGTGGTCTTCGACACACACTCATACTCATAGCCACCACCGAGTCAAACGAGCCCTCCACCACAGCTTCCGACCTGTCCCATCACCCACATATCGCTTTCACAAGTTTTCCCAAGCTAACTTACCAAGTCGCTCCCTTTTTGTTGCTCTGCCCCCAGGGGATATTAAATGAGGATCAATAATACGAATGGAAAATTAAATTCTTTCTTACTCCCGTACCCATAGTACACCGTGTCACTATGAGGACCATCGAGTGTATGTATGTGATGGCAATGGCGGACGAAAGGGCAGCAGAATAATATGGATACGGATATCCTTGACTAGAGGACTCAGAAATGTAAATTTCATTTTAACTCGATAAGAGACTATAGGTGTCTTGCAAATGGGATATTTATTCGATAATTTTGGTGGAAGGCAGCTTCAACCCCACGCTTTCGCCTAAGCCCATATTCCGGGGGATTTACATAATTTGTTATGATACCACCTCATAGACGTTGAAGACGATTAGCGGTGCTGGAGCTGGTGGAGATGATGCCTTTTATTTAGTTGATGATGAAGCTTCTTGGGCTTGGTACGTCGGCGTCTAATTTTAAATAACTTGACGTATATACCTTGGTTGGTAATGGGCTATGTCGCCAGGGGAAGGATGCCTTTCATGGAGAGAATGGCATTACATGCCACGCTGGGGGGCACAGAGTAAATGAAATTTATTTTTTTCGTCCCTACAAATGGGTAGGATCAGTGTCGACCTAAAATGTTGACGTAGAGAAGTAATTGCTCATGAATGCTGGTTAGCGAATGCCATTGATTCTGGAATCCATTGTGAGGCACTGCGTATCCCAATTATACATGGCATCTATAAAATTGAAAAATCTACAGTCAAACGTACATACATACATTTGTACGTAGCCTGCTGCTTCTGAAACTGGGAATAAATGGAAATTTAATTTCCCGAAAAGCCGCGAAATTCTTGATTGAAAAAAAGCAAAGCGACTCGTTCCTCGGTGTGGTCCAGTGCCAGCGTCCCAATTTACTCTTAGCCTCCGGCTTTCCATTCGACTTAACATCAATTTAATTTTTGTTTGGATCAAATTTCCAACCTCATTTTTCAGTTTTTCGTGAAATTCTCTTTTCCATTCGATGAGCTGAGGATATAGAATTACCTTCATATGGCTTGTGGTACTGTATCCTTTTCAGCGGTCGGTGAATTGAGTCAGTATTTTTTCAGCTTGTTTTCAGGCGAAGCACATCCTGACATGGACATTATAGTAGGTTTATAGTCATTTCATATGTGAGGCCCAACTGACCAATGGCAAAAGATTACAGCTCGAAAAGTGCATTCATCCACCTATGCCAATCGGTTGGATGTTCGATAAGCAACAGACATTGTTTTTCTTATTGTATGTTTGTTTGGCTGGTTAGTAAAGAGTTTGATTAAAAATGTCCACTCGATTTCTTCTTTGTACTATTGATATTGTTCCGTTTTTTTTTTTTCAAATTAATTAAATAGGGGACTGCGAACACGAACGCCAGGAATAATTTATTATACCTTTACGATAAATTATGTCATGCATTCAAGCGCATTCGTTACCAAGTTCTCTAAAATAAAGACTAGTGTTGAGTGGATTCGCAACTTAGTTTGGACATATTTTGTTTGTCAAGTTATATATTTTACGCTAAACCTTGTGCAGAGTGAATGTGCAATTTCGGAATCAAATCAAATCTTTGTTCACAATGAATTTTTAGCCTCAATTCACAAACTTATGCAACTTACTGGATCTCCTCTGTTAACTTACTCATTTATTTATGTAATTAAATCAGTTGAATCCCGAGTACCTCTTCCAGATTTTGAGGCGAAAATATTGGTATTGGTTTTTTCTTTAATTTTAGGCGCAGCACGAGTTACAGTATCACTGCCACCTGACCTTCCCCCACCTGAAAATCGCATGACGTTCACCGAACCCACAGAACAATAAGTCAGCATAAAATAGTTTCACTTGTACTTTATTCTTAGAATCCATTTATAAGTAATTAGCACAAATACTGCTTTTCCTAGAATAATTCACACATACAATATTATAGTTAATTTCTTTTCATGCTTTGAATTATTTTTAAACAACCTAGGTATACTATTATTAGAAAGTGGAAAGATTTGATTGTTTCTTTGTTTGTTTGTTTGTTTTGAATAGGCTCCGAAACTACTGGACCGATTTGAAAAATTGTTTTACCATTAGAAGCCGACATTATCCCTGATGAACATAGGCTACTTTTTACGGCAGGAAAATGCTTGATCCGCTGTCCGGAAGCGGGGATCTAAGAAAAGTTGTAACTCTCGAATGCTTTCTAGCTCCTAGCTTTGGAATGACTCATCCAAATGAAATAGGATTTTTTTTAATATAAAGTTCAATTATCTACAACGATTTTAAGATATAAATCATCTTTGTAGGTTATCCTGAAGTTGAACAATAAGCATTAAACTATAAATTTTATACAATTAGAAAAAGTAAAATGTTCGATTGAAGCTATATCGTTGGATTTTCCCAGCGTTGAGTGGAGGAAAATTTGTGTGTGTGTGCTGCACAAATCTGTCTCTCTCTCTCTGTACCTTTTTGTGCTGTGTGCTTTTTCTTTCTTTTTTTTATGCACCTTTTGTGTTGTTTTTTTTGTGGCGCATGGGATTGGGAATGATAGGGTATGAAATGTAATTGAGATTGAGAGGGAATCACACTGAGAGTATATCCATATAATGAGAAGTATTTTGTTTTAAATTTGAGAAGTGGCAAACTGACGAAGCAAGGCGAGAATGGTCAGCTATACTCTATCCAACAAAAATTGTCAGTACAGGCCTTATGGAGGATCTTTTTTCTACTAGTGATGCCTGCAGATACTCTCACGGCACTCAAACGCAAGAATTGCCACTGAAATAAAACCCAAACCACTGTCATACCAAGGAATTGTTGTTGTAATTTTCCTAAAATTCGCATACAACCCACCACAACCAGTCTACCACACAGCCGAATGGGTATGATCGGCTTGTGTTCGCTTGCTATTATCATCAACCAAAATAAGCAGTGTGTGTGACTGAAGCATATCGGAAGAGTATAACCATCTCTGCAATGAAGGCATATCATTTTTCTATGGATTTTGTCAAAGAACTTTCGGTTTTAGTGCTTTTGAGAACGAATTATTATGTGGGGTGTTGCCATTCGGTTTTAATTTGATTGTATTTGTATTGTACAAATGCACAAGTGCATTTTTTTACCATCTGTTTAGGTATATGACATTGTGTCGTGGTTATATAATTTTGTAGGTATTCTAATTGCCTGATTGTGTTTATAAGGCGGAAACAATGTTTGTTATCTAAATCACTGATAGTGCATCTAAGCAATTGGTTTACTTTATTGTTTATATGAATAAAGAGAAAGATGGCTACAAAGTCTTCAAAGGATCTAAGTGTAGAAAAGAAACAAATTGTTGATGCAACTGAAAAATGCTATGGCCTTTATAAAAGTAAATCGGAAGCCGTAGGAAATGCAGCTAATATTTGTTCTGTTACGGAACGAACTGTGTACAGGCTTTTAAGGAAAATAGTAATCAAAGGCCACAATTCAACACCAACGTAGAAAAATAAATCCGGTATCAAGAGCAAGGCCGATGATTTTGACAATTGTGCCATTAGGCAGATATTTAGTCCATCAGTTTTTATACCCTATTCTAGGGGTATATTAATTTTGACGCATAGTTTGTAACATACCTTAATATTGCCCGTAGACCCCTAAAAGTTACTATATTTATGATCAGCATCGATAGTAATGTCGATCTAGCCATGTCCGTCCGTCCGTCCGTCCGTCCGTCCGTCCGTCGGCAAAAATTAGGCCTTTAAACTGGACCTAGAGAGCTGAAATTTTAACCATATGCTCTCTAGGGTCCCGAAATAATCAAGTTTAAGAATTTTTGAAATCCGCCCTCAGACACGCCCACAAACTCAAAAAAACAAAATTTTGGAAAAAATCGAATTTTGAGCTAGAGACCTGAAATTTTTTATATATGATCTATGGCCCATAAAACTGATTGGGACATACAGTTTTCAAAATCCGCCCACTGACACGCCCACAATTAAATAAAACAAATTTTGGGAAAAATTGAATTTTGAGCTAGAAAGCTGAAATTTTTTATATATGATCTTTGGCCCATAAAACTGCTTGGGACATAAAATTTTCAAAATCCGCCCACTGACACGCCCACAATTAAATAAAATATTTTTTTTGAAAAACCAAAATTTAAGCTAGGGAGCTGAAATTTTTAATATATACTCTCTAGGGGCCCTTTATGCTCATGTGTAAATATTTTCAAAATCCGCCTACTGACACGCCCACAATTATTTTTTTTTTATTTTTGAAAGTCCAAAGTTTGAGCTCGGGAGCCGAAATTTATAGTATATACTCTCTAGGTGCCCTTTATGCTCATACTTAAATTTTTTTTAAATCCGCCTACTGACACGCCCACAAATAAATAAAACAATTTTTTTGAAAATCCAAAGTTTGAGCTAGGGAGCTGAAATTTATAATATATACTCTCTATGGGCCCTTTATGCTTATGTGTAAATATTTTCAAAATCCGCCCACTGGCACGCCCACAATTATTATTTTTTTTTTTTTTTGAAAATTCAAAGTGAGCTAGGGAGCTGAAATTTATAGTATATACTCTCTAGGGGCGCTTTATGCTCATGTGTTAATTTTTTTAAATCCGCCTACTTGTGGGCGTGTCACAATTAAATAAAACAATTTTATTGAAACACCCAAGTTTGAGCTAGGGAGCGTTTTTTTGATAAAATCCTTTAAATGTTATATAACAAAATATGTAAAGCGTTCTTAACAATTCAACCATACTTAGGCTTTTGTCACGCCCACTTATGAGGGATAGGAATAAGAATAGGGTATCCAACAGTTCGCCCAAGCGGACTGTAGCCCTTCCCTATGTTTTTTATGGATAATGACCTTCCAAGTCAAGATTTTATTGGAAGTACAAAAAAATGCATATATAACAAAAAAAGACGAAGATATTTACGCGAAGTAAAAAAAATTATAGAAGAGAAGAGAAAAGAAAAATGTATTTTACTGATGAGACCTGGCTCAACGAGGGCCACGCTCGAGGAAAAATTTGGATAGTCCCAACTATTACAACACCACGACAGGCGTTTAATGAAGGATTATCAACAGGACTGCGATCACCATCTGGAAAAGGAAAGAGATTAATTATAACACATATTGGAAGTTCTACAGGTTTCGTCGATGGAGTACTTTAATGCTTCATTCCGTGAAAACCCGGAGACTACCACGAGGACATGAACGCTGATGTGTACGAGAAATGGTTTAAAGATATTTTGATACACCTGGAACAAAACTCCGTCATAGTTTTGGACAATACCTCCTATCATTCCAGAAAACAAAATAAAGCAAATAGTAGTTGAGTAGTAAGTTTCGAGGATGATATGGGTAAAGCAGAGATGCTTGAAATCGTTAATCGTTAAAAAGCCATGTATGAAACATACGTCGTGTATGAAATGGCTTAAAATGCGGGACATAAAGTGCTTCGCTTGCCGCCTTATCACTGCGACCTTAATCCAATAGAATTGGTTTGGGCTCAAGTGAAAGGGTTTATAGCAAGCCAAAACAAGTCATTTAAAATGGCTGAAATAAAAGACTTACTAACGACAGCACTTATAAGGGTTGACAAGGAAAAATGGCATCGATGTGTCCGACACGTTGAACAGGTTGTTGAGCCAAATATGTGGGAAATGGACGTATGGACGTATGAATAGATCTAAATAACGAGAACAGTAGCAGTAATCAGATTAGTTGAGTAGTGATATTAGAAATTAGTATTTTATGTTTTACAATATTTATAATAAATAAATTGGATTACAGTGATATATTTTTCGTTTTGATTTTTTTTTGTGTTACGAAATTTTTATATGTTGTTGGTCTACTGGAGATACGCTTAAAAAAACGCGCCTATTATTATCTTACCAGAAAAGGAAAAAGATAAACAGAATTCATTTCGTTCCGCAATATTTTTATTTTAAATTGGAAGATGGTAACCCTAATATAATTGCTCTCTGACTTATGGCGAATTATCATACACACTACGGCAACCCTGTGAGAGCTTTAAAGAGGGACGTCTCCATAGGAATATTGTACATTAAGCAAAAAGACGAATTAGAACACCTCTAAAGGAATATTATTATTATTATAATGATTATCCTTTTGGTAATTGCTTTTAAGGCAGAATATTGTTTCAAATTATGAATCAGGAATCATTGAAGAAGATTTTTATTAAATAAATAAATTAAGATTTAAAAAACGAAGAATTATAAGAATTGAATAAAAAAAAAAACAATTTTTCGCATAAATAAATTTATTTGAATAAGATTTTTGAAACAAGACGAATATACACAAATTACAACCAATAAGAAACCAACATTGTATTTTTAAATCTTAACGACAAAATCCCCAAAGAAACAAACTTATCCTAGTTCATACACTAAACCTACTAAATTTTTAAAAGTTTCAGCTCAATTACAGAAGCAACCGAAATAGAGAGTAATCCCAAATGCAATAGTTCGCGTTCTGTCTCAAATCCTGATATCACGAATAATATGAACAACGATAACTCAACTTCAAATTTAGCAACTGCTCAAGCTAACACGTCCGGTATGAACAACTAAAGTTCAAATCCCACTTAATCCATTAGAATTCCCGACGCCGTCAAGGACCTACCCTCGATTTGATGGAAATCCGAGACTTTTATATGATTTCATCAATAACTTCGAGAAACTTCTCTTGTACATTAGGGGCATGACAATAACTCCTTTTGTACATTCGATTCGCAGCAAAATAGATGGTAAGGCCAATGAGGTCCTGAACATGTACTGGCCTTTATTGAAATGAAGCGTACTGGCATTGTTTGAAATGAAATCAAGAATAATTTAGTATTCAATTACTCGGATAAACGAAATGAATCGTCTTTGAATAGATACCGACATCTACTTAAACAAGATTGAACTGTAAGCTACTGTTAATAAAAACGTTCTAATCCACGAAACCGATCAGAACGTTATCAAAGTAAAAAGCGACATTTTTGATTAGATTACCTTGACTCCTTCCTTTGTGGCTTAAAAGAAACACTAGGCTACAGCATAAGAGCGATGAAACCACCAACCCTAGCCATCGCGCTTTCATATTGCATTCAAGAACAAAACATGTTCTATATGAAATAGGAATATAACCCACAAATACACATTTCCATTAAAATGCCAAAAAAGTTCAAAACAATAAATCCAACAACGTTCCAAATCAAGCCTACAAACATCCAATAATTCCTACCTATTCCGTAACCGAATTCCGAATCAAACTCCTAAACTACAATTAATTCCCACATATAACTCTCGAAATGTCTGTGATCAACCAAGATTCTCTGCACCAGCAACGTTTAATATTACCTAAGTACCATATCGGAACACCTTTAATACCGACAATCCATTGGTTCATTGAAACTAGAACTTTACTAGACCCAACAAAAGTTTTCCAACGCAACTTCGCCCTTAACCAATGGAACTAGGTTCAGAACAATCACGATTCAAGGAACCAACAGTGTACAGACTATCAAATATGACAAACCAGTCCACACGTAGCACCACTCCTCGTTGCTTCATCAAAGAAGTACAAAACGTTAACGCCCAACACTCAGAAGATCCTGAACTACCTCCGTTCATTCCCAATTGAGATCACCATTATAACTACGAAGATCAAATCCAATAACATGAAAACCAAGATCTCGGCGAGTTAGACCAACAACCTGAATGAACTAGAGAACGAACACTTTCGGATTGCTACCTCGAACAACCCGTCAGATATCTAGATATAAATAAAATAAAAATAAATAAATACAAGGCATTAACGGGCCTACTTCACACAAGAAAGTGGTTGGATAAGCTAGGTATCCAACCACTTTCTTGTGTGAAGTGAAAGGGACCTACAGTTTTAAACCGAATCCGAACGGCAAATTTGAGAAGCTTCTCATGACAATTGATACTCTTGGATGTTTGACTGAAGTTCGCAAAAGACATAAATAAGCATGGATTTATTTTACCTTACATAAATATTTCGTCACCATTTGGTCACCCTTTAAAATTCCTTGTTGATACAGAGGCATCAGCTTATTTATTAGCCCAGAATTCATCCACCACTCAAACATTGAGAAATTGACGCTGAAAATCTGACGATGACGGTGACGCTCGATATTTCCAACTACACATCAAAAATTCAGTTCATATCTTCATCGAATTCAACAATCCAGCCGAACTAACCATTTGGATTTGGATAGCGCAGCGGTACCATGCTTTGCAGTCCTTCATTTCTGTCCAAAGGGAACTTAGAAGGGTGTTTGGCGGCACACCGCCGAGTAGATGGACCATTATGGGGCTGGTAAACATGTTTGTCGAATCTGGAATCTGGCATCACATGAAGACCATACCATCGAGATCCCTATGTTCGGGTTCCAGACACAATCGCGGCTGTAGCATCGTCAATTCAGGCAAATCCAAGCGTTTCTACTCGAAACTTATCGGTGCAAATTGGAGTTAGCAGACGGTCATTACAACGCATAATTCATGATGACTTAAACTTGTTTCCGTACAAACTCCAAATTATAAGCAAGTTAAGCCCTCTGGATTTGCCTATTCGCCTGGAATTTTGCCAAAAAATGATTGAAATGACTGAAGAAGACAACATTGTCTGATGAAGCCCATTTTGAGCTAAACGGCGATGTAAATAAGCAAAATTTCCGTATATGGAGTGAATCTAATCCAGAAATACACCATGAGACGGTACTGCACCCAGAGCGAGTCACTGTGTGGCGCACAGTTTCATCAATGTCCATTGCGGGGCCATACTTCTTTGAAGCAAACGGTGTAACAATAACTGTCAATTGGACCGTTATTTAAAGCAGTTGAAGGAGTTTTTTTTTACCCAGAACTGCAACAACAATGGAGCAACTGTACACATAGCCAGACCTGTTACGGCGGAGCTCCAGCGAAAATTCCCAAACAAATTAATATCCCGAAACTCTACTTTCCGCTGGTCCCAAAGGTCACCTGACCTGACTGCACCAGCCTTTTTATACCCTATTCTAGGGGTATATTAATTTTGACGCATAGTTTGTAACATACCTTAATATTGCCCGTAGACCCCTAAAAGTTACTATATTTATGATCAGCATCGATAGTAATGTCGATCTAGCCATGTCCGTCCGTCCGTCCGTCCGTCCGTCCGTCCGTCGGCAAAAATTAGGCCTTTAAACTGGACCTAGAGAGCTGAAATTTTAACCATATACTCTCTAGGGTCCCGAAATAATCAAGTTTAAGAATTTTTGAAATCCGCCCACAGACACGCCCACAAACTCAAAAAAACAAAATTTTGGAAAAAATCGAATTTTGAGCTAGAGAGCTGAAATTTTTTATATATGATCTATGGCCCATAAAACTGCTTGGGACATAAAATTTTCAAAATCCGCCCACTGACACGCCCACAATTAAATAAAATATTTTTTTTGAAAAACCAAAATTTGAGCTAGGGAGCTGAAATTTTTAATATATACTCTCTAGGGGCCCTTTATGCTCATGTGTAAATATTTTCAAAATCCGCCTACTGACACGCCCACAATTATTTTATTTTTATTTTTGAAAGTCCAAAGTTTGAGCTAGGGAGCTGAAATTTATAGTATATACTCTCTAGGTGCCCTTTATGCTCATACTTAAATTTTTTTTAAATCCGCCTACTGGCACGCCCACAATTAAATAAAACAATTTTATTGAAAAACCAAAGTTTGAGCTAGGGAGCGTTTTTATTTACAAAAGCTTAGTTTTTTCGATAAAATCCTTTAAATTTTTGCCACGCCCACTTATGAGATATAGGAATAAGAATAGGGTATCCAACAGTTCGCCCAAGCGGACTGTAGCCCGCCCCTATGTTTATACCCTATTCTAGGGGTATATTAATTTTGACGCATAGTTTGTAACATACCTTAATATTGCCCGTAGACCCCTAAAATTTACTATATTTATGATCAGCATCGATAGTAATGTCGATCTAGCCATGTCCGTCCGTCCGTCCGTCCGTCCGTCCGTCCGTCCGTCCGTCGGCAAAAATTAGGCCTTTAAACTGGACCTAGAGAGCTGAAATTTTAACCATATACTCTCTAGGGTCCCGAAATAATCAAGTTTACGAATTTTTGAAATCCGCCCACAGACACGCCCACAAACTCAAAAAAACAAAATTTTGGAAAAAATCGAATTTTGAGCTAGGAAGCTGAAATTTTTTATATATGATCTATGACCCCTAAAACTGCTCGGGATATAAAATTTTCAAAATCCGCCCACTGCCACGCCCACAAAAAAATAAAACTATTTTATTGAAAAACCAAAATTTGAGCTAGGGAGCTGAAATTTTTAATATATACTCTCTAGGGGCGCTTTAAGCTCATTTATAAATATTTTCAAAATCCGCCCACTGACACGCCCACAAATAAATAAAACAGTTTTTTTGAAAATCCAAAGTTTGAGCTAGGGAGCTGAAATTTATAATATATGCTCTCTATGGGCGCTTTAAGCTCATGTATAAATATTTTCAAAATCCGCCCACTGACACGCCCACAAATAAATAAAACAATTTTTTTGAAAATCCAAAGTTTGAGCTAGGGAGCTGAAATTTATAATATATGCTCTTTATGCTCATGTGTAAATATTTTCAAAATCCGCCCACTGGCACGCCCACAATTATTATTATTTTTTTTTTTTTGAAAATTCAAAGTGAGCTAGGGAGCTGAAATTTATAATATATACTCTCTAGGGGCCCTTTATGCTCATGTGTTGATTTTTTTTAAATCCGCCTTCCGACACGCCCACAATTAAATAAAACAATTTTATTGAAGCACCCAAGTTTGAGCTAGGGAGCGTTTTTTTTTGATAAAATCCTTTAAATGTTGTATAACAAAATATGTAGAGCGTTCTTAACAATTCAACCATACTTAGACTTTTGTCACGCCCACTTATGAGGGATAGGAATAAGAATAGGGTATCCAACAGTTCGCCTAAGCGGACTGTAGCCCGTCCCTATGTTTTTATGGGGCTATGTCAAGCAAGAGGTGTACAAAACGAAATCAAGGAAGACTGACTTTAAGCAGTCCATTAAAACAATAATTGAGGCGATCCCGACTTCAACCCTTCAGGCCGCAATGAATAATTTTCAGATTTTTTGTCGCATATGCGTGGATGAGCATGGAGGCCATTTACGGTCTATCATCTTCAAAAACAATTAGTTATTTAAAATAAAATTGAATTTTCTATACATTAAAAAATAAAAAAAACAAATACATTGATTAAAAATAAGTTATTTGAATTTCTTATTCTTATTAAATGAAACACCAGGTGCACACATCGGACCACATCCTAATAAACGCGAAAACGTAATGGTACCTATCCTTATTGCTAGAAAGACGAAATTCGTCAACAAACTGATATAATGCTTGGACAAAGCATTATACGCCACAGTTACCTCCTTGGAGTTCACCCATTTGGATCGTCCCAAAAAAAAGGGACGCCATCAGGAAACTAAACGAGAAAACCATTTCTGTCCAATTCCCCATACCCAAAATAAATGAAATTCTAGACAAGCTAGGAAAATTCCTCTATTCTTCAACATTGGATCTAGCTAGTGGATAACACCAGATTGAAATGGATCCAAAAGAAATTACGAACAACGCCTTCTCCGTCGATGGCGGACACTAATACTTGCGTATGCCTCTTGGCCTTAAAAAGGCACCGTCCACCTTCCAACGAGTTATGGAAAACGTTCACAAATCCCTAGTAGGCAAGAGCTGCCTCGATTATTAAAATGATATCAAAATCTATTTTCTATGTGTTCCTGCAGGGAAAGAAAATTTAGGACAAGTTTTTACTAAACTAAACGAATTCAACCTCAAAATCCAGAGAAGCAAAGAAGAAGAATTTTCCCCAATAATCAGAGAAAAATTGGAGCAATCTACTAAATATTAATGGAAAAGAAGCTGAAAAAAGGGATACCGGAGACGTCATCTTTTGAAAATAATGCAGACGTAATAAGCTCACAGCAAGATTCTTTAAATATAGGCTTAAGGTAAAATAACAAAGTCACAGTTCTACGGTAGATAATAGAAAATTTTGCAAATCCAGCAAAGCAAACGAAATTTACACGTCACTGAAATAAAATAAATAACAACTAATAATATCATTTCCATTTAGACTAACAACCCAGATGGCCAAAAGCTGGAAATGCGCGACTTAGCGAAAAACCAAGGAAAACAGGAACTTCAATTAGGACCTGCACGGACTATTACCGACTACAACAAACGAGTACTTATTGTTGACCTCTACACTTACAACACGAACATTTCAAGCTTCCTAGACATCTTCGAAAAACAATTATGGTAGAAACACATCAACACTTCAACTTTCAATTCGACTTTGACAAGAGCGAGAACTTCAGCGTTTAAAGTCGAGTCAAACACATTGAAAAATGCGACTTCGAGCGCGAAAAAAAAAATGGTTGCAAACAAGAAGGAAAAGTATGTCAAAAAGGAGAGAAAATGTAAGTTTCTCCCTTTTCTTCATTCAAAATATAAGCATTTGCATGTTGGGAAAATTGACAACATCGCCTCAAGGTTGGTGGGACTTGCACTTCAACTTTGAAACTAGGATTTAGGTCTTACGTTAAAGTCAAAGTTGAGGTTGAAGTGCTAATGTGTTCCATCCCATTTAAAAGCATTGGTTCTAAAACTTGCGGCGTGGTTGTCAAAGTTAAAGTCCAAGTTGAAGTGTTGATGTGTTTCTACCATTGGACTTACATTTAAAGACGTAAATGACAAAATCATGACATTGACACCAAAAACAAAGACTAATTGACTTCGAACAACAATAAAATTTATTACAGGAAATATAGACGCGAGTGACGCATAAGAATTAAATACAGGAACATAAACTCTTTAAGCTATATTGGAGCAAACTTAAAACAAAACATAGGGACGGGCTACAGTCCGCTTGGGCGAACTGTTGGATACCCTATTCTTATTCCTATCCCTCATAAGTGGGCGTGAAAAAAGTCTAAGTATGGTCGAATTATTAAGAACGCTCTACATATTTTGTTATATGACATTTAAAGGATTTTATCAAAAAAAAACGAAGCTTTTGTAAAAAAAAAAACGCTCCCTAGCTCAAACTCTGTTTTTTCAATAAAATTGTTTTGTTTAATTGTGGGTGTCAGTAGGCGGATTTAAAAAAAATTAACACATGAGCATAAAGGGCCCCTAGAGAGTATATATTATAAATTTCAACACCCTAGCTCAAACTTTGAATTTTCAAAAAAAGTTTTTTTTTAAATTGTGGGCGTGTCAGTAGGCGGATTTTGAAAAGGGGCCCCCAGAGAGTATATATTATAAGTTTCAGCTCCCTAGCTCAAATTTTGGTTTTTCAATAAAACAGGTTTTTTTAAATTGTGGGCGTGTCAGTAGGCGGATTTTAAAAATATTTACACATGAGCTTGAAAGGCGCCTAGTGAGTATATATTATAAATTTCAGTTTAGCTCAAATTTTGGTTTTTCAATAAAATTGTTTTATTTAATAGTGGGCGTGGCAGTGGGCGGATTTTGAAAATTTAATCTCCCGAGCAGTTTTAGGAGTCATAGATCATATATAAAAAATTTCAGCTTTCTAGCTCAAAATTCTATTTTTTCCAAAATTTTGTTTTTTTTTTTGAGTTTGTGGGCGTGTTTGTGGGCGGATTTCAAAAATTCGTAAACTTGATTATTTCGGGACCGTAGGGAGTATATGGTTAAAATTTCAGCTCTCTAGGCCCAGTTTAAAGGCCTAATTTTTGCCGACGGACGGACGAACGGACATGGCTAGATCGACATTACTATCGATGCTGATCATAAATATAGCAACTTTTAGGGGTCTACGGGCAATATTAAGGTATGTTACAAACTATGCGCCAACATTAATTTACCCTTAGAATAGGGTATGAACACAGCAAACTAAACAATCAACAAAATATTACAGTACAAACTCGATTTACACAACTAATAGAAAATAAGAGAGATAATGACATGAATGAATGCAAAAGTCATCACCTAAAAGTTAAGACATCAATAGACATAATCCAAAATCAGAACCAAAGTTTTTTATTCATGAAATAAATAATAAATAAATATAAATAAATATTAGGCATTAACAGCCCATACCTACCTTCTCCAACCACTTTCTTGTGCGAAGTGGAAGGGACCCACAATTTTAAGCCGAATTCGAACGGCAAATTTGAGAAGCTTCTCATGACAATTGATACTCTTGGATGTTTGTCAGAAGTTCGCAAGAGGTGGGGCAGTTTTAAAAAAAACTCAAGATATTACTTGGCCCCGGCGGAAATTGAACCGGTGACCTTTCGATTAGAAGTCCGACACACTAACCACTGAGCCATTGCGCCCGACATAAATTACAGGTGAGTGACAAGTTTTGCACAACCTTGTAGTTACAAGGAAATTGGTCCAGGTTGAAGCAAAACTACATAACTGTGACAAAACGCCATAAATAACGAAAAAAAAGGAATGTTATTGAAAAGTTGCACTTATAGAGTCAAGAAGTGCGACGACTTTGGTGTCATGAAAATCGAGGAGTTGCGCGAATCGAGAGTTGCTTTAACCGAGCTCGTACTGTATATCAAATTTCCTGAAAAACAAATTTCGAGCTAACTAATGGTAATATAAAAACATAGGGACAGGCTACAGTCCGCTGGGGTGAACTGTTGGATAACCTATTCTTATTCCTATCCCTCATAAGTGGGCGTGACAAAAGTCTACGTATGGTTGAATTGTTAAGAACGCATGTTAAGAACTACATATTTTGTTATAACATTTACAGGATTTTATCAAAAAAAAAAAACCAAGCTTTTGTAAAAAAAAAAAACGCTCCCTAGCTCAAACTTTGGTTTTTCAATATAATTATTTTATTTAATTGTGGGCGTGTCAGCAGGCGGATTTAAAAAAAATTAACACATGAGCATAAAGGGCCCCTAGAGAGTATATATTATAAATTTCAGTTCCCTAGCTCAAACTTTGGATTTTCAAAAAAAGTTGTTTTTAAATTGTGGGCGTGTCAGTGGGCGACTTTTGAAAATATTTCCACATGAGCTTAAAGGGCCCCCTTGAGAGTATATAGATATACTATAAATTTCAGCTGCCTAGCTCAAATTTTGGTTTTTCAATAAAATTGTTTTATTTAATTGTGGGCGTGTCAGTGGGCGGATATTGAAAATTGTATCTCCTGAGCAGTTTTAGGAGTAGATCATATAGATCATATATAAAAAATTTCAGCTTTCTAGCTCAAAATTCGATTTTTTCGAAAAAATTGTTTTTTTGAGTTTGTGGGCGTGTCTGTGGGCGAATTTCAAAAATTCGTAAACTAAATTATTTCGGGACCCAAGAGAGTATATAGTCCAGTTTAAAGGCATAATTTTTGCCGACAGACGGACGGACGGACTGACATGGCTAGATCGACATTACTATCGATGCTAATCATAAATATAGTATCTTTTAGGGTTCTACGGGCAATATTAAGGTATGTTACAAACAATGCGTCAAAATTAATATTCCCTTAGAATAGGGTATAAACATAGGGAAAGACTATGTTCGCTTAAGCGAACTGTTGGATACCCTGTTCCTATTCCTAACCTTCATTAAGTGGGAGTGACAAAAATCTTAGAAAAGGATTTTATTGGGGAAGTCAGTTTTTGGTAAAAAAACGCCCCTTTAAAGTAGGCATGACAGAAAACTTCATATAAAGGAACTGTTCAAAACCATTTTAGCTATATACTATGCGAATGATTTCTTCAATAAAACGGTTATTTTTAAAAATTGGGCGTGTCAGAAGGCGGATTTTAGAAATATTTGCACATTAGCATTAAGGGCCTCGAGAGAATAGATATGCGATTTTCGAATCTCACCTTCCTAGCTCAATGTTTATATATTTATAATATATTTTAAAAAGTGCCCCCAGCTTCCTAGCTCAAATTTTGACTTTTCCACACAATTTGTCTATAGCATTTATTTAACTATGAGCGTGACTGTGGGCGGATTTAAAAAAATCTACCTCCCAAAGATTTTGGGTCCCTTAAGCTTTCTAGATCAAAATTAATTTTTTTCGATAGATTTCTTTTTTTTTTTAGAGATTGTGAGTCTGTGAGCGGAGTTTAAAATACTTAAACTTGATTATTTCGGGCCCCTAGGGAGTATATGGTTAAAATTTCAGCTTTCTACTTCCAGTTTAAAGGCCTAATTTTTGTATACTGACGGACATGGACATGGCTAGATCGACATTACTATCGATGCTGATCACGAATATAGTAATTTTTAGGGGTCTACGGGCAACATTAAGGTACCATGAACTAAGCCCATATGAATCAACGCCATAATGGCCTTAATTCACTTTCAAATGAGAACATGCTGCCCCCTGCAACCACCTGCTTGGGGTCAATGTATGATTTGGAGTATGTATGCAAAGTTTCGTTTGGTTTTAATAAATCTTTTAGATTTAGATTTGTATATACCCAACCTCGCACCTACCCCAAATCCAACAGTGACCCCAAGCAGGGGGTCATACCTATCTCACTATTTATACGTCATACATTTTATATACATTTATGTTGATATAAGAAGCACACATTATGTATTAGTTTTTGGGAGTTTCTGCCCTCTACATATTTTTGATACTAAGATCCCATAAAAAAGTGAAATTCGTCCCCACAGGTGAGAAATAGCTTCACAGTTAAAAAAAAAGTATTTATATACAACTTGTGTGAAGTTATTTGCTTGCATCAGGTTACTTATATTTAAAAACTGTTCATTAACTATAAAATGAGTACTTAGGCCACTTTCTAAAATGAATTACCAACATAATATGTTAGCATATTATGGCTTTAGTTCTCATTTTAAAGTGAAATAAGGCCATAAGTGGATTATGGCGTTAATTCGCATTTGAAGATGAATTAGCACCATTATGGCGTTAGTTCGTATGGCCTTAGTTCACTTCACCAATATTAAGGTATGTTACAAACTTCGTGTCATAACTAATATAGGTAGGTACTCTCAGAATAGGGCTTAAAGAAGCGAACATTTTCTAGTACAGACACAGTAGCTTACAAATCACATAGCCAATATAGCGGAACCCTACCAAAGTTAAACATATTTATCAAATTGATCCTTAATCCAGAAGAACTTTTGGAGATACTCGTACATTAAATTTTCGAAAACCTATCCTTTAATTTAATCTCAGCCTTACACATTTACGAATTATTGGAATTGCAAGCTTACAACAACAATAACAAATTTATATTCAATATCCAAGTATCAATATTTGTCCCCGATAGTGACTCCTTATCCGACATCATTCCACTTCCGATTAATAGAGCTAGGGAAAATAACCAAACCATATATTTATTGTAAAAAACGAAAAAATGTTTTGACATAACTTCATTTTCATATGCAAGGTGATGACTGATGAGCAATCAAGAACGACTAGAAGATTATCCCTGAATTGGAGAACTACTTAAAAATCGAATCGCCCATTGTACCCTGAATGACCTAGGCAAAATCGATAACATATTCAAGCTGAACTAAACCATAAAGTCTTTTTAAATATACCACTTACAAACATTAATTCCGCTTGCAGTAACACTACAAACAATATAGAAGAAAAACACTACTTCAATAAAAAAAATATTCAGTTAACTTCAATGGAATCAAATACGCTGATAACCTGACAACCTTCTTGGATGAAATCCATATTATCCCAGCATCATACAGTATAATAAATGCAACCTCAAAGATCGAGAAACTCAACATCGAAAAAGTGAAAGAACAAGACTAACATTGGCTCCAGCCCCATCATTTGATTCGCTCCAATCCAAGGGGGAAGAGCACAGTAGCACTATCACCTGACCTTCATCCACATGACAACTTGACAACCGCCAGATGTTCACCGAACCCGCATAGCCATAAGTCAGCATAAGATAATTCCACATCTTCTTTATTCTAAGAACCCATTCATAATTAATCAGCACAAATACTGATATTCCTAGAATAATTCAGACACACTTATTTGATTTCCTTTGCATTGCTTTGATTATTTTTAAGGAATCATTAATAAATTGGGTATTAAGCTCTGCTCTTCCAAGCATAATTCGCGCACGACTTAATTAATTAATTTAAACCCTACTTTCAGCGCCTTTTTCTATTTATGTTCTCGGTGATTTGATTTTTCTTGGGCGATATGACACAGAACCAATAATCAATCAAACTCACTTTTTTGACATTTTGACATTAACTTCAAAAATACCGTCTTGGCTTGCTGTGGGGATTGCCGGTTCGAACTTTTCGATTATTGGCAGACCTCCCAGTTTTGGATCATGTTATTAATGAGGCCAATCAAATGCTGGTGTTGTTGCATTTCTGTGATCCAGGAGTTTGTATACCGGCTCTTTATTTACGATTTCGGCACGTGCATGCTCCCATTAGTGATTCTTTTTTGATCTTCCATTAACGAACACGGAGATCTCTAGTCGTGCCAACGCTCGGATTTGCATGCTCACATGCGAGACAGCGTCAGATCAATGAAGTACCGTTATATTCTCAACAGGGTGTTCTGCATCTTCTTTTGTTCCATTATAGGGAATTCTTAGAGTAGGGTCTAATTTTGTTTTTTTTTTTTTTTAATTTTTTGACTTTCGTTTATTTAACTTTTGTTTTAAGAAGCAATATTATACCATAAGTATATACGAGTATGTACACTTAATTCAACTGAATAGGTTCAAAAAATGCTGTTTCGTGATGCGTCTTTTCTCTAAGTCTATTGCATATATATTTACTTTTTTATGCATGCTTTGAACACTCGTTTGTTTGCATATAATATAGAATAGAAAAATAACTCGATTTGTGAAACGGTACATTAGAGATACATGCATAGATAGATAGATTGATTTGGCATAATATTAAATTACATTCGGTAGGCGTACGCTACCACACATTTTACATAAGTACAGAGATATGATATCTTAATACTGAAACAATATATTTGACAAATCTGAAGAGAATTATTATTTAGCGAATAGGAAACTTTTTGAAGGAAAATGCGAGAAAAATCTGCAATTCAACTAAAAAATAAAAAATAAAAATAAATAAATAAATTAATAAAAAAATAGATAAATAAATAAATAAATAAATAGATAAATAAACAAACAAATAAATAAATAAGTAAATAAACAAATAAATAAATAAATTAATAAATAATTATTTCATAAATAAATAAATAAAATGACAAATAAAAAAATAAACGAATAAATAGATATATATATAGATGAACAACATAAGAGAGAATTTAAAGGCTCATTTGATGGATAAGGGGATTTTGTGAAAAGCTATTTTTACTTAAAAAGTTATCGGTAAGGTTTTGGATTCTATCACAAATCATTTCAACATTCGTACTTGTTGAAAATCTGGCGTATAAAGCAAAACGACCGACTTCGAGTAAGAACAAACTTCAACTGACTTTATTATCTAATGAGAATATAATCCAATAGCTTAAAACTAAGTGAACAATATTTCCAGTGACAGCATTGCCAAATTGAATTATTCAAATAAATTCTATCATTTCCAACACTCCCACTTTTGAATAACATTAATTGAAACAAAATTAATTTTTAAAACGAAAAAACTCCAATAAAATTTCTAAAATGGATTATCTACAACTCCAATTAAATTTCTAAATTTCTCAAATTTTTCTTTGCTTAAGGCTTTAGTAAATATGTCTGCAATTTGATGTTCTGAAGGAACGTAATTAATAGAGAACTCTCCTCTTTCATACCTTTCACGTATGAAGTGATCGCGGACATCAATGTGTTTCGTGCGCTTATGGAATTCCGGATTTTTAACTAGCCGGATTGCTCCTTGGTTATCCATATTCAGCTCAGCAGCACAAAACCTCCTAGCTGGGAACAGTTCTGCAACAAGTCGCTGTAGCCACACCATATCTTTCACAGCTTGAGAAGCCGCCACGTACTCAGACTCAGTGGTTGATAAGGCAACACATTTCTGCCTCTGCGATGCCCAGGAAACAGGTCCACCCCCAAATGAAAATATGAATCCAGAGGTAGATCTTCTTGTGGCAATGTCACCAGCATAATCAGCATCGCTGAAACATATTAAAGATAAATTGTTACATTTTTTAAAGAGTATACCCATTTGCTTGGTGCCACTGATGTACTTCAGTATTCTCTTGACTGCATTGACATGCATTTGAGTGGGTGCATCCAAGTGGCGGGATACTACTCCAACTGCAAAAGCGATGTCTGGCCGGGTAGCCACTGCCAAATACATAAGGCATCCTACTGCCTCTCTATATGGAAACTTTATATCCTTCTGAGATGAGTCATCTGCACTGGATGAGTTTTCAGCTGGAGTTGAAACTGCCTTACACTCATTCATATTGAATCTTTTCAAAACCCGCTCCGCATAAGTTGTTTGACTGACATGGATCTCACCATTTGATGATCGTGATAACTGCATACCCAAGAACCATTCAGCATCCAAAACCGCAATTTCAAATTGCGTCTCTAAAAACTTCACTAACCTCATACCATCTTCTTTATTCTTTGCCGCAATCAGCCCATCATCGATGTAGATTGTAAGTATAAGACGGCTATCAGCATCGTTTCCAACGAAGACACAGGAATCCATTTCGGAAACCCTTAAGTTGAACTCCTTAAGCACTTTCGTGAACTTTGTATTCCAACAACGAGACGCTTGCTTTAAGCCGTATAGACTTTTTCGTAATTTGCACACTTTTCCAGAGCCATCATCGAACCCAAGAGGTTGACGCATATAAATTACCTCGTTCAAATCGCCATTTAAAAAGGCCGTTTTGACGTCGAATTGAACAAGTGACAAACCTTCACAAGCAGCAATAGCAAGCACTGTGCGAATTGAAATAAATTTTGCCACAGGACTGAACGTCTCAACGTAATCCACTCCATACTCCTGTGTAAATCCACGAATCACCAACCTAGCTTTATGCTTTCTTTGACCATGCGCATCCAAATTTTTTACCTTAAATACCCATTTGTTATCGATTACCTTCCTATTCGTTGGCCGTTCAACCAAGTCCCAAGTGCGATTTTTAAGAAGACTTTTCATTTCATCTACCATAGCCGCTTCCCAGTGACGCGCATCCTTGCAAGCAACTGCTTCTCTGTAGCTACTTGGTTCACCTTGAACAAGAAAAGCATGTTTTTCTGCAAAGCTTAACATACCCGAACCAACACATTTGTTTCCGCTACGTAGGCGACCTCTCCATGAAACTGTATTATTGTCTTCTTCTGCATCAACTTCCTCATCTGCCGACTCGAAAGCATCATCTACTAAGTAAGTTTCAGGACAATCTGCTTCAGGTGTATTTTTGGAACTCTCTTGTACTACATAATGAACGTCTTGGTCATGCAAATCATGCATATTGTTATGCAACACATCATCCTCATGCAGTCCTATTTTGTTAGAATCAGCTTCTAGTGACGACAAAATTACAGTTGGTTTTAATTTGTCTTGAATTTCATCATGCTGGTCTTGAAGTTCACCCTCCTTAAATGTGACGTCTCTAATAATTTTTATTTCTCTTGATGCTGGAGTCCAAATTCGATACCCTTTCGAGTTCTCCGCATATCCCATGAACAAACCTTTTTCAGCTTTCCTATCAAATTTCGTTCTTTTCTGCTTCGGTATATGTATGAATGCCTCACATCCAAATGTTTTAAAATCTGCAGTCTTACACTCACTGCCCCACCAAATTTCGAACGGGTTTTTGTCTTTTACTGGACTAACACCAGTCCGGTTTATTATATAAACTGCAGTGTTCACCGCCTCTGCCCAGAATTTTTTCGATAAGCCACTTCCACAGAGCAAAGTCCTGGCAGCCTCGACAATAGTGCGATTCTCACGTTCAACACTTCCATTCTGCTCCGGAGTATAGGGAACTGTAGTTTGATGACGAACAGAGTACTTGTCCAGAAGTGATTTCACACCTTTGTTCACAAATTCCGTTCCATTATCCGTACGAAGTGTTCTTACTACATTTCCACATTCGCCCCTCGCTCTGCTCAAGAACTGTTCAATAAATGAGCAAACTTCGGATTTATGCTTCAGGAAATAAACCACTTTGTACCGCGAGAAATGGTCTTTGAACAATAGGAAGTACCGGGAACCACCGATAGAACTTTCCTCCATTGGTCCACATACATCAGCATGTACAAGCTCACCCGGTTGAGATGCCTGAAAACTTCTCCGCGGAAAATGTAAACGATGCTGCTTACCATAGACGCAGCTGTCACAATAAAAGTTCTCAGTGTCCTTGAAATTGATTCCTTCTCTTCTCAGCTGATTGCGAACCTGCACAATGTTCTGGTGAGCCATCCGTTCATGCCAAATTTGAATTGGTAGTACCTGACCAGCAGCATTCGCTACTCTTAAAGTTGGTGTTTGCACCTTGAATTTCATTTTAAAAAGCTGCTCTTGCCGATCTCCCACTGCCATAATTGATCCGTCCTTCTTCACAAACTTACACTGAAAGCTATCAGAGATAATGCTCAGACCTTTATCTAAGGCTCGAGTCTGTGAAAATAGATTCATAGAAATCTTTGGGACATAGAGAACATCGGACAAATGTTTGTCGGTCCAAATCTTCCCATTTGATGCAAGAATGTTTATGTCACCAATACCTAGCGCAAAGATCCTTTCTCCACTCCCAATCTGAATGCCAATAGGATCAGCAAAAGGCTTATAAAATGCAAACCACTCCTTCCTGCACGTCATGTGGTCACTGGCACCAGAATCTAAATACCAATTATCACTCACTGTTCCATCGCTTGCCATTAACGCATTGCAATCAAATTTAGCCTCCTCTTGTACCCCACTTCTAGTTCCAGTCTACCTTTCATGATCTCGCTCCACCACGTTGACTCGTCTCTGCACCTCACTTCCACTTCCAGTCCATTGTTGGACATCATTGTTCGCCGAAAAAAGCCTTTGCTCCTCACTTGCAGTTCCAGTCCATCGATCTACATCAGATGGTTTAATGTTTCCTCTTTTCGCCTCACTTGAAATTCCAGTCAACCCTTTTGTGTCAACATTACATATTAGTGCATCGCCCCTTCGTACTTCTCCTTTACTTCCATTCAACCTGCTTCGATCAGCTGCCGCATTTTTCTTAGGACACTCTCTTTTCCAGTGGCCAAGCTCATTACAAATGAAACACTTTCCAGGCTTAGAAGACTTTGGATTTCTCTTTTTTTTTTGGCTTTTGCTTTGCTACTAAAGCAATGGATGCACTTGTCGCATGCGATAACATGCGCGTCTCTTCCATAACCAGTCGTGACGTGAGATTTTCTAAGGTTTTCTGCTCTTTAGCTGTCGACTCCCATGCACAAAAAAAATATTTAAAATTACTTGGAAGGGTCATCAAAACTTTCGTAATGATCATGCTTTCAGAAATTACCTCTCCAATATCTCTTAATTGTCTGACTATATTTTCTAACTTGGATATATAAGTTGAGACATCGTCCTCTGGATCTTTTTCGAAACCGTAAAATTTCTGCAGCAACATGTGGACATTTGCCTTTGAAGTCTGCTCGTATACTGACTTCAGTTTTGCCCACATTTCCATCCCAGTTCTGCAATTAACGATGTGTCGAAGCGGAATAGACCCAATGCTGGTTGCAATTATCTGCTGAGCTTTGCTATAAATTGCTTCCAAGTCATCAACCGTTTATCAAAGACGCTTTGGGTCTCATTTTCAGACTTAACCGGAGCCCGAATTTGACCATCTACATTATCAAAAAGCCCGGCGGCATTTAGTAAAATTGTAGCTTGAAATTTCCACACGGAATACTGCTCGGCAGTTTGCAGTTGCTCAATTTTAAACGCGTTATTTTCCATAGCCGTTGTATCTACTTTATATTTATATTCGCAAGCTATCCTAATTCGAACGAGGTTCCCAGACTTAAAGCGCGTACCAAAAAATAAAAAAATTGCCTTGTGCCCTTTATTTAACCTTTTATTTTTCCCGCGCAGTGGAAGCGTGCTGGGCCCATAACCTGTTGAAAATCTGGCGTATAAAGCAAAACGACCGACTTCGAGTAAGAACAAACTTCAACTGACTTTATTATATAATGAGAATATAATCCAATAGCTTAAAACTAAGTGAACAATATTTCCAGTGACAGCATTGCCAAATTGAATTATTCAAATAAATTCTATCATTTCCAACAGTACTTCTGTGTAAATCTAAGGTGGAGTAATGCCATGGTAGATTCAACATCATTTTTAATAGCCCATAGAATGTAGCTTTCGTAATTTTGCTGTCGATATGAGAGTTTCAGTTCAGTCCTTTGTCTAGGATAACTCCAAGGTACTTGAATTCTTCGGAGTACTCTACGACCGTGTCGTTTATTGAGATTTGACCTAGGTCTAAATTTCTTCTTTTGGTGAAAGGAACAATGACGATATCGGGGCACTAGCTAAGCGATATAGGTTGGGCTTTCGTGCCGTTGATATAATCGGGCAACAAGTCCCTCCACACAGCATGTCAGGGAAAAATGTTGACACCGAAAAAAAAGCGCCAATCCAATTCTGATAGCGTTTTGCGTTGACGATGCCTGACCTAAAGCTTTTGGATATATTCTGGGTCATATAGCCAAAGGCTCACGATCCACACAGCACCTTCTGGTCTCCAAAAGGAGACAGAAGATGCACATTTAAAAACGCTGCAGCGCAAGGAAGATTATCGAGTCAAGAGAAGAGAGTAGGAGAAGATTCTGCGTAGAAAGAAGAGGGCATACGCAGTCTCCCAGCAGAAATCGAAGAGGATCGCGATCGAAACACCATCCAGAGATTTTACAATAAAGCGAAGCAACTGGCTGCTGGCTTTAACACCGGAACGCAGGCTCTTCCAAACAGCGACGGACACCTAGTCATCGAAGCTTCATCTTGCAAGATCTATCGAGGCATATCCCTGCTAAATGTGCTATAAACGATCCTATCCAATGTACTGTGTAAACGTATGAAGGCGTTCTGCAACACACTAATCCGAACGTATCAGTGTGGCTTCCGGCCCGGCAGATTGACAATAGACCAAATCTACACACTAAAGCAAATTCTGGCAAATACCAATGAATTTCAAGTCGAGACTCACCGCCTTTTCATCGAATTTAAGCTGCATATAATAGCATTGGTCGTCAGGAGCTCTATGTGGCGTTGGCGTATTCGGGATCCCGACAAAACTGATCCAGTTGATTCGCGTGACACTTGAAAATACGCGGCGTAATGTACAGTTTTGAAGCAGCTTTTCCGAATCATCCCAAACTTGTACTGGATTTCGGCAAGGAGATTCGTTATCATGTGACTTCTTCAATATTGTTCTGTAGAAAATAGAGCGCCGTACAGGTGTCAACACGGAAGGCACTATCTTCAATAGATCCGTTCAGCTACTGGGGTGTGCGGACGATATTGAGATCATGCAGCGTGCGGTGTTAGAGAATTTCACAGCGATTGAAGAACAAGCGAAATTTGGTTGGTCTTGAAGTAAATGAGGACAAGACCTAGTATGTACATGCTTTCAGCAAACGACCACGCATCTGTCCACCGCCTAGGACAAAATGTCAGTATTGATAGCAATAACTTCGAGGTAGTTAGGAGGTTCGACGAATGCCACCTTAGTGGAGATCCAACGGAGAACTACCTTAGGAAACCGCTGCTACTTCGGTCTAGCAAAACAAATGGGTTCAGAACTCCTCACTCGAAGGACAAAATGCATGCTCTATCGAACATTATTGCTACCAGTCCTGCTTTATGATGCCGAGTGCTGGACGATAAGTAGGAAAGGGGAGCTAATATTGGGTTCTTTTGAAAGAAAAATACTCCGTCGGATATTTGGCCCTGTGTGCGAGAAGGGGGAATGGAGGAGAAGATACAACCGCGAAATCTATAAGCTGCACCAAGATGTGGATATAGTCCAAAAAGCTAAATTACGTCGACTACATTGGCTCGGCCACTTTGAGCGAATGGAAAATAATGCTCCAGACAAGAGGATCTTCGACTCGCAGCCCCCTGGTTCGGGAAGGCAAGGAGGCCGAATCTCCGTTTTAAAGACCAAGCCATCGCGGATGCCAAAGCGCTTGGTCTGGAGAACTTTAAGCAGCGTGCCCGGGATTGCAGAGGATGGAAAGATGCAGTGTCTCAGGCAGAGACTCTTCACGAGTCATGAGACCATTAAGTAAAGTAAAGTAAAGTAAGTGTTGTCATACATTGCACACCATTTCCCTTGACCTTGGAATTGAAGCTTTATTTTCCAAGTACCTACTCGTATATACATGCTTAATGTAAACATATGATTGTGTTGGCTGGTTCTTTAGCTTCAGACCTCAAGCCAATGACAGAAATGTATCACTGTGACGTGAACTGGCCGAGAGAAGGCAAGATGTAACCGATTGATTATTATTTCACGAAAAGAACTGGACGAATTTTAATAAAAGTTAACAAAAAGTCTTATTTAGATGTTGCCTATCAACGCCCATTAATACAAGTACATCAAATTTCTTAGAAGGGTTATAGCCAACACGCCGGCAGAAACGAATAAATTATTAGAAACTAATTCGAATAGAACGTGGTTCACGACCCAAAATTGGGGTACAAGACAACAATGTAAAAAACACCCAAACGTCAAATGCGAGAAAACAAATAACGTCTTCAACGTCTTGAATTAGTTATAATTATTATTATTAGATATTATTCCATTTATTTTTTGTTCTTGGGAAAGTTTTTATGAAATTCGTCCACTATAGAATACGTACGCTTCCACTGACTTTCTATCAGAGCTTGTGTTGACAAGTAGGCGTATATCTTATAGTAAACGCCGAATCAGACGGCAAACAACCACTCGCAAAACTCGGAAAATGAAACGTATTGTCTTTATTAATTTTATAAATCCGTCGGACGAAAAATAAATAATAAAAATGTCGAGTAAGTTAAACGATACAATATTGCGTGCTCTCTTCCGGGCTCACTAAAGGGATGTTTTCTTTTTTGCCTTTATTACTTTTCTTACGCCGAAGTCAACCGGCACATTGAAATTTTAATGTAAACCTTTATTGCAGAGGAAAGTTTTCCAATAACAATTGTGAAATGTTGGGGAAAAAAGCGGAAAAGTTTCAAAGTTTGTTTGAGGAAAAGAATTTCCGGATGCCCGAATAGTGAGCGAAGGATTCTATACACTGTCGTTTTATTTTATTTTTATTAATTTTCTGGATATCTTCTTGTGTTACTCGTACTGTGAAGACTTTAGATTTCCTTTATAACTCTACATGAGCCAGGAGGGACTGAAAGGATAAAGATGTGTTAAGCCAGAAATCCACGTACATTAAAGCAATGCCTCTGACGAGGGTGATGAAAACAAAGCATTTACCGGACACACACCGATGAGATTGTTCGCCTTAAGTTCTTATTTCCACCGCGGAACTTTCCAATTTGATTGGATGCACTTATTTCTCACATTAACAGGCTACACCAACAATTAGCGACGGAAAGAACTATATTTATTGTGATGATGCATTCACGCAATAGATGAACGAGGCAAGGAGCTGGGGGCTGGGGCACATCCTAAAGCGGAAATCCCTCAGGAAATCTTCGGTTGGATATGAAATTTTTCAAATTAAATTCTCTCTCTTTTGAGAGTGAGAAGGGCGACAACGGCCCAAGTAGGTATCCTTGTCGACTTCATTGTTTTACTTTGAGTTTTTTTTATATGGTTTTTCTATCCTTTATTGTGGTGGTTCCGGTGTTGTACTTAACAGGAGCGGTTCATTTTGGGTATGTCACTCCACGAAGTAATGGCATCTAACGGTGTCTGTGTGCGGGAGGGTGGAGCAAAGTTTTCCCATTGCATGCCATTGTTTTAAAATTTTATTAAAAAGTTTAATGTTTTGCGGCTTCAACCAAGTTTCATTCAAGTTTAGAGGCAGTGTTAGCGGCACAAGAGCGAAAGCAGCAGAGCGGCAGCAGTAGACAACAGCAGCAACAGCCCCCATCATAATGAAATGAGTTGCTGGTGACATTTGAGGGAGCCGCCTGCCGAAACTTTTTATGAGACTTTTCAATGAGATTTTTATTATTTACAATTTGTTGGAAGACAATTTAATGGGTTCCTATGAATTTCCCTTATCTCTGTATTCATCGCCAACATCGGCACAACAGCTATCAGCTCTGTTGGAGGGCATTGGTATACAGATGGCCAAATGATTTAGGCTAATTCAAATTTTTCGGTTTAACTTTTTCCTCTTGTTGCTTAACTTTATGAGGGTCAAATGGAATTTTAAATTGTACCTAATTTCGGGAGATCAACAACTTAATTACAGAGAGCGACATTCAGCTACAATGGAGCCAGTGCCGATGGAACTGAAATTTAAAGCTCGAATAAATAAGAGTTATGGCGGAATATGCACACATTTAAAAATGTTGAATGTTGAAGCAAGGTATCTCGGTTGTAAACTATTAATGGGGATAGAGAATGTTTTCGAAATGGAAGTTTTGATTTTAAGCATCATAAATCTGATACTGTAAGACCTTCGCGTATGGGAATTTGCAATTTTGGTTGGACAAACATGTAAGGGGTGTTTTTTTAAGAGCTGTGCTATGTGTTTTATTTTTTACGTAATGCAGAGTGACCGTTGATTGTGTCTGGGGTGAACGATCGTAGCATTTCACCTGACGTTTTGCACTGGAAAATGATCAAGATTCAAAAGACGTTTAATTGTTTATCTATGTTATTTTCCGAGTTTCAAGAAGTATTTGATTTCGACACTTCGAATACAAATAAATTGCTTGAAGGATTTACAAGCATTGAAAAGCTGCTCCAACAGCCTCAACAATGCAACACTCCTTTGAATATACAGCAAGTTATGGATCAACCGATCTTTACCATGCCGCAGAAGCAACAAAATCAGTTGCATAGAAAACAGAAGAAACAACCTCGTAATCAACATATTCAACCTTTGCCCCATCTTGCAGTCGAACATAATGAAAATGAACGTCAGCAAAATTCACAAAGTGAAGGACCATGGTTGCTTGAAAACACCTCATGCAATGGAAATTCACTTCTATTGGATCAAATACATCAACCCCAACAAAGAAGAGTTCTTCGTTCAAATTCTACTACAAATGTAGAGCCGCCAACAATCGATATGACATGCGAGAAATCCCCGGATGCTGACTTACCTCCCTCGCCGTCAACCACTCATCCATCTAACGTTTGCACTCTTAGAGTTGTACCTCCTCCTTTTGCAGTGTTCATATCTCGTCTGGAGTATGGCACAAGAACATCCGATATTTTGAAGTATATTGAAGAGAAGGGCATTGCTGCTAATGACATTAGATGCATAAGCTTATCAGCGGATAATCTTCCAGATCGTGTGTCCGCATCTTTTAAAGTTCTTGCTCCTCTAAATATAGGAAAGATCTTGGTTAACCCAAACTTTTGGCCGAGTAACATGCTAGTCAAGGAATTTACAAACTGGCCTCGCACTAGAACAACCCTTTCAAAAAACTTAAAGAATTAGCCTTCTTCTATCAAAACGTAAGAGGGCTAAGAACAAAGTGTACCAAATTCTTGCTTAGTATGTATAGCTGTACTTCAGATGTCATTGTTCTTTCTGAAACCGGATTAGATGAAAGCTTTAATGATGCCGAACTATTTCCTTCCAACTTCTATGTCAACCGTTGTGATCGAACTGCAGAAAACAGTATCTACGAGCGACTTGGTGGTGTGCTTATTGCCGTAAAAAAGGATAACAAGGCTAAAGATGTTGATATCAATGACTTCTCTGACATTGAAATTTGCTGCAGCAGAATTGACCTGACATCAATGTGTAAAATATATATCGTATGTGTTTACACTCCTCCTCGGTCACAACTACATATAGTAACTAGGTACTTGGACGCAATCCGCTATATCGAAGGTCTCATGTTTACCTCGGATAAAATGTATGTTTTTGGTGACTTTAATCAACCGAAAATTAGATGGACCTCCGGAGATCCTGATTGTACCTTCCTTAACGCTATAAACCCTCTATCTTTAATTGGATCTGAGGTTGTCGATTCCCTCCAATCACTCTATTTACTCCAGATGAACTGCGTAAATAACTACCAAAACCGTACCTTGGACCTCATCTTTTCCAACAATAGTACTGAAAGTTTTGTATCTAGATGCCTTACACCTCTAGTACCGGAAGATCCTTATCATCCTTCTTTACAGTTATTTTGTACTCTTGATGTTAATAATGTGTATAGTGATGAGTCTTTTAGATTTGATTTTAAAAATGCTAATTATAATGATATTTGTGAAGAGCTTAGCAATTATGACTGGTGCCCACATCTTTCAACTGAAATCAATGATTTATGCCTTACATTCTATCGGGTTATAAATAACATAATTTTTAAATTTGTCCCTGTAATTCGGGTAAATGATACCATGATGGATTCTTGTCCCTGGGATAATGAAGTCACTCGTGGCCTAAAAATACAAAAAAATAGAGCTTATAGGAAATGGCGGAGTAGTTTGTTGAATGAGGACTTTTTGCGGTATAGGCGATTAAAATCTGAATTCAAAACCTCTCTCTATCATGCTTATCTTCTCTACGTAAATGATATACAAAACAGCTTAAAATCCATGCCTAATAAATTTTGGAATTTCATAAACTCCAAAAATAAGAGTGATGGTTACCCCACTACGTTCTGTTTCAACGGACAGTCATTGGATTCCTCGCCTGCTATCTGTGAGAATTTTAGATCATTTTTTCAATCTGTTTATACAGATGTGGACTCAATTATAGATAAAGAATTCTTCAGCTATCTTGGCGAATCTCCCACTCCTATTTTTAATAAATTTGAGTTCTCTGAAGATGACGTGTTAGCTAATTTGTCTGCAATTAAATCTAGCTTTACTCCTGGCCCGGATGGCCTTCCATCCATTTTTCTCAAAAAATGTGCTTTTCCTCTACATAAAATAGTATGCCATATATTTAACTTATCTTTAAGAGCAAGTACCTTCCCATCTATCTGGAAGAGCTCTTTTATTATCCCTATTTTTAAATCGGGAAGAAAAAATAAAATAGAGAACTACAGAGGCATTTGTAAACAGTCCTCTATTCCAAAATTATTTGATATGTTGGTTACTGACAAATTGAATTTTGTTTGCAAATCTTTAATCTGCAATGAACAACATGGTTTTGTGAAGAATCGATCGACTGTTACAAACCTTCTTTTGTTTACAAATTCTGTAATTTCTGAAATCGGCAAGTTGATGCAATTTATACAGATTTTAGTAAAGCCTTTGACCGCGTGGACCATAAAATATTGCTATATAAGCTTGATAAATTAGGTTTTCCACTTACTTTCTTAAAATGGATCTCATCATTTCTTTGCGATAGATATCAATTTGTCAAGTTTCGTAATCACTTTTTCAAACAAATTTGTGTGACGTCTGGTGTTCCTCAAGGAAGCCACATAGGTCCTCTTTTATTTGTCTTGTTTGTTAATGATGTTGTTAATTTTGTTCCGGAGTGTAGTATGCTTTTGTATGCGGACGACTTTAAATTGTATTTGTCTGGTAAACACGATGTTTGTTTCCTACATCTAAATAACTGTCTTCAACGATTCTATTTGTGGTGCTCAAAAAACTATCTGTCCCTGAATGTAAGTAAATGTTCAGTTATTACATATTCACGTCGCAAATCGCCAACCATGTATACTTACTCTTTCAATGGCATTGCTATTCCGCGTGTCTCCTTAATAAAAGATTTGGGGGTGCTTTTAGATTCTAAACTATCTTTCATACATCACATTGATTATGTCACAAATAGGGCAAATAGAGCATGGGGACTACTAAGGCGCTATGCAGGTGATTTTTCTGACCCATATGTTATTAAAGTTCTCTATCTTTCATTTGTTAGATCTGTTTTAGAATATGCGTCCATTGTTTGGTGTCCCTTCTATAATGTTCATATTTTAAGAATTGAATCTATCCAAAAAAGATTTCTCAGGTTCGCCTTAAGAGGGCTTCCTTGGGCGGACGTTAGTAACTTACCCTCCTATCAATCAAGGCTACAATTGATTAGCCTAGAATCGCTTAAAAATAGGAGAATAGTGGCTAGAATTATTTTTGTACATAGGATTCTTATTGGAGAAATTGACTCTCCGGAGATCTTAAGGTTTCTTAATTTAAATATCCCTCGTCCAAATTTACGAATTAACCGATTCTTTAATATAGCACATTCTCGTACAAATTACGGCAGGTCATCATCTATCAACGGCTTATTGATAAGCTACAATGATAACATCGATTTAATTGATTTTAACTCACCTATAGCTACTATAAAAAGAAAGCTACTAGATGGTATTCAGTCATAATCGTTTGCTCTATTAAGTTTATATTTCTTAGTAATATTTTTTGTAAACTATATACTGTTATAAACTAATGTCTATGAAAATCTAAGTATTTTGCTGACAAATAAATAAATAAATAAATAAATAAACGATGTTGTTTCATACCTTCATTTTAATTGTATGCCAATTTGATAAATGTTGTTTATAAGCCTCCAAATGTTTCCAACTCCTCTTATGTTACGAAACTTTTTAAAGACATAGGGTGAGTTCATAATTGCAAATAATGTTGCCCAAACCATGCAACAAATGTTTATTGAATACATTTATGAACGCAAACGTAGCTGCATGAATGCGGTCATCATGTATTGAAAAAAGTGAGTTCATAATTGCATATATTATAAACAAAGTCATAAATGACAGAAATAAAAACAATTTTGTCAATGACAACTTGTATAGGTATAAAATATTTTAAATATGTTTAAGATCGCTCAACATGGCTGATAAAAAATTGATATTAAGAATCATTTTAAACCTCTTGGATGGCATACACTTGGAAAGCATAAAAAAACTGGCGGAAAGATAGATAGATATTTTATTTCGTTTATAATTTACAATTTGTTATAGCACAATTTACATAATTTAAATACAGAGATATGACAACTTTATGTCTTTCTACTGGAAAAAGTTTACAGGTGACAAAAATTAAAAATAAATTAAAAACCTCAAATTAAGGAGACAAAAAAAAAAGATAATAATAAATAAAAATACATGAATGCATAAATAAATAAATAAAATATACATGAATGTATAAATAAATAAATAAATAAAAATATAAATAAATAAATAAATAAATAAATAAAAATATAAATAAATATATAAATAAATAAATAAGTAAATAAACAAATAAATTGTTTAATAGGTAAATAAATAAATATATCAATAAATAAATAAATAAAAAAAAATATAAATAAATAAATAAATAAATAAATAAGTTAATAAATAAATAAATAAGTGAACAAATGAATAAATAAGTAAATAAACAAATAAACATAAATGAATTGACAAAGGAGATATATAAATAGATAATATCAAATTGACAAACAATATATTAATGTAATATAGAGATAAATAGATATCATACAAATAAATTAACAGAGAGTTGAATATTGCGTTAGTAAATATCAGTGAGGTAGGTGATATTCAATATTTAATTGATTAATAAGAGGATTGTCAGGGATATAACATCTGATCTTAAATGTTTCTATTAGTTTGCGTATTCTGAAGGAGATCATTTCAACATTTGCTCTTGCATGTAGATCTAGCGTGGAGTGATGCCATGGGAGGTTAAGCATAATTTTTAATAATTTGTTCTGTTCGATTTGCAACTTTTTAATGTGACATTCAGCACAATTACCCCTCACCGGGCAGCAGTACAATAAGATGGATTGAAAAATTGTTTTATGAATTAATATTTTGTTTTCATTTGAAAGTAATGATTTCCTATTTATAAATGAATATAATATTTTTATGCCAATATTTATTTTGTTAAGTGTTTGCGTAGTGTGTTCTTTAAACGTCAGTTTTGAATCAATATGAAAAAACACGACGTTTTAAAAAAAACAATTCATGAATTTCCATAATTTCTTTTTTGGCATCATTTTTGTATGTCCAGGTCAACATTTAAGCTACCTTTTCAGTTAATTAAAAATTTAAGTTTAAAAATGAATTGTATTAGGTTGTGGAGAATAAACTAAATCCATTTTGGAAAAAAAACAATTTCGGTCGGCCTACAACGGTTTTGAGGCTAGCACTATACCTATCTATTTGGAAGCTTGCCAATAACTGTTCGTATAGGAAAATCAGTAATTTGTTTAATGTTGCTAAAGGAGCAGCTTTCAAATATTTTATTGAAGTAACCAAATTGCTGTTCAAGTTCAGAAAGAGACATATAAAATGTCCTGATTCAACCACTGATTCATCAAATAATGGATAAATTCGCAAGCATAAGAAATTATCCGCTTCGAAACGTTTTTATGTGTAGATGAAACACAAAACCAAAAGGATACAAGCAATTTCGTATCATCATCAGACCAGATTCTTTGCTCTTGTGCATTCCTATATAATACAAATTATTAATTTTATTGTTTTAAATGCGAAATAAATAGTTATTGTATGTAGAATATCTGCGTGAAAAATTAAATAATTTGCAAACATTTTACCTAATCCCTCTCTCCCGGCATTTTACTGCAGCCAACAAAACAAAAACACATGTACAATTGATAGCATACTGACTGTTAATTTTCTTTTATGAACGCAGGAGCTGCCAAACTCCTGCAATGATAATGCAGTACTTTTACAATAATGAACGCGCAATTCGCAGGCATGCAGCATTTTTACATTTATGAACTCACACATACCATTGGGATGCTATTTTAAATATTTTACTTACTTTCTTAAAGGGCTCCCGACCCATGAAGAGTGTCTGATTGAGTGACTGCAGCACTCCATTTTTGATAGATTTGTTTACATCGCAAATTAATAATCTTCTTGAATCCCTTGCTCATTAAATTTCCTCGAAATAAAAATTGTGTGCGGATAAATATGAGAATTAAACGTCTTCTTGAATAAGAAACACGTATTCCAGATGGAAAGGTTCAAAATGCCTGAACAACATTCCTGAAAGAGCAAAGAACAATGTTAATAAAGCGCATCGTACAAAATCGTGATTTTTTTTCGAAATGTGTGCAAATGTAAAAAGAAATAAAGAGAGTTGCTTTCGAATCACATTTTGTCACTAGCCATTTTCTATACTCGTTAAATTAGGAAAAAAAGAATCATGACAAAGTTGATGTAGCCACATATCTGCCATATTTGATTTTTCTTAATGGAATTTAAAAATGAAATTTGTAGCGTTTGAGACTTTTTATTTATTAAACTCTTTTTTACAGCGTAAAAAACTTTAATTTATGTAGTTTTAAAAAAAACTTTTAAGAGTCTAGGATTAAAGCAACATTTCTCTAACAGTGTCAACAGAAAAGTTAATGTTATGCTTCACGGTAGTATTATCGGCTCAAGGATCATTTAGGATCACGGAGAACCATACAATACAACCGCTTTGCTACCGGTCCAAGGATCAATTAAAATCATGTAGGTCTGCCAGAACACGAATGAATCGGTCTTCATTTTTTTTTGTAATTCCGATCCACGTATTTTCAATCCTTCAAAAAGGCTATATTATGTTTATGTTGTAGAAAACAAATTGGGATTAGGTAGATAAATTCAATTTTTATGATACTTTTCTCAATAAGGTCATAAAATTAGTCCTTTTTCTCGTTCCACCTGTTTACGAACAGTTACTAAATCTAAAGATTATAACAATAGTTTTTAATAATGTTTACTGTCTCCTGATCGCTGTATCACTTCAAGAAGCCTGCTATGAACAGATTCATACAGGTCTTCCAAGTAATTTAGTGAAATTTCGGACCAGGCTTGTTTTATGGCTTCAATTATTTCTTCCGGGTTGGAGTATTGCTTTAGTCCTTCGTACACCTTTTTTGAAAGGCCTCCCCACACGTTTTCCATGATGTTCAGGTCCGGTGAATATGTCGGCCATGCCAATCGGTCTACATTTTGACTCTGAATCCAAGTTTTGGTTATTCTTGCGGTATGTATCGGTGCATTGTCCTGTTGGCAAATGAATTGTAATTTTTATCTGTGTGCGCAGAAGGGGCTCTATTTCGTTCTATTGGTTACATTTATTTTTACATTTTTTTAAGAGTTCCTTTAGTCTAACATTTTATTTATTTAGGATGTGGGATTTTCGTGTCGACTTGAGTACTGCTGACGGTGGTTGGCTGGTATGGGGATAATGATGGGGTTTAAGGTTTAGGTTCTTCATGGTTCTTGGTGGGTGTGGTCGTCTGGTGGTTATGGTCGTCTAGTGGCTTCAATCCATGTTGTACTGTGTTCCTGCAGCATCGTATATATTTAGGATACCACCCCCTTCGACAAAGAGGAGGACAAGAACATCGTGGTCCTCCTCGCTGGGCAGAACAAGAACATCCCGATCAAGGATTGGGTCAAGGTATACTCCAGAAGAAGTGGTGACGGCAAGGAGCTCTGCTTTGCAATAAACCAATCTTCTGTAGCGAGCATAAGACAGACCCCAGGCAACAGACTGAAGTTCGGGCTAGGTGCCGTAAGGGCACGGCTGGATGAAGATGAAGAGCCAAAGGTTGCAAAAGCTGCTAGTGGTGCAAATTAATTTTCATCACTGTAAAGCAGCAACACACGACCTACTGCTGTTCATGTCTGAGGTAAGCGTGGACGTGGCATTAATTCAAGAACCCTGGATTTTTAAAAATAAAATCCAAGGACTGAAATCGCCATATTACCATCTGTTCCACACTAAAGAAGAAGGTAATGTACGAAGCTGTATTCTAGTCAAGAAAACTGTTGGTAACATACTTTTTCTTCACAGGTACAGCAATGGAGACACAGTGGTCGTAAAAATTGAAGCTCCGGAAAGGAACCTTATCCTCGCTTCAGTTTACATGGCACACGACGAGGAAAACCCACCATCCGATACAGTACTTGAATTAATGGAGCACGCTAACACACGGAACACATCATTGGTGGTAGGGTGCCACGCGAATGCACACCACACGCTGTGGGGCAGCGCAGGAATTAATAAAAGAGGTGAGTCGTTGTTTGAATATATTATTTCCACAAATCTAGTTTTGTGTAACAGGGGAAACCAGCACACTTTCCAAAACAGAAACAGGTCAGAAATCTTAGACAGAACATGATCATATCAGGGTAGAAGACTGGAGAGTTTGTCGAGAGAACTCTTTCTCAGACCATAATAGAATACTCTTTACAGTCAATCTACAATATATGGCACAACGAATCTTTAGGAACCCTAGGAAAACGAATTGGGCAGACTATGCGAAAACGGTTAGTGAGTACACACAACATCCAAAAGAGGACAAGTTTGTCGACACTCACTCAATCGACAACACAGTCGACTATATTACCAAAACTATGCACAAAGCCTTTGTTAAACACTGTCCTATCTCTCGCAATCGCAAACCCAAAAAGGCAACTTGGTGGACCAGCGAGCTTCAAAAGCGGCGAACATTGGTAAGACAACTTTTTAACAAAGCAAGACAGAGTAAGACAGATGAAAACTGGACTAAGTATAGGTCCGAACTTAATCTATATACTAAAGAAATAAGGAGAGCAAAACTCGAATCCTGGAGCACGTTCTGCGAATCCATAGAGAGTACAAACGAGGCTGCCAGACTACGTAAAGTACTATCCAAAGACCCCACGGTCCCAGGGTATATTAAAGGTGCTGATGACTCTTGGACAGAGTCTAGCCAAGAAACTCTACAAATTTTAATGTATACTCACTTTCCGGAGTCTATTGAGAACACTGGATGTGAGGTCAACTATACCCCCGTTCCGCAAGACACACAACCGGACATGGCAATTGAAAGTATCATAACAGAGCACAAAATTGCTTGGGCAGTCAAATCTGTGCAGCCCTACAAATCGGCGGGACCAGATAATGTCATACCAGCAATGATACAACAGGCTCTTAATGTAATACTGCCATGGCTAAAAGCGATATTCAGAAGCTGTATAAGACTCTGCTACATACCGCAAAGCTGGAAAGAAGTAAAAGTGATATTCATTCCCAAAGCTGGGAGACATATACACTGCACAGCAAAAGATTATAGGCCGATAAGTCTCTCCTCTTTTCTCTTAAAGACACTAGAGAGAATAATCGACTTATATACAAGAGACATTTTAAACGAAAACAATCTATGCAGTACTCAACATGCCTACCTCAAAGGCAAGTCCGTTGAAACAGCCCTGCACGAAGTTGTGTCAATTATAGAAAAAGGATTACACCATAAAGAATTCACCATGGCAGCATTTTTGTACATTGAGGGAGCTTTCAACAATGTCAAAACAGCGGCCATAAAAACAGCGCTCGTAGACTTAGGAGCGAAAATAGAAATAACGAACTGGGTTTACGAAATGCTTAACAGCAGAGCAATTAACTCAGAGATCGGAGAGAGTACCATAAGGAAAACAGTGACCAGAGGCACCCCACAGGGAGGTGTCATATCTCCCTTCCTGTGGCTTCTAGTGGTCAACAAAATCCTCACGACTCTAAAGGTCAAAAAGACGAAAATAGTAGCATACGCAGACGATATTGTAATTCTAATAAGTGGAAAGTATCTCCAAACTATCAGTGAACTCATGGAATCTGCCCTAAAAGAATTATCCTCGTGGGCAAGACCGAACGGCCTTGGAGTTAATCCAATCAAAACCGAATGTGTTCGGTTCAGTAGGAAAAGAAAAATCGAGAATTTCGATATGCCGAAGCTAAACGGAATGCGTCTGAAACTTTCCCCGGAAGCAAAGTATCTGGGCATCATCCTAGACTCTCAGCTTACTTGGAAACGTAACACAGAGGAACGATCAAAAAAAGCACTATGTGCCTTCTACGCATGCAAAAAGACCTTTGGCAAGCGTTGGGGTATGCGCCCTTACATAACCCATTGGATGTATACAGCGATCATACGATCCATACTTACATACGGGTCTATTGTTTGGTGGAAGGCAACAGAAAGGACTACCTAATTCCATAACCTCTCTAAGGTACAGAGAATAGCATGTATCGGCACAACAGGAGCAATGAGATCGACACCCCAAGCCGGGCTGGAAGTCATTTTAAACCTAGCCCCCCCCCCCCCCCCCCCCCCCTTGGTGAATACATTCGCAGCATGGCAGCCAAAGGAGCCCTCCGTCTCAAGGAGGCAAACATGTGGAGACACAGCTCCTATGGGCACGGCTCCATAATTCACAATTACTTGGGTATCGATCTATCCAGGAAAACGGACTACATAATCCCCAATCGAAACTTCGAGAAAAACATTGACCAAAACAACACAAATTGTAAGTGAAGTTTTTTTTTACCACGATAAACAAAAAGGGATCACAATGGACCAATGGGCCCCCGTGCAAGCACAGCAATTGCTGTGCACTTCCCTTCAAACCTAACCTAACCTAACCTATCGTATATGTTTTCCAAGCTGTCATCCCCTGCTATTTCAAATGCTGGGTCCGTCATGGAGACCACCTGGAAATATCGATCTTCTGTGGTTGGACTACCTGAATTAAAATTAATAAGAGCGCTGGGATGGGTTTCCTAAGGTAATTCTCCGCCCGATCTTCACTAAGGTGTCATTCACATGCCTTTACACCAAAGAGAGGATTTCTGCCTGGTAGTACAATGGACCGTTACCGAGTCTGAGTGCTCTGGGATTTGGATTTCCTTTTTTTTTTGAAAAAAAGGTGTCATTTGTGGAGTTTATGTTTACTCCTAGGTAGATGAACTCGTTAACTACCTCAATGTTATTGCTTTTCCAGGATTTGCCTTAGTGTGAAGATTTGGTCTATTGTCCATCTGCCGGGCCACAAGTCAAACTGGTACGTACCGATTAGTGTGTTGCAGAATGCAGGTGTCATTCACATGCCTTTACACCAAAGAGAGGATTTCTGCCTGGTAGTACAATGGACCGCTACCGAGTCTGAGTGCTCTGGGATTTGGATTTCCTTTTTTTTTTGAAAAAAAGGTGTCATTTGTGGAGTTGATGTTTACTCCTAGGTAGATGAACTCGTTAACTACCTCAATGTTTTTGCTTTTCCAGGATTTGCCTTAGTGTGAAGATTTGGTCTATTGTCCATCTGCCGGGCCACAAGTCAAACTGGTACGTACCGATTAGTGTGTTGCAGAATGCAGGTGTCATTCACATGCCTTTACACCAAAGAGAGGATTTCTGCCTGGTAGTACAATGGACCGTTACCGAGTCTGAGTGCTCTGGGATTTGGATTTCCTTTTTTTTTTGAAAAAAGGTGTCATTTGTGGAGTTGATGTTTACTCCTAGGTAGATGAACTCGTTAACTACCTCAATGTTATTGCTTTTCCAGGATTTGTCTTAGTGAGAAGATTTGGTCTATTGTCCATCTGCCGGGCCACAAGCCAAACTGGTACGTGCCGATTAGTGTGTTGCAGAACGACTTCAGACGTTCACACAGTACATTGTATTTGCTGTATATTTAAAAATAATTTTTCAAAATCTTTTGAAAAACTGATTTATGTAAGATTAACTCAAATTCTTTTTCCACCTATCAACATGGTTTTGTGCTGGTTGATCTACTAGCACAAACCCTTCATCTTTTTCTAACTAAGTATTAAACGGACTTGAGAAAGGGTCTCAATTTGATGTTGTCTGTACAGACTTCTACGAAGCATTCGATCGGGTTAATCATGACTTCATTACTTATGAAGTTAAACAAAATAGGATTCCACTAAATTCTTGAACTGGATAAATGCATACCTAAGTGGTCGTATTCAGTATGTTCGTATAAATAACATACTCTCGTCAACTATAAATTTCACTTCGGGTGTATCGCAAGATAGCCATCTTGGTCCGCTCTTTTTGTTTGTTATTTATCAATGGCATTCCAAACTTATTTTTAAATTCTAATTGTGTTATGTATGCGGATGATTTGAAAGTCTTTTGGTGTATAAGAACTGAACATGATTGCATGATAATACAAACAGATCTTGAGAGATTATCAAATGGGTGTTTGATTAACTCCTTGCACCTTAATATTGCAAAACGTCAAATTTTAACCTTTTGTTGGAATCGTTGTTCTATATTAACTTCTCTTATAAAATAAACAGTACCTAGATGTCTTTCAATTGTAACCTTTGAGAAAGACCTTGGGGTATTTTTTGACAAAATCGTGATTTCGTGAAGCATATAGACTTTTTAGTCGCCAAAGGTAATTCAATGTTGTGATTTATCTTGCGCAATTGAAAAGAATTTTGTGATACACACACCTTGAAATGTCTGTTTTGTGCGTTTGTTAGATCTACTCTTGGATATTGTAATACTATTTGCAGCCCATTGTATAAAGTTCCTTCTTTTAGAATAGAGAAAATACTAAAACGTTTTACAAGACTATTAGTGGAAAGGCTTTACTGGGGCACGGATATGGCTTCCTATGGAACAAGGTGCACACTATTTGAAATACTGCATCTTAACATTCGATGAAAGTTCTCTGAGGTTATTTTCAATTAAAAATAATTTGCTTTTAATCTTAAGTAACTTTAATGGTGGCAATGTTAATTTTGTTTTTCTTTTATTTTGTTTATATTATTTTTTTTATTATTATCAAGTAATCACTTAAGTATTGTAACTTTGTTTAATGAAAAAAACTAAACCAAACTAAAAATCGTAGGGTTGATTTTTTTTAAACAGTGGGATTTTCTAATAGTAACTCAATATGTTCAGTAGTTTGTGATCACACATAATCATCTGTTTAATCTCAGTTCAATGGAGCTTAGCCCGTTAAACTAAAATGTGGTAATGTTATTCCGACTTTTAAAAAGGGGAGTAGAAAAGAATTTAACAACTACAGACCGATTTCCTTGCTGTCTTCAATGTCAACAATTTTTGAAAAAGCTGTCAAAAATAAAATGTTAGGTTATCTAAAAAGGATTAACTTTTTTTGGCCTATGCAATTTGGATTTACGGAGGGCCTATCTACCGAAGATGCTCTTCTACAATATTGCTCCTAAATTAATAAAGGTTTGGATGAGAAAAAACATTGCGCTGGTTTGTTCGTGGATATCACAAAGGCATTTGATATGGTTAACCACTGCATTCTTTTTAACAAGATCCATTCCGTTGACTTCCGTGGTACTCTACATGATTGGTTTGCATCCTACTTAAAATACCGAACACAAAATGTAAAAGTGGGGGACCATTTCAGTAACACCAAGACGATAAACATAGGTGTACCACAAGGATCGGTCCTTGGTCCGAATTTGTTCCTTGTTTACATAAACTCCCTATTTAACCTACCATTCGCAGGTAAAGTAACAGCTTTTGTAGATGATTTCGGTATAGTATATGCCTCATCTAGTCCTCTAAGCTTATTGACTAAAATACACCTCGATGTTCACTTACTGAGAATCTGGTTCGCCAAACACAAGCTAAATGTACGTAACAAAACCAAACTGATATATTTCAGCTTAAGAATACAAAAATTTCCATAAAATGCTAAATTGCACATGTACAGTAGGGTGGAGTGAAATAAAAATTTTTTATTTTTTTTTATTTTCCTATTATACATACTCGGGATAGGTGCCATTTACCGTCAAAAAGGCGGTCAACAAATTTCAACATGATCAAAAAATATCCTGAGGGTTCACAACAGCCTTGAAAAATTGTATAGGGATATCAAAATCAAAAATATATTATATGTTTTGCAGCGATTAGCTGATTTCTGTTACAAAACCACCCAGAACTCACCACGTGGAGGTTGCTGCTATTGAGTTCCACCCCCACCCTACCCAACCAACCTTCCATTAGGGTGCAGTTGTATACTTTATTCTATATAAAAACTCTTTTTTGAATGAAATTCAGGCATTTTTTGTCGAGATGCGATTCTAGCCCTATTTTGGAATCCAAATACTTCCCTAGAAGCTTCGCTTACTAGCTTAACACAACGTTCCTCACTTTGCGTATGACATGGGAACCGAGGGAAAGCAATAATACTGCAGTCGCCGCTTTTAACAATGTCCAAAATGTTTTCATCGCCAAGAAACTTCGTTACAGGGGGCTCAGTTATTTGTAGGCCCTGCAAGTTGACTAAATCTACATAATCATTGGCTTTAAAGTTGAGCTTTGGCACTGTAAACCTACGAACATTTATTTCGCTTTTTTCCGCTCGAGCTTTCATCACTCGCCAAAGTGCCAGCTCACGAATCGATTTTCTTGGGTCTGTCATCATAGCTAAAAGTAGGTTTTCCGGATGGGCATAAAATGAATTTCGTTGGATGACAGGATCTATGATCTTTCTGAATTTTGAGTCCAGATATCGAAACAATGAAATCATTTTCCATAAGTGACGCGCACCATCTTTGCAAGAAGGATGACTTTTGATAAGAAACCATAACGGAGCATAAACGCGACCAATGAAATTTACTAGAATGAGTAAATTGTCTGATGGATTCTTAGTTCCAATATAAAGCCTCATAATTCTGTTTGCCGCAGTCAGCCAACAAGCATGTGATAACTTGCCGGGATTTCTTTGTAACAAAGACACGGAACAGTTTCCAGAACCTACGGCTTGGCATATATTATGCAAGTACTTTTGGTCACAGCTTAGATCATTTGTATTTTTAATGTCCGATAAAACATGAAGTATTTCTTTAATTGATACAAATTCTACAATATCCAACTTTTCGCAACACTCCAACATTTTGCCAATTGGCCCGGAAAAGCCATATGGACCTGTTGTTTGTCCGTCTAAATTTTGTAGAAGATGTCGAAGAAGCAGCTCATTACAATGAAGCAAACATATATTCCATTGTAGAGGTTTCCCCACAACTTCTTCCATCAATCTTATAACACCTCCATTGGAACCAGTATTTGCAGCCGTTCCGTCGCATCCAACTGCAACAAAGTGATTCAGGGATATCTTGCTTTGATGTAAGAAACTGATTATGGACTCGCACATGCTTTTTGATTTTCCATCGCTAGGGGAAACATGTCCCACATAGCGTGCACCGGGTTCTTGAACAAGAGAAATATGCTCTTCGACAGACAATTTATGATATGATTGATCACCTTGCTTTGTTAAGATTTTAGTACGGTCTTTGCGGCCATCAAAATAAAGGCTTTCAAGCTGGGTACCTTTAAGTAAATTATTTTCTTGTAAATTTTGCCTGACTCCATACCTTAAGCGCCTTATTTTTGATCTACCTATGACCTTCGATTGATCCTCCAGGGTTATTATACCAACGTCTGTCAAAACACTACTTGCAATTATAGCGGCATTTCTATCTGAGATCCCTGTGCGATCACAAGCAAGTCCCAAATTAGGTAATTTAAGTCGCATTTGGTTTGTAATGAGCTCTGTTTTTATCTTTTTAGGAGGAGAGTTTTCAAAGTCACTGCTTTTGTCAGTTGTCTCAGATTCAGAAGTATTGTTTCGAGTTTCGACAAAAATTGTTTTAATGTCAGGATCCGTACTATTTGATTGTCTCTTTTTTCAACTTTCTCAGCTCTGTCTTGTTTTCTTTTAGAGCTTATTTCCATTTTCCGAGTAGCAGTCCAGTCAATATTTCCGATACACAACTTTCTAATTGTTCTCTGATCCGTTAAAAAAGCTCGCTCCATAATAGGAACTTTATTTGCTTGATCACACAAGCACGCTTGAAATAGTGCACACTGGCAAGAGCATATGTCAAATAGCAGTCGTGCCGCAGCTCTCATCGAGATAGGTCGGCTAGTTAGTGTTCAGCGGGAAAAACGGAAAGTGTATCGATTATAAAAGCGATTTAGCCAAGTATTTTTAAGTCCAAAGTTGGCTTAGTAAGTTAGGCGTCCGACTTTGACGCCGGAGACTCGGGTTCGATTCTCGGCCAGTCTTCAATTTTTTAATTTTATTTTTTTTTTCGGAAATATAGTGATAGAGAAAAAAAAAAAAAACAAAAAAAAAAGTGCCGCATTATCAGGCGATGGACCCCGGAAAATCGGTGGTCCCGCTTACGGGTGTGGGTGTGCCGTTGCGACGTGTGGTGCGAACACGTGAGCCGGCAAAAAAATCAGCAGCAACAACAGCAGCAACAACAGCAGTAACGAAAGCAGCAACAGCAGCAACAACAGCAGCAGCAATAACATCAGCAACAACAACAACAATAGCAACAGCAACGAGAACAGCAGCAGCAGCAGTGTGTATGCCAAGGGCAGTAGCTGCACATGCTTCTAAAATGGCACCAATTGCAGCAACAACAACGGGTCGATCGTTGCCTAGGCGAGTGTTCTCGCAGGCAATACCAGCACCAACAAAGTCAGTAGCAGCAGCTGAAAACCCAGCTACAGAAGTAGAGAAGGAGGAGTTTCGAAAGGTGGAGAAGAGGCGACGGAAGCTTAATCCGAAGCCGAATCTTTCTGCGAAGAGAAGGGCGAACCTGGCAGGCCCTAATGTGGAATCATCGATGGCTGGTACCGATGATGACACGGATAACACCAGCTCTTACGAAGCTGAAGTGCGAGCGGGCCGGTACGTCGGAGAGGGAAACTCCTTCAGGGACCTACCGGTCGACGACGATGATAGCAATGTCATCCAAATGGAGGATAGAGAGGAAGATGATGAGGAGGCTCAGCTTGACCAACTCATCAAAGAGCTCCTTGAGAAACGTGAGCAGTTGAGGCTGAAAAAAGTACAGCAGCAGCAACAACAAATAGTGCTGAGGGAGCAAATCCAGCAACAACATCAACAGAAGCAACAACAACGACAACAGCAACAGAACCAACAAAAGCAGCAACTGCAGCCAAATCAGCAACAGCAGTCAAAGCAGCAACAGCAGCAGAAACCAGCAAGGAAGAACAAAATTCCACCGATTAATGTGAGTAATTTCGACATAAGTGATAGTATAAGGTTATGTAGGCTTATAACAAAGAACTTTCATGTTAAAAGGCTATCGGCCAATAAACATATAATTATTTGTGAAGAAATAGAGGAGTACAATAGGGTGCGCACCGCCTTGGGAGAGGTTAAGACCGAGTACTTTACGTACACCCCAAGAGAGCAAAAGCTAAAAACCGTTGTATTAAAGGGAATTGATCCCTCAATAAAAACGGAGGAGCTCGAAAGAGAGCTAAAGAACTTTGAAAGCGATGACCTCAAGTTCGTGGGGGTCAAGCCGTTTTCCTCGGCTGTGGCAAGGGGTGGTAACCGTCACTTACCATTCTTCCTGGTTCAGCTCACTCCCGACAGCAAAATCGACAGGCTGCGAAATATCCGCTTCCTGTACTACCATGCTGTAAGGTGGGAGAAAATAAAGAGGTCAGATCGCATACTTCAATGTATGCGCTGCCAAAGGTTCGGCACGCCGCAGCTAACTGCAACATGCAGTTTAGATGCGTCAAGTGCGACAAAGACCACAAACATGGCGAATGTTCTCTTGGCAAGGAGAGAGTCGAAGACCGGGGTGTCCTCTCTTGTGTGCTCTGCAGGAACTCTGGGCATCCCGCCAACTTCAGGGGTTGCCCAAAGTACCAGGAGCTGAAAAAGCGAGTCCAGGCCCGCAAACAGCAGTCGGAAGACGATAGGCGTCAAAAGAGTCGCTCGTTCTCGAATTTTGTGGCACCCAACGTGTCCTTTGCCCAAATGGCAGCTGGACCGGGTCAAGCCCACATGACATCAATCCAACCAAAGGTAGCCCAAAAGGCACCAGAGGTGGATCTGGACTTAAAATCGATCCTTCTGTCTCTGCACGGAAAGATCGACAAGTTCCAGAAACAATTAAATGAACAAGCGGCCCGAATTGACTTTATCTATTCGGAGCTGTTTGTGGGGTCTGGTGTGCCATAAATCTAATGGCTGCGCTGGATGAGGGAAACTTAAAGATCCTTGCTGTGAATGTTAATTCACTAGTCAGGATCGAGAAAAGAACGTCACTTGCCAATTTGTTGAAAACCGAAAACCCGGATGTGCTTTTGGTTAGCGAAACTAAGCTAAATCAGAAGCACAAACTGGGATACAAAGACTATCATGTAATAAGAAGAGACCGGCCTCACTCCACTCAAGGAGGTGGGGTTGGAATCTTAATTCGAAAAGGCCTGCGCCATAGGGTTATATATAGCGGAGACGTGCGTAGGTTCCAGTTGTTGGAGGCATGCATCATATGCATTCCTCTCCATAGCCGGAGGAGAATGTATGTGGTGTCGCTTTACGCACCTGCTGCACCTCCACCAAACCAATTTATGACAGAGCTCGAGACACTTTTTCGTGGTCTGCAGCTGAACTCGGAGGAGAATTATTACTTCTTGGCCGGAGATATTAATGCCAAACATGCGGCATGGGGAAATGTTACTGCAAATCCCAGGGGCAACCAGTTTCACGACTGGTGGCGCCTCAATATGATTGAGTACAACCTCGAGTTGTACGCGACGGATATCCCTTCTTTCCCAAGAAGCGGTGCTTTCCTGGACTTGGCCTTAACAGACGCAAGACTTCAACTGACGAACATAGATCAAAACACGCGGAACTGTTTGCGTGCGTTTGAGTACGATAGTGATCACTACGGACTCGCCGCCGCAATACGGATCCCGAACGAGCAAACGCTGCTGGAGGAGTACGAAGCATTGTGTTCATTCGATTATCGGAGGGCACAGTGGTCGCGCTTCTCCAGATTTTTAAAGCGAGATATACGTTCGAGTGGGATCGACCCACCGACAAACAGTAACATGACAAATGATGACATTGATCGGCATTTATTGCAAATGAACGACGCCATCAAACGAACTATGGAACGAACTATTCCTCGGGTAGGACGTTCCGACGACGACCAGACAGAAAAGTACAGAAACCCTACAATCGACGCACTATACCGACAGAAAAGTAGACTGCTCTCGAGGCTTAAACGGCTGTACAGGCAATTTACTGATCGCGACGACCCGGAGGTAAGGATGCTGAAGTCAGAGATCCGAATCCTGAAACAGCTGATAAAAGAAAATTACAGAAAATCTGTAAGTCTGTATTGGGGCAATAAAATTCGGGCTATTAAAACCTGTAGTCCGAATATGTTCCCACAGATAAATAAGTTGTTCAGGAAGAAAGATCACAATGATATTCCTTGTGTTCGAATCTCCCAGACAGCAGAGAACAGACAGACGGTACTGACTGCTGGAATAAGTCCAGAAAGTGTCGCTTCAAACGACGATTTTTTCGTGGTCGAGGACCCACAGGAGAAAGTGGATTTGCTGGGCGCTTGTTTCGAGGCCGTGTATACGGTGAACAATCCTGTTCGCCGTAACCACGACATTGAGAATAGGGCTCTGGTGAGCCACTTCGATCTGCGCACCGAACTTGAGAATTGGCGATCTGAGAATAACGGATTCACCGTGTTCACTGATGAAAACCATGCTAATGCAGTTGTCGCCAATGGCCGAGATGCATCGCACTTGTTCGTGTCGAAGGATGATCTTCTGTGCATCTTCGAGTCACTAAAGAATAAAAAGTCGGCGGGGATGGATGGTGTCCCAAACGTCGTATTGAGACACCTGCCTCTGGAGGCTGTAGATATTTTCACCACGCTGTTTAACAATGCGCTGAATAATGCATATTATCCGGCGCATTGGAAGGTAGCTGTGGTACACCCTATCCCGAAAAAATGTAAAGATAGGACGAACCCTGCCAATCTCCGGTCAATTAGCTTGCTTCCGAATATTAGCAAGGTCTTTGAAAAGGTTGTCAATAGAGCCCTGTTAAAGTGGGTCGAGGACAATAACATAATTCCGGACAACCAGTTTGGTTTCAGGGCGAGGCATGACACTATTCATGCCGCGTCGAAACTGGTTTCCGACATTCAGTGGAATAAATGCAAGAGCCAATGCACGGGTGCTTGTCTGGTTGATTTTGAGAAGGCTTTCGACACCGTATGGTTAGAGGGACTTTTTTACAAGTTGACCAGGCGGGGGATGCACAAACCTTTGCTATATGTAATTTATAATATGCTTATGGGAAAGAAGTTCGTTGTCAAATGTGGCAACGTGACTTCGAGCAGAGTCTTTGAAATTAAAAACGGTTTACAGCAGGGGGCGGTCAATTCTCCGATCCTGTTTAACATTTACACGAGTGATCTGGTGGGTTCACTCAGACATGCTATAGCGTATGCCGACGATTTGGTGGCATACAGATCAGGTCCTAAAATCGAGGTCATTAATATCCTTTTGCAGCGTGACTTCGATCAAATTAAGCGATATTGCGACGACTGGAAGTTGAAAATCAACTTTCAGAAGACGGAAACAATCTTGTTCAGAACTCCATTGGCTGGGGCCTCTAGGGATACCAGAAAAAACTGGAAAAAATTGGCCATTATTGGACAAAATGGGCAGCCATTGGCGGTGAGATGCGCAGTTAGATATCTAGGTATCTGGCTTGACCAGTATCTATATTTCGATAGACATATAGTTGCTTGTCTTGCTGGGGCCAAGAAGGCTTATGCTCTAACAAGGAGACTGTTTCATAGCAGTCAACTAGACTCCAGAGTGAAGGTCATTTGCTACGTGGCCCTTATAAGGCCGATCATCGCTTATGGTTGTCCATTATGGTTTAATATAGCGCCTAGCTATATGGAAAAGATTCGGGTTTTGGAGAGACAATGTCTAAGGACCTGTCTCCGGTTGTTCCGAACGCCTGAATCCAACTATATAAAATACTATCCCAACAAGGTCCTATACGATGGGGCTCAGTTGAATAGGATTGACAATTTCCTCATTAAGGTGACTCGAAGGCACGTTGCAAGGGCGATGGCCAGCGACAATAGTCTGATCTTTGGGGCTTACTACCCCAATGAAATGTACATTGAGAGTACACTCCGGTGTGGCTTTATCCCGCCAGAGGCATTTATCCATATTGATGCAAAAGGGCTGGTACAGACGAGGGATGGTATCCCGGTATTATACCACCGCTACCGCAGTGCGAGAGATAAGCGGCTCATCCGCGGCGAGGACGTCGCCAATGCTCATGAGCTCCTCCGTTTTAGTACCGCAATAGCGGAGAGGGATAAATTCGATACAGAAAAGCAATTTGCCGAATTTTGGTGGCTTTTTGAGGGGGGAGGGGTCAACATGCCGTCCCAAGACGGTGCGTTACTCTAGGTAACATCCTCTTAGTTTGTAAGATAGATTAAGTTAGCTAGGGCGTTTCTGGGAGGGGCCGGGCTCGCCAACTTGTGGTGGTGCTTCCGGGAGGTGATTGATTCTGTAAGGCATCAGTCAGCTCACGGCGGCGCGTGTGCACGTTGACGACTGCCAGGCGCTCGGAAAGTAATTGGGATTTTGACCACTTGTTTCGTAATGTTTAATCTACTGCTCACAAGTCGGATTATCAACTCAAAACTGGGCGTTTCATCCGCCAGGAGGTCTGTCAGTAGAGGCACGCCGCAAGGCGGGGTCCTTTCCCCCCTTCTCTGGAATTTGGTGGTGAATGAGCTACTGATATACCTGGAAGGGGCGGGCTGCAGGGTGATTGCATATGCGGATGACATTGCTATAGCCGTCTCCGGGAAGTACCTTAACACTATAAAAGAACTCATGCAAAATGCTCTTAACAAGCTAAAAAAATGGGCTAATCGCTGTGGCTTGGGTATCAACCCCCACAAAACAGAATTAATCCTCTTCTCCAGGAAACACAAGATTCCGCACATCGACCCACCCTCTATTGGTGGTATAAGATTAGTATTCTCTGACGAAGCTAAGTTCTTGGGTCTTATCTTCGATAGGAAGTTAAGCTGGAAACCCAACATACAAGAAAGGGTAAAAAAAGCCACAGTGGCACTTTTCTCTTGCAAAAAAGCCATTGGCAACAAGTGGGGTCTACAACCCCGCATAACGCATTGGCTATATGTATCGGTCGTAAGACCAATTCTCACATATGGGGTTGCTGTCTGGTGGACTGCCCTAAGTAAAGCTATAAACTGTGCTAAGCTTGGCAAAGTCCAACGCACAGCTGGTTTGTGCATAAGTGGAGCACTCCGTACCACCCCCTCTGCAGCACTCGATATCCTGCTACATCTGTTACCACTCGACATTTTTAGTAGGCAAACAGCAGCCTGTTCTGCTGTCCGCCTTAAGGCTACCTCGCAGTGGGTTAACAATAACATTGGCCACACCACCATTCTGGACTCATTTGAGTCTCTACCAGGAAACATAGATTACACCATACCCCAACTACAGTTTGGAAAGAACTTTCAAGTCACTATTCCTTCCAGATCATTCTGGGAGGACGCTGAATTTGAGGAAGTTAAAGCGATCCACTTCTACACCGATGGATCAAAAACTAGTGACGGGGTTGGTGGCGGCGTTTTCTCCGAAAGACTAAATCTGAGTCTCTCTTTCCGTCTCCCTAATCACTGTAGCGTATTCCAGGCGGAGATTATGGCGATAAAAGAAGCCCTGACGTGGCTGAAGAGAAATGTGATATCCACAAAGGATATCCGTATCTTCTCGGACAGTCAGGCCGCGATCAAGTCCGTGGATTCAGTATCTTCAAACTCCATTGCAGCCCTCGACTGCCGTTCATCTCTTATGGAGATGGCGGAGCAGTTTAACATTCACCTCTGTTGGGTGCCGGGGCATAGAGATATTCCAGGAAACTGCAGGGCTGATGAACTCGCCAAAAAGGGAACCAAACTCCCCCTTTTACCTGAAAAGGGTTCTCTGGGTATCCCAATCGCTACCTGCAAACTTTTATTCAAGCTATCCGCAATCGAGAGAACAAACCTTAGGTGGACAGGTAGTAATACATGTCTAGCGACTAAGCACATCTGGCCAAAGCTGGACCTGCGACGCTCTAAGAGTCTGATCTCACTAAACCGACTGCATATTAGCTCCACTATAGGTGCCATTACAGGGCACTGTCTGATAGGCAAGCATGCATCGAGGCTTGGCGTTTATTCTAACGATTTCTGTAGAAGTTGCTTGGACGAGGAGGAGGAGGAGACTATACTTCACCTTCTCTGTACATGTCCAGCTCTCTCCCATAATAGAAATCTTCATCTGGGAGATTTCTTGCTTAACAATCTCAACGACTTGGCTAACGCTGACGTTAGAAGTCTATCGCGCTTCATAAGAAGCTCTAAATGGTTTAACTAGTAGTGGGGAAACCCCTCGATCCGTGTGGCATCACAATGGACCTAATCCTGGTCTAAGTGTGTCGGCCTTCTGTTGACAGCCACTTCAACCTAACCTAACCTAACCTTCGTAATGCAACGAGTGCTCAGAATCCTAATTATAGTTAGAATATGTTAAGTAGTTTAAGTAAGTAGAGTAGGTAGTTTGTAATTTGTTTTTTTATATAAAAATATAAAATTTGATAAAGATGCCGAGTTTTCTTAAAAATTTTCTCGATGAAAACATAATATGTAAGATTAGTTCGTAAAATAGTTTTTAGGCCGAAAGGCAATAATTATAAGATAGAGTTAAGTTTAGGGCGTCCGCATAAGGATCAATAATCTAGAATAAGTATCCTGTTAATGTTAAGTTAGATTTACTCATTTTTGTCTAGTATATAAGTTGATATAAGCTAATAATTAATAAAAATGAATTTAAAAGTAAAAGTAAAATATGTCAAATAGCGTCTCAGATTTTTTTCAAAAACTGCTCCAACTGTATTTTGAAACTGTCTAATTTGTTCCGTTTTTCGTTTATTTTATAGTTTTTAAGATGTTTTTTTATATTTCTCATGGTATTGCCGAATTTTCCTTACAACAGAGGAGTGAGAAATAGTAGGAAGGGAAGCCTTTTTCCATACCTTGACCAAATTTTGAGCCACTTTTTCAGACACTTGAAAAACAGTTGGTTCTTTTTTTGTTATACTTTTCAGATAACAGACAGTATTTAAGAACTCCTTCATAACTTCTTTGAAAGTTGGCAAACATGATTCTTTAAATGGTTCCGTATTTCCAAAAATTAAATCTTGCACCCTTTGCCTAGTAGTAGCCATCTTACAATAATATTTTTTATTTTATTGTAGGGTATTTTTTATTTTTGACTGGATATCAACACAACCTCTCTCTTACATATACAAATATTGAATGAGAAGAAATTAAATTACGTAGTATTAAAAAGTAAATTGAATTTTCCAGAAACAGAATATATTTTTAGGAAAGCGTTAATATTTAAAATAATGGCACAGCAAAATATTTTGTTTAATATTAAAATTAATGCTTAATATTATTATTAATTTTGTATATATAAAGTTTGCGAATTCTCATTGTGTGAATGATAAAGTGTATGGAAGTATGTGTTTAAGTCTGACAAATCCAACACTTTTACTATTATTGCTGTTTTTAAAAATTTCAAATGCGTTGTGCACCCTCTAAAAATATTTCAATTGATCTCAAATTTTGTCCCCGTTATTTTGAATCTAAATAGCACCCATTCTTCATATGTATATGGAGAAATAAGAAAAAAATATTTTTCGCTCCACCCTAATGTACAGTGCCTGCCCAATTTATTAGACGCACCGTAAAGTTCTATGTACTTTCTTTGTACTTGTTTACTTTCGCGTATCAATTGGTTAACACTGTAGTGCAACATGTTAAAAATAAATACAAAATGGAACCATATACAAAATCTCCTAAATAAAAACACATTATTATGTACGTTTAAATATAACAATAGCCGTGTTTCTTTGCACGCGGATATAGGGATGGCATCAGCAAACGACCATCGCCGCTTAAGAATTCATCAAAAAAAAACTTGGCAGCACACATGCACCGATGACATGCACCGTGACACAGCTGTAAGTTGTAATTTGTATTGAAAATCCTGAAATTGAAAAATATTTACTTCCGCCAATTGAAATTGATGCCAAGCATATTCTAAAATTATGAAAAACAATTTCATATTAACAGATTTGCTAAATTCAATTACCCCTAAAATTAAGTTTGAAAAATAATAATAATAAAATCACGAATAAAATATTCGGCGGGATGTGTGAGTGGGTTGGTGGGTTGTTAAGCTTTGACATTTCCTGAAAAATTCATCGGAAGGATTCATCAGAAACGAAGAAAATGGATTTTGGAAGCACTGTTTATCCGCGCTAAAGGACTTAGCGGCGATAGCTATCCCCGCTAAAGTTAGCGTATATAGGATAAGTATTTGTTGTTTCTTTTTTTTTTTTTACATGCTAATTTCAAATTATCCCTATATCCGCGTGCAAAGAAACACGGCTAATATTGCACATAAAAATATTAAAAAAAAACTACATTGCGTTTAATAATTTGGCCAGGGACTGTACTGGGGACGATTGCTTAGTGGTTTTCAATGAGGGTAATGTTTGTAATAAGAATTATTTTAAGATAGAAAGAGTTGATAATTTTAAATACTTGGGTGTTTTAATTGATCAAAATATGAGCTGGTCCAAACATATTTCAATATTGAAGCAATATCTGCGCTCTTCTATCCGTAGCTTCTATTATCTCAAAAAATGTTGCGATAGCAGAACTTTAACCACAGCCTATTTCGGCATTTTCCATTCAAGTTTTCAATATCGTATAAGTTGGTGGGGAGGCGCCTACCTAGCAAAAATTCACCCTCTCCTCGTCCTGCAAAAGTGTGCTATAAGGAAACTCTGCGATGTTAACAGCTTAACTCGCTCTATGCCCCTCCTTAGATCATTAAAAATCCTTCCGGTCAGACATTTGTTTTAATTTAAAGTCTCCACGCATTTTAAAAACTTCTACTCCATCGTATCTTACAAGTTGTTTAATACGTTTCCTATGTGGCTATTCGGTCTACCAGGTCTTTGTCAATGTTTTTAAAAAAGTTAAACTGTGGCTTCTGGATTTTGATCAAAGTCAAATTTAAGTTCTGCTGCCTTATACTGCTTAGTATGAAAATAATTTCTTAAATTGCTTACTTACTGCTTGTTTTTCCAAAAAATCGTTGTATAGCTTTTTTCGCGTTTTGTTATATCATATCAATAATCATTTAAATATTGCGTACCCCACATAATTCTGAATTTTATTTATGAAGTAGCATTTATCACTATTTGAATTTTCAAATACAAAATGTCACTAACTATTCTTTATTATACCTGAATTTGTGTTATGATAGTTTAAGGAAATTATATTTGCAAGAATAATGATTATAAATAAAAAAAAATAAAAAAATATAATCCATAATCCTTTCTGAATCTTCTAATTGATAACGAAACGATTTTAATCATATTAGAGCAAACAGTTCAGGGTAATATCTGGTTGGCTTTTTCGTCAAATTAAGTTCATATACTTCTTTGGGGTTAAATTTGGCTAACACTATCTTGAAAAGTGAAATTTTGAGATGTGACATAATTTCACAGAAGGAATTGCCGGGTAAATTGCTAAAAACTGTTTTTTATTGGATATCAAAAAAAGAAGAGAAGAACGTATATATGTAATTCATTATGCAAAATGAATAATTAATTATTCCTTGTATGAAATGTATTATAGCAATTATAATGTGTTGTATTTTGAGGATGCATTTGGATGGCATCTGGCTCGCCTATTTTGCTTTATTATTGTGTGATTCATTTACTCGTATCTGATATCAATGTGATCCACTGCAGACGGGACAGATGACATCTTCTTCAAAGAACTATGATTTGATTCTAAAATACGAATCTCACATCTATAGAGGCGAATATTTTGATCGGATCGATTTACGCCTCCCATTTCCTTAGTGAAGGCAATTATAGCTTTCGGCTGTTCGATGCGAATGTATTTTTTGTCCCATTTGCTAAATCGTTTTTCCATTTGCGTGGGTAGGGCAGGCACTATGTTGGATGCAAAATGGGCATCACTATTATCATTCTATTGAATAAGTACAATTTGTTTATTTCTATCGAACTTTTGGAAGAATTTAAGTCAAAAATAATTGAAAGAATAGGGTTTGAAATTATTAATTTCAAAAAATTATTTAACAAATAATAATCTATGACTACGCCACATCTGAAAATGGAACAGTATTCGAAAGTGAGTCGGCAGTCAAAATTGAATGGTCTATCATTGCGCAGACGGTCACACAAATTCAAAACTACTTTCAAGCTAAGTGGGTAAGCATCGTAAGAATCATTAAGAGTCGACTATTTTCCTTGATAGGGGTCAAACCGAACTATACATATACCCGTTGACAGTTGTTGCACCTACCTAAAATGTGTATCCCCATCTAATGAGTTTCTTCTGCATAAACTGTTTTGTGCTATGGCGACCAAAGTACTACACCATGACTTCGCTAATGCTATAAGCAGACTTTAGTGGAAATAATTCAAGGAAGTCACGGGGCAAAGATTGTGTAGTTTCTTTTGAGTAAGTGTCTTAGGCCTTCTCAAAATATATCGATCTACTGAAAAATCCATTGTAGCCGCTCATCTAAAGAATCCCAACAAAGTTCTTCAATTCCGCAAGAGATAGATTTCTTCCTAAATTCTTCTGCGCAGCTAATTGAATTTCATGTTCTGATTCACACTCAATCCTATTATCATCGTCTCTTATCTATAGAAAATGCGCCAGTGCTTCGAGTTGTTGTCTCGGTAAGATATTAAAACTAATATTCTCTTCATCACCGGAGTATTCATCGGCCATAGAGGCCATTTGCATTATTGAAAGGTGAAATGTAAAATTTGTTTTCGTGTTTCAATTAGTTGTCTTCTTCGAGAACATCCGAATTTCATGGGCGGTTGAAATGATAGTTGAAAAAGACAATAATTGAAAATAATGACATTTCACAATCACGTAACTGCAATTAAAAAAAAAATCATTGCCTACAAAATGTATCGGTAGAAAGATGGGGGTTTTAACAAATAATTGAAAGAGTAAGGAGCCAATATGACTAGCTTAACGTACTCCCGAATAAATATGCACGGGTGAATGGATACATCATCTCTTGTCTAGTGTAATAAAAGAGTTTTTCCAAACCTTTCGAAAGTACCACATTCAAGGGAATGATTAAATACTAAACAGCAAGGAAAAATAACAGTTTCGAAAAATGATTGGCGAATTGATAATTCAACCTCAAAAGAAGAAAATTGCAATCTGCCAAGATTAAATACAAACATATTCATATAATAGGAGGTACACTGGTTGTGTAGACATATTGAAAATGTTTTGCTAATAAAAATGAACCTATGTTATCACGATGCATGATGAATCAATATTTCCACCAGATCATTCTGGGAGGATGATGCATTCAGGGAGGATAAATCGATCCACTTGTACACCGATGGATCAAAAACCAGTGATGGGGTAGGTGTTTTCACAGAAAGACTAAATATTAGTCTCTCTTCCGTCTTCCGGATCATTGTAGCGTGTTCCAGGCGAAAATCATGGCGATTAAGGAAGTCTTGTCATGGATGAAGAGAAATGTGGTTTCCACTAAGGACATCCGTAGATTCTCGGACAGTCAAGCCGCGCTAAAGTCCCTGGACTCAGTCTCTTCAAACTCCATCGTAGAACTAGACTGCCGTTCATCTCTTGAGGAGATGGCAGAGCAGTTCAACATTCACCTCTGTTGGGTGCCGGGGCATAGAGACATCCCAGGGAATTGTAGGGCAGTTGACCTCGCCAAAAAAAGGAATATTACCTCTTCTACCTAGTCTTCTAGGTATACCTATCGCTACTTGTAAACTTATGTTTAAGATATCCGCAATCGAGAGTACGAACCTTAGGTGGACAAGTATTAATACATATCTGGCGACCAAGCATATCTGGCCAAAGCTGGATCTGCGACTCTCTATGGGTTTGATCTCACTTAACCGACTGCACAACCCCAACCATCAAACTAACATCCAACTTTGTTAGCCCTACGTCCTCGAACAATGACCTTGACGGCCGTTACGTTATGGCTCGGCTGCGAGATCACAGACTCTTTGAAAACGTTCGCCTATACCTTGCCTACTTGCACGACAAGCCTGAATCAATCTGCATTGACGGAAAGACCGAGACGAATATTCAAATCTCAATTCAGAAAGAAGGCCTCCCAACTGATCCCACTGCACTCCGTGATATTTATACCCGCTTCTATGAAAGCTTTAACATTTCCTCTACTAATGTGGCTAAGGATCTATCTGCTTTTGCTTCTCATATTAACTCCATACGTATCTCATATCTTCAACCTAACCGAGTTGATCACAATAATTTTTTTCGTCCGTAAATCACCTTTGGCCGCCTTAGATCAGAAATTGCCTCTATCCTTCTACTATCAAAACGTAAGAGGACTACGCACCAAAACTCACGCAGTTTTCCGTCGTACTCACACTCTTCCTTTTGATGTTTATGTTCTTACCGAAACTAATCTTTCCCCGAATATCTTAAACCAAGAGTTATTGCCAGCATCTTTCAACGTGTTTCGTGATAATAACGTCACTTGTCTTCTAGATATACTTCCCTGCCGTGGCGTTCTGATTGCAGTTCATAACAGCTTGAACTCTTCCATCATCTCAACATCAACCTCCCCTCTTCTAGCTTTTGTTGTAGTAAAAATCTCGCTCGTTAACCGTTCTCTCTACGTAATATGCTTCTACATACGTCCGTCTTAACCCATCGAATCCTACCAACTCGTCGTGGATGCCATCAACCATTTACTTGATACTTGTAAGCCAAACGATGAAATCATAATTTTTGGCGATTTTAATCCCCCTAATCTATAGTGAAGCTTATCGGAAGATCAATATTTCTTCGTCCCAATAAATCCGATATCTAGTAAGGAATGCCTTTTTGTCGACCGCGTAACCGATTCTGGTCCTTGTCAAGTCAGTGGTGTTAAAAATTATATGGGACGACAGTTGGATCTTGTTTTCACAACTGACCCTGTAAACTCCTCAACCATTGAAAGTTCTTTACACCTTTCTACTATTGATGCTTACCACCCTCCTCTGCTCCTTTCTTTCTTTTATCACTCCTCTTCCCAATCCCTGCCTCCAACTAACCTGTACTCCTACGACTTCCACAAAGCTAACTTCCGAAAAATCAATGACTTTCTGAGCAGAATCGAACTCAATTTCTCGAACTTATCCGTTGATGAAGCTGCCACCAGTTTTTATGACGAAATCTTTAAATGCATTTCCTTATTCGTTCCTTATTCGCGCCATAAAATCTCACCATCTTCCCCTCCATGGTATAATAGGAAACTGCGTTCACTTCGTAATAAACGTAACAAACTATGGGCAATCTATCTTCTAACCAGAACTACTACAGATTATTCGAATTATCTCGGTTCGTACTTACAGTTCTCTAACCTTTTTCACTGTCTCTATTAACGCTATCTTTCTGATGCTCAAGCTAACCTCATCAAGGACCCACGGTCATTTTATCATTTTGTTAATTATAAAAGGAAATCCGATGGATATCCCTCCTCACTTTTGTTTGAAGGCGAGCCCTTAACGGACCCATTTGTAATCGCAAACTCTTTTGCTACCGTGTTCAAGCAGTCCTTCACTGACGACTGCCCAGAACTGGATCACTCTTACTTCAGTTATCTGAAAAACTATACCGTTGGCCCGTTCATTTTACCCACCTTTGACCATTCCATGGTGTGCGACAGACTTCTTCATCTCAATGATTAATTTGTACCCGGCCCAGACGGCCTTCCAGCCATTCTTCTCAAAAAGTGTTCTGCGATTCTTTCACCTTTCATTGCCAATCTCTTTAAACATTCCTTATCTCTTGGGAAATTTCCTAAAATCTGGAAAACGTCCTTCATTTCACCTGTTCACAAAAAAGGGCCAAAGAATGACGTATCTAACTATCGACCTATTGCCAAGCTGTCGCATTTCCCAAGGTTTTCGAAAGTATTATGTACGATTCATTATCCTTTCAGTTCAAGTCTCTTATCTCCCCCCTTCAGCACGGTTTCCTCAAAGGTAGATCCACAACCACCAACCTGGTTGACTTTGTCTACGTTACACTTTCTGCTTTAGAAAGTGGCAATGAAGTGAATTTAATCGCTACTGACTTCAGTAAGGCCTTTGACAAAATATCTCATCGTTTGATTCTTTTCAAACTCTCCTTCCTTGGTTTCGATCCCCCACTATTGAATTGGTTTTCTTCTTACCTTGAGAACCGATCTTATAATGTTCGTTTTCGCTCTGTTCTCTCTTTGCCTTTTAAAGCCACCTGTGGTGTTCCCCAAGGTAGCCACCTTGGACCTTTGATTTGTATTCTGGCTATAAATGATATTGACAACGTCATTAAGTTCTCCTCCATCTCCCTCTATGCCGATGACGCTAAATTCTTCAAAATCATTTCTTCTCCACACGACTCTGATCTTCTTCAACAAGACCTCAATAGTTTTTCGGTCTGGTGTCAAAAAAACTTTATGGAGCTGAATATTGTTAAATGTGAATTTCTTACTTTTTCACGTAAACGGATTCAGTCTCCCACCAGACGTTACTTTTTGAACAACCAACCCATTGTTACCGTTCTAACCATTCGCGACCTAGGTGTTCTGTATGACAGAGAGCTTAACTTTCGGTCACATATTGACGAGATAATCAATAAAGCTAACTCAGCCCTTGGTTTCGTCAAACGGTGGTCTAAAGAATTTACCAATCCCTACGTGACAAAATCCCTTTACATTACCTACGTCCGCCCTCTCCTAGAGTACGCAAGCCAAGTGTGGGCACCATACTACCGGGTCCACATTACAAGAATCGAAAGCATTCAACGTCGATTTCTCCGTTTTGCTCTTCGTTGGCTCCCGTGGAATAACCACCTTATCCTTCCACCATATCACGAACGCCTTAATTTAATACACCTTCAGACCCTTAAAAAAAGAAGAGATGTGCCTGACATTCTGTTTATACATCGTCTTCTCACTGGCTCCGTTGATTGTTCCTATCTTTTGAACTACATTGCCTTTAACACTAACCCTCGGAATTTAAGATCCCCTCCTCTTTTCTACCTTCCCACCCGTCGCACGTCGAACGGCTTGAACGAGCCGATATCCCGTATGTTGCAGAAGCTCAATTCTAACCATCTCCTCTTTGATTTTAATCACTGCACTTCTTCCCTCAAATCTACCCTCCTCCACCCCTCACCTTCCACCTAATTAGTTTTAAGTATTAGTTTTTAAGCCCTAGCTGTAAGTCTTAGTGTAATTAGTTTTTAAGACCTAAAGCTTGTATTAAGCTGAATAAATGGGGGTGTATGCCCCCACCAAAATTAAATTGGCTCTGCTATAGGTTTCATTACAGAACACTGTCTAATAGGCAAGCATGCATCAAGGCTTGGCGTCTATTCAAATGACTTCTGTAGAAGCTGCAGGGGCGAGGAGGAGGAGGAGACTACACTTCACCCCCTCTGTTCATTTTCTGCACTCTCCCATAAAAGAAATCCCTATCCTTCTTCCTTAATGAATTCACTGACTTTGCTAACACAGATGTTAGAAGTCTATCGCGCTTCATTATAAGCTACTCGTACAAATGGTGTAGCGAGTAGAGGGCGAAACTCCCCTGATTCACGTGGCATCACAACGGTCTCAGTGTGTTGGCTATTAGGTAACAGTCACCTTAACCTAACCTAACCTATCATGATGCATAACTTTTGGACTATCAAAGGTTTGGTTTTTATTATTGTTATAATTCAGAGACATTTTCTTTTAGTCCTTAAGTTTGTATCGACTGCAAGAACGTACTGTCTATAAAGGAATTATTTAACATAAAAATTTATTAATAATAATTTATTTATAATTTATTTTCGAAACTCTAAACGTAATTGACAACATAATCTTAAAATTTGAACATTCACAAAAATTGTTAAATGTTATTAAGAAGATGAATGTGTCTTTTTCGTCATATTATACAAGGTGGCGCAAAAATAACCTTCCGATGTTTTTTGGCTGTAATTTAAAAAAAAAAATGAAAAACTTTGATTCTTCTTGTGGATTATTTTTATTTGGTCTTTTAATTTTTTTTACATCAAGTCGAGAATATGATGTCATGTAAATGGCCGCCGCCACAGTTGATTGTCATTTGAGCCCTTTTTATGGCAATTTCCATCACTTTGGCCAAAACTTCCGGCGATAGGTCCTCACATTGTTGACGGATATTGTCTTTAAGAGCTGCAAGAGTCTGAGGCTTGTTGACATAAACCCGCGACTTCAAAAAGCCCCACAAAAAGAAGTCTGGAGCGGTCAAATCAGGCGATCTTGCTGGCCAGTGCAAATCGCCAAAACGGGAGATTAGGCCCCCCGGAAATGCATCCTTCAGCATATCGGTTGTGGCACGTGCAGTGTGTGCCGTTGCACCGTCCTGTTGGAACCACATGTTTTCCAATCCCAATTCATCAAGGTGCGGCAAAAAGAACTCGTTGATCATTGCTCTATAGCGCTCACCATTCACAGTAACCGTTTGGCCCGCGACGTCTTCGAAGAAAAAAGGTCCGATGACTCCTCCAGCGAAAACAGCACACCATACAGTGACTTTGAGCGGGTGTAATGTCTCTTCGTGGGTTACACGCGGATTTTCAGTGCCCCAGAAGCATAAATTTTGCTTATTTACGTACCCGCTAAGATGGAAATGGGCCCCATCACTCATGATTATTTTTGATGAAAAATCATCTTCCTCTTGGTGGTGATTAAGGATGGCTTGAGCGTATGTTAGACGCGATTGGCGGTCAGCAGCTAACAGCTGATGCACCGTCTGGACTTTGTACGGAAACATCTTCAAATCTTGTACCAAAATTCGCTGTAAAGACCGTCGACTGATACCCATTTGCGTGGCACGTCGTCTGGTCGATGTCGACGGCGCTTCCATGACATCTTCGGCTACAGCAGCAATATTCTCTGCAGAACGGCTACTCCGGGGTCTGCCACGCCTGGCAGCATCTCGTGTTGTACCAGTCTCTTCGAGGTGAGCGGCTAAACGTCGCAGTGTTTCACCAGTAGGCGTTGGACGGGTAGGAAATCTGCGACGAAATTCACGTTGTGCCAAAGTCACCGACCGATTATTGCTCAAATAAATAGTCACCAATATTCCGCGTTCTGGAGCAGTGTAGCGTAACATTGTTTATTAACGTGTATTTCGCATGTGTTTACTACACAAATGTCAAAACAGAACTGACATTAGGGGCCAATCGCAAAATTTATAGCATTTTCTGATAGGAGGATTACTTTTGCGCCACCTTGTATTAACTGGTCCAAAAATGTAATTTACAACATATTTTATAACTTGATAGTCACAATATGTTTTTCAAATGTTTTTAGAAGATGGTATTGTGTGTATATGGATGTGTATGTACGTACTCCTGAAAGTTTTCTTTGATGGCTATTGTCTCGCGTATAAAACGCGTATTTGCTATGATGTGAATACGATGTGAACACAGACTACGCTGAATTCTGTTAAGCCGTGACAAAATGGATTTAAGATTTTCTTGAAAAGGATTTATCCAATCTAATTTGTTCTGGTGGCAATCCATACCTCGAACTCTCCGATATTTTCATTGAGTTTTTATCATAGAGCAACTCATAGTTTAAAAAAAAAAATAAAAAATAAAAAAGAACAATAAAAAAGTGGTCTGGGTGCAACCCGTAAGGTCCACACGACTAATTTCCCAATGGGATCAATATGATTTATGCTATTAGTGGGAAATTTTGAAATGTGGTTAACCATTCAAGATATGGTTAAGAAATATTTAATATTAAAAAATGCTCTTTAATATTGTTCATGGAAATTAAATTTTGTTAATAACAGCGAAGTGTGATATTGATATATATTAATGCAACCATTGTTATGAACACGGAGTCCTGTAAATTTACATGTTTACGAAATAAACAATGTAATAATGACTTGCTCAATGACACACACACAGACATATCTATAAAAACGATGGATTTGGATTCTGGTGACCTTGAAACGTGGAGATTTGTCAAAATCCGCGATTCACAAGGAAGTTAATAAAATCAATATTAATAATGAATAAGAATGAATGATATAATATTGATTTAGTTGACTTTTCGCTTACTCCCCTTTATTATTTTTTATTTATATTATTACTAGCAGACGCGCTGGAAAAAATGCATGCATACTCTTAACTCTTAATTTACAGTATTGATATCGAATTCATATCCCACTAAGTTGTGGATCGTGTGAACCTACTGGGTCGCACTCACCCGACTTGTTATTAATTTTTTCATTGTATTTTATTTTATTTTCAAGATGCAAAAACAAATGTTATTATTGACCTGCGGAGCCAATTTGGTTTGCATAAGATGTTTGCTTACATTTATAATCCTACTAGCTGCACCCGCCCGGCTTTGCCCGTGCCCGAGAATTCTATTGGCCAATATGTTCGAGTAGACTTTGTTTATATTGTCTATAGCGGGTATCCGGCGTATGTTGCTGCGCCTAAAAAAAGAAGACCGATTTTGACCAAACTTCACAGAAACACTCTCAGGCCAATACCAAAGATTGCCTGATTTGAGCTCAACCGGTGAAAGGGACTGCACGTTTTTCTCCGCATGGCTTAGGCCGCTCACGCAACTTCGTTGTTCCGCTTATGGTAGGTGCTTGTTGTCTGGCAGGCGCCTATGTCAGCTTACTTGTGCGAATCAAACAACAAAGCGAAAATAAAAAACTTCGATAGAATCACTTTTCATTCACTTTCACACCGTTTGTTAGCAAGTGTGGAAAAGCAACTTTCCGATATCCGATTCCAAAAAAAAACATAGGGGCGGGCTACAGTCCGCTTGGGCGAACTGTTGGATACCCTATTCTTATTCTTATATCTCATAAGTGGGCGTGACAAAAATTTAAAGAATTTTATCGAAAAAACTAAGCTTTTGTAAATAAAAACGCTCCCTAGCTCAAACTTTAGTTTTTCAATAAAATTGTTTTATTTAATTGTGGGCGTGTCAGTAGGCGGATTTAAAAAAAATTTAAGTATGAGCATAAAGGGCACCTAGAGAGTATATACTATAAATTTCAGCTCCCTAGCTCAAACTTTGGACTTTCAAAAATAAAAATAAAATAATTGTGGGCGTGTCAGTAGGCGGATTTTGAAAATATTTACACATGAGTATAAAGGGCCCCTAGAGAGTATATATTAAAAATTTCAGCTCCCTAGCTCAAATTTTGGTTTTTCAAAAAAAATATTTTATTTAATTGTGGGCGTGTCAGTGGGCGGATTTTGAAAATTTTATGTCTCAAGCAGTTTTATGGGCCAAAGATCATATATAAAAAATTTCAGCTTTCTAGCTCAAAATTCAATTTTTCCCAAAATTTGTTTTATTTAATTGTGGGCGTGTCAGTGGGCGGATTTTGAAAATTTTATGTCCCAATCAGTTTTATGGGCCATAGATCATATATAAAAAATTTCAGCTCTCTAGCTCAAAATTCGATTTTTTCCAAAATTTTGTTTTTTTGAGTTTGTGGGCGTGTCTGTGGGCGGATTTCAAAAATTCTTAAACTTGATTATTTCGGGACCCTAGAGAGTATATGGTTAAAATTTCAGCTCTCTAGGTCCAGTTTAAAGGCCTAATTTTTGCCGACGGACGGACGGACGGACGGACGGACGGACGGACGGACGGACGGACATGGCTAGATCGACATTACTATCGATGCTGATCATAAATATAGTAACTTTTAGGGGTCTACGGGCAATATTAAGGTATGTTACAAACTATGCGTCAAAATTAATATACCCCTAGAATAGGGTATAAAAAATGCAAAAAAATTTTATAAGAGTTATTTGAATAAAACATTGAACACACGATATCTCAATAATGAAATTGCGCACAAACACCACAATAGGCTTGAAACGTTCGTGTGGTCTCTCTCTTTCATATGCGCGTTCGGATAATAAAATAGGTGAGGTCTGTACGATGGTTTTTTATATAAGCGGTCTCTGTATCTGCATCGGAATTTACACGCATACACACATATGTTTGTGTACTCACTCAAATGTCCATAATTCACACACCGATGCAGATACAGATTCGTACAGACGTCACCTTTCATGGAAAAAAAATTCATTGAAATCGGCTAACGCGTTTGGCCAAATAGCGGCAACAAACACAAATATGGATTGATTTTTATATATATAGATTATTGAACCAAACAGGTTTGGATTCTACTTCCGGCGTGAACATATCGATCGCCTATTTAACAATTTCATTCATTAGGCTGTAGGGCAAAGGGATACAAGATCTTATCCGTTTTCTCAACTCAACAGGTTGGTTATAGCCACACATCAAATCCTCTACAACCACTACAACATAGGTCACACGAGTCGTGGTAACAAAAAGGCACAGCAAGTGCTAATTGGGTTCACGCCGAACCGCCACCTCTACCTACCTACGAGTACCTTTAGATTGTTTAAAATGAAGCAACACATTTCTGTTTGGTTTTTCAGTTTCTACTTTTTCTACAACATGCTCTGTCAGTATTGCGATTTCGTCAAGAAAATACCTACATACGAAAAACGCTTACAAATTATTGAATCGCTCTGTGAAAAACGTGAAAAATATTTTTGCGCACTTCAACCATTTTACGGCCGTCATAATCGACCTACTGAGCAAGCAATTCAATCCATTGTAATGGGTAGAGTGCATACAGAGGGTGTTTGTTCCGAAAGGTGATAGTTAAGTTTAGAGCGTCCGCATAAGGACCAATAGTTAAGAATAAGTATCCTGTTAATTTAAGTTAGATTTAATCATTTTTGTCTATGTACTCGTATGTATGTAAGTAGATATCTAATAATGAATAAAAAATGAATTTCAGTCAAAAAGTGCATACAGAGGAAAATATTACTGCTATATCCGCCGGTATTAATGAAGACCGTGATGTGTCACGTTCGCAGCAATTGGGATTGTGTTACTCGACTAAGTGAACGAATCTTGGCCTGAAACCTTAGAAAATACCAAGAACTGAAGCCGGTCGACCTGTCACAGCGTCAAATTTTCGGCGAGTGGGCTTTAAAAAAGCTGAAGGAAGATGCGCTTTTTTGTCGAAAAATTGCCAGCGAGGAAGCTCATTTCTGGTTGAATGTAATACCCATAATAATAAACAAAACTGTCGTATTTGGACCAATGAACAAATTCAGGCAATACAAGAGCAGCCAATGCACCCGGAAAAATGCACGGTTTGGTGCGGTTCATGGTCCGGCGAAATCTTTGGCTCGTGTTTTATCAACGACGAACCTGTGAAAACAGCGTTAACGTCGATGGCGCCCGCTAACGTTCAATGATTTTGAACTTCTTTTTGCCCAAAATGCACGAGCTGAACCTCTTCGACATATGGTTCTACCAAAACCGCGCTACATGCCACACATAACGCAAATCGTTGTACCATTTGAGTAATGAGTTCGGTGATCAATTTATCTCGGCGCGATTTGACGCCTTAAGACAATTTTTTATGGGGAGACGTCAAATCACTGGTCTATGCCGGTAAGCCAACGTCAGTCGCAGCCTTGGAAGACAGCATTACACGTGTTATATCTCGCTAATAAAACGTGTAATGTAATCAGCCAATATGCTCGAAAAAGTGACTCAAAATTGAACTCCCCCTATGGACCACTTAAAAAGGAGTCTTGGTCAACATTTACGTGAAATAATCTTCAAAAAGTAAATGGCAAACATTGATTTCTAAACTTAAATAAAATTTGTATACACTTGCAAGTTTCCTGTGTTTTTTTTTTGGACAAATAAAGACTTCATGGTGGAATATAACTAACAGTGAGTATGACTTCAGAAACAGGACTAATTATAATATGTATGTACTTTATGTACGAAAAAAGAAAGAGCATGAGATCGAGGAAATAGAGAGGTGCTTCTCCAGGAACCGGAAGTTTTACCAAAAGGTAAAAAGGACGTGTCACGGAAAGAAGACCCGAACAGAGACCTACAAAGACGAACAAGGAAATCTTGTAGTAGAGTCACAGTCGCTGCTGAGGACATGGATAAATCATTTCTGCAGACTGCTAAATGGCGAAGACGACACAAATTATGCTATCAGGTAAAACGATCCATTCAGCCTGGACGATGAAAGCCAAGACTTCCGTCCACCTGCCCAAAACGAAGTGAGGATAGCGATATCCAAGCTCAAGTCCAACAAAGCTGATGGACCAGACGGTTTAATTGCTGAGCTTTTCAAGGCACCAACTCGTTTCCAAGATTTGGTCAGAAGAAAGTATGCCTGATTCATGCATCGTTTGCCCGATCCACAAAAAAGGAGACCCTCTAAACTACGCTAATTATAGAGGCATCAGTATCCTGAATACTGCCTATAAGATCATGTCTGCTGTACTGTGTGAACGCCTAAAATCATTCTTCAACGACCTGATTGGTCCCTACCAGTGCGGTTTTAGGCCCGCGAAGTCCACGGCCGATCAGATATTCACACTACGGCAGATCCTGGGAAAAACCCAAGAAGTCCAAATCGATACCCACCATCTTTTTATCGATTTTAAGGCCGCATATGACAGCATCTATAGAGACGAGCTATACAGATTGGCATCCTTGCCAAACTTGTCAGATTGTACACAATGACAATGTAGAACGCCCGCTGCTCCATAAAGGTCGGAAACAATCTCACCGAGACCTTTGATGTCACAAAAGGATTTAGACAAGGTGATGCGCTGTCATGTGACTTCTTCGACATCATACTTGAGAAAATTGTGCGAAACTCGCAGGCCAACCCTAGAGGCATAATTTTCCAAAAGTCTGTGCAACTACTTGCATATGCTGACGACATTGATATAATTGGCAGAACACAGTGTGCTGTCACTGGTGCGTTTGCAAGTATTAGCACAGAAGCGGCAGTAATGAGCAAAACAAAATATATGCTGTCAACAAGAAGGGACACACAACATCGACAGAACGTCACGAGCGTCACGATAGGCAGCTATAAATTTGAGGTAGTTAGGGACTACCTTACCTTAACCAACGACCATACCACGCCGAGTTAATCGGTTCTCGTCAGATCACCGTAATTAAACGAAGTTGGGCGCGGTTAGTACGTCCGTTTGAAAACAACCGCGTGTCGTTGGCCAGTCCCATCTACATAGTTGAGGTAGATAATATATACATTATACGTGGTATCACAATGGACCTAAATTGGTCTAAGTGTGTCGGCTTTTGCCGACAGCCACCTAAACCTAACCTAATCTAACCTAGGGACTTTGTCTACCTCGACTTCGCTATTAATTCTGATAATGACACCACACCTGAAATCAAACGAAGAATTACACTGCTAACCGCTGTTTCTTTGGCATAAGACGGCAATTGATTAGTAAGGCCTTGTCAAGAAAAACAAAAGCAGACTCTATATAAGACCCTATATAAGACCCTCATCATCCCAGTCGTGCTACGAGCTGTACAGCGACTTCGACCTGGTCAAAAAAGTACGTATCAGTCGACGAAGATGGCTAGGACATGTAGAGGGAATGGACACCAACGCTCCGGCCCGAAGAGTCTTCGATTCCAACCCGGAGGGACAACGCAGTAGACGACGAAGACCTCGCCTTAGGTGGCGCGCGCAAGTGGAAGGGGACCTCAACCAACTTGGAGTGCGTAACTGGAGGAAGTTAGCTAAAGATCGTGCTAAATGGAGAGGCGTATTGGTTGAGGCCCAGGTCCACCCCGGATTGTGGCGCCACCTAAGAGAAGAGACTTTGTTTACCGGGTAGATACGGAGTAGATACTTACACCCCTATCGTGGAATCCGTCGGATCTGAGATTCACTTCACTTATTCGATTCACGCGAACAGAAAATTTCTATCGTGGCATCCGTCGGATACTCTCCCTTACCGACCACTATTGGTGATTAGGAAATTCAATTGTGGCAGCTCATTTCAATCACATTTGTTTTGTAAAAATTGAATTAATTTTCATTCACATTACCGACATGTGGATGGTTCACGTCTGCGGATTACACGATGCAAATTGTTCACTATTAGCGGATCGTTCCCCCCGATGGATTCCACGATAGGGGTGTTAATATTCGTGACTGGGCAGACAGTCTTAACATCCAGCGGAGTTCTTGGAACTCTACCGCAAAACTGGCTATTTTTTTGTGAAAAGTATTATAGCTAGTGAAAAAAAAAGTTTCGTAGGTACAATAGCCGTTATTGATGAAACTGCTTGAAATCAATTAAATCAAAATAAAATTGCCTAAAGAATTAGAAAAGAAACGGTGCGCATTTTTTATTACTCATATTAAAGTTTGGCTATTTTTGGTTCCAAGATTTTTTCAAGTTGGGTCCATAGCACATAGAAAAGCTGGCCACAGTGTCAGTGTTGTAAAAGGACGATCAAACAAAAATCAATAGCATCAGTTTTTTTTGCGCAATAAAACTCATGGGATTTCATCATTTGGCTGTTTGTGTAGTTTCACATCAAACGGCCCTACATCATTATTAAATATCACTATGCACAACACTAAGAAAATAGTTGCCTTCCCTACAGTACTTTTGGGAACACAAAGGAACTAGGAGATTTTAAGACTTTTTGCTAGTTTCCTTGAAAAACAACAGGGATAAACTAAACAGACTACACCCACACCTTTAAATTCCGACTTAGGGTCGGTGTGCAACCAAAGGTTTCCCATATTAGGTGAGGAGCAAAAAGGAGAGAGTACCTCGTTTGCACAAAGCATTTATGAAAAAAGGTCAACCCATTCAGAATTAAATATTGATGCCATAGCCGATGGCTAATCACGGACTTCCTTTCGAGTCGACCCTTCTATACATACAATAGGTACTAGTACACATATAGTTACTAATACAAAGTCAGCAGAGAATTAAAAAAAACAAAAATCCATCCCATATTTTCTTAGCCTCAGGGATAATGGCTTGATATTGAATAAAGCTAAAAAGGGTGCTCTGTATGCTCACGTTTTCCCAATTCCTTGGCATCACCATTACGGCTGTTGCTTACCAACAGACGGTAGGCACACAATTCTTCAAATGGGAGCAAATAATTCGTCTTACTCTACTACAACCAAGCGAAATTGTATAGTGCGATCCGTATTTAGGAACTGGTGGTGACTGTACGATATGGTTGCATGAAAGTATATCGAATGCTGAAAGAGTATACTTTTTGTGTCGTCCTCGAAATTGCGCAAAATGATATTTGGAAAAGCTTTTCGATTATTTATTAATAGAAAGGTACACGACCTTGCTCCGGCACAAAATGATGATGTTTTCAAAATTTAATTTCAGTGATGTTGAAGGACCGAGTCCTTTGAGGATATGTCATTATAAGTAAGCCAACCCCCATTAATATTTCACAGCAATGTGTGCATGGACGTGTATATAAGGTTTCCTCCCGCCTAGTCAAATGCATAATATGACTAATAAATTGTATTCCTCAATTATTCATGGCTTATTACTGTTGTACCTATGCTTATAATGCGGACCTCTTGTCCTTCGACGTGACCATGTGTCATCTAAATACGAGCATATGAATTCAAGCATATATGAACACACGAGTATTTGCGCTACGTATGGAAAAGTACATGGAAATAGTGTCAGTCCCCTGATCCTACAGAACACGCAATTTATTGAAAAACTTTCCCGGTCGAGTCGTTCACAACAACTATCATAAATTCTGCTCATTAATCAAAATTTTAATTCATATGCGATAAAAGTCCTTGACTTGTGGTATAGGTATGAGATGTTTGGGTGGCTATTGCTGTAGCTCTGCTTCTGTGTATTTCTGTGTCATTTCGTTGTAACTGTCGCCTGAAGGAACTTTCAGATTCAAGACAAGTTGAGAGGAAAATCTTTTAGAATGTGCATTCAATCGTGGGACGATAAAGACGAAAACAAAAGCAGGAAGTTAAGAAGTGCTGGAAGGCGAATGGATGGCAAAAAGCATCGGGAACCCGTTCACAGACGAAGCGGCAATACTCTTCTAGAATCGTTAAACTAACTGAAAGTATCGCGGTTGTTGTTCTGTTCTGCATGATTGTTTCTCCAAAACAAAATAAATTATTTTATTTGCTAAGGTCCTCGTGTTATGATAGAAAAGAGAGAGAGTAAGAATTGAAAGAGTGAAGCTCCAGGTTATATTTGCCAATAGGTAGTTTTTTTTTTTTTTTTGTTTTACTTCGGAAACTTTTTTGTTTTTTGTTATTTTGTCCAGTTCATTGGTAAGATTGAAAGTTTAAAAAAGTCTTAATCAGATCATTGATTCAACATAAATGGATGGCAGGTAAAAGAAAAAGTTTATGCTTTTCCTCAAATTAACGGCAAAGACATTTTCTGGAATAGCGAAATCTTGCAGGATTATAATAAAATACTCACTTCGACGTTTATACACTCAGAGAAAAGAACTACATATGTAATATTACACTGATCGCCTCAAGATGTTTTTATGTATATTATTAAAGAAGCATATGTCTCACTAGAGCTTCCCTGGTGAACATCGACTTTGATTGCGAACTCCTCGGTGACGCCAACATCTTGCTCTTGTCTTTACTTCCTCATACATGCCCATGATCATCTGTACGTAGGTTTCTGGAACTTCTCGCTGTCTTAGCGCCACCCACAACAGATCTCTTGGTTGTCTATCAAAGGCCTTTTCAAAATTAACCAACACCATATGCAAATAATTTAAGGAACGACGATGTTTTTCCATTATGATCCTTATACTTTGGTTTGCATCGGTGGTTGTTTTACCTGCGATAAACCCGCACTAGTCTTCAGATAGCCGTATTATTTTTCGCATTCAGCCATCTACTACCCGCTCAACGATCTTCATCGTATGTGACATCAGCTTGATTGAACGGTAATTATCACAGTCTCGCTTGTCGCCGTTTCCTTTGTACAAAGAAAGAAGAAAACTTTCCCCCCACTGGTTAAGCATTGGATCGCCTCTCATCGGATATGAGAATCATGAGGCAATTGGACCTGATGTTTCCCACCTATATCCAAAGCTCAGAGGGTATCTCGTCCGGCCCAACTGCTTTTCGTTTTTTTTGGAGTCTTTGACCGCCTTCCTAGTTTCTTCGACAATAATGTCGTGTACTTCTTCATTGTTAGGAACGGCTCTGGGAAAGTATATCATAGGAAATTGTTCATTTAGAAGTCCTTCAAAATACTGCTGCCCCTGTGTAGTATTTTTTCGTCATCCACAAGAAGCAGCGCTTGAGCATTGTTAATGAACTTTGGCGAACGGATTCTGGGGAATCCTCCTTCTGTGAGCTGCAATTTTGAAAATGCTTGTGCCCCTGGTTAAGCTGGTTTGTCGGATTTATTCTAAGTAATTCATCAACAGATTTGCATACCTACTATACCTTTGCTTTGGGGTGGCGGCGATGTAGAGGTTAGTGTGTTAGCTTGCCAATTTATGACATAGCTTGAGACACTTTTTCGTAGCCTGCAGCTGAACTCGGAGGAGAATCATTACTTCTTGGCCGGAAATATTAATGCGGCATGGGGAAATGTTTCTACAAATCCCAGCGGCGGCCAGTTTCATGATTGGTGGCGCATTAATATGTTCGAGTACAAACTCGCGTTGTACTCGACGGATATCCCTTCTTTCCCAAGAAGCAGTTCTGTTCTGGACTTGGCCTTAACGGACGCAAGGCTTCAACTGACGAATATATATCAAAACACGTGGAACTTTTTGCGTGCGTTTGAGAACGATAGTACCACTACGGTCTCGCTGCTGCAATGAGGATCCAGAATAAGCAAGCGCTGCTGGAGGAATACGAAGCAGTTTATTCGATTATCCAAGGCCACAATGGTCCCGTTTCCACCGATTGTTAAAGCGAGATATACGTTCGAGTGGGATCAACCCACCGACAAACAGTAACATGACAAATAATGACATTGATCGGCATTTATTGCAAATGAACGACGCCATCAAACGAACAATGGAACGAACTATTCCTCGGGTAGGACGTTCCGACGACGACCAGGCAGAAAAGTAAAGAAACCCTACTATCGAAGAACTATACCGACAGAAAAATAGATACCACTTTGAAAGTGTCTCTCGCGCAAACTATTCAGTTTAGAAAAAAATGATATTAGAAACCTCAATATCATTTTTGAAGACCTATCCATAGATACCCTACACGTATGGGTTTGATGAAAAAAAATTTTGAGTTTCAGTTCTAAGTATCGGGAACCCCAAAAATTTACTGTTTTTTTTCTATTTTTGTGTAAAAATCTTAATGCGGTTCACAGAATACATCTACTTACCAAGTTTCAACAGTATAGCTCTTATAGTTTCAAAAAAAAATGGCTGTGACATTCCCGGACAGACAGACAGACAGACAGACATGACGAATCTATAAGGGCTCCATTTTTTGCCATTTGGCTACGGAGCCCTAAAAAAGTGTGTTTGCACGGCTCGGTGCGGGTTCAATCATCATGCGGAACAACAACTTATGCCACCCGTTAATGGTTATTTTTAAACAAGGGTTCCAAACCAACCTTCATAAATTCGATTCGCGAAGAGGTACTTGACCTCACACTCGCTAGTCCATTTATGGCAAACTTCATTGTAAATTGGCACGTGTCAGATGAGGCCTCGCTGTCGGATCACCAACACATTCGGTTCGACCTGCCCGGTCAACTGTCACAGGCCACAATTAGATACGATCCTAAGTCGACGGACTGGAATACGTATCGAGGACTTGTCCTCTCAAAACGGATATGCTAATTTTGTCAATCGAGTCCACTTGACGAAGGAGCACACCAGCTCAACAAAGTGTTACTAACCTCCTACCAGAGCAGTTGCGTCATTAAAACCAGCATAAAGCGACGTAAGGTCCCCTGGTGGAATGACAAACTTGCTGAATATAGGAGGAAGGTTAGGAAACTCTTTAATCGAGCCAAACACACCAAAAGGTGGGACGATTATAGGATCGCTCTCACAGAATACAACTCAGAACTGAGAAGATCAAAGCGTGCTACATGGAGGAAGTGCTGCGAAGACATAGTAGATATGTCGGTAGCAGCTCGCATCCACAAAGCGCTAGGCAGAGATCATAATAAAGGTGTAGGTTTACTAAAGAAACCAAATGGCACCTACACGACGGACCGAGAAGATTCAATCAGAACGCTTCTTCAGGTTCACTTCCCAGGTTCGTCTATTCACGACATAGGCGCTAACTCTAACGATGTGGACCCCAAGGTACATGTAGATAGTAGAGTAAACAGCTTATCTGGAAAAATGTTTAGTCCACATAAGGTTAGATGGGCAATTGGCTCATTCAAACCATTTAAAGCCCCAGGTGGTGACGGCATTTTTCCGGCCCTTATCCAGAGGGTTAGTGATGTCATACTGACGATGGCTATTGCTTTATTTAGGGCTAGTTACAACTGGGGATACATTCCACTTTCCTGGAGACAGGTCAACGTGATTTTTATCCCCAAAAATGGCAATAGGCCAAGTGAACTGCCTAAATCATACAGACCCATCAGTCTATAACATCCTTCTTTCTAAAAACCATGGAAAGACTTATAGATGTTCATATTAGGGAGCAGATAGTAACATCAAGCCCCCTGCACTCAAGTCAATTTGCGTACAGAAAGGGCAAATCCGCTGAAGGTGCTCTTCACTGCCTTGTCAAAAAGGTAGAGCAGACTTTCAAGTCTAAGGAAACGGCACTTTGTGTCTTCTTGGACGTTGAGGGTGCCTTCGATAATACCGGATACGACTCGATTGCCAGGGCGATCAGTAATAAAGGTATCGAAGTATCGACGAACCAATGGATCAGAGCCATGTTGGAAAGTCGTATAATTACCTCCTCCTCTGGAGGTAATTCGGTGTCTGTGACGGCAGCCAAAGGCTGTCCCCAAGGAGGAGTACTCTCTCTCCTCTTGTGGTCACTTGTCATCGACAATCTACTGGTCAGTCTACACAGACTAGGCTTTAACGCCATTGGTTATGCTGATGACCTGGTGATAATTATTAATGGTAAGCGTAGCGCAACCATTACTGATAGCATGCAAAAAGCGTTGCTACATGTCTCAGAATGGTGTATTAAGGAAGGACTTTCCATCAACCCTCTTAAAACCATCCTGGTACCTTTTACGCGAAAAAGACTGGTTAACTTCGAACCTATCACCGTAAATGGTACACCCTTGAGCTACTCCAATGAGGTCAAATATCTGGGAGTCATCCTGGATAGGAAACTAAATTAGAACTCACACGTAAAGGCCGCCACTAAGCGTGCCACAAGAGCCATGTGGGGCTGCAGACGCCTATACGGCAGAACTTGGGGTCTAAACCCCAGAATGATATACTGGATGTACACCATGATGGTTAGACCCATCATCACGTACGCCTCCATCGTGTGGTGGCCAAAAGTACTTGAACGTACTACGGCTAACAGGCTCCAAAAGCTACAACGTGTTGCCTGTCTGGGAATAACTGGTGCCATGCGCACATGCCCTACGGTAGCACTTGAAGCCATAATTGGACTGTCACCACTACAAGCATTCATTCAGAAGACGGCTGCCAGATGCGCTATTAAGCTTCAGCTTGAATATAAGTATAACTCAAATGACCATGTGGGTCACCTGAAGATACTCAACTCAATCCAAAATTTGGATATGTTTTACACCATCCCTGACTTAATGGTAAGGGAATATAGTTTCGATAAACTATTTGAGGTAGAAATACTAGACCGTTCTAAATGGGTCTCGGGAGTTCCAGCTGTGGACCCAAAAAGTCTGGTATGGTACACCGACGGATCAAAAATGGAGTCTGGAGTTGGTGCTGGTGTCTTTGGACCCAACACCAGGATCTCGATACCTATGGGGATGTGCCCCACAGTGTTCCAGGCGGAAATCCATGCCATTGAGATCTGCGCTATCTTAAACTCCAACAAAGGAATTAAGGGCGCAAAGATACATATCTTTTCAGACAGTCAGGCGGCACTTCAGGCACTGTCGTCCAACACAATAGACTCTCTGACTGTAAAAAACTGCTGCTGCGCCTTACAAAAGCTAGCTAAATACAACAAAGTTAAACTCGGATGGGTGCCTGGCCACCGAGGTTTTGTAGGGAATGAAGCTGCAGATAAGCTCGCCAGAGCTGGCTCTGAAGCCGCTTTTGTCGGTCCAGAACCGTACTGCAGTGTCAACTGGACTACTGCTCTAGGGCTTGTCAAAGATTGGGAGCAACAGACTCGCCTTGAACATTGGGTAAGCGCCCCTGGTCTGAGACAGTCTAAACGCTTGATTAAGCCCTACTCCTATAAGGAAATCCTTACACTAAATAAGAAAAGCATTAGATTGCTGGTTGGCTTTCTCACTGGCCACTGCGGTCTGAGATATCATCTCAACAAGATGAACCTATGTCCAACGCCAGAATGTAGATTCTGCATGGAGGACGAGGAGACCTCAGAACACATACTCTATGAATGCCCGGCTCTACATTGGTTGAGACGACGCCTTCTCCACAGAGAGATGTTATCACTGGCAGAGCTTCGCAACTCTACCACCAAAGACGTGCTGAGTTTCATTAGGGAAGTCAGTCGCCGTTTAGCGTAAAGGCAACCTTGTGGCACAAAAGATCTTTTCAGGTCGAAGTGCCTGCCCTTGGGCAAGGGTTTTATTTTAAAAAAAAACAAAAAAAAAATAATGGTTATTTTCTCCAACCTCTACACCTCTCTGCCTGGTAGTACAATGGACCGTTACCGAATCGGAGTGCTCTGGGATACGGATTTCCTTTAAAAAAATAAAAAAAAGAATACTTTATCTTTGTTCATTACTTATTGTGGAATACCTATATACCCACCTACTTCAAAGTCAAAGTAATCGTTATTTGTTATACAATTGGCTATGTTCATTGTTTTTCAGAAGGTAGGCATTAAATCAGATCAGAACTACAAGGGGCATATCCATACAATGGTTAGACAAACGCACCATCAGGAAATGCAAACATTGAAGACAAAATCAATCTTCTCAACTCTCACCATTCACAATTGTGTGATGCACAAACTCATCACATTTCGGCATCCAATTGAACTAAGCAAAACACATTTTTGTCAGTTTTCATTGGATTGCAATCTTTCCGAAACCTTAACATGGTCAATAGGGTATGTGGGTGCATAGAGTAGAGCGCATCGTAAGAAGATTACGTAGCGTCCGGTAATGATTTGTTACTTATTTTCAAAAGTTTATCTGTTATATTTGCTAAGTATGTCGATACGGATTACGGTAACTTAAAACTTATTTATCAACCCTAACACACTTTCATAAAGTTACACACAGACTTTGTTGGGGTACACCTTTGCACAGGCTTCATATATTTTCAAATTAAACATTTTCCCTTCAAGTAATATGAAATATTAAAATGATTGAAAAGTTCGACTATACGTTTTTTTATGTATGATTTATTGAAATCAACAGAAATGTTATATGTAGGCATTACCCACCCTTGGCCGTGACGAGAGCATACATATCAGGCATGAAGCCACTCAGCATCAGCAAATATAAATAATCCCTCAGAGTATATTGAGCTTGAGAATACGAGTGTATGTCTAATAAAAAAATACGGATTTTAAGTTCTATTCATGGCAGTGAGCCTCTGTAATCCCACTCGACCCTTACAGAATCCGTGGGTGATTGGGGAAAAACTTTTGAAGTGATCCCCCTTCTTTCTAAACCACATACAGCTGACATCAACCAAGGCCATACACTAAAAAGTCTATGCACAAAAAATCACATCCGCTCATGCTTTGGTGGCTGGTTCCTTTTATGTATATATGAATAATGGTTGTGTTTTGCGGGTAACGGAAATATGCCGCCAAATAGGGAATGGACAGTAATCGCACATGTGACGTCCTGCCTGATAAATTCACATATCCCTGAACAGATTCAGGCCCATACACAACGTTTTGTGGGACGTTTTAACTTTTTCATAATTTTGGCAGGAGGCCTCTCAAAAACCAAGCTTTAATCTTGGTGCGTTTTATTTTTATCCTGTCAGCTTGCATTACAGGTTTAACTCGTTTGCTATGGTTTCGAGATTAAAAACGCGCAGATGAACTTTTGCATCACAGCAAAACTGCCAAAAATATCCTTGTTCCGCAAATCCTTTGGGACGCCGGCCGTAAATTTATTGGTCGACATACAAGCAAATTTCTAGTGCATAAAAGTTCACGGGTAATAAATTTGATGAAGCATCAGTATTCCAGCGAATGTATGCCGTATGCGTTTGTGTGAATGTGGATCCTTTGTGTACTTGTGGAAATGGACACACGAGTGATTCATTTGTAAGCCGAATCTAGTCTATGACTATACGACTACGAGTATATGGCATGCCAGCCAAACTATTCAGTGAGAAACGGAGCAAACAGGTCTCCAATAAATTACTTATGCGTCGACTTTTAATTAACGAACATTACATTAATGGAAGACTTCGTACTTCTTAGGGACTGGCTGCGAGTGTGTCGGGGATACAAACATCTTACAATGGAAATTAATGGAATGAAATTATCATACTTCGAAAGGATCGTCTCGCCAGAGTACCATCATAATAAGATAATGGAGTACATTTCTTCTAATTCACCAATTAGGGGAAATTTCCATAATTACGCGAGAAAAATAAAGTTTTCCTGTGGGGTTCGACCGGGTTGGTCGTCAAGCACACTTACCCTTCGCAATCCCTCTGCGTGGTGGTAGGTGGGGGGATTTTTCGTTGAAGCCGAAGCGATATCTCACTTGCAGCAGTGTGATGTTCATATTAATGTCTTTGCCATTTATAACATCAGAATTCCAGCCAGGACTCGTGCTCAATTGGATTTTAGGTTGATAGGGGCTGTCGCTGACGACGATATTTGTACCTAAGTACATATACTAACACATACTCGTACTCGTACTCCTCCAACCTCCATCGCAGCCAGCAGTAGCACATATAATGTGTAAAGCCAGGTTCGCGGATGGGTAGCAAGGGGTGCTAAATCCAACGCTAATTTTCACAGTAAACAGAAATTTCAATGTTTGAGATAAGGATGTGTGCACAACGCATATTTTGCAGATAAAAGGAGAGTTTTAGGGATTTTAATTAGTTTTCTTGCATGAATATTAATTATATTATAAAAGGATACGCGAATATGTTTAATTATCATTTTAATTGTGCTTGTTGCCGGGAACATTGTGAGCTCGGTCTTTAGAAAGGCATCTACTTTGTGGTGGCACTGCTGGATGGATATCGTACTGATGTAGAGAGCTAATGAATATTTGTTTGTGTGTGTATAAGAGAGAATCCGTTTAATTAGCTACGAGTTAAAAAAAACCTACTTCTGAGCATTAATATTATGCGGCGCTGTATGTGATACAACCCAATGGATTATGTATGGATAAATTATTTATTATAACGATACCACCGTTGTGGGGATGAAATGTGAATATTTGCGAACGTCTTATAGCTATAGCGTGTATTACATATTTTTAAGGAATACCCACCATTACCAGCGCTGCAGCATATTTATATTCCTCTTTTGATGATAATCTTGATTGCCAGAAATAATCTTAGGCAATTAGGAGAACGATAATATTCGCAGTTACAAATACATGTTGGTACCCACTCATTAGCATAAGAGTTTTAGAACCATTTTATTCACTACAAGTTTAAGGAAAACAGCTGGCTTAGATCAACTGAAATTTTAAACTGTTATTTTTTTTCTATTTGAAATTCATAATCTATGGTAGGTACCTAATTTGTCGCTGAAAAATGAATCCGCTAGTCTGTGAAATGTGGAAATTTGTGTTCAACAACAACACTGGCTGTTAGGAATTTGACATTCTTATATCTTTCGTTATGTAACCGTGATGAAAAATCATTTTTCATGATACACTGGCGATCACAAGGAGGAAGCCATACATTTTGCAATCGATTTTCAGTTTTTATAGGTACCTGTTGAAATTTTATACCTACCCAGGAATTTTTACTCCCTGTAAACAGGTACCTACATATTTTGCCAACAGTAAGTCATAAAATTAAAGGGTAAAGAAGAAGATCAAACAATGAACTACTTGAAAAGCGTATAAAAAGATGCGCCACTAGGATGAGGCCACATGCAAAATCTTCCAAAGAAAAGGAAAAAATATAAAATGTTTTAATTTTATGGTTTTAAAAAATTTATTTATTATGATTTTCTACATTTATAATGAGTAGATAGATAGATAGATAGATAGATTCTTTATTTTTTCATCATAAAGTTTACAAATTGGTATACTTAAGAATAAGGACATGGCAATACTGCCGTCTGCCTGATTTATAATGAGTATGGGCGCCATTTTTCGATATGACCTATATAAGACATATAATCATACATTTTTTTTTTAAATAATTAAGACAAATTTGGGCCCAGCCATCACGAATAGCTTCGATTAAAATGTCCTTGTCTTCAAATTGTCTTCCGCCTTCATACACTTTACGAGATAACCATGCCCAAACATGTTCGATTATGTTTAAGTCAGGTGAATAGGGCGGCCGTGGCGAAAGTTCCACATTTCAAGTTGTTTCCGTTCATTGCTTTGGACAAAAGCTCCAACTCGATTGTGCCATAGTGGGTAATAGCTCCCCACACTATTACACCCGATGTACGGCTGTGATGTCTTGCCAAAATAAGCTCCGCCTTTCTTAGATCATGGAAATAAAAGTTGTGACCAGCGGGGCCTTCAATTTTATTTTATTTTTCATCTGGAAAGACAACGCGTTTCCATTCACTGCCAATGATAGCTGATACTCCGCTGTTGGCCCTTATTTGAGTCAGTGGTAGAGTAGAATTTGAGGGAAGCCATAGAATAACCCGTTTTTCTCGCAATGTTGTTACTTCTGCCGTACGTCCTTTTTGATTTTTCTCATAGGGTTGTGGATCCGCAAGATAACTGTTTACAACAGTCTTACTTCTAATTCGCCGCCTCCTTGCAATTTCTCGGCCTGGGAGACCTAACTCCTTGAAAGCATCTGCTTAAACTAAATTTTCTTAAACTAAATAAAAACACTTATTTTCAATGCTTTTTTTAATATTCTTAACAAAACTCCTGCAACGAAATATTCGCAATGGCCTCATTGTGGCATCTTTTTATACGCTTTTCAAATAGTTCATCGTTTGATCAAGGGAAATTTCAGCGGTCGTTTCTTCTTTACCCTTTAATTTTATGACTTACTGTTGGGAAAATATGTAGCCGTTCATAGGTAGTAAAAGTTTCCGGGTATCTAATTTCCAACAGGTATAAAGACTGAAAATCGATTGCAAAATGTATGGCCACATCCTTGTGATCGCCAGTGTTAACTCCTTTACACGTGTTACGGAACAGGTAGTTTCTTGATTTATTTTACGATTTTTTTTTAAATCCTTCGATAATATGGGGGAAACCAAATGCAATATAAAGGCGGGTATATGTTTTTTTTTTTTTTTTTTTTTTATAAAGGAAATTTAAATCCCAGAGCACTCAGATTCGATAACGGTCCATTGTATAGAGGCTGGAGATTGGGTGGCGTACACAAGCCAACACACTAACGCCTTGTCTTTTCCACCCAACCACAAGTCGCTATCCAGCTTAACCAAATGCAAGGCTGACAAGACTTCTAGAGCACACTTCAGGACAGTCAAAGTCCACAGGCCTATATTTCCGTCTCACGAAGGAACTGGCGAAAAGCCTTGATCTTTCGGCAGCAGCTAACATTTGACCTGCCTACTTTGAACCGCTTGTGTATCTTTTACAGTCTTCAGACTACCTCAAGAGGTCCGCTGGCTCTCTAGCTCTAGCCGTCTTCCGTCAGCTTCGAATAAATGAGCATAAGGAGCCCTTGACCAAGGAGTAGAAAGATAGAAAAGTAAAAAAAGCGAGTTTAAAATTAATCTAATCGCGAAGGCTATTGTAAGTCCGAGGTGAAGGCCTTCGAAAGTGAAAATCATCTCCTTGGAGTGATAATCTGGCCTAGCCGATATCGTTGGGCATCATTGTTATGTCATCGCAAGGAACATCTCCAGAACAATATCAGCCACGCAATACTCCACGAGCTGCTTCAAAAAAGTACACTCTGTTCCACGTGTTTACGAGCCTGTAGTTTCTTGATTTAATTTTACGAAATTGTTTAAATCCTTGATAATATTTGAAAAAAGAAATGCAATACACAAGAAGGATATATTATGTATATGCTGTAGAACAAAAAATTGGGAATAGGTAGATAAATTAAATTTTTATGACCAATAAGGTCATAAAATTAGTCATTTTTTTCGTTCCGCCTGTTTACGAACAGTAACTAAATCTACCTGTTATCATATTTTGAAGCAAATATAAGGGCATTGAGAGTACCAGGAACCTTGATTCGAAACATAATTCACAGATCCGTTTTATGGCAGGTGAGCATTAATATTGGAACTAAGTGTATTTTTTGAAGCAGCTCGTGGCAGATTGCTTGGCTGATATTGTTCTGGAGATGATCCTTGTGATGACATATCTTCTGATGTCAGCAAAAGCTAGACGCCTATGCTGACACGAAAAGCATTTTGCGGCATGTGTTTTTGATTTTTAAATTTTGCAACAAAGCATTGTTGCTTCCATGCGTATTAAGGACTTAATGGATGATACGATTTTTGTCTTTAAATTTTTGCGTGACATACTCTGTTAAACAATTGCATTACCAAATCATAGATCATTTGAGCAGTATTGCATTTTTAAATTTTGACTTTTAAATTAATTTTTTATTGTTTACTAAATATCAATTTACATACTGGACAAAAATGATTAACCCTTAATTCACTAGGTGAAAAAAACTCGCATAAATACCTAGGAGAGTCCCAGTGACTCACTTTGTATAATATTGCTTTTCAATATTTAGGATATGTTTCTGAAAAGAATTACTTTTGTTCTTTGAACTTCAACTTCTTCCTGATAAAATAAAAAAAAAATATTTATAAAATTGCTCTTTAATTAAGATTTATTCATGGAGGTTTCGAATTTTTTTTTTTTTTTTGAAAAATCACGTTTTTTAGAATTAAAAAAAATCAGCAATTCACTTTTCATAACAAAAAAATAACGCTTAATTTATATTTGATGCAAAAAGTAACTGTCTCCATATGAAGAAAAAAAACATGCAGGTACTCAAATGCAGACTTGATTTTAGAAGTTTTTGCATTTTTTGCATATTTTGCGGGAGCATCCCAGGCAAACTGGCTTCTTGCATGCGCAACAAAGGTACGAGTATGCAGTCTTTGTCCTCTTTTTGGAGCTGCAAACATGGCAGTATTCGCGCTCACCTCTGGGAAGTTTTTCTTCTGCAGCCTCGAGCACGTCAGGTATTTCTCTATTGGTAATCGATGAAATTGATAGACATAGTTCAAATGGCGAAATAGTGTTGTATAAACCCGAAATCAGGTTACTTCTGTTAAGATCTTCACCAGCTTGGCCTGGTTTACTTAAATCCATACTTATCACTGAAGTTCTCGCAAAAAAAAAAAACAATAAATAATAAACCTGAGTCCCTGGGACTCACTGATCACCAAAAAGTGACCCTTCTATTTATTGTAAAAACACATCCGACCAGTATCGCGTTTATCACCACACTACATGAAGGTACTGTGGATCTTATATGTGTGTGTAGAAATGCACGATCTGTGTGCGAAAGAAAAAGAAGGGTGAGTCCCAGGGACTCACCTAGTGAATTAAGGGTTAAATCTAACTTACAATTAAAAGAATACTTATTCTAAATAAATTGTCATTATGGAGACGTTCTAAACTTAACTATAACCTTATAATTATTGCCTTTCGGCCTAAAAACTGTTTAACCAAGCAATCTTACATTTATTTCAATTCAATTCAATTTTTATTTGCAGTTTAATAGGGTTACAGTTGTTGGAATATTTTTATAAATTTAGAGTTACAGAACTTTGTTCTTTTCACCTTGGATAAATTACATTTATGACAATATTTTTAACATTTTATAATTAATATATATACTTAAGGGAAAACACTACAAGGAAAACCCCTTATATATCACTTAAAGATTAACATTGCACACAAGCCCAAATAAACACAAAAAGTATTTAGATACATATGACTTAAAGGTTAAGTATAAGTTCGTTATTTGAGTAAGAACCTCTCTCAAAGAATTTTTCTTGAAGTTTGTGTAAAACAATTTATATTGGACTGACATTTGCTACGTTGTGGAGTCTATCTGTTGAGTAAAACCTTGGTAAGTTAAGCATTAACTTAAGAACTTTGTTTTGACTTATTTGAAGACTTTTTATATGAGTCTCAGCGCAGTCAAACCACACTGGTGCACCATAAGTTAGAACGGGTTGAGAGATCGTTTTGAAAATTAATATTTTATTATGTATGCTTAGTCTAGACTTTCTGTTAATGAAGGGATACAGAATTTTTATTAGAAGATTGGTTTTGTGGATTGTATTAGATATATGACTTTGGAAGGTCAACTTTTTATCAAATGTGACCCCAAGATATTTACAATTTTCAGACCACTTAATCTCGTTAGAGTTTATTTTAAGTAAAGATTGGGGCAAAAGACTCTGCTTTCTGCGTCGAGTGAACCACATAGCTTGACATTTCTCCGCATTAACCTTGATTTTCCCCTTTTTGAAGTAGTTGATGAGAGTGTTTAGTGAGGTTTGTATTGCACTTAGTGCGTCTTGAGGAAGTAGACTTGATGAAAACAGTGCAGTACATTTATATTATCGTCGAGACAAATTTTCCAAAACTCGGCACTTGTATGAAATTTTATATTTTTATATAAAAACAAATTACAAACTACCTGCTCTACTTATTTAAACTACTAAACGAATTTTAACTAGAATATTATCTATACATATATTACAGGTATACACACATTTTGGTGCCGATACTTTTTCAACTGTTCTTTAGTAAATTCGACCTCCTGAATACGAATCTGCAATCGGTTTTTGCCTAGCAGCTCCCGTTTTCATGTTATGGGGTAGGGTGTTGCAAACCTGAAACCACTTAAAAAAACCAAAAACAATTGTGAAAAGAAGAAAGTAAAACATTTTTTCTTTGGAAATACAGCTCATTTAGTGACATTTACATATAAATATAACAAAATAATAATTCTATTAACAAGATACTAGCGAGTACATTTCATATACAATATATTTTTCACTGCTGATTTGATGTACTGGAACACAACAAGCTTCGTTTTTTGCTTGATCTGCAACGCGGTTTTTTCGGACAATCTCTTAGCAGATTCCAGAAGTAATCTGCCATCTTATGCGTATCCCACTTGCCCTGGTATCGTTCTTGCATTGTCCTTATATCCTGGTGAAATCGTTCACCTTGCTCTTCACTCAAGTCTCCCAAGTTTTCAGGAAACCTGTCCAAATGGTTTTGCAAGTAATGTACCTTGATTTGGAGGATTTCTGCCTGGTAGTACAATGGAACGTTACCGAGTCTGAGTGCTCTGGGATTTGGATTTCCTTTTTAGTTAAAAAAAAAAAAAAAAAAAAAAAAAAAAAAAATGTACCTTGATGCTCATGTTGTATCCTTGCATCTTTGTAGATATGAATTTAAAACATGATGAATCCTCATCTAGAACCTTAACAAATTGCTTCATTAAGCCAAGTTTTGTATGAAGTGGAGGCAGGATTATTTTATTCCGATCAACCAAAGGCTCATTAATAACATTTTTTCCTCCAAAAACCATGTTCTCTCTTTCAGGCCAGTCTTTTTACCCAGTGATCTTGTTTAACTCTGCTATCCCAAAGGCACAAGCAGCAAGGATATTTTGTGTATCCGCCTTGCTGTCCAAGGAGGAAGTTAACCATTTTCAAGTCAACACAAATGACCCATCCATGTTTGTGATACTAAATCTTTTCCAAGACTATAGCTATATTCTTGTACTCTTCTTTCATTTGTGTTGAGTGAGCAATAGGTATTGATCTCAATTCGTTAACATTGTGTAAAAGCACACACTTCAAACTTCGCATGGATCTGTCAATAAACTGACGCCAACGATCTGGATCATACTCGCGAAGGCCCATTTTTATTAAGAGACCTTTAACATCCTGACAGAAAACGAGATCTTCTTCCTGAGAATAGAACGTAAGCAAATCTGCTTCCCTTCTGCGAAGGAACGTAATTGATGTTCCTTGATCAAGTAGATTTTTTTCTTTTAGCCGGGATGCCAGTAACTCAGAAGATTGTTTTGAGAAGTTAACATCCCTGATGAGATCACTTAACTCACTTTGGTTAAATCGTTGTGGACTTGATGCAGTTTCTTCATATTTACTGTTTTCATCTGTGTCGCACTGGGGTATTTCATCCTCCGAAAGATCTGGTAGCTGATGAAATGTTGGTATGGGAACTACATCGGAATGAGGGATGGACCGGAGAGTAGAGTCTAAATCAGGATACGTCCACTTGCTTCGGTTTTTACTATTGATGCCTCTGATGTTCACTAGACAGAAATAACAGTCGCCATAGTGATTTTTTGGTTCTCTCCAAACCATAGGCACACCAAATTTCAGACTCCTCCTTTTCCCATTAGTCGACTGATGTAGATGTTCAGTAAATGTTTTGCAAGCTACATGTGGTGCCCAAGATTTATCTTGATCACCAAGTTTAATACCAAAATAATCATTGTATGCTTTCTTCACTAATTCAGTAATGGATGTTCTGTTCTGATTTGTCGTGTATTCACCATATACATAGCAAAATTTGCTCGGGATGATTCACACAGTTTCTGCGACTAGATGACATTTTTGAAAATTAGCTCTCAATCACTTACAGTATTAAAAGAAGATGAGATTTTCTGATTTATATGCTCCCTGGGAGTACGAAAACTAATAAACTTTATTTACCAAAGTTCGGCGAATTGCTTTTCCTACAACTTCTGTTGTTCGGACGGTAAAAAGTTGCTTAACATAATTTTTGGAGGAAAATTGTTCCAGAAAAAAAAGTTTATAAAAAAAAAATTATGAAGTAAAACATGTTTAGCATTTTAAGTAAAAAAATGGAACAATAATTTTTTATAATTTTGAGTTTAAGGAGTCATAAGTTTTTTGTAGCTGCACAGATGAACCCAAAGTGTTCGAGACTTGTAGGCGCTACTAAATAGTCTTTCCAAAATGTAGAAAATGCCTTTTGTACCTATAATAGTCTGACAGCTATAGTGTTTAAAGTGTTTACACCTCAAAATTAGGTCACCCACTTTGATGGGATATGAATTCAAATGAGGTGATAATAGACCACCCTGCTTTACAATTTTTTGTTGGGTGAAACTTTAAATTAAAGAATAAATTTCAGCTTATTAGCTCAAACTTTGATTTTTCGATAACATTGTTTTTTTTTTTAACTGTCGGCGTGTCAGGGTTCGTATTTCAAAAATTTTGACTCACGAGCTGTTACGTATTTCCAAACGCTGCCGTGGTATTGAACGAAAGTAGCTGCCAACCTGACGGATATATCGGAGAAATATATTTAAGATGACAGTTGTATTAGAATATTATGAAGACAATCATTTTCAAACTCCACTACAACATGATGTCAACACAAGAAGGCAAGCCCAACGTCTATTAAACATTCCACGAACATACAATGTGTATGGAAAACGTCAACTAAAACATAAGTCCTACGTTCCTGAACGAATTACCTAGAAGTCTCACTAGCATCCGAGGTCAACAAAGGAAGCCTCTTATAAACCAACATTTTCTTTCATTGAATCAAAGTCCAAACTAATAAAATTGTATTTCTGCTACCTTGAAAATAAGAAAATAGAATTTAAAAATCATAAAAATCACAATTAAATAAAAGTAAAATACCTAATATCAGTTATTTGAAATTTTAGCACAATGTATCTCAACTCTTAGCATTGTTACACTATTAGCAAAATAACCACCTGCAGATAAGCCATAAGCTTTGCGGGAAAACTATGTAAACTACTGTTTTTTTTTTGATATATATAAATAAATAAATAATAAAAAAAAGGAACTAACATCCCTACTTAATGTCAAAGAGCCAACGTGGTTTTTCTTTCTGTTCTCATCTCGACTACCGACCCATCTGGTAACAATTTGTTAGCTTCCACTGAAGAATCAATAAATCTCTAGCCTCAGGGAAGCACCTAAACACCCTGAAAGAACTTCTCCAAAACGCTCTTAAGTTAACTACATTGGCAGATCGTTGTGGTTTGTGTGTTAACCCCCACAAAACCGTACTTGTTCTATTCACTAGGAAACATAAAATTCCATACATTGATCCCCCCCTCTATCAGGGGCACGGATAGAAAGCTTAGCTGGAACATTCAGGAAAGAGTTCGTAAAGCTACAGTAGCACTCTTCTCCTGCAAAAAAGCCATTGCTAATAAATGGGGGCTTCAACCCCGCAGTACCAACTGACTATACATCTCGGTAATAAGACCGATACTTATGTACGGGGTGGTTGTTTGGTGAACTGCCTTAGACAAAGCGATAAATCGCGATAAGCTAAGCAAGGTCCAACGAACAGCGTGTCTCTGCATGAGTGGTGCACTGGGCACTACCCCCTCTGCTGCAATGGACATTCTATTTCACCTGTCACCCCTGGACATCTTTAGCAAGCAAGTGGCTGCTATTGCGCCTATCCGCCTCAAAACAACGTTCCAATGGTCCGAGAATGAAATCGGCCACGCATCTATTCTGAACAAATTTCGAATCCTCCCTAGTAACATAGACTACACCACCCCTCAGACCCTTTTTGACAAAAACTTCAAGGTCAAGATCCCTCCCAGAACATTCTGGGATGGAGGCCCACCCGTCGAAAATAAATCGATCCACTTTTATACCGATGGATCCAAAATCGACGAGGGGGTAGGAGGTGGTGTGTTCTCTGATAGGCTGAATCTCAGCCTCTCCTTTCGACTCCCTGATCACTGCAGTGTGTTCCAGGCAGAAATCTTGGCTATTAAAGAAGTCCTGTCGTGGCTGAAGAAGAACGTGATAGCCGTTACGGACATCTGGATCTTCTCAGATAGTCAAGCTGCATTAGCATCCCTAGATTCTGGATCCACAAACTCTATCGTAGACTGTCGTGACTGTCGATCATCTCTAGTGGAGATGGCGAAGCATTTTAACATTCACCTATGCTGGGTGCCAGGACATACAGGCATTCCAGGGAACTGTAGGGCGGATGAACTCGCCAGGAAAGGAACCACACTGCCCCTTTTACCTGATAAAGGTTCACTAGGCATCCCAATCGCTACATGCAAACTCATGTTTATGAGACAGACCATTGAGAACTGTAATCTTAGGTGGACAAGTGGCAACACTTCTCTAGCGACAAAGCAGATTTGGCCAAAGTTGGATCTGAAACGCTCTAAGTTTTTGATATCTCTAAACAGACTTCACATTGGTGCTATAATTGGTGTGATCACCGGACACTGTCTCATAGGCAGACATGCAACAAGGCTTGGCGTCCACACAAATTACTTCTGCAGAAACTGTATGGACGAGGAAGAGGAGGAGACAATTCTCCACATTCTCTGCACGTGCCCTGCTCTCTCTCAAAGACGTAAACTCCATTTAGGAGCCTTCTTTTACAATGATCTCAACGATCTCATTAACACCGACATCAAAAGTCTGTCAAGCTTGATCAAAAGCTCCAACTGGTTCAACGAGTATTAGGATAATACATCTGTGTGGTATCATAATGGACCTGTCATTGGTTTAAGTGTGTCGGCCTCTGCCGACACTAACCTAACCTAACTTAACCTAGTTAGAAATAGTATTGGACTATATTTCATTCTATTGGAGAAAAGGCATTTTTAGCTGAATATACGCAACACGAGCATTTTGGGTCCCTTAGGACCCTATATTAAAAATTACATCTATATTCCTCAAAATTAGATTTTTTTGATAATATCGAATTTTAGAAATTCTTTAACTTGATTATAACGGGACCCAAGAGAGTATTATGATTAAAAATTTTACTTTCTAGCTCCACTTTAAAGGCCTAATTTTTGTCGACGGACGGACGGACGAACATGTCTAGATCGACATAACTACCGATGCTGATCACGAACATAGTAAGTTTTAGGGGTCTACTGGTAATTTTAAGGTGGGGCAAAATGGGATCCCTTTGTATTTGTTTGTTGAATAAAGTAGCAACTCTGAAATGTGTTTCGTTGACGTTTGATAGAAAACCATTTTTAAAAGAACAGTTGTATTTATGCTGTGCAAGTGGCTAAAACTCATTTTTTCTAATTTTAAAACTATAAGACTGCATTTTTCGGAAATCTGTTAGCCCTATTGCGAAGATCAACTATCAATTGATAGTTGATCCTTATCAATCATTTTTCCTAAATGGTATTGCGAAGATCAATTATCAATGAAGTGTTGATCGATTGTGAACGTGCATCAATTAGCGATAGTCAGTTGACAAATCGGTATTATGAATGTCAATCGTGAACAATTTTATTGGTAGCTGTCAATTTTTCTATCAATCGCAATTTCGGTGTTGATAAAGGACGACTCTTAAACAGAAATGTAAGTAAAAGGTAACTCAATACATTGGTTGAGTTAATGAAGCAGAATCTTGATATCGCAAAAGGGTTATGTTGCAAAGCGCAGGCGAAGTGGGATCAATTTGGGATAGAGCTAAATAGCTCATCACCACTAGAACGAGATTGGCAGAAATGACAATGGGTACCTTGAGCCACTTTTCCAATAACTTTATCTTCAATTTAAATTTCTACATTTGTGGGTATATATCGACCTGAAATGCAAAACAAAAAAGAAAAAAACTGAAAATAAAGTCCAAATATCTGCGACTGGTGGTGGCCCAAACCGATGTCACCAGTTTAATGACATGGAAGAGACTGTGCTTCGTATCCTTGAATCCTCCTGCTAATGAATTTGAGCTTAACGAGCCAGATACAGCGCAAACATCAAGCTCCAGTCAGGGAAGATCGCCAAATAATGTCACCCAAAGAGCAGAACAAACAACAGTTCAAACAAGAGCAAAAGCAACACCGCGTTCTGCTCAAAAACAGTTTCATGACAACATGACAAATATAATGGCCGATATAAGAAAAAGTATCAAAAACATCGAGTACTATACAAAAAAAAATATCAACAGGAGCAAGAGCATGAGGCCGAAATCCTAAAGCTAAAGAAAGAGAAATTCAAACTATACAAGGAAAATAATGACAACCACAGAAAAGCCAAATTAAAACTACAAATTGAAAAAATTGGAGTTTGAAAAGGAGATTTAACATTCAAAACACTTATAGAACAAAGCATATTATTTTATTTTTCAATAAATTGCAAAATCGCAGATTTGTAGCACTCGTAATTAAATTGTTTTCGAAGGTCGTAACAACCACTCTTCAAAGCAAACATATTTTAGAACTGTCAAAGTTGAGTTTTGATTCACAATAACTTTACTTTTTGCGTTATCTTCACAATAGCTTATATCTTTATCAATTGTATTTCACAATACAAATATCAATTTTAATTGATAAATCTGTGGCCACAAGCCATAACCGCTTAAGTCGATTTTCCATACTTTTCAGGAGAGCAGTTTGAAATTTACGAACTTTTTCAAACCTCCACTACAACTTACGGACTGTTTATTTATTTTTTTTTTTTTGTAGAAATGAAGAAAATATACTTCTTTTTTGCTACATAGAAGCAAATATTTTTTTATTTCTTTATAAAGGAGCAAATAGTGAAAAAACCACACTTAAGCTCTTTTGGCTTATTCTACTTTATAATCTAAGAACAACTTAAGTGAAGTTATGTTGTTTTTCCGTGATTAAAAATGTAGTTTTTTAAATCATATATCAACTTAGGTCGTTATTCCGAAAGTAAAGAGTTTTCAGGCGATTGCCTTTGTTAAGTTAAGTCCTTTTTCCTTACCAAAAACGGTGATCTTAAGCAACTTAAACTATTTTTGTATACGATTTGTGCCATTACTTTCCTAGCAATTCTTTTGTTTTTAAATATTGTGCATTTTTAATAAAAGATAGACATACAAAATTTAATTCTAATTGTGCTTTATTTGTTAAAAACATATATTCAAATATTTGTATACCTATTTGTTTTAAACATTTGTATACACTTTATATACAGCTTACCTACACGTTTTCTTCTTTTTCAAATTCGGTCAAATCAGGACTTATAAATTGTTTCAAATCCATCAGATCCCTTTTCTTTTCTTGTGAAATTCGTGGTAAGTCAGTTATTATTTTTATTTCGCGTTCACCAGAAGCAGTACCTCTTTTTTTCTATCTTGACAATTTTAAAAGGTTCGTCCTTATCCAATGTCGTCTTGTAAGACACTTGACTAAAACTGTTTGCATCTTACTGAATTTCAAGTGAATTTGTTCCCGTCTTCAGCAAGACGTTTCCACGAAAAATATTTTTTGGAAAACTGGGAGAAATTATAGAAATCTTGGTTTTTCATTTCCACAGCTTCTATTTTAGAACTAACGGTATTAACAAATTGATACCAATCTCTCGGTGTTTCTATTTGAACATTTGTTTTTTTTCTTCCGCTCAATCAACGCATGATCGCAATCACACTCCATGTGAGTGTGTCCCGGCTCCAGAAATTTGTGGTCAATGTATTCAATGTTTTGAGAGTTTGAAATAAATTGAATAAACATTGCAGCAACGAACGAGTTTTTGTTCTGTCCGGAACATGAATCACTGTAAAATATAATGCTTTTTATTTCGTTTGGTATTGTTTTTAATGACTTGTAAACTCTAGAAGAAATTTCGTTTCCACCGCGACGAGCCATAGCTTCGTGCCACACGAAACATTTTGCATAATTGTTTCCAAGATCGTGAATCGTCAGATTAAATGTCCAAAGTTGCCTTTTATAGAAACTTATCGAATTTCTGGGGAACGGAGATGGTAAACATTGTTGAAGATCGAAAGCATACGTTTTTATTAGTCCTGATTCTTTGGCAACTTTTTTGTCGTTTCGTTTCGCTGCATAAACCATTTCAGTTTTATTTAAGTGATTTTCCTTCTGATACATCAATTTTTTTTTTTCTTCAGAAGACGCAACCTTGATCTTTGACACAAATGTATCGCAAGTGGAACATGTATCAACTTTCGTTGGTTTAAATTAAAGCCCATAGTCTTAAAAATTTGTGAGTATTTCGAAAAGCTCAGACGGTTTTTAGATTCAAGTAAAAAGAGGCGGTGCATTGATGCAAGATTTAGGCTGGCTGGTAAATATTTTTTATTTGTATCCCTTCGACTGTAGTGGCTTTCATATGCCGGAAACTTCAAAATATGATTCCTTACTTCATTTTCAATAACAAGGTCTATCTTATTTTTTTTTTTTTTTTTTTTTTTTTTTTGTCGGGATGTGTGAAACTTTCTGCACTGGAGCACTCAGACTCAATACTGGTCCATTGTACTGCCAGGCAGACACACCACATTTTACTGTGGGAATTTACTCGTTTTTCTAAGAAAAACGAGAAGGCGCTTCAATGATAAGGAGCTTAGGTTTACAGCACTCACCATATCCGCACCAAATACCTGCCACCTGATACGAGCAAAAGCAGGACAATCACAGACGAAATGTTCCGCAGTGTCGTCGCTTTCTCCACAGGCTTCGCAGTTGGTGGTGTCGCTTAGGCCTAGCACCTTAAGGTGTTTGGCAAAAGCGTAGTGTCCCGTAAGAACGCCAGTAGTCTGTCTGCAGTCTTTTCTGTTGAGAGACAACAAGAATGCCGCGGATTTCCCACAGACGTCGGGGAGCATTTGCTTAGTCTGTCTGCACCCTGGAGAGTCATGCCAACGGCGATTGTGTTCATAGGAAACCCAACCGTCAATGGAAGCCCTGACCGAGGACGCAGGCAGACAGATCGCTGGTTCAGGTCCTGAGAGGTCCCCCTCTGAGCCTTGTCTAGCAAGTTCATCGGAGATCTCATTTCCCGTGATCCCGTTATGACCCGGGACCCAGACAAGTTTAAGTGAATTCAGCCTTCCGACCGAATTCAGAGATATCTTGCATTCACGTACTATTTTGGAGGTAGTTAAGGGTTTGAGTAAGGCCTTAAGCGCAGCCTGACTGTCGCTACAGACGCAGATACTTCGCCCCCTCCACCTGTTCCTCGTAACATAGTCCATGGCCATTAGGATAGCATAAGTCTCTGTTTGGAAGACTGACGCATGTTTGCCTAACGGAAAGAAAAGTCTAACGCTATCGCTCTCCACGAAGACACCAGCACCAGATCCTTGATCAGTTTTGGAGCCATCCGTAAAGATTCGACTGCATTCCCTTCCAGGTTCAGAGTCCGGCCAGAGCCAGTCCTGGACGCGAGGAAAGTCGACTTCGTATTTGCGCTTTAGCCGAAGTTCCGGTGTCATCGCATCAGACGGCATATCCATAAGACAGGAGTCGAAGGACAACCGTTGCGCAAGTTCATCAAAACTCCAGTGCGAGTTATACCAAAAGCCACCTCTTGTAAGACGTGAGATAGCCTTGATTGTACAGCCCATGATGTAAACATCAAGGGGCGGAAGGTTCAATAGTGCATCTAGGCCGGAGCCAGGCGTGCTGGGGAAGGCCCCCGTGCAGCCGAGACATACCTGCCTTTGGAGTTTGGCAAAAGCAGCAGTGACGTATTTACGTGAAAGCTTATTCCACCAAACAACCGATGCGTATGCTATAAATGGTCTTATCATACCCGTATAAATACATAGGACTCTTTTCGGTGATAAGCCCCATGTCTTGCCGAAAATGCCTTTGCACTGCCAGAAAATAGACAGCGCCTTGGCAGTCTTCAGCTCAACATGTTTGGACCAAAGAAGTTTGCTATCCAGGATGACTCCCAGATACTTTGCTTCATTGGAGAGTTGGATTGTGACGCCTTTTAGCACTGGCTCAGTCAACCCGACCAGCTTCCTCCTTCTCGTAAAGAGAACAACCTCAGTTTTAAGAGGATTGACCGAGAGCCCATTCCTAGTGCACCATTCGTCGATCACGTCAAGGGCCGCCTGCGCCTTGGCGCATACAGTCGCTAGGCATGATCCAACAGAAAGCACGGCAACATCATCCGCGTACGCCTGAGCGTAAATATTAGAACTGTTGAGTGCGTTCAACAGAGAGTCGACCAGCATACACCACAGCAGTGGAGACATGACGCCGCCTTGCGGGCAGCCTCTGTTTACCCCCGCCATAACATAGCGGCCACAATCCGCATCCGCAACCAACGTTCTATTCATTAGCATTGCTTTAATCCACAACACCAATGGTTCGTCTACTCCGTGTTGTCTGGCGGAGCTGCACATGCTATCAAAAGTCGCATTGTCAAAAGCACCCTCAATATCGATGAAAATGCCCATCGCGTATTCTTTTCTGTCAAGCGCGCCTTCAATTCTACCAACTAGATTTTGGAGCGCAGTCTCGCAGGATTTTCCGCGTTGATAGGCATGTTGCATCGGAGACAGTGGGTGCAATCGCAAAGCACCTTTGCGCACGTGAAGCTCGACCAGCCTTTCCAAGCTTTTCAGCAAGAAAGAAGTCAGACTGATTGGTCTGAAGCTCTTGGCGAGCGAGTAGTCACTTCTGCCAATTTTTGGTATGAATGCCACTCTAACTGTACGCCAGGGTGTTGGAATGTATGCCAGTGCTAGGACACCGGTGAAGATTTTCTTCATAGTCGGTAGCAGCTGGTTTGTACATTGTTGCAGCATGGCTGGGTATATTCCGTCCGTACCAGGCGACTTGAAGCCGTCAAAAGACGCAAATGCGTATTTAATGGCCTCGTCCGTCACCACGGCCTTCGCAATATACCAGCTACGCCGAGTTGTTTGTCTTGGCTCACTCATAGTCTCGGTAATCGGGGCTGGTTGTGAACCAATTGTAATCTGGTTACCCGGAAAGTGAGACTCCAGCAGATAACTAAGAGTTTCCGCTTTCGTCTCAGTGAAGGTGCCATCAAGTTTTCTAAGTGAGTCCAGTTTGGCTGGTTTGCCCTTTTTCAGAACTTTAACCAACCTACTAGTTTCACCCAGCTTTTCAATCTTTTCGCAGAAATTCTTATAAGAAGCACTTTTGGATACCCGAATTAGCCTCTTATATTCCTTCTGCTTCGATCGGTAGAGATTCCAGTCTGTCTCCAAATCAGTCTTGAGTGACCTATTTAGAAGCTTTCTAGCTTCTCTACGAATTCTTTGCAGTTCCGAGCTCCACCAGGGAACCGGTGTTCTGCCAGGGGGTTTGCTTACTGGGCACGTCAGTTCAAAACAGCTAGTAATGGCACTATTCAGGTCTTGAACAGCTTCCTCTACCTTTTGTCTCGTCCTGAGTTTGGTTGGAGTTTTGAGAGTTTTCCCTAATTCCTCCCTGAAGCGTATCCAGTTGGTTTTTCTCGGATTCCTCCTCTCCTGCAAAGTTATGGCTTCGCATTCGATTTGGAATTCGATATATCTATGGTCTGAGAGGGACACCTCCGAAGAGACCCTCCAGTTAGTAACCGCCTTAAAGTATCTATTTGATAAAGTTAGGTCGATCACTTCCTGTCTTCTTGACGTCACAAAAGTTGGTTGCGAGCCAACATTGTTGATAGTAAGATCAGATGATAGAATGAAATCCAGGAGATGGTTTCCTCGCATGTTGCATTTGCTGCTGCCCCAAACAGTGTTTTGAGCATTGGCATCACAGCATATAACTAGGCCCATCTTCCTGGTGTCGCAATAGTCAATGAGTTCAGCAATTGCCCTCGGTGGTGGAGGCACTACCGAATCATAGGGGAGATAAGCTGATGCCACGATGAAGGTCTTCCAATTTCCATTCGTTTCGTAGCTAATGGCTGCAGCAACCAAATCTTGGCCACAAAATTGTCCAAGCTTAGTCGCTGAGAAAAGGTTCGACACAGCAAGACAAGCCCTTGGTCTCTCGGACCGCTCGTCACAGAGTATCGTAGTGCCACGGACACCTCCAAGGCCACAGATGCGATTTTTCCACACCCATGGCTCCTGTATGGATATTATGTGGGCTTTTGTATTCAACACAGAAAGCTTCTTACTGATGAGTGCAGTAGCAGCCTTGGAGTGTTGAAGGTTAATCTGAGTAAATCCAATCATTGGAAATACATCAGTCATACTAGTGGAAGGGCACGCAGAAGGTGCGCGCGCAGTTCCACCGACAGGAGTGCTTGAGGTCTTCTTCCTCCGTTTGTTCCTGTTCGAGCTATTGGAAGGGGAGGCAGCGTTGGTTTCAGTCAGCTGGCTGGTTTCGGTTGGGGTAACCTCTGCCGACCTGCATCTCTTTTCCGTCGCCGCCGGGGAAGGGCAGTTCTCAGCGCTTGCGCCTTCAACTGGCGGTGCAGTTTCTTCGCGCCGCACGATAGCCGCCTTTCTCCTTTTCCTCTTTCGCTGGCTCTTAGATGGACGCTGACCAGTGGACGCCGCCTCTTTGGCCCGTTTCACCTGTTCGGTTTCGCAGGCCTCGTCGGCAGCATCACACCTATCGGCTGTCTGTCTATTGGTCTGAAGATTAAGCGTATCAGGTTGAACCTCTCCGCCACTTTCTTCATGTTTCCAGCCCAGTCTACCGAACGTGTCGGAGATAGAGCTGCAGGAATCTTCGGAAGCAAACCTTTTCGCAACTCGAAGGTCAACGCCTGTACAGGCGGGGGGTATATGTATGTCGGTTGGGGCCTCCAGAATCCGTGCCCCGACCGTGGTCGAAAAGACCACGGGTGGATTTTCGCCCATGCGAGTACCACCTGGAGTATTTGAATCATTAAGTTGTTCCTGCATACTTGTTTTTTGGTTTGGTTCGCGATAGAGCTTTGACGGTGTATAAAACGCCGCTATGACTCTAAAACCTCGGATCACGAACGTATCGTACCGAGGTCCCCCTATCCACCACCTGGGGACGCGCCTGGTGGGTAACCAACCCGACAGGAGGTCTATCTTATTAGTGGGAGTATGTTTTCCTCTTAAGTTCTTAAACGGAATCAATGGACAGCCAATTTTTTTTTTGAACGACAGTTTTTAAGAAACTTTCGGTCTCATCAAAACATTGTGCAAAATGTTTCTTGCATACGTTAAACTTTTTTCCGTCAACTTCTACAGTATATTTCGTTTTCGGTTTACTGCGTTTAATACAGTATCAGATTTCTTATCCTCAATGCTTATCATTGAACCAATATATAAAATCCTTTGGTCATAGCTTCCTAAGCACCAGTAATGATTAAATAGTAGCTCAATTTTTTCCTGTTCTATTTTCTCCTTGCATTTGTTTCTGCAAGAATCAAACGGCTTGAATGCTCTTACTTTTATATTTTTTCCATTGAGCGTTTGATATTTTTGACCTGTATTTCGAAGCCTATATCGCTGTTTTTTTTTATTCTCGCATTCAGGTGAAAGTAAGGCTTCTTCTATTTGCGCTCCCAGCGCAACCATTTCATCATTATTTTCGGAAGAGGTATAGTAACTTGACTTACTCGACATGTTAAAATCTGGATCTTGTATTGAATCATCTGAATCCATCTTATCAAATTCCTCATCTTTATTCCCAGTGTTTTCATGTGATTCACCTGTGTATAGGTGTATAATGTATGTATATTATAGAAATATATATTTCTGTGAACAAATTGAATATAGTACATTAAAACAAGCTAAAAACTAAATTATATTTCTTAACAGGTTTTAGCTTTTAACGAGTTTTAATGAATTTATAACTTTGTGAACGAGTTAGGCGTATAATTATTAAACTAAATAATGAAACACAATTTTCTTTCTTAATAAATAGTTTGGGACGTACCAAGATTAGGTCCATTACTTATTGAAAAATGTGTCTCTTTTTGGACAGTTGTTTCAACAGTCGGCAAGAGATCATTTAAAAAGCCTTCGTTGCATGACCATTCTTCAATCGTGTTGTTTAATGGTGCAACATCCGTAGATTCCGGTTTGCTAGAACTTCCTACATCATAATACAAAATTGAATTAAGAATTTAACACACATTTCTTAGTAACCGATTCACAATTATTATCTTACCAACAATAATATTTTCGGTTTGAAACCTTCCGTTTTCGAAACCACGAACACTTTCTAGAAAAAAAATGTAAGAAGGCAACATTACTTTAAGGGAAGCCACTTTCCTAAATAAAAAAAATGCTTTGTAAGCAATATTAACTCCATGAAGGTACCTACTTGTGTTATTTTGTAAAATTAGACTACTCGTATTTACGATTAAAGGTACGAGTACAAAAGTTGCTCAAACAAAACACTGAAGAAATTAGTAAAACATATATAGTATTATATATTTTAATTATTTCTTCTGATTAATTTTCCCGAGTGCACAAATGGTTTTACACTTTGCTTCAAGCGCACAAAGGATGAATTATTCTGGGGAAAAAACTTCTTTCCGTTATCTAAATATTCCTATCTATTATTTGCAGGCCGTAAAATGTAGAGTTTTGTGTGAAAACGAATTCCACTTTGTTCTTACAGTGCAAATTTGGCAGAAGATTTTAGTTCGTTTCATACTGCACACTCTTCACTTTCCTCTCATATAAACCCGGATTCCCCGCTGACCAATTCATCCTGTTTGTGAATGTTTTACTCCGTTATACTCAATACCAACCGAGAATACTTTGAATTCGCCTCGTACTCGTATTACACAGAAAAATCAAGGGCAACATTAAATAAAATATTTACATACCTTTGGCCTTAGCACGTTTTGTGAGCATCCTAGCCAACTCGACCATTTTAAGTGCTCTGTTAGACATTATTTTGTACTTTATTTTATCACTTTTGAAATATACTTTGGCTTTAATACAATTTATCACTTTTGAAATATTTACACCTTCACTTTAACACTATTGTGATGCGACTGTTTGCAACGACCTATCTTTACTTATGACTGATTTATTTTCGATATTCACATAAACTTCATTTGGAAAAAGAAACTATGACTAGTTAGATTTATTTTTTTTCAAATTCAAATATGGAATAACAGCTTAACTGAATTTATAATTTTCATACAAACATATTCTGGTTTGGAAAAACAACCTAAGTCGAGTTAAGTAAATCAGCAAGCAGAACTGTCGTTTTCCATAACAACCTAAGTCAAGTTAAGAAAACAAATTGTTTTTCGAATTGGAGGAAGAAAAGCTTTACTCAAGATATGATATATTTAAAAATACGGTTTTCAATAATGAAAAAGGCAATGAATGGTTTATCTGGACATACGATTTTATTGCATATTGAAATTTATTTCAAATAAAAAAAAATATGGTTTCACTGAATATAAGTTAGTATGACAAAATTAATACTTGGAGGGTAGAAAACGTAACTTAACTTAAGAAACTTATGTTGTAATTAAATATATTTTTTATGAGTTAAGTTGTTTTTGCAAAATATTTTTAAGGAAAAAGGACTTACGCTTTTAGGTTTTTTGGTTATAATTTCCGTTTTACAAACGTAAAAAATTGAGTGAACGTGAGTGAATATTCTGAACAGGATTATAGCGAAAACTCAATTTCGTCATAACTCGAGTTAAGCGGTTATGGTTTGCAGCCACAGAAATTTTGTCAATCGTCAATCGATTGATAGTTGATCTTCGCAATAGGGGTGTGTATCACATACGGTTTTATTTGATTTTTATTTATTTACTTTGGTATATCTTTCACAATAGACTAACAGCCTTTACATTTATGCATACATTAAAAAGTTAGACACTAGAAGTTCTCGATGATAATAGAATTAAAAGTAGAAAAACAAAAATCGAAACAATTAAGTATCTTTACGTTAAATAATACAAAAAAGCGAAGAATACTTGTAATACATATGTACTATACATTTAAGATGTTTCAACAAAATGCCCAAATAAAACCCTCTCAAATTGCTTCGTGCCACGAAGTCTTTTAATGTCTGTAGGTAGCGAATTCCACTTCCTGATAACAGAAACTGATAACAGAAACAAACATAGGGACGGGCTACAGTCCGCTTGGGCGAACTGTTGGATACCCTATTCTTATTCCTATCCCTCATAAGTGGGCGTGACAAAAGTCTAAGTATGGTTGAATTGTTAAGAACGCTCTACATATTTTGTTATATAACATTTGAAGGATTTTATCAAAAAAAACGCTCCCTAGCTCAAACTTGGGTGTTTCAATAAAATTGTTTTATTTAATTATGGGCGTGTCAGTAGGCGGATTTAAAAAAAATTAACACATGAGAATAAAGGGCCCCTAGAGAGTACATATTATAAATTTCAGCTCCCTAGCTCAAACTTTGAATTTTCAAAAAAAAAAAAAAATAATTGGGGGCGTGTCAGTCGGCGGATTTTGAAAATATTTACACATGAGCATAAAGGGCCCATCAAAAATTCGTAAAGTTGATTATTTCGGGACCCTAGAGAGTATATGGTTAAAATTTCAGCTCTCTAGGTCCAGTTTAAAGGCCTAATTTTTGCCGACAGACGGACGGACGGACGGACGGACATGGCTAGATCGACATTACTATCGATGCTGATCATAAATATAGTAACTTTTAGGGGTCTACGGGCAATATTAAGGTATGTTACAAACTATGCGTCAAAATTGATATACCTTTAGAATAGGGTATAAAAACGGTTCACAATGTTGGACACCGCACAAAAAGTATTGGGGCAAATCTTACCAGATTGGATTAACTCACAGTTTGTTTAAATCCATATATTTCCCCATTAAGATTATGTGGCGAAATAATTTTGTTTCTGTATTTTAAATTTGTTTTTGGGACAGAATGGGCATGGGTGCCCAGTTTACATTTTCATTTTGTACTCCGCATCAAAACCTAACTGAAAATAAGTTTATCAATTATTCAGTAGTTCGAAAATGTCTCGGGAAAAGGAAACGAAACCGGATTATTCTTATAACATCAAAACTACATGAATCACGATTGGAATTCACACTTCCTAAAATAACGTAAAAGAAGGATAATAAAAAATTCTTAGTTCGAGATAATTTTACAATTTCGCATTCATTTATTTTTATCCGTACGCGAGCTACTTTCGTTATGCCACGACAAGGAAGTGAAAAACTTTCTCATTAAGCTATTAGCATAATTGCAAACAGATAATGAACTGAAACCTATTTAAATTACCTCGTTAGGAATAAGAACGCACGACTTTTATCTCTACGCGCGCCACAATAGTTCCATTTTTTTTTTATTTTGCAAGCGGATACTCCTAATGGTGTTGTAGTGGCACGCGTGGGGTATTATTAATGTATTCGTACCGTGAACTTACATATATTCGTATGTTGGCATTAAATAATGATTGTCGGTAAAATTTGATCCATAAGGCCATTATGAGTTAACGTTGCTTCGCATATAGAAAACATCCTTAATGACGCCGACCGACTAGAATCTAGAACTAATCGAAGACCATCACTATTAGTAGCGACGTGTGACACTTAGCCGAGTGACAGATTCACGGTTGGATTGGTCGACCACATAGCATTTTATTCAAATTCCTGTGTGGGCGGCAGCGCAGGGTGTGTCTTTTGTGATAAATTATCACCATGGTCATCGTCACCGAAACAAAAACCTCATGACAATTTCATCCATTCGAACAGTGGCGATTTATGGTTGAGTTGCAGCAGCAAGCTTAATGGGGCAGCACTCGGCCTCCCACTGTGTGCCTCAAATGCGCATCAGTTGGTGTGGGTGTGTGTGTGTGTATGCCAGTTTTAGGAAATCACCATCAAGGGGCCGATTGTAAAATTTCAAATGGTTGAATATTTGAATACTTGTTCTGCTGCTGCTGTTTGCAGGATATAATAAATCAGGTTTGATAGGGCAAATAAAATGTGACATATGCCGCCTTAAATATATGTGACAGTTTAATTCTTCCCCGGGAATTAATGCTGGAGTTTAAATTTATACTCTTGACATCGATATAAATTACAGATCGAATGTAGCAGGAGCCCCTGAGAGGTCTGGCATTCTGCCCCTTATCATATACTGCAATTGGCAATCCATCGTTTTGTGGATATTGACGAATGCACAATCCCCAAGGCTGCACATCGAGCGCACACACAATAGCACTCTGCAAACGACTTAATACTGCCAACAATTCGTAATTAGGATCATATCGGATGCTTGCACCCAAGAGATTTGTTGTTATGCCCTGACTTAAACTGGGCATCTGCTGGTTGTCTCCGATGCTTATTGATGACGATGGAGCCCTCATTAAAAGTGATGTATAGGAAGTAGATACAGTAATTACGGCTGGGTTGACATGCAATTCGCGATCGCTAACGACACGTTTGCTGCTCTTGCAATTGTAGTCAGTTGCGACAATGGCAGATAGGCGGTGCCGCAATTAAGTCATAAAAATAAGAGACACTTTTATGACACGCCGGAAGGATTGTCGCGTCTGTTTTTCGGAATTAAAACTCATTTTCGCACAGAATGATAATTGGATGACGAGGAGCGAAAATATTCCGGAAAATCACGTTTCGTATTGCCTACGTGCGCAAGAAGAGAAAACTTTATCCTTTCTCAGTCACAGTGTAATAGAGACGGAATGGTGGGCTGGCTGCGTTGAGCATCACCAAAAGCACCAGCATAAGCATCATGCATTTACAAATGAGTGAGGTGCAGTGGGAGAATGAATGCCTGAAATACATAATATTTTTCTGTATATATAATACATGTCTACTGCATTAAAAAAAGGAAGAAAAATCAAGGAGTCGAAAACGGAACAAGTTGGGGATTTTCGACGCGTCACTTAAACTCATATCCTGATTTGTTTTTGCCGTGAAGATATTTACTACTGAAGTGGCAGTGGTGCTTTGCTGCTATTGCTCTTCTGGCACTGCAGCTATTGCACGTACCTAGTGGAGATGCATCTCATTTCCGGCATTTGTTGTTCCAAAGAATGTTGCCCATTGGCGGCATCCTGATACAGGAAAATTTTGCATTCATCATTTTTGAACGTTTTAAAATGCATTTCGTAGTACCCTTTTTGGAGCTCCTTATATAGAGGACGAGGTGCGCCAGTAAAACAGCAAGTTTCACAATTTTCCACAACTCTTTCATCATATTTTTTGTTGTACTATCCCTACAACAGCGCGCAGAGCTTCTATAGGTATGTTTATCCGCAAATGTATGCTAGCTTTGGAAGGCAGCTAGAACAATAAAATTAAAAATGGAAAAACTTTCTGACCACACATGCATAAAAAAAAAAAAAAAAAACAAGAAAAACTATTCTCGAGGGAAAAATAACCGCCATGATATAAGGTGGACTATAATGCTGGGTATACGTATATATACGCCGCCACTGGATATATTCCCACTAAGCTGGAAAATAGCTTCCAAAGGACACATAAATGTTTTACACAATACGGAGATATGCTTCGTAATTATCAGTCACACAAAAGGAGTTGATAAAAGTGTGAAATTCGTTGTTAATATCAACGCGCTTGGGTCGATGAAGAAGACATAGTACGTGATGTTTTTGTTTAGTTGCCATGTGATTTTCATCAAGCCGGAAATAACAGGCAATTGTGGAATGAGTAACAAGGGATCCTTTTAGCTGGCTTGAGTCTCATGAAATGCTATAGGCAGTTAGCTGAAGGTACTCAATTAGCCTAATATTTACCTGCACTTCTTATATCCTTTGTATATTCATTTGGACTTAATATTGGTCGTAGACTCCTTAAACTACTATATCTACGATCAGCATTGAAAGAATGTGCTCAAATAGGTGATGTAATGGTTGTTTTTGCTTGAGCTAACAAAAATAAATTAAATGCTTAAAAGATAATACCTTATACTTAAGAAACATTTTAAATCAAAAATTGTATAGTGCAATGAACTAATATAGGCGGACTTGCTGACCAGACGGACTTCGTCCCGTTCAATATTTGGCGAAAATAGAATAAACTTAAGTATTAATTTTATTGAAATCTATTCGTTTTATTGAAATTTAAAAAAAAATAGAACAATGATTGCATTCAATGGGTGCCTGATACACAACATTTCTTGTTTTCTGCTCCGGAGCGTAAATGCAGAAGATTTTTTTTTTTTGCCCAGGCAGGTGGAAGTCTTCTAAGACACTAGGATGTCCGTCGGCGAGTGTTCATAGTAGTGTGAGATTTTTACTCACTAAAACCACCTCCTTCAAATTTGTTTCCTACTGCAACTAAGTTAATACTTATCCAGCAAGTTTGTTCTCACGAAGTTTTTAACGTTTGGCAGTCAACTTTCCAGCGATAGTTCCTGCTGGTTCCACAATTTTATTCTGATTGAAGGTTATCGGGCTAAGTTGGAAGGTTTAGTTCGTCGTAATCCCGCAATAAATTGTTTCGTCTAGAATTTCAAGGACAGAGTTATTGACGTGTCCTAATAACCGATTTCTACGCTATAAAGCGCAATTTCTAGTTTCTTCCTTAACGGTGCGAATTCCAAGATCTCTATGGAGATCTTCGTTTCGAATGTACCACGGTGCATTGACGAATGATTTTATCACTTTATTTTGAAAAGTTTGTTATATTTGATTTACTGGTACAACCCCATACTTGTATACCATACGTCCACATGGGCTGTAGCACTTGCTTGTATAACAAAACCTTATTCTCGAGGTTAAGCTTGGAATATTTTCCGAGTAACCAAAAAAGTTGTCTATATTTGTTCTTAAGTTCTTCGCGTTTCTTTTGTACATGCTTTGAAAGATCATCTCCTTCATCCTGCTACTCTTCCTTGTCGTTCTGCTTCCATTCCTTCTGCTATCGTATTTTCCTTACTCCTTCAAACTTCTACTCGTCCTGTCCTCTACTTGACCTTCCATTTTTTCAACTATGTACTTTTTGGCACAACTCCCGACTGTCACAAAAATGAACTACTTCGCTCGCTAGGCAACCAAGAAGTGGCTGCCCAGATTTTCTTTTGTTCCAGCTCGGCCAGCATACTCTCGCAATCACACATTCAGACATTGGTATTGGGATCTCACACACAGCGTGCAATGAACGCCCACCTTTGTATTGGTGATTGTCCGCCATATCGCATTACCTGCATTCGCTCAGGCGAGCAACGGGAGAAATCATTCCGCAACACCGGAGCGTTTTCGCAGAGGTGTGGGCATGTATCCACTCTCCACGCTACCCTCTCGCACCGTTTCCACTCATTAAATTAATCCGCTCTTCTGCTGAACGATTCACCACTGGAAAGTTTGCTGAATCAGTTGCCTGACCGACCTGTTACCGAACAATTACTTAATCTTCTCAGACTTGCTCTTTGGTTTGACATTTCTTTTGCCGGGAGTTTTTCCAAAGGCAAAATAAATAAAAATATGTCAATCGCGCGATTAAACATAGGGACGGGCTCCAGTCCGCTTGGGCGAACTGTTGGATACCCTATTCTTATTCCTATCCCTCATAAGTGGGCGTGACAAAAGTCTAAGTATGGTTGAATTGTTAAGAACGCTCTACATATTGTGTGCGCTCTAAGGATTTTATCAAAAAAAAATGCTCCCTAGCTCAAACTTGGGTGTTTCAATAAAATTGTTTTATTTAATTGTGGGCGTGTCAGTAGGCGGATTTAAAAAAAATTAACACATGAGCATAAAGGGCCCCTAGAGAGTATATATTATAAATTTCAGCTCCCTACCTCACTTTGAATTTAAAAAAAAAAAAAAAAAAATTGTGGGCACGCCCACAGTGGGCGGATTTTGAAAATATTTACACATGAGCATTAAGGGCCCATAGAGAGTATATATTATAAATTTCAGCTACCTAGCTCAAACTTTGGATTTTCAAAAAAATTGTTTTATTTATTTGTGGGCGTGTCAGTAGGCGGATTTTGAAATTTTTTTATCCCGAGCAGTTTTAGGAGTCATAGATCATATATAAAAACTTTCAGCTTTCTAGCTCAAAATTCGATTTTTTCCAAAATTTTGTTTTTTTTTGAGTTTGTGGGCGTGTCTGTGGGCGGATTTCAAAAATTCGTAAACTTGATTATTTCGGGACCCTAGAGAGTATATGGTTAAAATTTCAGCTCTCTAGGTCCAGTTTAAAGGCCTAATTTTTGCCGACAGACGGACGGACATGGCTAGATCGACATTACTATCGATGCTGATCATAAATATAGTAACTTTTAGGGGTCTACGGGCAATATTAAGGTATGTTAAAAACTATGCGTCAAAATTAATATACCCCTAGAATAGGGTATAAAAATACCCTTCAATTGGGATAAAAGGACTAATAAGCCATCAATATGAATGAAACACAGCAGAAAGAGAGGAAACTTCCGGACGAAGTTAATAGGTACCAAGGCCCACCCCATGCGTGGAGTTTACAAATTTCTCTGGATCTTCACAGAAAGCTTAGTAAGTGTTACTTTTCCCTAATTAATGGCATTCGCGAATTTAATTACTGTCTGGGAGGATTCTGTGCAGATAGGGTGTAATTGTCTTGCGACACTACCCGGGTGCTTGAATGCGAACTCGTTGGGCCCATTTTACAAAGGGTGTGATGCAAATGTGTGGGTACTTTTCTACGGCTGTCAAACTGCCGTCTCGTTGGGGTAATCGTCTGTTCGGAGGTCCGTGTTTACCTCAACGCGAGTCCTTCTTCGGGGTTGAGTACCTGTGGGAGTGGTACCTTCGAGGTTCATGGAAAATGGCCCAAAGGCTGATGGAACCTTGGTTGCCCTCCACTTTCCTATAGGACCTCGCAGATGCCACTCAATAAAAGAAGGGTATGGGGTGGGAAGAGAAGGATGGCATGTGAAGCTTGAAAATATTCCGCAACAAGATGTGCTATGATTTTAAAAACTTTGGCAAGTTGTTTTGCAATAGATGCAGAATCTTTCCAGAAATATGCGGAAGGTACAGCTCGTGAAATTGTTGAAGAATAACCTTGGTACCCACTGCAAGCTTCAGCACACAAAGTTCTTATTCTTATTCATTGTGAACACGCCATATTGCCTATAGGCCGATTTACTGAAGAGCCAACAGAGGCGAAAAACAAAGATGTACAATTTTCCCGATAGAACAACAAACGAAAAATATCTAGGCTGTCAACAAACACTGATTTATTGAATAGATTACATCTAACCTCAGAATCCTTTTTTTATAATCTGCACGCAATAAAGGGATTTTTTGGCACCCTTATAATGTAATAGCGCGGGCTTTAAGGAAATTAGGGTGAGAGGAAAAGGAGAGATGCCGATGCACGTTGGTTTTGAATGTTTGTGGGTTAAATGTAAAGGGAAAACAATGCGTGGAATAGTATTCCACTTTCGTGTTGTACGGCTGAGGACAGGCTTGAGGGTGAGCTGATGAACATTCATTGCATGGCGGGTAATGCGCTTGAAATGTTCTAGGGCGGAATGCAACTGGCTATTTCGTTTGAGCACTTATGGTGGAAATACCGATAAAATAACGAAAGATAGGAGACATTGCGACGATGACTAAGAGAGTCAATCGATCTCGCGATGTCTCGGTCGTTAATAGGATTTATCGCGCGTTTTTGGAATCTGTCTAGAAGCTCCAAATAAGTTATTGGTGCACCGGACCCGATATGATTGTACTCGAGTTTCGGGCCAATAAAGGCCTTATAAATTGTAGCCAGATCAGAAGGGGTGAAATATTTCTTGCATCGCTTAAGGAAGTGTGGGTAGTGCTTTAATGACAGGAGACAGCATTGTGTCTTCGAAGCATTAAATTCCACTCTATTGGTTTTACCCCAATGACTTATGCTGTAAAGATCGGAATTTAATGAGCTTAACATATGTTGCCGTTCCAGTACCACACCCGAAGTTGACGGACGTGAACCAAGAAACGAATATGAGAAGCTGAGGGTATTGTCATCAGCCTTCCTTTGGATTGGATTCGAAGAAGCAGACAGGAGATCATTTATAGAGAGTCGGGGACAGAACAGAGCCGTGGGGGACACCAGCATTTATTTGGTGAGTTGCAGACTTGAAACCGTCCAAAACAAATTGAATTGAACGGTCCGAAAAGTAATTTATAATCCATTGAAGAAGAGTATCATCAATTTCAATTTCAATTTAATTTATTTACAATCATTAAGTACATATAGGACTTTGTCTATAAAGCAATTGAGAAGTTCCAGTTGTACAACCTGTGCCATCTAAACTAGCACCGTTCCCATACCAACCACCTCGGGAGCAATGAGGTTGGCGAATTTGTCGTGATAAAGAACGCTGGCACTTCTGTTGGCACTAATAAGAAGTGAATGCTGCGGTACGTTTGTCGTAAAAAAAAGTTAGAAAAAAAAGATCATTATAAAGAATATGTTGAAAACCGAATTAGGTTATCAATCACGACTTCTTTTCTTTACAAACGAGGTTATGATCTGGACCCTCCCGTTCCCAAGGCATTTTTGTCTACATTCGCTTGTCTATATCCGAAAACTCAACGTGACCGTGAAAAGCATTGAATAATACAAACCGAGTACCATTTCCTGGTAACGCAAAGCTAGATAAACTCCTCTACGTCGATGAATAAAATATCACGCGAAAGGTAATGCAAACATCCTTGTTCGTTCTGTTACTGTTACGTATGGCGATAGCTGCCGGCGGCGTGATGTGGTAATATTGTCTGGTCCTGGTGAATTCTTCTTCTTATTGTAAAAACTTTAAAACATACTTTTTTTGCAAAACTCTTTTGTATATTTTTGTGCTGTGAGTATGCGACGGCTTTTGTGACTTTATGTCGTTTTCTGATTCTTTAAATGTATTCACACATATGTGCTATACACACACATAAATGAAAGTGTATATACATATGTATATGTATGTGCCTGACAAAGTGTTTTGCACCAAGGATATGCAATGTTTGAATAGAAGTTCATATTCCTCTTCCATGTACGAACTTGATAATGGAAACTGGATGCAACAGAAGATAAAAGTATGATAACAAAGTTTGTTTATAGACTAAAGAAAAGGAAGATGAAAATTTGCACAAACGCACACGTTCATACACACACGCCGACTGCACAGTATACGTATATATTTGCACTCTATCCTCATTGTTTTTTCTCTCATAAATATTATCCCAGAGTTCTTTAGGTGGATTACGTTAGGCGAATGGAAAACAAATAGATTTAAGGTTTCATCAGCCGCTCTTCTGCCGAAAGCATTAATTGCAAAAAAGGATTAGAAATCCTATTCGTTCTAACCGTAGACGATGATGGCAATGAGAACACTTTCGAATATATACGTTATAAGATGTAGAAGAAACAATAGGTGAAATCCAGTCGCAAATATTGTTGCCCACTAACAGCAAGGACAACTGCGACAACCGAGACGACGGACATCCGATAAAGCTACCACAATTGAAAATATCTTTTAGGATGTCTTCGATACGAAACCTAACACTTCGTTAAATTAAACTCATTTCAGCAGCTAATCACAACCCATCAGTTCCGAAAACTACAAAGATTCATCACTCCAGATGTTTGCCAGGATCTCCCGCCATCGTCGTTGTCGCCGGAACCCACGAATACATGGTTCAAGAGCGAGACTCCATTCCATTACATCGTCACTAAATGGATTAAACGTAATTAAATCCTTGTGGTGGCGAATGGCAGCAAGTTTTTCGGGGGGATCAGTCAGGGTGTAGAAAAACACACTAATTCATATCAAATGTCTTTCTAAGGAGAATCTTTGAGGGCAGCAGGCAACAGTCATCGTCGGACAAGTAGGGTAGCAACAAAAGACAGAGTTCAGCCATTATGTATGTAGACTCCTACCAGTAGATGTTACATCTAGATAACGCTATGAACAGGACAGGGATAATTCTGCTGACTGAAATAAAAACTGGTGAGGCATGGCAAATGGAAAGCATTAGGTAAGGATTTTCATATGGACTAATAAATAATGATTGGGTGGAAGATGAATTTGATCCCTCCACAGGTTCTATTGTTGATCAAGTTTTTACTTACGTCTTAATTAACAATAATTATTGATGTTCATAGAATGCAATAATAGTCGGAGAAACTACAAAGAATTTCTGTTCGTTTGACATGGATTATGTTGCATACGGGAGTGTGCGTTGCGTATAGCTAGGTATACTTACATATCTATAAGCTTGAGCACATGCGTATGCTTGTACATTATATTGGAAAACCGACGTTTTTGCATTTGGCATCAAGTGGGGTTGGTACTTGCGGGTAAGAGCAAACGCCGAATTCTGACATTCACGTACATGCAAATTGAAAATTGATAGGTAAATTCGTGTACACTGAATGACACTATTCTGTGCAGAGTATTCTGAAGTGAATCCTTCTTCACTGTTTTATATTGCTGGAGTACTGTTGAACGATTGTTGCTGCCATACTTGGTAGCGACACACTTCTGGAATTTTTAGGCAACGCTGTCGAGTGGTTTTTATTAAATTCCGTGAAAATGTATTTCGTTGTCTGTGAAGCACTTTATTTGAATATTGAAGATTGTATTCAGTTGCCGGTACTGAAGTGCTGTGTAAGTTGCTGCTATGAATCACACATTATTCATAGCAGCAACTTACACAGATTTCCTTCCTTTACACTTCATGGGCATGAAATACAACTGAGAAATATATTAATACTGGAAATATATCTTCTGCTTTTGACATACTGAAACAATTGTTTAGTTGGTATCTTGAGAAAGATCATTGTCTCGAATTTGTATTCACATCACATATTTCACTATCCTTTGACTCTCGTGTATTTTAATGAAAAAATGTGCTTTTGGATGACTCACATTATGTAGGTATGGAGTATGGATCATATTTATTCTTTGCTTGGGTTAATAATTTATTGTTTGTATGGAACATTTGCAGTGATTAGCTTCATATGGAGATTGAGCAAATCTGATGATAATAAAAGGCAATATTAATCGGGGGAAATAGGAGGAATTTAGATTGGTATAGTGCGTTTCGTGTGTCAGTAAGAAATAAATTACCAAAATCCTTTGAAAGTCCAATTTTTTTTTACTTATTTCACCTTCAGGTGGAACAGAAGTGTAGAATGGCCTAGAAATAATGAATTATTAAAAAACGGTCCTTTATAAGGGACTTGACAACTTCAAACTTTCAGTGTGAACGTACCCTTAAATCTATTACCGAACTGTCAGAGTCAAAATATTCAGTTAAATCAGCATTTTCATCACGCTAAGGTACACGAAGGAACAAATCTTAGAAATAATTAAAATTTACTACCGAAATTCCGAGTCGGTGGTCGCAATTTTTTTTTTTTTTTTAATTCTAGCTCGCCAAAGCGATTTATAAGGGTGGAATGGGGGGGGGGGGGGGGGGGTACTTCGACCTAAAAGATCTTTTGTACCGTATGGGCCAGAAAAGTTTAAACTAGTAGACTTTCCGTGTAAAGCGGACAATTTTACCAGTTTAAGAATTCTTTATGTCCTAGGGGCACATTTGCTCCCTGAAAAAGATCTTCTTTCTAATTCCATTAAGGCTGGACATTCACATAAAATGTGTTCAGCTGACTCGTCCTCTTCAAGACAGAGTCGGCAGTCAGTCTGATATTGTCATTTTGTGTAGATGATATCTTAAACCGTGGTGACCAGTAAGGTAACCTACTAGGTTTTTGATATCATGCCTGCTTAGATTTAGAAATTTGCTGGCATTTTGATTGAAGGGCCGAATGGCTCGTTTGGCCTGTCTTAGACCTGGGATGCTTTCCCAAAGATAGATTGTTCCCAGCTTTTAATTGCTGCCGTTGCTACTGATCTAGGAGTGCAGCAGAAAGGTTCAGGATCTATGAAATGTGTTTCTGAACCTTTTCTGGCCAGTTCGTCGGCCTCTCGTTATCTTCTACAACGACATGACCCGGAACCCACCACAATTTGGTCTTGTTTCTTATTCCGAGTGTTTGTAGGGTATTGAAGCAGTACATGACTGATTTGCAGTCAATGGTATACGAGCTAAGGGCGTTTATAGCTGCTTGACTATCCATGAAAATATGAATAGTTGCACCTTTTATGCCAGATAAAATAATGTGGCTGGCGCATTCTTCAATGGCGTGGACCTCTGCTTAAAATACGCTGGGACTTTTTCCAATGGGTATCGTAAAGCGTTTGTGTGGTCCGTATATTTCCGCTCCTACCCCCGTTTCCATTTTAGAACCATCCGTATACCACTTTATGCCGTTATGGCTGTTTGGTAGGTTATTACTAACCCATGCTTCTCTCTTGGTTATCTCCGTGGGGAACCGTTTGTTGAAGCATAGTGTTTTTTGAATGCGGTCTGTGACCGCGCAGTTCATGTTAAGTTCTGGCAGTTCATCGAGAAGGGTCTTTAGTTCCGGATGATCATTAAGACTTATCTCGTTTAACTGTATTAGACTTATTGCGCTGCGGATCGCCACTTTTTGGATGTATATGTGGAGAGGTGTAATTCCTGTTATTGCCTCTATGGCAGCTGTTGGACAGGTTCGCATGGCTCCGGAGATACCAAGGCACGCAAGCCGTTGTACCTTTTTGAGCTTCTCTATTGCGACCTTTTGTGTGGATTTTGTCCACCATACTATGGAGGCGTATGTTATAATGGGTCTTATCATCACTGTGTAGATCCAGTGGACGATCTTTGGTGAGATTCCCCAGGTTCTGCCATATGTGCGATGACAGGCCCATAAAGCTCTATTAGCTTTAGTGATTTTGTTGTTTATGTGAGAGTTCCAGTTAAGTCTCTTGTCCAGGATTACTCCAAGATACTTGACTTCGTCGGAATACTCTACGACCGTATCGTTTATTGTGATTAGGCCTAGGTCTAATTTCCTCCTTTAGTGAAAGGAACGATGACGGCTTTACTGGGATGTATGGATAGATTTTCCTTAATGCACCAGTCTGTGACTGTCTTTAGAGCATTTTTCAATTTTGATCTGACTCCAATTGAGTCTTTGCCCCTGACTATGATGACAATATCATCGGCGTACCCAATTGTAGTGCAGCCCAAATTGCTCAACTTGTGTAGCAGGTCATCGATGACCAATGACCACAAAAGGGGTGAAAGTACTCCCCATTGTGTGCAGCCCCTTACGGCTGTTACTGATACTGAGGTCGTTCCTGACGAGGCAGTTATTTTGCGACTTTCCAGCATCGCTTTGATCCATTTACTAGTTGGTTTGTCTATGTTTCTATGGTACAAAGCATTTGATATGGATTCATATCCAGTGTTGTCAAAAGCACCCTCTATGTCCAGAAAGGCACAAAGTGCGATCTCTTTGCAACGGTAGGCGTTTTTTATCTCTGTAGTTAGTCTTAACAGAGCGCCTTCCGTGGATTTGCCCTTTTGGTACGCATATTGGTGAGGGTGCAGAGGCATGCTTTTTGATATGCATTCTCTAATGTGGATGTCAATAATCCTTTCCATTGTTTTCAGAAAAAAACGATGTCAGGCTTATCGGACGATATGATTTAGGTAATTCGCTCGGCTTGTTTCCCGGTTTAGGTATGAATACTACGTTTACCTCCCTCCAGATAACTGGTATATACCCCCAGTTGAAGCTGAACCTAAATAAGGCAATCATGGATGGTAATACAAATTCTATTCCATTTTGAATGAGGGCTGGAAAAATACCGTCTGTTCCTGATGCCTTGAATGATTTAAATGAGTTAATTGCCCATTTAACCTTATCCGGAGTAAAAAGTTTTCCGGATAAACTATTAATTCTGCTGAGGTTTCTTGGAATTGAGACCTCCGCTATATGGTCATCTGTAATGACCATCGTGTGAGACCCTGGGAAGTGAGCCTGAAGCAAAGTTTTCAGCGTTTCTTCCCGGTTGCGTGTGATTGAACCATCTGATTTGATTAACAACCCTATGCTTTTTTCTTGATCATTTGATCAGAGCCCTTTGGAGGCGTGCCACCTCTGGAAGTTTTTCGATCTTCTCACAGTTTGCACGCCATGAGGCTCTTTTGGATCTGCGCAACTCTAAGTTGTATATGGTCAGCATGGATTTATATTGTTCCCATGTGCCGGTGCGTTTGGCTTTGTTAAAAAGCTTTCTCACTCTCTTTCGAATAGACTCAAGGTTATCGTTCCACCATGGTACGAACCTTTTAACCACGGTTCTTTTAACCTTGCAACTATTTTTGAATGAGGTAAGAATAATATCATTTATTTGACATTGCGCAGCATCTGCATCATTTGTTGTTGATGGTACTTCTGACAGCATGTCAGATCTAACCGCAAGATTTTCACGGTAAGTTCTCCAATTAGTCAGTCTGTTGTCATAACGGACTGACGCGCGTTCGGCATTGCATCTTATCTCGAATCGGATGTGCATATGATCCGATAGAGATGCCTCGCCAGACACATGCCAGCCCTCTATAATATCCTTCATAAAAGGAGATGAGATAGTAAGGTCTAAAACTTCTTCTCTTATGGAATTTCTAAGCGCATGACTATTTGCCTTGTTTAGAAACGCGAGGTTATTGCTATATAAATATTCTAATAAAGACTCACCTCTATTGTTTGTATCTCGGCTGCCCCAGGTGGTATTATGTGCGTTTGCGTCACAGCCGATTAGGATATGTACTTTCCGGTCCTCACAGTACCGGACAAGTTCCTGTACTGGTAAGGGAGGCACTACATCCGTGTCTCCAGCAAAGTGCGCCGATGCGCATACAAATTTATGCAGCTCTCGGCCTTTGTGGCGCTCTATTAGAACCGCCACCAGGTCCCTAGTTGTGAAACCTGGAATGAGAGAAAATTTTATATGTTTCTTAATGGAGATAGCCGCCCTTTGTCTGAAAGGACCTTTGGCGAAAATTAGCTCTCTGTGGTTACAATTTAATCCGGATATCTAACCATTGGTTGCCCATGGTTCCTGGATTAGTCAAATAGCAATGTTCCCTTCGGCACATCACTGGCTGAAGGTTCCGAGGCACCCATAGCCCTGTGCAGGTTGGCCTGCAAAACGCTGAGGCGGGTGGTCATCATTTGCGTCTGTATTCAGGGTTTCGTACTCTATTAGGATTGTTGTCACCTCTCCTACGTACGATACCCTGTTGAGGAAGATCACTTTGTCTGCCTCTAGGACTTTTGTTTTTATGTCCTTCTTGTGCCAGTGCTTTCTTACGATCCATGCCTAACTTAGGCCTGAATCGTTTTTGGCTTTCTCTGGCAGTGCTGTGGGCACTATCGGCCTTTTCGGCTGCGCTTGACTTCGCGCATGTAGCTTCTTTTTCTGGGACAGGTGTTGCCGTGCTTGAAGCTGCAGCCTTAGCGGCAGCGCTGGTGCTGGCTCCAGTTGGGTCAGTTGCGGTGCTGCCGTGAGCTGTGACAGTTTTAATACCCAAAACGTGCTGTTTCTGGTCTTTAGGGCCCTGTTTGGCCGTCTTGTCAGCACTTTTTAGAATAAGTTTGGTCTGTCCGAAACGGAAAGAGACCATACCCTTCAGCTCCACGAGTCTCCTCATGGTGCTGTCATTAATAGCACAGACCATGTGTTCGATGTCTCGCTCATCCGATCTTTGCAGAACTCTCCACGTTCTCGTGTTGAGCTCTTTGTTTTGGCCATCTAATAAGGCTAGGGTCCTTTCGCTAGCTACGCCGGTACTCTGCGGGAAGAACCCTCTGATGACATGTGGTTTTGGAAACTTTTCCTCTCCCACAAGCATCACCTCTAACCCGCATTTCTCTTTTAGCTTGGCGAGGTTGTCTTCATCCACTTTGCAGTGGTGGCGTCCGCACATACGATCATGAGCCATCCAGCTTTGAATGTAGTACCGCGGAAGGCTGGTTTGACCTCCTCGTCACGCTGTTCGATCGTGATATCCATAATCATCTCCTGTATCAAACCCATTTGTTCGTTGGAGAGAGGATGACGATCGATGTCCACCGGTACAACACCCAGTCTAACATAGCTCGTTATATTGCTATACGAGGCTTTGTTGACGGTTGTCTTCCCAGTGCGACCTCGCTTCGCTTTGGATTGAGGCGGGGTATTATCTTCGGATCGCATTCGCTTCACCTCGGGACCCTTGTTTTCCATCGTTTGGATCGCATAGAGACGGGCCTGCTCAATGGTGCTCCCCTTCTTCTGCGCGCGCTTAAATCTGCGCTGTTCAGATGGTGTGAACCTAACGTACTCAGACTCAGTCCGTACCACATTGCCGACTCTCTTAGGTACGTCCTCTATATCCGGATGTCTTTCATCCGATAATATGCTGTTGCATATGGTGCTGCATTCTGAAATAGAGTCACTGAGTTGAGACAAGTTCTCTTCAGGTTCCCCCATTTTAGAGTCGATGATTACCGACTCTATCCCTTTGACAGATGTCGTGTCGTCATCGACAGGGTGTTCTAAAACATCCCTGTTTGATGATGCAATTTTAAAGGCATCATTATCTATTGTTTTTTTTGTTGATTGGTTTATTTTGAACCCACGAGTATTCGGAATATGGTGTCGCCTGTGGTCTACCCGTCTAACCACAGGAAGGCTATCTTAAAATCGGAGGTCGCCTGGTATTCGAAGTTTCCAAACTAACGACTAAGCACCCTCTTAGCCATGCATCTCTCGGCGCTTGCCACCTTAGATTAGGGGTTTATTGGGGAAGTACAATTTAGGGATGTGATTTAGGTGGGATAGGGGGTAATTGGGAGAAAGAGAAGAAGGGGGCGGACGTGTAGTCCTGGTCAGTTCTTAGTTGACGCTCATCAGACGGCCTGTCCCTTATCAGAATAGCCCGATGACTCTTTACGCCGTAAGCCTCCGCACCGGCACCATCGAATTTGCGTTCCATGATGATGCACATGTCAAGGTGACTGACCCCGCAAGGAGGGTTGGTCGCAACTTTAACAGCGTTAACGAAAAATTTTCGGCCGTAGTTTTCGTCCCAGTCTAGTTAAAAAAATTTGAGTCAGAATATCAGCTACTTGATGTTGCCGTGCCAGTGAGGCTACGTTTTGCTCCAAGTGTGGAGCAAATTCCTGCCGTAGAGGCGTCCGTTACAAACCAGCCAAATCACTCAATTTCACGGCGTTCTCAAACATTGGGCATCTCCTACACCACAACATGGTGAATTTTGGCCTACGACATCCTTTCAAGATCAAGCTGACTCAAGAACTATAGCCACTTGGTCATATGAAGCGACGTACGTTCTCGAATTGGGCTCTTTACATAATAGAAGAAAATGAAGAATTTCATCGCAAAATCATCTTTAGCGATGGAGCGCATTTTTGGTTAAACGGCTTCGTCAATAAGCAAAATATGCGTTACTGGACAGGTGAGAACCCTCATGTGCTTCATGAAACAGCGCTTCATCTGCATAAGTCACTGTTTTTTGCCATTTTCATGCCAGTCATTTTGCCGTTTTTTTTGTCGATGAAAATGACAGTCACGTGATGGTAAATACTATTCGCTACAGATACATGTTGGAAGGTTATTTCTTTGCCTCTAGACTTTTTTGTATGGGGCTACATTAAATCATTGGTCTACGCCAACAAGCCGGCAACATTAGATTAGCTTAGAGCCAATATTGAACGAGAAATAGCGGCCGAGTCATCGAAAATTGTGTTCAACGTATCGACCGCTGCATACGTTCCCGTGGTAGACATATGAACGAAGTAATTCAAGGCAATACATTTTTATTTGAGATATATCAAGTAGTTTGCATTTTATTTAACAGTGTTACTGGTCGAATCTTTTTACTCTCCCTTAATGACTGCGAGTCTTTGATCAGGATTAATGGGATCACAATCCTCCAACTTAACTATCACTTCATCGCTGAGACCAATATGTTAGATCTTCCATCTAAGTGGCATCCCACACGTCGTTTATGTTGGTAACGCTATAATACTGACAAGCTATTGTCACTTTGACTTATATAATATGAATTCATTACCACATGTCTAAAATAACCTTGAATTTAACTTAGGTACTTGGATTTTCACCGTCTTGCCGTAAGGTCTAATAAAAATCATTTTTCATTTAATGAATTAGTACTGCGTTTTTGTTTTCCTCCTAATACCAATACAATCAAATGCTGATGTTGCTACATTTGCGTGATCCAGAAGTTTTAGGGCTGCCTTTCTTTCACTTTTGTATAGGAACGTGGACAGGGTTCCTAGGACCTCTCCTTTGACGTCAAGCCTTCCTCGGATCTTGGAACATTTTATTCGATCAATCTTTGTTACTCCTGCTGTCATGCGAAGCATCTTTATATCAGCTACGATAATTTGCACCGTGTATATCCGTACAATAAATCTGCGGGTCACAACTATGGCCGTTTCAAATCTTACAAATCTTTGGTCTTTATGACGCCTTTTTAATTGCCACTTATAACATCTAATATACAACATAATAAGAAATCATTTTTTATAATTCAGTTGCGTACTTTATTTGATACTAACCCTTGCCTCGCCTATTAAAACGACACTGTGAACTTAGGGTTTTATGTTACACAAAGTGAGGCGTTATACCAGACGTACCACCTCTTTATGAAGTCTATTAGACACTCGTATTCATATTATGTCATATTCTTAACTAATAAAGTTGGCCATCATTTACAAGATTTTTTCGGATGACTCACCTAACCTTTGGAAATCTAACGTATATTTTCAATTCACGGCCTATACTTAGTTAGCGTCGGAGTTGTGTTTTTTTTATGCTTGTTTTTTGTAATGTGTAGGAATTTCGTTGTGGATGTCAGCAACATTCGTTGGTTGAGAAAGATTTTTTTTTTCATTATACGCCCATGTTTTTCACAACAAACCAGCTGTTTTGGCACTTAGTGAAACCCAGGTTAGCGTTGGCTCTGATTTAACAGAGTTTAGTCTACCTGGGTATAACTTAGTGCCTTTATTCTTTCCCCATCGTGGTATCGCCGTTTATATACGTAGTGACGTAGCCTACCAACTTCAGCCTCAATATGGCCAATGTGCCAACCCAGAATTTCATTTCATTTGGCTAAAATTCCATGTCCGTAGGCAATTAATACACTACTGTTTTATTTACAGAAGCCCCAACTTGGACAGACATTCAACTTATAATGAGTTTGATGCCCTTTCTGATTCTATTACACGAATTGTGACCCTTCATCCTCGTTCTGAAATCGTTATTGCGGGCGATTTCAATATATACAATTCAGGCTGGCTTCGACATTCTGGTCAGACAACACCCGAAGGAAGGTACGTCGAGATCTTTGCTGAGGTAAATAACCTGACTCAGCTTGTAAATGAGCCGACACGAATACCGGACATTAGCAGCCAAACTGACAACACATTGGACTTGTTTCTTACCTCTCACCCTGATAAATACGCTTTGAACGTATTATCGCCTCTAGGTTCGTCAGACCATTGCATCATATCAGCAAATTTCTCGTACTCCAACCACATAGTTAAAGAACAAACTCCTAAAAGAACCGTATGGCAGTACGAGAAAGCCAATTGGGAAAAACTAAACGGTTTCTTTAAGAGTTTTAACTGGTCTCTGTGCTTCCTCGACAGCGACGTGGATGCTGCTGCTGATATGGTCACAAACATAATTCACCTGGGTATGAAGTCTTTTATCCCTAACAGGATTAAAAGTATCAAACCCAAGGTTAACGCGTGGTGTGACTCGAGCTGCAAAGAGGCTATTAGGTTAAAAGAGGTAAGTTTTCGGCTATTCAAAGCCAACCCATCTGAGGAAAGCCGTAAAAAGTTTAAACGAGCCAGAAATGACAGCAATGCCCACATTAATCGTGTCAAATTCCCCTATGACCAAAAGTTGAGGCAAAAACTACTACAAAGTCCCACGGGTAGTAAAAACTTTTGGTCATTTGTTAAAAACATCAAGAATTCGACCTCATCATCTATCCCGACACTCATTTACAATGGCATTCCAGCTGTCAGCTCTATAGATAAGGCCAATCTGCTTGCTGCTCACTTTGCAGTCAGCTCAACGCTCCCAGATTGTGCTTTGTCTCCCCCTGTACTCGAGCGCGTAGAATTCTCCATGGGACCAATCCACTTTCGCACTCGTACAGTGGCTAGAGTACTTCAAGATCTTGACGTTCACAAATCCGCTGGTCCAGATGGTATTTCCCCCATCGTTCTGAAGAGGTGTTCTTCTTCGCTGGCAAAACCATTGCGTAAGCTTTTCCATCTGTCCTATTCTTCAGGACTCTTCCCGGGAAGATGGAAAACAGCATTTGTCCAGCCTGTACCAAAAAAGGCGAATCTTCTTCTCCCTCCTCCTACCGACCAATTGCACTTACGTCCCTTCTTTCTATGGTCATGGAAACGCTGATAAACCGTCAACTAATGAAATATCTTTAATCGCGAAAACTTCTTAATGACCGGCAGTATGGTTTTCGCAGCAACAGGTCCACTGGTGATTTGATGACATATCTAACCGAAAAGTGGAACCAATCTCTTCATCCAGGTGGTGAAAGTAAGATCGTTGCGCTTGATATTTCAAAAGCATTTGACAGAGTTTGGCATCAAGCTCTCTTGTCGAAAATGTGTGCATTTGGAATCGATGATACTCTTCTTCAATGGATTAGAAATTACCTTTCGGACCGTTCAATTCAAGTTGTTTTGGACGGTTTCAAGTCTGCAACTCACCAAATAAATTGGTGTCCCCCAAGGCTCTGTTCTGTCCCCGACTCTCTTTCTCATTTTTATAAATGATCTACTGTCTGTTACTTCTAATCCAATCCATTCCTTTGCTGATGACAGTACCCTCAGCTTCTCATATTCGTTTCTTGGGTCACGCCCCTCATCTTTGGGTGTGGAACTGGAACGGCAACGTATGTTAAGCTCATTAAATTCCGATCTTAACAGCATAACTCAGTGGGGTAAAACCAATAGAGTGGAATTTGATGCTTCGAAGACACAATGCTGTCTGCTGTCATTAAAGCAAAACCCACACACACTGCCATTATCTATGAATGGCACTTGCATCGCTGAAACCGAAAGACTTTCCATTCTCGGTATGTGTGTTAATAACAACCTTCGTTGGAATGACCACATATTCGGTGTCGCCAAGAATGCCGCGAAATGTCTAGGCTTTCTTAAGCGTTGTAAGAAATATGTCACCCCTTCTGATCTGGCTACAATTTATAAGGCGTTTATCCGCCCGAAACTTGAGTACAACGCTCATATCTGGTCCGGTGCACCAATAACTTATTTGGAGTTACTTTACAGGATCCAACAACGCGCGATAAAACTCATTGGCGACCGTGACATCGCGAGATCGATTGACTCTCTTAGTCATCGTCGTAATGTCTCCTGCCTGTCGTTATTTTATCGTTATTTCCACCATAAGTGCTCAAACGAAATAGCCAGTTGCATTCCTCCCCTTGAACATTTCAACCGTAATACCCGCCATGCAAGGAATGCTCATCAGTTCACCCTCAAGCCTGTGTTCGGACGTACAGTGAAGTTCGGCATCTCTCCTTTTCGTCTCACCCTAATTTCCTTAACGCCCGCGCTGTGTAGCTAATACATTATAAGGGTCCCAACAAATCCCTTTAGTGCACGCTTATTATAAAAAAAAAAACAAAAAAACTCCAGAAAAACCTTCCTTAAATCGTGAGCAAACATTTAATTGGGAAGTAAATATTAAAGCAATTTTTAAACATTTAGACAGTTAAAAATTAGGTGTTATATATGTTTGACTGCAATTTAATAAATGCAGCAGTAAAACGTGCGCAGTAATGTAAGAGAATTAATTTGTTTATTCAATCATAATGCGTCATTGTTGGTTGCGCTGTAATTGGCTGTGAAATAATTGAATGGGCAATCACGAGCCCACCCTGGCTAATATGCGAATCAATTAATATGAGGCACAATTTAGGCAAGGGAAAGCATATATACTGACGGTGCAAGGCTATACTTACATAAGTCCACAATCGCTTAATTAAAGCTACTTTATCTACATTATAAATAACGTCTATACATAGGCAGGATAACATAAGGTCCATCGTTATAATGCCTATGGATGGGCACAATTCACAAGTAATAAATACACAAAGTGTGCATTAGCGCCTATACTGTAGGTACTGCACACCACGCATATCAGCTCCCCGAGCACATGCAGGTGAGATAAAAAAAAGTCTATTTGATATAGAAATCGAAGCAATTGTGGTGAGATAATTCATATCCACATTTCATCTCACCACTGATAATATTTTTGAATGCGTTATGATGTTTTTTTTTTAAATCAAGTACTAACTTTGATTTTAAGCAAAACATAATGCAATTTCATTAAATAACCATTTTTTGCGTGTTCAATTGAGAGAATACATACATGCTATTCGTTTATAAATACAACTTTGGGCATATGCCCACCGAAGCTGGATCTGATGAATGTCATCCGAGAGAAAACGATTATGTCGACTGTAATTATGGTGCAAGTGCTACAAAAGCTTGGCTCGCAAAATTTCTGTAATTTGGCAACGTTGTTGAAGCGTGTAGGATCAAATTGAAAAGACTACAAAGTAAAGTTGAAACTGTCAGTTTGCAATCTGACTGTTGGTTTGACAGATATAATTGTCCGAAGTTAGTACTGCCTTAAAAAATCAAAATCTCTACTGGACTGATTTAGATTCAATAACACACGTTACTGCACTGCACATTTGTTTAATTTGGCAATTGTGCAGTAGTAGTGTATTCGCTTACGGAATGGAAGGTCGTGCGTTCGAATCCCGGCCAAGTCCATTACTTTATACCGAATACATGAAATTGTAATCTCCCTAAGTAACTTAGACACCACCCGTGGAGAAAAACCCTACAACTGCACCCAAACACTTCTTTCCTATCTCTCTATTCTTTCTAATACCAAGTAGCTTACACTGTGTTCTTAGCATTATAAGCGTACTGTAACAACAGAAAAAAATCCCTTTAGCGTAAGCAAATTATATAAAAAAAAAAAAAAAAAAAAAAAAAATTGATTAAAATATTTGACAGACTATTATTCATTTAACTGCCCATTCCATTCATTTTATTGACCATTACAGCAATACAGTCTCAAATATTAATCGGACTTCCATTGATAAATTCCCTTTTCACTTTCGTTCATTGAACCTACAATTTGTAGATATTTAAATTCTTATCAAAACTGTTATTTATTACCAGTACTTAACATCATAGTCGATTTAATTTGTAAGGATGAAACCTTGAAGCTAACTAGCTTTTTGGCACTATATTATCTTATACGAGCCCAAACGCAAAATAGTTGGACTACCTATGATAAAAAGCAAAAATCAGCTGGTTCTTAAATTCCATCGGCAATAAACTCAATATGTTGGTAGTTTTCTTTAGATATATTTATTTTAGATAGAAATAAGTAACAAAAACAAAATGACTTCAATTCAATAACCATATAGAGCAGTCTTAAAAAATAAAATAACGATTGATACATTTTTTTAAACGCAAAATAGTTGGCCTACGCGTCTTAATTTTTATTTTACCATGGCGTTACGTCGCCTCTGGCCTTGATAACTGGTTCTATGCGTCGTGGCATTGTGCCAACTGATTTTTGACATTCTTCGGTACCAAAAGATTCCCAAATATTTATGATTTTAGCTTTTAGGCCTTGAAGAGTCCGACATGGTTCTTTTCGGAGGTCTTGCTTCATTTTATGCCAGATAATTTCAATTGGCGAAAGGTCAGGGCTGCTGGAAGGCCATTCCAGTAAAGGAATTGCTTCAGCAGATAACCACGCCATTGTAGACCTTGCTGTATGGCAGGAAGCACCATCCTGTTGGAAAATGAAATCTCCATCACTAGTTTGAAGTCGTGGTATTGATGGGAGTAGCTCATTTTCCAGAATATCCCGGTAGCATTGACAGTTCCATTTACAAAATGTAAATTGACCAATCCTCGCCCAGACATGCATCCCCATATCATTAGAGATGATGGAAACTTGACTGTTTTTTTTAAGGCAATCTTTGCGAAAGGCCTCTTTGGAGTTTCTTATGACACGTTTTCGTTCGTCGCCCACGCAAACTTCCAACCGACCGCCATTGACTTAAAGTCCAGTTCTTACGTTGCTTGGCCCACTCTAGGCGCATTTTCTTTTGTTTAGGTGTTAAAAGTGGTTTTTCTTTGGCCTATGTTTTACCGAATTAAAATAGCTCTAATTTAAATAAATCTAAAACAAACCTTATAAAATTTATATCCAATTTTTTTCTTTGTCCGCTCACAAGTGTCGACTGAAACACTTTTTTGGATTCTTTCTCTCCATTGAACAGTTATTGCAGCGGCGATTTTCCTTTATTATTTTTTTTAAGACTCGGCAATCTCGAGGTTTCGCAATTGGTGGGCGTCCCGTTTTTTTACCAACCTCCACATTTCCACTATTTTTGAACTTTGTGATAATGTTTTGAATTGATGAGCGAGGTAAATTAAATTGGTTTGCTATTTTGTAGCTCGACAATCCCGTTTCGAAGGCTTTAACTATGGATTCCCTAAGGTCTCGTGATAATACAACACCACGCACCATGATTGACACTAAACTGTTGCTGGCTTACTTAAAACAAGAGATCAATAAACAACAAAACAAGTGCATGTCGTTTTTAAAATAACTGTTAACTGAACATCTATTTAAATCGTCATAGGCCAATTTATTTGCATCCCATAGAGAGTAGTCCAACTATTATGCTCTTATCTTTGTTTAAGAGAATGCAACCTGAAGCTATGTGTGTTTTCTCAAATTAAGTTCTGTTTGGTCTTATTTACTCATTAAATGTAATTTATTACATTGACAAAAAAATATATATATAAAGAGGATTAATGTGTTAATTGATGAGTAGGCCAATTATTTTGCGTTTGGGTCGTATTATCATAATGTACTGACTCATTTCTCAGAATATTTTACCCCCGAATATTTTGCCAGTGGGCTAAACGAAGTTTATGTTTTCCTTAGTCAGCCTGAGCGGCGATCCAGTTATCCCTTTCAGAACAGTATAACACATTTATGCGGGCAATATTGACTCATTTTCTTAACTGTGTTTCGCTATGTTCTAGTTCGTTTAGCCAAGTTTGTTAATACCAAGTCCATCACTTAAGTTGATTTTTTGGACTCTTCAAATGCATTTTAATGTTTGGGCCATTTTTGTGCTAATAGTGATGTGCGTAAAACGCTATAAAGGGGGTTGGCGAGAAGACCCCATTTTTTTTTGTCGGGGTGCGAGGCTTTCTACACTGCAGCACTCAGACTCAATGCTGGTCCATTGTACTAAGAGAAGACCCCATATATAGTGCCTATAGGTTTTTTTAGAGCAAATATGTTTTTGTTTATTATAAATTTATAATAAATGAAAATATATCCGAAACAAATGCAAACAGTTCAAATTCTGCAACCAAAATATACGCATTTAAAATTGGACCCCCACGATATTTAGGGCCCAAGTGAAGTGCTGCGAATAAAAAGAAGTTTGCCAACCGATTAAAAGACTTTAAATGAATGGAAATGGGGCAATTCTAACAAATCGCCTCAAGACTGTAGAATTTAAAACGGACAGCTCAATGACTCGAGGAGAACCTGATCAAAGACTTTGAGCTGATGCAAGGATTGTAGTAGTTAAATGGAAGGATAACGGAAGTGTCACAATGACATTTTCTGTATATGGTAAGGACCCGATCGAAGGGGCTCAATCGGTTTGGCGGTTTCGAAGTATATTAATCTCAAACATTATGCCAACCTCCAAAATCTATATATATAAAAATCAATCCATATTTGAGTTTGTTGCCGGTGTTTGGCCAAACGCGTTAACCGATGCCAATGAAAATTTTTTCCATGAAAGGTGACGTCTGTACAAAGGATGTTTTCTTTGTGTGATGTCTGTATCTGCATCGGTGTGTGAATTATGGGCATTTGAGTGAGTACACATGCATATGTGCGTATGCGTGTAAATTCCGATGCAGATACAGAGACCGCACATATAAAAAACCATCGTACAGACGTCACCTATTTTGTTATCCGAACGCGCATATTAAAGAGGGAGACCACACGAACGTTACAAGTCTATTGCGGTGTTTGTGCGCACTTTCATTCTTGAGATATCGTTTGTTCAAAGTTTTATTCAAATACCTAGGTAACTCTTATTGCATTTTTTTGATTTTTTTCTTGTGAATCGGACATCGGAAAGTTGCTATTGGTACATTGCACATTGATAACAATCGGTGTGAAAGTGAATGAAAAGTGATCCTATAGAAGTTTTTTACTTTCGCTTTTTTGTTTGATTCGCACAAGTAAGCTGACATAGGCGCCTGCCAGACAACAAGCACCTACCCTAAGCGGAACAACGAAGGTGTGTGAGCGGCCTAAGCCTTGCGGAGAAAAACGTGCAGTCCCTTTCACTGGTTGAGCTCAAATCAGGCAATCTTCGGTATTGGCCTGAGTGTTTCTGTGAAGTTTGGCCAAAATCGGTCTTCTTCTTTTAGGCACAGCAACATACGCCAACATATATAGACAGTAATAAGGAAGTCTACTCGAACATATTGGCCAATAGAATTCACGGGCACGGGCAAAGATGGGCGGGTGCAGCTAGTTATATATAAAAATACGCAACTGATTGTAAAAAAGCTACATTTGTATCTTATAACAATACCATCCCACACATATGTATGGGTAATATTGTGACACAACTTCAAAAAAAAGGAGAAGAAAAGAGAACACTTTTTAAGTTGTCGGTACTCAAAGGGTTAAATTTGGAATATATACTAACTAGCGTCCCACAATGATCATGTGCAAAGATTTTTGATATCCGCCTACTGACACGCGCGCCATTTAAAAAATAAGACCCTTTTATTGAAAAAAATTTTGGAAACAAAAGTTCAATATTTCGCAAGGTATGCATAATAAGTCGGTTTGCACAATTCCTTTACACAAAGTTTTCTACCGTACCCACGTTGTAGGAGCGTTTTTTTTTACAAAAACTTTCTTTTTCGATAAAATCCTTTACAAAAAAGTACAAGACAGTTATGTATAACAAATTTTGTAGACCCTATACTTCATAACAGTTCACTCATACTTATATTTGTGCCCCGCCTACTTAATGTAGGGGATAGGAACAGGAATATGTTATCCACCAAGATGAACCTTGATGAACCTCATTAAACTTCGAAGGTTGCTTAATTTACATCGATACATCGACATTGACAACATCGATGTTTTACAATTATATGAATCGACTCACTCCGATTTAATTCATTTCATATGCTCTCTTCTCTTTGATTTATCAAAGGTCTTTCATTAAGGACTTGACAACTTCTTAAATAAAATGCAACTACTTTATATATCTTCAAAAAAAATGTATCGGCTTGAATTGCTATCAAAACATTTATGAATGGGATTCAACTTCGTCCATATATCCACCACGGGAACGTATGCAGCGGTCGATTCCTTGAATTCAATTTTCGATGACTCGGTCGCATATTTCAAAATGTCTCGTTCAATATTGGCTCTGAGCTTCTCTAAAGTTGCCGGCTTGTAGGCATAGACCAATGATTTAATGTCTCACTGTTGAACAAGGTTCCTCGGTATCTATCGCTACCTTGTTGGACCCGCGGTTAAAAAAACTTAATTTTTAAGACCCGATGGTTTGTGCAACATCAGTGGAAAAAATCAAAGTTATGATGGCGTAGGGCCTCCTGAATGAAAAGCAAATAGAATCTGATTCATATAGTTCGGACAAAGCATTGGAAGATTTTAGCTTTTGGAGCAACCATCACAAACTAGTTCACGGAAAATTTAACTCAAATAAAAGTGCAGAAAGTGTTTGAGTCACTTGAGGACATTATATTGATCGCCTCAGGGAAAATCCGTTAGTATGATATGACTACAAACAACAATTTCCAAAACTATAAGAAATTGTATATTAATACTTTACAGTGGTAGCCAGCTCAGTTCCATCACAAAGACTTTTTCAAAAGCCTCACAAGTTTTAGACCAGAATCGAAACAGAATTTAAGGAGTGCGGATTTCTAATTTTAAAACTTCACTGGCTAATTTATGTTGATGAAATTGCAATTTTAACAAAACCGCATTGAATTGATGTTCTTCATTAGATGCTCTTCATAAGATGCTTTTTCGATGCATCGAAAAACATCGATGTTCTGATTCGTTGCATTGATATTTAGCGTTTCCATGAATGACATCGAAAAAAACCTCAATATAATTTTTTAATTTACCTTTCTATCTCGAACATATTAGACCCTTAACAAAGATACCTTCTGATAGCTACCCGATCCCCGATTCCTAATGCCAGATCTCAATAGTACTGATAAAGTATTAGGGATCTCCTTCGGACACGCGGCTATATCAGAGAAAATACAATTTTACTGGCCATTTTTCCATATCTGTCTCGCAACATTGGAGAAACACTTCAAATTACGAATTTTTAATTGGAAATAATTTTTAAATGTTTTCCTACTATAACGATAGTTTTTTTATGACTTTATTCAAGAAAGCTTATGCGGAAATGTTGGCCGTGTTGGGCTAAAAGTGTGTTTCCGTCTTCCTGATCATTATAGCGTGTTCCAGACCGAAATCATGGCGATTAAGGAAGGCTTGTCCTGGCTGAAGAGAAATGTGATATCCGCTAAAGATATCCGCATATTCTCGGATAGTCAAGCCGCGCTAAAGTCTCTTCAAACTCCATCGTAGCTATACACTGCCGTTCATCTCTTAAGGAGATGGTAGAGCAGTTCAATATTGACCTCTTTTGTGTGCCAGGGCACATAGACATCCCATTGCAGGGTAGACGAACTCACCAAAAATGGAACCTCTTCTACCTGAGAAAGTTTTCTTAGGTATGCCTATCGCTACTTGTAGACTTTTGTCCAAGCTATCCGCAGTGGACAGGTAGTGATACGTGTCTGGCGACCAAGCATATCTGGCCAAAGCTGGACCTGCGACGCTCTCTGAGTTTGATCTCACTTAACCACTGCACATTGGCTCTGCCATTGGTGTCATCACATGAGACTGTCTAATTGGCAAGCACGCATCAAGGCTTGGCGTCTATTCAAATGATTTCTGTAGAAGCTGCAGGGATGAGGAGGAGGAGGAGACTACACTTCGTCTCCTCTGTACATGTCCTGCACTCTCCCATAAAAGAAATCTCTATTTAGTAGCCTTCTTCATTAATGAACTCAGTGACTTAGCTAACACAGATGTTAGAAGTCTATCACGCTTCATTAGAAGCTCCAAATGGGTGTAGCGTGTAGTGGTCGAAACTCCCGACCCGTGTAGTATCACAACGGACCTCATTGGTCTTAGTGTGTTGGCTTGCAGCTAACATCCACCTTAACCTTACCTAACCTAACCTGGGCTAAAAGTATCACAAAAATATGCCCTCTAAAACAGCGCTTTTCGTACTTAATATTTAATATTTAATTTAATTTATTTCATCAATAGAGTACATTTCTCTTATAGACTAATAACAATATGATTTGTGGAATATTAATAGATAATTCATATATAGACAAAAAAAAAAAAATAAATAAAATAAAGAAAAGAAGAAAGATCAATAAACAATAAGATTTCAATAGTGCAATTATACTAAGTCTGTCTTAAAATTAGAAGAAGTTTGTTTTTAAAATCCAACTTCTTCTTCTTTTCCTTAATCCTGTGGGGTCGCCGGTTTGATCTTAATTAAGAACGGTAGGCTTTCCGGTTTCGGATCACTTATTTACTGGGAGCAGTGCCGCTGAGGTTAGTGTATTGAACTACTAATCTCTACTAATCTAAAGTTCTCAGGTTTAAATGCCGCTGGGGCCGAGTAACACCTACACGTTTTTTCCACCACCTCTTGCGAACGTCTGACAAACATCCAAGAGTATCAATTATTATCTTCTCAAATTTGCCGTTCGGATTCGGCTTTAAATTGTAGGTCCCTTCTTCGCACAAGCAAATGGTTAGAGAAGATAGGTTTAAGGCCATGTACATATGCATAATATTTATATAATATATATATAAGCTACCCTTTTTGACTGGTGGAAGATGCAACGGAACGATTCAATGAGGATCTGAATTCTATTGTTTTGTGGTCCCGCAGAAGCAAATTGACGTTTAATTCAGGCAAAAGTCAGGCAATCGTTATAGCCTGATCAAGTATGAATACCCTAACCATACCCCAAATTATAATTGATGGCTCACCATTAATGTACGTCTCCAGCGTCAAAAATCTGGGAGTAACATTTAATCAAACTCTTACGTTGGAGGACCACATCACACTGTAAACAGTTGGTCGCCTTAAATAGTTCAGTGCGATTCGTCTACAATTTAAGTAGAAGAGAACACATTTCCAGCCTTATGAAAGAATTTCTGGGAATGGACCTGCAACGTTATATGGATCACAGAACATTGACTTTCCTGTTTAATCTGAAAGACAGCCAGGCACCAGATTATCTGTTCCAAAGATTACAATTTGCTTCTTCAGCTAGAAGCAGAATTCCAATTTTGCCGACCTATAAATATAATACAACGAAAAAACAATTTTTTGTGTACGCCATTCGACTGTGGAATACGCTTCCGGTTAACATTAGGAGATCATCAGGCTTCAGCGACTTCCAGAGAAAATTGAAAGAATATTTTTGCACATAATTCCAAACTTGTTTTAGGGTTTTTAGGGTTTTTGTTTCCATTTCATTTCATTCTTTGTATACCCTATTCTAAGGGTATATTAATTTTGACGCATAGTTTGTAACATACTTTAATATTGCCCGTAGACCCCTAAAAGTTACTATATTTATGATCAGCATCGATAGTAATGTCGATCTAGCCATGCCCGTCCGTTCGTCCGTCCGTTCGTCGGCAAAAATTGGGCGTTTAAACTGGGCCTAGAGAGCTGCAATTTTAACCATGTACTCTCTAGGGTCCCGAAATAATCAAGTTTACGAATTTTTGAAATCCGCCCACAGACACGCCCACAAATTAAAAAAAAACAAAATTTTGGAAAAAATCGAATTTTGAGCTAGAAAGCTAAAATTTTTTATATATGATCTATGATCCTAAAACTGCTCGGGATATAAAATTTTCAAAATCTGCCCACAATTAAATAAAACAATTTTATTGAAAAACCAAAATTTGAGCTAGGGAGCTGAAATTTATTATATATACTCTCTAGGGGCCCTTCATGCTAATTTTTTTAAATCCGCCTACTGACACGCCCACAATTAAATAAAACATTTTATTGAAAAACCAAAGTATGAGCTAGAGAGGGTTTTTTTTACAAAAGCTTCGTTTTTTTTTGATAAAATCCTTTAAATTATACTCTAATTATAATTATAATTATAATTATATGTAGAGCGTTCCCAAAAATTCAACCATACTAAGACTTTTGTCACACCCATTTATGAGGGATAGGAATACGAATAGGGTATCCAACAGTTCGCCCAAACGGACTGTAGCCCGTCCCTATGTTTTTTTTTTCCTTTTTTGTTCAACTTTTTTATAAGTACATTATGTAGTTTTAATTTTGTTCTAAATCCTTGTTTTAATTTGAAATTATGTACTTTCGAAATTAACCTTTTATAACTGTTACACAATTAATGGATTTTGTATCTACGTGTTAACACAATAGTAAATAAATAAACAAACAATAAACAATAAACACGCCCACAAACTCAAAAAAATTTTTTTTTGGAAAAAATCGAATTTTGAGCTAGAAAGCTGAAATTTTTTATATATGATCTATGACTCCTAAAACTGCTCGGGATAAAAAATTTTCAAAATCCGCCCACTGACACGCCCACAAATAAATAAAATAATTTTTTTATACCCTATTCTAAGGGTATATTAATTTTTGAAAATCCAAAGTTTCAGCTAGGGAGCTGAAATTTATAGTATATACTCTCTATGGGCCCTTTATGCTCATGTGTAAATATTTTCAAAATACTGACACGCACAATTAATTTTTTTTTTTTTTGAAAATTCAAAGTTTGAGCTAGGGAGCTGAAATTTATAATATATACTCTCTAGGGGCCTTTTATTCTCATGTGTTAATTTTTTTTAAATCCGCCTACTGACACGCCCACAATTAAATAAAACAATTTTATTGAAACACCCAAGTTTGAGCTAAGGAGCGTTGTTTTTTTGATAAAATCCTTTAAATGTTATATAACAAAATATGTAGAGCGTTCTTAACAATTCAACCATACTTAGACTTTTGTCACGCCCACTTATGAGGGATAGGAATAAGAATAGGGTATCCAACAGTTCGCCCAAGCGGACTGTAGCCCGTCCCTATGTTTGATTTTTGTTTGATGTAAGAGGCGACTAGAGAAATCACATCTATGTATTTTTACCATGTAAGGCACATTTACCATGTGTCCCGAAACTCTTCTGAAAGTTTGCCGGCAAATCCGTGGTTTGACACGAAGAAGAGGCAGGTCTGAAAAATACTGAATCACACAAATGCAACAAAACTAGCATTTTATTGGCCTCGTCGATGAAGCGATCCGAAACCGGGACGCCTCCCAATATTAGTCTAAATGGCAAACCCCATAGGCGGACCAGTTGGGATGCAGAAAAGTGGGGCGGTTATCATCTTTTTGATCGTGATCATAGCTTCTTCATTAAGGTAGATGAACAAGCTAATGAGGAAATTCGATTCCATAAAAGCGGAAAAGTTTCGAACGACATCATTTTTATGAATTCGAATTAAAAGTTCAACTTATCTATAGCCGTGTTTCTTTGCAGGCGGATATAGGGATAATTTTCAATTTGCATGTAAAATACAACAACAACTTATCCTATATACGCTAACTTTAGCGGGGATAGCTATCGCCGCTAAGTCATTTAGCGGGGATAAACAGTGCTTCCAAAACCCATTTTCTTCATTTTTGATGAATCGAAGCGATGAATTTTTCAGGAAATGTCAAAGTTTGACATCCCGCCGACCAAAATTTAGTAAATCTGTGAATGCAAAACTATTTTTTATAATTTTAGAATATGTTTGACATTAATTTCAACTGTGGGAAATTAATATTTTTGAATTTCACGATTTTCAATACAAATTTCTTAATTCAACTTACAGCTGCTTCACCAATAAACGTCATAGGTGCATGTGTGCTGCCAAGTTTTTTTTCATGAATTCTTAAGCGGCGATGGTCGTTTTCTGATGCCATCCCTATATCCGCGTGCAAAGAAACACGGCTTATGTATGTACTCGTATATATGTACATTTTTATGCGATTTATATTAATGCAGATATTTACACTTTCAAACAAAATTACAGATTCATGTACTCAGTTATGTGTTTTCAATAAAATGTTTCTGAACATTTTAAGCAATTCATCAAAGCCAACGATAAAGGACGATTAAAATGCAAAAGTGTTTGGATTCACTTGACGCCATCTCAAGTCTTGTACATCCTTGATGACACCTTGATGTACTCAAAGAAACCGATAAGTACTTAAGTTCTTAGTCATCTCAGAAAAACTCCACATCCTCTTCACATATTCAGATCAAGGGTTACACAAGTTACAGCCCTTATTGCCACTTCCACCGAAAGACTTACTCATTCAAATCAAATCAAGCGCAAACTTTTTCTGGAAAACTTTTCGACGTTTTTCTAATTTTTTTTTGCAAGCAATCTCGTCGTGTCATATAGCTTGGTTCTTTCGCATTCAATCCAACTGAAGGATATATTTATTATGCATGCAAATTAAAGAGGCCAGGCTTGACTACTGCAAGTAAGCGTATGCACCCACGTCAGCAGTGAGTCGAGTAGGTACTGCGTTAACTAAGAACTTAAGGCGCATTAGTTTACCGCGATGGAATGAGAGATTGTCTTCTTTGGAAGTTGGGAGAAGTCCTTCACTCGAAACGAGTGCTTGCTCGACCTGTTATTCAAAACGCGCCCAAGTTGAGGCACTGTGTTAACTGTTAAGACAGGTAGTCCTCCAAGTCGTTGCGTCGGGCAGGTGCACAGAGGTAAGGCAGGGGGATATTATTTTATGAGAATATTAAATAATAATGAATATTCATAAGCTAGCAAGCGTTTTAGGAATACTCATCTGCAAGAATTATCTTTGACGCAACTCGTTTTGCATCACTTAGCAGTCGGATGATGGAGTCCGGAGATCCAGATGAGGTGACGAGTATCCTCAAAAGCGTTATTCTCCAGTTTAAAACCGCAATTTTGCTTTGTTACTCCTTTATTTTTTTAGTTTGTTTACCGAGGGATGAGACAAAGAAAATTATCCTTAAATTAGAATAAGACTGAATGGATTTAATTTGTTTTTTGTTTCCTTATTGTGAGGTTTTTGTCCTTATGGGGCGGCGTCAACAATCATTTTTCTTGCTGTGGGAATTAATTCGTTTGCCTCAAAAGAAGAATGAAATATGGAAATGGATGGTGTGGGCATAGTGGCAAAATGAAAACTTTTGTTAAAAAAAAACAAATGTTGATTTATGTAACTTTCCTTGCTTTTTGTGTCTTGAGTGTCTATCCTATTTTTTTTTTAATTTTATCAAAGGAATGTACGACCTCTAAATTACACAAGTGGAATATGTAGATATATAAATACTCATTAAGGATTCACAGACAAGACTTTGACCTTTGCAAGATGTTACATAGAGCGAGAGGGTTATGTTAAATGAAAACACCTCTCTTGTTTATAATTCAGGAATCTAATACATATGTACGAGTATTCTATGGAATCTATCCTTCAGTCACACAGTCTTACAGTTGTGAGAGAGCATAAAATAATTGGTAATTATACTGAAAAGCAAATTGAACTGAAACATAATTGTGTGAAACATATAACAGAACGAAACTAAAAACCAGAATAGTACTAGTATTAAAAGCACAATGAGCTTGCAGCTTGCCTTTATGCACTAGCTCAGACAGATTGTCCCCGTTAAGAGGAATAATCCTTCAAGCGGAGATTTCTGAAGTTCCGGTGAACAAAAAACCGGTATGGCAGACAGAGGACTCCATTTTCACCCCCTACAAAGTTATAGCCCGTCAAAGTGGGACAATGCCGATCTGGAGGTATAGCTACTTGAAATTATATAACTTTTGAACTACATCATAGCTAAAAGTATGGTTTTGTACATTTTCGGGTGAGAATGCAGTTGAAAACTTAGTGTGATTTTATGCAGCCACGAAAAAGTTATGGCTCATAATTATGAAAATTATGAAAATGTGCGGTGTTTCAATTTTGAACGTTAAATGCATATTTTTCAAAGCTTTAATCAAATAAACAACTTTGAAAGTCCCACAAAAAAATATTTAACAACTTTTTCACCCACGATTGACAACATTTGCAGTGAAAGTCATTTTTTTTCAGCCACAAATGCTCAAACAAAATTAAATTACTAGCTAATGTTCAGGAACGCGCTTAGAATATCCCTGCAACGCCCCTCAAAACGCATCGTTTGTTGTAGGCTACTAAGCGGATAAATAACTTGAACGCAATTTAAATATTCAGGCATCTTGAAACTCTCCCACAGGTGTGCATGCGAATATCGTGGGTTGGCACGACTGGAGAGCACCGATGTCGTAAAAGGTCGATCACACAATAATCAACAAAAGGAACATGCAATTGTCGAAATCGTGAAAAATAACTAAAAGCCTTAAAACTCTTGGACCCCATAAATTAAATAACACCAGAATTAGATCGGCCTTAGTAAAAAGAGATCGGAAAAAAAAAACTTTGGGTTGTTTTTTTATTTTTATTTTTTATGAAAACTTTTTAAAAAAATATATATTTAATGTTGCGAGGTATGGTTTGCCACCAGATAAAATTAGATTCGATAACTCTTTTTTGCGAAATTCTTATCCCAATTTTTTAGGCTTTTTTTTAAACAAAAAAAAACGGCTGAACCGAATTCAATAATTCTTACTCGTCGATTAGCACTGCAACGATACCAGCCAATATCGTTTGTTATATAAATGATTTTTCTGGGCTTTGCATTCAACGGATACGCATCTACGAGCGAACTTTTTGCCAAATTCTTCGCTTCTAATTTTTTACCCGCTAATAATGCAGTGAATTTTTGTTTGAGCCAGCTCTCTGATGATGATCTTTTTCTTGCCCTTAAAAGTATTGATACTAACAAAGGTGCTGGTCCCGACTTGATCCATCCCGTTCTCTTGAAGAACTGTTCGTCTTCACTATTCCTGCCGTTAGAATTGATTTTCAACCTTTCACTTTCTACCGGTAACTTTCTGGACGATTGGAAGATTGCTCATATATCGCCTATTCATAACAGCGGGCAAAAACATTTAGTTGAAAACTATATACATATATGTAAGCTTTCAGTTATCCTAAAGCATGATGGAACATTTATGTCCTATGGTTTTGTTTCCGGTCGCTCTACCTCGGCAAACTTAGCCCTATTTTCTAAATTCTGTCTTAATTCGATCGAAGGCGGTATGCAGGTTGATGTGTTGTATAACGATTTCGTTAAAGCCTGCGACAGAATCAATCACTCACTGTGCATAGGAAAGTTAGCCAAGCTTGGGTTTCATTCTAACATCTTGAAGTGGTTTTCTTCTTATCGTTTCAATAGGAAATGTATCGTCCAAGTTGATGGTTTTGCTCGAACGTGGTAACCGCAACTTCTGGTGTCCCACAAGGAAGCCATTTAGGGCCGTTGCTATTTGTACTCTTTGTAAATGAAATTCCTCAGCTTTTCACAAGGTACGAATGTCTGTTATTTTCAGATGATTTTAAAATGTTTTGGGAATTCTCCAACTTCTCGGATTGTTTAACATTCCAGCTTGAGATGAACCTATTTTAACAATGGTGTTCCGAAAACGATTTGGAGCTTAGTTTGCCTAAATGTAAAGTTTGCACGATTTCTCGTTCTCATAGTACCTTGCTTCACTCATACGAAGCTGGAAGTGTTGCTTTTAGTAGAGTATCTGAAGTTAAGGGTCTTGGGGTTATTTTCGATAGTTCAATTGCATTCAATTTGCATATCGACTCCATTGTCTCTAAATCTTTTTCCCTTCTGCCTTTCATTAGAAGAAATTGTGAAGACTTTCGTGATCTATTCGTACTAAAAACTTTTTACTGCTCTTTAATAAGATCCAGATTAGAGTACTGCTGTGTAATTTGGGATCCTTTTTATCCACTCTTCTCGAATTGAACGGGTCCAAAAACGCTGCACTCGCCTCTCTCTAAAGAGATTTAATAGGGACTTTGAGCTGCTTATTGTTAGGCCTTAATACTCTCGTAGTTAGGAGAAAGATGCAGTCCTTGCTGTCCCTAAAAGATATTATCTCTAACAGAATTAATTGTAGTGAATTACTTTTTAGTCTGCCATTTTATGCACCAAGCAGAGTACTAAGGGACAGACATTTGTTTTTACCTCCGGCACATAGAACAAACTATAAGTTGTCTGAACCGATAACTCTATGCATCTATTTATTTAATTCTGTCGGTAATAACCTGGGTTTAACCTCAAATCGGGATTTATTTAAATGCAACGCTCTTACTGCTCTAACTTCAAACTTTCTTAATTAATGCCAATTTGTTAATTTATAACTTATGTTATTATTATGATTTTGTAATTTTATATTTACTTTATGTGCCTTTACTATTTGTATGCGAAATCTCTTAAGGTGTTCTACATAAGAAATAAATAAATAAATGAATAAATAAATAAATACACCCGAAAACGAGATGCCGTGAACGAATCAATTATTTACAAACGTATGTTTATTTACACATACACATACATCATTTTATAAACGTTTGAACTTATAGTGACCTTCAAATGGTTGGAAAGTTAACAAGTTCCCTATTAGGAATTGAGGGATACCCCATCCATAGTGGTACTCTTAAAAGTGGACATGTAAAGGGTTGGAGAGTTTGTCCACTTAAGTAAAAAAAAATAACATTTTGTTAGATTTTCAAACAAAAGGCTAAAAAAATTAAATTTGATCAAAATGCCCAAAGAAGCGTTTGGCAACAAATTTTGTTTGGACAAATTACTGGAATGAACATTTTCTAGATATCCTGTTTATACCTCCCGCTTTTACTTCCTATTCTAAGGGTATATTAATTTTGACTCATAGTTTGTAACATACCTATATTGCCCGTAGATCCCTTAAAGTTACTATATTGGTGATCAGCATCGATATGTCGATGTAGCCATGTCCGTCTGTTTCGTCCGTCCGTCCGTATACAAAAATTAGGTTATTAACCTGGAGCTAGAAACCTAAAATTGTTACCATATACCCTCAAGGACCTGAAATAAGCAAGTGTTAGAATTTATAAAATCCGCCCACTACTACGCCCACTCTCAACAAATTTATCGAATCGAATTTTGAGCTAGACAGCTGAAATTTTTAATATTTTGTATTTAGGCCCTCAAAATGCGTGAGACATACTTATACGACTTCCTATTCGGGTATATCAGCAATCCACCAAAATATTCGTGGTTTACGTAAAAATTTTGATGTTTTTGTTGCGCATCTCTCATCCGTATATCATTTACCAGATTTAATTTTTTTGTCCGAAATATGGATCTATGATTCTAAAATTCCTAATTTTTCTATTCCCAATTTTACATTCTCGGCTAATTGCAATGATTCGTATTCAGCTGGTGGAGTGGCGGTCTTTTATAGGTGTGATATTGTGTGTGCTGTGTCAAAACCTGATCTTAAATGTGCTGATGTAATTTGTATTAATTTTGAATTGTCAGGTGGTCACTACAGTTTTGTTTGTGTGTACCGATTGCACTCACATACTATAAATGCTTTTGTGACGGAATTTTCTGTTTTGTTGGATTCTCAAAGTTCCAAAAATGTAATACTTTTAGGGGATCTTAACATTGACAATCTGTCCAATTCTCCTGACGCTGAACATTTCCTGGCTGTCGTGTCTTACTTTGGCTATTTATACGGCTGCATAAATACAATGAAGTTATATTTAACACTGAAGTCCTCGATCTTAACTGATCATAGCCTAACCGCTTTCCAAATGGATAATTGTGTTTCGAGGTTTAAGGAGTCCCACACGTTTAATTCCTTGAAAATTGATTTTCCTGCTCTTAAATGTGACTTACCCTTTGAGTTTTGGGACGACGTTTACCGCACAATTTCCATCATTTGCTTTTGATTTGTTTTTAAGAAAGCTTCAATTTTACATTTCAAAATGTTCTCAATATATGAATAAAAGCGATATGTTTAGGTAAGGTTAGGTTTATGTGGCTGTCGGCAGAAACCGACACACTTAGACCAATTAGGTCCATTGCGATACTACGTATATATTAACTACCTCAACTCTGTAGATGGGACTGGCCAACGACACGCGGTTGTTCTCAAACGGTCCCCCATCTACGTACTAACCGCGCCCAACGTCGTTTAATTGCGGTGATCTGACGAGAACCGATTACTTTTTTACTTTTAAATTCATTTTTATTAATTATTAGCTTATATCAACTTACATACTAGACAAAAATGATTAAATCTAACTTAAAATTAACAGGATACTTATTCTAGATTATTGATCCTTATGCGGACGCCTAAACTTAACTCTATCTTATAATTATTGCCTTTCGGCCTAAAAACTATTTTACGAACTAATCTTACATAATTATGTTTTCATCAAGAAAATTGTTAAGAAAACTCGGAATCTTTATCAAATTTAATATTTTTATATAAAAAAACAAATTACAAACTACCTACTCTACTTACTTAAACTACTTAGCATATTCTAACTATAATTAGGATTCTGAGCACTCGTTGCCTTGCGCAACAAGTGGTCAAAATCCCAATTGCTTTCCGAGCGCCTGGCAGTCGTCAACGTGCACACGCGCCGCCGTGAGCCGACTGAAGCCTTACAGCGTCAGTCAACTCCCGGAAGTACCACCATACTTTGTCGAGCCCGGCCTCTCCCAAAAACGCCCTAGCTGACTTAATCTAACTTATAAGCAAAGAGGATGTTACCTAGAGTAACGCACCGTCCTGGGAGGGCATGTTGACCCCTCCCCCCTCAACAAGCCACCAAAATTCAGCGAATTGCTTTTCCGTGTCGAATCTATCCCTCTCCGATATTGCGGTACTAAAACGGAGGAGCACATGAGCATTGGCGACGTCCCCGTCATGGAGGAGCCGCTTATCTCTCGCGCTGCGGTAGCGATGGTATAAGACCGCGATACCATCCCTCGTCTGTACCAGCCCTTTTGAATCAATATGGATAAATGCCTCTGGTGGAATAAAGCCAGACCGGAGCGTACTCTCTATGTACATTTCATTGGGGTAGTAAGCCCCAAATATCAGACTATTGTCGCTGGCCATCGCCCTTACAACGTGCCTTCGAGTGACCTTAATGAGGAAATTGTCAATCCTATTCAACTGAGCCCCAGCGTATAGGACCTTGTTGGGATAGGATTTTATATAGTTGGATTCAGGCGTTCGGATCAACCGGAGACAGGTCCTAAGACATTGTCTCTCCAAAACCCGAAACTTTTCCATATAACTAGGCGCTATATTAAACCACAATGGACAACCATAAGCGATGATCGGCCTTATAAGGGCCACGTAGCAAATGACCTTCACTCTAGAGTCAAGTTGACTGCTATGAAACAGTCTCCTTGCCAGAGCATAAGTCTTCTTGGCCCCAGCAAGACAAGCAACTATATGTCTATCGAAATACAGATACTGGTCAAGCCAGATACCTAGATATCTAACTACGCTTCTCACCGCCAATGGCTGCCCATTTTGTCCAATAATGGCCAATTTCTTCCAGTTTTTTCTGGTATCCCTAGAGGCCCCAGCCAATGGAGTTCTGAACAAGATTGTTTCCGTCTTCTGAAAGTTGATTTTCAACTTCCAGTCGTCGCAATATCGCTTAATTTGATCGAAGTCACGCTGCAAAAGGATATTAATGACCTCGATTTTAGGACCTAATCTGTATGCCACCAAATCGTCGGCATACGCTATAGCATGTCTGAGTGAACCCACCTGATCACTCGTGTAAATGTTAAACAGGATCGGAGAATTGGCCGCCCCCTGCTGTAAACCGTTTTTAATTTCAAAGACTCTGCTCGAAGTCACGTTGCCACATTTGACAACGAACTTCTTTCCCATAAGCATATTATAAATTACATATAGCAAAGGTTTGTGCATCCCCCGCCTGGTCAACTTGTAGAAAAGTCCCTCTAACCATACGGTGTCGAAAGCCTTCTCAAAATCAACCAGACAAGCACCCGTGCATTGGTTCTTGCATTTATTCCACTGAATGTCGGAAATCAGTTTCGACGCGGCATGAATAGTGCCCTGAAACCAAACTGGTTGTCCAGGATTATGTTATTGTCCTCGACCCACTTTAACAGGGCTCTATTGACAACCTTTTCAAAGACCTTGCTAATATTCGGAAGCACGCTAATTGACCGGAGATTGGCAGGGTTCGTCCTATCTTTACATTTTTTCGGGATAGGGTGTACCACAGCTATCTTCCAATGCGCCGGATAATGTGCATTATTCAGCGCATTGTTAAACAGCGTAGTGAAAATATCTACACGAGAACCGATTAACTCGACGTGGTATGGTCGTTGGTTAAGCGATATGAAAGTAAAAAAAACTAAAACCTTGGATGAATTTTGCATTGCTCAAAAAAGTTAATTTAAAGAATAAGCTTCGTGCAAAGGTTAATAGGCATCCTCAAAACACTAGGATTAAAAGATGTTACGTTAAGCTTTGCAGTGAACTTAAAATCGAGATTCCTCGTTGCAGAGATAACTATTACACAAACAGACTTCCTGCTAATGTAGGGAATTCTAAAAAAGAGTGGGAAGTTGTTAACGAAATCCTTAATAAAAAAAAACAGAAGCTACTGTTCTTTAAAAAATGGTTCTTCTTTAGTAAATGACCCAACAGATGTGGCAAATCTATTTAAAGAGCATTTTTCCAGCATAACCAGTAATATTAGTATTGTCTTCTCAGTCGAGGTCATGTCAATGTTCTGTTGGCATTATTCAAGAGTGCTCTAACACCGATAGCTTCTTCTTTGAATGTTTTACCTCCATAGAAATCTATAATATTATAATGTCGCTAAAAAACTCCAAGTCTTCATCTTATGACATGATTTCTAGTAAAATTTTGAAAATAATTTCACCTATGTCTCTGATGTTTTGATGTATATTTTCAATCTAACAGGAGTTTTTCCAGATGGCCTCAAGGTGGGAATTGTTATTCCGCTATACAAAAAAGGTGAAACTACTTACCCTAAGAATTATCGTCCCATATCGCTTTTATCCGTTTTTTCTAACGTTCTTGAAAAAGGTATAAAATCCAGGATGTTAACTTTTTTGAATAGATATAATCTATTTAGTGATGCTCAATTTGGTTTTAGAAAACATAAGTTTTAAGTTTTAATTCTGCGTAGCGTTGTATATAATAGCATGAATGTATCGGATATCGCCGCTTCCTTGTTTATTGACATAACCCATAACTAAGGCCTTCGATACGGTCGATCATATGTTGCTACTCCAAAAATTGACTAGGGCAGGCTTCCTTGGTTTTGTTTATGATTGGTTTGCATCGTATCTAAGGGACCGCAAACAAAAAGTTAAATTTAGGGATAAATTAAGCTCGGAAATAGTTATCAATGTAGTAGGCGTTCCTCAAGGTTCCGTTTTGGGTCCGATCCTATTCTTAATTTTTATAAATTTTTTTTTCGTTCAGCAGTTTAAAGGCAAATTAACAGCATTTGCAGATGATACTGCATTAGCGTATTCGGAAAAATTAAGATAAAAGATAAAAAAAAGATAAATAAAAAAAATACTTATTTTGAAGTCCCCCACTGGCACGCCTTCAATTAAAAAAACAGTCATATCGAAAAATCGAAGAAAATTGAACTAGGTAGCTGAAATTTGGAATATATACTTATAATGGTCATGTTTAAAAAATTTTAAAATCCGCCTACTGTCACGCCCACTATTTAAAAAAAAAACGTTTTATTGAAGAAATCACTGTAAATGAAAGTCCTATTGTTCGCAAAGTATATATGTAGATAAAGTCGTTTTGAACAACTTGTTTGTAAAGGGCTTCTCATTAAGGACTTGACAACTTCTTTTTTAAATAAAATGCAAACTACTTGAGATATTTCAACATTGATTCTATTGGATTGGATTAGGTACTATCAAAACATTTATGATCGGAATTCGACTTCGTTCATATGACGACCACCGAAACGTATGCTGCGGTCGATTCCTTGAACCCAATTTTCGATGACTCGGCCGCACATTTCGACCGATACGGCCGCTATTTCTCGTTGAATATTGGCTCTGAGCTCCTTTAACGTTGCCGGCTTGCTAGCACAGACCAATAATTAAATGTATCCCCATAAAAAAGTGTAGAGGCGTTAAATCACACGATCTCGGTGGCCAATAGACGGGTCCGTTTCTCGAGATATCACGTTCACCGAACTACGATCCCAATAATTCCATTGCTACATGCGCTGTGTGACTTGTGGCACCGTCTTGTTGGAACCACATATCACTTATGTCCGACTCATGCAAATGCTCAAAGAAATAACGTTCCAACACGTTTCTGTAGCGAATAGCACTTACTGTAACGTGACGGTCATTTTCATGGACGAAAAAAAAAACGGTCCAATGACGCCACCGGCATGAAAATCCTACCAAACAGTGACTTACCAAACAGTGAATGGATGAATTGCTGTTTCATGAAGCACATGAGGGTTCCCACCTGTCTAGTAACGCATATTTTGCTTATTGATGACGCCGTTTGACCAAAAATGCGTTTCATCGCTGAAGATGATTTTGTGATGAAATTCTTCATTTTCTTCCATTATGTCCAGAACCCAATTCAAGAACGTACGTCGCTTCATATGATCAAGTGGCTTTAATTATTGAGTCAACTCGATCTTGTAAGGGTGTAGGCCACGATCCTTACGCAAAATTCGCCATAATGTGGTCTGGGAGAGGCCCAATTCTTGAGGACGCCGTGAAATTGACTGCTTGGCAGGTTTACGACGGACGCCTCTACGGTGTCGTTGGCTTAAGACAATCCAAACGATTAATTAGACCATACGCTAAATAAGGAAAATATTAGAAAGCTGGCGGGCTTTCTCACAGCAGCTTGAGATATCATCTCAACAAAATGCAAAGTCCAGAGTCAGGATGCAGGATGCAGAACGGGAAACCTCTGAGCACATTCTCTGTGAATGCCTAGCTCTCAATTGGTTGAGACGACGCATCTTTCATAGGGAGGAAGACGTATTGGCTTTCACTAGAGAGGTCACTCGCCTTTTAGGCTAAGGCAACCAACCCTTTGAAACAAAAGATCTTTTAGTTCACCGTGTCAGCCATAATGCAAGGGTCTTTCATTTTTTAAAAAAAAAAGTCCATTGAAAATCACAATAAACTGGATAAGACCAATTTGGAATTGACTAGTTAAACGTGGGTAATGACAGAAAAATAACGCTTAATACAAAAGGTTGACCTCTCTCGCTCATTATCTCGGTCAATATGCAGAAGTACGTTAAACTGTGAGTTGGTACCAGATTACAAGACATACATTTATACACTGGCGATCACAAGGATGAGGCCATACATTTTGCAATCGATTTTCAGTTTTTATACCTGTTGGAAATTTTATACCCGGAAACTTTTACTACATATGAACAAACAGGTACAAATTTTCCCAACAGTAAGTCATAAAATTAAAGGATAGATAAGAAACGACCGCTGGAATTTCCCACAATGAACTACTTGAAAATTGTATGAAAAGATGCGCTCTAGGATGAAGCCACATGCAAAATCTTCGATAGAAAGGGAAAAATGATTAAAATGTTCAAATTTTATGGTTTTAAAATATGTATATATTATGTTTTTCTGCATTAATAATGAGTATGCCCGCCATTTTTCGATATCACCTCTATAAGACGGTTTGAAATAAAATCATACTTACAGTTTTTATTAAATAATTAAAAGAAATTTGGACTCAGGCATCACGAATAGCTTCGATTAAAGTGTCCTTGTCTTCAAATTGTCTGCCGCCTTCATACACTTTACGAGATAACATGCCCAAGCATTTTCGATTATGTTTCCGGTGAATATGTCGGCCATGGCAAAAGTTCCACATCTTCTGATTGAATCCAACTTCTAAAACTCCTGGAACTGTGAATAGCGGCATTGTCTTGTTGGAATATCCAAGACAGGGGTCCGAAAATGCTTTTCACTTTTGGAAATGACCGTTCGAGCAAACTTTTGTAGTTGTATCCGTTCATTGTTGTGGACAAAAACTCCAACTCGATTGTTCCATAGTGGGTAATAGCTTCCCACACCATTACACCTGATGATATGACTTAGATGTCTTGCCAAAATAAGCTCCTCCTTTTTTAGATCATGGAAATGGAAAGTTGTAACCATCAGGGACGTCGAGGTTAAATTTTGTTTCCAAAATTCATTCGATGCTACTTGTGTACTTGCCTCAAAACAGGTTTCTTCTCTATATACTACCACTTTTTCCTTTTATCCTTCGGATCGTTGCTATGTTGGCTGATACTCCGCTGCTGGCCTTTAATTTAGCCACTGGTAGAGTAGAATTTGAGGCAAGCCATAGAATAACCCGCTTTTCTTGCAATATTGTTGCTTCTGACATGCGTCCTTTTCAATTTTTCCCAAAGTGTTGACGATCCGCAAGATAACTGTGGACTGAAGTTCGGAATATTGGTTTGAGTAAGGAAAATTCCATAGTCTCAGAAGAAAACATTGATTTGGAAGAGCTCAATCGAAGGTTCTCTACTTCAGGCGCACCTCTTGCCACAAGCCTAACGCCACTACACTATAATAGAGAACATGCATTTTCCTTTACTGCTGTTGACGTATACAATGTAGAAAACACAATCTTCTCTATCAAATGCAAGTCTGTTGGCTTAGATAATATTCATTTTCATAAAAATGCACCTTCCTCTTATACCTCCTTACATCACCCATATATTTAACACCATCTATATGTACGGTGACCATCTGTTTGAATTCCAAATAATGACCAAAAAGAAAAAAAAAATTAAACACAGTTCTTAATTATTATGTTAGGCAAAATAAATAAATAAAAAAATGCAGTCTTTAATTTAACTAAATGTTGTAAAATAAACGCTTAAAAACTAAATAAGTATCCTCATTATTTAAAATAAGGACCTAATGCAGGTAACATTTATTTGTTTACATATTTGAATACTTTCCTGAAGTATAAATTTGTATAATTAAATTCAATTCAATTCAATTCAATTATTCAATTATTTATTTGGCAAAGTACAAATAAGAACACATTGTCTTTTATAGTACATTATGGCTCAATAGATATACATACAATAAAATTAAATCAATTCACATAATGAGCAGAAAAATAAAAATAAAAATAAAAAATTACATTAAATTAAATACAAAAATAAAAAGTAAAATTCAGGGATTGGACTTATAGAAAAGGACTAGAGGGGAGAAAATAAGGAAAGAAGAAGAGTTAAAGAGTAAACATAGATTACATTAATGTGCAAAATGTGCAAAAAGTGCACTTCTAAATTTATCGGCTCCCACTATTTGTTTGACGGTGACAGGCAGAGAGTTCCAAAGTCTGGTAGCGTGGACAAGAAAGAGGCGAGAAGTATTTAAATAATTTGAAGAGGGCGTTATGAGGTTAAATGTACGCAGTGACTGGACAAATTGAAGTTTCTGGAATAGATATTGTGGTGAACGAGTTTGAATTATTTTGTGCATGAATACACAGCACCTAATATTCCAAAAATCTTTAAATGAACAACCAAGGACGTGTTTGTGGTAGACAGATACATGGTCATATCTTCTAATTCCAAAAACATATCGAACCATATTATTAAAAGCAACAAGAAGTTTGTGCTGAGATTGAGAATCTAATTTAGGGTATATAACTATGGCATAATCAAAGATTGGCACAAGCAAGGACTTAATTAACCTGAGTCTAGTCTCTACAGGTGTAAGACTAGAAAACAGCCATAGCTTACGTAATCCTGCATAAATACGCGTAACAATAAAATTTGCATGATCAATAGCAGAAAGGGATCTATTTAATTTGTAACCAAGGTTTATAACTGTATCCGAAAACTTAAGTCTGCTGGAATTCAGATAAATAGGCGGTATTTCTCCAGTATCATACAGCTTATTTGAAATCAAAATTAATTGAGTTTTTACCGGATTTAAAATCAGACCGTTATTAAGAGACCAATTAACTATTGAAGACATATCAGAATTGAATCTATCCGCGAGATCTTCCACCAAACCTATTGGTCGAGAGAGATATATCTGTGCATCATCAGCATAAAGATGTATAGATGCATTGCGGCAGACTTGTGGTAGGTCATTAATGTAAAGACAGAACAGGAAAGCCCAAGAATCGAACCCTGGGGTACCCCGGCAAGTAAAATTTTAGGACGTGAATATTTTTGTTCAGCAAAAACCTTTTGAGAACGATTCGTAAGATAGCTCCTTATAAGCTGCACTGAGTATGCACTCAACCCAAAGTAAAGCTTTAATTTCATGTATAAAATGTCATGACTTACCGTGTCAAAGGCCTTTGAAAAGTCAAGTAAGCACAGCAGTGTAGGATATCCCTTATCATACTCAACTCTGATATCGTCAAGAACCTTAATCATAGCCGAAGAACAGCTATGCTGAACTCGGAAACCGGACTGCACCGGAGATAATAAATTAAAGTGATTAAGGTGGCTTGAAATCTGCTTGGCAAGAATTTTTTCGAAAATCTTTGATAGGCATGGTAAGATGCTAATAGGACGATAGTCAGAGGTCGATAAGGGATTATTTTTTTTTGGCACCGGAATGACCTTAGCTTGTTTCCAGCAATCAGGGAAAGTGGAAGACATAATGCAAAAATTAAACAAGTGTGTGATACAACTTGCAATATGAGGAAGTATCATTTTTAAGAAGCGTAGATGTAATCCATCCTTCCCGATTGCGTTCGAATTGAGCTCTTTAATATGAAGTATAACATCAGCTTCTGAGACAACTTCAAAGTCCAAACACCGAGATGAACTGAGCAAAAGGTTGCTGTCAGGAATAAAACAAGAGTTGGTACTTGGGCAAGAAAGAAATGAGTTGTTAAGTTCATCTATATCAGGAATTCTTGTTAAAACATTATTTTTACCAAGCCCAATAGAGCGTAAATTACTCCAGAGTTCCTTTGGTGGACGGTCAGCACTTAATTTGGACAGGAAGTATCTTTTCTTAGCTCTCCTAGTTATAAATGAAGAGTAATTCCTGGCTCTACTAAATGCCTCCCATCTTTGAGTAGTAGGCCTTAGTTTCCATTTGGCATACAGTCTCCTTCGAGTTTTAATAGCATCATGAACCTCAGCGGTGAACCATGGGCATTTCTTATTGCGCACTGCAACTGTCTTAATGGGAACATGCCTATTAAAAAGGTTGCTAATTAGTGTTTGAACAATTTCAACTTTTTCATTAACATCCGCCACGAGGTAACAAGAATGCCATGGAATCAAACTTGCATCAGATTGGATGTTGTCATTATTTATTGATGCATAGTCACGAAATTGAAAAGATTCCTGCAAGGGTCAATATTATAGGTGCAGAAAAGGAGATCATGATCAGATACTCCCTCAAGAGACAGCTGGTCATAAAGCAACACATTGGTGATGTCAGAGACGACTACTAAGTCAAGAAGACTCGGCCGAGAGTCAGGCGCAAAGCGAGTAGCGTAGGAGTTGACAACCGCTAACCCAGATGAAGCAATATTATCTATGAGCTGGTTAGATCTATTGTCAGATTTGAATAAATCAGCATTGAAATCACCACAAAGTATTATATGTTCATAGGATGCAGAAAATTGTTGAATCACACAAAACAATTGATCAAACGAACAATTACGGTTCGGACTATAAACGACACCAAGGATGCATTTCACATTACCATTAGATATTTCCACAACTACATATTCAGTATCGTTGCCAACAGATTTTCCTAATAATTTACAGCTCAATGAAGCTTTGTGATAAATTGCGATCCCTCCACCAGTAGTGTCAGTAATTCTATTATGCGGAACCAGTAAATATCCTGAAATGCCGTAGATTTTGTCAAAATCATTTTGACTATCGAGTGATTTAAACTAAGTTTCACTGACACAAATTATATCTACTCCCGAATCAGCAAAAATATAACGAACATAGTCTAATTTCGACAAGCTAAGACTGCGAGCGTTAAAGTGGCATACCTTGAAACCATCATAAGCATTGGATAAAATATTAACTAACGTTCGCACCTCAACCTCATCACTCATACCAGACAAAACCCCATTATGGGCAATCATAAATTAAAATATATATTGACATACCATCAACAAATAATAGAAATAGTAGCGCATTATACTTTTGACTAGCACTGTGTAATCTAAGCAAAAGAAAAAATAAAGAAAAGAAAAGGAGAGAAGATAAATAAAAATGTAAAGAATGGAACAGACAGGGAGAAGTAGGTAGGGAATCAGAGGAAAAAAACATTTGTTAAAATCAAGATTAAAATTTTAGAAAGGCTTAAATTGCGAAAAATAAAAACAAAATAAATAAATGATGGCATCATTAGAATCGGTCCAGTCAGCAAAGGGAATGGATGCATTACAATCGGAACAACAGGCAGCTCTCAGGAAAGTTTCGTAGTTGAAGTAATTTTTAGTTCGGTGTCACACTTACTCTTCTTCACATATACGAAACCATTGCGTGTTCTAGCAGAGAACAAAAGACCCTCACGACGTAACTGAAGAGCATGGCGTAGCAAAGAGCTATTCTCCTTAGTTAAACTCTCGTTGATGTAGATACGAGTAGAGGCAGAAGTCGATGAAGATGAAGAGGTGGTGTTATTGTCAGCAGGTGATCCGCTCTCTAACTGTGCGAGTGTAAGGCCATTGTTCGCACGGAAAGCAGCTAGCAGGGCACTTTGCTCAGTCTGAGAAGAGAGCCTGATCAGCAGGGCACTTCGTCCATCGTTGGATTTATTTCTCAGTCGAAATGCTTCAAAGTGGGAAGAGATGTTGAACTGCAATTTACCAGCTATGTTTTTTACCAAATCAGAGGGATTTTCTTTTGGTTTTTGGGGGATACCGCGAACAATCACATCACGAAGGCGCTCTTTTCGCTGAAAGTCGGCCAGTTCCTCTTTAAGTTTGCGGTTGTCATCTCGTAGTTCCAAAATGTCACTCTCGAATTTTATCACTCTGTTGTTAAGAGAAGCGACGGCCTCAGACAGTTTGTTATTAAAACTGCATTCGAATTCGGAAAGCAAAAATTTAAATTTATTTATTAAACTTGTTTCCAAATCATGTAGCTGGTCAGAAATGGATGTTTTTTTATCTGTTGTCTTCACAGATGGTGGATGAGATTTAGGTTGGCTGATATTTGATTGGGATTTATCAGGAGTCACTGCAGCAGACATGGTGGATTTCTCTTTGAGTGTTTGTTGACGAGTAGTTGACATGATTTTGATGGACAATAACACAGATCACAAAATAATAAAACACTTTTATACGTTTAATTAAAAGAAGTTAATGCGTAAAGTTCAAGTATTTTTTTTTTTTTTGGGAAATTGTCTATTATCACTTAATTTTGGTTATTAGCAAACAAAAAAAAGAATAAAATGGTTAAACAATTGCTTTTATGACGGAGCGATTACAAGCACGTCTATTCACGAGCCAACATTAAGCAACTTCTGTTGGTTTTTGTTTTAAATATTCTCTGAACTCTAAATAGGTCATTTCATAGTTAAATTTAGTAATTAACATTGATTTCATAGTTTCGACTTTCATTTGTTTTTTTTTTTTCAATTGTCCTAACATTATTTAAGACTGAGAAAACTCTTTTTGTTTGAGCATTCGACCCCGGAAGACACAAGCCAAATTCTACAATTTTTAAAATGTTCTTGAAATTTATGTCTTTTTCTATAAAATGTTTAAAAATGTCCATCCATCTATCTCCTGCAGTCTTCTGACTATCTTCCCATGTTACAATTTTCTATAAAGAAATATAATGTTTAACACACGAAAATTCGTCAAAAGCTTCAAACTCATCAAGATTAAAATCGCTTCTCTTTTTCATAATATACATTAAACTTGCCTCAACCTGGTTCCAGGACGGAACTGCACGTAGAAGTACCCATTCTAAAATTTCAATTCCAACAAATGCACCGTCCCACTGATTTAAATAGTGTACACAACTAGTGTAAAAGTCATTTGCGTGTGTTTTTATATTATTTAAAACTGTAGGATCTTCTTGCTCTAAGTCTTTTATCATTTTTTTGATTATTATTGGCAAAAAGCATTCATCTTTTCTTTGCTTTATTTTTGATTTAAGCTCTTTAATGACCAGGGATACTTCCATTATGCATATTTCCTGGGACTCAATCCGTTAAATGCTATTATAAAAAAGATTAGGCTGACAATTTGCAAAAAAACCAGGGTTCAGAGCAAGGATTGTTAAAAAAATCTCTTAATATAGTTGGGTCATTTTGTTTAAAGAATTTTGGTTTGGTTAGTTTTTCGTTTTTATTTCAACAAAATTGAATAAAATACTGAACAAATAATGAGCAGCTTTTGAAATAATGAACATTTTTATGTTGTACATCTGTACACCTGCTTTACTTAAAGTCTCTGGCAATGTTAGGCAAGCAATTGACACTAATTATACAACTGTGATAACATTACTTGACTTTTCTAAAGCAATTGACTGTGTTAATCCAAATATTCTCTGTGATAAACTTATGACATATTTTAACTTCTCTGACACTTCTAACAAATTAATTTATTCATATATGACTAATCGCTTGCAAGCTGTTTCATGTAATAGTAAACTGTCTTCGTTTCTTCCTGTTAATTGTGGTGTTCCTCAAGGATCTATTTTTGGTCCATTATTGTTCTCTCTATTTATTATTGATTTACCTTCCGTTTTATTGCACTGTCAGTATCATATATATGCTGACGATGTTCAACTGTACATAAGCTTTCCTATCGGCATGATTGAAGATGCTGTTACAAAAATTAACTACGATATGTGTTCTATTTTCGAGTGGTCAACACGCAATGGTCTAAAGCTGAGTCCCGGGAAAACAAAAGCCATGCCAATATCCAAACATCAACCACATCTTTCCGATTTTTCTCCTATCTTTTTAAATTCCTGCCAAGTTCAATATGTTAACCAGGCAAATAATCCGGGAATTATCTTCAACAAAAAGTTGACATGGGATGTTCAGATAAATTCAATAATAAATAAAATATATGCAACGCTACGTGGTTTATCTATTACAAAAACAATTTAACCTACCCAAGTCAAACTGAAATTGGTAAAGGCACTAATAATACCCATAATATCATATGGCTGTGAGCTGTTTGCCGATCCTGACTAATACTCGCTTCAAAAACTGAAGGTTGCTTTCAACTCAATTGAGCGGTGTGTTTTCAACCTTCGTAGATTGGATCATATTTTATTTGAAGCTCGTCAACTCCTTGGATGTAACTTGGAGACGTATTTCAAATATCGTTGTTGTGCTTTACTCTCCAAAACAATTCATGTGAAGGAACCTATCTATTTGTTTGATAAAATAAATTTCTGCTCATCAAATCGCTACATCGTCTTACGTCCTGCCACATTTACCTGCTTGACATCACGCAGGCAATTTTTCATTTATGCTGTCAAACTCTGGAATGGTCTACCCATTCCTGTGAAGTCCGTAATCGAATGCCGTAAATTCCTAACAGTTTGCTTCGAACACCTCTCCAGTTGGAAATCAAGTGCTAAGTATCTTGGGGTTCACTTTTATAAGTCGTTAACATTTAGCCTTCTTGTCCAAGAAACCATCAGGAAAGTTAATATCACAATTAAAATGCTGTATTCATTTATAAACAGAAGATCAAAAATGAGCCGAGAAAACAAACTCATCATTTTTAAAGTAATTTTTCAAGCAATCTTGGTTTATGGATCTCCAGTTTGGGGCAATATGCAAAAAGCCACATACGTAGACTACAGATAACCCAAAACAAACTACTGAAAATGATTTTAAACTTACTCGTACCTTGGCATTTTTCGACCGAAGAACTGCATGTGATCTCAAACATTGAAAAAATATCAGTAAGACTGAATAAATTATTTGATCGCTACAGTTGTTCTTGCAGCTCCTCTGACAACCCCTTGATTTTACGTCTTCTACATTAAACAAATATAAAATCACTACTTGTTTCACTTATTATTATTTATTTATTTATTTATTTACTACATTTATTATTATTTATTTATTTATTATTTATTTAATTATTTATTTATTTATTATTTATTTATTTATTTATTTTTTATTTATTTATTATTTATCATTTATTTATATATTTATCTATTTATTTATTTATAATTAAAATTGACTTCATTATTATATTAATTCATCGTCTGCATTTGTTCAGTTATTCATATTTGTTAAATTATTTATATATGTTAAATTTTTATATATTATAGCATAGCTAGGTGGGTGGGTGAACTTGGGTGGTGGTTGACCTGGATCCAGTGGCAGCAGTAGGCACGCTTGCGATCGCACGGCATTAGCTCGACGGTGGGGTGGGATCTTGCTGCCTCCCTATGCATACATAATTAACGTGCCTGATGTAATGAGTGTGTTTTATAAACACATAAAACAAAGGGTTGAAAGAGAAATTATTAAATTGTTTAAGAGAGAACTTTTAAAAGCTGAAGAAAAGAATTATATGAACAATACATTGCTGATATCGTTTCTGATGTTGAGAAACATAAGGACTTGCCCTCCCCTTTGCAATTGGTCGATACCGCTTGCACCGTGACTACCCAGTGTCTAAATATGTATCTGTGATAGTCCCTTATGATCCCCTTGCACTTAGTTAACCGATCACAACCTTAACCCTAGAAAGATAATCTACGTCTGCGAGACGTATGACGCGCGGAAAAAATGTTATATCCTTTTAACTATAAATCGCAATGGATTGGTTGCTTAAACTAACTCAGTCGGTGGTCGGAGCTAGCCCGTAACGGTCGTGGCGCGATGGTAAGTACCTGCGGTAACAAGTTATAGCTATACCGGACTTCTGAGGGCGTGTGTGACCTGTGCCATTCTTACATTTAATTTATTCGTATATAATTTAAAATTACTAAGACTTATTAGTAGACTTATTTTAAACCAAAAAATGAAAATTTGGCAAACAATATATGACTTAATGTCAATTTTAAGGTTCTTTTAAAATATAAGTTGTTTTTTGTTCACTTGTTATGGGGCTTAAGTCTTTTGTTTTTATTGTTTAAATTAATATTTATTTATACTATATCATTAATTTATTTTACTTAATATGAACTACATAAATAAATAAAACGTTAATATTTTTTTAAAAAGTTCATGGGTTTCATTAAATACACCTAAACTAAAACGCGAATGAAATACATGATTAATCTAATCCTTAAAGGTATATGAAGAGAAAATTCATTTTTTCTCTTATTAAATAGATATTATATACAAAAACTTTTAACATATTTGCTTTTTTTTTGTAATGGCATTATGCTGACGCGAGTACTTATTTTCGTATGTACACAGTATGTTTGGTTTACTAAGATGCTACTTTAAATTAGTATTTTAATTATATAATTAAGTAGTTCAATTATTATTTAAGTATTTTTTTAAATTTATTTTTACTTCTCTAATATATGTATAAAATATAGTGAAAAGAAAGGAACAAAGAATTTTGCCAAAGAAATTATTTAGTTGTTGTAGTAAAAGTACTCACTGTTTTCCGGTATCGACGAAATTTGTGGCCACAAGTTTGCTGTTGATGACGGATGATGTTGATTTGTTTATTGTTTTATGTGTTTTATGTTTCTTTTTGCACTTTGCTGCGACTATTTGTTTTGTAAACTATAAAATTTATATATACAATTTCTAAGGCAATTTAGACAAAAGTACTCGTATTACGCTACAACAAAAAGTAGGTATGGTAAATTTAATTATATGAAATAGGTAGGTATGTAAGTATAGGTTAGATCGAAGTAATCTAAGCGTGACTTCTCGTAACAAAAGGATAGTTAAAGAGCACTCGCACTTGCACTTGTAATTTTATAATATTTTTTTTGGTTTTTTTGTTTTTGTTTGAAGATGAAGATTGGGACGATGGGTATCGTTTTGTGTGCAGCAGGGAAATAGCTGCCGCAATCACAGCCGCGTGTTCTCGGCGACTGAGCCGTGTAGTCAAACACGTGTGTCTTCGTCAATTTGCGTAGTAAAGATAGTATATTAGATGATGCTCTTCACGATCTTAGTAAAGCATGTATGATTAAATGCTTGATCGCGGATTTAATAGCATTGCGGACGCTGCAACTCGCCCTCTCAAAGCTGTCCTAGAGAAGTTAACGAGTGCGTGTATAGAGTCTGCACTTCCTGTGGACACAAAAGCAGCAAATTACTACCGGTTGGATTAAAGATATCGATAATTTTTTTGTACTTTACCTTTTTGGTTTTCGGTGAGAAGTTTTGGAGATGAATGATAAAATTTACAGATGTAGCAGCTTATCTGTTGAAAGGGTTTGGAAATGTTCGCATACAGGCAGGCGGATGGCGTAAATTCAGGTGATTTTTGTTTCTCTTTGCTTCTAGACTCAACCGACTTTTCAGAAATCTTAACGTATATTTGGATAATATTATCATGAATTAAAATAATTCAATAGTTTTCTTACCTCCTGGAGGTGGACTATTCCAATTACAATTCTCCAGGTTTCTTTTGTTGAATTGTCTTTGCCGAGAACACCTTACCTCGACAACGGTCTGTATTCAAAAGAAGAAACGAGGCGATCGTGGATCGGAAAATAGCTCTTTCATGCCCGTGTAAAACATAGTTCAGTGGCGAACATTATGGATTCACGATAGTCGTAGGGGTGTGTTGATTTAACGTCCGGTTCAAGTCGTGTCATGGGGAGTCAGGCGTTAAATTTAAAACTTGACGAAACGTATGTGAAAAAACTATATGTTTAAGGTGTACGCCACAATATGTTTCATTAAATTATTTTTATCTGTTAACTTATTATATTTGTCAATTATATCTATATTTGTTAATCTATTTATATATGTTTATTTAGTAATTATATGTAATGTATGTGATATCTGAAATCAAGTTGCCCACCACCATTCTCTCATTTCGATAATCCTATTATAAGTTCATATTGAGGTTTTTTCCATCAGCTTTTCTATTACTTAAATATATACATAATATATAGTTTGATATTTTTCATTTACAAATATATAATATTATCAGTAGTAAGGTAGTAATAACCACATCTCTGTAAATTGTGCAATAGTAGTGTTTAGAATGTATATATTTGCTGAAATAAAATAAATATATATATACCTCTCCAGTTTGAACTGATCTAACTTTCTTGTTTTAATGGATCTCTTTTTTTCTCTTCCGTGGTTGCGCTTTTGTTTTATTGTACTCTAAATTTAATTTAAATTTACTTATATACATGTACTCTCTTTTGTTCTCATTAATTTCAACATTCTTGCCATTAAATGTTATAATTAATACAGCATATATATGACACAATAGCCGCGTTTTATTATCCCAATGATCTTGATACGGATCCGATCTGATAATAAAACGATCTGGATCATCAGTGGCAAGTTGTGGCAACAGTTGTTTTTAACACATAACAGACGATACCAGGTATTTCAAGTTTCGATTGGCACTCAGCCATATTGCAAATATAGGGTACAATGTGACGTCAGAAGATGATCGCTTGTTGTGTCGGGGGTGTTGCCATTTGAATACAAATCAACATACATTTTGCACTCAATATTTTTTTTTCAGAAACTATGTTCAAATGTTATGTTCAAATATGCAACATATTAACAGTATTGTACTGCTAATATTTCCATTAATTTTTGTGTATTATATTACGAAGCAAAACGTCTCAAAAGTCGCAGTGGTAAATTATTCGAATATGAAAATATGCTATTTGATTTTTTGTGTTATTAATAGTGTTTCATATTTTGGTCTGGCAATATTATTGTGTTCCTATAATTTCCTATAATTTAAATAAGCAACGCCACGAAAAAACAGGTAGTGAGTTTTGTAATTACATTTTGGATCACGATTAATGATCCCGATAAATAGCAAGATCCTGTGTTGTTTTTATTTTACGTATTAAATTGATCCAGATCCAGATCCGCATGGATAATAAAACACAGCTAATCACCCCTATCACAGAATAAGTCGTATTCGGAATTCCGCTACGAATGATCCAAAATTTCGTGGTAACAAACACATAAATGTCAAAATCTTAATTAATTAGGATTCAGTCAAACCATTTTCCAAGAATCTCAAAATTTGTAGCCAATATTTCCACTGCGATGGATTCTGTGAGAATATCTTTTTTAGTTCGTAGCAAAATTCCGAATCCGACGGATTCTGTGATAAGGGAGAATATAAGTTTATCTTGATGTACAGCGTTTCTGAATTAATAAATATCAAATATCAAAGATGACTGTTTACAACCCATTTTTTTAACTAAGTAAAAACAGTTCTTTTCAACGCTTTTTTAAATATTCTTAACAAAACTTTGAAAAAAATCTTTGGTGTGAACTCCTGCAACGAAATATTTGCAATGGCCTCATCAGAGTGCGTGTGTTTGAATGTACATGTTCATAGGTAGTAACAGTTTTCGGGTATAAAATTTCCAACAGGTATAAGGACTACAAATCGATTGCGAATTTTATGGCATCATCCTTGTGATCGCCAGTGTAAATAGACATCAATTGCACAACATCAGTAAATGCGAGAGTGCTATTAAGTGATTGGACTGGACTATTAAAAACCCAACTGAAAATTGTTAAAAAAAAGTCTATATTTGGAGTCCATATATATATATACCTATACCAAATATTATGTTTACAATGATGACTAAACCAATATTGTAAGAAAGAATTTCCTCGAACCCATTCAAAAAATCCACCAATTTCCGACCATTAACTCCAACAAAATATTTCCGTACAAACAAATCTCCGCTTTAAGAATAAACTGACGCTTCCCCCAGTACGGAATAAGTAAGCAAAGCGGTTATTTATGGAGCGATAATGTGCGACGATATTATTTGCCGATGATGGCGTTCCTGCTACTACCATCGGAGGCGATGAGTAAATAACAAAAAAAAAAAAAATCCACGTGCAAGAGTAAGGCAACTGAGAAATTCCATCGCAAACTGCCACCCCCACCCTCCATTCTTGAAGCTACAATGTAGGAGAGCTGGTCCTTAGCATTGGAAAAGGATTTGCCAGCCTGAGACGTGACAGTTCATAAATGTATCGTCTTAAACGTGATTTAAATATTTTATGTGCTTTTTATTCGAATCGAAGCCGTAGTCGATACGCAGTTCCCCATACAAGCGAACATACGGACGGGTATTGGATGGTATGACAATTTTCTTGCTATTTGCATAGGTGTTAACACACCTTTAAGGGATGAACTACGAATTGGTTTTAAGAGCAATTCAAGCGTTTGTTGCCATCAAAAGCGGCCGTAAAAAGCTTTCCTTTTGCTTTTAATCACCTTCCTCCTAAGGCTATGATTACTTTTCGAGGAGATGGATGTAATAAAAAAATCGATTAAAGCAATTGAAATTCGGAAACCAACATGGGTATTCGCTTTCCCTCGATATGCGGTGTCCCTTGGGGGAAGACTTAATGCAAATGCCCTTGACAAAATCCAGTGCAGCCTGCCAACGAGTCCATATTCCAATAAGGCACACACATTTCAAGTTTTGCAAAAGTTCACAACCCCTAAATCCTTCCTTGATATCCAACAAAGGGCAGAGAAGTGAAACATCATTAGAGCGTTTTGTATGTGCGTACATTGTATGTATCTACGTCTTAAGCCATGCGGTGCTGTAAAAGACCAATCTTTGAGTTTTAAATTTGAATGAATTTATATCGTTTGATTATGCTGTGAGGATATGCCTAAAGCCCAACGAAATGAACTTAAATTGTCTATTCAAAAGTTTTGATTTGTTGCAAATGAAACGTGAGTGCCGATGTTGTGGTGTGAAGATTAGAATTTCCCTAAATATCCGATAGCTGTTCTTACTTCAAATTAGATGACCATTTTGTGGAATGAATTTCCTCGGTGGGCGGTTTCTGTGTCGGCCCAATGTAATACTACTTTTTTTGTGGAACTGTAATTTTCAGTTTAATAATATCCTTGGGACACATTTAAAACGAAATTGGAAAAGTTTTTTTTTGCAGTCTTGTTGGTCCTTCTTTTTGTTGGAGAAAACATGAAGAAGATGAAGACATTTAGGGAATTGCAGGTGGTAGTTGCTTGGACGATCGGAGCTGCAGCTTGACAGAGGAAATGGCAAATTTGGAGTGTTACGGCACAAAGGCCACATTTGTTCTCAAGGAACTTTGAAGATTTACTCTCTCTCTTATGTATATTGGGTTGAAGTTAAATGTGATTTGAATGAAAGTTTAAAAGGTTTTTAGTTTGGCTAAAAAAGAAGATTGTTTTCTTACCGTTTCGTGTGGTCGTAGGGGATAAACTAAGGCTGTGTGTCAATTGCGTTAAAAGCACCGCTAAATTATATCCATTGGCTAAGTTATGACGTTAGTGTGGTGAATATTATGTAGACACCAACATTTTAGCCTGCTGTGGAGCTGCATAAAACATAAAACAAATCTGGAGGCTAGTTGAACAAATTAATTTTCAGTATTTCTAAGACCTAAATCGCTCAGCGTTGGGACATTGTGATCATCAGCAAGGTGGCATGGCACTCAATTGTCCCGGGATAACAATGCAGTCACAATCCCAGCATGTTGGGTTTAACAACACAAGTGGGTTAAGTGTAACAAAAGTTTCCAAATTGTTTTTATCATTTGTCTTCGTGCGCTGCAGCACAAACCCTCTGAAGCAGCAATCGATGCAGTATGGAACTCCACTATCAACCAGTGTTTAATAAACCAGTCACCAGTCGCATTACTCTGCCACCCGATTCCTTATCCAATGCCATTCGACCACCGCAACACTAATAACTCAAACCTGCTTGTTTTATTTTTTGTTTAAACTTCTCTCTCGCCAAGACGATTTAAAAGTGGACACTTCGACCTAAAAGATCTTTTGTACCATATAGGCCAGAAAAAGTTTAAACTAGTAGAACCTCCACTTTCCGTATAAAGCAGATAATTTTACCAGTAGAAGATTTCTTTATGTCTTAGGGGCTCATTATGTTCAGTGGAAAAGATCTCCTTGCTAATTCGATTAAGGGCTGGACATTCACATAAAATGTTTTCAGCTGACTCGTCCTCTTCAAGACAAATTCGGCACTCAGGAGAGTCTACTATTTTAATTGATGATATCTTAAGCCATGGTTACCACTAAGGTAACCTACTAAGTTTTTGATAACGTCCTGCTTAGATTTAGGCATTTTCTGGCATTATTATTGAAGGGCCGAATGGCTCGTTTGGTCTGTCTTAGACCTGGGATGCTTTCCTAATAATAGATACATTTCATAATATGTTCCCAGCTTTTTATCTCTGCCGTTGCTGCTGATCTAGGAGTTTAGCAGAAGGGTTCGGGACCTATGAAAGGTGTTTCTGAACCTTTTCTGGCCAGTTCGTCGGCCTTTTCGTTACTTCCGTGATATTATTATCACTTCTTATACTATTTTGAGTAGAGTTACTGCAGACAAAAAACGAATTAATTTCATTGGGGGTTGCATTGTACTACCCAACGGGAGTTGTATGAATCGCTAGCTGACATATATTTCGCTACAACGTTCGCGAAGAAAGATTCTTGTCGAGGTACTCGCGTTCTGAGATCAGCTACCGTAAACTTGGACTAAACCATGGATTGAGATCTTTAGATTTATTTATAGTGGCAAGTGGGACATGTCTCTCGAATAGATTATTTAGTAACCCGGATAGAATTGCAACCCGTTGATCTATTTTGGCACTATAAAATATGTTACTCCATTACAGAACACTCTTGAATAAGACTGCCTATATTTATGCGCCTGAAAATAATTGGCGGGGAAATTTGGTCAATAGAAATTATTTGATTAGTCTCAGTAACTTGGATTACATCCAACATGGATGGATTAGCCGCACGTAAGTATAAGCTGGATATGAGTTCGAAACATTAAGGTGAATTGTTTGAAGAAAGTGAAGAAAATCGGTCGCAGAGCTAGTATTATTCACTAGATTTACATTAAATTAACCCCTAACTAGAACATTACTGTCGCTCTGTGATTTGAGACATTACATTCTAGAATTCTTCTGCATTTACGAGACTGAACTGGTTTGTATAGACACATACAAGTGCACATTTTTCGATACCTGAGCACATTTCAATAAATAAAAACTCAATTGCCTGCTCTTTAGAAGAATAGAGATGCCTAACTTTAAAGTATTCACGCACGGCTGCAGGAAATAACCCCCCAATGAAATAACTCGCCAAAATTTGTATGGAGGTGGGGATTTATTTCATATGAAATAAGCCCCCAAAATTGGGGACTTATTTCATGGGTTTTTGGGGACTCATTTCACACTTCAAATTGGGGGGTTATTTCATAGTGAAATAAGTTCCCAAATTCAACTATGAAATACTAGTAAGTCTCCAAATTTGGGGACTCAAAGTGCAATAAGGCCAAGTGCTAAAATTAAACCTCGCACCTACATCAAATCAAACAGTGACCCCAAGCAGGGGGGCAGCATGCCCCATCATACGCATTGCACTGTTTATGGGATCCCATCCACCTTGAAAACTTGAAATCCATTTTGGGGAATTATTTCATACCATTTTGTGGACTTATTTAATTTTCGATGTGGGGAATAATTTCACAGTGAAATTATTCCCCAATTTTCGGGTCATGTCGGGGTAGAAGGTAACGAAAAGGCCGACGAACTGGCCAGAAAAGGTTCAGAAACATCTTTCATAGGTCCCGAACCTTTTTGCTGCACTCCTAGACCAGCAGCAACGGCAGTAAAAAAAAGCTGGGAACATAGAAAATGTATCTATCTTTGGGAAAACATCCCAGGTCTAAGACAGGCCAAACGAGCCATTCGGCCCTTCAATCAAAATGCCAGCAAATGTCTAAACCTAAGCAGGCATGATATCAACAACTTATTAGGTTACCTTACTGGTCACCATGGTTTAAGATATCATCTACACAAAATGAGAATAGCAGACTCTCCTGAGTGTCTTGAAGAGGACGTGTCAGCTGAACACATTTTATGTGAATGTCCAGCCCTTAATGGAATTAGAAAGAACATCTTTTTCAGGGAACAAATGAGTCCCGAGGACATAAAGAATTCTTCTACTGGTAAAATTGTCCGCTTTACACGGAAAGTGGAAATTCTACTAGTTTAAATTTTTCTGCCCCAGACGGTACAAAAGATCTTTTTAGGTCGAAGTGCCCCCAATTATAAATCGCCTTGGCGAGCCAGAATTTTAAAAAAAAATCCCCAATTTTGGGGAGTTATTTCATTGGGGGCTTATTTCCTGGAGCCAACTTGAAAACCCGGAATCGAAAAAAATGAAGATCTAAAACTTTCATTCAACCAAGTTTCGCTGACGAATATTGCATGTACTGAAACTTCCGAGAACATGTTTCGAATTTCATGTACATATTTTTGTTTGATATGCCTTACATTCAACATACAAACACTTAGACCACTGCTACGCTCGCTTATAATCTTTCTAAGAGTTCTAGCCCTATCCAGACAAGTGTACTTAAAGGACATGTTTTTTTTTTGTATCTAGACTTCACACAGTATGCACTACTGAAGGAAAGAGAAATAGGACAAGAAATGTAGAGAAAAGAAAAAATAATAAAAGAAGAACATATAAAACCCATGGCTGTAATATATTCTGTCGATAGAAGATTGTTATTATTGTATCTTTTTACATAGATAAAAACTAAACACATTTAAATACATTTAATTTGTTAGTTTTATCTATATTTGCAGTGTTAATTTGTTGCAATCCAAATTATTTGTCGCGATCACATGATGAGAGAGATGAGGAGAGCTTCATTATTTGTCAACCATTTTTTTATCATACAATGCAACCTTGTAGTGGCTGGCAACATCATTTAAAGCTAAATAAAATGGTGTTTTTGAAAAAGATTTGTTGGTGAAATTGTATTTTTGAATTTTCGTAGCAGCAAGTGTGGCAACTAATTGAAATTTCAACAGTTCCCGTGTTCAGTCCATATATCATGTACACACACATTTGCAAACAAGAGTTTTCACACGGAAACATAGTTATTCGTAAGGCTTTTCCTTATGAATCCATCTGAAAACAATTTGGTAGTTTAAGTTTTAATAAAATATTTAGAGAGTACAATTTTAACTTTTTTGGGCCATCCATTGATGGAGAGAAACGAACCGAGTGGATTATTTACATTTCTGTTCGGCGTCTTTTTTAAGGCGTCGTGGACATAAACATTTTATGTTCTTTCTTTCGAAGCTTTTGCATGTGACCTCATCCTAGTGGCGCATCTTTTTATACGCTTTTGAAGTAGTTCATTGTTTGAGCTTGGGAAATTCCAGCGGTCGTTTCTTATTACGGGTGGCAATGGTGCAGTAGTAGTGTATTCGCTTACGGAATGGAAGGTCGTGCGTTTGAATCCCGGCCAAGTCCATTACTTTATATCGAATACATGAAATCGTAATCTCCCTAAGTAACTTAGACACCACCCGTGGAGAAAAACCCTACAACTGTACCCAAACACTTCTTTCCTATATCTCTATTCTTTCTAATACCAAGTAGCTTACACTGTGTTCTTAGCATTATAAGGGTACTGTAACAACAGAAAAAAAATCCCTTTAGCGTAAGCAAATTATAACAAAAAAAAAAAAAATTTACCCTTTAATTTTATGACTTACTGTTGGAAAAATATATACGAATACCTGTTGCAAATCCATTGCAAAATGTATCTCCTCATCCTTGTGATCGCAAGTGCAGCTATGAACAAAGTCGAATTCCATTCATAAATGTTTAATTAGTAATTCAAGCCAATACATATATCGAGATATATCAAGTAGTTTGCATTTTATTCAAAAAAGAAGTTGTCAAGTCCTTAATGGAAGACCCTTTATAAAATGTTTAAAGAAAAATTATTAAAAACTGATTTGCTTTTTTTTGAGCTCATACCCTGCGCAACATTTCTTACTGCCGTTTATTTCTCGGGTAACAGGTCCTTACTACTGTCAATAGAATATATGCTCTGCCGGTGGCATACTTCCGCCACGATGTTTAATGATGGTTTTCTCTTACACCGTGCTTGTGTATGCGTTCATGGTATTCTTCCGCTGATCTAATGCCCTGGTCACTGGTGTGGGTGTAGTATGCATAGTGATGGCGTATGCATACACATCCAGGGTGGTAGGGAGTAGGGTTTCACCAACACTTCTATGGCGTATGTGCGTAAATGGTTTTCTTTCAAAAATACTCGGTTGTCAAAACTTTGTATCATTTGAGAGTTATGTCGATTTCGATTGGTAACCTTTTTATACCCCTGGTGCACGATAACTGCTGTCGGAGCAAATTATCGATTTCATTTCGACACATAAATGGCATTCAGTGCAATCTGAGAACACTCCGTTTTTACCCCAGATAAATAGCGAAAGTTAACATGTACTTGCACTCACAGTACAATATTCGACATTTCAGATGTGCTTGCAATGATCGGAAGTTCTAGTGCTAAAATTGTTCCAATACATGCAATTGCAGTTTTACTCCGGTTTCGTGTTCGCGCCGACACGAATTTTTTGAAATTTTAAGAAATTCAAATTGCAAATGATGCCTTAGTATTTTATTCCGTGTTTGTTGGGTTCGGGTACTGTAAAAAGCTCAGTTGCGCTGGGCATTGTTGATATTGTTTGAGTTTGCGATGTGCATAAATGTTGATACAATACAAATGCATGCGGTGTTCTTATTTACAGGTCAGAGCTAACCGTCCTGAACGATCCCATGTTGGTTGTTATTCAAAGTGAAATATTAAATCTTCTTTTCTTTTGTGTGAGAATAACGTTTCCACTTTTTTTGTTATTCCATTTAGATAATGTTATCGAACAGCAGTTTCATGCAAAAGGTTTCTTAAATAGTATCTAAACGAAAATCACTCGCCCACACTGTTCATTCAGCAGACAACTTCCTTACCGGATTATGGGTCACATCTCACACAAATTAAGTCCCTAAAAGACTTCTCCAAATGGATAGATATTTTCCGAAAAACGACAAGGCCAAATTAGCTTCACTTTATCATTTCCATTTATGTGGATATGATTTTTCTTTAGCAAAAGTCACCCTGCTTCGAACTCAACTGGCAGCCAGATAATCCTTTCAGCAACATAATGGTTACAAAAGTATTAAAGGAACTTTCTTATTGCAGGAAATGTCACACTTACCCCCCAAAGTACCCACCTACATACCTACTTGTAATTTTTCAGCACTACTTTATGTAATCCCCGACAACTGAAATGGATGGTGTTCGACTATACAACACCAAACACCGAACACCTCTACGAAGCAGAACAGATGGCATATAAATGTATGTGCCATTTGGGTTGGTTGCTCTCGTCTCGGTGGCATACTACTTGCAAGCGTATTACTGATAGGTACGAGGAGCCGATTAGAATTGCCAGCAAAGAAAGCGAAACGGAAGCAACGAAGCACACAAACCAGGTAGAAGTGCAAAAATGGGAAACGTTAAGCTGTTGCCATGTTGTCTGGCGTAATTTCCGAGATTTCATTACGGTCAGGGTTTGCCGTAGGGGTGCATTAGAGTGACACTAAGAAAGCTAAACACTGGCAAAGAGGTGGGCGTTCTATTAGCTCACAACATCAGTACAGAATTTAAAAATTATGCTGAATTTTCTATGAAAGTAGCTGCACAACAAATATTCTTGTTACACTCGACGCAAGGATGTGTATACTGTATAATGTCGCCAACGCGCCAGTTACCATTGGTACGGTCTACAAGGACTCACCTCAACAACAGCAGCAACCTAGATGGGGTTAATAGTAAAGTGGGCGCAAAAGTTTTATCCCAGGCCCAACTCTTGAGATAAATCTCTTGTTTTATGATCTGGAACGACACAAATCTTCCCAAAGAGCTCTAAAGAGACTCAACAGAAATTTATTTCGTTTCAGAGTGAGCCTCCCTTTTTTTCTATCTTTTCTCTTCTGTATCTTAGCCTCTCTTGGTATGCTGAAGGACCCTTCAGGGTTTTGTAAAGTATAGGAACATAAAATTCTGCAGGCTGTTTTTTTTTGTAAATTTTTGCACTGGAATGCATTTTGAGTTTCCTTAATTAACTCGCTGCTACTGCAATAGTTCTAGTGTGTAGGCCCTTTGGCTTAAACATGTGGTGCGGATATATACGTACACAGTCATGGGATACTCGTTGAATCGAGTGGCATTTTATTCTAACGAAACCAATTTGAAAATAATTGACAGTGACGTAGCCTTGCAGACGCCTGACACTATTTCAAACAAAAAGGGGCTGCGGCCTCTTTGCAGGGGGAACGCTTCGAAAGCTGTGTGAATGGCTCTTATCAATTATTCCAATACATGCTAAACTGTCACATATAAGTATGGACTTTAACAGCTCTGTGTCGTGGAGTGCTTAAAGCAAGCAACTATCACGAGCAGAAATTTGCCGGCACTAAAAGTGCTCTCAAAGGCTCATCATTTAGTGCAGGTGTTAGTAAGGACAAAACAATTAAAAATACAATAATTATGTACCTATAAAATACTACTAATACACAGACACAAAATCATGCAAACAATTTAAGACATTAAAGCATTATTACGCAAAATATTTTTCAGCTTAATTTTACTAACATGCAAGTCAATCACATGATCATTTAGATTATAGATTCTACTCATGCGACTAATAGGCTCATGCCTTCCATAATTCGTTCTATGATGGGGGCTAAGCAATAAATCAACACTACGTAAATTATGGGCACCACCGAGAAAATTAAAGCAAATAGACGACAGCAAGTCAGGTGCATCTATGTGACCGGATATAAGCTGCTGTAAAAACATAGGGACGGGCTACAGTCCGCTTGGGCGAACTGTTGGATACCCTATTCTTATTCCTATCCCTCATAAGTGGGCGTGACAAAAGTCTAAGTATGGTTAAATTGTTAAGAACGCTCTACATAATTTATTATATAACATTTAAAGGATTTTATCGAAAAAACGCTCCCAAGCTAACTTGGGTGTTTCAATAAAATTGTTTTATTTAATTGTGGGCGTGTCAGTAGGCGGATTTAAAAAAAATTAACACATGAGCATAAAGGGCCCCTAGAGAGTATATATTATAAATTTCCGCTCCCTAGCTCAAACATAGGATTTTCAAAAAAAGTTTTTTTTTAAATTGTGGGCGTGTCAGTAGGCGGATTTTGAAAATATTTACACATGAGCTTAAAAGGCTGCTAGATAGTATATATTATAAATTTCAGCTCCCTAGCTCAAATTTTGGTTTTTCAATAAAATTGTTTTATTTATTTGTGGGCGTGTCAGTTGGCGGATTATGAAAATTTTATATGCCGAGCAGTTTTAGGAGTCATAGATCATATACAAAAAATTTCAGCTTTCTAGCTCGAAATCCGATTTTTTCCAAAATTTTGTTTTTTTGAGTTTGTGGGCTGTGGCGGATTTCAAAAATTCGTAAATTTGATTATTTCGGGACCCTAGAGAGTATATGGTTGAAATTTCAGCTCACTAGGCCCAGTTTAAAGGCCTAATTTTTGCCGACGGACGAACGGACGGACGGACATGGCTAGATCGACATTAATATCGATGCTGATCATAAATATAGTAACTTTTAGGGGTCTACGGGCAATATTAAGGTATGTTACAAACTATGTGTCAAAATTAATATACCCTTAGAATAGGGTATAAAAATGATATCGCTATTAAGCCTTCGTTGAGAAAGGGGTAACATTTGAAGAAGCTTGATACGTTGACTGTAAGGAGGAAGGTTAAATGGATCATCCCATGGAAGTCCTCTAAGTGTAAATCGAATAAATTTACGTTGAATGGCCTCTATTCGATTTGAATGAATGTTGTAGAACGGTGTCCAAACTTGAGAGGCATACTCTAGAATCGGACGGACAAAACAATTGTACAATGACATAGAAACGAAAGGGTCATTAAATTCTTTGGCCCACCTTTTTACGAAGCCCAGCATAGAATTAGATTTATTAATAATAGAATTAATATGCTTAGCAAAAACCAGTTCGGGGTCGAAATAAACCCCAAGATCCTTAAGATTATCAACATTACAAAGAATATGTTGAGACAAAGAATATTGAAAGGTGTTAAGGATATTCTTTCTAGAGAATGTCATATGTTGACATTTAGTTGGGTTCAGGGATAAACCGTTTTTATAATTTTATCACACCAATTGGCGAAGCTATTAATGTCAGATTGAAGAACAATTCTGTCTTACTGACTAGTGATAGATTTATATATTTTCATATCATCAGCGTAGATCTGGATATTACTGTAATTTATACATGACTTAACATCATTAATGGCAAGTATAAATAGAATTGGTTCGAGGTGACTTCCTTGGGGAACTCCAGACTGAGCTGTGAAAGATACAGATAGCGATCCTCTAAATTTCACTTGATAAACCCTTGATCTATAAGGTATGAATTAACCCATTTTATGAAATATGGTGGAAAACCAAAAGCCCTGAGCTTAAATTCGATTATTTCATGGGACAGCTGGTCGAAAGCCTTAGAGAAGTCAGTGTATATGCAATCCATTTCGTTCTTATTCCCTAAGGCTTGAGAACAATCATGCAAGAAACTTAATAGATTAGTGACAGTGGATCTGTTTCTTTCAAATCCATGCTGTTCATTGCACATTATATTGCGACAAAGAAATATTAACTTTTCACAAACAATTTGTTCAAAAAGCTTAGAGATACACGAAAGCTTTGAGATGGGCCTATAATTAGTGATATCACCACGTTCGCCTTTTTTAAATACAGGTGTGATAAAATCACTTTTCCATAGATTAGGGAATTTACCTGTACTAATGGACAATTCAAACAGATACTTAAGATATGAAGCAATTGCATGACTGCATTTTTTAAGAACAATCGGTGCAATGCCATCAGGACCTGATGAATAGTGATTCTTCAGAGAAGAAATACATTTTAAAATTGTTTCCAAATCGAATGAGATACTACTAAAACTTATTTGGGAACAGCTAGTTAGATAACTAAAATATTGATCATCAATGTGAAGAGGGGTCTCCCTAAATGACTTACTGAAATGATCTGCAAACATATTGCTTGCATCTAGCGAATCAGCAGTTGTAGAACTATTGTAAGTAAGCTTCGATGGATAACCATCGGTTTTTTTTTTTCTTAGAATTGACAAAACCCCAGAAAAGTGTGGGGTTCAATTTTAAAGAGCATTCCATTTTACTTATATAGTCAATATATAAGTTGCAGGATAAAGATTTGAATTCATTGAACAAAGTGAAATAGAGTTCAAGATCTGAATGTCAGAGACTTTTTCAATAGTTCTTCCAAGCCCTATTACGTCTGTTTCATATCGTTTTGAGCTGTTTAGTGTACCAGTGATGGGACGTTTTCAGATTCCTAGAGGATTTCACAGGAATCACATTTTTCATGCAGTTATCCATCAAAGAATAAAAAGAACCTACTGCATCTTCAATATGAGATAACGCAGTAAGATTAAAATTAAAGCTGTTAATTTCATCGGAAAGCCTTTGAAAATTTGCTTTCCGAAAGTCAAAAGATTGCGAACGGTCATACGAATTACTGTTTTCGAACAGATGTGCGCCCAGTTCAATAAATACATCCAAGGGTGGATGATTGTCATCTATGTTAGTTATACTGAGATGGGATTCCAGAACCACAGTACTAACAGAGTCAGAAGAGAAAACAAGATCGAGAGTTCGATTTCTGAAATTTTTTATACAGCTTGTTTGCTGTAAGTCAAAAGACAAAATGTTGTGACGTAAAGCGAGCTCTTGTTGGGCAGAGTCAAAGGATGGAATGAAATGAGAATCATCCTCAGAAGGTACCCATCCAATATGTGGCAGATTGAAGTCGCCTATAAGTAAGACAGTGCTGTCACAACAAGATATGTCAAAAATATGGTCTAGTGCCATAGAAAGTTGCGAATACAAGGAACACAGACGATACGATGGAATGTACGCATCAACAACATATAAATGCTTGTTCTTAAGTGTAATTTTTACACAGATAACTTCGACATTTAGTTGAAATGGAAAGTCAACCTTTCGTGACTCAAATGTGGAACGACCAGCGATCAGGACACCCCCTCCAAGCGCTTTCAGGTCATTGTTATGACGGTCGTTTCTGAATACGGAGAACTCTTGATTGAAGAGTTCCGTGTCTAAAATTCCAGCATTAAGCCATATTTCCGTCAAGGAGAAGATATCATGAGAGAGGGCTTGGGAGTTTAAATAACTGAACTGAACGGACTGAATTTAATGTCGGCGCATTGACTTCGCTCAGTGTTTGGTGCGTTGGACCAATGAGGAAATGGTTTTTTTCAATGTCTACCTCTTGCACCTGCAAACAAATAAGAGTATGAAGTGTCATGGGACGCTTCTAAAATTTGCCTTTTAGAATCGGCTTTAAACTGCCGCGTCGCAGCTCGAAGATTGGACAAAGCGATCAATATTTTTCAGATATCGTTTATGCTATTAAAAATATAAAGCGAATTTAAATACCTTACAACCCATTAAAAAAAATATGTGAGGTCTCAGAAGTCAAAAGCCCGACATACCATGCAAGAAAAGTTATAGGAAATTCATCAAGACATGGCAATTTTTTGATTGTGGTTTGTCACAGTATAATGCTCACCAAGCAGTGACAGTTCCAAAAATATATTTGTCCCCTAGGTATTACGGGTATAAAGGTCCAGAAAAATACTTGAATCCAGGTATTTTTTTTTAAGTTTTACTGCACTTTGTCCCTTTTTTGTTTCGTTCGTTTAAATCAACATAAAAAGTATAGGTCGTTGGGGCAAAAGTAAGTAGTGAGTAAATACCAGAATGTTGGATCAGTTCCTGAAGCCTTCGACGTAGTAAGTTGTAAAGGCAACTCAAATATTGCAGTGAAATCTCTGTCCAATATGAATTTATGGTTTCCATTAAGTCTTCTTTGGTTTCAAACTGTCTTTCTCCTCCGTAAACTTTTCGCAAGAGCCATCACTAAACATTTGACATTATACTCAAGTCAAAGACCTTATTGAATCAGCCCCCAAGAAAATATCCTCATGGCAAATTACGGTGGGTCTCAGCGTTTGCCCATCTAAAACCGAACTGGTTTTATTTACTAGGACGATTAAGATTCCGGCAACTCAAATTGTCCAACCAAGCTAAATACATAGGTATTGTGTTTGATCAATTAAAATGCAACCAGCTTCAATAACACTTAAATTTATTTCTTATCACTAATGCAAGAGATGCGGTTAGTTAGAGCAACTATGAGCCAATGCCCTGTTAAATACAATGCACACAGTAAGTAACATTAACAATCTTAAGACGTAGGTTAGTATGTGTGAATATGTAAGCGGGTTCTCTACACTCCTCCCTTCTTAAATCTCTAACGTCTTCTGCGGTCTCGTATATTAACAGTTGACTGGAATCTTACTATAGCTTTTGATGGTCTTGAAGATCTTCTTGGCTCGATCGGTTTTACATTTCCCTGAGTAGACACTGATGTGCCTGGAAGATCATCAGCTTCCAATTGTTTAGAGTTGTTGCTTGCTATGTTGTCATTCAGAAGTCGGCCGGCGTCGAATTCCTTTGATGATAAAACACCACGCATTTGGTTCTGATGTCGACGTGCACTGCCTCTTGATGTCTCCACCTGGTACAGCTTCTTCCCGATCTTATTTTGCACTACGCCTGATATCCACTTCTCACCTCTGGCGTAATTTCGAATGAGAACTTGTTGCCCTGGATGAAACTTTGGAGGAACAGTTTCGACGACTTCTGGAATTGAGATCGCTGGCTTCAGTTGCGATAGCAACGAACGCATTGGTCGACCGTGTAGTAGCTCTGCTGGCGACTTGCCAGTTATGTTTGGCGTTGATCTGTAAGTAGTCAAGAAAGTTAATAAAGCATCTCTTTCACTGACACCCTCAGAAATGTATTTTTTTATAGCAGTCTTAAACGTCCGAACCATTCTTTCTGCTTCACCATTTGAAGCTGGATGAAATGGTGCGGTTTTGATATGATTTATGCCCATTTCCTTACAAAATGTTGCAAATATGGAGGAAGAAAATTGGGTACTGTTATCAGAAACAAGTGTCTCTGGCAAACCTTCAATGGCAAATATATTTTGAAGAGCTTTTATAGTTGCATTGGAAGTTGTTGAGCCCATCTCGACAACATACGGAAAGTTGCTGAGTGCATCAATACAAATAAAGTACATGCGATTTAAAAATGGACCCGCGAAGTCCACATGCACCCGACTCCAAGTTGTGTTCGGTGTTGGCCAGCTGACGAATTCCTGTCTGGGGCTATTGCTGTTTGCTTGGCAGGATCCACATTGGCTTATCCTCCTTTCAATGTAATTATCCACGGATGGCCACCAGCAATAAATGCGCGAAAGTTGCTTAGTCCTCACAACTCCCCAATGTCCGATATGTAATAGCTTGAAAACTCGGTCCTGTAAAACAGATGGTATTACAACTCTGGTATTATTCGATTGATATATTATGACTCCATTATGAGTCGTAAGAGCAAATCTACGAGCAAAATATGGTTTGAGAGAAGGATCCAAGTTTTTTCCAGTTTCCGGCCAACCGCTGTCAATAAAATTCAAAATTTGTTTAAGAACAGGATCTTTTAGCGTCATTTTAGCAATCATCTTAGCGTTGAGTGGAAAGTTAGCAATTTCGTCATCCAGTTCAAGCTTAGTTTCATGACATACCTCAGAATCATCGAATACCTGGTCAGAGCCAGCAGGTAAACGTGAAAGCCCATCAGCGTTTCCGTGCGCGTTCGTCGGTTTGTACCTGATAGAATAGTTATATCCCATGAGTATGATGGCCCATCTTTGCAACCTATGAGCAGTCATCACCGGAAGCTGTTTGTGTGGATGAAAAAGAGATAAAAGCGGTTTATGGTCAGTGATGAGTTCAAAACGTCTGCCATAAACGTATTGGTGGAATTTCTGAACTCCGAAAATGATGGAAAGCGCCTCTTTTTCCACCTGGCTATATTTCCGTTGTGCATCATTGAGAGTTTTAGAGGCGTGAGCAATGGGACGCTCGGTTCCATCCGGATACCTATGCAGCAACACCGCACCTAAACCATAGGACGAAGCATCACAGGCTAGTATAAGTGGGAAGTCATCTGTAAAGTACACTAGCTTCGTTGCATCGACAATACTCCGTTTCAGACTTTGAAATGCTTCTTGTTGTCGATCGGTCCATACGAAAGGCACTGATTTCTTCCGAAGCTCATTAAGCGGAGCGGACATAGAAGAGAAACTCTTCAAAAACTTAGCATAATAATTTATTTTGCCTAAAAATGCTTGCAGCTCGCCTATATTGGTAGGTTGTTTCATCTTCCGTATGGCTTCCACCCTATCCTCCAGTGGGCTAACACCTTCAGCGTCTATTCTGTGTCCTAAATAATTAACCCTAGATTTAGCAAACTTACATTTTGATATATTGCAGCGTAATCCGTAGGCAGACAACCGGCGCAAAAGTTCTTCCAAAACTTGGCAGTGTTCAGCTGAGTTGCGACCTGCAACAATCAAATCATCTACGAATGCTGCACAATGCTCCATACCGCCTATTACTTGCTCGATAAGACACTGAAAAATGCCTGGTGCACTAGCAATACCCGGTGGTAACCTCTCGAAGCGCAGCAGTCCAATTGGTGTATTTATAACAAGAATCTGCTTGGAATCGTCATCAACAGCAACCTGTAAATATGCTTCAGAAAGGTCAATTTTAGTGAAATGCTGGCCTCCCTTTAGCTTATGGCATATTTCTTCAAATCGTGGCATTGGATGTCGTGTTAACTCCAGCTGAGGATTCACACCTATCTTGAAATCTCCGCAAATTCTGAGGCTTCCTGATTGTTTCTGAACTACAACAATGGGTGCGGCCCATTCGCTGAAAGGTACAGGCACTAAGACACCAGCATCTACCAAGCGGCCCAACTCAGCTTTTACAGGCTCCATTAAGGCAAAGGGAATAGGACGTGGTTTACAAAACCTTGGGCGTGCCCCTTGCTTAAGAAACAATTTTGCTTTGAAATTCTTGCAGCAACCTAGCTCTGTGGAAAACACATCAGGAAATCGTGCACAAACATCTCTTACCATTTTCTCTAATTCTGCACTAGAAACAGCAGGTAGTAGCGCAGACGGTTCTTTAATCATATTACAACAGCTTATTGAAAATTGCAGCGTCTGAAACCAATCGATTCCCAGTATACTCGCACCTTCTTCCATATCCGTAACTAACAGCGGCAATTCATAGACAGCTTTTTTCCAGCACACTCTCACTCGAATAGTACCTTTTATTGGAACATTTTGGTCCCCATACGCTTTTAAAACTTGGTTTGTGGGCTGACATTCCGGTTCTCCCAGCTGTCTGTACGCTTTAAGTCCAATCATTGAACACGTTGCTCCGGTATCCAGCTGGAATTTTACAGAGATACTGTTTATTAATAAAGACACAAAAAATACCTTTCCCTCCTGCTTTATTTGATAGCATGTGTCATTTCTTGCAGTGCCTTGAACTTGAACAGCTTCCATCGCGTAAATGTTTTCTTGTCCATTACCGCGAGCTGGTTTGCGGTGGTTGTTCTTGTTCTGCGCCTTCCCGATGATATTCTTTGCTTTGTCACGGCATACTGAAGAAATATGACCTATTTGCCCACATATACGACACGTAGCATTGCGAACGGGGCATTCAAAGCGAGGATGACGAACATTGCAACCGGGGCATGAGCGCTACACATCTTGATTTCTTTGTGCTGATCGAATATTATCATTATTTTTTCCTTTACGCGACGAAAATGAGCGAGAGCGCGATCTATAGTTTTTTGAAAAATTAGATTGGTAGACTTGACACGACGAGTCTCCTTTAATCGCGAGCACCGATTTCTGAGTAGATTCATACGTTTCAGCGATAGCGTATACATCTGCTAAACTTGGATTAGGTTTTTGTAACGCAGCGGATCGCACGACATCATGTGGTGTATGGAGAACTATAATATCACGGATTAAATTGTCAACGAACGGTTCTTTACACGTTGTCTTTTCACATACGAAATTACAATCTCTAGCGGCACCACGCAAGTCCGCTAACCATTCCGCGTACTTTTGACCTTCTCTCATGCGCATTTGGAAAAAATTGAAACGAGCGGCTAGCACATGCGTTTTCTCCGCAAAATGCACCGTTAAATTTTCTACGATTGTCTCATATGCCTCTTCCTCGATTTTTTTTCCCGAAAATAAATTTTGCGTGAGATCGTATAAATCTGAGCCTGCCCATGACAGAAAAAATGCCCTTTTTTGATTGTCTTCAGTCACACTGTACGCATTGAAATGCTGGTTTAATTGATTAAGATAAGATTTCCACGTCTGCTTAGCTTTGTCGAATTTGGCAAACACTGGAACAGCAGCTTTAACATTTCCACTACCTTCACCAATCGACGATTTAATTAAAACTTTGTCCACTATTTCTTTTTGGTCTTTGATAACTGTTTCCATCCAAGTTTGCTGTCTTTGTAACAACTGGGAAAATTGTTCAATTAATGCTTGCTCAGCCATTACTTTTTTCTTTTTTTTTTCTCAAAGCTTAATGGAAACCAAATACTACACTATAATATAAAAAGTCCTCGTCGCCAATTTTATTGTGTTTGATCAATTAAAATGCAACCAGCTTCAATAACACTTAAATTTATTTCTTATCACTAATGCAAGAGATGTGGTTAGTTAGAGCAACTATGAGCCAATGCCCTGTTAAATACAATGCACACAGTAAGTAACATTAACAATCTTAAGACGTAGGTTAGTATGTGTGAATATGTAAGCGGGTTCTCTACAATAGGAATAATCCTAGATAGCAAACTCAGTTGGAAACTGAACATACAAGATCGCATAAGGAAGGCGTCGATCGCCATCTGCTTCTGTAAAAAAGCTATAAGCTCCAGATGGGGTATACGGCTTAAAATAATCTACTGGCTGTACATGGTGGTCGCCAGGCATTTAATTACCTACGGTATCATAGTATGGTGGCCCAAAGAAATGCCACGCAAGCGCCCTAGAACGAGATCAGAGGTCAGCCTGTATCTGCATAACAGGAGCCTTAAGATGCATACCGACGGCAGCCTTAGGGACTATCCTAAGCGACTTCTCCATTGGCATCTATGGGAAGCTGGTGACCACTAAGGCAGCCCTCAGATTGAGAGAATCGAATTCGTGGCAAAGCTCACACATTGGTCACAGGAGCATCATAACCTAGCATCCTTACCTACAAGAATCTTGTATCGCTGCCTGAGTTGGTAAAACAATGCCGCGAACCTCTTAACGAGATCGCCGAAAGATGTAACATTTCTTTGTGGTGCGTGCCCTGTCACAGTGACAATTCAGGCAACTGCAAGATGGACGATCTAGCCAGACATGGTATCACACCGGACCTCTCTAACAACAGAGAGACACCAGCTGTACCCATTCAGACGTTGAAGCTCAATCTATCAGACAACGCATTAATAGAAGTAAACAATAGGTGGATTGGCATCAGCACAAAAACAGCAGCAGCAAAAAGAACATCCAAACTGCTCTCCATTAGCAGCAATATCTTTTGGGCAGCTTATACAGACTTAAGCTGTAGAGACGTTGAAGAGGAGGAAACCATCACACACCTACTGTGTAACTGCCCCGCACTAGCCAACTCAAGGCAACAAATTATTGGCGAATATTTCTTCGAAGATCTAAGTGATCTCAGTGAGACAGACATTTACATTAGCAATTTTATCACAAAATCCAAATGATTGAGGACGGACACCCCTCCGATGTTTAACTGTAGCAATAGCCCCTCCCTGCTCCCTTCCCGCGGACCAGCATAAACTTATAGTTCGTATTGAAAGAGTCACTGCAAGCTGCACTCCCTCCGCTATGCGTGTAGCATTCATGGTGCACCTGCTGCAGTCACCCCCTCAAGCACAGTTCTCAACCAACAATTCGAGAGACTAGAGATCAGTTTGAGGTTCGATTGAAACAGCCATCTCAAGCGGCTTTCTTTTCCCTGGATCTGGAAGCATTAGTTCTCCCTCCCCTGTGCAGTGAATTGGGATCAGCCTAAGATTCGATTGCATCAGTCACCTCACCCTAATCCTAACCCATGCTTTCAGGGGTCGGCCTGAGCTCGACTACACTATTCACTCTCAGCTCATGGTTCGTATTACAACAGTTACTCCAACTTACACTCCCTCCCCGATGCGCGTAGCACTCAGGGTTCGACTGCTTTAGTCACTCCCTCAATAATAGTTTGAAACCTACTTCTGTACAGCCGATTCACCCTGATCCCCCTCCATTTTATAAATAACTTGCTCGGGGTTCGATTGTATCAGTCATCCGACTCGGAATTACCTGCAAAGAGAATAAAGAGGATTTTGAGGTTCGATTGAAACTGTTCGGCTCAGAACTAATTTCCAGAAATGACTGGCTTGGACTTCAGTTAGATGCTTTGACAAAAAGGTGTTGTCGAAAATCAAGTCAATGCTGAATACTCAAAGACGCGATCAAAAGAGGCAAGTTCAAGGGCAAACTGTACAGGAATTACGTTATAAACGGCAAAGTAAAACCACTGATTTATACCACGTTATAAAAGTAACTGACGAATTTTTATTCAAGCTTTGACATCTGTTTACTTTCTTTGTATTGACATTCTTCCAATTTTACATTTGGGCATTGTTGTACTTCGTCGGATGTGTCCGGTGGTTAGTGCCATGGTGACGTCATAGTCTCCAACAGAAACAGTCATCTCAAAAGTCTCTACTTTCCATGGATCAGGAAGCAGTTGCTCTCCCTCCGCTGCGCAGTGAAATTGGATCAATCCAAGGTTCGTTTCCATCAATCACCACAGCCTCATCCTAACCCATGGTTTGGGAGTCGGGCCGGAATCGCGACTGCACCCTCAACATATCGCAACCGTTATGCGAATTACAGTCAGGCTGCATCCCCTGACTCTTTATGAGTACCTCCCCCTCAACCACTACCTTGCAGTAGGTAATCACAGGGCTCCCAGTGTTACTTTATTTCGCGGTCAACAAACTTAATTTGACTTAATTGTCAATACCGGATTGCAAATCAAAAAAGAAATAATTACAACTAAAAAAAAGAAATAAACTGAAACCGCGGTTAGAGATAACAAAACTAACCACAAAAGGCTATTTTCCCGGTAACTCAATCTGGGGTGGGTTCGTTTAGAAAATACACCAAAAAAATCTGACTAACTAGCTTACGCTGTTGAACGAAGAATTCACAAAAAAAGATGGGCGCCACACAATTTTGCGGAAAAATGTGAAACCTTGTTACAGAACCACTGGAAAATAACAAAATCCAAAAAAAAGAAAAAACGCAAAATTTTTAAACGACGTTATAAAGCTCCGTTGGAGCTTGGCCACTTTATTTCTTGGACGTTAGTTAGAAAGAAAAAAAATAATGAAGGTAAACTCAATGACAAAAAGGTCAAACAAGGTATTATGGCCTGAAGGGCAAATAAAGGTTAAGTGACCGGCGTGACGCGCTATGGCGTCGCCCGGAATACCAAAAATGGTTGAATGGGTCGCGTGTCCCGAACTTTTCACGGGAAAATTCGTATCAGAATCCTACCAGACTTTCGCACTTTAAATTCCTACCCAATCGAACTACGATAATATTCACAAGTTATTCAATCACTCTACTTATCTTTGTTTCGACGTCCTACTCCTTAGTCTTTTTTTTCCTCTATCCAACTGTCCTAATATTCCTAATATTTATCCTCCTCCTGACGTTCCTGACTATTTTCTCCAGATCCTTCCTCCACTTCAACTCTCGTTCTAAACTTTAAATTTATTCTTTAACTTTTTTTTTTGCACTTGTACTTTTCAACTTAAACTATTTTCTTTTTGTCTTTCGCTTTTGTCTCACACTTTAAAACAAAACTTCTGTCCAAATCTGACTAATATATTCGCTGGTCAACCAAGAAGTGATCTTACAGAACTTTCATTGTTCCAGTTCGGCCAGCTCTCATTTCACACACATTCGTTCACACATTAGAAGTGGAATCCCACTCATGGCGTGCAAAATGGATGCCCACCTATGAGTTGGTGGTTGTCCGCCATATTCCACTACCTTCAGTCGCTCAGCGAGCCAACGGTAGACCACATTCAGCGGCACCAGAGCGTTTTTGCCAAGGTGTGCGTGAGTCTACACGTTAGGTACCCCCTCGCTTATCTTCCAGTCACTCAATCCACTCTCTCTTATCCCCACGATCCACCACTGGAAAGTTGGATTATTGAGTTGCGTGACCGACCTGGAACAATATTTTCTTCCATTTACAATCTAATCTACGTTTGACATTTCTCTTTGAAGTTCTGCCAAAGTGTAAAATAAACAAAACAATATGCCTTACGCGTTGTTAAGTTTACTATTAAATTTACTATTAATCGGTGGAAAAAGAAGTGCCTGGATGCTCTCAACTATGACCCACATCAGGAGAAGAAGGAATTTGAGAACGACGTTGCAATTACGCCCTCCCAGCGCGTGGAGTACAATGCAAAAATCCGCTTAGACCCCAAAACAAAGTCAAGTGAGTTATTATTAATTTAGGAAACCGCGGATTTTAAACTTGTCTGGTGGAATCCTGTTCAGATAGGATGTAAGGGCTTGCCAGTCGCGGGTCATTCCTTACATTCTATTACGCAGGATTTCTCCTCTTTATTGACTGGTTCGTGGTTTTCGTTTGTGTAGTGTTGACCAGTCTTCTTGTGTAACTGTGTTTCGATTCAGTGTTTGCCATCGTTTGTAGTGTTGTGCTGTCTTCCACGGGATGTCTTTTTATCGTGGCCGTCCGCCTACACTCCTCTGTTGCTCCTCCGGTGCTCCTACGATGGAGTAGAAAGGGAGAGCGTCTTCGTCCCCCTCATCGAACCTAACACCCCACCGTGTCAGTGGTGGTTCTGGTGCAGATGTAAATGTGTGGGCCGTCCACCCACACTTATCTGCTGCCTCTCCATCTCGTTGGAGGGCAATCAGGATAAGGTAATACACCTTGCCGCATTGCTGTTTGCCTCGCACGGTTACTATGTGCGGACAACGTTGGGCCCATTCTGCTGAGTTGGTGTGTGGCAAGAAGGTTGGGCACTTTACCCCGGCTCTCGATCTGCCGGTCGGCGGTCCGCCTATACTGCTCATCTCCACCTCTCAAGTTGGGGAATCATCTCCACTCACGGGGTTGGGTACCTGTGGGGATGTACCCTCGAGGTTCGGGGAAAGTGACCCAAATTCTGATGGGACCTTGGTTGCCCTCCACTTTCCTATGACCTCGCAGATGCCACCCAATAGAAGAAGGGTACGGGGAGGGAAGAGAAGGAAAGAAGGTGAAATTTGTTGCGCGAAAATATTCCGCAACACCAGTAGGCCGAGAGATGATCGGCAAAACACCCTCCCCACCCCCTTTGTGGTACCACAATGAACCGAAATTGCGGTCTAAGTGTGCCTGGGCTTTGTGCCCTGCCAGCCACCTTAGTAACCTAACATATGCTCAATTCAGGTGAGTACATATGGCGTCAATGGGCAATCGTCAATGGGCAATAGCTTTACATTTGGATTATGAATCCAGGCTTTAGTAAACCTTGCGGTATGTGAGTGCTGTCCGGTTAGAAATTCCATCGGTGTAGGAAAAGCGATCATCCGATGTCACAAAGAATAACTAAAAACTGACTTCTGGTGTTTTGTTTTTTATAAATTGTTCCTCTAGATTTTAAGACACAGTGCTGAAAAAAATGTTCACCATAGATTCGGACACGCTGAATCTAATTGTAAAAAAAAATCAATTTCGTCTAAGCTTGACTTTAGCGGTTCTTCCTTGTGGCCACAGACTTGTTTCCACCAGTTTACATTCCTGACACCTGGCGACCTTAGGATAGAACATATAATTAAATAAAAAATTGCCGCCATCTTTTTGCTTTTTGTCACTCATTACGCAAGGAATGTCTTTTATAAGGGATGTCCTGTGTATGGGGATACATGATTAAATCTCAAGTGAAGACGAATGTCTCATGAGAAGGACATCAAAAAAGCCATTCCAATAAACATAGAATTTTTCAATATGTTTTCCAGTCTTGTATGAAGCCATAAGCTTTCAGTGCAAGTCTTTTATTTCCCCTAACCAGCACGTTTTTTTAAAAGGTAGATCAACGAGCACTGATCTTGTCGAATTCATATCCTCTAAACTCTCAGCCATAGAAAGTGGTAAAGAAGTCGATGTTGTTACAACAGATTTCAGTAACGCTTTCGACAAGATTTCCCATAAATTAATAGTTTTCAAATTGTCTGCCCTTGGCTTTGAACCCATTTTGCTAAAATGGATATGTGCATATCTGGAAAACCGTTTTTACAGTGTTCACTTCAGGTCTATTTTTCGGCACCTTCCTTAGCCAGCTCTGGTGTTCCACAAGGCAGTCATCTAGGTCCCCTTTTATTTATTCTAACAATTAACAATCTTGAAAGGATCATTCAACACTCAGCACTCTCTCTCTATGCTGACGACACCAAATTAAAACCATTTCTTCACAAGATGACTCCAGCCTTCCTCAAATAGATATAAATAGTTTTTCCAACTGGTGCCTTAAGAACTACCTAGAACTTAATGTATCCAAATGTCAGTATCAGTGTCTCACGCAAGAGTAACAAGTCTCCTCCAAGAATTTACCAACTCCACGAGCAACCTATATCTCGTGTTCAATCAATTCCCGACCTTGGCACATTATGCAACAGGAAACTAAGCTTCCGTTTGCGTATTGATGAGATTATTAATAAAGCAGTTAGAAGATGGTCAAAAGAATTCTGCGACCCATACGTGACCAGATCCCCGTACATCACTCTTGTTCGTCCTCGCCTAGGGTACGCTTGCCAAGCGTGGTGTCCATTTCAACGAGTTTATGTATCCAGAATCGAAAGCATTCAACGTCGTTTTCTTCGATTTGCTCTTCTTGGTCTCTCTTGGAACGATCCACTCATCTTACCTCCTTATCGCGACCGTCTTAAACTTATTAACCTAAATACCCTTGAAGAACGCAGGGACGCAGCAGACATTGTCTTCATTCACCGACTCTTTTCAGGCTCCGTCGATTGCGCTTTTCTTTACAACTCTATCTGCGTTAACACTAATCCTCGTAGTCTACGTTGCCCACAACTTTTCTATCTTCCAACCCAGCCTACCTCGTATGGATCCAATGAACCAATCTCACGTATGCTACGGAAGGTTAACTCAAACCTTAATGTTTTTGACTTCAACCGCAGCACTCCCTCCCTAAAAATCGATCTCCTTAAGCATCCTTAGATTTACTCCTTATAAGCTCTAGTTTTTAACCATAGAGGGCGTACCGTACACCACCACCAAAATTTAAAAAATTAAATAAAAATTTAATTCACGTTTTTACACCTGATTCTAGCACTCCGCTGAAATGTTGAGAGATATTGATCGTGTTTAGCACCTCTCGCACTCGGGAGGATGGGGAGTGTCTTACTATTTTCACCTGAACCGAATTTGAACTGAGCGATATGTTTTACGACAATTATTCAAGATGGCAATTTTTTGAGAAGCTTCTCTGACTGATTGAACGTTTTGATTTTTGTCCTACTTTCGGAAGAGGAGTTGCAGTAAAACAGTAGTACTGCTTCATGTGCTGCTAAAAGCTCTCACGAAATTATTCTGTCTGCGTTCAATTATTATTGAATCAAAACACTCTAAATACCAAATATATTGTTGCAGCGTTAGTAACAATAAAAGGGTACAAGGTTCCCTACCGCATTTGTCTTAGTTTTGCAATCCATAAATTCGCCGTCAGCCATCATAAATAACATCCTTCGAAGTGTTTGCAAAACAAGTTGCATTCTCCGATGTGAAGAGGGTTCTTCTGTCGCACCTCCTTTGTCCACAAACTTTTCATGTGGGTAAAACACGGGAGACCTTGATGTGGCGGTGGCACTTCATGTTCTTCACACTGTATTGTGTACCTATTTTTCCAATGCGAATGTATTCTCTTGTGCTGTCATAAATCACAGAATAAAAGCCATAAATTTTTAGAAAAGTTCGGTTGTGGGAATGAGAAAAAAAGGATTCACCCATATTTCCCATTACTAAATCTGATAGGAAATAATGGAAGATATTGCCGCCTTCAGTTCCGGTTCATGGTGCAGCTGCATTGAACTTTTCCCCACCAGGTAAAAACCATCGCCGAATTCTGTGCAAAGTCGAATGATGGATTACTGACTACCGAGCATTTATTGATGACAATACAAATGGATACAAATTTTTGCGGTGCGCTCAATAATACCACGCATTCATATGCTATAAACATCATTGTAAGATACTTGTTTATTCCAACTTACATTGAAACCTAGCATTGGCATGGTGACTGTGTTCTTCATTTGATTTCATTCAAATCGGTTTGCTATGGTAATTTACGTGATAGCTAACAGCTCTTATTCGTAATTTTATGCTTTGGAAATAACTTTACTGCGTAGTTCCGCTGCCATAAATGCAAGAAATTAAGACATTCTGGAAAAGCAATCAAAAGCGATAGCTACATTCGAATTAAGATTGTAAAGTTTTTATTTGCCGATTACCACACACGCGAATAATAAGTGAAACAATTAATAAAATTGTCTGAACTTTAGGTTGGTTTTATGTATACCCATACACGAACGGGCGAGCCGGTCGTTAACGTTCTTTCATTAATTACCCACCGTGCTTCAGGCCTAAGGGTTAACCTAGAAAGTGGCTAATAGTGCGTGAAAATGAAAAGCTTCAAATAAATAATAATGAAAATGAACTCTTGTAACACCACAAAAGTTGTAGGTATCACTGTTCCCCTTCTTGTACTTTGCACATCGATAAGCTTAAAGTACACTTCCGCTCATCTGAATAGGTTCAACTTTTTCTTAACCTTACTGTTAGCCTCTCTTCTTATATAGGTATTACAATGGCACATATTTGTTATACATATGTATAATGAAAGAGCATCATTATACGCTTAGTTTGAGAAAAAAAAAGTGTCTTAAAGCTTACCGTTATTTGGCTCATCTGAATAGGTTCAACAGCAAAAACTTTAGTTTGCGTGTAGTTGCGTCGGTCAATTGTACTCAGATTTTATTCTGCTAATAAACCTTGTTGAGTGTATATATTAACGACAAAATGGGTCGCGGAAAATCTTTAAGCGAGGAAGAAAAGGGAAAAATAAAAGCATTTCGAGAATTAGGCCTAAGCCAACGGTGTATCGCGAAAAGAATTAACAGAAGTCGAAATGTAGTAAGCGGTTATTTGCGAAATGGCGAACAGTATGGAAAAAATATGAAAGGTGGAAGTTATAGGGCAACAGGTTAGGTTAGGTTTACGGGCTGATGGAACAGAGCGAATTTGTTACACCACACTTACTCGTCTCTGCTTGTGCTTCGTGCCAAGAGTTTTGAGCTCCTCGCGACAACGGCGATCAAGCAAGGACTTTATTTCGGTAGCTGACACCGCTTTAATGGCCGCCTGACTATCAATAAAAATGGTAATATTACTGTGTGGTATCGCAATCATTGATACTATGCTTGCGACTTCAGTCATTGCTAAGACTTGTGCTTGGAATACACTACAGTGATCAGGTAATCTAATCGATCTGTTAATGTGTAGTTCATCTGAGAATAGTCCAGCACCCGTTCCACAGTCCATATTTGATCCGTCTGTAAAGATGGATATCGATTTCCTTTTCATGGGTTCGTTTGCGTACCATTCCTTCTTGCTCGGAAATGAACAAGAGAATGGTTTTTCGAAATCTAAGTAAGGAGACATGTAGTCAAATATGACGTTGTTCCCTATGTACATGTTCAGAATCAGTGCATGTCCAAAATGACTCGAGTTCCAGCTGTTTGTTTGGCTGATCCTCAAGGCACTTTTTGCAGCCGATTTCTGCATGTATAGATCCAATGGTGGCAGATTGAGAATGGCTTTCAAGCCAGCGGTTGGGGTTGTTCTCATTGCACTGGTTGTCCCTATAGATGCTAGTCTTTGTATTTTTGCCATCAGCTTGAGATTGTTTGCCTTGTATGTGGCTTGCCACCAGACTAAGCTGCCGTATGTGAGTATTGGTCGCACAATTGCCGTATACATCCACAGAATTATTTTAGGGTTTGGATCCCATTTTTTTCCGAAGATACGGTTGCATGCGTGGAAAGCGTTGGCCGCTTTCCTAACTCTGTCATCGACATTTGGCTTCCAACTCAGCTTCCTATCAAGGATAATTCCTAGATATTTCGCACTCTCCGCCACCTTCAAGGGTATTCCCTCAATTTCTGGTGGTTTGAATTCTGGTATTCTTCTTTTATTAGTGAACAACACCATTTCAGTCTTTTGTGGGTTGATCCCAAGACCGCATTTTCTTGTCCACATAGTGAGTGTCCGCAGGGAGTTTTCTAACAGTTCGCTCAGAGATAGGAGATAGGAATTTGCCTGTCGCAAGCAATACTACGTCATCCGCGTATGCAATTGCTTTGATCCCTCTGTTTTTGAACTTTAGGAGTATTTCGTTGACAACAAGGACCCAGAGTAAGGGGATATGACTCCACCTTGTGGTGTGGACCACATCAAGAACCGATAGACGTACAATCATCAGAGCAGCATCCAATTCTCATGATTCCGCCTCAAAAATAAAGATCAAAACAGGTGTAAAGTGTAGTTTGGCGACAGTAAAACGGGTTATTAAAAGTGCTAAACATTGGAAAAGAAAAAAACCTCAGAAAAAATCGCCGCTTAATGAATCTAGAAACGAAATTCGTCTCCAATTTTGTAAATGATACATGTCGTGGAAGTCAGAGTGGCAAAAAGTGATTTTTTCAGATGAGAAAAAGTTTAATTTAGAGGGCCCTGACGGCTATAATTATTATTTTCATGACCTTCGAAAAGAGGAACATTATTTAAGCCGTCTGCATAGCTGTGAAGGCAGTGTCATGGTGTGGGGAGCTATTTTCATCTACGAAACCTTCGAAATCCAATTTCTTACACCGTGAATGAATGCTAATTCTTATAAAGGTGTGCTAGAAAAGGCTTTCCCATAGATTTTTGACCTGTTTGGACCAATATCGTGGACATTCCAACATGATAATGCCCCTATCCACACAGCGAGGACGGTAAAACAGTGGATTGAGAGCCAAAATGTTCAGCTGCTGGAGTGGCCTCCATACTCCCCTGACCTAAATATCATACAGAATGTGTGGGGACTTCTATCACGTAGAGTATACGAGTCAGGGCGACAATTCGGAGACAAAAAATCATTAATCGAAGCAATTAAAAAAGCTTGGACCGAAATTTCAATACCTAGAAAAATTTTATGGTTCTATACCAGATCGAATTTACGAGACTTTATTAAAAATTTTAATAATTATTGATATTACAATCCCACTATACAAAAGTGCAAAATAAATCATTAAATTACAATTACCATTCTCGTTTTATTCCATTTCATTCGTTGAACCTATTCAGACGAGTCAAAAAATGAGTTTGTTTTTATGAATGCATATGGTCAAGCTAGCGTGTCAGAATAACGGTAAGCTTTAATACACTTTTTTTCTCTCAAACTAAGCGTATAATGATGTTCTTTATATGTATAACAAATAGGTGCCATTGCAATATACATATATGAAGAGAAGCTAACAGTAAGGTTAAAAAGAAGTTGAACCTATTCAGATGAGCGGCAGTGTATACTTGAATCGTTATGCCTACAAGACTGATTGACATAAGTCAATAGAAGTTCAACTAACTTATGCCTACCACAGTAAAACCCATTGGCCATAAAAATAGTTTTTCTCCAAAGAGGGAGGACACATAAACATAAACATTTGTAGTTTTGAGAAATTTGCATGCATAAAGCCAATCGGAAGATCAAAACTGTGGCAATGTACCTAAGTGTTTTTATTAGCATAGTTTCAGGTTGAAGTGGTCACGAATCAAGGATTTTCTTAACAGCATTAATCAATTCGGATGACGACTGAATTCATGAGTATTACTCCAGAGGATATGAAGCAAAAAGGAAGAAAATTATTGTCATCGCTTCAACCATCCCCAGAGACGACCAACTGATACTAGGAACAGCGGAAGAAAATTGAAATAGAATCTCAAAGTCAATATTCCGAAGGCAACTCAACGACAAATCAAAGAAACCAAACGGAGCAATAAGAAAGATGAAGAGATCATTATATTTGTTTCCGTTTCCAAGAGATATTGATACACTTGCCACCACCACCCCTACCATCATCTTTACCACTACCGCTACTGTCATTGACAATACCACATCCTACCTTCAGTCTGACTGCCAGTTACCGCCATGCCTCACGTTCTCCTTCCATAAACACCGTTTGTATTGACTTTATTTTTCTGCACCAAGGAACACCCTTTTACCGATCAGAGGAGGAAATAACATCAAGTAAACTTCCGCGTGATTCCTCGCAGCAAAGGAAATAAATGCCAAATGCCACGGATACCTAATAAGGACGATAAAGAGCAACAAACAACACAAACGAAAACAGATAAAAAGAAACGCAATCATTCAGTGCACAGCAAAGCACTGAAATCATGTAGATACGCTTTCTGAATGTCTCATCAAGTGGAAAATAAGGACCTATAATTAGTCATTAATTAGCGTAGATGTGAAGCAACAGAATTATCGTTAAAAATACACGAAACTCTTCAGTCGCCCTCGCCACCCTTGTTCTACGGCTCAGTCTCGTCCTTGACTCTACGCAACCTTCCACTCCCAGTGGGCGGTTCGATTTCAAAAGTAAACACATTTGCATTATTCACTTAATTAATATTCATAAGTAATTTCCATTAATGAGCTTACATTTCGTTGTTATTCATTTATTCGTTTGCGTATGGTCATAGGGCTATTTGTTTTTGGACTCGAACACCATCCCAGATGGCGCGGCACACAAACGGTCGTGTTGCAAATTGACATGTGGACGCAGAGTGATGAATTATATTTTAATTAGCAATTTGGCGGGTCTCAGGCTCTCAGCTGCACGGTAGCTGCTAGTGTCATATGAATACTTATTATGTAGATACATTTTTGAAATGAAAAGATATTCAATTTTTTTTTGTTGAATGATACTTTATTAATATTTTTCTTTTTAATTTTTACAAGTTTTGTATTTAATTTCTATTATCGCGACGCGTTTCGAAGATTGTTCTTCATCATCGGGCGATTTGATACATTTTATTTGTCATCAATATTAAAGAACTGATTTCAATAAATGATTTTTTAAAGTAATACCTACTTCTTTTGGCGCGTTGAGGGTAATATTTTAATTGTAACGGAAGCATTGTAGTAGATGCAATGTAGCGAAAGCAGTCGGGTATCGGAACCCACTTTGCAATTATCGGATTGCGGAACCCAATTGCTTCGTCGCTATTTGCCGAATTTTCGAACCCATTTGCTTTCGTTATCGAAATGAAATGAAGTTTGTTGTAATTAACCGGGATTGCAGTAGCGACGCGTGCCAAAAATGTGTAGTCGTGCAGTGAAGTTTTAATTGCTTGTTAAGATCATTTTTACCAGTAAAAAGAAATTTTGAAATTAAATAAAAAAAATAACGTTTATACATCGTTTTAAGCTAGTTTATTTAACAATACGAATTTTTCAGGCTAAAAGAACAAAAAAATTTTTTTACACTTAGATTTTATTTACAAAACAAAAGCCAATTCTTCATCACTTAAAACAAATAAAAATTACTTTTTAATAAACAAGCAATTGATAAGTACCTTCATTATTTTACTTAAATTCAAGACTTATTCTTCTCGACTTTTTTAAAAAAATATTCTTCTTTAATTTTCATAAATAAACGTGTCTTATTCAACAAAAAAACACTTAAACAAAAAGAAAAAAATATTGTTTATTTTATTATATTATATTTAAATTAAAAGAAAGATTTGTCAACCTGTTTTACCCCATTGTTGTTAGATAAGATAAGAAACCTCAATCAAGATTGTCTGGTAAATACCTTCGCGGTTTTACGCGAACAACAAACAGAAATATCTTAGCGTAACACACATGTATATAGTTCCTATTTATTATACCCTATTATAAGGGTATATTAATTTTGACGCATAGTTTGTAACATACCTTAATATTGCCCGTAGACCCCTAAAAGTTACTGTATTTATGATTAGCATCGACAGTAATGTCGATCTAGCCATGTCCGTCCGTCTGTCGGCAAAAGTTAGGCCTTTAAACTGGACCTAGAGAGCTGAAATTTTAACCATATACTCTCTAGGGTCCCGAAATAATCAAGTTTACGAATTTTTGAAATCCGCCCACAGACACGCCCACAAACTCCAAAAAACAAAATTTTGGAAAAAATCGAATTTTGAGCTAGAAAGCTGAAATTTTTATACCCTATTCTAAGGGTATATTAATTTTGACGCATAGTTTGTAAAATACCTTAATATTGCCCATAGACCCCTAAAAGTTACTATATTTATGATCAGCATCGATAGTAATGTCGATCTAGCCATGTCCGTCCGTCCGTCCGTCCGTCCGTCCGTCCGTCTGTAGCCAAAAATTAGGCCTTTAAACTGGACCTAGAGAGCTGAAATTTTAACCATATACTCCCAAGGGTCCCGAAATAATCAAGTTTACGAATTTTTGAAATCCGCCCACAGACACGCCCACAAAATCAAAAAAACCAAATTTTCGAAAAAATCGAATTTTGAGCTAGAAAGCTGAAATTTTTTATATATGATCTATGACTCCTAAAACTGCTCGGGATAAAAAAATTTCAAAATCCGCCCATTGACACGCCCACAAATAAATAAAATAATTTTTGTATACCCTATTCTAAGGGTATATTAATTTTTGAAAATCCAAAGTTTCAGCTAGGGAGCTGAAATTTATACTCTCTATGGGCCCTTTATGCTCATGTGTAAATATTTTCAAAATCCGCCCACTGACACGCCCAAAATTAATAATTTTTTTTTGTTTGAAAGTTCAAAGTTTGAGCTAGGGAGCTGAAATTTATAATATATACTCTCTAGGGGCGCTTTATTCTCATGTGTTAATTTCTTTTAAATCCGCCTACTGTCACGCCCACAATTAAATAAAGCAATTTTATTGAAACACCCAAGTTTGAGCTAGGGAGCGTTTTTTTTTTGATAAAATCCTTTAAATGTTATATAACAAAATATGTAGAGCGTTCTTAACAATTCAACCATACTTAGACTTTTGTCACGCCCACTTATGAGGGATAGGAATAAGAATAGGGTATCCAACAGTTCGCCCAAGCGGACTGTAGCCCGTCCCTATGTTTTATATATGATCTATGACTCCTAAAACTGCTCGGGATAAAAAAATTTCAAAATCCGCCCACTATTCTCATGTGTTAATTTTTTTTAAATCCGCCTACTGACACGCCCACAATTAAATAAAATAATTTTATTGAAACACCCAAGTTTGAGCTAGGGAGCGTTTTTTTTGATAAAATCCTTTAAATGTTATATAACAAAATATGTAGAGCGTTCTTAAAAATTCAACCATACTTAGACTTTTGTCACGCCCACTTATGAGGGATAGGAATAAGAATAGGGTATCCAACAGTTCGCCCAAGCAGGCTGTAGCCCGTTCCTATGTTTTTTTTTAATAAAAATGTATGACAAATTAATGTGTGTCTTTATTTAATGGAGCACCCCGTACCCTTTTGCGAAAAAAACAGTCTTTCTCTTTTATCTATATCTTACACAGTACTTAATATATCCAGCCAGACGTACTTGCGTACTGAAAACGTCGAGAGTGTCCCTACTCTTTATATGGATATACTCTGCACGCGACAAACTTCCAGCACAAAAAACCCCTTCTCGTTCAAAAGGGATTTGAACGAAATGGTCGATACAAAAAAGAATTTTGTTTGCTTGTGCGTTCCTGACTTTCAATTGTATCATTTGGTTGCAGAATCGTTTGCACGAGTTGGATAGATTGATGCATACCTACACAAGATCAGATGGTTTGAACAAAATGGTTGTTACAGCGCTCGATCTATGTTTTGTCTTGTTTCTGTATTCGTTTCACAAATCATACCAAGCTCGCCTCGTTCAAAAGCGGCTTGAACGAAATCATCCATACAACACGTGAAATTCTTTTTTTCTTTGTGCCTATACTTTCCAACGACCATACCACGTCGTGTTAATCGGTTCTCGTCAGATCACCGTAATTAAACGACATTGGGCGCGGTTAGTACGTAGATGGGGGACCGTTTGAGAACAACCGCGTGTCGTTGGCCAGTCCCATCTACAGAGTTGAGGTAGATAATATACGTGGTATCACAATGGACCTAAATTGGTCTAAGTGTGTCGGCTTCTGCCGACAGCCACATAAACCTAACCTAACCTATACTTTCCATGGTATCATTTCATTGCCGAATCGTTTGAATGAGTTGGAAAGAGGAGTTGGAAAAAAGCTGCGGTTGGTTGGTAGGTGGTTCACTTCTGTTTGGAAATATTCAAATAGGAAATGCACGAGTTGGAATATGGAAAATTACAGCAATGGGAAAAAGATTATAAATATGTTGTATGTATATAGTTTAGAGAACGCAAAAATGAACGACTTGAACAATATGAGGCGTCGCCACTGCGGGATTGTATATGGAAATTAAGTCCGCATATGTGCATTTCATTGATTGGAATTGAAATGTACCGTTATATACGGACTTCTTATTCGTTTCGTCATGAAGGTCACCATCTTTAAGCATGAAAATGAAATAAAAGATGGTCGACGGTCAAACAAAACCTTATCGAAACACCCAAAGGCAGCAAACTACCAAGGGCGACCATAATGTGGGTATGGATACATTAGTTGCAGGGCGGAGGAAAAATTTAAATTTTCTACTGTGGAAACGATGATCAATTTGAAATTGTCAAATTCGCTTTAGTTTTTTTTTTATATTTCTATTTTTTTTTTTTTTTTTTTTAACATTCTGGCTCGCCAAGGCGATTAAATATGGGGCACTTCGACCTAAAAAAAGATCTTTTGTGCCGTGTGGGCCAGAAAAGTTTAGACTAGTAGAGTTTCCACTTTCCGTGTAAAGCGGACAATTCTACTAGTCGAAGAATTCTTTATGTCCTCGGGGCACATTAGTTCCCTGAAAAAGATCTTCTTTCTAATTCCGTTTAGGGCCGGACATTCACATAAAATGTGTTCAGCTGACTCGTCCTCTTCAAGACAGAGTCGGCACTCAGGAGAGTCTACTATTTTCATTTCGTGTAGATGATATCTTAAACCATGGTGACCAGTAAGGTAACCTACTAAGTTTTTGATATCATGCCTGCTTAGGTTTAGGCATTTGCTGGCATTTTTTTTGAAAGGCCGAATGGCTTGTTTGGTCTGTCTTAAACCTGGGATGCTTTCCCAAAGATGGATACATTTTCTGTATTCCCAGCTTTTTATTGCTGCCGTTGCTGCTGATATAGGAGTGCAGCAGAAGGGTTCGGGACCTATGAAGGGTGTTTCCGAACCTTTTCTGGCCAGTTCGTCGGCCTTTTCGTTACCTTCCACCCCGACATGACCCGGAACCCACCATAGCTTGGTCTTGTTACTTGTTCCGAGTACCTGTAGGGTGTTGAAGCAGTACATGACTGATTTGGAGTCAATCGTATGCGAACTAAGGGCGTTTATAGCTGCTTGACTATCCGTGAATATATGGATGGTTGCACCTTTTATACCAGATAAATTTATGTGGCTAGCGCATTCTTTTTTCTATTTCTATTACTATTATAAAAAAAAAACTGTCAGTTACTCTTTGATAAAAACCTCAATGAACATCTAAATATATAAAAGAAAGTGTCCGAAGCGATGTAACCGCATAACTCGAGATTGGCCGAACCGATTTTGATGATTTATACTTTGTTGGAAAGGTATTTTCTCAGCACGGGTTTTAAAAGAAAAAATCTAAATTTCAAAATGGCTTACCCAGCGTGTTACGACAGGTTTTTTTTCGATTTTTTTTAATTTTTTTTATTTTTTTTTCATTTTGTATTTATTTATTTTGGCAACTACCAAATAAAGAATCACATTTGAATCTAACATATCGTATAACAATTGAACTGTCAGATAGACACGCAACGTAACGCCATCTATTATCGATCAATGGAGAAACCAATTTTGTTTCATATTTGGTGGCGCTGTCGGATTCGGATTTCTTCATTGCGATTTTGTGAGTTTTTGTGAATTAAAATTGATATGAGAATATATCTATATCTATTTATATATATATGTATATAAAAATCAATCCATATTTGCGTTTGTTGCCGGTGTTTGGCCAAACGCGTTAACCGATTCCAATGAAATTTTTTTTAAAGAAAGGTGACGTCTATATGAAGGATGTTATGTATGTGCGATGTCTGTATCTGCATCGGTGTGTAAATTATGTGTTTCTTAAAAAAGAAAAAAAAATTGACAATGTGTTTATACACTGTGTGTTTCATTAGTAGGTATCATGTGCTTTGAAAAAAAAAAACTAATTTAAGTGAAATAATAAAAAGTTTTTTTGTGTAATATTTTCTCTATATAAAAATCAATCCATATTTGTGTTTGTTGCCGGTGTTTGGCCAAACGCGTTAACCGATTCCAATGAAATTTGTTTCCATGAAAGGCGACGTCTGCACGAAGGTTGTTATGTTTGGCTATATCTGCATCGGTGTGTGAGATATGGGCATTTGAGTGAGTACACATGCATATGTGCGTATGCGTGTAAATTATGTGTTTCTTAAAAAAGAAAAAAAAATTGACAATGTATTTATACACTGTGTGTTTCATTAGTAGGTATCATGTGCTTTGAAAAAAAAAACAAATTTAAGTGAAATAATAAAAAGTTTTTTTGTGTAATATTTTCTCTATATAAAAATCAATCCATATTTGTGTTTGTTGCCGGTGTTTGGCCAAACGCGTTAACCGATTCCAATGAAATTTGTTTCCATGAAAGGCGACGTCTGCACGAAGGTTGTTATGTTTGGCTATATCTGCATCGGTGTGTGAGATATGGGCATTTGAGTGAGTACACATGCATATGTGCGTATGCGTGTAAATTACGACGCAGATACAGAGACCGTACAGACGTCACTTATTTTGTTATCCGAACAAGCATATGAAAGAGGGAGACCACACGAACGTTTCAAGCTTATTGTAGAATTTGTGCGCACTTTCATTCTTGAGATATCGTGTGTTCAATATTTTATTCAAATAACTCTTATTGAAATTTTTTGCATTTTTTTGTGAATCGGACATCGGAAGGTGCTTTTCCAACATTGATAACAATCGGTGTAGAAGTGAATGAAAAGTGATTCAATCGAAGTTTTTTATTTTCGCTTTGTTGTTTGATTCGCAGAAGTAAGGTGACATAGGCGCCTGCCAGACAACAAGCACCTACCCTAAACGGAACAACGAAGTTGTGTGAGCGGCCTAAGCCATGCGGAGAAAAACGTGCAGTCCCTTTCACCGGTTGAGCTCAAATCAGGCAATCTTCGGTATTGGCCTGAGAGTGTTTCTGTGAACTTTGGTCAAAATCGGTCTTCTTTTTTTAGGCGCAGCAACATACCGGTATCCGGCACCCGCTATAGACAATTATAAGGAAGTCTACTCGAACATATTGGCCAATAGAATTCTCGGGCACGGGCAAAGACCGGCAGGTGCAGCTAGTATCTGATATTTTGAAGTACTTAAATTGATTGCTCCAAGAACAAATTAGATTGGATAAATCTTTCTCAAGAAACTCGTAAATCCATATTTCTTAAAGATAAACATATGGAAAGGCTACATTCTGCTTGGGCGAACTGTTGGATACCCTATTTCTATTCCTATCCCTCAAAAAGTGGGCGTCCCAAAAATCTAAGTTTGGGTGAATTGTTAAGAACGATCTACATAATGTTGTATAACAAAATTTAAAAGTTTTTTATCGAAAAAAAAATTTTTTTAAAAACAACGGCCTTGGCCATGGCAGAAATGATTTTATCTAGGTACATACTTTGAGAGGAAAAGGCCTTTCATTTACAATAATTTCTTCAATAAAAGGTTTTTTTAATTTCTTTTTTTTGAGATTGTGGCCGTATCAGTGGGCGGCCCCTGGAGAGTATATAGTTCAAATTTCAGCTTTCTATCGAGTTTACAGGCTTAATTGTTGCCAAGTCGATACCATTTTGTATACGCGAGAAAACGTGAACGTAAAATTATTGTTAACGCACGTGTACGTATACCTACGAACACAAACAAACACACACACACACGCCTGCACACACGTACATCCAGAAAGAGACGAGACCTCTTCATATCAACAATGCAGAGGTGCCAAGAGGAGGGAACCTTTCCTGAGAAATGGAAAATGCTGCACTTGGTCCTGTTTCCGAAAGGAAAGAAGACTCCAGGAGAACCATCGTCCTACCGCCCTATATGCCTATTGCACACCATGGGAAAAATCCTCGAGAAGATAATCTATAATAGACTTCTCGCAGTGGCTGAAGAGAAAGGAGCCCTCTCAGACCGACAGTTTGGATTCAGAAGAGCGCGTTCTACAGTTGATGCTATAAGAGCAGGATGGCTCTACGGCAGAAAGTAGTATTGTGCAGTGGTTACGCTGGACGTCAAGACGCCTTCAATTCCGCGAACTGGTTATTCCTAATAAGGTCTCTCGCCAGAATGGATACACCATATTGCTTGCTGAGGATACTGACGGACTACTTTAACAACAGGAAGCTAAGGTATTATGCCGACGAAGGAGTCAAATACTGCAAGGCTACCGCGGGCGTCCCACAGGGATCCGTATTGAGGCCGCTTCTGTGGAACATCATGTGTGACGGAGTATTACGATTAATGCTACCTCGCGGAGTAGCGATAATTGGATTTGCCGACGACATTGCCATCGTGGCAGTTGCTAAACAGATCCATGCAGTGGAATCAGCTACAAATGAAGCAATTTCCAGGATAAAACACTGGCTAGTATCCGCCGGACTAGAACTAGCCGACCATAAAACAGAAGCTGTCCTTATAACGAGTCGAAAAACCATTGAATTTGCTAATTTCCAGGTGGGGAACCAGATCATCAGATTCAAAGGAGCAGTCAAATATCTTGGAGTCATGCTAGACAACAGACTGCAGTTCAAGACGCACGTGGAGTATGTTACAAAAAAAATCATCGCAAATACAGAGAGCTCTCTCACGCATACTACCTAACATCGGTGGACCTGGATACGCTAGGAGGGCCGTTTTATCAAGAGTATAGTCAGTTCAGTCCTCCTTTACGCCGCCCCGGTTTGGGCGGCGGAACTAACGAAAAAAGAAACAAGAAGAAACTATCATCCGAATGCAGGCTTAACGCGTTAAGGACAATCTGCGGTTTTCGAACTATCTCGGACGAAGCGGCTTTCGTCATAGCTGGAATGATACCCATAGACATTCTAGCCGGCGAGATGTTGAGGATCTACAACAGAAAAACGTCGGGCGGACAAGATGCAAGTGAAATGGCAAGAATTAAAGTAGAAGAAAAAGCATCTTCAATTTCTATATGGCAAATTTAGGTGGGATAACATTACAAAAGGCAGATGGACATACAACCTGATCCCGTCAATCGAGAGCTGGACAAAGCGACCACATGGAAACAGCAACTACCACCTTACGCAGTTCTTGACTGGCCACGGTGGCTACCGCAAATGCCTACATCGATTTGGACACGATAGCTCGCCATTTTGCCCAGATTGACCACACCAGTAGGAAGACACGGAGCACGCAGTTTTTCGTTGCAGGCGATTCATAGCATGGATAACGAATCTGCCCATTCCATCTTTCCTAATAGACCATATATGTATGTTACAGTCGGAGGACAATTGGACGACAGTTTGTAATCTGTCAACAACTTTCCAAAATTAACTGCGGATAGTATCAGAAGAGAGCATCAGAAGCAGCAGAAGCGTCAGAAGCAACTGACACAAGACAAGACGCATAGCATGAATCACTAACCAGCCTCGCGACCTAACGGCAGTCCCGCGGGCAGAGTGGTTGATGTCTGCTGGGTGTGGATTAGTACGTATAGGCGCATTCCTGGCATCGATTATTCGGGTTTGCGAATCGTGTTCCCATCTTTTGAAGAATACCACATCCATTGGCACAGTCAAGTAGGAGGGTCATGATCTTTTAAGTCCATATCATAACAGCGTCGGTAAAGAGGAAGTTCTTTATGAAATATAGATATCTGGGTTTTGAATTGTTGATTAGATCTGGCTGAGTTTTTACGGAAATCTGTCGGAAACTCTAAAATTCGTTTGCTCTGAAATATGTAAACTTAAGAAGCCTAATTTCTTCTTTTGCTCTATACTCATACATATATGTATGTCGAATCTAGTTTCTGTTGCAATGCAGCTTGAAGATTCCCGTCCGTTTCACATGTCCCTCATAAAAGGAATTCACCGTTTGGCTCTTTGACACAATGTTGACAACATATTTTTAATGAAAATCGTATGTACTCGTACAAATCAAATCCCATCTCTTATACTCAAACGAGAGTTCCACTTGGAAACAAAATTGCATACTTTTTTTGGTACAGGACGAAAAGGATCACAGCTGAAAAAGAAAAGCATTAATAAAAATAGAAATAAATAAAGGACAGCCATTGGAAGTATGTGTGTATGTGAAAGAGACTGAGAGCATAAGTGGATTCAGGAAAGGATGGCTCCTTTCCTAGATTCGGAGACAGGCAAGGAAAAAATCCAATAAATTTTTCATCTGAGTTGAATTCCTACAGTGGAATGACGGCGACAGTGATGGTAGGTTGCATCAATACCAGACGCTCTAGCGGACGGCGACGGCATCTTTCCTTTCATTGCGGCATGCAAATTCACAAAAATACCATTGCGATTGATGAAAAATTCAGGAGGCCCCCACGGACGCGGGTATCTTCTGGGTGCTTCCTTGCGAAAACATTCCAGACTCACTGACGGTACAAACTGAGGCAGCCAACTCCTATTTCACTGTCGGCAAATGTGCAGCCAAACAAGGAGTGAGTATTCGTAAAAGATAGAGGAGGCATGGTGCAACCATCATTGCAAGATGCGCTGCTCGCGGCCCAAATAACATAAAAACAATTGAAGGACACGTGTAATTTGGCAATACAATCTAACCAAGCAACGAGCAACCACCATCACCTTCGAATAAAATAAAAATGAACGAAGGAAGAAACAGCAGGTACCCAAATGCATAACATATTTCCATTTATTTCTAGGTTTCTACTCTCAGTCTCTTTATTCGAGGAGAAATGAATTTTTAATGCTTTCATTGGGGTTTGGAAAGACAAATATGGACACAGACAGAGATGGAAGGGTATTCTTTAACTCGTTTTGAGGATGCCCTATGTTGACTTTGCATTCCTTTAATACGAAATCCACATAGAGGTAGAATGGAAAGACTCTCTAAGAAAAAAAGAAAAGGAAAAAAGAAAAGAAGTTCTCAACAAAAGACATGCAACATTAATAGTTGTGGGCATGTAAACAATGGAGCAAGGAGCTCTACAACACTACACCTGTTGTGCTCGTACATGCACTTAAAAATGCATTAGATCCACAGAAATGAAACTAACACTGAACACTGAATAGTGTCGCTCTCGCCTGGTGAAAAATCGATGAGAAGTGTCAAGCATGGTATCCTTCTTTTGTCTAAGTTATTATAATTGCATTGCGTGCATACTCTTCTGTGGTAGTGCATTAATGTCAGTGATAACTCCGTGACACCGTGGTGATTTACATGTGGACTGTTTGCAGGTATTGCACCGAGGTGGGCGTGATGTCGCCATGAAGAGTATAGGATTTAGAAACAAGAAGTTTATTCTTCATTGAATGGCCGTTGTTAGTAAGAGAAGTTAGCACTTTATCGACTGTGATTTGACCTCAGATTTCAATGAGAACAGAGATAAAGAATATTTGGAACGAACTCATTTGGCTGTCAAATAAATGCCTGCGAATACACATATTTTTCTAGCCGCATGAAAAGGACATGTATGAACCGAAGTTTCTAATAGCCGGCAGTCGAACTTAAGAATGCATCTTTTTAGGGTTCCGTAGACAAATGGCAAAAAACGGAACCCTTATGGATTCGTCATGTCTGTCTGTCTGTCTGTCTGTCCGTCCGTATGTCACAGCCACTTTTTTCCGAAACTATAAGAACTACATATACTGTTGAAACTTGGTAAGTAGATGTATTCTGTGAACCGCATTAAGATTTTCACACAAAAATAGAAAAAAAAACAATAAATTTTTGGGGGTTCCCAATACTTAGAACTAAAACTCAAAATATTTTGTTCATCAAACCCATACGTGTATGTATCTATATCTATGGATATGTCTTCAAAAATGATATTGAGGTTTTTAATATCATTTTTTTATAAACTGAATAGTTTGCGCGAGAGACACTTCCAAAGTGGTAAAATGTGTGTCCCCCGCCCTGTAACTTCTAAAATAAGAGAATGATGTATCGTACATTACCATGCAAACTTCCACCGAAAATTAGTTTGAACGAGATCTAGTCAGTATTTTTTTAATACGTCATAAATCGTAAACCGCCACTTATCTATTATCACCCCTAACGTGGAATTCGTCGGGGGGAACGATCCGCTAATAGTGAACACATGTCGGTAACGTGAATTATGTTATTTTATTTTCACTGAATTCAATTTTTACAAAACAAATGTGTTTGAAATGAGCTGTCACAATTGAATTTTGAATAGTGGTCGGTAAGGGAGAGTATCCGACGGATCGCACGATAGCAATTTTCTGTTCACGTGAATCGAATAAATGAAGTGAATATCAGATCCGACGGATTCCACGATAGGGGTGTATTAAAACATCGATCAAAGTTACAACGAACTACAAGAACTTTTATATGATGTTACTTGCTGCTACGGAACCCTTCATGAGCGAAACCGAATCGTACTTGGCCGCTTTTTTTATTTTTTAAATCGGAGCCTGAATCACCGAAAAGCAACCAAAATAAGCTATCAAAATTAACTACATACTTATAATTTGTAACTTGTATTAATACGGAGAATAAACTCGTCACTAAAACGACGTAAGCTTTTGTTCTACAGCTGTCTCAGATAATCCGATGTAATAACCCTTCCAATATTGTAATCTTCATCTTCTTCTTCCTTGACTTTATTGCACCCCTACAGGTCCATCTGTAGGGCCCATTCATAAATGCAAAGCAAACGTACTGCAAAGCAGGAAACACTGCGCAAATTGAAACGAAAGTTTCCTGCAAAGCATGGGCTTGCAAAGCATATATGTTATATCGGAACCCACTTGTGCGCATCTAGATTTTAAATTCAATAAGTAAACATTTTGCCATACTTTCAATGTACACAAAAAGATGCTATGACAAAGAATAATTGTAGTCAACACTTTTTGTCCTAATCAATGTTTATGTTTTAAAGATCCATCGCTTCAATGTTTACAAAATATGAGCAGGAAATGTGACTCAGCACTTTTTGCCTTTAGCAACTGGTGCGAGAATATCCGCAGTCAAAATGCTGCGTTAGCAATTAAGCAATATAAAAGGGGATCGATGTATCTCCAGTTGTTAAGTCTTAAGTCTACCATACCAACAGTCACTTCGTATAGCGGAAGATTTCCCCCCACCAAGGGTAAGGGATCTGAAGCTTTGACTTCAATAAAAAGTTATTAAATTAAATAAAGTCTTTTATTTGATGTCGCTCTCTGACGAGAGCGCAAATATTTTTTTTATTAACTTAAAACACTTAAACAAAATTGGCGCAGTCGATAGGATTGCACAAATCGTGTAATCCTTGTAAAAATCTACCGTTCCGTTTAAATAGTGAAGTAAATTTCAAAAATAAGTTTTTCTGCGAAAAAGATTAAAACAAATCTTTGAGTCTACGACTAAACACGGTGCTGTGAATAAATAAAAATAAATTAATACAAAATTGATTAAGATATTTTTAAAAAAAAGTTTTGAAAGTGAATAAACCGTACTCACATTGACGGGTAAAACATTTTTAAATAAATTCAGTGAAAAGATCGAAGATCCAACAAATCTATTCAGTGAATAAAAACGGATTAATTAGTGGTTCACCCCAATGCACATGGTAATACCACAAAACTCATAGAGAGAAATTAATCAACCTCATAGACTAAGTTAAAGAAGAAAAGGGCAGCTTCAGAGCTCCAACAAATAGCATAAAATAAATGATCAAGAGATTGCAGAAGAAGAAGATAATTAACCCAGAAAGCAGATACACTGACGAAGAGGAATCTAGTTCAACAGAAGAAGAAGACCTACATCTACTAGAAATTCGAAACAGAAGTATACCTGAATATTGTAAGAATAATTTTGAAAATAGAAAAATTAAATTACTAGAAAATAAAATTGATAATTTAAATCTTAGTTTGGGCAATAATATTTTAGACAATAAAAGTAAAAATAAAAATATTGACAACATTTTATTGACAAAATTTGAAGAAAATAATCATAAGTTTAATCAAAGTAAATTAAGTATAGAAAACTATCAGAACACCAAAATGGCTACATCCCAAGTAAATAATACACCCAAAAAAAGCTTAACGCTTAATCCATTAAAATATATTGAGAAACTTAATACGTTTGATGGTCGCACTGAAGATCTTTACACATTCCTCACAAATGTAGATGGAATAATACCAACTCTTAACGAGTATGATAATCAAAGCCAACTGATGTGTATAAATATTTTAAAATCCAAATTTATTGGAAAAGCAAAAAGATGCATTGAGATTTACTCCCACTTACAAAATTGGTTAGAAATCAGACATATGCTAATTAATAATTTCGGAGGATTCAAGAACAGCCTACAATTGTACGAAGATCTAAGACAGATCAGTTTCAGAGGTAACGTTTTAAATTTCTATAACGACATACAAAAAACTTTGTGCGATTTGAACCAAAAATCGGTTCAAGAAAATAAAGTCCATGAAGTGAACAATAATAATCTCACAGCCTTAAATATTTTTAAAGAGAAATTGCCGGTACATATGCGAACAATTCTTTTCGCCCTCAAACCAATGAGTTTGCAGGAAGCCCTACACGAGCTCACAGAAGCAGGATTTGTTGAATCAAACTCTTTTGAAGAAAGACAGCCAAGGCAAAACTTCAGCAATAATGTTAAGAACTTTCAACCTAAAATGTTTGTCCCACAGAATCATCAAAATAATTTTAGACCCCAAAATTTCCAAGCGTTTGGCCAAAATAGAAACAACCCTAACAACAATTTTAGACCAAATAATTTTCGACCACCATTCAATCATTTTCAAAACAGAGCTCCTTTCCAAAATAATTACAATACAGATAGGAACTATAACCAAAACAACTCTAGAACACAGCCTATGGACATAGATCCAAGTAGTAGTCAATTGAGACGTAACCCAACACCGGTTAACAGACAAGTTAATTACAACAGAGGAAATCACTCTAACAATCCTGCGGGATATAATGAAAATAATAGTAGTAATACTGAAAGGAATTTAGAAACAAATAACGAAACTCACGAGAATCAAAATTTTCAGTTACAAGCCTCGGAAATAAATCCGGACTTCCCTATCTCAGAATAGAGAAAAACGGCAAAATTATACGTATGCTCATAGATACTGGAGCAACAAATAGTATCATTAATAAAATAGACGTTCCACCCCAATACATACAAACTAGAAAGCAACCGTTAAAAATTAACACAGTAGGAAACCCTGTCGTAGTGACAGAAGAAGCATTATTTCCCAAAGAAAAATTCGCCTATAAAGTAAAAGAAAACTGTCTTTTCCATATATTGAATTTTAGTCCAAATTACAATGGGATAATCGGTAATAATATTCTATTACCTAATAATAGTAAATTAGATTATGCAACCAAGACATTAACACTGAATGACATAAAAATTCCAATATTTTTTGATTTAATTGACGAACAAGACTACATGATGGAAGTTCATCACTTAAGCGGCTTAACGCCAAATGACACTATCTTCGACGAGTTTGAACAAAAAAATACTGAACACATGAATATTGAAGAAAAAAGAATTCTCTCTAAAACCCTAAAAGAATATCAAGATGTATTCTTTCATAAAGGTGACGACCTAACATTTACATCACACGTCAAACACAAACTTACTGTCTCAGACAATTCCCCAATTTTCACCCGGATATACCGCTATCCCGAGGTACATAAAAATGAAGTCAATAATCAGATCCAAGATCTTTTGGATCAAGGGATAATCAAACACTCGAGTTCACCATATAATGCTCCGATATGGGTCGTACCCAAGAAAATGGACGAGATGGGAAATAAAGAGTGGCGTATAGTTATTGACTATCGCAAATTGAACAAGGTTACCAAAGAGGATAAATTTCCAATTCCTCTAATTGAAGATATACTCGACAAGATGGGTCGAGCCAATTATTTTTCTACTTTGGATTTAACAAAAGGTTTTTACCAAATTGAAATAGATCCACAAGATCGTGAGAAGACAGCCTTCTCCACACTTTCAGGACATTATGAATGGATCAGAATGCCATTTGGTCTCAAGAATGCTCCTGCTACATTTCAACGCATGATGAACGAAGTCCTAACTGACTACATTGGTAAAATATACTATGTTTACCTTGACGATATCATCATCTTTTCTTCATCACTACAAGAACATATTCAACATTTGAAACTAATCTTCAAGAGACTTCGACAAGTCAATCTTAAAGTTTCTTTGAATAAATGTGATTTTCTAAAGAAAGAATCCGAATTTCTCGGACATATAATTACACCAGAAGGTATCAAACCCAATCCGTCAAAAATTCAAACAATAAAAGATTTTCAAATTCCCACCTCCATAAAAGAAATACAATCCTTCCTAGGTTTAACTGGATATTATAGAAAATTCATTCAGGATTATGCTAAAATAATCAAACCTATGACATTATACCTAAAAAAGTATTCAAAAATAGATATAAAGAACGAACAATATGCTGACGCGTTCAACAAACTAAAAGTAGCAATGACAGATATGTTAATTAACAAACACCCAGACTTTAGTAAAGAATTTATATTAACAACCGATGCAAGCAATTTTGCAATAGGTGCAGTATTGTCCCAATCTCACGGACCACTTTCATTTGCATCCAGGACACTTAATAAACACGAGTGCAACTACAGCACTATAGAGAAAGAACTCCTAGCAATCGTTTGGGCAACCAAACAATTTCGTCATTACCTATTTGGTAGACGTTTTAAAATTTTAACAGATCATAGGCCGCTAGTTTGGCTACATAATCTGAAAGAGCCTAATTCTAAACTACAACGTTGGAAAATAAAGCTCGAAGAATATGATTTTGATATTGAGTACCTGCAAGGCAAAGAAAATAAAGTTGCCGATGCTCTATCAAGAATCAAGATTTCACCTGAAATTAACGCTTTAGAAGAAGACTTAGCGAGTACACAACACAGTGTCGAATCAGATAGTACAGACCTAATTCCAATAACAGAAAAACCCCTTAACATGTTTAAACGTCAGATAATCATCAAAACAACTAATGAAGATTCTCAGGAAATATCCTTTCCGTATATAGGTAAAAGATTAATAACAATTACGAGAAAAAATTTTACGACCAAAGACTTTGATCTAATAATATCAGAATGTGATATAAATTGCACAAATGCAATATTCATAAATAACGACGATTTACCTTTGAACAAATATGCGAATGACGACGAATTATTTCTTAAATTTCAAACCCATTGGAAACAACACCATAATAAACAGAAATTATATAGAAGCATATCTAACCTAATAAATTTACATCCTCCAGAAACTGAGGAAACAATTAATAAAATCCATATAAAATTTAATCATATTGGTATTGAAAAAACATACCTTGAAGTCATTAGAAAATTTTACGCACCTAGTTTACGTGAAACTATTAATAAAGTATTGAACAATTGCGAAATGTGTAATTTCAAAATAGAAAGGAATCCAATAAAACTACCTTATGAAAAAACGCCCACGCCCTCAGGCCCTCATGAACAATACCATATGGACATTTGGCCCATACCAAGAAATGGTAGCTACCTAACATGTATTGACAAATTTTCAAAATTTATAGCCCTTGAACGTTTAGAAACAAAGAATCAAGCCGATGTGCTAACCGCTATAACTAAGATATTTATTTATCTAGGTAAACCAAAAATCTTAACGACCGACAATGATAAATGTTTTTTATCTTACACAGTTAAACAATATCTCAAAGACAACGAGATAGTAACTCACATTACTACGCCATATCGACACACAGGCAACTCAGATATAGAGCGTTTGCACTCCACTCTCAACGAGAACATAAGATTATTTGAAAAGCAAAAGCCAAGCTTAGTCGATAACGTGACACGAACAATAGAGGTTTACAACAATACGATCCACTTAACTACTAGAGAAAAACCGAGTGACATACATTTCGGACGCATAGACAATAAAACAATATTTAATAGAATCGAAAGCACAAAAAATAAAGTTTTAGCTAGAGTGAATAAAGATAGAAAAGATACCGATATAAATCCTAATTTTACCAAAATTTATAATCCTACATATTTCGATAAATTAAAAACAAAGCATAGGAAAGTAAAAGTGATTGAAATCGATAAAAATAAAATAACTATTAAACCAAACAGAGACTTACAAAAATTACACAAAGACCAGTTTCGAAAGAAAAAGAAAAAATTTAAAAATGATAAAATTAAAATTGGCATCGATACTAGTTCTATGGCAGTTAACACTGGCCTATAGCCAAGAAATACAAATAACTAATTACAACCACGGTAACGGTTTTACCATTATACAACTACAACAGATACAAATAATAGAAAACTATACTAAAATACTTCATATTATAAATTTAACTAAGTACGAAACAAATTTAGAAATACTAGAAGAACATATACAACTTTTACCTGAACCAAACATTGAAATTATTAATTTAATGAAACATACAAGAAAAGAATTTGAAACTATAATACCACATAACAGACAGAAAAGAGGACTTATTAATATTTTAGGTACAGGCATGCAATTTTTATCCGGAACTATGGACGACGATGATAGGCAAGAAATAGAAGAAAGGCTAAAATTAATAGAAACAAATACACATAATGTAATAGAAAACTCAAATTTACAAATACAGATAAACAATCATTTTAATGAACAAATTGCGTTAGTAACTAACATGTTTAATAACAAAACTAAGAAACTTACCGAACATATAGAAAAATCTATTCGCGTTCAACACGATTTAGAAAGGGATCTTAACAAATTGAAATTAGAAATAGAAATTAAAGACAATATAAAATATTTGATAAATGACATCGACAAAATTAAAGACATAATTTTAGCATCGAGACTAGGAATCCTAAGCAAAGACATATTTTCAGAAACAGAAATTGATAAAAATAATATTACAATTGAAAAACTTTCAGAAATCAAATTAGAACTTGCTTTGTATAAAAACTCTATTATTTTTATAATTGAATTGCCAAACTTTACAAACGAATTATACAAACAAATACATATTCAACCCATACCAAACTTAGAAGATAGTCAGCAATTAGAGATAACTAATAAAATATATTTGACTAAAGATCAAGCAATTTACAATAATACAAATATTAAAAAATATTTATCAAAAATAAATGATAACTGCTTACAGAATCTATTTAAAAAACAAATGAATTGTAAACTAATAAAAAATGTAAACCAAGAAATATTAGAAATAGGAAATAATAATCTTGTGTTAATTAATGTAAAATTACAAGAAATAAATCAAAATTGTAATAATCAAAACATTACTGTTAAAGGTAACTACCTAATTAAGTTCGAAAATTGTAAAATTGAAATAAATAATAAAATGTACGAAAGAAAAAATTATAAACACGAACCTTTAATACCAAATGTAATTGAGAATATTAATTATACCAAATCAAAAGATATAACTTTTCAAGAATTACATTACCAAAATATACAAAACTTAAAAGAAATTGAAGAACTGAAATACAAGCACAAACATACTAGTTTAACTATGTACATGATAATTTTAATCATTATACTTGTCATAATCCTTTATACATATTTAAAATGTAAAAATAAGAAGATAATAAACAATGTAAATCTTCCAAAGGTCACTTTCCGACCATTAGAAGACTCTAAAGGGGGAGGTGTTATATCGGAACCCACTTGTGCGCATCTAGATTTTAAATTCAATAAGTAAACATTTTGCCATACTTTCAATGTACACAAAAAGATTCTATGACAAAGAATAATTGTAGTCAACACTTTTTGTCCTAATCAATGTTTATGTTTTAAAGATCCATCGCTTCAATGTTTACAAAATATGAGCAGGAAATGTGACTCAGCACTTTTTGCCTTTAGCAACTGGTGCGAGAATATCCGCAGTCAAAATGCTGCGTTAGCAATTAAGCAATATAAAAGGGGATCGATGTATCTCCAGTTGTTAAGTCTTAAGTCTACCATACCAACAGTCACTTCGTATAGCGGAAGATTTCCCCCCACCAAGGGTAAGGGATCTGAAGCTTTGACTTCAATAAAAAGTTATTAAAATTAAATAAAGTCTTTTATTTGATGTCGCTCTCTGACGAGAGCGCAAATATTTTTTTTATTAACTTAAAACACTTAAACAAAATTTATATATTAGATGTTTATGAACAAACAACTGCGAAAAAATGGAATTTACGTCGACCGCTGTCATTTTAATAAATAATCTGATAGATTGTTCTCAAAACTAAACTAAACTTACTTATCTGTTGTATTTTCACCCATTTTCAACAAAATTAAATTACAGCGCAATGACAACAACAAAAAGAAATTAAAAAGCAATACGATTCTGAAATCTGCGCGATTGCGCTCAAAATTGCGCTTACATTGATAAAACAGGTATAGAACAAGGCAGTGGTTTAGCGAGGGTTGGGGCTGACCGGGGCAGACTAAATTTATGCCGCCCCTAGTAATATTTTGTCTACGGTTTCAACCAATTATACCTACACATACACTGGCGATCACAAGGATGATGCCATACATGTTGCAATCGATTTTCAGTCTTTATACCTACCTGTTGGAAATTTTATACCCAGAAACTTTTACTACCTGTGCTCAAATTTGAGGTATCTATCATTTTAGATTTAGAATGAAAGACATAAATTGTGTGAAATCCGTATTTATATATATTTACTAGCTGCACCTGCCCGGCTTTGCCCGTGCCCGAGAATTCTATTGGCCAATATGTTCGAGTAGACTTCCTTATAATTGTCTATAGCGGGTGCCGGATACCGGTATGTTGCTGCGCCTAAAAAAAGAAGACCGATTTTGACCAAAGTTCACAGAAACACTCTCAGGCCAATACCGAAGATTGCCTGATTTGAGCTCAACCGGTGAAAGGGACTGCACGTTTTTCTCCACATGGCTTAGGCCGCTCACACAACTTCGTTGTTCCGTTTAGGGTAGATGCTTGTTGTCTGGCAGGCGCCTATGTCACCTTACTTCTGCGAATCAAACAACAAAGCGAAAATAAAAAACTTCGATTGAATCACTTTTCATTCACTTCCACACCGATTGTTATCAATTTTTTTTTTTTTTTTTTTTTTATAATTTGCGTGCGCTAAAGGGATTTCTTTTTTCTGTAGTGACACAGTACCCTTATAATGGTAAAACCACAGCGAAGGCATTTTTAGTTTGTTGCGCAAGTAGCTCCCAGCAATTCATTGCCTATTTTTGGGTGCTACTTACTGAAAGAATAGAAGGATATGAAAGAAGTTTGGTGCGATGGGATTTTTTTTCTCAACAGGTGGCGCCTAAATTGCTTTAGGGAGATCAATGTTGGAAAAGCAAGTTTCCGATGTCCGATTCACAAAAAAATGCAAAAAATTTCAATAAGAGTTATTTGAATAAAATATTGAACACACGATATCTCAAGAATGAAAGTGCGCACAAATTCCACAATAAGCTTGAAACGTTCGTGTGGTCTCCCTCTTTCATATGCTTGTTCGGATAACAAAATAAGTGACGTCTGTACGGTCTCTGTATCTGCGTCGTAATTTACACGCATACGCACATATGCATGTGTACTCACTCAAATGCCCATATCTCACACACTGATGCAGATATAGCCAAACATAACAACCTTCGTGCAGACGTCGCCTTTCATGGAAAAAAATTTCATTGGAATCGGTTAACGCGTTTGGCCAAACACCGGCAACAAACACAAATATGGATTGATTTTTATATATAGAAAATATTACACAAAAAAACTTTTTATTATTTCACTTAAATTTGTTTTTTTTTTCAAAGCACATGATACCTACTAATGAAACACACAGTGTATAAATACATTGTCAATTTTTTTTTCTTTTTTAAGAAACACATAATTTACACACACTTCGTATAGACGTCACCTTTCTTTAAAAACAAATTTCATTGGTTTCGGTTAACGCGTTTGGCCAAACACCGGCAACAAACGCTAATATGGATTGATTTTTATATACATATATATATAAATAGATATAGATATATTCTCATATCAATTTTAATTCACAAAAACTCACAAAATCGCAATGAAGAAATCCGAATCCGACAGCGCCACCAAACATGAAACAAAATTGGCTTCTCCATTGATCGATAATAGATGGCGTTACGTTGCGTGTCTATCTGACAGTTCAATTGTGATACGATATGTTACATTCAAATGTGATTCTTTATTTGGTTGTTGCCAAAATAAATAAATACAAAATGAAAAAAAAAAATTAAAAAAAAATCGAAAAAAAACCTGTCGTAACACGCTGGGTGGTCAAAATAAGCCATTTTGAAATTTAGATTTTTTTTTTCTTCTAAAACCCGTGCTGAGAACATACCTTTCCAACAAAGTATAAATCATCAAAATCGGTTCGGCCAATCTCGAGTTATGCGGTTACATCGCTTCGGACACTTTCTTTTATATATATAGATTATGAATTAATGTACATTGGTTCCGGTTACTAATGAATCTTGGTATCCAATAAACGTCTGTTCTTCGGGAAAGTATGCGATTGTTAAACTTCTCTTTCAGAAGATCGATTGAGTTCGTTGATGTGTGACATGTTTCACCATCATGTTGAAACCACATATTCTGCACATCAATATTTTTCAATTGACTCCACAAAAAGTTTCTAACCATCGCTTGATATCGAGCTCCATCCACAATAATGCCATCTACACCAACTTTTTTTGTTTTCTGCGAAAAAAGTGATTCGAAATTTTGGTAAAAGGTTGACAGTCTGCTGAGCTAGAAGAGGAGGTCACTTGGACGACATTCTTTTTCATTATTAACTGGAATCAATCAAAATCGAAAATGATACCTCAAATTTGAACACCCTTTATTAGATACCTCTAATACCCAAATAAAAGAAAAAACATAAGCACGGGCTACAGTCCGATTGGGCCAACTGTTGGATACCCTATTAATTTTATTTATTTATTTTTTTATTTATTTATTTTATTTCATGAATTGCTTACACAGTAAGATACAATATCTTATAGTGATAAGCATAAAAACGAGATAATAAATGGATGGATGCTACGAGTACGTTTATAGAAGAAAAAAAGAGGAAAAAAAAAGAAAAAAAAAGGAGAACTTAATTCACAAAAAATACTTAGAAATAAGGAGTAACTAAGAATAGCGGGAAAATAGGTATTTAATTCCTTTTTTTAATCTAGCAGTGTTATCCAATCTTCTTATACATTGAGGCAAGGAGTTCCATAATCGAGTAGCGTATATAAAAAATTGACGTTCAGATACAAGACAGTTGCATCTAGGTACAGTAAGCTGACCGGATCTTTTAGAAGAGGGAAATCTATTTTTTCGTAAAGATATGCGGGTTCACGAGAAAGTATAATATCCGAAAAACGAATGAGTGTACGATACTGGAGAAGTTTATCAAAGGTCATATTGTATAAATGTTTTGAATAGGCAAAGACTATCACATCTCCGCAATCCAACGACATAACGTCCAATGCTATTAAAAGCAACGTTAAGTTTCCTTTTAGTCTCAAAACTGCAGTTGGCAAAGATTTCACAACCGTAAGTGAGTAGAGGCACGACCAATGTTTTTGCGAGTAAGGTACCTACGTGTCTCGAACGGAGTGAAGGAGTGGGAGACCCATAATTTTCGAAAGACTCCATAAGTCTTTCCTACTGCCTGTTGGATGTGCTTATCCCAGGAAAGATTACGACTTAAGGTCATACCGAGGCTTTTAACCGATTCAACATACTCTACAGGGACATGACTAATGTTGATGGAAGGAAAGTGTGACATGTCTAGAGGCTTTCTTGAGATTACAATGCACTTGGACTTATTGCGATTAAGGAACAGACCATTACTTTGTGACCATTTCACGATTAAGTCCAGATCTTCATTTATACAGGAAGTGGCATGCTCAATTAGGCCCAAGGGACAGCTCAATACGAGCTGAACATCATCGGCGTACATATGTACTGAGCTATGCGTAATGAGAGAAGAAAGTTCGTTAACATGTAAGGAAAAAAGTAATGGTCCCAATATTGAACCCTGTGGCACGCCGCTGACTATAGGAAGAAAGTCCGAAAGCACGTGGTTTATTTCCACAGCTTGCACCCTGTCTGTCAGATAGGAAAATATTAGCTTTATAGCACTCGGGGAGAAATTGTATATCTGCGACAGTTTGAGGCACAAGGTAGAGTGGACAATCGTATCAAACGCCTTCGAAAAGCCTAACAGCACAAGAAATGACACTTTATCTTCATCAAGCGCCATTCGAATATCATCAGATACCACTATAAAGGCAGTGGTGCAACTGTGTTTCTGCCGAAAACCAGATTGTTTGGAGACAATATGTTATTGGGAGCAAGGTGTTCACTTAATTGTTTTTGCAATATCTTCTCAAACACTTTAGACATAAATGGCAGGATAGAGATCGGTCGGAATTCGTCACCCTTAGGTGTTTTCGGAACTGGAACAACTTTGGCAGATTTCCATTGCAAAGGAAAGTTACATGAGGTTACCACAGAGTTGAAAATATGCGTAATATATGGCAAAACCACGGGTAGAATTATTTTTAAAAACGACGGATGTACCTCATCGAGTCCAATCGCATTTGATTTGATACACAGTAAACTTTCAACCACATCATCACAACTAACTGCTGTAAGACGGAAGCAAGAGTCTCGGGCAGAGGGAGAAGCGTTGACATTATATTGCGGGGCTTGAGTACTATCACCATGGTTCTCTTGAAGAAATAAACTTATGGTTAAGTTCATCGGGACTTACTCCGTCAATGCAGTGAACTTTGCGTTTTCCAACGCCAATGTCACGAATATTTTGCCACAGAATCCGACTACCCATAGATGCACTCAATCGAATGGAATAAAAAAGTGATTTAGCTCGCCGTATCTCAATGACTACTAAAATGTCTTATTCCTTTCAGACACCTAGAGAGTATATATTTCAGTTTCCTAGCTCGAACTTTGACTTTTCAATAAAATTGTTTTATTTAATTATGGGCGTGTCAGTGGGCGGATTTTAGAAATTTTATCTCCCGAGCAGTTTTAGTCAAAGATCGTATATGAAAAATCTCAGCTTCCTAGCTCAAAATTCGTTTTTTCTGATAAATTTGTTTTTTTGAGTTTCTGGGCGTGTCTGTGGGCGGATTTTAAAAATTCTTAAACCTGATTATTTCGGGCCCCTAGAGAGTATAATGGTAAAAATGTCAGCTCTCTAGGTCCTCCACGAAGGGTCAGTCACCTTGTCGAGAGTACCATTCCTTCTGAATGGTGCCGGTGTGGAGGCTTAAGGATGAGGATTCAACGGGCTACAATGTCGACGACCTCCGTCGTCGGAAGGGTCACCCATGGCAGGCTGGCCGTTGAATCAGCATCTACTAAGAACTGCCCATAGGACATTCCGTCCGATCCCACTCCCCCTACCCCCATCCTTTCCCTCCCCTAGCTCCCTCTCACTCTCCTTTCTTGTTCCTCTCACTCTCATTTCCTCTCAATCTCCCCTCCTTTATCCACTGGGCTGGACTTAAGGTGTCACTCGACCCGTGCCGATAGTCAGCCTGGCTGAGGGCCCAGTTTAATAAATAGCTCAGTCGCGAACGGAGTATCCGGATACCTGGCGACCTCCGGATCCGCTAGCCTTATCTGTACAATGCGGATCTCTGTACAGACGGACCTTCCTTTCTCCGCTACTCGTGGGAACATAATAATGAACAAAAAACAACAAAAACAAAAACAAAATATTAAGGCCGGTATCCCTTTAAAACCGGACGGTAGTACGGCGACGAAGCTGTCTACCGGATATGCTCATATGGCAGCTGATAGCGGAACTGTGGATAATCGTGGTTCCTCCGTCAGTACTTGCGAGCAAAACAAAAATCTTTCCAGCAGAAGCAGGACTGTGCATAATGGTCCCACCTCTGCTGGCAGCACCCCCCCAGGCAGTGCTCCTAAGCTGCCCCCTGGTATCACCCCTGTTACACTTGTCAGGGGCAAGACTGTGGAAATGCATGGTCCTTCCACTGGCAGTATACGCACGGATGCTACCAAACACAAACACCTTCCTAGTGTTAGTGGGACTGTGCAACATGGTCCGGCTTCCACTGGCGCGTCTTGCAGTAGAGGAGCTCCTCACCGCAACCCCTCCAAGTTGCATTACAAAAACAGACGCAATGCCAATCGTATAATTGGCTCCATCGGCGCTATCCCTGAGATAGATAGATCCCCTGCACAGATCAGCAGACTAGCCTGGGCACAAAACATCATTTCAGGTGACGACAAGACCAGCGGAGACATTGCGTCAAAGCGACAGAGATCGGTGGAGGAGGTCGCTTCGGCCTCCAAGCGCCTGAGGATGCACAACACCAGCATTCCTCCTAACGCGTCCATCGTTAAACCTCACAAGTCTTTCAGCGATGTCCTCAAAAAAGGAATTGTGGTTGCAGTTATCGACCGCAGTGACGCCGACGGCAGGATCTCACTTGAACGGTGGGATCTCATCATGCTCACCCTACTCGAAAACTTCGCCGACTTTTATAAGGACATCCCCGGACCACCGCCAATAATTCACGATGGCGGTTGGCATCAGGGCCGCGTAAAACTCATCGCCTGCGATGATCAACGATCACTGGATCTTTACAAGCTCGAGATCAATAAGCTTGGTGAGCTATGGCCAGGGGCCAAGCTGGTGGTTGTTGCGAGAGAGGATATCCCCTGCCGACCTAGATCGCGTGCCTGGATCCCAGTGAGCCCTTCATCCCCTGAAAGAATTCTCCATCTGATCAAAATCAGCAATCCATCCCTTCCGACTCATGATTGGAAGGTCGCTAAACTGGAGGAACAAAGGGGTTCCTACCGATGTGCTGTCATTGTCATCAATCAGGAATCCCTTGCTCTTCTGGCGGCGACTGCGGGCGTGATTCGGTTCGGATGGAACGACATCACGCTGAGAGTTTACAAGAAGGACGATGTAGACGCTGACAAGCGACCTCATCATCCCTCGGAAACTGTTGTGTCGGGTGTTAGCGCACCTGTCGCCTTCCCCCCCTTAGAGGTTGACATTCCCGAGCCCTCTACAGAACCTACCACGTCTTCAATCCCTGTGATCGACTCTCAGTCGGTCATGGAGACGGACGAAATTCCTGACAAGGATCTTCTGAGGGACGACGAGCTCCTGAGTTCGTCCTCTGTATTGGAAGACATGTCCAGCAAGGATCTTCTGAGTGAGGATGAGCTTCTCAGCTCGTCCTCTGAATTGGAGGACCTCAACAACACAGTGGTGGGGGTTTCTCTGCAAGATTGTAGCAACAATGCTGCAGATCATACAGATTAACCTCCAACACTCCATTAAGGCTTCGGCCGCCCTTATTCTCCGGTTAACAAAAACTGGAGAAGACTTAGTCTTGGTCCAAGAGCCCTGGGTTGTCAACAACCTGGTTCGTGGACTTAAGACCCCTGGATACTACCCACTATATGTGTCCGACAAAGGTAAACCTAGATCGTGCATATTGGTGAAGAGTACTCTTAATGCATATTTGCTCCCTAATTTCAGCGATCGAGATACGACGGCTGTCAAACTAGAGACTGCTGGTGGCATATACTGGTTGGCATCAGCGTATCTTTCCCACGACAACATGGGACCTCTCCCTGGTGGTAACCTGGAGAGCTTTATCGCGGAAGCAGAGAGGCGAAAAGCTGCACTCATCGTCGGATGCGACGCCAACGCGCATCACACTGCATGGGGCAGCACTGATATTAACAATAGGGGTGAGTCGCTTTATGAATATATTTTAAGAACTAACCTCATTGTGTGCAACACGGGTAATGAACCCACCTTCATAACTAAAAATAGGCAAGAAGTCTTAGACATTACTCTTGTCTCCGTAAGCATCCTCAAAACGATATCGAGTTGGAAAGTTTCGGCTGACCATTCTTTCTCCGACCACCGATATCTCACTTTCAATCTTGACAACGCGGACACCCCTCGCCAATCAGCATTCCGAAACGCTCGGAAAACAGACTGGCCCAAATACAGGGATATTATGCGTGAACATATTACCTCTGAACTATTAAGTCCCCCTTGCAATCCTAGCGAGCTTGACGACAAGGTTAATAAGCTCACCAGCGCTTTTAATCTAGCGATGGCTGCTTCCTGCCCCCTCATATTACCCAGGGGGAAAAAGAAGCCTCACTGGTGGTTACCTGTATTAGGACCACTGAGAAATGATTGCAGGAGACTTTTCAATCGCTCCAAAAGCTCAAGATCCAACACTGACTGGGACTCCTATAAGACTTCCCTCAAAATATATAAAAAAGAACTTAGGAGAGCCAAAACATCATCGTGGAGACTCTTCTGTGGCAAAATAGAAGAATCCTCGGAGGCATCAAGGCTAAGAAAAATCCTTGCTTCAAATCCAACTATGCCCAGCTGCCTAAAGAAAGCAGATGGCTCGTGGACTACATCTAGCGAGGAATCGCTCAATCTGGTACTTGATACACATTTCCCAGGTAGCTCTAATATTACCGATCATAGCAACCTAAACAGGTCACCTATGTTTTCACAGGTAACAAATTCTCAGTGTCAGAGTCTGATAACTAGGGACAAGCTTCTTTGGGCGCTACAAAGCTTCAAGCCCTTCAAGTCTGCAGGACCTGACGGCATAATACCAGCCGAACTTCAGATGACTTCGGATATCATCCTTCCAACTCTGGAGATGATTCTGACAAGTTGCTTAAAGCTGATCCACATTCCTCAGGCTTGGAGAGAAGTAAAAGTGGTTTTCATACCCAAAGTAGGCAAATACTCCCATGTTAATCCCAAAGACCTCAGACCTATCAGTCTATCATCTTTCCTCCTCAAAACACTGGAGCGTCTGATTGATATCCATCTTCGTATGAACATAAACCCGCAACTGCTGTCTGCGGCCCAACACGCGTACAATAAGGGTAAATCGGTGGAAACCGCCCTTCACTCCTTGGTACGCACTATTGAATACTCCCTCTACCACAAGGAATACACTATGGTTGCTTTCCTAGACATAGAAGGCGCTTTCAACAACGTAAACACATCTGCAATCGCAAATGCACTGACAGAACTGAATGTGAATGGCTCGCTTGGGGAACTGATCAATCTTTTGCTCTCAAGCAGGATTATCAATTCGAAACTGGGCGATTCATCCGCTAGGAGGTCTGTCAGTAGGGGTACGCCACAAGGTGGTGTCCTTTCCCCCCTTCTGTGGAACTTGGTGGTGAATAAACTACTGACATGCCTGGAGGGGGAGGGTTGCAGGGCGATTGCCTATGCGGATGACGTTGCTATTGCCGTCTCAGGGAAATACCTCAACACCCTAAAAGAGCTACTTCAAAATGCTCTCAATAAGCTGACAAGTTGGGCAAGAAGATATGGGTTGGGGGTTAACCCTCATAAAACCGAACTTGTCCTCTTCTCCAGGAAATATAAAATCCCTCACATCGATCCTCCTTCCATTAACGGTACGAGCTTAACATTTTCCGATGAAGCCAAATTCCTGGGTCTTATCCTCGATAGGAAGTTAAGCTGGAAACCCAACTTACAAGAAAGAGTAAAAAAAGCGACAGTAGCACTTTTCTCTTGCAAAAAAGCCATCGGTAATAAGTGGGGCCTTCAGCCCCGCATATCTCACTGGCTATACGTTTCGGTAGTGAGACCGATTCTGACATACGGGGCGGTTGTCTGGTGGACTGCTCTTGATAAAGCGGTAAACCGAGATAAGCTAAGCAAGGTGCAACGTACAGCTTGTCTGTGTATCAGCGGAGCACTCCGTACGACCCCCTCCGCCGCACTAGACATCTTACTGCATCTGACACCCCTGGATATTTTTAGCAGGCAGATGGCTGCCTGCTCCGCTGTCCGCCTAAAAGCCACCTTACAGTGGATCAATTCGAACATTGGCCACTCTATCATTTTGGACTCACTTGGGTCCGTACCTAGAAACATCGACTACACCACACCCCAACTACAGTTCGAAAAGAAGTTCCAAATCACTATCCCCACCAGATCATTCTGGGAGGATGCTGGTTGCACGGAAGTTAAATCGATCCACTTTTACACCGACGGATCAAAAACTAGCGAGGGGGTAGGTGGGGGTGTTTACTCAGAAAGACTAAATATCAGTCTCTCCTTCCGTCTTCCTGATCATTGTAGCGTGTTCCAGGCGGAAATCATGGCGATTAAGGAAGTCCTGTCGTGGCTGAAGAGAAATGTGATATCCGCTAAGGATATCTGCATTTTCTCGGATAGTCAAGCCGCGCTAAAATCCCTGGACTCAGTCTCTCACAATTCCATCGTAGCCTTAGACTGCCGTTCATCTCTGCAAGAGATGGCAGAGCAGTTCAATATTCACCTTTGTTGGGTGCCGGGGCATAGAGACATCCCAGGGAATTGTAGGGCAGACGAACTCGCCAAAAACGGAACCACATTACCTCTTCTACCTGAGAAAGGTTTTTTAGGTATGCCTATTGCTACTTGCAAACTTATGTTCAAGCTATCCGCAGTCGAGAGTACAAACCTCAGGTGGACAGGTAGTGATACATGTCTAGCGACTAAGGAGATCTGGCCAAAGCTGGATCTGCGACGCTCTTTGAGTTTGATCTCACTCAACAGACTGCACATTGGCTCTGTCATAGGTGTCATCACAGGACACTGTCTAATAGGCAGGCACGCATCAAGGCTTGGCGTTTACTCAAACGACTTCTGCAGAAGCTGCAGGGATGAGGAGGAGGAGGAGACTACGTCTCATCTCCTCTGCACATGTCCTGCACTCTCCCATAAAAGAAATCTCTACCTAGGAGCCTTCTTCGTCAACGAACTCAGTGACTTAGCTAATACAGATGTTAGAAGTCTATCGCGCTTCATTAGAAGCTCCAAATGGTTTTAGCGAGTAGGGGTCGAAACTCCCGATCCATGTGGCATCACAACGGACCTCATTGGTCGAAGTGTGTTGGCTTTTTGCTAACAGCCACTTCAACCTAACCCAACCAGGTCCAGTTTAAAGGCCTACTCTTTGCCGACGGACGGACGGACGAAGAACTTACCCCCATTACAAATCAACAAAAAACATCCTATATTTTAAAGAAACCTTAAAATTGACATTAAGTCATAATAGTTGAAAAATTTTCATTTTTCGGTTTAAAATAAGTCTTAGTAATTTTAAATTATATACGATTAAATTAAATGTAAGAATTGCACACGTCACACACGCCCCCAGTAGTACGGCACAGCTATAACTTGTTACCGCAGGTACTTATCGTCGCGCCGCGACCTTTACGGGCAAGCTCCGACCACCGACTGAGTTAGTTTAAGCAACCAACCCAATGCGGTTTATACACTGAAAAAAAAAGACGTCATCATATTGAGGAATGGCGTTCATCAACTGAAAATCGTTAATAAGATGTACTTTTCCTCTATATGATGCATAAGTTCATGAAAACTTTTTGATGACGGATGAACCAATCAGCAATAAGATGAAAGTACATTCATCAATTTTTTTGGGAGAATTTCGGCATAATTTGATATGAATTAGGTTCATCACTTCATCAAAACTTTTCATCAATATGATGAAAGCATTTATTTGATGAATAAAGTTGCTTCTTCATCCCTTTGATGATTTCTTCTTCATATTGATGAAAGAGTTTCAATATATGATGAATTGATTCATCATATTTAAGGACAATATTATTTCATCATATTGATGAAGACTATCATCAAAAATGGACTTCAATTTTAATCTTGGGGAAAATGAGAAGATGTAAATGATTATCATATTGATGAACAAAACAGACTTGTGTTTTCATCATGTGGAGTATTTGAATCGATATGCACGATCATCTTATTGATTTTTTTATTTTTTTTTTTTATATAATTTGCTTACGCTAAAGGGATTTTTTTCTGCTGTAACAGTACCCTTATAATGCTAGGAACACAGTGTAAGCTACTTGGTATTAGAAAGAATAGAGAGATAGGAAAGAAGTGTTTGGGTGCAGTTGTAGGGTTTTTCTCCACGGGTGGTGTCTAAGTTACTTAGGGAGATAACGATTTCATGTATTCGGTATAAAGTAATGGACTTGGCCGGGATTCGAACGCACGACCTTCCATTCCGTAAGCGAATACACTACTACTGCACCATTGCCACCCGCTATGATGAACTAATTCATCATATTGATGAACTAACATATCATATAAACAGACTTTTGTTTGTCATGCACAATTTGAGTTGATATGAGCCATCATCATCTCGATGAACTAATTCATCACATTGAATGAACGAAACACGCTTTTATTTTTATTATGCAGAATGTGAATCGTTCATATTATTGATGAAATTATTCGTCATATTGATGAACAAAACAAACTTCTGTTTTTATTATGCCGAATGTGAATCGATATGCACGATCATCTTATTGATGAACTAATTCATCTTATTGATTAACCAACATATCAAAGAAATGTATTTTTGTTTTTGTCATGCACAACTCAAATCGATATGAGCGATCATTGTATTGATGAACTAATTCATCATATTGATGGACAAAACAGACTTTTGATTTTATTATGCAGAATGTGAATTTACATCCAGATTTTTCATCATATACATGATTGTTTTCATGCTATCACTATATGGATGATTCTGTTCATCATATTGATGACCAAACATGTATAGGAAGGCATTTAACGGGATGCATTTTAAGAATACTAGTCGTCTGTCCAGTGTTGTCACCTTACTGCAGTTGCAGCAGAACTAGTGATTTTTTTTTTAAGCAAATGTAGTGCCCAATGAAACTCACTGCACTTTTGATTTTCAAAAAATCAAAAAATATACACTTATCCCTCAACCAACCGGTCTGGATACCAAATCAACATATCAAGAACCTATAGCGATGTGTTGTCTGACTCGAATCTTCCTGACCTTGAAAATAACAAATATCTCAAAAATGTGATAAGTTGAAGTTTTTTTTGCTACATAATAAATTCAAAATCAAAATTAAAAAAAAATATTATCTTAAAATTTACTATAGTATTCTCCAAATAAGCTTAAAAATATTGCCTTTTATACTTTAAATATTATATATGTACATTAAAAACGTGAGCGGTAAGAGCAACTCTGAGGCCAGCTAGCTTACGCGAGTTGTTTCTGGGCAGCGTTTTAAAAACATATGTCGGAAAGAAATAAAAACCCTCAATATTTTATTTAGGTACTTGAGTCTAGTGTTCTAGGCCGAGCATAAGCCTTCTTGGCCCCAGCAAGACAAGCAGCTATATGTCTATCGAAATATAGATACTGGTCAAGCCAGACACCTAGATATCTAACTACGCTTCTCACCGCCAATGGCTGCCCATTTTGTCCAACAATGGCCAATTTCTTCCAGTTTTTTCTGGTATCCCTAGAGGCCCCAGCCAATGGAGTTCTGAACAAGATTGTTTCCGTCTTCTGAAAGTTGATTTTCAACTTCCAGTCGTCGCAATATCGCTTAATTTGATCGAAGTCACGCTGCAAAAGGATATTAATGACCTCGATTTTAGGACCTAATCTGTATGCCACCAAATCGTCGGCATACGCTATAGCACGTCTGAGTGAACCCACCAGATCACTCGTGCAAATGTTAAACAGGATCGGAGAATTGACCGCCCCCTGCTGTAAACCGTTTTTAATTTCAAAGACTCTGCTCGAAGTCACGTTGCCACATTTGACAACGAACTTCTTTCCCATAAGCATATTATAAATTACATATAGCAAAGGTTTGTGCATCCCCCGCCTGGTCAACTTGTAGAAAAGTCCCTCTAACCATACGGTGTCGAAAGCCTTCTCAAAATCAACCAGACAAGCACCCGTGCATTGGTTCTTGCATTTATTCCACTGAATGTCGGAAACCAGTTTCGACGCGGCATGAATAGTGTCATGCCTCGCCCTGAAACCAAACTGGTTGTCCGGGAAATAGGCAGACACACTAACCATTGAGCCACTGCGCCTGACGAAGAAATACTACACAGAAAATAGGAAAGCTGTCAAAGACTTCCTAAAACGCATATGTCTGTCGAGGAGACCTAATATCGTACAAATATTATAATACTTGAGGTGCGCATGGTTTCTGTACGTTTAGGAGTTAAATCCATCCATCATTCCATTCAAAAAACAGTGTGCACGTTTAAAATTAACATAGAGGCAATTATCTCTGGACAATGTAACCGTATACGAAGCAAGAAGTCCATATCCCCTTTTGTAGCAGTTGGAAACCCCGATTAATGATACGACACTTCTGCATAAATTCCACTCAACCACATGCCCAGTGTGGATTATAATCAATTAGCAAATGGAAGACTTTTAATCTACTAAATCGCTGTTAAAATGGCTGAAGCGTGGCAAAATGACAAACATTATTTGTAATTAAAAAAAAACCGACAGAAGATTACGGTTATAGGGTGGTAAATAATAACGATCTGAAAGTGTACTAAATTGAATTGTAAGAGGCTACACACTTTCCACTGACTGGGGCGGAAGCTCTTAACTTGAGTAAAATGATAACCATAAAACTGTGTGGCCTTAGTCCTTAATAGACTTTTGCTCTTAGCAGTAAACATGTTACTTTATGATGCCTAAAGCACAACAAGCAAAAGGACAAATAAAAACGAAACGAATAATCGCAAAACCAGAAACAGGACAAATGTTATATAATTGAGTGGAAGCTGACATCGATCCGTGGTAGCTACAACATGACCCGCACGCACTCAACTTTATTAATTTTTACCAATGTCAGAAACAGAATTACGTATACCAACACTGAGATATCACAAGGTGATGTCGCATCAGAAACTATGTTCATATTTCGGCGCTATTCAGTTTCTCGCACCAGCACCCTCAAATGATGCAGACAAAATCTCCGATTGGCATTACTTCATTTCACTGATTCAGAATCAAAAGTGTAAATTGCTGTCTAAATCAGAACCGTCCGAGCTGTGTGAAATCCAATCCAATTCAATCCATGCACCTATTCCTGTACTATACAAATGCCAAATGTCATTCCATTTCCCATTGTCGCACAAATAAACACACAATGCACTTCCGTCCGGCCTGCTGCTGCCACTGTCGCAGCCACACTTAGAATGGATATTGAAAATGTTAGCGTTTTTGTTATTGATTTGCATGTCATTCAGCTAAAAGGATCTCTCCAAATGGACGGTGCCATTGCCGGTGCTGATGTGTCTGCTCATGCAAATTAGAGTTTGGCGGTATCCTTCGATTGGTACAGACAAAACTCTGCTAAATGCTTCATTATAGTGCAGCAATTGCCTTTATGTGTAGCCTCCACCCCCGCCTGCAAAATGTAACCCTCCAGGGATACAAGCATCTAAATTATTTTCTCCAATAGGTACGAGTACATACATAGTTGTGCATCATGAGTGGGTGTGGTGCACTGCGTTGGGGGTGGAATGTGATAGAAATCCTGTAGTTGTCACAAAATCAGTTTGTTTTGCACTTTTGCATGGGCATTCACTTAACGGAATAAATGTTTAAAGAGCAGTGGCCGCTGATGGTCGTGGTAATGGTGGCAGTAGCTGCTACATGCCCTACTCTGAGATGCATGTGTAAACAGAAAAGAAAGTTGGAAACGGGAACATTCTGAAGGACGAATGAAGAGTGCAAATACTTCTTGCAGCACCACTTGATTAGGACACTCACCCAGCGATGGGCGTTTGCCACCGCTGCTTCAGAGATTATTGTTTACTCTGCTGACGCGCAGCTTTGCTTCCACTCTTGTTTATAAAGGGTTTTTCAACAGGGACGCTACAAAAGTAGAGCGACAGGGACAGCAAACGACGCCGAATTTCTTGCCGCTCTTTTGACATTTCTCTTCAGTAAGGTTTGCCATTTCATGATGGAAAGATATACGAGCCAACAACGAGTCGAAATTATTAAAATTCACAAATGCACAATCAACTTATTGGAAACCAAGTTTGGAAACCGTGTTATCTCACGAAATGGTCCAGTCGCTTGGCCGCCTCGGTCGTGCGATTTGACGCCGTTAGACTATTTCCTGTGGGGCTACGTCAAGTCTATGGTCTATGCCAACAAGCCAGCGACGATTGATGAACTTCGTACGAATATCGAACGTGAAATTGCAGCAGTATCGGCCGATTTATGCTTGGTGGCCATGCAAAAGCAATCGAGTATATACATAATGGCATCGAACGTACTTTCACAGGAATAAAGAATTTCATTGATATCCAAAACCGTTTTTGTTTTATTTAAAAAAAACTTTTGTAGCACTCTTATTGAAAACCCTTTACATGCACTTTTTATGTGGTGGTGCATGTGGTCGAAATATGGCCATAAAGAATGCTGGGGTGATACTTCGAATCGTGTTTGGCAACTGGCAGGATTTTGCATATTAGTTGCTTTGCAACAGGTAAGTCTATCGTGTTGGGGGAAGGTATCTTACCGGTGGAAAAGGATTTACACGTAAGTGGCTCGTGTATGTACTCGTATTTTTTTTTTTTTAGCAGAAATAGAGAGCTAATTTGTGTCAAATTTTTGCCAAAGGTAATTTCAGACCTAGGGCAGCTCTTTCCATTGCGAAAGATATAAAATTCTCTCTCATTCCAGGTTTCAATACTAGGGACCTGGTGGCCGTTTTAATTGAACGCCACAATGGCCATGTGATACACAAGTTTGTATGCGCATCGGCGTATTTTGCTGGGGACATAGAGGAGGTACCATCTATACCAGTACTGGAACTTGTCCAGTACTGCCAAACTCAGCAAGTACATCTTGTTATCGGCTGCGACGCGAATGCACATCACCAGATTTGGGGCAGCCGAGACACAAACAAAAGAGGTGAGTTACTTTTAGATTACCTATATAGTAAAGACCTAGTTATTCTAAATAAGGGTGATAAGCCCACTTTTAGGAACAGTATACGAGAAGAAGTTTTAGACCTTACTCTCTCGTCTCCTTTTATACAAAACATTGTAGAGGACTGGCACGTGTCTGATGAAGCTTCTCTGTCTGATCATATGCATATTATGTTCAGGCTGCGATGCAACACCGAGTGCGCGCCGGTCAAATACAATAATAAATTAACTAACTGGAGAACCTATAGTGAAAATCTGGCAATCAGAACTGATCTGCTACCAGATTCACCACTAACACCGAGTGATGCGGACGCTGCACAATGTCAGCTTAACGACATCATTATCTCATCCTTTAGGAATAGTTGTAAGGTAAAGCGCACCGTGGTAAAAAGAAGCGTACCATGGTGGAATGAAAACATGGAAACTATCCGCAAGAAAGTGAGAAAACAATTCAATAAATCGAAACACACCGGCGTATGGGATCAATATCGATCCATGTTAACCAAATACAACCAAGAGTTGCGAAGATCTAAAAGGGCCTCATGGCGCGCAAACTGCGAAAAGCTGAAAAAACTCCCAGCAGTGGCGCGGCTCCAGAGAGCACTTTCAACAGATCCTTCAAACTGCATGGGATTGCTCATCAAACCTGATGGAACAATCACAAGCGACCGGGAAGAAACTCTCATAACCTTGCTGCAAGTTCACTTCCCTGGTTCCCTAATTGTCGATCACACAACTGATCACACTACTGAGGTTTCATATGCAACTAACCTCAGCAGAAATAACAGTTTATCTGGTAAATTATTTAGTCCAGATAAGGTAAAATGGGCCATAAACTCATTTAAACCATTTAAGGCACCAGAAAATGACGGAAACGGAATTAGAAAGAAGATCTTTTTCAGGGAACAAATGTGCCCCGAGGACATAAAGAATTCTTCTACTAGTAGAATTGTCCGCTTTACACGGAAAGTGGAAACTCTACTAGTCTAAATTTTTCTGGCCCACACGGCACAAAAGATCTTTTTAGGTCGAAGTGCCCCATATTTAATCGCCTTGGCGAGCCAGAACTTTAAAAAAAAAAAAAATGTATTTATTTTTGAAGATAAAATCGGCTACTTGGACGAGCAAAAAAACCGCAAATCTGAATAATTTATAGCAATGAAAATAGCAACCAACCTGCGATGTCTTACTATAACTTTCTCAAAGAACGAATTTAAGATTTCTGATTTGGAAAATCAAAACCAATCCATACGCCTTGAAAAACATAGTCTTTGAGCCGCTCTACACTGAGAAAACGTGCGCTTAACCAAGCTCTATTTTAACTCGACTAAAAATAAAACGGCTCTTAGGTTAGGTTATGTTATAGTGGCAGTCGGCAGAAGCCGACACACTTAGACCGATAAAAAGGTCCTTTGTGATACACGGATCTATCTTCTTCCTACTCGTTGAACCAGTTGGAGCTTTTCATAAAGCTTGGAAGACTTTTAATGTCGATGTTTATGAGATCGTTGAGATCATTGTAAAAGAAAGATCCTAAATGGAGTTTTCGTCTTTGAGAGAGAGTAGGGCATGTGCAGAGTAGTCAGGCAGACGGCAGTATTGCCATGTCCTTATTCTTAAGTATACCAATTTGTAAACTTTATGATGAAAAAATAAAGAATCTATCTATCTATCTCTATCTATGTGCAGAGTAGGTGGAGAATAGTCTTCTCCTCCCACTCGTACAAGCAGCTTCTGCAGAAGTCATTTGTATAGACGGTTTTTCTCCAATTGAAGTTTTTCAAGTGGTTCCGTAGGGATCGCGATGGGCCCTTCTGGTGCCTAGTGCTGTATGCGAATTGCATACCCCTTTTTAACCTATGACCTACCTATGACCTAGACCAGTTATCTGTTTGGAGTAATTAGAGATGTTGTCAAAGTATCTAACGCTAAACATATCCGTATAATAGAATCGGTAGGAGTAAAGTTTCTACTAAAAGCATTTTAGTTTTTGTTGGCAGACAGTTTTGGGTAGATCACAGCAAACGGATACCGTGATAAACTTTACCTATTGTAATTGCAGTTTGATCAGACCAAGTGAAGACTAGTCCTAAGTTTTTAGCAGTGTGGACGTAGTCGATGAGTGAATGCCCTGGTTTTATTGGTGGAAAGTTAGAAGTTTCTAATTTCTGCTTATACGTACATTAAGTTTTAGGATTTAAGAATAAACTGTGCTTTAGAGCCACTGTTGGACAAGTTGCAAGTCTTCGTTAATTTTGTATATTGCACCAATAATACCAGATAATGGACAATTTAAGTATAGTAAGACATCATCGGGAAACAAGTGAACAGTGGCGGAAGTTCATTTACATAGAGCGAAAACAGTAAAGGTCCAAGAACGGCTCCCCGAGGGACTTCTAGTTACTTCTAGTAATGAAGATATTTTAGTGCCGACAGACACACATTGTTGACGGCCACTTAAATATGAGTGTAGGAGTTTAACTGCGAGTGGGGGTATCCCGAAACTATTTCGCAGTCTTGCACAAAGAGTAGAGTGATTTAATAAAGTTAAAAACGTACAGCAGTTTTTATCCATAGCCTTCCGTATGTCACCTACTACAAGTAGAAGTGCAGTCTTGCAACTTCTTTTAGCACAAAACCCAGACTGAGCGCAACTAAGAAGATTATTAGTTGTTAAGTGAGAGTTTAATTGCTTGTGTATTGCCCTTTCAAATACTTTTGACAGGAAGGGTAAGATGGATATTGGTTTGTATTCTGTAGACAGAATTGACTTCGGTATCGGTAGTATCTTGGCATTCGCTGGTTGTTTAAATAGTATTAAAGATTAACGTAATATATTTAAGAATGTACGGAAGAATAATCATCAAAAATCTAGGGTTCATATCGTCTAGTCCCGTGGCATTTGATTTGACGGAAAGTAGGGCTTCGACTACATCTTCATCGGAAAGACGATCAAATTGGAAGTTTAGTTCCCCATCATTGCCTCAAACTTCGACTTTTCACTAAAATTGTTTTATTTAATTGTTGGCGGATTTTAGAAACTTTATCTCCTGCGCACTTTTAGGAGTCAAAGATCATATCGTCGCTTGAAAAGCAAACCGACATAAGTCAAAATTTTACGATTTTGAGGTTACTATACAGAACGAACAGCAAACAAAAATACAAATTTTCTATCAAACCATTGTATGTAACTATAACTCTTAATCTGACAGCGTGAGGGCATAAGTGTCTTTTTTAATCTAAGGCAGGATCCCTGTTGTTTTCCCAGCTAAATGATTTTTTTTCATTTGTAACACTTTGCTTCTAAAAAATATTATCAAATCGTGATAAATAAGTTTTTTGAAAAGTGTCACTTTTCGTTTTGTGCCATTTTACTGCCAAATTTCAGTAAATTTATTTTCGTAGTAAAACAATTCAATTTGCGTTAAGTCATTTTGCATTGGAACGAACGTTGATGATCTTCAAAGTTCTTTTGATTACTTTAAGAGTGTCACTTCACCAATTAGCTAGGTATAATTTTATATATTAGGTACTAGCGGCCCCGGCGGACTTCGTCCCATCCAAAAATACAACGAAACTATTGCAAGACAATGCAATTCTAACAATGCCACTTGTGCGCTCCGTTAGGCCTTTTATCCGCTTTAATCACGATTTGATGATCATCTGTTAGCATTCTGTCTAACGCATTCTTAAATAATCCAATCAATTCATTATGGTCATGAAGCATTCGTTGCAATGCCCTGATGATGTCTTCTTTCGTTCTGTTGTACAATGCACTACGACGGTTTATTTCATCGCTCTCGATCCCAATGAAATAGATTTGTAAGAAATTGTATTCGCAATCAGGAAGCGGCAATAACGTCCCAGCACGATGATGCACCTGTCCTTGAATCTGGTTACCAAGAGACGAATTCAAAATTAATAAAATGCGATCACTCAAAGGAAACGGATGAGTACTCTTTCGAGCAGGAATTACCTTGAATGACGGATTATATCCGCTTTCATTGATAATTGATGCAGCGAAAGAAGTCATTTGAAAGCACCCATTATAGTTCTGAACATTTGCAAGAAATTGCTTTGATTCTCTTGTTACGCCTAGATACGATCGCAATGGTTCCGGTGGCGATGGCAATGTTGGCAATTTAACTTTTCCACTAAGGCAACATAATCCAGGTGTTTCTCCTGGAAATTTCAATGCGTTGCAATGTGGACATACTACAACCATTGATCCAATTTGAACGGCAGGAAGAGATCGATAATCGAATGCACAATCATATCAGAATGCTACTCGAAGCAAATTGACATTGCCAGCACTTCTTTGTTGTCTATTTTCAGTATTTATTCGTTGACTTTGAATCGATAAATTTCCACATCGATTTACTCGAAGACTTTGTTGTGCCAATCTATGCGAATCGATTACCGCCTGCTGTTGTTCTTCTGTTTGTTGCACGAATTTGGACGTGGTTTGCATTTCTTCGTTGTTGCGCAATCTGTCTATCTTCTTGACTCATATTCGCACGATGATTCGACACTGCCCGTGCACCAGCTGAACTTCAGCCTAAATTAGATCTTTTCGTTGGTGGCATTATGAAGAACAACTGCTATACCTACAATGAAATCCCGAATAGAAAATTTGAAAACAATGAAACACCAATAGAAACGTTCCACTTCTTACAGACAAGTCCCAATAGCCAACCAACAATGCAACACAGCACAAATTCGCAAAATGCCTCAATAGCTCAATCGCCACTGTTCAAATGAAATGAAAATAGTCCAATATGAATACACTCATTTCTATTCTTCTATATATTCTCATATCAATTTTAATTTACAAAAACTCACAAAATCGCAATGAAGAAATCCGAATCTGTAATGCGCAATGGCCGGCAAACGTTATTCGATCGAACAAAACACGAATTCGCAGAGTGCAATATGGACGCTAAAACAGCAACGAATGAAGAAACTGCGCAACTGAATCAAATGGCACAGTCAACGTGGACAGCGCCACCACACATGAAACAAAATTGGCTTCTCCATTGATCGATAATATAGATGGCGTTACGTTGCGTGTCTATCTGACAGTTCAATTGTGATACCATATGTTACATTCAAATTTGATTCTTTTTTTGGTTGTTGCCAAAATAAATAAATACAATATGAAAAAAAAAAATTGAAAATAATTTAAAAAAATCGAGAACAAAAACCTGTAACACGCTGGGTGGTCAAAATAAGACATTTTGAAATTTTGATTTTTTGACCTTTGTTTATTTTTATTTTTTTTTAACTCGTACTGGGAAAATACCTTTCCAACAAAGTATAAATCATCAAAATCGGTTCGGCCAATCTCGAGTTATGGGATTGCATCGCTTCGGACACGTTCTTTTATATATATAGATTACTATAATCGATTTGTTCATTAAAGCTATTTTTTTTATTATAACTTAATAATAAAGTGGGTTGTATCTACAAAATACGCAAGAAATACTAAGGAACTGTATTATTTTCGTTAAATAATCTTTATTTTTTCAGTTTTTTTTAATTACTTACATTTATTAAACTTAATTTCTTTGTTTTAATAAATCTTATTTATATTGTTTTTACAACACTTAATATATTTAAAAAAAGAAGACTGCTGAACAGTAGCTTAAGTTTTACATATCCTTTATTGTTATGGCTAAGTTTCTATAGCCGCGTGCGTCGAATAAAACAATTATTCCTCTTTTAAGCGTGGCTTAAAAATTCTGTAATTTATTCCAAAATTATAATAATTCAATGTTACAAATTTTTATGTTACCTTAGTTTCTTTTCTTTCTCGTTTATTTATTCTTTATTCTTTAATTTCAATTAATTTACATATTTATGAACATCAGCGAACAAAAGTCAATTACACAAAATGAGAATGCTAGGAAGTGTATGCAAGGAAAGTTTCTTTCAATACTTAAAGGTGGAGTTACATGGTTTGTTTAGACAGTGCCTGTTGACGGTGTAACTTGAGACGGCAGTAACACACCACCCCCAGTAAGTTGACTGCATTCTGCATCGGTCTTACTCCCATCGCCGTAGCCAGTTACGTCCAAGACAGCTAGATTGGCTGCAGGTCGCACATACAACCCGCTGGATGTTTGCACTGTAGCTCTACGGACTTGTCCGTCCTGGGCCGTTACAGTGTCCACGACTACCCCTCTGGGCCAGCAGCTCCTCGGCAAGGTGTTGTCGACAATGATGACTAGGTCGCCCTTACCGATAGGCTTTACCTTCTGAAAAAACTTAGATCTCCTATTCAAGGTCGGCAGGAACGCCTTCACCCACCTTTTCCAAAACGCGTCCGCCATCAGTTGCGACTGGCGCCAGCTCCTCCTCATATGGATCACTTCTGGGTCGCACGGTGGTTTTGAACCATTCGAATTCGAACATTCGAACCTTCCAACTGTGACCAAAATCGGGCCGAAGTAGTCCACACCAACAAATGAAAACGGTTTCATGAATGCGCCAAGTCGAGCGCGGGGAAGATTGGCCATCTCGGGAACTCGAGGACGTGCGTTTTGGATCCTACAAGCCTGGCAGAGACGCCTCACGGACTTCAACACCGCCCTCATGTTTGGAATGTAAAACTGTTGTCGAACCTCGTTCACGACCGTCTCATGATTGCAATGATGGTATTTGCGATGGTAATAGTCGACGATCAAAAAAGTAATGCGGTGCGCCTTTGGCAGAATAATAGGTGTTTTGCAATTCATGTCGACGAAATCCGCGAAAGCAATGCGGCCCTGCATTCTTAGGACACCCCTGTCATCCAGGAAAGGCGATAACTTTGCAAGAGGGCTTTTATTTGGGAGGGGTACCGCTTGTCCTGGTGGGCTCCCTCTCAAGCGACGGAGTTCTTCTGCGTATTCTGCATCCTGAGCTTGCTTATAAAGTAGCACTTGTGCACGCTGCATGGCTGTCGATGTTATGATGAGACCAGTAGTGGGTTGCGGCACCGGACCATACCTGCATGAATCCGTGAACATAATGACGCATGCTAAGGTGCGCAACAAAGCTTTCCAAGTCCCAAAACGCTCTATATCGAGTAAGTTGTTGTTAACTCTAACTTCGTTGATGTGCAGAACATGTGGTCGGTATTCATCCGTGTCGGTTGTTTGTATCGCGGGCATCTGCGGCCACTCCGATGAACTCTTCAGTAGAAATGGAGGCCCGGTAAACCACGCGCCTTTTGGGTGCAAATCAGGATCCGAATTCCATTTGGTCGCCTTGTCAGCAGGGTTGAGTTTGGTAGGTATCCATCTCCAGTCTGATATAGTTGACGACTCTAAGATTTCTCCAACCCTATACATGACGAACTGTTGAAATTTCCGCGGGTCAGCTCGAAGCCATGAGAGCACCGTCTTTGAATCGGACCATAATACCCGCTTCATAGCGAAGCTGTGCGCCTCACAAATGGAACTCATCAACCGAACTCCCAGTACTGCAGCTTGCAGCTCGAGTCGCGGGATGGATAAAGGGCGTCGGGGGGCTACCTTGGTCTTGGCGCTAACTAAAGTGACGCTTACCTGTTTCTGACATTGAATCCGGAAATAGCAGACAGCTGCGTATGCGTTTTCGCTGGCGTCAACGAAAGTATGAAGTTGCACATTAACTTCTGGTTGGCTCAAACCCGTTGAATAACACCTCGGAATTTTGACATCCGTCACTCTAGGTAACAGTGTTTGCCACCGTAGCCATCTATCAAATAAAGGAGGGGGCAGCTTTTCATCCCACCCTATTTCGGTCCTCCAGATATCCTGTAGAAGTATCTTAACGAATACTAGGTAATGTGAGAGAAACCCCATGGGATCGAATATCCCCATTAGTATCCTCAAAACTTCCCGCTTAGTTGGAACCTTACCCTCACACAATACCTCATGATTAAGATGATTGAATCTCAAGGCGTACGTGAAAACATCAGTTGAGGTACTCCAGTGCATTCCCAAGACCTTTTCCGTTGACGCGATGTCGGCGTCGTTTGTTCCTAACGCCCTACTAGTGGTTGGATCAGCAGCCTCCTCCAGCCCCTCCAATACTATCGTTGAATTAGACATCCAATTTCTAATATGAAATCCAGCGCCCGAATGAATTTGCCTCACATCCCTCGCAAGTTGGAGGGCCTCCTCCACGGTGTCCACACTATCAATAAAGTCATCGACATAGTGATGCCTCAGTATGGCTTCAACGGCTATGGGTTTGCTACTGGCGAAACTCATTGCATTGCGATTCTTAATGTAATGAGCAATGCATGGTGAGCACTTTGCCCCAAACGTCATGACCTGCATTTCGAAAACATTGGGCTCCCCAGAATCTCTTTGGTCTTTCCACAAGAATCGCTGCACACCTCTGTCTTCTTTCCTTACCAGAACTTGGTGGAACATCTCCGCAATGTCTCCACAAACAGCCACTCTTCCGCGACGAAAACCGTACAAAATTGTTGTTATTGGCAGAAGCTGGTCAGGTCCCTTTATTAGGAAGTCATTAAGAGAACTTCCCTTGCATGCCGCTGCAGCGTCCCAAACTAACCTAATCTTGGCCGGTTTATTCGGGTTCTTCACCACAAAAATAGGCAAATACCAAACACGACCTCCGCTGGGATTGAGCACCTCTTCCGGACATAGTTGCTTAGCGTACCCCTTCGATACGAGATTCGCAATCTGCTTGTTTAAGTGGCTGCGGAGCTGCTCGTCCCTCATCATTTTCCTTTCCAAATATTCGAATCGTCGAAGCGCCATTGGATAGCTATCAGGTAGGACGAACTCGTCCAGCCTCCACAGAAGGCCCACCTCAAAGTGTCCATTAACATGCTGGCAGGTTCTTTCCAAGATGGTTAGGGCTCTCTTATCTTCGGTTGAAATTAGCTGCTGAGGGGGAATTCGCACCCCTATATCCTCGATTGAGAAGAAGTTTTCCACAAGTTGATGGAGCTGCCTGTCGTTGTAATTCTCGCCGATAGAGAGACTAAAGTTCCTTGCTTCATTTTCATTATTGCCGAATTTTTCTGGTCCATGAACGGACCACCCCAATCGCGTCTTAGTAACCATCGGTTGTGACCAGCTACCTTCCACTACCTTTAACGGCGCGCCTAGCTTCCAATGGTCCATGCCAATGAGGATCCTTGGTCTCGCATGTTCGTACGATGGAAGGGGTATGTCGGCTAAATACGGGTATCAATCCTTGAGCAGCCTACTGCAGACCGTTTGCGTTGGCAGTCCCAAGCTCTGTACCGTACGAACATTTTGCAGTCGGTATTTCTGACATCCGTCATGTTGGCCTGCGATCGATAAAGAAACGACTCTGGAATCGCTTTCAACTCGCGTTGTATCGGCAGTCCATCGTAAGTAAAGCTCCTCGGGTCGACTAGGCAGTTCCAGCGCGCGTGCTAGCTCATCGTCTAGTAATGTAAGGGAAGATCCACCGTCTAAGAAGGCGAAAGTACGTATCGACGTTGACCTTCCATAAAGAGTTACAGGGATAATCCTAAATAGCACACTCATAACATGGTGGGTTATAATGGCAACCTCCAAAACCTTGGTTATGTTGGGCAGACTGGTCAGACGAACAACCCGCCATATCTGGAGCGCCGCCCCCACCAACTGGGTTGTTACTGTGGTTGCCCCGAGGTTCCGAAGTTGATGTCGACTGGAACCTATGCAAAAGAGGGTTATGTCTGAGTCTGCATCCTTCAGCACCACACACCCTTGACACCCCACATCGAGAGGGTGGGTGCTTACCCAAACAGGTGTGGCATAACTTTAATTTGCGGACCATACTCCACCTTACGGAGCGTCCAACCCCCCTGAACTCGTCGCAATCATCAACTGAATGACTGCCCTGGCATACAAAACATACTTCGGCAGTATCGCTTTCGGGACCTACTGCTCTTGAATGATTGTACAGATGACCCCCGCGTTTATTGGAGCGTTTCTCTGACGAATTTGTGACCGATAGAGTGGTTACGGTGCATGCCGCTTCTGCAATTTCGTAGAGCCAACTGGAAAAGTCGCTCAAAGTCGCAGATCTCAAGCCTTTTGAGAATATGGCCCAGTTCAACAGGAGGTGGGGTGTGAGCTTGTCGACGAATTCCTTTAGGAGCGTTGGGTTATTCAAATGGGCCGTCGTACGGGAAGCCTCCATGGTGGCGCAGACGTTTCTGATTGCTAAGGCATACTCGATAAGCGTTTCCATTTTGTCAGCTCTTGGAAGTGCTTGGGTTTTGGCCTTGACAATCATCGCGTGCAGAATATGCTCCGGTCGTCCGAACAACATTCGAAGTGTCCTAATGACCTCTGGAACCATCGTTGGCAGCAAAAGGCGGTTTTGGACTGCATCCAATGCTCTCCCGCGAAGACATCTCTGTAACCGTAATAGGTTCTCAGCGTTCGAGAAACCGGCTAAATTTGTGCTTTGTTCGAACGAGCTAATGAAGACAGGCCACTCTTCCGGGCTGCCGTTGAACAGGGGTAACTCCTTAGGGATCGCGTGTCTAGTTGCTAATTGAGTTGGCGAGAGGGTATGTACTCTATTTTCAATGGAGCTGGGTTTATTCCCTATAGGTTCGTCGCAAAGAGAGTGTGCCTCGTTATTTTGGCCTAATATACTATGGGTAGGTTGCTCATGAGTCTCTTCGGCAATCAAAGGTGGCCGCTGAGGTCCCTGGCTCGGCTGCTTGGGTCCATGAGCGCCATTGGGGACCGTGGAATTAATTTTATTTACCCATCTTTGGGTTATAAGGCTACGATCTACTAATACTGACTTACCTGATTCTCTTTCTTCTTCATCCTCTGATTCAGCTGTTTCCACTAGTATCTTGTACTTCTTTTCTAGGTATATGGCGTTGCTTCTCTCGCGTAGCTGCTTTTCTTCCTCGAGTTGTTGCATCAAGATCTGTTGCTTCTTCAGTCTGCTCCGGGATGAAACTTTTGATTCCGCTGCTGATTTCGCACGTCTACCTTGGTCGACGTGAGCCGGAATGGGTGAAATCGGCTGGGTACTTTCACGGCACTTAACGCAATGCCAGCTGACTTCCTCGACGCGAGAATCCACTTGTGCGCAGTCAAAGTGGTACCATTTGCTGCAGTCATCACATGCCACCATTGCGGAGGTATCCGGCCGCTTGCACAACTCGCAACTCACCTTATCCACAGGTGTTGATGTGCCTGCTTGTGCATAAGTGTTTGAGGGCATGGCCGACGTATCCAATACGAATATTCTTAGAATAAGAATTTTTAAGAAATTGTTATGGCTAAGTTTCTATAGCCGCGTGCGTCGAATAAAACAATTATTCCTCTTTTAAGCGTGGCTTAAAAATTCTGTAATTTATTCCAAAATTATAATAATTCAATGTTACAAATTTTTATGTTACCTTAGTTTCTTTTCTTTCTCGTTTATTTATTCTTTATTCTTTAATTTCAATTAATTTACATATTTATGAACATCAGCGAACAAAAGTCAATTACACAAAATGAGAATGCTAGGAAGTGTATGCAAGGGAAGTTTCTTTCAATACTTAAAGGTGGAGTTACATGGTTTGTTTAGACAGTGCCTGTTGACGGTGTAACTTGAGACGGCAGTAACATTTATGTTTGTCCTTGATATTTCTTTAGTAAAATTAAACTTATTTTGATTTATTAATAAAACAATATATTTTTTGACGATAAACATTGCTGGTATTATTTCAAAACAAAACGACATTTTTCCACACTTTTTTTTGAATAAGTAGCTATTTTGATGCAAAATGACATAAAAAAAACGGGTATTTGTAGTAACTTTAATACACCACTTGAAAAAAAATAATACTTTTTTACTCACAACTTTTTGTTATTCATTGAAATTCAAAACTAAAATGAATTTTTTAAGTTATGAAAAATTTCAAATGGCTTTTCTGAAAATGTATGACTTTTGACATATTATGTCAGCTTTCTAGATCTAGTTTAAACGCCAAATTTTTGCCGACAGACGGACGGACATTGCTAGATCGATATTACTATCGATGCTGATCATAAATATAGTAACTTTTAGGAGTCTATGGGCAATATTAATAATATTATTATTATTAGTATAAAAATATACCCGAACAAATGTTTCATGGTATGTATGATATCAAAGTGATCGATGCAAAGCTACTTTGTTAGTTGATAATACAACAAATAAAATACTTCGTGGGAATAAAGCCCTTCATCCCCATGGAAATCAGGAAAATTTAATGAAAAAAATGAAACTCTTAAATAGAATAATGATTGCGTGAACAAGCCACTAAATTCATTTTGCGTATTCGGAACATGTAAGTGTTATTTATTTTTGAATAATGATTCGCGATTTTATAGTTTTCTTTTCCCAATCGCAATATGTAAATGTATCTATAGAGTTAATAGGTTTTATTTTCTTTTGGCTACATTTCCTAGGATTGAGAAAAGAGAACTGAAAATAGAGCATTAAGTAAAATCTCTCATTTGAAATAAATGTAGAGAAGACTTTGTATGCGAGTTACATCAGCATGCATAAATTGAAGGGTAAATTAGGAGAAACTGTTCTACGCAATGTAGTGGGTAAAATAGAAAGTAGTCTACACTGTGGCGAATTTACTCTGGCCTCTTTTCTTGAAATAGAAGGAGCCTTCAATAACGTAAAGTATAGAGCTATAAAAAGCGATTTAATAAACGCTAACATTAAACAGGGCGTCATAAACTGGGTATGCAACATTCTTGCGAAACATGAACATAAACTGCTCCCTTGGTCAAAGCTCCTCTAGAATGTCTGTAACCAGAGCAACCCGACAAGGGGAAGTCATATCGCCACTTCTGTGGGTAGTGGTTATTGAAATGTCTTAATGAAACTTAAGTAAATGGAGGTATGTTCCACAGCGTATGCGACGACGGGGCTATACTAGAGCATGGAAAATATTTAAATACTTTAAGTGAGGTCACAGAATCTGCTTTAAAGAAAATCTGTAATTGGGCTAAGAGCTGCGAACTTAATGTCAACCCCTCGAAAACGGAGTTAGTCCTGTTTTCGCACTCAAAGAAAAATAACACGAAAACAATATGATTTTCGATTAAGTCAATAGTTTTTTACCATTGTTTTAAGTCAATAGGATCGGTACTATTGAAACAATAATTTGTAAACTAATATTTTAATGGCACGTTCGTACTACAAATTCAATGGTGAACGACTATTGGTTAAATAGTGGGTCGTATTAAAAGGTTAATAGTTTGTGCTACTGCTTTTCTGCTTCATTAATTTAATAAGATTCACACACTGTTGCCAATAAGATTCCTATTGATTTAAAATTGTACATCCTGTTGAAATGATAGTATTTACTCTTTAAATAATAGGACCGAGCTTTTTAAAACAATTAGATAATACTATTGTCCTAATAACCTTTAAACGATTTTTTTTATGGGATAACTATTAATTCAATATGGCTGGTCCTATTGAGATTAATAGTATTTACTATTAAATCTGTTCTATTATACAATTGTGTCAATAACCTTTAAACCATTGTTTCTATTGTTATATCACATCAATATGGCGGGTCATGAAATTTATAGTACAAGGTGGCGCAAAAGTTGTCAGGTGGCGCAAAAGTTGTCACCCGATGTTCTTTCGCTGTAATTTTTTTTATGAATGAAAATCTTTGGTTCTGCTTTTGGATGATGTTAATTGGTGTCTTAAGTTTTTTATGTATCAGTTAACTTCACAAATGTCAAAGTAGAATTTACATTTGCCGCCATTTGCAAAAATTATAGCTTCTTCCGATAGGATGATGACTTTTGCGCCACCCTGTATTTACTATATAAATAACAGGATCAAATTTCAAAAACTATTCCATAAAATGTATACCTACATAATACCAAAAAAAAGAAATGGAAAATATATACATTTTTTTAATTTTATATAAGTTAGTATTTTGTTCTGTTATGGGCAAAAACCTAAAAGTTCGTTTTCCAAATCAAATTTCGCACTATAGTCAATTTTAAACTTAGTTTATTTTTATTAGGAGGGCATTAGCGATTTAAATTAAATGATGTCGTTAAATATAAATCAATAGTGGCACGCATCAAAACAATGTATAGTTTGTTTGTTTGTTTTGAATAGGCTACGAAACTACTGGACCGATTTGAAAAATTGTTTTACCATTAGAAGCCGACATTATCCCTGATGAACATAGGCTACTTTTTACGGCGGGAAAATGCTTGATCCGCTATAATATATAATATAAAGTTCAATTATCTACAAAGATTTTAAGATATAAATCATCTTTGTAGGCTATCCTGAAGTTGAAAAATAATCTTTAAACTATAAGTTTTATACAATTCAAAAAAAGTAAAATGTTCGAATGAAGCTAGATCGTTTGATTTTCCCATCGTTGAGTGGAGGAAAATTTGTGTGTGTGTGCGGCTCAAATCTGTTTCTCTCTCTGTACCTTTTGTGCTGTGTGCTTTTTCTTTCTTTTTTTTATGCACCTTTTGTAGTTTGTGTTGTTTTTTTTGTGGCCCATGGGATTGAGAAAGATAGGGTATGGAATGTAATTGAGATTGAGAGGGAGTCACACTGAGAGTACCTATATCCATATAATGAGATGGGACACTGTCGACCTTTTCTTTATCAGTTCTTATCAGCAAATATTTTGTTTTAAATTTGAGAAGTGGCAGATTGGCGAAGCAAGGCGAGCATGGTCAGCTAGTACCTAATAAACCTAATGTTGTTGCAGCTCAAACTAAATATCCTCTAGAAGAAAACAAAAACATCTGCTTTTATAAAAATTAACAACAAATTGAAAAGAAAATTACATTTTTATTGACTAATTTTTGTGTTTTACATTAAAGCAACTTTTATAATAAATTTATATTATCCTAAATATAATTAGCTTAATATAACACAATAACCTATCTGAACATTGTAATACTTTTTAGAAATACTTATTTGGAAAAACAAGTCTTATAGCAACAAAAATTAATATTGGGGTATCTCAAGATTATGAAAGGCAGCAATAAGTTATTATCGACGGGCGATGCTGAGACCTGCTTCGAATTCAAGGCTTTCCGAAAGTAAAATGAAGGCAAAAACTGGAGTTGAAGCTAGTAGATCAAATGTTCATCGCAAGATACAGCAGTCCAACCATATTTAAAGCCAAATCATGAAAAATAAACTACTATTGAACGAAGCACGCAAAAGTTTTTAATTTTTACTTATATGGCACTAATTAAAAACAAATAATTAAAACCGTGAAATGATAATATATAAATCAATAATTATTTCTTGATAACGTACCTTTGTTTCTATTTGTGTTACAACTATTTTGTTATGTTCTATTCAATAAATGTTTTGTTAGCTTTCACTGACTTCCATCCGCTTTCAATCACGACACTGAAACTTATGAAAACATCTTTGAGGACATTATTAAGAAGTATATCAATGGTACATACCTACTATTAACAAAATGGGATTCTAATTGAAAGATATGCGTTTCAATGGGATGTACGTTTAAAAACAATAGGAATCACGTTGAATTAATAGGATGTGTACCATTAAAGTAAACGTTTGCCGTTAAACCATATGTAAATTAATCGTACATACTATTAAAACAATTAATATGCGTTTCAATGGGATATTCCATAAGGTGCAAGGAGTATATGTACATTCACAACTCAAGAGTGAGTGTGAATTGTTTTTTGCACTTCAAATGTCTCTTCAATTCGAAGAATGAACATAGGAAATGATTATACAATATACAGCCTAGTATATGGCTACGACTGAAAGTCAAAAATTGGATATACAAAGTCAACTTTTTCTAGTATGACTATACATACTCGTATATTATTGGCGTTTCACCCAGATGTGGTGACTTGAATTGAAGAGACATTTGAAGTGGAAAAAACAATTTACACTCACTCTTGAGTTGTGATTTGTGAATGTACATATACTGCTTGTATAACTTGCAAAATATACGATAAGAAACAATAAGAATCACGTTGAATTAATAGGATGTAATCCGAAATTTAAAAAAAAATGTTATCCACAAAATCAACAGCAGTTAAAAAGTTGAAATTTGGAATATTAACACTCCAGGGACCTTAAATGATCAACTATAAATATTTTTAAAAGAATAAAAAAAGAAACAATTTATTGAAGAAGTCAATGGAAATTGTGGTCTTATTCTTTGCAAAATATGTAGATAAAGTAATTCGCAACGATTCCATTTTATAAAAAAATTTGCACGCTTACTTTTTTGGGCGTTTTATGTATAGATAACAAAATATGGATTCGCCTAGGTATATTCAATTTTATATCGAATTTAATGTTTCCTTACGAATTTCTTATTGAAATCAAGATGACTTCAATAAAAAATTTGCTGCCGCGAATTGCACACTACAGTAGATGAAGATTTGGTGTTGAACATTTTATCCGGTTTGCAAAATTTATTTCGTCTAAAAGGGTTATGTCAACCTTCTTTTGTCTTTTGGGAAGAATCCCTTAATGTCGTTTTAAGAAAAAGAAATCAAATCTTTAACTCAAATTCAGAAAAAAAACCACAATAATCTGAGAAATCTTAATTCAAAATAAAATAAAAGGGAGTTTAAGAATATCTTAAAATTATAAGTATACGTTTTAATTATAAAGACAAAATGAGCTAATTTAGAAATTCGCAGGAAAAGTGTTTTAATTTATGCTGCTTTTACATACAGTTGACTGATTAACATAGTTATGTATTAAACTGATATATTTATAATGCTATACACTATACATTTTTATTTTTTTGCAATCAAAAATGTTTAAATGCATAAAACTATTAAAACAATAGTCCGTGTGATTAATAATGAAAGTTGAATCCTATTAAATGAATAGTTTTAACTGGTTGAATAATTGGTGGGTGCCTAATTTTGAACAATAGTATCAATGTTATTAAATTTAAATAACAAACTATTAAAAAAAGGTTGAACTTATGAGACACAGTATTAATACGATATTTTTTTAATGGTATCACAACTATTAAAACATTAATAGTATTTAATAATGGGACAATAGTATACGTCATAAAATATTAATGGTGAATTACTATTAAATCAATAGTATTTATATAATAAAATATTATATACAGTAAATTAATAACGAATACCCTATTAATAATAAAAGTGTCAATGCCATTCTATTAGATAATAGCCCGCATCTTTTTGATTTCATTAGAAAACTATTGTTTCAAAAGGGGAATCTTATTAAAACACGTCTTATTAATCCAATGGTCGTACTATTGACGATTTAATGGGATGCTTTTCTCTGAGTGCAAGATGACACAAAATACCGCACTTCAATCTCCTGAAACTTGACGGAGTGGAACTGTCCCTAACGGACAGTGGAAAGTATCTGGGCGTAATCTTAGATAGGAAATCAAATTGGAAATTCAACATAAGAGAAAGAATTAAGAAGGCGTATAACGTCCTCTTTATTTGTAAAAGAACAATAGGCACAACTTGGGACCTGAAACTCACTATGGTACACTGAATATACATATATGTATAGTTGTCGTTATACCCATACTTACATATGGCTCACTTGTGTGGTAAAATGCAGCTAACAAAAGAACCATAATTGGAATATTAGCGACGGTTCGGAGAACGGCTAGGATAGCCATTACAGGTTGTTACGTCTCCAATTCCGCGTCCTTGAGCACCAGAAGCCGACCAATCCCGGTGGAGTAGGGTCGTGGGTAAATTTTAATACTGGGCGCCATGCGATTATCCCAGCGCTCAAGGGAACTCCTCCGTTTGAACCGCGACAACCGAAGGACACGTCTGCCTCCCAACCTGACTCAACTGAACCAAAACAAAACAAAACCAAGATTTATACCAAATAATTCACAATTTAATCATCAATAAGCTCGGATTACCGTCACCAAAAAAAAATTCAACAGAAAAAAAAATATAGAGTTACGCGGGTTGAACCTAAGCCAACCCAAGAGCGCTACAACGGGTTATAGCCCCCCTGTTCACACGCTTTAGCCAACACGGCTACGGTTCCCCTTTCTAAATGATTAGGTATAATTAAGAAAAATAAAGATAAGAATGGATGACATTAACAATATTAACCATGAATAAAAAAAAATATTAAAAGGATATAAATGTAGATAAAAGAATAAGGAATAATAAAAAAAAAAATATCTATATAAAAAGAGTAAGAAATTAAGTACTAATAAAAAAAGGAAATTGAAAGAAAAATGCAAAAGATCCAAGATTTAGGTATCCCCGAGGAAGACAGCAGATAAGAAAAATAAAAAAAATACTTAGAACAAGTGGACTCAGACTGGGACTCGAACACGTGCACTCGTCTGCACACAACTGCGCGGTCCTCCACTTTTTACTTTTAAATTCATTTTTATTAATTATTAGCTTATATCAACTTAAATACTAGACAAAAATGATTAAATCTAACTTTAAATTAACAGGATACTTATTCTATATTATTGATCCTTATGCGGACGCCCTCTTAACTCTATCTTATAATTATTGCCTTTCGGCCTAAAAACTATTTTACGAACTAATCTTACATAATTATGTTTTCATCGAGAAAATTGTTAAGAAAATTCGGAATCTTTATCAAATTTTATATTTTTATATAAAAAAACAAATTACAAACTACCTTCTCTACTTACTTAAACTACTTAGCTTATTCTAACTATAATTAGGATTCTGAGCACTCGTTGCGTTGCGCAACAAGTGGTCAAAATCCCAATTGCTTTCCGAGCGCCTGGCAGTCGTCAACGTACACACGCGCCGCCGTGAGCCGACTGAAGCCTTACAGCGTCAGTCAACTCCCGGAAGCACCACCACACGTTGGCGAGCCCGGCCTCTCCCAAAAACGCCCTAGCTGACTTAATCTAACTTATAAGCTAAGAGGATGTTACCTAGAGTAACGCACCGTCCTGGGAGGGCATGTTGACCCCTCCCCACTCAACAAGCCACCAAAATTCGGCGAATTGCTTTTCCGTGTCGAATCTATCCCTCTCCGATATTGCGGTACTAAAACGGAGGAGCTCATGAGCATTGGCGACGTCCCCGTCATGGAGGAGCCGCTTATCTCTCGCGCTGCGGTAGCGATGGTATAAGAGCGGGATACCATCCCTCGTCTGTACCAGCCCTTTTGAATCAATATGGATAAATGCCTCTGGCGGGATAAAGCCAGACCGGAGCGTACTCTCTATGTACATTTCATTGGGGTAGTAAGCCCCAAATATCAGACTATTGTCGCTGGCCATCGCCCTTGCAACGTGCCTTCGAGTGACCTTAATGAGGAAATTGTCAATCCTATTCAACTGAGCCCCATCGTATAGGACCTTGTTGGGATAGTATTTTATATAGTTGGATTCAGGCGTTCGGAACAACCGGAGACAGGTCCTAAGACATTGTCTCTCCAAAACCCGAATCTTTTCCATATAACTAGGCGCTATATTAAACCACAATGGACAACCATAAGCGATGATCGGCCTTATAAGGGACACGTAGCAAATGACCTTCACTCTAGAGTCAAGTTGACTGCTATGAGACAGTCTCCTTGTCAGAGCATAAGCCTTCTTGGCCCCAGCAAGACAAGCAACTATATGTCTATCGAAATACAGATACTGGTCAAGCCAGATACCCAGATATCTAACTACGCTTCTCACCGCCAATGGCTGCCCATTTTGTCCAATAATGGCCAATTTCTTCCAGTTTTTTCTGGTATCCCTAGAGGCCCCAGCCAATGGAGTTCTGAACAAGATTGTTTCCGTCTTCTGAAAGTTGATTTTCAACTTCCAGTCGTCGCAATATCGCTTAATTTGATCGAAGTCACGCTGCAAAAGGATATTAATGACCTCGATTTTAGGACCTGATCTGTATGCCACCAAGTCATCGGCATACGCTATAGCATGTCTGAGTGAACCTACCAGATCACTGGTGTAAATGTTAAACAGGATCGGAGAATTGACCGCCCCCTGCTGTAAACCGTTTTTAATTTCAAAGACTCTGCTCGAAGTCACGCTGCCACATTTGACAACGAACTTCTTTCCCATAAGCATATTATAAATTACATATAGCAAAGGTTTGTGCATCCCCCGCCTGGTCAACTTGTAGAAAAGTCCCTCTAACCATACGGTGTCGAAAGCCTTCTCAAAATCAACCAGACAAGCACCCGTGCATTGGTTCTTGCATTTATTCCACTGAATGTCGGAAACCAGCTTCGACGCGGCATGAATAGTGTCATGCCTCGCCCTGAAACCAAACTGGTTGTCCGGGATTATGTTAACAGGGCTCTATTGACAACCTTTTCAAAGACCTTGCTAATATTCGGAAGCAAGCTAATTGACCGGAGATTGGCAGGGTTAGTCCTATCATTACCTTTTTTCGGGATAGGGTGTACCATAGCTACCTTCCAATGCGCCGGATAATGTGCATCATTCAGCGCATTGTTAAACAGCGTGGTGAAAATATCAACAGCCTCCAGAGGCAGGTGTATCAATACGACGTTTGGGACACCATCCATCCCCGCCGACTTTTTATTCTTTAGTGACTCGAAGATGCACAGAAGATCATCCTTCGACACGAACAAGTGCGATGCATCTCGGCCATTGGCGACAACTGCATTAGCATGGTTTTCATCAGTGAACACGGTGAATCCGTTATTCTCAGATCGCCAATTCTCAAGTTCGGTGCGCAGATAGAAGTGGCTCACCAGAGCCCTATTCTCAATGTCGTGGTTACGGCGAACAGGATTGTTCACCGTATACACGGCCTCGAAACAAGCGCCCAGCAAATCCACTTTCTCCTGTGGGTCCTCGACCACGAAAAAATCGTCGTTTGAAGCGACACTTTCTGGACTTATTCCAGCAGTCAGTACTGTCTGTCTGTTCTCTGCTGTCTGGGAGATTCGAACACAAGGAATATCATTGTGAGCTTTCCTCCTGAACAACTTATTTATCTGTGAGCGCGGTCCTCCAACCGATCGGGCCACGGTCCGTCGTTAAGGTCGGCTCTCCAAACTGGTATAACTCCGGCTGACAATAGTAGTTCCCGCACCAAAAAGGGGGTAAGGAAAACCTCAGACCTTGGGATAGCTGGCACTTTAGTATCAGCAATAACAACCACGTATGTATATCCGGTGGATATATTTTGTACGTATCGGGACTATCGTATACGGTGTCTTCAGTTTCACTTCACGAGCTAGTCTATGTACTTTATTTTCTAACGACACTTTCACCGGTATCTATGTACTGGGACCAAATTCTATTCTAGATATGAGGGGGCACTGCACTTTTCACTCCCACTAATGTCGTTCGGCGATATACTATAATCCACCTTTTATATTCATTTATATTCACAAATTGTTTTGGCGAAAAAAAAAGGCTGGCAAATTGGGAAGTTCGTTTTTGCACGAAGAATGTGAAAACTTCAACCGAGACGCCATTTCGTAACAAAGTGCACTCCGTACTACTCCCACGGCAGTACTCGACACCTTTCTGTACCTGACAATAGCGCTTTGCGCCTCACAAATTTTGGACCAGTTTAAGGAATGCAGTTTTGGGCACCGCACGATCTTAACTGTAAAATGTCCGCCTTGGTCGACTTCGACATCCCGTATGGTCTATCATATCCGGGAAGGGAAGAATGGCAAAGAGATACAGTCACAATATCAAATGAGGCTGCAATCTACACTGATAGTTCTAAGAAGGAAACGGGTTCTGGCATCTTTTCTGTTGATCCAGATTTGAAAGAGTATATAAACTCCCGGACACAAGCAATGTCTTTCAATGGGAGGTCTGGCTGTTATAAAGGCGGCATAGATAGTGCAAATGGGATCAATGTCCGGAAGGGATATCGTCATTTAAATTGATAGTCAGGCGGCAATTCTAAGACAGTCAGAAACTGTCGCACAATGCCGAAAGCAGTATGCAGGCGGAACCGAGTAAAACAGTGCTGGGTGCTGGGATACTGCGGTATTGAGGGGAATGAGCAAGCCGATTTGCTTGCGAGAAATTGAGGGGAACTGGAGAGTAGTGGAGGTGTGGACATCAAACCACCCCTTGGCGTTATCAAGGGAATAATTGATGAGAAAATCTTAAAAATGGCTGACCTTAGATCGCAAAACTTAGAGTGGCATAGGGTGTCTAAACCGCTTTGGCAACTTTGTTACAAGAAAAGATCTAGGCGAATTCTCAAATTGAGTAGGGAACAGCTTAGAACAGTAGTTGGGACTATGTCGGCACGCTGTCTCCTAAGATGCATGCTTAGACTGATAGATGTGGATACATGCAGGTTCTGTGGGGACCTGCAAGTCGAGGAAGACATAATGGAATAGCATGGAATTATTGGAGGTTTCTAGGAGAGCACTTTGTCGAGGAATTAAGGGAGAGTTTTGTTAGGGAAAATGTTTGTGTTTTTCTCCTTTTGAAGTTTTGACTCAATCAGTTGCAGATGTATGCTGAATGCGAACTGCCAAGTGCTGCCAGCTTTTTAACTTACCTACCTAACTATGCTACTTACTATAGATGAACACAATTAAACACGAACATCTATTTTAATAAAAAAGAATAAATTCGGAATAGACCCCTCTGTTGCGTAATTATTTATTTCAAGAAAACGCGAAAACAAGCTATGTAGGGGAGAGTGGGTATCTTTGGGACACTTTTGGAATACATTAAATTTGCTGAAACCTTATAGATCGCATCTGAGCAGAATTGTTTTTTTAAGATAAAATAACATTTTGCCAACCTATTTTCAGTTAAAAAGGAGACGAAAGTCCGACAGAAAAAAAGCAAAAAATCATTTCATGAACCAACTCATTTTGTCCCATTCCTCTTGCGAGGAGGAGGATTGGGACAACTATGGGGTGAAATGGGACACCTTTACTAATATTAAAAATATTTGTTTTCAAACAAAAGAAAAACTCACATAAAATATATATTACTTTTATTTAAAAAACAAAAACATAAAAAAATTAATTTTCTTCATTTCAATAACAAAATAACATAAAATAAACTTCATAAACAACTAAAAGTAGTAAAAAAAGGATAACGAAAAAAACTAAAAGGAACAATTAATAAAAGAAGATATCCTTAAAGCCACTCCTTGCCTGCAGCTTTATTGTGGTTCCATTTTTCTGGGACACTTATTTTACAGGCTTCAGCATATTTAAACGCTAAGACCCGTGCTTGTGCTGTTGTAAAGCCATAATGCATTTTCGATGAGGTTACAAAATATCTCGCCAGATGATTTTCTTGTTCATCAGTAAATATTTGGCGTGGCCTTGTGTTCGCAGAATATTTATACTCTTCATTATTTATAAACTTAGCAGCTTTAACGTGACGAGCTAATGCGGATTTGGAAATTTTATGGTCTTGAGCCACTGAACGTATAGAGGCTCCTTTGCTCACTTCCTCTATGGCCAATTGAATTTCAGTTTCAGTGGCCCTTTCTTTGGTAGTTTTCCGCTTCCAAATTCTTGGCATTCTGACCTAGACAAAAAAAAGATCTAATTTAAAATGACAAACCTGTATAAAATTAGTGCAGGAGGAATGGGATAGTGATGTCCCAATCATCCTGCATGGCACTTTGAATAAATAAATTATAATATCACTTTTAATGTGGCACTAATCAAACAAAACAACGATTATATCACTTCAAAAATGGTGTTGCTATCTAATTATTTTACTCTTTTGCACAATAAGTTCACACATTATAAAAAATGTTCACTCAAAATTTACGCAGATATTTTACTTTTTATGCACAAATTACCTTTTTTAATCTCCACTCCGCGATTTGTCTCTAAGACACAACTTGTTTTGTTGAGGGATGGGACCAGACTGAAGACAGAATCTGTCATACAAAGCAAGAGAAAAAAAATTGTAGGAATTGAGAAAATGCCTGTGTCCCATTCCTCCTGCGTCCCATTCATACCCACTCTCCCCTACTTATTGATTGTTTAATCGGCGGGATAAACGATAAGAAAATTTGCGGCCGCCACAGCCCGAAAGAAAAATATCGAATAACACATTAAATAATTCACAGCGAGTAGCAGGTAACTTGCTATTTCCCGGTAGTTGAGCTGGACGGGATGGGTTCAACGAAAATGATCGCTGATATGAAGGTGATTTCCCGTGCAAAAAAAAATACGCTTTAACGAATGGAACACGGAAAATGCAACGAAATAAATTGGGCGCCACAAAAATTTGTGGGAAATTGTGAAACCACTAAAAATTTAAAATAAAATGGAAATTCGATAAGAACGACAAGATAAAAATTGTCCACAACGTTTAATGCTCCGCTGGAGCACGGTCTTTATTAAGGGGTTTGAAATCCCCTAAAAATTTAGTGATTGGTACAACGGGTAGGTATGGACTGTTGGTATGTATAACCCGCTTTAGCTTGTCCCGAATTCAAAAGGATTCAAATTTATTAGCTGCTTGTCCCGTCTTTTCTCGGGATTTTCCTTAAAAACGGAACAAAATCATACCAGACTATAAAACGAAGATCACTACTGCTGCTCCTCCGGTGCTCCCACGTCTTCACCCATCGAACATTACTCCCTACCTTTACGGTGGTAGTTCGCTAAACTGACTCATGGGAGTTATTTGACTTGGGCCGTCCCAGATGCTTTTTGGTTGGCCTTCTGGCAAATTGCCCGTCCGGCAAAGTCTGGTGTGCTGTGCTGTTCAACGGTCAAAGGCCGTTCGCCTTTCCACACGCAAGTCTTCGGTGGAATCGCTGGGCTACGTATACATTGTCGCTGTCCGCCTTATTCTCACTCTTCTGATCGTCCGTCAGGCTGAGGTATATTTACGCTCGTCCGCATATTCCTTATGGTCCTCACTCTCCTGACCACTCGTCAGGCTGAGGTAACTGGAACCTCCAAGCTCGTTACCCTGTGGTGGTTGCTCATCCATTGATCGCCGAAAGCGATTCAATGGCTGATGATGCCATGGGTGCCCCTTTCACTTTCCAAGCCCATGAACTCGCAGCCGATTTAAAGAGGGACCAGGGAAGGAAAATAATAGGGACTAAGAGCAGACCTTGTTGTGGGAAAATTTACCGCAACACCTCCCACACATGTTTTTCGTGTAGAATGTAAATAGTAGATATATTAGGCCTTACCTATACCATCAGAAACAGAAACACTAAATGACATTTGCAGTTTCAATGTGGGGAAACCTCGGGTAACCGCAAAACCTTGAGACATTTCACTGCAGGCCACCACAGGCATTAACACAAATGACAATACCATCTTCAGAACAATGCCATTTAAAATGCAAGATGAAATAAATTTATTCTGCAATCCCCATCCGCATAACCCCAATCTCAACATATGGTGACAGTAGCTGCCAAGAACTCATTCTCGATAATCGTATAGTGTACTCGTTTGACTGTACTCATTGTAGCATTTGACTGTGGGCAATTGAGACAGGTTGACCCACGTCGTTGTCATAAATGGCACACAACCGCAGAGCCACGTCGACGTCTTGCGATTTAAATGAACTTTCTGTCGCATTTCTTGCTTCCTACTCATTTTGAATTTTATTAAGTTATCCTTTCCACAGATATGTATCGCTTCTGGCTTGCACACGATTATCCCTCTGCAGCAGTTCTGAATTTTTGATAAAGCCAAAAGACAGACATCCAGCGCAGACCCTATTTTCGTGATAACATTACAATTTCATACTTTTTAAATAACTCCTTCCACCTGAGCCTTAATCTGAACTTGCAGTTTACACAGAGTAAAAGTATTTGCAAAGCCATCTGAAAGATTTGGAAATAAATAAAATTCCTTACTACTTGCCCTGGCTGCTGTGCTGTGACAATGCCAACGCATATAATGAACTTTAAATAACTGAGTTGTAGTGCAGCACAGCGATATCGGACTCTAGAGTTCAGTAAGGGATTACTTTGCGCAATAATGGAAGATGTCGGGATTTAGTTACAAATACAAAAAAAGAAAAAAAAAAGAAAAAGAAACGAAAAAAGAGAAAAACACTGTGTCGGTGGAGGGCGAACCGAAGTTCATAAGATTTTTTCATGCGGAAATTCAATTTAATTAAAAATGTCCATTTTACAGTCGCCGGGGATAGCTGCTGCATGCAGGGCACCCCCATCGGCAACGACCATTATAATGATGACAACAACAATGTCCACGATAATTCAAAAAGAACTCTCGAGCGGAGACAAAGGAGGCAAAAAGATTCGTCCTTAGGGATATGTAGATAAATGAAATTGTGAAAAATGAATGAATTATCTCTACGGTATTTTCAATTACAGTTATCCTTCTTATTAAAATGAATTCATGCTTCCGCCACCGGCCCAGGCCGTTCTTCTAGTCCCCTGCAACAGCCCTAATTTAGATTGACAAGAACGTCCAATCGGAAGACGCGCCTCTGCATTTCAAACATTTTGGAAGCGTATGAAATATGGAATGCGAACGCGGTCTTCTCACCCAATTCGAAATGGAGAAAGACTACAATTCCCTCGTTACGTTCATCAGAGTAAGTATGTTAAATATTTCTTAACGGTAACAAATGAAACCTGCACAGTTAAGCGTTAACAATATCTTCGTCTTCTTAAATCGTTTCGGCCTATAACAGTTTCTGAATAACCCTTTAAAATATATGAGCGCAGTTTTTTACCCTGCAAGCAACTGACAATAAACAACACGCAGATAAACTCTTCCGGAGCGGAAGAATATCTCTTAAAGTAACCGTCTCTCGGTAAGCTTAACTCACACAAAAATAAGTTTTTGAATCTTTTGAAAATTGTATGAAAATAACGAGATAAACTTACCCCAGCCTGTGGTGAGCTACATCCACATCTGCACGATAGCGAGGGTGTATTAAAAGTCTTATCGGAGTTTTTCAAAAAGTTCGTGGCGAGTCCTATAACATTCTGCTACTCGCACAATCCGCAATCAGACAACGAATAGTTTCTTATAGTTCTGATTTGAAGCAGAAAGCTCCTGGGGCGGCTGGAGCATTGTTGATGACGGGTCGGATGCTTCGAATTCGGCGTTGTTCCTGACTTCTACCAGCACAAATACACTAGCAGAAATCTTCGCAAGAAACCACTCAATCTGCTCAGGCCAGATTACAAGGATTACCGCATTACGTCCAATTATTTTTATTTTCTTAACATTCAACAAGCAAACAACAGGCAAACAAACTGCTCTCAGCGATTTGGAGTGGTTGGTGCCTCATGGGTCGTGCCTGCCCCAATTGTTATGCAATGCAGAAACTTCCCGGATCTGAGTTACGAACGTCGTCTGCGTCATTATCGGTCTTTCCACCCCCACCATGGATATCGCACAGTTGTATCTCTTTTGGCCTTATTGCTTTGGGCGCACAAGCACAAACAAAACAAATTTCAGCTCCCATCTCCATTCTATTTGACATCGTAATCAAAGATCCTTTGGAGCTCATCGAAAGCGCTTCAAAGTCTGATTAAAATGGGATTCGTTTTTATAGTGATATTTTCTTCGTCTTATACTTGATTTAACCTTGCTCTGTGCGGCGTGCGGGGCTGTACTGGTGCTGGTTGCCTGGGATTGGTGCTCTTTGGTGCTACAAGTTACTTTCGTCCTCGTTTATTTGATTGTGATTTGCTATCCGATGCCATTACGAATCTTTGGCGAATATGTGTTCACAGAGATGAAATATAAAAAGGTCTTTCGATATCTTTATCCCATGGATATGGTAGCTTTGCTTATCGGTCCTCTTGATGCAGCCAAAAGTATGGCAAATGTTTTGAATGAAGGGAGGTATAAAACGATGTGCGAATTGGTTCAACGCAATGTCAAAAGCCAAGTAAACAGAGTATTGGAGTAAAAGTTTCCAGAAGATAAGATTGATTAGGTGTCAATGTTTTCATGATACCGCTGGGTCTTGGCAAAGGTCACTTGGGTATCGAATTCTTCAATGTTAACAAAATCTTGTGATCATTATGGAGCAACAATGATAGGGATTGCATGTGAATTATTCTTATGGAATCAAGTGAAAGCAAATATCATCCATAGCGAAAGATCCTATCGAAAGCGTTATGAATATAAAATATATTTCGACATGTATTAGGTAGGTTAGGTTAGGTTGGAGCTGGCTGTCAGCCTATAGCCAACACACTTAAACCAATGTTAGGTCCATTGCGAGCTTCTTATGAAGCGCTATAGATTTCTAACGCCAGTATTATCCAAGTCGCATAGATCATTAAGCAAAAAATCTCCCAGATAGTGATTTCTTTTATGGGAGAGAGCTGGACATGCACAAAGAAGGTGAAGTGTAGTCTAATCCTCGTTTGAATAAACATCAAGCCTCAATGCGTGTCTGCCTATCAGACAGTGTACTGTAATGACACCTATAGTGGAGCTAACATGCAGTCGGTTTAGTGAGATTATACACTTAGAGCGTCGCAGGTGGCAACATTGCAGTGGTAGTGCTTGCTGATCGGAAGGTTGCGTATTCAAATCCCATGTCCATGAAGCGAAAATCCGCAGAATAAAAATTAATATAAGTGCAGCGAATGCTTGCTCATATGTGCACTTTTAATTATTGTATAATGCGGATTAAACTTAAATACGAAACTTCAACATAATGCTCCCTACGTTATTTAGACGCCATCCGTGGAGAAAAAACCCTACCCAATGCACAAACCTATATTTCCTATCATTCTACTTCTTCTAAGTTCTACCACCTAATAGTAGGCAATGAAATACGTCTACCATGACATTATATTTGTAGGTGTTGAATTGAAAAATGCCAGCGCTGTGTATACACACTATAAGGGTACTACTGTAACAATTACAGAAAATACATCCTTTTACAGCACGCTAATTATAAAAAAATAGTTCAGTTTGGCCAGATACGCTTAATCGCTAGACATGTATTACTACTTGTCCATCTAAGGTTTGTTCTCTCGATTGCGAATAGCTTGAACAAATGTTTGCTTGTACCTATTGATATACCTAGAGAACCCTTGTCAGGTAAATGGTAGTATGGTTCCTTTTTTGACGAGTTCATCTGCCCTACAGTTTCCTGTCGGGCGCAGTGGCTCAATGGTTAGTGTGTCGCACTACTAATCGAAAGGTCCCCGGTTCAATTTCCGCCGGGGCCAAGTAACATCTTGTGTTTTTTTCCACTGCCCCACCTCTTGCGAACGTTTGACAAACATCCAAGAGTATCAATTGTCATGAGAAGCTTCTCAAATTTGCCGTTCGGATTCGGAGTAAAATTGTAGGTCCCTTCCACTTCGCAAAGAAAGTGGTTGGAGAAGCTAGGTTTTGCCCCTGCCCTCAACAGAGGGGAATGTTAAACAGCTCTGTTATCTCCCTAAGAGATGAACAGCAGTTAAGGGCTGCGATGGAATTTAAAGAAAATGAATCCACGAACTTTATGGATCAGGTCAAGAGATCAATATTACTAATCTGAAATGAAAACTGTGAATGCAATTATAAAAACCTTGCTTATTTATTTATTATCTTTTTATTTATTTATTTATTTATTTACTTATCTTCTTATTTATTTATTTATTTATTTGTATATCTTCTTATTTATTTATTTATTTGCGTTAGTATTGATTTAATCGATTATGTTAATTTACTTGTTTATTTATTTATTTATTTTTTTATCTTCTTATTTATTTATTTATTTGCGTTTATATATTTATTTACGAAAAAAAATTATATAATTTCAGCTACAATAAAAGTTAAAAAAGAGGAGAATAGTAAACGCTGCCAATGTGCTTTCGTCGGATAAAGTCGGCGACAGAGTCTATGGGTCGGTTCCTCCCGTTAAGTGCATTAACGCTGATGGATGCCTCGAAATAACAGATGCGACAGATTGTATGGGTTCGGCCCTTAACGCACCATGCAAGCCCGTGAGTTATTACGACTGGAGATCACCGATGTTCGTTGTTGCGAAAAAAACGAATCTTTTATGCTTAATGCCTTTCACCGTTATTTCTGCACATACGAGTTTATTCAGGTTTTTTGCAAAAAGCAATCAGTTGGGAGATATGGCACCTCTAAGGTTCGGGAGATATGACCCTTCACAGATATTGAAAGCATGAAAAAAGCCAAATAAGCGATCAAAAAACTTTAAAAAAAAAGTAGAAAGGAAATAATCTGAAGACAGCAGTAAAGTTTTTCAAAATACTAATAAACTACTATGTACTTATTTGAAGTATATAAACCGTGGATTGACTAATTCTTTTTTTACGTTTGTTAAATTGATGTTGCTTTAACGCCTGCAGAATAATTTTTGCTTTCAATTTTCAATTTCTATTTTTTTTTTGTTTATAATTAGCGTGTGGTAAAGGGGTTTATTTTCTGTAATTGTTACAGTAATACGCTTATAGTGTGCATACACAGCGTTGGCATTTTGCAATTCAACACCTAAAAATGCAACGTCATTGTGGACGTATATCATTACCTACTATTAGGTGGTAGAACTTGGAAGAAGTACAATGATAGGAAAGATAGGTTTGTGCATTGGGTAGTGTTTTTTCTCCACGGGTAGCATCTAAATAACTTAGGGAGCATTATGTTGAAGTTTTTTAGTCAAGTTAATTTATTTATTTAGTTGGTTTATAGATTAAAAAAAGTATCTTTTATAGTATATACTTAGACCGTTAAAATTAATTTAAAAATCCAAATGCCTGAAAACTAAAATACAGAAACAGTTAAGAGGAATTTATAAAGGAACAAAAGGGAGGATAAAAGATAGTGATACGTAGTAGATGCGAGAAGTTGTCGATGAAAAATAAAGAAGAACAGCACTTGTAAAACTGTTGGGATTAGCGATGGTTTTTATTCGCGTAGGCAAATAGTTCCATAGCCTGAAAGCGTAAATGAAGAATAGAAGTGAAGAATTGGGGTGCGTGTATCGAAAGGGGATAATATTCATAGTTCTAGGAGATTAAATTAAGCTTATTAAACAGATAAGCAGTGTATGGGCTGTATATAATTTTGTGAAGAAATATACAATTTCTTGCGTTGATATAATCTTGCAGAGCCCATGCCAGTAGTCTCCGAGAATACACGAAGATGTGGTCGCTTCTACGAAGGACATGAACATATCGCACAGCATCATTAAAGGCAACTTACAGCTAACGTTGCGATAATGAGTCGAGAGTGCTGTAGACACCATCAGCATACGTAACGAGAGGTAGTACGAAGACTATTATAAGCTTTTGCCGAGTTTTAATTGGAGTTAAGTCTGAGGTAGGTCATAACTTACGTAGACATCCGTAGATTCGACCAACGACCATACAGAAAGCATTACAACTGGATGGGCTACGGTCTATTACGAAGCCTAGACTGGTGACAGATTCAACTAGTGTAATTTTAGTATCATAGATAGATATATAGCTATCCGGTAAAAGAGAAAGATCAAAATTTTTCCACGATATACGAGTACCTAGGGATAACTTGCGACTTTTTAGGATTCAGTTGCAATCCATTTTCTACAGACCATCTGCGTATTCGCTTGAAGTCTTCGTTGACAGGGGCAGCGAAGTCGGCAAAGTTATCAAACGACCTTGCGTCATGAAGTTGAACATCATCTGCATAAAGGTGAAATGTTGTGTATTTACAGACACATGGAAGGTCGTTAAGGTGTCATGCTACCCGGGCGATAGCCAGTCTGGCTAAGTAAAAAATAAAAAAATAAATATGAGGCATTAACGGCCCATACCTCAAACCTAGGTTCTCCAACCACTTGCTTGTGCGAAGTGGAAGGGAAATACAATTTTAAACCCAATCCGAACGACAAATTTTGAGAAGCTTCTCATGACAATTTCATACTCTTGGATGTTTATCAGACGTTCGCAAGAGGTGGGGTAGTGGAAAAAACTATAGATGTTATTTGGTTCCGGCGGGATTTGAGCTGGGGACCTTTCGATTAGTAGTCCGACACACTAACCATTAAGCCACTGCGACCGGCCACTTATCAGCCGGACGGCTTATACTCATGGTCTATGCATTGTCGGCAAACGCTGCAGACCCAACAAATTCTGCAAAAAAAAAACCTTCCTAGTGAATGTGGGACTGTGCATCACGTTCTCCGCGAATTCAACCTCTCTTGACGGAATTATAGAAGTCCTAAGACTTAATTTTGTGTGGATTTTTCGTGTCGCTATAATCAGTTCTGAAACATTCGTTTGCCTGATCGAAAATTTGACTTATTGATATTTGACTTATTTGAACGTATTTAGAAGATGTAGAAAAATATTACCCCTACTATTCAATTATGTGCTTCATGAACAACCTCTACTCATGATTGACAACAGCTGATACGAATTCCAATTCGATTAGCAATTACCAAGAATCAAAAAAGTACTCTTAAAACGTTAATCAGTAGATACGAATGTAAGTACAAAATAAAAGGCGACAAAAAGTTCAATATGACTTCAGCCGACACACTTCAAGGCAACTTTATTCAACATGTTAACCAATAAATTCTTCGGTAATACGAAATGATTACCTCATGCAATTTCCGTAGCCCATTTTGTACAAGGGCATAATACCAATCTGTAGTCCGCACTTTAGCCGGCGCCACAACAGAATCCACAACTCATTACTTTTTGTGGGATAAAATAAGCATCTGCCAAGCTATCGCATTCCCCTTATTGGCTTCGCTTTGGAAGGCTACCAAAAGTTTATTCGGTAATAAGTTCATATCCTGTTTGTTCAGGTCCAATCAAAGAAACATCATATTATACGATTGCCCTCTCCACCGTAGCCTCGTCCACATCTCTCTTAATCAAAAAGGAATTACATCCTCAGGATATTGCTACACTCAGTGAAAAACCACAGAATTGTGAACGGAAAATCTTCGGGCAATTTGGCATCGATCCAATCCCCCTGACTCCCCTTTCTCTGGGCTAATTCAAACCGCAAAACAATGTTATCTCTTCGACAATAAGTTGCCAGAATATATGAAATGGAAAATTCCAATAAAACATGTGGAGTCTGAGGCTGGAGTTGGGTTGAGGCTGGAGATGACATGGCACCAAAGAATATTTGCACTCATCTCGTGGAGTCAAGTCTGTTTTTGAAAGTTGCCTGACAACATACGAGCTGTGCGGCGGAAATGAATGACTAGCGAGTATTCTTTGTCATTTGGTGTAATGTGCTTCTTTGTTACTCCCCGAACGGAAGTCGAACAGAGTGCATACAACCTCTGGCGAAAGTACTTTTCGTGACTAAACACAATGAAAAGCTTCTGTCAATACGAGAACCAGTACCAGTAACAGTTTCCAGAATAACCTCCATGACTTCGATTTAATTATAGATTTTAATTGAGCCGCAGCACAATATTACGAGTACAATTAAATGTGCACGTGATGCCAGAGCCACCTAAATGTCCTTGCGTGCGACCATATCTCTCGAATTCAGTCGAAGAGCGACTTTTTCGGGTTAACCTCAATCAAAAGTCAACTCCACCGAAGCGTGTGTGAGCTTTGTTCTCTTGTCGACATTGTTCGTTCCTGCTATATTATCCTCCTTTTGGGTGAAACTGGCCTATTCGTTCAATGGCGGTCCATGGCAAGAGAGTCGTTCGAAAAATGTCCAATTTGTAGGTAGTTGTCGCAAGAATCCCATAACAACGACCGAGAAACTTTTCTTCGTTGTGTCGTACGTATTGGTTACGAGTTACCACTTACCAGTGTAGCACGTCATTTGTTTCTGTTTGCGGTTATCGGCAAGTTGGAATCGGGAAAGCGCAGTACTCCGCTGCGAACCACCTGAATACGACAGCTGGAACGGAAGAGGGTGCTGCACAAGCACCAGCAGCAGAAGTCATCGTAGAGGTCTGTAAATGATTTCGCAAGAGGAAGTGAGGAACGCGCGAGAAAATGGGATGCAATTCGCAAAACTCCTGCAATTTTCTAAATCGTCCTACCGATCGACGACGACAGTACAAAACGAAACGAACCATAAAATTGCAATCAATTGTTAATCGATTATCGAATGCACTAGTGGGAGCAGGACAAAGGCACTCCCCCGGCATTGTAGTCGGGATTCCAAGGGATTGAACAAACCGAAAATAATTGGAGTTTCCTTAAGACAGCCCAGAACTGCAAAGGAATCAGTGCGGACTGTGATTAATTTTCTCGCAAGAACTTTCGATATTATTTACCCGCAGCTAGTGGAGTTTCTCAGGATATTTTCACCCTTCTTGCATTTTATATTATAAGACATTAATTGAAAATTAGTTTTCCATTTTTTCAAATGTTATACTATACTATACAACAGTACCAATTAGTGGGCACATTTTCATAATGACTTTGGTGGGTGAAAGTGTTGTAAAAAATTGCCGCCGGGAGTTTGTTCGTGCGGGTGGCTTACTGATGCAACGAAGACTGACATTTACAGCTGACTTATTTCAATTCAATTGTGGAATTGGGATTCATCGTGACTCGCCAGTTTTCCATTATGCAAATTTAGCCGTGGCTTACCACACTACTGAAGCACATGGCCGCAAAAACAAACAAAAAAGTAATAATGAAACTCTGAACCACATTTAACGCTACGTCGATAATGGTTTATGTTATTTCTGATCGAATTGAAAATCATAAAACACAATTTATCTAATCGGACAATGAGCGCGGGGTGTGGCGCCATTTGGACTGCGTTATTATGTTTATCTTTTGTTTTCGTTTTAATGAATTCCGTTCAGCGGTCAACCAAGTAAAAATGTTTCATGGTTTTTTTAATTATGACTGTTTCAAGTCTGTGGTAACCTTATGCAATGGAAATCAGCCAAAGTTGTCCCGTTTCCGAAAAAACCTAAGGGTGACGAATTCCGACCATTCTCTATCCTGCCATTTATGTCTAAAGTGTTTGAAAAGATATTGCAAAAACAATGAAGTCAACATCTTGCTTCCAATAATATATTGGCTCCAAAACAATCTGGTTTTCGACAGAAACACAGTTGCATTACTGCCGTTATAGGGGTATCCGATGATATTCGAATGGCGCTTGATGAAGATAAAGTGTCATTTCTTGTGCTGTTAGACTTTTGGAAGGCGTTTGATACGATTGTCCACTCTACCTTATGCCTCAAACTGTGGCAGATATATAATTTCTCCCCGCGTGCTATAAAGCTAATATCTTCCTATTTGACAGACATAGTGCAAGCTGTGGAAATAAACCAAATGCTATTACGCTATAGTCAGCGGCGTGCCGCAGGGTTGTGCCTCTACTAACTTACGGTTGTGAAATCTTTGCCAACTGCAGTCTTGAGTCGAAAGGAAATAAACGTTGATTTTCATAGCAGTGTTCGTTATGTCTTTGGATTGCGGAGATTTGATAGAGTCCCCGCCTATTCAAAACGTTTCACAATATGGCATTTGATAAACTTCTCCAGTATCGTACACTGCGCGGGTGGCAATGGTGCAGTAGTAGTGTATTCGCTTACGGAATGGAAGGTCGTGCGTTCGAATCCCGGCCAAGTCCATTACTTTATACCGAATACATGAAATCGTAATCTCCCTAAGTAACTTAGACACCACCCGTGGAGAAAAACCCTACAACTGCACCCAAACACTTCTTTCCTATCTCTCTATTCTTTCTAAAACCAAGTAGCTTACACTGTGTTCTTAGTATTATAAGGGTACTGTACTGTAACAGAAAAAATCCCTTTAGCGTAAGCAAATTACATAAAAAAAAAAAAAAAAAAAAAAAAAACTTATTCGTTTTTCGGATATTATAGGTACTTACTCGTCAACCCGCATATCTTTACGAAAATAGATTTCCCTCTTCTAACAGATCCGGTCAGCTTACTGTACCTACATGCAACTGTCTTGTATCTGAACGTAATTTTTTTATATACGCTACTCGTTTCTGGAACTCCTTGCCTCAATGTATAAGAAGATTGTATAACATCGCTAGATTAAAACAACAATTTAATACCTATTTTTCCAGCTATTCTTAGGTACTCCTTATTTCTTTACTTATTTTTTGTGAATGTAGTTTTCTTTTTGTTTTCCTATTTTTTTCTTCTATCAATATACTCGTAGCATCCATTTATTATTTTTCTATGAAATGTAACTTGACTTATTTTGCAGAGTTGTAAGCCTATGTACAGTAAGCACAACGCTCCCAGATTGTGCTTTAACTGCCCCTGTACTCGAGCGATTAGAATACACCATGGGACCAATTAACTTTTACACTTGTTCAGTGCCAAGAGTACTTCGAGGGACATACACGAATCCGCTAGTCCAGATGGCATTTCCCCTATCGTTCTGAAGAGGTGTTCCTCTGCACTGGCCAAACTCTGCGTAAGCTTTTCTCTCTATCCTATTCTTAGCCGTCAGCTTATGAAATTTCTTGAATTTCGAAAACAACTGGTGATTCGATGACTTTTTTTTACCAGAGTGGTGAAAGTTAAATAGTTGAGCTTGATGACACTAGGTGACGAGATTGGTTCCTCTTTTCGGTCTGATATGTCATCAAATCACTAGTTGCTGTGAAAGCCGAACTGCCGGCCATTAAGAAGTATTCAGGATTCAACATATTTCATAAGCTGACGGTTAATAAGCGTTGCCGAGATCTTGGAAAGGAGAGCCGTGAGTGCAATTGATTGATAGGAAGAGGGTGATGAATATTCGCCGTTTTTTGGGACAGGCTGGACAAACGATGTTTTCCATTCTCTCGGAAGAGCCCTGAAGAATACAGTTGATTGAAAAGCTTACGCAGTGGAATTGCCAGCGTCGAAGAATACCTCTTCAGAACGATTGGGGAAATACCATCTAGACCAGCGGATTTGTGTATGCCAAGATACGAGTGCAAAATGAATTGGTCCCATGGGGTATTCTACGCGCTCGAGTCCAGGAAGAGATGAGGCACAATCTGAGAACGCTTAGCTAGCTGCAAAATGCAGATTAACTTTATCTATAGAGCTGACAGCTTGTATATAATTGTTGACGCTAACTACCTAAACAGAGCCGTGAAGTGAAGATCTGAGTTTGATTTCCAAAACAATTTACAGCAGGTGTTATGCTCGTACGGTATTTTTGTTTGGTTCACCAACAGAATTAATACGAATGCAACCCGCTACCCGCCAGATGCTGCCTCTACCCAACCGTTACAAGTACACAGGGAAATCTTACGGACCTAAATTAGCCAACGATGGATTGGGATGGGGTACACGATGGAATACCTAACGCTGTGGCTTTTTTCTGTTTTTTTGCTTGTTTTTGTCATTGCCACTGTGTAGATTTAATTTTTCAATACGACACTGGGAGATGTCTCTTGTTGTTTTTTCTTTATTTCCGCCATAAGTTGCTATAATAAAAATAAAAAATTTAAATAAATTAATAGCCAGTTGCATTCCACCTCTAGGGCATTTCAACCGTAATATCCGACGTACAAGGAATCCGCATCAGTTCACAAGTAATGGTGAGTTTCCACTTGTCATTTAGTTGACAAAGTTGGACCGCTCTTGTTTTCGTCAATGAGGGACTCCATTGCCAGTTCATTTCCACTTAGTCACTGTGTGACGTTGTGCGAGGTTCATTTCTGTAGTTTTGTGTTTAAAAAAGGATGAAAACCAAATCAAATTGATTTATTTTCATGTGGACAATGTTGAAAAGAATAATGAAAATATAATTTTTCTATTTTATTAGAGATGGAAACTATTTGGGAGTCGGACAGAATCCCGAAAAAGCGGAATTTGCAGATTTTTGGGATTCTGAACCCAACTCCAATAATTAAATTAAATAAATAAATAAATAAATAAATAAAAGAAAACTGTACTATCCTTGTGCCATGTGCAATCGTTTGACAAACAATTAAACACGATACCAATAAATGTTCACTGTCAATTAAGACAAAGGAACATTTTGTTTTACAATTCAGCTTTTCCCACTTGTGATGTAAATCGTTGTCATTCATTCCCCTTCACTGTTAGTCAATTCAATGACAGGCAGTTTTTGGCTATATCCACTTGCCAATTTTCTATCTGTAGTAATCAACACAGTAATCGTGTTATTTGTTTTAATTTGGCAGGTTACTATTTATATTTATTAAAATGTATGCTTGGGATACCGAAAAGAGTGGATAGTTCAGCGGGACCATGTTTTGCAGTCCTTCATTTCCGCCCAAAGGAAATTTAGGCGGGTGTTTGGCGGCACTCCACCGAGTAGATGGACCATTACGTGGCTGGCAATCGCGGCTGTAGCATCGTCAAATCAAGAAAATTTCGACTCGAAACTTATCGGCGCAAATTGGAGTTAGCAGACGGTCATTACAACGGATAATTCATGGTTACTTAAACTTGTTTCCGTACCAAGTCCAAATTGCAAGCATTATTATAAAATTGAATTTTCTATACATTAAGAAAAAACGAAATGCATTGATTACAAAAACCGTTATTTGAATTTATTATTGTAGCACATTTGGTGCGCCACCCTGTATAAAGAATCTTTTCCTAGACGTACAACACGAATGTGGAATGGTCTTCAACGATTTATTGTTCCTACAAATTATAATATATAAACATCGTGCATCGGCATCTCTCCCTATCTTGTAATCCTTATTTCCAATACTAACTCACACTTTGAGATCAGAAAACACGATTAATTCTCACTCCAAACTCATTTTATTTTCACTGAAAAATAAAACAAAAAATTTGTTAAGAGTACCTACAACACTTTTGTCGCCTTGTTTGCAGTCTCAAACTAAGGCGGTTTCGAAGGAAAATGCTTAAAAAATAAAAAAAAAAATGTTGGCTTTCAGAACCTCTTGGTAAAATAACATTGTACACATAAATAGATACTCGACCGGCTTTCAAGGACATTTTGGTAAAATATCTCTTTTGGGTTTTAAGGACCTTTTTGTGATTTCAGGGATCTAAACTTTATGTCAAATTAATGAATGTCAGTTATTGCTTTTAATATCATATCTTAGATTGCCATTCCATTTTAAGTTATAAACATGTTTTTGAATAAGATCCTTTTTTGGTCTTCTACTACTTTTTTGTGCGAAATTCTCAAATTGACCGCAGGTAACCACGGTAGAAAATCGAAATGCTTCCCCAACCTTTGAATGATTTCAGCGCCGTCTGGTTTTCAATCTTAACAAATTATACTGAATTCTGGGTTCACTGACAAAATAATACTGTACTGAGATTTGTTTTTGGTTTACGGATAAAATGATGAATGAGTTATTACTGAAAAAAACTCCACTATAATAAGGGTAGGTACTTAAAAAGTCCCTTAAGGGCTCGATCATTAAAAAATAATAAATATCCCTTAACCCTAGAAAGATAATCATATTTTTTATGACGTAAAAGATAATCATACGTTTCAGAGACGTATGGCACTTTGGTAGTGTATTTAATGAAACCCATGAACTTTTTAAAAAAATATTAACGTTTTATTTATTTACGAGTATGTAGTTCATATTAAGAGAAATAAATCAATGATTTAGTATAAACTAGCTGCACCTGCCCGGCTTTGCCCGTGCCCGAGAATTCTATTGGCCAATATGTTCGAGTAGACTTCCTTATAATTGTCTATAGCGGGTATCCGGCGTATGTTGCTGCGCCTAAAAAAAGAAGACCGATTTTGACCAAAGTTCACAGAAACACTCTCAGGCGAATACCGAAGATTGCCTGATTTGAGCTCAACCGGTGAAAGGGACTGCACGTTTTTCTCCGCATGGCTTAGGCCGCTCACACAACTTCGTTGTTCCGTTTAGGGTAGGTGCTTGTTGTCTGGCAGGCGCCTATGTCACCTTACTTCTGCGAATCAAACAACAAAGCGAAAATAAAAAAAATCGATTGAATCACTTTTCATTCAATTCCACACCGATTGTTATCAATGTTGGAAAAGCAACTTTCCGATGTCCAATTCACAAAAAAATGCAAAAAATTTCAATAAGAGTTATTTGAATAAAATATTGAACACACGATATCTCAAGAATGAAAGTGCGCACAAATTCCACAATAAGCTTGAAACGTTCGTGTGGTCTCCCTCTTTCATATGCTTGTTCGGATAACAAAATAAGTGACGTCTGTACGGTCTCTGAATCTGCGTCGTAATTTACACGCATACGCACATATGCATGTGTACTCACTCAAATGCCCATATCTCACACTCCGATGCAGATATAGTCAAACATAACAACCTTCGTGCAGACGTCGCCTTTCATGGAAAAAAATTTCATTGGAATCGGTTAACGCGTTTGGCCAAACACCGGCAACAAACACAAATTGATTGGATTGATTTTTATATATAGAAAATATTACACAAAAAAACTTTTTATTATTTCACTTAAATTTGTTTTTTTTTCAAAGCACATGATACCTACTAAAACACACAGTGTATAAATACATTGTCAATTTTTTTTTCTTTTTTTAAGAAACACATAATTTACACACCGATGCAGATACAGACATCGCACATACATAACATCCTTCGTATAGACGTCACCTTTCTTTAAAAAAAAATTTCATTGGAATCGGTTAACGCGTTTGGCCAAACACCGACAACAAACGCAAATATGGATTGATTTTTTTATACATATATATATAAATAGATATAGATATATTCTCATATCAATTTTAATTCACAAAAACTCACAAAATCGCAATGAAGAAATCCGAATCCGACAGCGCCACCAAACATGAAACAAAATTGGCTTCTCCATTGATCGATAATAGATGGCGTTACGTTGCGTGTCTATCTGGCAGTTCAATTGTGATACGATATGTTACATTCAAATGTGATTCTTTATTTGGTTGTTGCCAAAATAAATAAATACAAAATGAAAAAAAAAAAAAAAAATAAAAAAAAATCGAAAAAAAACTGTCGTAACACGCTGGGTGGTCAAAATAAGTCATTTTGAAATTTTTTTCTTCTAAAACCCGTGCTGAGAAAATACCTTTCCAACAAAGTATAAATCATCAAAATCGGTTCAGCCAATCTCGAGTTATGCGGTTACATCGCTTCGGACACTTTCTTTTATATATATAGATAAATATTAATTTAAACAATAATAACAAAAAACTTAAGCCCCATTACAAATCAACAAAAATCAACTTATATTTTAAAGGAACCTTAAAATTGATATTAAGGCATAATAGTTGCCAAATTTTCATTCTTCGGTTTAAAATAAGTCTTCTAATAAGTCTTAGTAATTTTAAATTATATACGATTAAATTAATTGTAAAAATGGTACACGTCACACACGCCCCCAGAAGTACAGGATAGCTATAACTTGTTACCGCAGGTACTTACCGTCGCGCCACGACCGTTACGGACGAGCTCCGACCACCGACTGAGTTAGTTTAAGCAACCAACCGGTTTATAGTTAAAAGGATATAACATTCGCATCTCGCAGATGTAGATTATCTTTCTAGGGATAAGTATTAGGTTCAAATGCAAACAACCATCGTGTCGAACTCCAGTGGTTAATATTACTTAGGTCCGATTTATTTACAACGAATGTGTCGAAAAAATATCTGCCGATGACAAATCTATTGCTATTTCGTATTACAAACTGCCTCTAAGCTTAGGAATTCACACCTACGCCCATTTATTTACTTCCGCGCTCGTACAGTGGCTAGAGTACTTCAAGATCTTGACGTTCACAAATCCGATAGTCCAGATGGTATTTCCTTTATCGTTCTGAAGAGGTATTCTTCCTTGCTGACAAAACGATTGCGGAAGCTTTTCTATATATCTATCCTTTTCTTCAGAGATCTTCCCAAGAAGATGAAAAACAGCATTTGTCCAGCCTGTTCCCCAAAAAATGCGAATCTTCATCTTCCTCCTCCTACCGACCAATTGCAATAACTTCCCTTCTTTCCAAGGTCATGGAAACGCTGATAAACCGTCGGCCCGAAAACTTCTTAATGCCCAGGCAGTACGGTTTTCGCAGCAACATGTCTAGTGGTGATTTGATGACTTATCTAACCGAAAAGTGGAACCAATCTCTTCACCATGGTGGTGAAAGTAAAATTGTTGCGCTTGATATTTCCAAGGCATTTGACAGAGTTTGGCACCAAGCTCTCTTGTCGAAAATGCGTGCATTTGGAATCGATGATACCTTTCTTCAACGGGTTAGAAATTACCTTTCAGACCGTTCAATTCAAGTTGTTTTGGATGGTTTCAGCTCTGCAACTCACCAAACAAATGCTGGTGTTCCCCAAGGCTCTGTTTTGTCTCCGATTCTCTTTCTCATTTTTATACCCTATTCTAAGGGTGTATTAATTTTGACGCATAGTTTGTAACATACCTTAATATTGCCCCTAGACCCCTAAAAGTTACTATATTTATGATCAGCATCGATAGTAATGTCGATCTAGCCATGTCCGTCCATCCGTCCGTCCGCCTACTGACACGCCCACAATTAAATAAAACAATTTTATTGAAACACCCAAGTTTGAGCTAGGGAGCGTTTTTTTTTCGAAAAAATTCTTTAACTGTTATATAACAAAATATGTAGAGCGTTCTTAACAATTCAACCACTTATGAGGGATAGGAATAAGAATAGGGTATCCAACAGTTCGCCCAAGCGGACTGTAGCCCGTCCCTATGTTTATAAATGATCTCCTGTGTATAGCCTCTAATCCAATCCACTCCTTTTCCGATGACAGTATGTATGTTAAGCTCATTGAATTCCGATCTCGACAGCATAACTCAGTGGGGTGTAACTAATAGAGTGGAATTTAATGCTTTTAATATGCATTGCTATCTTCTGTCATTAAAGCAAAACCCTAATAGGTACCATGCCATTGTTCATGAATGGCACGTGAATCGTTGCAACCGAACGGCTTTCCATTCCGGTATGTGTATTACTGACAACTTTCGTTGGAATGACCTGCGAAATGCCTAGGCTTCCTTAAGCGGTGCAAGAAATATTTCACTCCCTCTGATCTGCCTACTATTTTTAAGGCGTTTATCCGCCCAAAACTTGAGTAAAATGTGCATATCAGGTCTGGTGCACCAATTACTTATTTGACGACACTTGGCAGGATCCAAAAACGTGCGATAAAACTAATTTTTGACTGTAACAGCGCGAGATCGCTTTACTCTCTTAGTCATCGTCGCAATGTCTTTTGTCTCTTATTTTATAGTTATTTAATGCGCAGCAGTTTACCCTTAAGCCTGTATTCGGACGTACAGTGAAATACAAGGAATCTTTCCTTAGCCACAACACGAATGTGGAATGCTCTTCCCCGCTCCATTTGTCCTTTACATTTTAATCTACAAACATTTTTTAATCTCTCCCTATCTTCTAAGCCTAATTTCCTCAACGCCCGCGCTGCATGGTTATAACGGTGCCGTGACATAACCCCAAGCGTCATAAGCCCAAATCTCGAAATTTGGCCTTATGTCGCTTTTTGAAAGTGACATAAGGCCAAATTCCAGCATTTGGTATAGCAGGGGGGTTGCACCTACCCCAAATCAAAAACTGACCCCAAGCAGGGGGGCAGCATGGCCCCCCATAGGCATTGTACTGTTTATACAATCTACTTGCGATTTCACAACTAACCCCATAAACAGTGCAATGTATATGGGGGGGCAACCCCCCTGCTTGGGGTCAGTTTTTGATTTGGGGTAGGTGCGAGGGCAAATTGTTGAAAACAGCACCAAGCGAAAGTGTCATACAGCCAAATTGGCCTTATGACGCTTTTCCAATGTGTCATAATACCAAATGCTAAAATTTGGGCTTATGACGCTTGGGTTATGTCACGGCACCGTTATAACATTATAAGGGTATTTAAAAATCCCTTTAGTGCGAGTACATTATAAAAAAAAACAATCAATAATTTTTGACAATGATGGAACATATTAGACCCTTGTCCTTAAAGCATTTGTCAACTTGAAATTTTTTTTTTAATTTATTTCTTGGGTCCGTGTTAGTGACACGGAATATAAGTTTGATTGCAGGAAATTGTTGTTTTTCCTCTCAGACGTAATCTGGAATTAATGTGCCTTCACCATTTCTACTCGTAACTCTTTACTTTGCTCCAGTTATGAGTTTAATTTTTGCGAAGGACTTATTTCCAGGCGAATCATCACGAATTATAAAACTGTTTAACCTTAACTCATTAGCCTGTCGGTTACTCCAATGGTTTGACCAAAACCACTCTTTTCATAGCAATAACACTAACTATTGGGTTGACAATTTCACCATTTCCAAGATGGCAATAGCATCCAAAATGAGCTTTATTGGGTTACTTGTGTCTGTATTTGTCGGCGCTATCTAGTACCTATATTATGTAGTTGTGCTTCAATAATAGTTCCGAGATGAGACACGGGCCAAATTAGAAAATGTTTTTCTCCATTTTTCCATTTATTTTTCCGCTCGACTTGAGTCACAGTCGCAATTTTCTTGTTGAAAATTGTTGTGGCAATTTCGCTTGCTGTTCGTCCTTCATCTGAAAATGACTTCCACTATACATTATATTCGCTTGTATGTATATTTCTGTCTCCCTTCTGGGTCCGAATTCCGCACTTATCTTGATTTTGGTTTAATATCGTTTGTTTATTGACTTGTTTATTTGATAAGGCCCCATTGGGCGGGCACAGAGATGAAAAAGCTTATTACTTTCGAAAGCAGAGTTGAAAAACAGGATGAGCTACAACAATGCTTCAGTTGGTTTGTTTACATTCTGCGGCTGGAAGGGTTATACCTAATACTACTTCATTCTTGAGCACGATATTGGCATTTTTCATTTCGGGGATCTAACAACATTTACATATAAATTAATGTTTGATTACATCGTAAAGCAGTAGAGGAGATTCTAAGAAACATTTAGGATGTATGACCGTAAAAGATATTTGCGTATTTACCATATTTATTTGGCTTAAACGAGTAAGATGCTTTGGTACTGACGAAACATTCTTTCGGTTCTTTGTTTGTAATTAGTTTCCATTTGAATGGAAAAATGCATGAATACTCTAAGGATTTGCCTCAAACGAATCTATTTTAATTAGTGTGTGTTTTTTAATTACTGCAGAATGGCATCTCTTTGATATAGAAATTGTTTTTTTTTTTTGAAAAAGGGCAGCACTAAAGTTAAGAAAGCATTTATTTTGTTAGATGCTGAATACCATCTAGTTGCACGTTTCATGATAACTCGGATGAAATATTGAACTGGATCCCCGCAGAAGCAATCGCCCAGCAAACCCGGAGAGACAATCCAAAATAATCTAACAATAGTGCCTGCGAAAATCAAATGGTACAATCTGGACAAAGAGAAAGACAAACTATTTTTTGCCAATATGCAAAACTAGCTCCTTTATATCATCAGCAAAGTTGAGTGCAGAGCACAAGATATGTGGAATGCCCTACAACGACCTTGATTGGATAGAGTCAAACCACTGCTAGGGGCTTCAAAATGACATTATGAACACGGCAAAGAAACACGTTGATGGACAGATGAAGCTAAAGCAGTGATCAGTGTCAAGAAAACCGCATTCTAAGCTTGGTCAAAGTTTCCCTATAATAATGGAGATGAAACAGTTCAGGCTTTGCAAGAAACTCGCGAACACAAATTATGCCTAAATTCAAGCAGTGTCTGTAGGGCTTGATAGAGAGTTAGAAGAAACTTTTCCTTCGATTGCTGATAGGAACTAGGCTATCCACGAGTTAAGAACGTGAGATTCGTAACGTATACCTTAGATTAGATTAGATTAGATTTTTGGGGGGAGGTGGTATATTGTATCCAGATGACTGCGGTCGCTTGTGGGCCTATTGTGATATCCTCCATTTAGAGCTCGTCCGTAATGCCGCAGATTTTAAGGAAGGCGGCTAATTCTTTTGGAGAGCTGGCAGCTATGTCTGCTGATTCAAGGTAGAATTTACATAGATAATGTTGACGCGTTTTGATTAAGCAAATCAGACTTCTACTAAGTTGTAGTCGTTGTTTCGTTTTTGTGTGGGAACTGTTTGGCATTGCTCAACAATTTATAGATAGAAAAAAGAAACTATACACTTGCTTTGTTGATTTTAAAGCTGCATTCGATAAAGTCAATAGACAAGCTTTAATATACAAACTTTCTTGCATTGGTTTGTCAAGAAAGTTTCTCGAAGTGTATGCAAGTCTTATTTCGTCAACAAATGCAAGGGTATGGGACGGTTTCACATTTTCAAATCGATTTGATACAATTACAGGTGTTCCTCAGGGTTGTATCCTCAGCCCATTATTATTTGCCCTGTTCATAGATGATGTCTGCGAGCTTCTTCCGGGTGGAGTTAATTTTGCTAACATTATAATCAAAGTCCTGTTGTACGCGGACGATCTAGTTGTGCTTGCTGATAATCCTTTCACGCTTCAATTGCAAATAAACCGTCTAAGTTCATTTTGCGAGTCTTGGGGCTTGCAAATTAATACCCAAAAAATTAAGATTGTTATATTTGAAAAGAGACAATCAAGAAGGCGAGCGGAAGAAAAATGGTCTCTACACAATACACACACTGAGGTTGTACAGGAGTTTAAATATTTGGGTGTCCTCTTGACCTACAATTTAAGCTATCTAAAGCACTCCAAAGAAAAAAGCAACGAAGCTAAATTGGCTCTTAATATAATGTGGCCAAAGTTTTTTTCCAACCAAAATGTTGATTTAACGTCCAAGTACAAAGTTTTCAACGCGACAGTAAATGCATGCATTTCATATGGCGTCCAACCCGTCGGATACACACACTTCGAAGCTTTTGAAACTGTACAAAGGAACTTTTTTAAGAGGATATTTCGTTTGCCTAACTCAACACCCAACTACACCATATATGTAGAGTCAGGAATAGTCCCTATATATATACAAAATTTGAAGGCAAATGCGAGCTTCATTACTAGAGTGATGAAAAGAAGTGGAACTTGTCTTCACAAAATCATCTTAAGAAAATTACTTCGAGTGAATGCTTCCCCGTTTAAAAACTGGAACGAACTAGCTTTATCTTACGAAACAAGTTTAAACTTAACAGAAACTAATGTGACCGATTGGCAGGCTCAGTTTTCTGATGTGATTGCTAAGGTGGATCACAAAATGTTTCTGGATAACCTTTCCAGAGCATCTTCGTCTACTTCAAGAGCTATTTATAGTCATTTAAACCATGAACTGCCCTCGGAAGTCTCTTACTTTAGTAATGAATTTTCAGCCTCGGTTATAAGTATTATTTTTAGAGCAAGAGTTGAAATTTTAAATTTGAACTTTATACCTCATCGATCAGACTTGCCCCAGCTATGTGATCTATGTAACGGAAGAGTGAATGAAGATATATACCATTTCGTTGCTTCTTGTCCTATTCTACAAGAAATTCGCCGGTTGCATTTTCGGGAAAGTTTTATATCTTTGGACAAACTTTTTGAAATTTTAAATGGAGCAATGGGCTGGCTCAGCCTCTTTAAATATTGCCAACATGCTCTTTCTTACCGTAACAGTTTCACATATTAAACTTAGTCGATTACCCGCTTATTGCAGTTTTGACCAAATTTTATACCTAACTATTTATTGTTTTGTTGCTGATCATACTAAATTTGATAATATCTCTTTTGTGTTTCAAATCACGTTAAAATTGATAATATTGTATAAACAGCTATTTCTAACCAAATTGTGTATTATCTTGGGTTTCAAATCATGTTAAAATTGATAAAATTTTGTATAAACAGCTAATCAAATTAACCAAATTGTATAATATTTTGTGTTTCAAATCACGTTAAAATTGATATCATTGTTTTATATAATAATATTTCTTCATATCTTTTGTTAAACATTTTTTTTTTCTCCTTTTCTTTATATTTTAAAATTTTTGCTTTTTATTATTTCTTTTATTTCTTTTTTTTTAAATCATATTATGAAATGTCATCTCAGGCAGACGGCAGTATTGCCATGTCCTCATTCTTAAGTATACCAATTTGTAAACTTTATGATGGAAAAAATAAAGAATCTATCTATAATCTAATCTAATCATAAAGTTTTTAGCTTGTCTGTTTCCTTCGGTTTCCCTCCAGAATGGGAGCTTCTTTTCCTCAAGCCATGTTTTGATACAGCTTTTAATAGTGCTTATTGATAGCCCACAGAATGGTCTTGGCATCATGAATGGGGATGCAGATCCTGTTCTGGCTAGTTCGTCTGCTTTTTCATTGCCTTCGTATCCACTGTGTCCAGGCACCCAAATCAGTTGAACTTTATTTGTGGTGCCCAGTAGTTGTAGAAGTTGGAGACAATCCCAGACCAGTTCTCATGTTATTTCAAAAGCGTTGATTGCGAGTAGGGCCGCCCTGCTATCGGAGAGAATGTAGATGTTTTTGTTTTTTAGAAGCCTGTTTAGATTTGTGTGCATGTTTAGAATACGGTGCTGCTTGTGTCCATACTAGCATATAGGCACGTTTGAGTGCGAGGGCCGTATACTCCTGCTCCAACCCCTTGATTTGTTTTCGATCCATTTGTGTACCATACATGAGAATTTTTGGCAAATGTGGGTTTATTCTGTTCCCTGTTTAGTTCCAAGTTCTATCTTGGTAGACATTTGTCTGTTAGGTGTATTGCAAGTAGTTCGTGTTCTCTAAGTTCCCGTAGGATTACAGAGTGAGCTATGTCGGAATTTGATTCATCTTCTGTGATGAGCGTATAGGCGTCTACCATTGCTTCTTTCATGAGTTCTAGGTGAAGTGGAGTTATGTTTAATATAACTTCAAGTGCAGCTGTTGGTGCAGTTTTCATTGCACCTGTTGCACAGACATAGGCTAGTCGCTGAATTTTATTGAGCTTTGCCTGTGCCGACCTCTGCGTTGCTTTGTGCCACCAGACAGCGGCTCAATATGTGATAATAGGTCTTGTAATTGCGATACACATCCATAGTGTCATTTTGGGGTTAAGTCCCCAGTTTTTACCAAGTACGCTTTTGCTGGTTCATAACGAGGTCCTGGCTTTGTCAATAGTTTTGGTAAGGTGAGGGTTATATGTAAGTTTTTCGTCTTGTGTGATTCCTAGGTATTTAACTTCCGTTGAGAACTCTATTGTTTCACCAAAGAGTGTGGCGTTTCTGAGCCGTCCTCGCCTTCTTCTCTTGGTGAATGCAACTATGGTGCTTTTCTTGGGGTTGACATTAAGTCCAACCTTTGCGCACCATTCATCTACCAGGTTCAGAGCCGTCTAGAGACGATCCGAGATTGTGTCTTCGAATTTTCCTCTGATTAAGATAGCTATGTATGTCGTCTGCATATCCTTGGACATAGAAACCATCATTACTGAGAATGATCAGTAGCTCGTTAACTACGATGGAACATAGCAAGGGTGAGAGTACTCCTCCCTGTCACACTGAGTTTATTGTTGCCTAATGAGGTTTTTATTGTTTTTTTCCTCTAGCATGCATTTTATCCACTTACATGTAGTGTTGTCAACTCCCATGTGTTGGATACCTCTATATATCTGGGAGAATTCTGTATTATCAAATGCTCCTTCTATATCTAGGATTGCTGATAGGAACCAGGTTATCCACGAGTTGCAACAAACCAGCTTTAATAGGGGCACAATCATCTTCAAAATAGCCGCTCAGAGAAGGAGAACTGCTAAGGAAATCCCTTCCAAAGTACATCAACAATGGACGAACAAATACTACATGGGTGGCAAAAGTATTTTGAAGGACTTCTGAACGTACAATTTTCTCAAATAAACATTCCAAGAGAAGTTCCCAACAATGAACAAGTAAGTTATTAAGCTGATATCACACACCATGAAGATCGTTGATCGGATATTAGATAGTTGGTTGCGGAAAACGATACGTCTATCTGCTGACCAGTGCAGGTGGGTCGCAGGTAAATCAACCAAAGATGCAATCCACAGATAAGGATCATGATGGAAAAACAACGCGATTGCATAAAGGATTTGCAAGGTGTTATGATTTTAAAAACGCCTTCGATAGATAACCAAGAGATCTGTTATGGTTGGCGTCAAACAAGGAAGAGTTCCGAAAGCCAACGTAAAAATGATCATGGACATCTATGAGGGAGTAGACATACCGAGTCATCAAGGAGTTCACAATGAAAGTCGGTGTATGGTCTTTAGTCCGTTGAAATTTATTACAATCCTTGATCAGAGTTGTGAATGAATGCATTACTTTGGTACTGCATTCAGATAAGTCTAAGTCATATGACTGAACAAATTGAATGTAAGTTAAACTTAACCATAATACTTTAACTTACAAAACAACATTCAGCAGTCATTTTGAAGATTGTGAATGGGCAGTTAAAGAAAGCAGTCAATTGACAGTAAGTTAAAAGAATGCAGTACTTTTTGACTTGTTGCATTCTTTAAGTTAGTTGTAAGTCTTTTCAAGTCTTTTTTTTTTGCAGTCAGTAAGTCTTTTGACTGCATTCATTTAACTGTAAGTCTTTTGACTGCTTTTAAGTCTTTTGAATGCTTTAAGTCTTTTGACTGATTTTAAGACGTTCGACTGCTTTCAGTCTTCTATGGATTCTTGCAAGTCCCTATTTTATATATGTATGTTCATATTATGTATATATGTTCTTTTGCTAAGAGGTCCTTGCAACAACAAAAATGGTCCTTTAATCCTGGAAAAAGGATTTTTTTCCAAAATTTAACTAGAAACCGCAGGGTATAATTGTGTTGAAGGTTATTTTGCTGAGAGGTCCTCGCAACAACAAAAATAGTCCTTTAATCCTGGAAAAAGGATTTTTTTCCAAAATTTAACTAGAAACCGCACGGTATAATTGTGTTGAACGTTATTTTGCTGAGAGGTCCTCGCAACAACAAAAATAGTCCTTTAATCCTGGAAAAAGGATTTTTGTCCCGTAAGGGCAGGAAAGGCCTCGTTGACAGACGGGAACACGGACGAATAGAATAACTCCGTACTGAAAGAAAACAACTAGCCATTTTCTTGAGTGGATTTTTATATTTTATACAAGCATAACAAAAAGTTTTTTTACAAAAAAAAACATAGATAACAAAATAACTTAAAAAAAGATAACAAAATAACTTAAAACAATGTCTTCGATTTTGAAAGAGTAATAAATATTAAACTATTGAAAAAAAAAAATAAAAACAATAAAATAAATAAACCGTTAAATGTTAAACTTTGTCACTGTTTACTTTCAACATCAACAATTTTTCAAAATTGGAGTCTGAAAGAGCTCCACGCTTAGGAGCGTTTAATAAACCAGCAATTGAAAAAAGCCGCTCTACAGATGCTGATGAAGGCACAGGTGTATTGTACCTTAAAAATGTTTTTTTTATGTTGGGGTACTTGTGCAATCCGTCAAGAGATGGTGATGATTGAGCAAGATACAAATCAAAACTTTCGTTCTCGTCAGACATTGTGGATGCACTTCCTATATCATCTGTAAATTGTTAATAGATACTTGATTTTATTTTTGTTAAACCAATAAGTGTATACTGTCAATAAAATATAGCTCAGAATTTTTACCTGACACGAAAAAGTCGAAATATGAACTCTCTGGTGCTGCTTGCATGGCTGATACATTTGGCGCATTACTGTATCTGTTGATTTTGGATCTTACCAAAGAGCTTATCTCACAAACTTTAGCTTCCCTAAAATTTGGATTAAGTGCTGAGATCCACTTCAGCTTGACAGAGGGACAGAGCACGGAGGCAACGATTGCATCATAAACTTGTGGTGTAAGATTAAAATAATCATAAAATCTTTGCACCAAAGCTTCTTTCAATCGTACCACGACGTCCATCGGAATGAACCTCAAGATTAAAGGACAATTTTTGTTGTTGCAAGGACCTTTCAGCAAAATGACGTTCATCACAATTATACCGTGCGGTTTCTAGTTAAATTTTGGAAAAAAATCCTTTTTCCAGGATTAAAGGACTATTTTTGTTGTTGCGAGGACCTCTCAGCAAAATAACGTTCAACACAATTATACCCTGCGGTTTCTAGTTAAATTTTGGAAAAAAAAAATCCTTTTTCCAGGATTAAAGGACAATTTTTGTTGTTGCAAGGACCTCTCAGCAAAATGACGTTCAACACAATTATACCGTGCGGTTTCGAGTTAAATTTTGGAAAAAAATCCTCTTTCCAGGATTAAAGGACTATTTTTGTTGTTGCGAGGACCTCTCAGCAAAATAACGTTCAACACAATTATACCCTGCGGTTTCTAGTTAAATTTTGGAAAAAAATCCTTTTTCCAGGATTAAAGGACAATTTTTGTTGTTGCAAGGACCTCTCAGCAAAATGACGTTCATCACAATTATACCGTGCGGTTTCTAATTACATTTTGGAAAAAAATCCTTTTTCCAGGATTAAAGGACCATTTTTGTTGTTGCAAGGACCTCTTAGCAAAAGAACATATATACATAATATGAACATACATATATAAAATAGGGACTTGCAAGAATCCATAGAAGACTGAAAGCAGTCGAACGTCTTAAAATCAGTCAAAAGACTTAAAGCATTCAAAAGACTTAAAAGCAGTCAAAAGACTTACAGTTAAATGAATGCAGTCAAAAGACTTACTGACTGCAAAAAAAAAAGACTTGAAAAGACTTACAACTAACTTAAAGAATGCAACAAGTCAAAAAGTACTGCATTCTTTTAACTTACAGTCAATTGACTGCTTTCAACTGCCCATTCACAATCTTCAAAATGACTGCTGAATGTTGTTTTGCAGTTAAATTCTTTAAGTAAGTTAATAGACTTACATAATAAGTCTTTAAGTTAATTTAACTGCAGTACTAACTTAACTGCTTTTTTTACAACTCTATCCTTGATGATGTGCCTGAAAAGTGACGAACTCGAAAGTTCACCATACATGCTATTTGCTGACGATGTAGTGAGTGAGGATCAAACGTCCCCGCAACGAGCACTTGATGTATGGGTGGATGTTTTTGGAGGAGAAGGGCTATCGAATCAGTCCGAATAAAAAACGTAATACTTTTGCTGCCCGTTTTCTGATTCATCCGATCCGATCGTATTCCAGATGTTTACATGAATGAAAATGTTACTCCCCGTGTATGGACGGGTTAAGAATATCACTACATTGCACCCCGATAAACAGCGCATGTCGTAAAAGGCGACTGTGGGGAACACCACATCTAGGCAATTTAAATATCCAGAGCCCTATATTTCATAAACATTGACAGGTGCGACAGGTGACAATTTGTAAATGACAACTTGACAATTGTTTAAATTCTGTCCCATAACAAAATTGACAATTTAGTAAAATTGTCGGAGAATTTGCGACAATTGGCAAGATTTCGGATCATAAAAAAATTGTCATGACAATGAATTGTCAGGGATTTTTTGAAAATTGTCACAAATTTCTCGACAAATTTGTAGTGACAATATTTTTATGGAACAGATAAAAAACTACATCTTACAATTTTGTAAGTATGTAATTGACAATTGTGACAGGCAATTGCGTCTCGGTAGTGAAGTGACAATTTCAGTAAAAAAAATTCTCATATTATATTTTCAACTGATAATGAATTTGATGTGCAATTTCGCGAACTACGCCATCCTCGAAATTTTAAAGAAAGAATTAACAATGATTTTGATGCATTAACTGATTTTCAATTTAATGAAAAATTTCGCTTCTGCAAAAGTACAGCGGAATATATTTTGTTAAAAATCGGTCGACACTTCCAGCATCCCACAAAAAGAAATCATGCCCTTGATGAAAAGACCCAAGTTTTATGTGCGTTACACTGGCTTGGAAGTGGAGCTCAGTACCATGTAGTTGGTGATGGACAGGGTATTTCAAAAAGTTCAATTCAGCGTTGCGTCAAAAGATTTTGCAATCTGACGGTTGATAACCTTATGAGGGAAGAAATCCGTTGGCCTTCGGAAAATATAACATCTCTATACCTTAACGTTTTAGACATTTTGCGAATTTTGCTTGTGTTGCTGGCTTTGTTGCTAGCTTTGTTGATGGATAAGAATTGACGGACCGACTGAAAATCAATCAGCATTTGTTGGCAGAAATGATGACAAAGCAATTAATTCCATGTTTGTGTGCGGCCCAAATTTTTAGTTTTTTTATGTTTCTGCACGCTGCCCTGGATTCGTTCACGATGCTACGGGTTTAAGAAAACGAATAATACGAGTAGTACACAATAAGTATAAGTACATAAATAATATTGTAGATCAATTCAGTCTCTTGTCGTTGTATTTAACTGATAATTATGTCACCTGTCAATACGTTATGCAATGAAAACATGTCAGATAAAAGCGACAAATTTGTAGAATTGTCACTTGACAATGTTTATGAAACAGGGCCCGGGTGAGCCTAGCGACACATTTAACATCTTATAGCTTATCCGCAAGTGTGAATGCAAATTTGTGGCTTGGGACGACTGCAAATCACCTGTGTCGTAAAAGAAAGATCATGGATCACACAATTGCAGTAGCACCAGCATTTGATTGGCTTCAGGGAAGAAAAGATTCAAAACAGGGAGTCCTTCCGTTATTTTCTAAGGTCAAACCGGCGAGCCCCACAGGCGGACCAGTAGGGATGCAGTTAAGTGGGAGGGTTATGATCCATTTAATCCTGATCATAGCCTCATCGCTACAAGAAGAAAAAGAAGAAGAGATTTTAATCATCGGCGGACCAGTAGGGATGCAGTTAAGTGGGAGATTTTCCAGATTTTCATTACAAAAACTATAATTACTTATTCAAGTGATGAATACCTACATAAGGTAAGCTACAACTTTGTTTGTCTGCTTCGCAACTAATTTATAGCTCTCTATGGATTTATCATCAGCTGTGTTTCAATTTTTCATTGACTGTGTGGCCAGCGGCATTATCCAGTTGGAACCACATATTGTCCAAATGCATAGCTCAAATTGCGGCTATGCCATTCTTCGATGATAAACAGTGACTTTTCATGGATGCTTAGACTTCTCAAAAAAAGCCCTTGAGTTCATATCAGCTAGGAGGCGACAGCTGTCAATTGAGGTCAAAGTGTGACCTTCGCTGAACGCTTGCTGAGAAAACATTGGGAAAGTTCACACTGGAGGAGCAATCGAACTATAGACAACTACAGAATTACGCAGCAGGGTTGGCAATCTCACTACGAGAGCAAGGTAATTGGACCTGGTATTTTCATCAACTGATGGAATAAGCGATGTTTGATGATAAGCGGCCCATTCAGGCTGTAGTTGTCCTACCCTGTATATAGAGTGAAAAGAGAAATCCCGGTTGGTGGCGGGGACGAATATCACTGCAGCATCCCAAAAAAAACAAACAACGCTTGCAGTAAGAGGCGACTATATCACTTCTAGGTAATTTTAGCATCCAAGTAAGCCTGGCTATTAAAGAAGTCCTGTCGTGGCTGAAGAAGAACGTGATATCCGTTACGGATATCTGGATCTTCTCAGGTAGTCAAGCTGCATTAAAATCACTGGATTCTGGGACCACAAACTCTATCGTAGTCCGTGACTGTCGATCATCTCTAGTGGAGATGGAGAAGCATTTTAACATTCACCTATGCTGGGTGCCAGCACATACAGACATTCCAGGGACCTGTAGGGCGGATGAACTCGCCAGGAAAGGAACCACACTGCATCTTTTACCTGATAGAGGTTCACTAGGCATCCCAATCGCTACATGCAAACTCATGTTTATGAGACAGACCATTGAGAACTGTAACCTTAGGTGGACAAGTGGCAACACTTGTCTAGCGACGAAGCGGATTTGGCAAAAGCTGGATCTGAAACGCTCTAAGTGTTTGATATCTCTGAACAGACTTCACATTGGTGCTATTATTGGTGTGATCACCGGACACTGTCTCATAGGCAGACATGCAACAAGGCTTGGCGTCCACGCAAATGACTTCTGCAGAAGCTGTATGGACGAGGAGGAGGAGGAGACAGTTCTCCATCTTCTCTGCACGTGCCCTGCTCTTTCTCAAAGGCGTAAACTCCATTTGGGATCCTTCTTCTACAATGATCTTAACGATCTCATTAACACCGACATAAAAAGTCTGGCAAGCTTCATCAGAAGCTCCAACTGGTTCAACGAGTAAGAGGATGATACATCCGTGTGGTATAACAATGGGCCTGTCACTGGCCTAAGTGTGTCGGCCTCAGCCGACTGCCACTACAACCTAACCTAACCTAAGCCTGGCGACACACTTAACATCTTGAAACCCTCCCAAAAGTGTGAATCATCTTCTAACTTGGAAATATGTTAAGGAAATTTTTTAACGTTCGGGCAACCTTAAACTATATGATGAAACTGCAAACTATATACCGAATATTTTGACACCTGGAAGTTAAAAAGAAACATCATGTAATGTTGGCCGTCAGGTTCTGCAAGAGCACGATTGGGATTACCTGTTGTGATATGGGAGAACTTTCCCTGACCTCGTCCAGCGAGTGGCTGTAGAAACGAGTGGTATGCCTCAGAATCAGAGGACTGCTCCTTGAATGCGTCAGTTTTCCAAAAGCAGATCCCCAAAAGTATTCCAGCGAGTTGCTAAATAAAACACTTATAGGTTCTCTGACTTCAGAAAGTGAAAAGCCACTTTATTAAAAATTCGGGGCTCTTATATACTAATTTTGTACATCTGCTGTCACAGCAAAAAGTATGCACGTCGTATCTCGAACCCCAAAATCCATTGAACGATAATTGCCCATTCGGCATTTCCCGCGTGTGGATGACCGCCGTCATTCCACACAGTATTCGATTACAATTTGATTGCTAATAATAATTGTCCATGCGGCTGTATACTGTGTCGCGTGCCATTGCTCAGCATAAGCAAGAAGATAGATATATAGATAGATTTACTTCGCATAATATTGATTTACATTCGGTACGCTACCACACATTTTACATAAGTACAGAGATGTGACATTTTTGTATCTTACTACTGAAACAATATATTTAACAAATCTGAAGAGAATTCTTATTTACAAAATAGCAATCTTTTTGAAGGAAAGCGCGAGAAAAACCTTCAATTTAACAAAAAGAAAAAAGAAAAAAATAAATAAATAAAAAATAAATAAATTAATAAATAAGTAAATAAATAAATAATAAATAAATAAATAATAAATAAATAATAATAAATAAATAAATAATAATAAATAGTACTGTTTCACTAAATGATGACACGTCCGTTTGGTTTTAACGCGATCATAAAACTGACGCTCTCTTTATTCTTTTTCTTAAGCTAACATATGTATGAATGTGTGTGTATATATAAATATAATATAATAATTTAAGTAGATATCTTATACTGTATGTGTATATATATAATCACAGTTTATAAATGAAGGTACATGAGTATAAATATGGTCTGACAGTGTGAGTTGCATGCTTAACTCTTACAATAATTACTACAACTCGGCCATCCTGACCATTAAGATCACCTGATCTTGCAAATTTACAATCAATTATTCGCTTTACTCTTGTTCAGCCATGGTTTCATATTGCCAACCGCCCATACTCCTTGGTAAGGTAGTCGCGACTGTTGAAAACCGTCAACATCTTTAAGCAGATATCTGTCGTTTCGTAGGACTTTTTCGATCTGGTAGGGTCCTCTAAATTTCGGTATCAGTTTTTTAGACGCCCCCGGGTGCGAGTCAAATTTTTTTATCATAGCATAGTCTCCTACATTATATTTCGTGGGCTTGCACCGTTTTTTATCTACGTATCGTTTGTTGTATGCCTGTGACTTCTTTTGTTCTAGAGCTGCTTTGCTACGTGTCTTTGCCAGGTCGCGTACGTCTCCTGACTCTAGTTCTGTCAAATTTTCCCTAAGTTCATCCGACCATTTGCCTTTTTGATTCACTCCAAACAACATTACACTAGGATGTTCTTTTGTAGTCCTGCCCACCGTGTTATTGAGTGTATGTTCGACTACCTCTAAAACGTGGTCCCAAAATACCCCTTCTTCTGGTTTAACTAACTTTGCTATCATTGGTCCCAAGCTCCTGTTTACTCTCTCTACTTGTCCGTTTGCTTGGGGTGAACCTGTCGCAATCTTTATGTGTTGAACACCTTCTTTGGACAAAAAGTCCTTGAACTCTGCCGAGGTAAAACAACTACCCCTATCTGAAATAATATACTTGGTTTACTATACGCTCTAAAATAGTCCGTTAACGCTCGATTTACTTCCTTTGTATTTGTAGTTTTAGTCGGGTAGAGTCTCACGAACTTTGTAAAAGCATCTATTACTACCAGTATATATTTTTTAACCGTCCTTGAATTGTCTATTGGACCATAATGATCTACATGTACTACCACGAACGGTTTTTCTTCTTTAGGTATGTTGTGAATGAAACCCTCTTCACGTCCCTGTTTAGCCGAAAAAGCAATACACTTCAAACAGTTCTTTATGTGCGATCCTATCTTCTCTCTCATTTTGGGAAACCAGTAACTTTTTGACACCAACTCTAACACCTTATCTGTTCCTACATGACCTACTTCGTCATGATATTTATACAAAACGTGACTTTCCATTTCTGTTGGTACACAAAACACGACACTGCCATCATTTTTCTTTCTATATACCACTCCGTTTCTCATTTCATATAAATTATGGTTCGATCGTTCTAACAACTCTTTAATCTTAACTATATTTCCGTCTTTTCCTTGGCATACTATCAGGTTTTCCTCGAAAGTATTCGTTTCGATCGTTAGAATATTTGTCGACCTACTTAACGCGTCGACGTGTTGCATGCGAGTACCTGCCCTGTGTGCTAGAGTGTAATCAAAATTTTGCAGTTCTAACGCCCATCTGGCAATTCTAGGGTTGAGTTATTTTTTGTTTAGCGTTAGGGTCAATGAATTACAATCAGTTACGATCTTGAACTGTTTACCCTCTAAATATACCCTAAAACGTTTTAAAGCACTTATTATTGCCAGCGCCTCCAACTCAAAACTATGCAATTTTGCTTCGTAATCTGTCGTTCTCTTTGAAAAATAAAAAATCGGATGTAACTTTCCGTCTTGCTTTCTTTGTAGCAGAATCGCTCCAAATCCCTGTGCACTTGCGTCGCAATGAAGTTCTGTTCCGTCCTTTGGGCTATACAGTGCCAAGACCGGAGCTTCTATCAATTTGTTTTTCAAGTTTTCGAAGGCCTCTAACTGTTTGTCACCAAACTTGAATTCCCTATCTTTTTTTGTAAGATCGTACAGTGGTTTTGCTATGGTCGAAAAATCTTTAACGAATCTACGGAAATAAGAACATAAACCCAAAAAACTTTGTACCGCATGAGTTTTTTTGTGGAACCGGAAATTTTTTTATAGCTTCGATACCCCTATCATCTGCCTGTATACCCGCTCCCGTAATCGTAAAACCTAAATATTTTATTTTCTTTTGTAGAAACTTGCATTTATCTATCCTTAGTTCCAATCTATTGTCTACCATCCTCCTCCAAACTTCAGAGAGTATTCTAAAATGGTCTTCGTACGTCGTCGTAGCTATCATTATATCATCTAGGTATACTAGAACTTCATCTTTCCTAATCATGTCTGCAAATATCTTGTTAATGTGTCTTTGAAACGTTGACGGCGCGTTTTTCAAACCAAACGGCATTCGCAAGAATTCGTATTGCCCCAACGGCGTAATGAACGACGTATATTTTACTGCGTCTTCATGCATGTATACGTGAAAAAACCCGTTCTTGAGGTCTAGTTTAGAAAAAAATGTCTTATCTACCAGTTTGTCTAGTAAATCGTCGATCATCGGTATCGGATAACTATCTTTTGCAGTGGCTTTATTTAACGTACGAAAATCTATACACATTCTAAGATCCCCTGTTTTCTTTTTCACCAGCACTATCGGCGACACGTATTCAGATTCGCTTTCTCTAATATACCCTTTACTGATATATTCGTCTAGTAACGAACTAAGTTCATTTTTTTCGGCATACGACAAACGACGCGGTCGACACTGAAACGGTTTTATGTCATTTAGCGTTAAATTCATTTTAGTTTTTATTACCGGTTCCGTAGGGCGATCGGCAAGCAAATAATTTGACCTATATAACATTTTAAGCTTTTCTTTATGACCATAACATACGTCTTCACCAACTTCTAAATCCAATTCTGAACTATCATTATCTTTACGGTCGATTAACAAGAGCTGTTTTTCAAAACGTTCACTATCATTTTCTATTTCATTTGAGCAAGTTGTATTATTCTCTAACTGTGAAACTAGTTTAAATTTTCCACTTTTTAGGAAATCCCTCCCCAAGATTGCCTCATAACTCGTCGATCCATCGTCTATTACCATAAAATTTACTTTAATTCCAACTTTTTTATAAAAAACGACGCACGACACCATTCCATATATTTTAAGCAAACTTTTATTTAACCCGAAATATTTTTTCCGTGTGTTACATTTATATATGGATATATTAGTCGGTATACACGATCTTCTAACCATACTTATCGGACTTCCAGAGTCTATGAGGCAGTCAAAGAGGATACTATCACTATTAACAATAAACTTAAAATACAAACGTCTTACGTAATCATTGGCCTTGTCATCTTCTGACAACTGATGTACTGCTGACTTCCTCTTTGGCTTAGAACACCCATTTGCCATGTGTCCCACCAAGTTGCAATTATAGCACCTGATTACAACTCTTTGTCCTTCCACTTGTCTATCTTTTGCCGTTCTATCTGCTGTCAATCCAGTCTGTTTGTTGCTAAATGTATTAGCAGTCGATCTCGTTTGCACCTTCCGCTGAGTTACTTTGCCGAACGCTCGAAGTAGTCCTGCCTTTGTTGTATACCCCTGGACACGGGCATATAACCTTATGTTGTCATCAGAAAATCCCTCAATCGCGTATTCAATCCATTCTTCTTCGTCCATTTTCAATCCAGTCGCCAGTCTCACTTTGTCGTCAAAATATTCACTGAAAGTTTCGCTCACTTTCCACTTTCGGTTTTCAAATCTTTTTCTCATCTCCATCTTGTTTTGTTTTGTACCAAAAACTTCTTTCAACTCCTCTGTCAGGTTGTCTACGTCGTCGTCTAAAAAATTTGCTTGTGCGTGCAGCCATTCTTGTGCCTTGCCTTTCAATTTACTTACGAAAAGTGCGTGCAAATTTTTTTTCTCCACGCCGTACACTTCTTCGACATTCCTTAGCTGTGCCAGCCACACATCAACACTTGCCGTTCCGCTAAATTCCGGCAACATTTCCTTCCACAATCCAATTTGTTTCGCCACGTTAAACTCCCCTGTCGTACCGTCCGATCGTTTTTCCCCACCTTCTGCTTTAGCTTCTGCTCTATCGTTTGATTTTGCGATCCGTTGCCACAGTTCATTTTCACTCATTATGACGTTGTTTTGTTTTTTTTTTTCAGCTGCAGTGTCTAGCGGCTATTTCGATCTCTTCTTGTAGTCGTCCGTTACTTGGATGTTCTCCTCGCACATCTGCTGCTATGAATTCGTTTGAATTCAATACTGTTTGTTATTGCGAAGAGAATAAAAAAAATTTTCGCGGTGACTGAACAATCGGTGACAAAAAAAAATTCGCGGCGACACAACCAACTTTGTGGTAAACACACAATCTGTAACGCCAATTTTATTTTTCACACAATTTCACTTGTGGCAAGCTATTATTTTGTTTGTTCTGTTTTTTTGTTTTTTGTGTAATCCCACTTCTGAGGAATTTGTAGTACTGTTTCACTAAATGATGACACGTCCGTTTGGTTTTAACGCGATCATAAAACTGACGCTCTCTTTATTCTTTTTCTTAAGCTAACATATGTATGAATGTGTGTGTATATATAAATATAATATAATAATTTAAGTAGATATCTTATACTGTATGTGTATACATATATATAATCACAGTTTATAAATGAAGGTACATGAGTATAAATATGGTCTGACAGTGTGAGTTGCATGCTTAACTCTTACAATACTACAATAAATAAGTAGATAAATAAATAATAAACAAATAAAAAATAAATAAATTAATAGATAATTAGATAAATAAATAAATGATAAATAAATAAATAAATAAATAAATAAATAAACAAATAAAAAAAAATAAAAATAAACGAATAAACAGGTAAATAAATAAATTAACAGATAATTAGATAAATAAATAAATAAATGATAGATAAATAAATAAATAAATAAATAGATAAATAAATAAATAAACAAATACAAAAAATAAACAGGTAAATAAATAAATTATTAAATAATTAATAAATAAATAAATAAATAAAATGCAAATAAATAAATAGACGAATAAATAGATATATATACATATATATAAGCAAATAAAGAAACACATAAGTAGGTATATAAACAGGAACAACATAAGATGGAATTTAAAGACTCATATGATGGATCAGCATAAGCAAGAAGTTTCACACAAAGTGTTTGTTTACCTTGTGTTACTTTGGATTGCCCATGCGGCTGTATGCTTTGCTGTATGCTTTTGTTCAGCATAGGCACGTCGATTCATTCAAAGTATTCGATTACTCGAGTATGTTTGATCGTTGAACTCGTTATCGGCATGAGACACATTTAGGTTTATTTGTTAGGGTTCGACTTACGAGGTTAGCAATTAAATGATTTTGAATGTTTTTATAAAATTGTTGGATAAGTAATCGCTAGTGCGATCACTTTACAAAATATGTTTTGTGATGTTTAGTTGCTGCGTACTTTGTTTGATATGTGGCGCTAGTGCGATCCCCTTTTGAATAAGCATAACACAGTGAACCTAGATGCTCCTTGCAAATTAATATATCAACAATTTGACTGTACCACCCAACAGATAGAAAATTAATACACAAGCAATTTTTTTTTTGGAAAAACCCAGAGACAGAAAATTAATATCCATTTTCACCCAGATACCCTTCTTTGAAAACCTACGGCATTTATTCTGCAAACAAATAATATGAATTGAGATTGTGTACCTGACTGAATAAGGTCATCAAATGAAAAGAAGCATTGCCCTATCGCACACAAATAGCAAAACCAAACATAAAAGAATACAAAGCATGTTTGACAGCTGAGCCCAATTGAACTGTGACGTCTACGAGAGTGCTTGGTACCAGCGAAAGAAATAGTCGTTTGTTTTTTTGGACGTTCTTTAATAAATCCTGCCAAGAAACACGTAGTTAGAGCCGTTTCCATACCGCAACTAACGGTCAAGAGACCTTCATACATATCGAGGGTGGGAGTAAGAGGATAAGTAAGTAAGTAGATAAATAAATTTTGTTTGTAAAGGGTCTTTCATTAGCGACATGACAACTTCAAGCTCTCAGTGTGAACGCACTCTTAAACCGATTACCAAACTGTCAATGTCAAAATATTCAAAGAAGTCAACATTATCATTATGGTGAAGTACACGAAGGAACAACGTTTACAAATAATTAAAATTTACTACCGAAACTCCGAGTCGGTTGTCGCAACGTTAAGAGCGTTAACGGCAATTTGCGGCCGCAATTCTCGTCCGAGTAGTCGGCAAAAATATGAGTCAGAATATTCGCTGCTTGATGTTGCAGTGCCAGTGAGACTACGTTTTCCCCGAAGTGTGGAGAAAATTGCTGCCGTAGAGGCGTACGTCGCAAACCAGCGAATCAGTCGATTTCACGGCGTTCTCAAGAATTGAGCCTCTCCCAGACCACATTATGGTGAATTTTGCGTAAAGATCTTGGCCTATAACCTAACAAGATCAAGCTGACTCAAGAACTAAAGCCACTTAATCATATGAAGCGACGTACGTTCTCGAATTGGGTTCTGGACATGATGGAAGAAAACGAAGAATTTCATCGCAAAATCATGTTCAGCGATGAATTAAACGGCTTCGTTAATAAGCAAAATATGCGTTACTCGACAGGTGAGAACCCCAATGTGCTTCATGAAACAGCATTTCATCCGCAAAAAGTCACTGTTTGGTGCGGTTTTCATGACGTCATTGGGCCGTTTTTTTGTCGATGAAAATGACCGTCACGTTCCGGTAAATGGTATTCGCTACAGAGACATGTTGGAACGTTATTTCTTTGAGCAATTGCATGAATAGGACATCATTGATATGTGGTTCCAACAAGACGGTGCTACAAGTCACACAGTGGGTGCAACATTCGATTTATTGAAGTCTCATTGCGGTGAAGGTGTTATCTCGAGAAACGGACCCGTCTATTGGCCGCTGAAATCGTGTGATTTAACGCCCGTATACTTTTTTTATGAGGCTACATTAAATCATGGTCTATGCCAACAAGCCGGCGACGTTAGAGGTCGAAATGTGCGGCCGAGTCATCGAAAATTGGGTTCAACGTATCGACCGCAGCATACGTTCCCGTGGTGGACATATGAACGAAGTCGAATTACATTCATAAATGTTTTGATAGTTATTCAAGCCAACACATTTTTTTTTTTTTGAGATATCTCAAGTAGTTTCCACTTTATTTAAAAAAGAAGTTGTCTTTAATGAAAGACCTTTTATTTCCTGTTACCGCAACTCTTACGGACTTACTTACTTAATTAGCTCCCAGCCGTGGACAGTCTCTGCCAAACACTGCAGCTTTCTATCCTCCGCGATACTGCAACTCTTGTGATTAAAAAAAATGAAATTATGAAAACATTACAGCGAATATGTACTCTCTTTACTGACTTAATTAACATGTGCAAATTGAAAATTTAACAATTGCTTAAAAATTGGGGTCCAAACCCTAAAATAATTCTGTGGATGTATACGGCAATTGTGCGACCAATACTCACATACAGCAGCTTAGTCTGGTGGCAAGCCACGGACAACGCAACCAATCTCAAGGTGATGGCAAAAATACAAAGACTAGCATGTATAGGGACAACCAGTGCAATGAGAACAACCCCAACCGCTGGCTTGGAAGCCATTCTCAATCTGCCACCATTGGATCTATACATGCAGGAATCGGCTGCAAAAAGTGCAATGAGGATCAGCCAAACAAACAGCTGGAACCCGAGTCATTTTGGACATGCACTGATTCTGAACATGTACATAGGGAACAACGTCATATCTGACTACATGTCTCCTTACTTAGATTTCGAAAAACCATTCTCTTGTTCATTTCCGAGCAAGGAGGAATGGTACGCAAACGAAGCCATGAAAAGGAAATCGATTTCCATCTTTACAGACGGATCAAAGATGGACTGTGGAACTGGTGCTGGACTATTCTCAGAGGAACTACACATTAACAGATCGATTAGATTACCTGATCACTGTAGTGTATTCGAAGCAGAAGTCTTAGCAATCACTGAAGTCGCAAGCATGGTATCAATGATGGCCATACCACGCAGTGATATTACCATTTTCATTGATAGTCAGGCGGCCATTAAAGCGATGTCAGCTACAGAAATAAAGTCCTTGATTGTTCGCCGTTGCCGCGAGGAGCTCAAAGCTCTTGGCGCGAAGCACAACACGAGTCTCTGCTGGATCCCTGGACACAAGGACATATCCGGTAACGGGCGAGCTGACGAACTGGCAAGAAAGGGGTCTGCGATGGACCATGAACAGGCACTTCAGTCGGTTAAACCACCACTCTGCAACCTCAGAGAAAGAGTGGAATACAAAACACGAATGAAAGCCAACAACAGGTGGTGGTCACTAACCACTTGTGACATATCACGCAACCTGTGGCCAAAATATGATAAGGTCCGAACCAACAAACTTTTACTCTACGACAGGACATCGCTGTCAAAGTTGATCGGTACTCTTACTGGCCACAACCTGCTAAGAAACCACACAATGAAACTAAATCGCAAGGATGACGACATCTGTAGAGGCTGCGGTGATGAGGAAACTCATGAGGACACACCTCACTTTCTCTGTCACTGTCCAAGCCTTTGTCACCTGAGGAACAGAACACTTGGAAGATACTTCTTCCAAGACATTCAAGAACTTTCTGATGTCTCACTATCAAATCTTTACAGGTTTATACGGACATCCAAATGGCTGGACAAACTGGAGTAGGAAGGAAACAAAGGACGAAGGACCAAGGCCAGAACAGCGAGGCCAACACTCCCAACAAAGGGTATCATAATGGGACCAGATGGACCTAATTGTGGTGTAGCAGATTCGCTCTGTTCCATCAGCCCGTAAACCTAACCTAACCTATATATGTATAAAGCAGAGTAGCATACAGAGCTGATATTTTTGTTTTGATCGTCTCTGCCCAAGGAAGACAGACATGAAAACTGGACAATTAGGAAAAGTCGATTTTCCATTTTTTTTTTTTCATTTTGATCGTAATATTAGAGTTCAAATGTTCACGTTAATCTCTACGATTCGAGCAGAACGAACTCAGGGGGAATCGAGTGCCTTTAATGTAAAATAATAACTTCTTCTTCTTCTCCTCAACAGCAAGGATACGATCAGGAGTAAAGGAACCATATGCGTCCCAATTTCGTGCTCTGCCTGTGGGGTTCACTGGTTCGACCTCAATGAATGTTATGTTAGTCCTACGAGTAGTTGCATTAGAAGAAGTTTTAGGCTTCCCTTTCTTTTACGATTTCGACACGTGCCTGAGTGACGCTTCACGAACAAGAGCAACAAAAAAAGACAGACAGGAATGCCATATCAAACGAAGAATACACAGACCACACCAACTATTACCTTTAGTACAGTGTACTCTCTCCTAACGAACAACCCTCATAAGCGGACACCTCTCATAACCGGACAAATTTCAAAGAACGGAATAATCTACACAATTTTAAATGTAAATAATTCTCTCATAAACGGACTGTTTCATAACCGGACGCGGACACCAGTTTTCATAGCCGCAATAGAATTTCACTCTCTCTTAAACGAACAAAACGCATTTCGTCGGTGAAACCAGAAAACTGTGTAACTCCATTTTAGCAAATTTTACAGGAGAGCATTTTTCCACACACAGTGTACTCACCAAATGCACTGATTTTGAAGATATGCTACCAACTGAATCTCCGATAATATAATAATTAAACTTATTAGGGGGCTCAAATTTCGCCGAGTTGTAGATATGGGTTTGAGCTAATAGATGTCATTCAAATCTCATTTTCGTTTAAAAGTGGAGTTACACGACTTTCTGGTTTCACCGACGATTTGGCACACCTCATTGACTTTTAGTTTGTTTGTTTTTTTTCCTTTTCTTTGCGCTTTGCCCTTGATACCCAGCAAACATTTAAAAAAAAACGGTAACGAATGTAAACATAGTAGGCTGCGGCGCCGGCGGCCGTCTGTCGACTATCAGACTAAAATTCTCGTAGCGCAATACGTAGGTTTGTATGTAAGTGTATGCATAATTTGAAGCATAAATACCTACATAGTTTCAAGTAATGCACAAAATAAATTATTAAAGGCTTTGTTCTTGTTTATGATTTGTTATTATCCTTTTTATTACCTACAATTAATGTTTATCACAAAAAATGCATTCCATTTTAAAATAAAATCTTATACCATAAATGCATGTCTTGTTTCTTTTTTCAAGGTTGTCAATAAAATATTTTTTCTCATAACCGGACACCTCTAATAAGCGGACAAATTTCTTGGTACCGTCAGTGTCCGCTTATGAGAGAGTTCACTGTATTACCAATCTCATCTAGTTCAAAGAAATAATATAGAGATTAAAATATGTAACCAAGAAATATTATTATTAAGTTCTCATGGGAAGATAATAAAAGCAATGACGAAAGATTTTCAGTTTCTATACGGAACCAGACGAATTCTCTCAGGCTGTAACATTGTTTTGTTACACATTTTATTTCTGTCGGGTTGAGATTTGATTGCCTCTTGCTAAGTTCACCTGACCAGAAATCGGCAGGTGGTCTTTAAAAAAACGCTTTGAAATAACTTCAAATTCGTTTATCTATTAAATTCATATTCAATTTATTTAAATGACTATTGGGAACTATTGATTTAACTCGCTACTAAAGTTTTATCGGTGATTTTAAAAACGGCACTCATTAGAACCTTAAATGCACCTTTTATACCTTTTTAATTGAAAATCTACAAAAGAGTTTCGCGTCTGTTTACCCCATTCTAAGGGTATATTTATTTTGACTCATGGCTTGTAACATATCTTAATATTGCCCGTAGATCCCTTAAGGTTAATACCTATATTCGTGATATATTCATATATTCATCGATAGTGTCGGTCTAACCATGTCCGTCAGTAAAAAATAGACATATTCTCTAGGGGCCCGAAATAATCAAGTTTAAGAATTTTTTTAATCCGCCTACTGACACACCCAAAATAACAAATTTATCAAGAAAATCGAATTTTGAGCTAGACGGCTGTAATTGTTAACATTGTCTGTCAATTCATTTATGTTGTCAATTCATTAATGTTTATTTGCTTAGTTACTTATTTATTCATTTGTTCACTTATTTATTTATTTACTTATTTATTTATTTATTTATATGTATATTTTTTTATTTACTTATTTATGTATTTATTTATTTACCTATTAAACAATTTATTTATTTATTAGTTTATTCATTTAATTATTTATTTACTTAAATATTTATTTATTTACTTATTTATTTATTTATATAATTATTTATTTATTTATTTATGCATTCATGTATATTTTATTTATTATTATATCTTCTTTTTTTTGTCTGCTTAATTTGAGGTTTTTAGTCGTTGTTTTTCCTCAAAAACAAACATTTTTCTAATTTAAAGTAATTTTTGTCATATGTAAACTATTTTTCAGTAGAAAGACATAAAGTTGTCATATCTCTGTATTTAAATTATGTAAATTGTGCTATAACAAATTGTAGATAAATTATAAACGAAATAAAATATCTTATCTTAACATATTGTCCTTAGGGGCCCTTAATGCTCATGGTGCAATATTTTTTTAAATCCGCCTACTGACAGACTCACAATTTAAAAAAAAAAATAACCAAAAGTCAAAGTTTGAACTAGGATGCTGAAAGTTGGACTATATAGCGGCCATTTGCTGCAATACCGTCATAACTCAAAATTCGAAAATTTGTAAGTTTTTGATGCAAAAACTACGTAAATAAAGCCATGTTTTATCCTGTAGAGTTTCATGTCTCAGCTTCAGAAACTAGCCCAGATATTGCGCCGTCCAAAAACTTTTTATTTGGAACTTCAGACCAAATACTCGATGCGAAACCTTAAAAACATCTGCTGAAAAATTAAAGTTTTTGAGTTAGGACGGTGTTGCAGAAAATGAGCGATATATAAAAAATCGTTTTATTTAAGAAATCATTGTAAATGAAGGTCCTATTCTTCGCAAAGTATGTAGTAAAGTCACTTTGAACAATTCCTTTATATAGAGTTTTCTGCCATGCCCACTTTTAAGGGGCCTTTTTTACAAAAACGTTGTTCTTTTGATAAGATCCCTTAAAAGTTGAATAACCAAATATTTATTTATTTATTCCTTTCATCAAGCAGAGTGACACACTCTAATAGACTACTAAAATACCTTAACAATAATCAGATACGTAAATATCAACCGCCAGTGGTAAAAAAATATTCTCATGTAGATCGTTCTGAACGTTTTTTTTATTTATTTATTTTTCTTTTAATAAAAATAAATAAATAAAAAAAAAATTCATCCATACATAAATTTTTGCGACGACCACTTTATAAGGGACAGGAATAGGAATAGGGTACTCAACAGTTCGCCCAAGCGGACTGTAGCATTTCCATATGTTATTTTATGTCGATTATTTTTCCTTGTCTTGTAATTATTTTCCGCATTGCTGCTGACATTGGCCAGACCCTGGAACGTGTTATTTTCAAATCGCACAAGTAGCAAGCAGCAGGATTTTCTAATTATTTCTTAATGAGTTCAATATCAAAGTCACTAGCGTCAGAGCTAAGATGTGTCCTTCCCGTAAATAATTTATATGTTCCGTTGGTTTTGTTTTTTCTCTCCTCATTTCGAAGCAATAACAATCGATCAAAATGTCGGCTCAAGTAGCCAGCATCTCCATAGCCAGAGGCTAGAACGGCAGACTGGTGCAAAAGGCAAAGTTAACGAACCGTATTAACGACTAAAGAAAACTGATAGAACGTGAATATGAAAAAATGCGGCGAAACCCAAGAAGTTTATTTTTCTGTGCACTCCTTGTTTTCAGGAGAAGCAAACTAGATTCCATTCTTCTACCAACCGGTATTATTCTTCGCGGATAGGACTGTCTAATTAAAATTTTCCTAATGACTCGCTAAGAGAACTTTGCTATTCGCTGTCGTCAGCTTCAGGATTGTCGCTGTAGTTGGAGGTCGTCATTATCATAGCTAGGTTTGGGGCAGAAACATTTTTAATTAATCAACATTTATAGGATTTTTGTCCCTTCTCATTTTTGCCTTTTACGTGTGTAAGGACATTTAAAAACAGCAATGATTGCTGGCTCCCCTTATGTCTATTATTAAATCAGATGATAGTGACCCGAACTCTGATTAACAAAGAGCGACTAAATTATGTGTGCAATCCGCAGGACGAAAAACGATATACCTACCTAGGTACAAAAGTAACAGAAAATAATTAGGACGTAAGTATAGGTACATAGACATTCCATTAATTTTTTTCAATTTGAAAAGGGACAAAGGCTGTGGTATCCCATCGTACTTTTTAGTAAGCAACAAAAATACGGATTCTCGCTTTGCCCTCACCTCCTGTAATTAAGGTAAAAAAATAGCTTAATTTTTTCGGATGGCACGTTGCTTTTGTAACTGCACCGCCATTCATTGAAATTTACTGCAGCATTTCTGTGGTGAAAACACGACTCTTATGCTTCGCACACATACACTATGCAGACCGACCATGAGGCAAGGAAAGTTTTTCAATCCGAAAACCTCAAATAAATTGCTGCGACCTTGTTTAATTCCCTAGCAGTGAGTGTATTTGTATTCGTAGAAGGGGAGGGGTTGTATGACATGTACAGAGTCAGTCGCAATTGAGGAAAAAAAAGAACGCCCGATAGTTTTTCAATTTACAGCATCCAAATCGTGGGTTGAAACAGTTCCAGCTCGTAAAGCCCACAATGTTCTGTATCTGTCCTTGTGCGAGGGCAGAAAGTTTTGCAAACATGAATACGCCATGGGACCTCGGCAAAGTGGTTAGTACCAAGCAAGCTTCCATGTCACATTAAGGTGGCAATAAATATTTGTCTTTGCTAAGAATCGCTATCGCATCGCAAGAAAACTTTCGCAGAAGCGATCGTCGGCACAGCCTCAGGACAGTACCTAAGTAATCGAAATCGGGGTAACTTGCGAGGAGATAAAAATGTTCATAATTCTAAGCGAATTGGAACCTACCTACTTTGTTTTAGCGAAGCATTATTAATTATTGGGATTAACGCGATATTTTTTCCTTCCCTCTGCTTTATATGATGTGGGAGCTCTTTATACAGATTCATATATAAATTGTAAGAGTTACACACACACACCTAGCTACCTATGCAAACATCCAGATCTCCGTATAAACAAGTAATTTCACCCAACTTCTTATAAGACGTGCTCAGAAAGCTAATTTCACGTATAATCAATATATCACTTCGAGTCGTACATCCTTCGAGTCGGCATTTAATTCAGTCCTTGTGAACAAAGTACAGCAGCAGCTTCTTTTCCTTTTTTTTCTACTCGTCTCGATACGAACTGGCTTATTTCATACCATCTGGTACGTTGGAATTCTTTCAAACGTGACAAATATACCACAGACACAGACTGAGGAACATCTGTTCTTGAATCGTCCTTTTGGTTTGCGAGTTGCGATTTCCGAGATACTTTGGTGGGGTTTTTGCCAGCATTAGTTGTATGTAGGAATAATAATTTCTTTTATATAACTTCTAAAAAAAAAGAGTAAAAAAACAGCAATTTGTTGAGCTGCTATGTTGCAGACAGCCGCGAAAGAATGTCTATGAACTTCTGAGAGGTACCTATGATGTTTTTCACTAGTTACGAGTACATCCATCCTGCATCGTGTACTACCTAGATACTGTCTTTCTTTGAGGACAGGTTCATTGATTTTTTTGGCGATTGCTTTAAAAAATATACAACAAAGATGAATGCGAAGCCGAGAAATGTTAATCATCAATCGTCAAAATTTGTGAATTTGAAAATTTTCTGGCAAAATGCTGGGCTTGGTGGCCACCCACTTGTGTTCTATGTCCTTTGGAATCCATTTCTTTAAGTGGTATCTCTCATTCGTTGGCAATGGCACTATGGCAGTGCAACTGGCCAAAATGATTTATCTCTTTTGCCAAGCATCTATTTTAGCAAAGGCGCTGACTTAATCGCCGCACAACAATGGGACAATTTCACCACCTCTTTCTATTTTTTCTCGCTCCGTTGTTATCCTTGTTCTTATCGTTTTGTGTGTACAAAATGATATATTAAACAAGAGAGAGGCTGTTGTAGTTGGTTGTGTAGAACGATGACAGAAATCTTATGTATGCGCTCACACAGCATGAGATAAATAGAGGAGTAGAACTAGAAGAACCAAAGGAACCAGAAATAGAATTTCCAAAAACGACTACACCACGAACTTGGTGGCGGGAAAGAGAATAGAAGAGTAAAAAATAAGAATGCGGCGAAAGGCAGACAGGAGACATTAGCTTGAAAAATGATTCATTTTGCCGGAAATTTATCTAAAGTCAAATGACATGTAAGGAAAGATACAAATGAGCGCTTGTCTTGGAGTCAAACGAATGCCATGAAGGTCGGAAGGAGAAATTGGATGCTCCAAATAATTTTTTGAATACTTTTCATGTTGACTTTTGCTGTAGCTCAATGTCAAAGCACTTGAGACCGCCTACAATTTCCTGGTATTTAAATTATTCACTCCACAGTATGAATTCAAGTAAATAAAAAACCAAACAACGAAGCCGTGGCATGCTCAGCAATAATTTAAAAGTAAGAAGGCCCTTCCTATTTGAGAAATTACATAGTTAAAAATCGAAATTCCCCGATGAGGTGCGAGGTTGGGGTAGCTGCGAAGTTGGTTTAATTATATTTATTTTTTTAATTTTCTCATATACCTACTGTTGTATACTAAAGATAAAGATACATATTGCAATCGTGTTAAATTTCTAGCTCAAACTGATTATGAAGTCCAAAAAAGTGGGTCCCGCATTTCGGACCGTCTGAAGCCGAAGCTACAGGCACAATTTTGATATTTTGATATTTGATATTTTTATTAGGTTTAAAACATTTACAAAGATTACAATAAGTATCTATAATAACGTAAATGTGATCATTAACAAATTAATTATTACATTTTAGTTGAATGAAATTAATAAAATTTAAGTTTTAATTTAATATAATTTGAAAAACTGTGTACAAAATGCTTACAATAAAAAGACAGTTGAGAAAAAGATAAAAATAGAATGGTTAAGCCTAAGCAAAAAGGTTTACAAAATTATGGTATTGATATGTATTAAAAATTAAAGTTACAAAAAAAAATAAAATATTTAACATTAAAACATTAGAAGCCCTAAAACCTACATTAAATTGCCAGCCAAGTAAGAAAAAAGAGATACACTAAAACGGTCTACAAAACAAAGTCTTCTTACGCCAAGAGGGAGAGAGTTCCATAAGCGAATAGCATGAACATAAAATTGTCGCTCGGTTGAAATGCATGTTGCACGGGGAGGGATTATAGTTAGAGTACGAGGCAGATTAGACAAAGTAAGTTTTTCAAATAGGTATTCTGGACTTCGCAATATTATGGTTTTATGCAAATATTTTATAGTACAATAGTCTAAGTATTAATTTTAGTTTTATATGCGGATATACGATCCTGGCGCTTTGAACCAAACACATAACGAGTAACATTGTTAAAGACAACATTAAGCTTTCTTCTGGATTCAGCATTGCAGTACATTGCAACATCAGACCCAAAAGAAAAATTGGAACAATAAGAGATCTAACTAACATTAATCTAGTTTTGACGGGGGTGTAATATTGTGACATATATAGGTTACGCAGACATCCATATATTTTTCCTACATCAATACGAACATGAAGATCCCATCTTAAGTTGCTATCAAACCAAATGCCCAAATTTTTAGCCTTATCAACTATTTCTATGCATTCATTTCCTAGACATAAACTAGAAAAATCACGTGAATCCATACCAGTTTTGGATATTAGCATGCATTTAGACTTTTTAGGGTTTAAACATAAGTTGTTTCTTTGTGACCATTGAAAGATGCTTTCAAGGTCACAATTGAACTTGAGTGTGGCGTCTTGAGTATGACCTTTTTTAAAGCAAAAATACATCTGAACATCATCGGCATACATATGAACAGAAGAAAAGGTAATGGTGTCGGGTAAATCATTTATAAAAATGGAAAATAAAACTGGGCCCAGGATGGATCCTTGCGGGACACCTATAGGTGTGTGCTTAAAATTGGACATCGCATTGCCTGCCACAAGTGCTTGGGTACGGTCGGATAAGTACGAGTAAATCAAAGAGGCTGCTGAAGACGAGAAATTAAATTGATATAAAAGTTTAAATATAAGTTTTGAATGATTTACTGTGTCAAAAGCTTTAGAAAAATCTAATAATGCTAACAGTGCGATCTGGTCTTTTTCCATGCACAACCTTGCTTACAACTATGCTGCTTTCTAAATCCTGATTGGTGTTTGCAAAGTAAGGCATTATGCTGAAGATGGTATGATATTTGGACATGAACAATTTTCTCAAAAACTTTGGACAGAAACGGTCCTATTGCAATAGGACGGAATTCAGGGGGCGTTTGTGCAGTTCCTTTATTTTTAGGAACGGGTATTATTCTTGCAGTTTTCCAGGCACTGGGAAAACGGGATATCATTAGGATAGTATTAAATATATGGGTAAGTACTGGAAGGACAAATGGTAGGATAGTTTTAATAAATAAGGGATGAGTTTCATCAAGTCCTGACGATTTGGATTTAATACATAGTACTGCCTTAACAACATCTGTTTGCTCTACCCGACGAAATTCAAAACCATCCACAGTAGTTAACGTAACAGTAGGGCACATGTTAAGTGATGACATCATAGGGCTTTGCACAAATTTATTGTTTAGGTTATTTAGATCTACACTAGAAAAATCAAACTCATCTTTGCAACCAATTCCAATATCACGAATATTTTTCCATAGTGTCTTTGTCGGTAAGTTACTTTTCAGATGCTTAGAATAAAATCTTCGTTTAGCCTTACAAATTTTAAGAGTTACAATATTTCTTAGCCTACGAAAATCATTATAGTGCTCTTGCAGCCTAAATCGTTTCCATCTCTTGAATGCCAAGTCGCGTCTATTTTTGAGATCCATAATTTCAGGAGTAAACCAGGATATGACTGAGTTTTTACTAGTTTTAATTTTAATTGGGACGTGTGTATTAAAAAGGTTACGAATTATATCGTTAAGCGTATTTATCTGCTCATCTGATGACTGATAGTTATATAAGCATTGCCAATTCACTCTTTCCAGATCAACTCGAAGTAGATTAGCATTTAAAGCGTTAAAGTTTCTATAAGTGATAGTACGCGGAATCTGGGAGAGTGAAATATTAAAACATGCAAAAATGAAATCATGCTTGGAAAACATCGGAGCTGATACTTGGTTAAAGAAAACATCGCCACTAGTATTTGAGAAAAATAGATCTAACATTATAATAGAAAAATCCTAAATTGTGCAAAGCAAAAGGCAAAAATAGCTTACGATGATTAAAGTTCTTTGTCATCATTTTGGTATTCCTGATGCAACTAGCTGGTCCAAGTCAGTAAAGTGGTCTATGCGAAAAGCTTTCCCTTTTGGTGTCTGACGTACATAAACACATCCATTACGAGTGAAAGCATATTTGGGATTTGCCTCTTCAATTGAAAAACGGAGAATTGTGCGGTTATATGGCGTAAGACTCTCATTTAAAAATCTTCGGCTGTCAGAATCCATTCCCAAATGACGGAGGGTTATTCTTTGTTTTGATTTTATGTACGAGTACATTTCATTTATAGATTTTAATATAGTTATTTTATCTGCTACCGATTGAAATTTTATAACAATAGCGGTGTCTGTTGAGTTATTATTTCTATTTCTTGGCTTCATCCGGAAAATTTGTTTAGGAGTTGTGATATGCGGGCAATTTATAGACGTGCATAGTGTGGTGAAGATATTGCTTAGATTTCCATCTGCGTTTTGCGGTACTCCATACAATAATGCATCAGCAGCAATTTGATCACGATGCATACGATCTAGCGCTCCTTGGATCCGAGATATTTCCGCGTTATTTTGTGATGTGTCTTGAAAATTATCCGATTGACGACTCTCGATTTCGTCGACTCTTGTTGTTAGCGCTGATATAGTATTGGTGACGTCTTCTAAGCGGCTGTTAAAGTCGAGTACAATTTTATCAAGTTTGTCCGATAAATTTTTATTGACTTCCAGAATAAGTTTTTTCAGTTCCAATGTGCAGTCACTCATCCGTTTATTAAAACGACTTTCAAGGGACGTAAACATTTTTTTTTCTTTTGCCGATAATAGGATGGATGGCGATGGTTGTAGCGGTGCTTTCGGTCTCAAGTTACGAGGAGATTGTTCAGATGTCATTTTGTTTTGTTGGGAAGTTCACCGAATAATTAAGAAATGCTATTATAAGTAAAATAAAAGTGATTTGGTTTAAACTTTAACTTTTATGTGTAGCACAATATCTTAGTAAGGTTTTGAAATCAATTTTAGAAACTTTGGTTAGTTATAGAGGAGATTACTTGGACATTAAGTTGCAAAGAAATTTGACGTTAACCACTTTTCACCATTTCTCTCTCTTGTCTCCCAACAATATGTGGACGCATTCACTTCAAACTTCGTATTTGGGGCTTGTAGCCTTATATGTCGCGGCCCTTTTTTTACGTCTATCATTTTAAATAACGGTACCTACCTACCATACGAATTGTTTTTGCAAACCCGATTTTCCCAAAAACGGTGGAAAATGACTCAGTATTTGCAAAACTGATCGTATCGGTATTTAACCGCTCATGTCTTAAAAATGAGTCTAACTAACTAATACTACTGTTTTGTTCAAATTTGTTTATTAAAGCTTTTGAAATTTTTTTTTATATAAGTTTTTTATAGTTTTTTGAATTTTTCAAAATGTTGCTTTTATCAAAAACGGCTCTAAGGATTTTGATCAGTTTCGATATTTTGAAAACTTGGTGTGAGCGTCAGAAGATGACATAAACAATTTTTCCAAAAAGACTATATAAACGGTACTTTAAAAACGAACAATATTCCTAAAACAGGTATATTGATTTCAAAGAAATTTAATATTTTACCTGATGTTAACATTTAGAAAATTCTGCGTACTCAGATTTAAAAAAAAAACAAAAACAAAAATTTCTCACAACCGTTGCAAAAGTTTTGAAAAACATCCCTTTTCCTAAAAATGGCTTTTATGGTTTTGAATAATTTTTGGGTTTTTAATAGTTACTTGGAGTAAATGGTAGAATGTAGCTTTTCCCCACACTTTTCCCCAAAAAAGACTCGAATTACGGCACATTAGAAGAACGGCTATAGCCGTGTTTTTTGCACGCGGATATACGAGTAGGTAAGGCGCTTAAGAATTCATCAAAAAAAAACTTGGCAGCACACATGCACCTATGACGTTTATTAGTGATACAGCTGTAAGTTGAGTTGCGAAATTTTTATTGAAAATCGTGAAATTCAAAAATATTAATTTACATCTAACTTAGCAATCTTTACAAGTTTCTGCCTTCAGGCGTTGGAAAAGCGCTACCAAGTGGATGTAATCTATACTGATTTTGCTAAAGCGTTTGACCGTGTTCAACACAATGTTCTCATTTCGAAGTTAGTATCCCTTGGCTTCCATTCAAAGTTTCTGAATTGGATTAAAAGCTATCTCAATAATCGCACTCAGTCCGTAAAAATAGGCGAACTGTCATCTAAAATCATCAATAATTACTCTGGAGTGCCACAAGGAAGCCATCTCGGTCCAATCCTTTTCCTACTCTTCATAAATGATTTACCGTCTGTTTGTATATCTGCACAAAAGCTCTTATTTGCAGATGATCTTAAGATATTTATGATAGTAAGATCATTATTGAAGTGTGGCCAACTTCAACAAGATATAGATAGCTTATCTAGATGGTGTAAGAAAAATTGTTTGCATCTTAATATTCAGAAATGTTCAGTTATGACTGTATCTCGAATAAAAAATCCAATTATATTTGATTATAGTATTTCAAACATTGTCCTGAACAGAGTACATAAACAAAAAGATCTTGGAATAATTTTTGAACCAGAGCTTATATTCAAATCACATATAGATTACATTATATCTAAAGCTAATGTAATGCTTGGCTTTATATTTAGAAATTCAAGGGAATTTACTGACCCTTATACTCTAAAGTCGTTATATGTTGCGCTAGTTCGTTCGGTTCTTGAATACTGCTCAATTATTTGGTGCCCTTATTAAAATAACCCTATGTACCGCATTGAAAGGATACAGAAGAAATTTACGAGATTTGCTCTCCGTAAAATATACTCATACCCTCTATTGCCTTCGTATGAAATAAGATGCAAGCTTATTGATGTAAAGCCTCTGGTCAAACGACGATCCTACTATTTTACCATGTTTGCTTTTGATGTTATATCTGGTTATGTGGAGTGTCCAGCACTGTTATCTCTTTTTGGCATATACGCTCCGCAACGTTCTCTTAGACCTAGACAAGATGAATTCTTTTACATTCCTAGGCATATAACCATTTATGGTCTAAACAACCCTGTAACTAGAGCATGTTCTCATTTTAATCAACACTTCCATGTAATTGACTTTAACATGAATAGAGATGTATGTAAAGCCACTATCTTAAACTCATTGTAAATTTTATAATTCAATTCAATTAATAATATTAAGTTACTATGTACTTGTATTAGCGATCTAAGAAAGTCGAATGTAGTTGATAGATAAATAAATAAATAAATAAATAATGCCAAACATATATTCTAAAACTATAAAAAACAGTTTCACATTGACAGATTTACTAAATTTTGAAAAAAAATAATAATTAAATCACGAACAAAATATTCGGATGTGTTAGCGGTTGGCGGGATGTCAAACTTTGACATTTCCTGAAAAATTCATCGCAACAGTACATCAGAAACGAAGAAAATGGGTTTTGGAAGCACTGTTTATCCCCGCTAAATGACTTAGCAGTTGACCGACCAAGCGACTTATTTGCACCCATTGCCTTTAAAAATATGTCTCCTCAGGGTTCTCGATGGTATGTTGAACTCCCTACTTGCTTTATTGACTCCCAAAGTTTTATTTTTTACCTTCTCCATTGCTTTTTTCAAGTCTTTTTCGGATCATGATGCCCGCAGTGTCGTCCTTGTGTAATTTCGTGGCATTTCTATAAACAATTAAGAAAAAAAACGGTCTGATGAGTGTTATATTTCAATACATTAGGTTAGGTTAGGTTAGGTTACTGGACTGACGGGGCAAGAGAATCCAGCGCCCGTCACACTTAGGTCAATGTAGACCCTTTGTGATACCCTGGAGGTTATGCTTCCCTTATATGGAACCTATGAAAAACTTAGCGGGTTTACAAACCAACCCGATGCGTTGATGAATTTGCGCAAGTCATTCACAGACTTGTCGGAGAGTTCTTCTAAATCCTGCAAGAAATATCTGCCCAGGATATTGTTTCTGATATGACAGAGTGCAGGGCAGTGACAGAGGAAATGAGGGGTATCCTCATTCACCTCCTCGTCCCCACATCCTCTGCAGAGTTCATCTGTGCTGAGTTTTAATTTCTTTGCATGGTAGCCCAGCATGTTGTGTCCGGTGATGACACCTGTAAGAGAGGACAAAGAGTTCTTGTTGATTTGAAGGATTCACTTGGTCGTTTGTTTGTCATATAGTGGCCACATTTTCCTTGTAATAACACAGGAATCAAGGGCACTCCTTCTTTCGTATGCTGCCATCAGTGTTTTATCTCCAATCACATGTTTAAGATAACAGTGTGGGGTTTTTACTGTAGTGTCAACATCCCTCAATTCAAGGGAAGATCCTTTTCTTGCCAGTTCTTCGGCTCTTTCATTTCCTGGGACACCACTGTGCCCGGGGACCCAGCAGAGTCTTACAGTGTGCTGCGCGCCAAGAGCCCGCAGCTCTTCGCGACAGCTTCTTAGAATCCTCGATTTCATTTCTGTGGCGGAAATCGATTTTATTGCCGCTTGGCTGTCAATGAAGAAGGTAATATCAGCCTGTGGTATTGCCGTCATTGCAGCCTGCTTAGCGGCTGTTGTCACCGCCAGAACTTCAGCTTGGAAGACGCTGCTGTGGTCAGGGAGTCTGATCGAGCCAGATATTCCGACCGTTTCTGAGTAGAAACCTGCTCCAACGCCGGAATCCATCTTGGAGCCATCTGTATAGATGGGGATAGTTGTTGCATGGATTGGTACTTGATTATCATGCGATTCTTCCCTGCAGGGAAAAGAGACAGTAAAAGATCTTATAAAATCCGGTTGGGGAGTAATGTAGTCTGTGCATACATTTCTACCCGTAAATTTCTCTAGAATCTGTGCATGCCCTGTTGTACTGGGTTTCCCGTTTTTTGTTTGGCTTAGCCGCACGGCACTGTTTGCTGCAGATTCTTGTACGAAAAGGTCTAGGGGTTTAAGATTGAGAATTACCTCCAGCCCCGCTGTAGGGGTGGATCTCATAGCCCCAGTGATGCCAATACAGGCAATTCTTTGGACTCTAGTCATAGTCTTAAGGTTGGCGACCTTGCACAACCCCTGCCACCAGACTAAATTACCGTATGTGAGTATAGATCTAACCACCGCCGTATACAACCACATGAGAATTTTGGGACTAGGTCCCCAGGTTTTGCCGAAGATTCTATTGCTAGCGTATAAGGCTATCATTGCCTTCTTTGCTCGTTCTTTTATATTGAGGCTCCAATTTAATTTTCTATCCAGAATCATGCCAAGATACTTTGCATATTCTGATGTTTGTAGTGGAGTACCCTAAATAGTTGGCTGATTAAATTGCGGTATAATCCTTTTATTGGTGAAGAGGACCAGTTCTGTCTTTTGTGGGTTAACCGCAAGTCCGCAGCTTCTGGTCCAGTTACCAATCATAAATAAAGCGTTTTGTATTTGTTCACTTAGAGTGGATGGGAATTTTCCTGTCGCTAGCAGTGCTAAGTAGTCAGCATATGCTACTGCCTTGATTAGAGATTAGATTAGATTAGATTCTTTATTTCATGAAATATATGTACAATAGTTTGTGTTTGAGAACACGAGCATGACTGAAATAGCCGTCTGCCGTGCTACTGCCTTGACTCCACTAAGTCTAAGTTCAATCAGAATCTCGTTTAAAACGAGTACCCAAAGAAGGGGTGATAGGACTCCGCATTGAGGGGTTCCTCTAGATGCTGACACCTTAATTGTTTCACCACCTAACTCTGAGTAGATGCATCTTCTTTTTAGCATGCACATTATCCATTTAATAATGGTATTCTCCACATTTAGGTTTACTAGGGCTCTTTTTACTGCTTCCCCTTAGACGTTGTTGAAGGCACCTTCAATATCCAAGAAGGCGGCTAGAGTATATTCCTTGTCCCTTAGTGTCTTTTCTATGGTGCTGACGACACTGTGGAGTGCTGTCTCTACACCTTTGCCTTTCGTATACGCATGCTGAGCTGGGGATAAGACCTCTGGACTCAGTTTACTACGAATATAAATGTCAATCAGTCTCTCAAAAGTTTTTTAAAACAAAAGAGGTTAAGCTGATTGGCCTAAAGTCTTTGGCGGTAGTGTGACTGGGTTTCCCAGCTTTGGGTATGAAAACCACTTTAACTTCTCGCCAAACTTTGGGTACATATCCCCATTTTAGGCTACTTAGGAAAAGGTTCCTCAGATGTGGGGTTATATGCTCTTCACATCTTTGTAGCATCATAAGGAAAATGCCGTCAATACCCGGAGATTTATATGGAGAGAAGGAGTTAATTGCCCATCTTATCCTTTCTTCCGTTATAATTTCCGCTGATGTTATGTGCTCCGTATAGTGCTCTTCTTCCGGATTGTTGTGCTCATTAATGCATCCCGGGAAGTGAGTCTCAGGGAGGAGCTTGGGTGTTTCATTGCAGGAATCTGTCCAGTTGCCGTTAGGGTCCTTGAGAGATCCCAAGGCTACTGGTTCCTTAGCAAGTAGTTTCCTGAGCCTAGCTGATTCCGCGGTGCTTTCCGTTTTACTACAAAAGGATTTCCACGAAGATCGCTTTACTTGTTGCGTTATTGCTTTGAATTTTCTTTGACTGGATTTGTAAGTTTCCCAGTCGTGGTCTAGTCTTGTACGTTTTGCTACATTAAAAAGTTTTCTTGTTTCTTTCTTAATGTCGTACAGTTCCTTTGTCCACCATGGAGGAGTCGATTTTCTTTTACTTCTCGTTTGTAGGGGACGATTTTTCGAGCGCTTTACCTAGGATTTTTCCTAGATTCTCGGCATTCATGTCTGTACTCTCAGGTGCATACGCAGCATCTGTCTGGAGAGTTCTTAAGTTCTTTCCCACTTCCATATTGAAAAGGTCCCAGTTAGTTTTTCTATGGTTCCTATATGATTTTGGGGGATCGTTCGTGTCTTGTATCAGGAATTCAATGATTTTGTGGTCAGAGAATGTTTCCTCCTTTAATACCTTCCACTGATCTATTGTGATTGTATTCGAGTTACTTAATATTGTAACATCGATTACTTCTTGCCTATTTCTAATAACAAAAGTTGGTTCTGAACCCCTATTAGCTATAAGTAAGTTATGATCTATAAGAAATTCAAAAAGTGACTCACCCCTAGTATTTGTATTTGAGCTACCCCATAGGGCATGATGGGAGTTGGCATCACATCCCATGACCGGGTCCCATTTTTCCCCTGTAGCACGTTGAACAAGAAGGTGGGCCAGGTCTGACGATGGTCCTTCCGTTGCATCATAGGGCATGTAGCATGATGTTAGTATCAGCGGAGGAAGCCCGATACGCTCAAGTTTTACCGTCACGTGGTCGTTATCACTGTAGGTAGATAGAAGAAAGAGGTTAATCTGTTTCCTAGCTACTATACAAGTTCTGATCTTACTATTTGGATCTGTCTGCACTGTTTTAAACAGGACAAGTCCCTCCGAGTTTAAACCCCTTATTCTGCCTCCTGCTACCCAGGGTTCTTGAATAAGGGCTAGGTCTATTTGTCTATCCCCCATGAGGTAGATTAGGTTGGCGCTGGCCGCCTTACTGTGATAAAGGTTTATTTGTACATTTCATCACGGGTTTTTGGCGCCCCATCCTTGTTGGTTTTGTTGACTTTGTTCGCGATAAGCCTAAGCTTGCATCGGTTTATGCCAATGCGAACTTTAAAGTCTATCTTCTTCAGCAACGGAATGGATTTGTGACTAAGCAACACTATCACTTCCGTGCCTGATTCATGGTATTATCCCACCTCGATCACTTCCCAAGCGTGGCTCAGCTGATCGGTATTTAGTGATCGTAAGTATCTCTCGATGCGGTCCTTAGGGATATGTGGCCCTCGTACAACAAGTTTAGCTTTAGGTCTTGTTATCCGTACGATCTCTTTTTTGTCAATCAGACGAAGGTCGGCGTTTGGCCATGGAGTTTTCGTCCTGGCAATAAACTCCTTGAGCCATGTGAGGGTGTGCTCTTCCTCACAGGTCATGAGTTTGAATCCTTGGATGGTATTGAGGGTGCCAAAAAGCGGGAGAGGTTCCTTGTTTTTGAGGATGGCCTCGTTCACCTCGTCCAGGATCCGCAGTTCGATGAGACGCCATTGGTCCTCTGTCAACTTCCGTGCAGGATTACCGTAGTCTACTACGGCTATTTGTTGCCCAACTGCGGTTGGTAAAGAGACCTTGGCTTTCTTCCTAGCATTAGTTTGCGAGATTGGGGAGATCGTGTCGTTTTGCCTAGCTCTTTTGGACGTGCTTGCAATCGGGTCGAGATTGGATTGAGTATCCTCTCTCGTGCCAATTACAGGTTTCCTAAGTCTGGCTGCGATCGGGGTGGAGAGCAGAGGGCTTTCTTTCCCCTTCCCAGCCGGTCTTTTGGGAATTGTCCTAGAGTTGGGCAAACGTTTGCTCCTCTCCGTTGGGTTGTCGGGCATGGTTTTCAGACGTTCTTTAGCTTTGTCGAGGGATAGCGTTTCCTTGTCCGTTAAGGCTTTCGGAATTTCGCTATCCATCCTTCGGACGATCCTGAGCGCGTTACGTCTTTGCCTGCGCAGGATCTCATGCTCCCCTAGAGGCTTCTTTGGCTTGGGTTTGCCGGGGACTTTAGAGTCTGAGGCTCCTTGAGTGTCCCGTCAGAGATTGGAGGGCTGTGCCTCCACGACTGTTTGGCAACTGTCCATTGTCGAGTTATTTCCCGGGACGTCACGGCTGCAGTTACCTGGTTGGTGAGGGGAACCTGCATCCAGATTGCAAGTGGAGCTGAGGCTCTGGATGTTCTGCAGATGCAGTTTCCTCTCCCCTACCTCCTCAGTGACCATCTTCTCTCCTTCTAGGCGATGCAACGTCCAATCGAAGGGTTTGGTGGCGTGGCATCCTTTGCCAGAGTGATTGGTGTGGTCGACCTTTCCCCTGGATGGACTTTGCCAATCTGGGAGGAAGGCGGCCCCATCAATTTACTATCGCTGGTGTTATCTCCAGGATTAGCTTCCGACGGTGTACGAGCAGTAGGCTTATTCTCCGTTAGACGCTGTTCCTGCAGATACGCACGTGCGTTATGAAGCCGTTTGCGGTCAGTCTCTGTCAGTTCGTCCCATCTTTTCGTCCCTAGTCTCTTTACTGCTGTCCTGCAGTTTGTTAATTTTTTACGTCTGGAGGAGGTGGACAATAAAGAGAGGTTAGAGCTAGCGACGGAACAGCTGTCGCTGACCTCAAGGTTCATGCCCTCCATGGCAGCTTCTGTTCCAACGCTTTCTACATCCCATACTCCAAGATTGGCAAATGGATTCAGAAGAAGGTTTTCTTCTTCCTCCGTCAGTTGTTCTGTTCGGGGATCGGTATTTATAGCGTCAGTCGTGCCCGATCCTTGCACCTTAGTCTCTTTTGTTTTGTTTTGTTTATTTGTTTTGTTTAAATTGTTCATTTTAGACCCCACGAGTAAGAGGGAAGGAAGATCCATCTGCACTCACCCCCTGTATGCAGTTAGGGGAATTAGGGTTACAACTGGAGGTCCCCAGGTATCCAGAGTTTGCACTAGCGACGAGCACTCCCTCAGCCATGCAGGTCTCGGCGCGTCGAACCTTACCTTGGATTTGATCCCTTTTAGTTTTCCACCCCCTCTTGTCGATTAACAACAGAGAGGGGAGTACTTAAGCCCCACCACCACGACAAGGTAGGCGATCAATCGGGGGGTTTCAATACATTACTGGGGCGTATTACACTTACTTTGTTGGGGCGTTTTGTAAATTTCTGAGTGCAAAACGGCCCAGCAAAAATAAAGCAACCCATCCTGATTTAAAAAAATAAACAAAAACCAACTAAAAAGCCATTTTTTGTACTTTATAAATATATATTTCATTTTAACATAATGGCATAGTTTCTGAAAAAATGAAATTATTACTGTACTCACCGCAATATGTTTTGGCGCCAAAATTTGTTTTTGTAGTTTTTTTCTCAACAGAGCACACAGAGCACACAAAACACTACCACTCAATAACACAATTTTCGAACTACTGAAACTAGTTTGAACAGGTTTGGTTATGACTGCAACTGCATAACAACCCTGACTACTGGGCCGTTTTGTATAGTTTTACCCTAAGCACTTTTTTTTTGCCCAACAGCCTATAATGTTATCATAGGCAACCGTTTTGATGATTATTTTGCATCATTCTATCATCTGTTATGGATACTGAAAATTGCATTCAATTTAATAGATTATGATCAGAGTTAACTAGGGAAAAATTTAAAGCAGAAAGAGTGCCAGTAAATTATACTTTACATTTAAGCGATACATTATTCTAACATTCCATATATTCCCATTAATATTGCTTGAACCAATTAGACACATTAAAATACCTTTATTTATGAAATATATGAAAGCATTTTTAAACCTAAATGAGACATACAAATAGCAATCGGAAACCCCGGCGGTATATAATCAACTTTAAAATATCAATAATTTGTTTCCGTAAGCTCACTACGCAACCAATTTCAAGCATTTACTGCAACATTAAGTAAATACTTACAACATTATGCATGAAATCTTGCATTTACTTTAGAAAAGTACCAGTAAAAGCATACGACCCATTCATATCCTGCGGAATCAGTATTAAAAACAAACCCAAGAACTGTAAAAAAAGGAAATAACTTCAACCCCATACCTTATACCCAACGGAAATCATCGTTGTAAATAATAAATACATACCACGCTCTCGATTTCGCCCTAATCCCAACTAATCCCGAAATTATTTATGGCCTGTCTACAACATAAAGCCTATTACTTTCCTCCGAACATAGGCATAATAAAAAGTTGCCACCACTCTTTGTGCCCAACTTCAATTTATGGCCCTTTAAAGTCCATTTAAAAGCAATTCTGCAGCTCGAAAGCGAAAGCGTATGTACGCTGGTACTGCCACAACCTAAAGCGCACATTTTCCAACTGGAAAAATTAAGCCGACTGTTTCCTGAAATAACATTATGAGGCGTAAGGTTCTAAAAATCTCAGCGACTGCGATGGGTCGGCCGCTTATACCAAGACGTAAGTACGGAAGACATAGTTAATCGTAAAGAAGTGGAATTAATTTGGTTCTTAAGTTAAAAGCTTTTTTGGCCGTAGTCGTAACCTTATTCTGTTTCCATCATGAAATAGCACCACAGGGATGCGGAATATGGTACATGATTTGTATCACCTGCGCCTACCCACCCATTTCGGTGACTCTGGCAAAATTCCTGGCGTTGATGTGGTCATGCACGAAATACGCAAATGTCCTTGCCACGAATAAAGAGTTTTCCGCAATGCCGCCTCCCGCCGTGCCGCCAAACATGTTGCAGACGATGTTTACATGGACCATTTCACGACATATATTTTGCCCTTGGACGCTGCGTTGGGCAGCTCATTGTCCAAACACGCCCATGTGTGGTTTGGTCAAACGCTGTCATTGTATCAACTAATAACTACTGTTTACACATATAAACGTCAAAACCTGTCTCTGGCCATTGCATGCGTTTCATTATTTGGTTGTTGGGGGGTGGTTTGTGTGAAATGTCATGTTTGTTCAAAATAGGGGAAAAGAAATAAAAAATATATCAATACACCCATGGCAGTGAAATTGCCGAAATTGATGACATTTGAGACATTCTTAGGAGAATCAATTAGATACATTCAATCTATGTTAGAGTTTATTTGCTGCTGTTGAAGATGCAAACGAAATTATCGAGATCAGTTATAAGACACATACCGCCTCTGCAGAATTTAGTCTTTACCTAGCATGTCCAACATGTTTTCTGGCAAAAGCAGATGAAATACAAATTCTTTATACAATTCTGAATTGGCTGATCTGGATTGCCAAAACGCCAGGGCAATCCGCAGGTTCTTTATAACGCTATTTACTTTTAAAACATATTCAATTTGATGGGATTAATGAAATGTAACTCTTCAAGCGTGTGGAATTTATTTAATTCTATTGCATTGCATTTGCATTGGGGTCATCGGAAGACTACAAGCATTAAGAACAAGCGGCCTATTGTATACAAGCGAAAACATTAGAGACAACATCAAAAAACGATGCCAGTGGCCTTAGCAAAGCGAATGAGACTAGCGAGCTTTGCCTCACAATTCATCGTCATGGGATAAGTGCTTACCTAAGATACCCAACCTGGTTCTAATGAAATGCGATGCGGTTCCGTCCCGAGGTTCTTACACAAACGGCTCGAGGACCGAGGAGGGAACTGCTTCAAGGGTGTTTGGGCCAGGAACTAAGCACTACGAATCCATGGGCAAATGTACCAGCATCTTCCAGGCAGAAATATGTGCCATAGACAGGTGCGTTCGAATCAACCTCGAGAAAAACTACAGAAATTGCAACATAGCAATAATGTCTGACAGCCAAGCAGCCAAAAAGGCTCTTGACGCCTACGTCATCAAGTCAAAACTCGTGTGGGAATGCCTACACGGACTGAATAGACTAGGCAAGAATAACAGAATTTCCATCTGCTGGGTACCTGGCCATGTTGGCATTGCAGGCAATGCGGCAGCGGACTCTCTGGCAAGAAAAGGGGCAGAGGAACCCTTCATAGGACCTGAAATGCTCTGCGGGATAGGAGAACACAGTCTACGCAGAGAGTTCAAGAGACTGGAGGAAGAAACTAGGGCCAAAACCTTTCTCAACCTCCAAGGTCTGAGGCAAGCAAAGAAACTCTTAGGAAATTACAACAAAAAGAGATTCAAGGCTTGTATCAGCCTTAACAAAAACAACCTTAGAATCCTAACATTCCTCCTCACGGGGCACTGCAGACTCAAGGAGCACCTGAGGAAAATTGGTATATCAGAGGAAACTCCAGACCACATAATGGAATCCTGTGGGGCACTAGCCAACAAAAGGATGAGATATTTGGGCAGGCACCCAATAACAGCCAAGGACATACAAACCATGGAACCACAGCTCATTCTCAGATTCGTCAAAGAAACTGGACTGGACGCTGTGCTCTAAGGAGTGTGACCTATGCGAAGGATAAATCAGAGCAAAACCTCGACACACTTCACAAAAGAAGTATCTACAGAGGGCTCTGAAAGAGAGCATGAACCTCTCCGAGGCACAAGCAAGGGACCCAATAGACCAATAGGTCGCAGCGTAATATACCCTAACTAAATATTATTATTATTATTAGGTTAGGTTAGGTTAGGTTAGGTTATATTGGTAGTCGGCTGAGGCCGACGCACTTAGACTAATGATAGGTCCATTGTGATACCATACGGATTTATCATCCCCCTACTCGTTGACCCAGTTGAAGCTTTTGATGAGGCTTGACAGACTTTTGATGTCGGAGTTAATGAGATCGTTTAGATAATTCTAAAAGGAAGATCCTAAATGGAGTTTACGTATTTGAGAGAGAGCAGGGCATGTGCAGAGCAGGTGGAGAATTGTCTCCTCCTCCTCCTCGTCCATACAGCTTCTGCAGAAGTCATTTGTGTGGACGCCAAGCCTTATTGCATGCCTGCCTATGAGACAGTGTCCGGTGATCACACCAATTATAGCGCCAATGTGAAGTCTGTTCATAAATATCAAATACGAGAACTTAGAGCGTTTCAGATCCAGCTTTGGCCAAATCTGGTTTGTCGCTAGACAAGTGTTGCCACTTATCGATAGCCAGGCGGACATTAAAGCGATATCTGCTACCGAAATTAAGTTTCTGCTTGTTCGCCGCTATCGCGACGAGCTCTTAGCTCTTAGCTCGCAGCATAAGACGAGTCTCTGCTCATTCATTGGACGCAAGGACATATCCGGCAATGAGCAAACTGATGAACTGGCAAGAAAAGGGTCTGCGATGGACCAAGGACGGGCATTTCATTCGGTCAAACCACCACTCTGTAATGTCAGAGAAAGAGTGGAATACAAAACAAGAATGAAAGGCAACAGTAGCTGGATAAGAACCGGACAAACAAACTTTTACAGAACGGTACCGGGAAATAACTTCACATGGGCAATAACTTCACCTCGAGTGGGAAATAACTTCACTTTTTTTTGTGAAGTTATTGCCCACTGATGGTGAGCAATACCTGGTTTGCGACGGACGCCTCTACCAATATTCTCTACACTGAGGAAAAAATTTAGTCTCGCTGACCCGGCAACATCAAGCAGCGCTTTGTGAAAGTGACATAAGGCCAAACTCTAGCATTTGGTATTATGTCACTTTCACAAAGCGCCATAAGGCCAAATCCGGAAAGTGACATAAAGCCAAATTTTCGAATTTGGTCCCTTAACATTTTATGATAATTCAAGAACCGAACCTCGCACCTACTCCAAATCAAACAGTGACCCCAAGCAGGGGGGTTGCAGGGGGCAGCATGACCCCCATAGGCATTGCATTGTTTATGGAATCGCAACTAATCCCAATAAACAGTGCAAAGCAACCCCCCTGCTTGGGGTCACTGTTAGATTTGGAGTAGGTGCAAGGGGAAATTGTTGAAAACAGCACCAATTGAGAGTGTCATAAAGCCAAATTGTCCATATGTGGCTATTTCAAGGTGTCATAATACCAAATGCTAGAAGTTGGCCTTATGTCACTTTCACAAAGCTTTTACTGAATATTTCGACATTGACAGTTCAGTAATCGGTTTAAGGGTGCGTTCACACTGAAAGTTTGAAGTTGTCAAGTCGCTATTGAAAGACCCTTTATTTTCTGCGTTACGGAATCGTAACCTGCGTGTTCAGAGTTACTCTGAAAGACGAAGCTACTGAACATGTTCACGTCTACATGAGCCACGTACACATTAAATTCCAAGTCTACTCATAGAGCCAACAAATATTGTAATTAAATTTATGCCAGGTAGATATACCTATTCAAAAAAAAAACATAGGGGCGGGCTACAGTCCGCTTGGGCGAACTGTTGGATACCCTATTCTTATTCCTATATCTCATAAGTGGGCGTGACAAAAACTTAAAGGATTTTATCGAAAAAACTAAGCTTTTGTAAATAAAAACGCTCCCTAGCTCAAACTTTGGTTTTTCAATAAAATTGTTTTACTTAATTGTGGGCGTGTCAGTAGGCGGATTTAAAAAAAATTTAAGTATGAGCATAAAGGGCACCTAGAGAGTATATACTATAAATTTCAGCTCCCTAGCTCAAACTTTAGACTTTCAAAAATAAAAAAAAAAAAATTGTGGGCGTGTCAGTGGGCGGATTTTGAAAATATTTACACATGAGCATAAAGGGCCCCTAGAGAGTATATATTAAAAATTTCAGCTCCCTAGCTCAAATTTTGGTTTTTCAAAAAAAATATTTTATTTAATTGTGGGCGTGTCAGTGGGCGGATTTTGAAAATTTTATGTCCCAAGCAGTTTTATGGGCCAAAGATCATATATAAAAAATTTCAGCTTTCTAGCTCAAAATTCAATTTTTCCCAAAATTTGTTTTATTTAATTGTGGGCGTGTCAGTGGGCGGATTTTGAAAATTTTATGTCCCAATCAGTTTTATGGGCCATAGATCCTATATAAAAAATTTCAGCTCTCTAGCTCAAAATTCGATTTTTTCCAAAATTTTGTTTTTTTGAGTTTGTGGGCGTGTCTGTGGGCGGTTTTCAAAAATTCTTAAACTTGATTATTTCGGGACCCTAGAGAGCATATGGTTAAAATTTCAGCTCTCTAGGTCCAGTTTAAAGGCCTAATTTTTGCCGACGGACGGACGGACGGACGGACATGGCTAGATCGACATTACTATCGATGCTGATCATAAATATAGTAACTTTTAGGGGTCTACGGGCAATATTAAGGTATGTTACAAACTATGCGTCAAAATTAATATACCCCTAGAATAGGGTATAAACACACACACATACCAAAGAAAGGAACTGAATCTCGGTATTCTTGCATTGTTTACTTGTTCATCCATCAATGTATCTTAATTGCGTATGTTTCCCTCTTCATTAAAACAAATTAAATTACAAATTTTCATTAGTAGATATTTATTTATAAATTAAACTGTATCCTGACCCCCAATGGGGCTTAACATCTTTTGTTCGATTGTACGCCGAATGGTCATCCCGTGATCGTTGTCCACTGCCAATTGAGAGCGTTTAATTTCTTTTTATTCATTGAATTTAATACAAATTGAAATTTATGTAGTCGAAACTGTGAAACGCCGGAAAAAAATGAAATGAAATTGAAAAATACGACTTTGGCACGACTATGCAGCACGGTAGTGGCATCAGCATCAACATGCTGGTGTCCCGGCCGGGCCAGTCTGCGCAAATTCCAAAAACGAAAAAATATAAAAGCAAACACACAAAATATGAATTGCATTAAGTTTATCGGGATTTTGCAGCCGGTGATGGTGAGGTTGGTGTTGGTGATGGCGATGGTGATGTTAATGCTGATGGAAAGAGGTTGCCGCTGCCACTGCCACCACGTCAGTTCTTCCCAAACCTGTAAATGCCATTTTACAGTGACTGCGATGCGGTGAGTGGAAATGGAGAGTGAAGCAGCGATGAAGAACTCTTGTGTCATCCCGCACCTTCCCACATCAACTAGTCACGTGTGGGAAAGCCATCGATAATTGAATTTTTCTGTGGATATTGATTAAATATTTGATATGCAATTTATTGACGACGGCAGTCTATGTTGATCAAACCGACGAAAAAGCGAACAAATGAACGACCAACAAACGACCCTTCATTGTCGACTCTTGCTCGGTCCAATGTTCTGTAGGATGGCTGAGGCTGTGTATGTGGAACTGAATACAAGGGCCGATAGCTGCCACTAGCCAGAGGAGAATGAATTGAACTCGATTGCTGGTGCTAGGGGCGCTGTTGCAGTTGCAGCATGCTACTCCTGTTGGGCAAATTGCAAGAGTTTCATTTCAATTATCCAACAAGCGGATGGACGGGTATTGATTTCTGTGTCCGAACACAAATAATCAACATAATTACAAACTAACTATAAGCGCAAATGGATATTTCATTTCACTGAATAGGTATTGGTATTGGCTTCATTAATCTGCTTTATGGAATTGTATTCCATGACCACAGGTTCATGGATTTATGAGCATGTATTGGTGCAATGATAATGTTGGCGATGTTTTGGTAAAAATATCCAGAAAGGTTTGTTTAATAAAATGTTCAATTTTGATACCAGCGATGGTAAGTTTCAATCATTTCGCATGGAGGTTCAAAAACGGTGCTAATTGCCGTTTAAATGCATGATTTCGATCTCGGATGAGCGCCGCTGATGAGGCAACCTGTGATATTATCCTCTAGCATTTGAATGCATTAACTGGGCCACTCGTTCGACTCGCAATAAATTCAAAACTAATGTTCCCGTTATCTGGTATGAGTCGCATTATTTACGAGCGTATATTTGTCGATTTTATTTAATTAATGAGTGCATAAGAGCTGATTAAATTGTTCGATGCTTTAAACGGGAGGTCAAACTTAAATCATCATCGGGGGAGGGTATCTCCCAATCCTAAGCTGATTACACTGCTTAAAGTGTTTGTATAAATCGGCTATCTCATTTCGAAATGCAGCAGCGGTACCGTACTAATGCATCCAGCATCGCACGTAATCCTTTAGAACATTTGCTTGTTTCGTATGATACAGGACTTTTCAATTAACTAAAAACCCAAACAATTTAGCCGAACCAAAGTGAACGTCAGATTTTATGGTAGCTGCTGTCGACGAGATGTGGGATAGTGAGGTTTTTCAATTCGACTGATGAATAAAAATGTTAAATTATGTTCATAGTAGGTAGCTGTATGGATGTCATTCTATTTAAATCTCCACATATTCAATTACACGAACATTTAAATATGAATAAACAAACATGGCGAATGTTTATGTACGAGTATCTGCGTGTGAATTTTAAATTGCAAATTTGAGTATTGAATGCATTTTTGCATAACGAAGATTATCTTCTCCTTCTTATTCTTTCTTTACGGCGAGGATATGATCAGGATTAAATATAACCCTTCGCCCTTGCTGTCAGCTCAACGGCAATAATTATCAGCAGGATTGGATTCCCAGTTGCGGATCACTTCATCAATGAGGTGTTGCAATTAGCAGTATAATGTATTAGTCTCTTGACCATAGGAAAACCTAAGCTTGACCATTCTTACCGGCGGGCAATTGAATTCTCCACTTCGAGAAATCGCACGTCCACGAATTTTGTAACGCAAAAGAGCCATATTTAATCAGCTGTGGGGATGTCCTGCTAAAACTGTACGTCCGTGAACTTCCAAAGTACCAATTTCAGGCAAACAAAGTCAATGAACATCGTTCGTTCCATTCACTAAAACCAGCATCATCTACAAATACCGCACGAAACTTTCCTTCGATGTGACTTTTTTCATTGCCTTTTCAGAGCCCCAGATGCGAATGTTTTGTTTGTTTACTTACCCAACCCAGACAAATGAAAATGAGCCTCATCACTCAGAATAATTTTGTGCAAAAAATCAAAAGATTTACGAAAAGTTTCGGTGATATTTTGACCGTTTTCACTATTTCAACATGCTGTGCGAATGTGTATCGATCAATATTGAACAACTACTGGTTTTAAACCTATCAGTAATCGCAATGATACGAGGCCGGGTCAATAAGTCCGTGACTTTTGGAATAAAACACAGATTTTTTGATAAAAAAAAAATTGTATTTTTCAACGTAGTCTCCCTTGAGCTCTATAAACTTTGTCCAACGCTTCTCCAATTTTTTTATCCCTTCCAAAAAAAATGATTTGTCGAGGTCCTCAAAATAGGCCTTTATTTGCGAGATGACTTCATCATTGGAGTCAAATCTTTTTCCACCAAGCCATTTCTTCAGGTTTTGGAACAAGAAGTAGTCGCTCGGAGCCAAATCTGGAGAATAGGGTGGATGAGGGAGCAATTCATAGCCCAATTCATGGTTTTTTGCCATGGCAACTGCACATGTGTGCACCCTTGCATTGTCTTGGTGGAAAAGAACTTTTTTCTTGGCCAAATGAGGTCGGTTTTTTTTTCAAATCGTCATTGAATCGGTCCAATAAGTTGGCATAATATTCCCCATTGATTGTTCTTCAATTTTGAAGGTAGTCAATGTGGATTATCCCGCGTGCATCCCAAAAAACAGTCGCCATAACTTTATTGGCTGACAAACCCACCTTGGCCTTCTTTGGCGCCGATTCACCCTTAGAAACCCACTGTTTTGACTGTTGTTTGGTCTCTGGTGTGTTGTGATGGATCCATGTTTCGTCCACGGTTACAAAACGGGGCAAAAACTCCTGCATATTGCGATTAAACAACGCCAAACTTTCCTGTGAAGTTGTTACACGATTGCGTTTGTGGTCGACTGTGAGCAAACGCGGCACCCATCTTGCGGAAAGCTTTCTCATGCCCAAGTGATCATTCAAAATTGAAACCACTGAGCCATGCGAGATCCCTACGGCTTCCACAATCTCTCGCACTTTCAATCTTCGGTCGGCCAACACCATATCGTGAATTTTTTCGATTGTTTCGGGTGTAGAGACCTCAACTGGGCGTCCAGGACGTTCGGCATCTTCAGTGCTTGTACGGCCACAACGAAATTCAGTAAACCACTTTTTTACCATTGAAATCGATGGTGCAGAGTCCCCATAGTATTTTTCAAGCTTAGCCTTGGTCTCGGTAATGGTTTTTTTTCGCAAGAAATAATGCTTAATAAGCACACGAAATTCACTTTTTTCTATTTTCTCCTCAAATTAGTGAGTAGTCTGATAAAAATAGCTGTCAAACACAAACTAACTGACGCAGTAAGTTTAAATTTTGACAGGAGTCAACTGACAGATGCCTGTTGACAGGAGCAGTGTTGCCGTTTCAGTAAAGAGGTCAGAAATTCAAAAAGTCACGGACTTATTGACCCGCCCTCGTAGTTGAATATTGACAGTACAACTTCTTCTTCTTCTTTGTCTTTAACGACGAGTTTATGATCTGTAATAAAGGGATCACCCACTTTACTACATCCCTACTGGTCCACCTGTGGGGTTCGCCAAAAAGCTACTCTGATTCTTGTGGTTCAATCCGAGTAGGGAAGACCCACCTGTTGCAGTTAGAGCTTTCCCGACTTTTCAGTCGTCTGTTATCAGGAGGCCCAAACCTCTTCACGGACTGTGTGGTTTGAGAAGTACGCCCCATTGCTCATGGTGATCGGAAATATCCGCCAACAGGTTTCTCGGTCACCGGATCGCATCCCTGTTCGATGGTTCCACGTTTTCTCGGGGTTCGCCGGAATATGATTGAGTTGGAACCTGGCTATGCGAGCCGTGCGATACCTTTTGTCACTGGGACCTCCTCTTCTGTATGCACGCGCACGACTGCAGCAACACATTACGACGCTTGTCGTGTCCTTCATATCAAATGGAATTGTCTTCATAGATGCTGCATCAGAGTCTGAGTAAGTCATGGACTCTTTGCCGACATTGACCCCGTAAGTCAAACGGTCAGTGACGTTCTGTTGGCCTAAGTCAGTTGGTGTTTGTAACCTATTATGTGCTTTACTTGTCTAAAGACTAGCCTCGAAACCTATATCGTTTGTTGGGCTTTGTTGTTTTTGTTTTTGTTTATTGTTGTTTTTGTTTTGTTGGTTCATTATGAAAATTTGTTATGTTCTATCAACCCTTAATCCTGCCAGTCTCGCGAGCTAGACGATAAGTTGAAAAGGGAAGATAATTTCCTGTGAAAGATAAATACTCCGTCGGATATTTAGTCCTACATATATGCTAGGAGAGCGGATGGCGTAGAACATAAAGCCGCCAACTCTATGAGCTTTACCAAGATGTGCATGTTGGCCAAAGAGCTAAATCACGTCGACGTCGGATCTTCGACTGCCAGCCCTCAGTTTCGAAAAGGCATGGAAGACCAAACTTCCAGCTTAAATACCAAGCCAGACAACTTTTAACCAACGACCATACCACGTCAAGTTAATCGGTTCTCGTCAGATCATCGTAATTAAACGACGTTGGGCATGGTTAGTACGTAGATGGGGGACAGTTTGAGAACAACCGCGTGTCGTTGGCCAGTCATATCTACAGAGTTGAGGTAGATAATACATACGTGGTATCACAATGGACCTAAATTGGTCTAAATATGTTGGCTTCTAACCAGACAACTATTGCAGTGTCTGAGGCAGAGACTCTTCACGGTTGTCCGTTAAGTACAAAGTAAAGGCCTTATAATGGTCGAAGTGTGTCGGTGCCCACTGTTAGTTCAACCTATCTGTTGTAATTTACAGACATTGAAAATCAACGTTCATCAATTATTATATTTTTTTCTAGTTCTTCATTGATTAAATGCCTTTGCTGTGTAGTGTGTAACTTCCTTTGACACACTCAAATTTAAAAAAATCGAGGCATTTACCTAAGGATCGAGCTCACTGGAAGCAACTAAATTTCAAAGCGATAATCACCATCTATTTAGCCATGTACCATAAAATAAACAAATATTATGTATGTAGGAATGTATAACCTACAAGGTGCATGCCAGTAGCAGGTCGTATCTTTTTCAATTCTTTTCTGTATTATTATTCGATTACAATGTGTATAAGTTTCATTTGCATATTTGTATTAAGTTCTAATTGGGACACAGTTTGTATTTTAGACAGTTCATATTCTATTACAGTCGTCAGTATTTGTTTACTCTTAGATCGTCGACCGTATTTGTTTACTTTTAGATCGTCGACCGTATTTGTTTACTTTTAGAGCGTCGACCGGCCGTATTGTTTATACTTCAATAGTATGATCGTGATGACACATCGTGGGCTCGGTGGTCGACCCTTAATTGGTTTTCGTTTTCGTTTCGAGTCGAAACTGCGACAATGTAATACCCATTGATTCATCATGAGTGGAATGCCATCATTGAAATCGGAATGCATGTGTTGACCTAGATCTGCGGTCATAAAAGCGAAGACGATTATCGTTTGTCATGTAGCAATACAATGACACCGTTGAAACTAGCATTGGTCATACTGGGCGCGTGCGGTGGGTGGATGGCCCTGACTTTGATAGTAAAACTATGGACTTGGCACCAGGTTTTGAGTGCGTTTGGACTATGGGATTGGCTGGGATGAATCAACAAGCGAGAAAACGAAGCGAGAAGGTGGTAGTCTTGTTGGAGCAGAGTTGCGGTACGGTCGACGGTCCGGTTAGAATAAAGATTATCAACTCAAATTATAAATCGTTCACTTGCTTGTATGTAAAATGTAAAATAAAGATTAAGTTAATTGAAAAGTTCTTTTTCTACATATCTCCTGAATGGTTTCGAAGTTGTTCTTGGTATATGGGAAGTTTTTTATGTTCCTACATGTATTAACGGCCTTAAACCTTAAACTTAACTTCCCCAACCATATGCGTGCTCGAAGTGGAAGGGACCTAAAATATTACACCAACTCCGAACGGCGAATTTGAGAAGCATCTATGGCAATTGATACTCTTGCATGTTTGTCAGAGTTTCGCAATTTGTGGGGCAGTGGCAAAAATTAATATTTAATGAATATTAAATCATGCAACATTTCCTTATTGTACTTTCCAAGAAGTGATTAGATCAACTTAACAATAAATTTGTAAGTAAAGGCGCAGCGTGTACTGATGCTCTTCACCACCAAAAACCAAAACACCTGACTTCACGCTTCCTCACCTAAACGGCACACTCCTATCGCTTTCAACCAGTGCCAGGTATTTAGGAGTTATCCTAGATCCTAAACTCAACTGGAAAATAAACATAGAACAACGGGTAAAGATGGCATGTATAGCCTTCTATGCCTGCAGCAGAACCTTCTCTAAAGAAACACTACAGTAAAACTAAACTTAATAAGGTACAAAGAACGGCATATATGGGTCATTCTTTTACAAACCGTACAGATTTGAACAAAAAATTACCGACACATTTTCGATTTGCCTGAAATTTTTTTCACGGTTTCTATATCGAATAAAAAGAGACACGTGTTTAAGGATTTTTATTTTTTTTTTTTTTTTTTTGAAAATAGAGGGGGTTGAAATTTTGAGATTTTCGTGATTTTTGCCTTGGAGACTCATTTTCAAAAATTCATAACTCCGGTTCTTTTTGAACCAGAGAAAACTTTTTTTTTCATTGTCAAGATAAAAGAGTGAATTTTAAGAAAAAAATAGTTGCAACAAAATTTATAAAAAAATGTATATTGTTATAAGCAATTTAATTGTTTAAATCAATTTTTAACAATGTTACCCACCACTTAGCGTCTTTTAAGTACAACCATCGTATTCTACGTCAAATATTACATCTAAAATGCTTTTTTTATCGATGGAGAAATGGTTATTACTATTGCAAAAAAATTAAATAAACTAGCGCGGTACCTGACGTCGGCGGAAAGTACACCTCATATTCTCGCCTCATATCGTGTGTAGTGTGTAGAAATGATGTATACTGTATGTATAATTTAATTATTACTAAGATAATATTATTTATCAATAAAAATGAAAAAAAAAATTAAAAAATAGTGATCATACAATATCTGTCGTTTAAAACCAAAGAATCTCAATTTTTAAATATGAATCGTTCCGCCGAAAAGCGTCGGCTGCCAGTCATAATACTGAGTCTCTATGACTCGTTCAAATGCTCCATCTATTCTTTACTTTAGGCTATATTCGGAAACGATAGTTTCGTCAACTTTGGTCAGGCAGTAGGTTGTCAAAAATTATTGAAAATGTCAACTTCAAACAGTGGAGAACTTCATTACATAATTTGATATATAGTGTAGATGAATTTTTAGAATCTTTAAGTAGTGGTTTAAGTAAATTGTTGCTACATTCTTTTTTAGTAAAAAAGCAAAGGCAGTTTATAAATGACAAAAAACTAAATTGACAAAAAATGAATGTATTGTAATTTGCGACTTTTCTGAAAACTACGCATTTTTTATACAAAATTCTGTTCAGGGCATACATTGGAATAATGATCAAGTAACAATACATCCATTTTCTTTCACTACAGAGATGGCAACGACGAATTAAAAATTAAAAGTTTTGTTTCTGTTTCTGAGTGCTTACGTCATGATACTATTGCTGTTCATTTATTTCAAAGACAACTAGTAAAAGTTATAAAAACACATCTAAAATATGTCAATAAAATAATATACTTTTCGGACGGTTCAAGTGGACAATATAAAAATAAAAAGAATTTTATAAATCTTACGCACCATTTTGAACATTTTAAAATGGCGGCTTAGTTGCACTCCTTCCCAACATCACATGGCAAAGGACCATGTGACGGAGTAGGTGGAACTCTGAAACGACTTGCTGCTAGAGCAAGCCACCAAAGGGGGTGGCGACGGTGTAGAGATTAGTGTGTTGGCTTGTGACCCGTGCGGTGCAGGTTCAATCCCCATGGGGAACAACAACATACGCCACCCAATTACATGCCTCTACACCAAAAGGAGGATTTCTGCCTGGTAGTACAATGGAACGTTACCGAGTCTGAGTGCTCTGGGATTTGGATTTCCTTTTTATAAAAAAAAAAAAAAAAAAAAGCCACCAAAGGGCGAATAATCCCATCCGTACACCAAAAGAATTATTTGACTGGGCTATAGAAGCTCTACCAAGTATTACGTGTTCCTATTCAACCAATGATGAGTACAACGAAGAAGAAACATGACTATCAGCACGTTTCCACAAAGCTTTAATGATAAAAGGAACTTCAAAATATCATTGTATGATTCCAATCTCGCTTCAAGAGTTAGAAGTAAAGCAATTGTCTTTGTATAAAAAATTTTTTTGTAAAAATTAGTAAGTAAGAAATGAATATTATCATAATAATAAATATTTATACTTTAGTTTACCTTTTTTCCGGCTTAATGGTCTTTTTTGTTTTTGATGCAATTAAAACACATTGATTCATCCTTGCACCCTACGTTTCGTCGGTTTTTGCCAACTTCCTCAGGGGTTTTTTGTTTTCAGACAGACCGATGAAACGTAGGGTGCAAGGATGAATTAAAGTGTTTTAATTGCATCAAAAACAAAAAAGACCATTAAGCCGGAAAAAAGGTAAACTAAAGTATCAACAAAATATTGGTCGGAAAAAAAACAAATCAATAAATATTTAGACTGATATAATATTGAGACAGAAAAATGTACATGTAGAATACTTATGAATTAAAATCACAATATAAAATCAAAATAAAAACTGGATGAACTGAAACTCGTGGCTTCAATGGCGCAGTGCATGAGTGCTTGCCTGAGAAGACGCTGGTCTAGGTTCGAGTCACAGTGGAAGTGATGGATTTTCGGGATAAAATGAAGGAAGAAGACAGACCAACACCATAGAAAGAGTCTGATGATCGCTTGTGGCGAACCGTGAAACAGCGCTGTAACTCCAGCCGTCCACTTCACGTGGTAAGCATTGTAAGATTGTAAGATTGTAAAGTTGTTCATTCAAAAACAGTATAAAGGAAATTGACGGAAAACAAAAACAAAAACCAGGAAAAATTGTGAGCTATCACATATAAAAAACCAATTACATTGTAATACGAGTAATATATCACTTTATTACCTGAAATAATGCAATTTTTTATTTAAATTTGCCCCAATTTTTTAAAAAGCCTTATTTATTAATCAATAATATTATTCAATTGGTTACATATATACTATTATTCATATAATACAGAAAACAACGGTATGAGGCGAGAACATGAGGTACCTATACTTTGCAACTGGTGCGCCGAATTCAGGTACCTACCGCGCTAGTTTTTTTTTTTTTTTTGCAATAGTAATAATCATTTCTCCATCGATAAAAAAAACATTTTAGATGCAAAATTTGAGGTAGAATACGATGGTTCTACATAAAACACGCTAAGTGGTGGGTAACATTATTAAAACCTGATTTAAACAATTAAATTGTTTATAAAAATATATTTTTTTTATAAATTTTGTTGCACAACTATTTTTATCTTAAAATTCACTCTTTTACCTTAAAGAAGTTTTCTTTAGCTTAAAAAGAACCGGAGTTATGAATTTTTGAAAATGAGTCTCCATGGCGAAAATCACGAAAATCTTAAACTTTAACCCCTTCTATTTTCAAAAAAAAGAAAAAACTTCGAACACGTGTCTCTTTTTTTCGATATATAACCCGTAAAAAAAATTTCATGCCAAAATGGACAAGTGACAAGGGATTTCGATCAAACAATCTACACCGACGGTTCAAAAATGGACTAGATAGATAGATAGAGATAGATAGATTCTTTATTTTTTCATCATAAAGTTTATAAATTGGTATACTTAAGAATAAGGACATGGCAATACTGCCGTCTGCCTGAGATGACATTTCATAATATGATTTAAAAATAAAAGAAATAATAAAAAGCAAAAATTTTAAAATATAAAGAAAAGGAAAAAAGAAAAAAAAAAGAAAAAATGTTTAACAAAAGATATGAAGAAATATTACTATATAAAACAATGCTATCAATTTTAACGTGATTTGAAACACAAAATATTATACAATTTGGATAATTTGACTAGCTGTTTATACAAAATTTTATCAATTTTAACGTGATTTGAAACACAAAATAATACGCAATTTGGTTAGAAATAGCTGTTTATACAATATTATCAATTTTAACGTGATTTGAAACACAAAAGAGATATTATCAAATTTAGTATGATCAGCAACAAAACAATAAATAGTTAGGTATAAAATTTGGTCAAAACTGCAATAAGTGGGTAATCGACTATGTTTAATATGTGAAACTGTTACGGTAAGAAAGAGCATGTTGGCAATATTTAAAGAGGCTGAGCCAGCCCATTGCTCCATTTAAAATTTCAAAAAGTTTGTCCAAAGATATAAAACTTTCCCGAAAATGCAACCGGCGAATTTCTTGTAGAATAGGACAAGCAGCAACGAAATGGTATATATCTTCATTCACTCTTCCGTTACATAGATCACATAGCTGGGGCAAGTCTGATCGATGAGGTATAAAGTTCAAATTTAAAATTTCAACTCTTGCTCTAAAAATAATACTTATAACCGAGGCTGAAAATTCATTACTAAAGTAAGAGACTTCCGAGGGCAGTTCATGGTTTAAATGACTATAAATAGCTCTTGAAGTAGATGAAGATGCTCTGGAAAGGTTATCCAGAAACATTTTGTGATCCACCTTAGCAATCACATCAGAAAACTGAGCCTGCCAATCGGTCACATTAGTTTCTGTTAAGTTTAAACTTGTTTCGTAAGATAAAGCTAGTTCGTTCCAGTTTTTAAACGGGGAAGCATTCACTCGAAGTAATTTTCTTAAGATGATTTTGTGAAGACAAGTTTCACTTCTTTTCATCACTCTAGTAATGAAGTTCGCATTTGCCTTCAAATTTTGTATATATATAGGGACTATTCCTGACTCTACATATATGGCGTAGTTGGGTGTTGAGTTAGGCAAACGAAATATCCTCTTAAAAAAGTTCCTTTGTACAGTTTCAAAAGCTTCGAAGTGTGTGTATCCGACGGGTTGGACGCCATATGCCATGCATGCATTTACTGTCGCGTTGAAAACTTTGTACTTGGACGTTAAATCAACATTTTGGTTCGAAAAAAACTTTGGCCACATTATATTAAGAGCCAATTTAGCTTCGTTGCTTTTTTCTTTGGAGTGCTTTAGATAGCTTAAATTGTAGGTCAAGAGGACACCCAAATATTTAAACTCTTGTAAAACCTCAATGTGTGTATTGTTTAGAGACCATTTTTCTTCCGCTCGCCTTCTTGATTGTCTCTTTTCAAATATAACAATCTTAGTTTTTTGGGTATTAATTTGCAAGCCCCAAGACTCGCAAAATGAACTTAGACGGTTTATTTGCAATTGAAGCGTGAAAGGATTATCAGCAAGCATGACTAGATCGTCCGCGTACAACAGGACTTTGATTATAATGTTAGCAAAATTAACTCCACCCGGAAGAAGCTCGCAGACATCATCTATGAACAGGGCAAATAATAATGGGCTGAGGATACAACCCTGAGGAACACCTGTAATTGTATCAAATCGATTTGAAAATGTGAAACCGTCCCATACCCTTGCATTTGTTGACGAAATAAGACTTGCATACACTTCGAGAAACTTTCTTGACAAACCAATGCAAGAAAGTTTGTATATTAAAGCTTGTCTATTGACTTTATCGAATGCAGCTTTAAAATCAACAAAGCAAGTGTATAGTTTCTTTTTTCTATCTATAAATTGTTGAGCAATGCTTGAAATGGCCAAGATATGATCCATGGTTGAAAAACCTGGGCGGAAACCGGCTTGAAAGATGCTCAAAAGACTGTTATCCTCAATCCATTTTGAGAGCCTTTCATATAGGATTGCAGTGAAAGTTTTTCTTATTGAAAAATGGACTACAGCGTGGGTGCGGGAGTTTTTACGGAATCTTTAAACATCGCAAAATCGTACAGACTTCCGGATACTGCAAGCGTCTTCCAGGCGGAGCTAGTGGCTATTCGTGAATCCTGTCGCCAGATAAAACTTCTTTCAAACATAAAACCGAGGCAAAGGATCGCTAAGCTTATCGACAGCCAGCCTGCCATTAAAGCGATCGCTTCGGTCACTATATCCTCTAAGTTAGTACTAGAATGCCGTAATGAGCTGGCACTGCTCAAGGCTACCATTATCTGGGTTCCAGGGCACAGTAACGTTTATGGAAACGATCATGCCGACGAACTGGCCGGCAAGGCCCAGCTCTCAACTGCTCTTTGGCGGAACTAGTTCACATTCCGCTCGGAGCAGTTAAGGCAAATATCACCACAGAATAGGTACCTCAAGAAAGCCAACCTCAGATGGAGCAGGCTGACTACATGCGTCATATCCAGAAAAACGTGGCCAAACTACAACAAGGCACAAACAACCGACATTCTATGTAGAACCCGAAAAGATATTGCAAGAATAACAGCGATCATCACGGGACACTGGCCTATAGGTGACCATGCGGCCACGCTGGGCATCCCATACAATACACACTGCCGCAGTTGCAAAGTGACAACTGAAAAAGAAACCCTAATTCAGTTTTTATGCACCTGTCTGGCTTTAGCTGGGTGGGACCAGACTACGAACATTGGGAAGTCTTTTTTCAACACATTTGAGGAAGTCTCCGAGAAAAGTATCAAGGAACTGATAACTTTCCTGAACTCCACAGGTTGGATTTAGTCTCCCGCACCAAACGATAATACCCTGGTTTACGTGAGTTGGTGGTAACAAAACGGCACTCGGTGCTACTCGGGGTTGTCTTTATCAAACCGCCACACCTACCTACCTACCTACCTAAAGGAGCAGCGTATTTAAGCCCCTTGACCCTTGCACTGGGAACGCATTTAAAATTAAATTGTATCTACTGAAATAAAATAATAAAGTGTTCCTACTTGTGTTGATGATCAATGAACGTTGTAAAGAATTGTAAAGAAGGATCAAAATATACCGAATACAGAAGAAAAAAACGTGAGCGTTCTTAAAGAGTACTTCATAACCCATTTCAATCTTCGTGAGTACGGAGATACATATAATTTTCCGGTTTCCTTGAAGTTGTACTCACACATCCGACGACCATTAATCAAACGCATAACCTACGATTTAATTTGGCCATTAACAGTTCACTTTTGTACTTATCAGTACATCTTCCTGAATCCCCAACTTGATTAAAGTTTAATGAAATAACTTAATTGCCCCTTGGTGAATTCGGAAATAAATATTTTATGATGTCACTGCGCATTCATAGCAATAGTCACAAGTGTTGCGTATTGCGTTGCCTATTACATATTTACAAATGGAATTGCAAGTGTCAACGAATATTTCATTACGTCAGCCGATGAGCTAAAACGCAATCAATTCAAATGATACAAGACATACGTTACGAGTATACCATCACCTCATATTAACCTTACACTTATAACTACACATAAATGCTTATTAATTCCTGTTGCACAGATACCTTTAAGCCTGTACCAACACTTGAATATTATTATGGAGACCTGGTCATGGACCCAGAATTGTCGGTACATTAAGATGATAGGACCCCAACTACCAGTGCATCTGTTGCTCATTGTGGTTGTCAGGGCGTTTGGATAACTAAAACATGATCCCGTTAATCATGCTCTTATAACAGGTATAAATTCTCATTTTCCTTTTAGGTAAAGCATTAAAGTTACGAGTATAAAAAATCACCTCTTTGATTAAAATTTTCCAACGACAGCTAACTGGACTGAGGAGGAATGGTAGGTGGATTGTATGCACAGTCCGGGTAATAGGCAGTGGAACGCTGCAGCATGGAAAAACGTCCGCGCAAAGGCCTTCATTTCACAAGGATATTATACTATCAAGTCGCCACGGCTGAAGGGTTGTGAAAAATTAAATGTCCCGGGAAATAATCTCTCATTAAATCTTGTGTTCAGTCCTTGTCCGACAGCCCATGGACATGGAACGTTGATTTTCTGGATTTATGGATTAAAAAGGATAATGGGGGCTAATGGAAAGAAGGAGATTCAAATGACAATGAGGCCTGCTGTTGAAATTTGCCATTGTTGCGGTGGAAGCTGCTAATTAGTTATTTTCAAACGAGTATAATAATGCACCTTCTACTTTGCAAAAGCTATGGAAATGGGATTGAAGATACGCGAACAGAAGGTGCACGCGTTAATTGCTCTCACAATAATAAATACCAAGCTGCTCTGAAAGCAAATTATACACCCTATATTATACCCCATATCACGCATACCATAATCATTTGCTCCCAAGGAAGTACGGTCTTATGAGATTTATAAGAGTGGCATGGGACTATGTAAATAATATCCTTTTCAATTCCATCACATTTCCCTTTTCGATATGAAATTCACTCACATATGTTACGAACCAAATTACAGCGAGGGTAGAAACCAGCACTCCGGAGAACTAAGAAAACAACAGACAGACAATCACATATTCGCTCCTTGGAATATAAAGGATACAAAAAAAAAAAAAAAAAAAAAAAACAAAACGCGGCTGGAATTTGATGCCGAGTAATTTTATTTATTAAATTACAACACACAAACCTGATTACGTATTCACAGTGCGAGCTTTATCTTTGAGCGGGTAAATACTCATGAAAAATCCAGAAGACGACGACGTTGGCGACGGTACTCCATCATCGCTAGCTCCACTGTCATGGCGCCCCTTCACTACCCTTACGCAGTGCCATTGCCATTGCTGAAATCTGTTCTAATCCTTACGAACTGTCTGTCTGTTAGTTTATGTGTAGGCACGTTTGTGCGAATGAGTCAGTTTATTCCTTTGATATTTGACTCCATCTGACAAGCATAAATAAACAAATTTGCTGGCATATAAGGAGGGTGGGGCAAACCAAACGACCCCCAATTGTGTTTCCTTGAGAAACAGGGAGGCAATTTCGACCCGCTTCGGGAGTTGAATTGAATTTTTTCTTTTGCTTCCATTTATCGGCGATAGCAACGAACGACCTTCGGCATATGGAAGTCATGTTCCCCGAAATGAGAGTAACATATGTCCTTAATGATTCCGCAGTACTTTTGAATGATTTTAATTAAGAACTTTGTTTAATGGCTGCGCCTAGCAACCAAATTTGACAGGATTTCATTTTCTTTTTGCAATTGATAGATAAGGACAATTTATAAAGTTAGCATTACATGGAATTAATTGATTGAAATGTAACTTTATAGGTGAGTTGGGGTTTTGCTCTTACCCTTTTAGTATTCATTGCTGTCACTTTATGTGGGATAAATATCAAGTTTTCCAGCATTATTTAGATGTTGGCTCGTATAATTTATTTCTTCATTCACTCTTAAAATTAACAAAATTCTTCTGTTATTCAGGACAGAACTAAAGCAGTTATGGCTGTGAGGTTACCTGATTGGCTATAGCGCATTAGTAAGGTAAGGTTTGCGGGTTGGGGATGCAATTATGCATTATCACAATTAGGTACTTCTCGATCCATTGTGATACACTTCGGTGGGGAGCGTTTGACTCGTAGTGCTGCAATTGGTGCTCCTTGGTCTTCCCACCTAACTCAACCGAATATCCTTAGAAACCTGTAAAGTCAGACAGTGAGACAACAACATAACAATTCTTGACTGCCCCTCATAGATCTCCTCATCATTGAAGCCTCTAAAAATGTCGAAATTTATACAACATATTCTATAATTTGATGGTCACAATATGTTTTTCAAATGTTGTTTAGGAGATGTATGTGTTTATGTATGTAATTATTTAAGTACGTTGGTGAAAAATGTTTTTGTTCATAGTAACAATTTCTCGTATAAAAGATAATATCGACTTGGTTCTGGTCCAAATCGACAAGTAAGAGTAAGAAAGAAATTCATTTATTTAACATGTTCTTATTACATTTTACAAGTAAGAATAAATTTTAAAGCTATGGCTTAGCCGTCAGCTTGGTTAGCAAAATGCTTATACATGTACATTTGTAACTTAAACAATATAGTTTTTTTTTTTGTTAATAAACTTAATCAATCATAGTCTGCTATTAATAGCGACCTGTATTTGTAGATGGATTTAATATAATAAAATAACTTTTTCCAATCACACTCGTTCAGAATTTGTATTGTCTCCTGCATGGTAAGGAATTTTTTTCTGAAGTAAGCTAGTCGTTGTGGTTTGTAGATTGGACAAACACTAATAATGTGAAAGCAGACTTCTTTCGCTTTTAAGTTGCAAATATTACAAAACTGGTTGAAGCTTCCATTATATGGGCTGCCATTTAAACCAATCAACTCACATCCTGCTTTGAAAATAAGAGATATTTCACTATAGTTGAGTGAGTCATTGAAATAGTTCTTATCCTTTAGATTCAGGTTCAAGTGAGAATACAATTTTTTATACCCTATTCTAGGGGTATATTAATTTTGACGCATAGTTTGTAACATACCTTAATATTGCCCGTAGACCCCTAAAAGTTACTATATTTATGATCAGCATCGATAGTAATGTCGATCTAGCCATGTCCGTCCGTCCGTCCGTCCGTCGGCAAAAATTAGGCCTTTAAACTGGACCTAGAGAGCTGAAATTTTAACCATATACTCTCTAGGGTCCCGAAATAATCAAGTTTAAGAATTTTTGAAATCCGCCCACAGACACGCCCACAAATTAAAAAAAACAAAATGTTGGAAAAAATCGAATTTTGAGCTAGAGAGCTGAAATTTTTTATATATGATCTATGGCCCATAAAACTGATTGGGACATAAAATTTTCAAAATCCGCCCACTGACACGCCCACAATTAAATAAAACAAATTTTGGGAAAAATTGAATTTTGAGCTAGAAAGCTGAAATTTTTTATATATGATCTTTGGCCCATAAAACTGCTTGGGACATAAAATTTTCAAAATCCGCCCACTGACACGCCCACAATTAAATAAAATATTTTTTTTGAAAAACTAAAATTTGAGCTAGGGAGCTGAAATTTTTAATATATACTCTCTAGGGGCCCTTTATGCTCATGTGTAAATATTTTCAAAATCCGCCCACTGACACGCCCACAATTTTTTATTTTTTATTTTTGAAAGTCCAAAGTTTGAGCTAGGGAGCTGAAATTTATAGTATATACTCTCTAGGTGCCCTTTATGCTCATACTTAATTTTTTTTTAAATCCGCCTACTGACACGCCCACAATTAAATAAAAAAATTTTATTGAAAAACCAAAGTTTGAGCTAGGGAGCGTTTTTATTTACAAAAGCTTAGTTTTTTCGATAAAATCCTTTAAATTTTTGTCACGCCCACTTATGAGATATAGGAATAAGAATAGGGTATCCAACAGTTCGCCCAAGCGGACTGTAGCCCGCCCCTATGTTTTTCTTTTTAATTTTTTTTTTTCAAAAAAAAGGAAATCCAAATCCCAGAGCACTCAGACTCGGTAACGGTCCATTGTATTACTAGGCAGAAATCCTCCTTTTGGTATAGAGGCATGTGAATGGGTGGCGTATGTTGTTGTTCCACATGGGGATTGAACCTGCACCGCACGGGTCACAAGCCAACACACTTTACTTTTACTTTTAAATTCATTTTTATTAATTATTAGCTTATATCAACTTAAATACTAGACAAAAATGATTAAATCTAACTTAAAATTAACAGGATACTTATTCTAGATTATTGATCCTTATGCGGACGCCCTAAACTTAACTCTATCTTATAATTATTGCCTTTCGGCCTAAAAACTATTTTACGAACTAATCTTACATAATTATGTTTTCATCGAGAAAGTTGTTAAGAAAACTCGGAATCTTTATCCAATTTAATATTTTTATATAAAAAAACAAATTACAAACTACCTACTCTACTTTCTTAAACTACTTAGCATATTCTAACTATAATTAGGATTCTGAGCACTCGTTGCCTTGCGCAACAAGTGGTCAAAATCCCAATTGCTTTCCGAGCGCCTGGCAGTCGTCAACGTGCACACGCGCCGCCGTGAGCCGACTGAAGCCTTACAGCGTCAGTCAACTCCCGGAAGCACCACCACACGTTGGCGAGCCCGGCCTCTCCCAAAAACGCCCTAGCTGACTTAATCTAACTTATAAGCTAAGAGGATGTTACCTAGAGTAACGCACCGTCCTGGGAGGGCATGTTGACCCCTCCCCCCTCTACAAGCCACCAAAATTCGGCGAATTGCTTTTCCGTGTCGAATCTATCCCTCTTCGATATTGCTGTACTAAAACGGAGGAGCTCATGAGCATTGGCGACGTCCCCGTCATGGAGGAGCCGCTTATCTCTCGCGCTGCGGTAGCGATGGTATAAGACCGGGATACCATCCCTCGTCTGTACCAGCCCTTTTGAATCAATATGGATAAATGCCTCTGGCGGGATAAAGCCAGACCGGAGCGTACTCTCTATGTACATTTCATTGGGGTAGTAAGCCCCAAATATCAGACTATTGTCGCTGGCCATCGCCCTTGCAACGTGCCTTCGAGTGACCTTAATAAGGAAATTGTCAATCCTATTCAACTGAGCCCCATCGTACAAGCCAACACACTAACCTCTACACCGTCGCCACCCTCATACAATACAATACAATACTCTGCTATCTGATTCACGAGCTTTCTTTATAAATCGCACACGAATAGCATCTTCATTTTTATTTATTATTCGATAAAGTTGGTTCTTTAAGTTGTCCAGGTTGTTTAGATCGAATGAAATAGTTTCTCCACACGCGTTTCCAATTCTTAACCATCTTGACGCCCACCAGTCCTTGTTTCTTAATTCATAAGATAGCATTTGTTTGGTTATTCGGGAGTCTGGATACGAACCTATTTTAATGATGTAATCCGCTTGCGATTTGAGAGTACTTGTAAAAAGCATTGGAAGACCTGTTTCCAAATAGATTGTGTAGTTCGGGGATTTCATTGGTAAGTTGAATAATTTTTTCAAGTAGTTCCTATGAAATTTCTCGATTACTTCGTACTCGTCTGATCCCCAAACTTGAGAGGCGTAACAAAGAGTTGATTTAACAGCTGAATCGAATATTCTGTATTTCTTTGAAAGGAGAATCCGTTTGTTTGCAAAAACATTTTTCCATGATAGATTCACTAAGCTTTGGGAAGACTTGGCTTTATCCGTTAGATGATTACCAAATTCTAAGTTTGGGTTCAGTTTCACTCCTAAATATTTGAGTTCCTTCACAATCTCTAATCGGTTTCCATTGTAAAACCATCTATTTCCACTTTGCACTCGTGGTGAACGGAAAAAGACCATAATTTTAGATTTTTCGGTGTTGATGGTTAGTCCCAATTTTTTGCAGTAGCTGGCTAGACGATTTATCATCAATTGAAGATTTTCAGGAGATTCAGAGAGTAGAACAAGATCATCGGCATATAACAAGACACTGACCACGATATTAGCAATTCGTACTCCACCAGGTAAATCTTTTTCTTTGTCGTTTATAAATAGAGAAAACAATAAGGCACTAAGAGGACATCCTTGCTTTACATCAGTCTGTGTTTTAAACCATTCTGATAAATCCTTTCCATCCCAGACTGCTGCACTTGTTTCGGCATACATTTTTTTAATGGTCTTAAGAAATTTTGTTGAGATACCCAACTGAGACAGTTTATAGAAGAGTGCGCTTCGGCTAACAAGATCAAAAGCTGCCTTGAAATCTACAAAAAAGCTATACATTTTCTTGTTTCTGGCTTGAAATCGACAAGTACCTATTTACCTAAATATAAGAGTGATTGATGCACTTTGGGGTCCGTCACTTTTCTTTCAAGCAGATAATCAAGGACTGTAATAAATATCAAGGGACTTAAGTCGCAAATCCTTTAAGAAATCACGATGTTTTTCCATTATGATCCTTATACTTTAGATTGCATCGGAGGTTGATTTACCTGCGACAATCCGCACTGGTCTTCAGATAGCCGTATTATCTAATACCCGCTCAACGATCTTAATGGTGTGGGGCATCAGCTTGATTCAACGGTTATTGTCACTGTCTCACGTATCGCCTTTTCCTTTGAACAAATTACCCGGAGAGTTCCTAGTGTCGTATCCCAGTCCTCCATGGCAGTCTTCATTCTCTTCGTTTGACTTCCCGACATGTCCACTCAAACAACAAACAAAAGTTCTTCTTTTGGGATGTTCTTGAGGATTTGAAAATCTAACCAGAATGCATCTTTTTATCTCTGCTCGCATCCAACTAGGGGAGCATATGCACTGACAATATTCCATACCTCAATTTGCATCACCAGATAGAGAGTCATCAAACGATCAGTGGACTTTGAAATGGTCAAGACGCTGTCAAGTAGGTCTGCGGCAAGGATGATATTGAGTCCGTTCTTACCCTGTTCTGTAACGTAGTAGAACGTCTTGAAAGTTTTTGTACTAACGTCCAAACAAAGCGCACATAAGATGTCAACTCCTCTAACTATCATCTCTTCAAGTTCGTAGCTACGACCGCTCATACCTCCAACATTCCAACTCGCGACCCTTAGGTTTCGCCTTAGCTTCAGCATAAGTAGTTTGCTATCCTCCGGAAACCGAATAGCTCATACCCGTGCATTTCTGCTCGTCCCAGGATTAGTATAATGATAAGTAGTGCCTGTCGGGGTAGTGCGCTTTCTATTAGCCTATATTTCCATAGTGCTTTAATTTAAACGTTATTTCTTGTTTGATCTTTCTTTTATGACACCGGTGATCTCCAGTCGTGTCAACCCACGGATTTGCATGCACACTTGCGGGACACCTTTCACACCCAACAGACTTCTACCACTGTCCCCGTGGGACTGACGTTAGGTATTACTTCGCGGGGCTGGTAAGCATATCATGCTATTCGTCTTGTGGAGCTATTGTTGCTACTCCCGTTACATCTTAATCTGTTTCTACTGCTTCTGCGGCTTTGACGCTTTGACCATACAATTGAATGCAACGACTCTTATGATGGGATAAGGAGATATTTTTTTTTTCTTTTCTGCTCACGTTCTGTTTGCAGCCATATAAGCTAACACCCAAAAGATTGGCCGAAGCAGAAGTCAAGCAACTTTCGCCAAACTACAGTGCGCGTGCACATACGGTCAGATTGCATGTTATTTTCCTGGAAACCTCCAGTCCGCAAACCTGAAGAGGCAAACGATAAGTTCCCACCGACCTGGTCACAAGACACCTACGTCTGCACTCTAGATTCCTGGAAAGCGCCGACTCAGCGTCTGCTATTCACTCCACCTTCATTTGTTTACTCTAGAATATAAATACCTGTAAAATTGAGATTAAGTTTTGAGTTTTAATAAAGAATAGAACAAGTACGGTCATAGTCCGGAATAAAAAAATATTTTTCTTAAGTCAAGCGAGCGGAAGAAAACATAACTTACATAAAGATGGGTGATAGAAACGATAATCTCCAAATTTAAAGGAAGTAACCTTTCGAAATAGACAAGTTTAAGATAACCCATCAAAGGTTTAGCTAAAGCATCAGCACATTATTTAAGGAAAACAGGTGGAATGCCGTCAGGAATGACACCTTAGTGGAGATCAGTAGGACAATTACCTTAGCAAACCCCCATTACTTCGGTTTGGTAAAATAAATGGTTTCAATGGATAAAATGCATGCTGTATAGAACCCTTATGCTGTCAGTTGTTCTTTTTTGCACCGAGTGCTGGACGAAAAATGGAAATGGGGAGCTTATATTGGGTTCTTTTGAAAGAAAATTTCTTCATCGGATAGTTGGTTCTATTGGCAAAGAGGGCGAATGGAGGAACAGATACGACGGCGATCCCTTTGAGCTGTACCAAGAAGTTGATGCAGTTCAAAAAGTTAAACGTTGAGCAATGAATGTACAATAATGTTCCAAGGAAGAGGATCTTCAACTCCCAGGACCAAGGCTTGAGAAAGCATAGATGACCGCACCTCCATTTTATAGTCCAAGCCATTGTGTATTCCAGAGTGCTTGGCCAATATAACCGGAGATACTCGTATATATAAGGCTACAGCATGTGTGCGTCAGATATTTGTGTTTGACCATTTCCTACAGGCATTCCTATGGGCAAATTTTATGAAAGGCTGCTTGGCTTTATAACATTTTCGGTTTTGTTTTTATACCAATTAATCCAAATTGCATTTGCATGCCTTAGCACATCACAATATCATGCAACAATTGAAGTCTTTGTTTTTTTTTTAAATCTTTACGAGGTAAGCAAAAAACCAATTTCGATCAAAACAGTCACCCAACGCCCCTCTGTCATTGTTTAATATTCCATCGTTGTGAAAATTGAAAATTTTCCACATCAATGAACTTCCTCTCTGATATTATTGAAGGAAAATAGCCTGTTTTAAGCAGGGTCCTCTTGTTAGTTTGCCTCTCTGTATGGACGTACCACAATGGCATGTTTAAAACCTAAACTATGATTCACCGGCTGCAGGACAAATGATATAGCCAGCATTTGCGTCAGCATTCTACACCAGGCAATGGAGCGCAAGCATTGGCGGCAGTGGTTAGGCAGACTCAAATCGTTTGTACAAAATTACAAATCACAATGATGGTATCAGGTCATCGATGGTCACTTTCCATCCATGCATCCGCTGATGTGCAAGGATCAACATCAATAGTTTACATTGCTACCAACCTCTGCAAACAAGTGCCTGCCGTGTATGCGCCTTTGAGAGCATTTGAATCTAAATCCCGTGAATGAATTTGAATTTTTTTATAAAAGTTGCCATTGTTTTTTTAACTTAGAATAACTAAGTCGTATTTACATTATTATGCAACAACCATTACCAATACATTGACACTTATTGGTGCACTACTCGTACCTTGTGGTAGCGTGAGTAGAAAGAGCATCAGCCAGACATACTCACTATCAGTAGTCATAATAATTCAATTGTTTTTTAGTAGTTTCCAGGAAGGTATAATAGGTAAGCATTCCCAATTAGTAGCATCAACCTGAGTTGAAAACATAGCCAAAAGCTATGATGGGCTCTTGTATTTTCTCCAATTAATTAGAGTTATTCAGAAATATCTACTTATTGATGTTGTTTTCCCTTCAAGTGGTTTTGTTTGGTGTGCTCAATAACAGACAAGGAGCTTTATAATAAAGAGCAATATAAATAAAAGGTAAGAGAACGAAGGAGCTGCCAGCAACGCATTATTAAATCAAGAGATAATTTGAACAATTAATAGTAATGTTTAGTGGTAAATAAAGACAGTAAATAAAAAATCAACGAAAGTATTCCTTCCAGATCATTCGAGTATAGGTTTCCCACAGTTTCCCACAAGTTTCACATCGTTCATGCATCTGATTAAAAACTGTTTTCAGCCTTTCAGTTAATGATTCTGGAGCATATTTGAACAACTACACAGGATTCCGGTACTCATCAACAAAAAAAAACAATATATACTACAATTAAAAACTACCTGGGGCCTGAATAATTCAACAAGTCTTGTTAAACAAATAAAATTCAATTCAAATTCAAATAAGACTTGTCGAAGTTAAAGGGTCTTTTATTAAGGACTTGACAACTTCTATCTTAAATAAACTAGGTACTTGAAATATCTTTAAAAAAAATGAATCACTATCAAAACATGTACGATGTCCAATTCATGCAGCAATTGCAAAGAAATAACGTTCCAACATGTCTTTGTATCAAATACCATTTACCGTAACGTGACGGTCATTTTCATCGACGAAAAAAAAACGGCCCAATGACGCCACCGACATGAAAACCGCACCAAACAGCGAATTTTTGATGAGGTGCTATTTCATGAAGCACATGAGGGTTCTCACCTGTCCAGTAACCAGCGTTGTGATGATAAACGATTCTCTCCACTCAGGGAGAAATTCGCCTTTGGAGAGAGAAGCGTTAAAAATATATGCGAGAGGTTCAGAGAGCACTGCAGCGCACTTTTAAATAAGAATTCGAGGAATTTCATCAGGCCCGGGCTGTTTGTCGCAGTTTAAATTCAGCAGTGCTTTTTCAACTTCAGAAGTTCTAATACTTATTCACCCAATATTAACCCTAGAAAGATACTCATATTTTTTATGGCGTCGAAGATAATCATATATCTCAGAGAAGTATGGAACTTTGTTAGTTCATTAAATGAAACCTATGAGCGCTCACTAATTATGAGATTTAATCTGACTGTGAAACTATTATCTTGATAAATAAATATGAAATAAAATATGAAATATGAGCTTTTTAAAAAATATTAATGATTTATTTATTAATATAGTTCATATTAAGAGAGATAAATCAATGATTCAGTAAAAATAAATATAAATAAATATAAGTAAAAAAAATAACAACAAAAACCTAAACTCCATTACAAATCAACGAAAAACATACATTATTTTTAAATGAACCTTAAAATTGACTTTAAGTTCTGATATCTAGTTGCCGAATTCGCATTTTTTGATTTAAAATAAGTCTACTAATAAGTCTTAGTAATTTTTAATCACATACGATTAATTAAATGTAAGAATGACAAACATCGCACACTTTTACCAGACGTACGGTTTAGCTATAAATTATTATCATGACCGTCACGGGGAAGCTCCGATCGCCGGCTAAGTTAGTTTAAGCAACCAACCCGATGCGGCTTACAGTTAAAATGATTTCTTTCGCGCCCATACGTCTCACAGACGTAGATTATAACCGACTCTCTGTATAAGATAGACTAGAAGATTGTTGCTGAACAGAAGTTGTATAATTGGAATTAAAGAACTGCAAATGAATTGCAAATTGAAGGAATATCCGAATAAGTTGAACCCAGGTATAGCATGCTTCCAGGAATTCCAATAGATTTTTTTTTTATTTTTAATGAAGTCCAGAAGCTTTTGCTATTGTTTTTTTTAGATAAGATTCTATTGAGAAAATATAACTTTTATAGAGAAACTTATTAAGAACTCTGAAACCCCTTTCAAGTCGAGTATAATTAACTCAACAACGAATTGTTAGATGATTTTTTAAGCAGTTTATAAGTTTTGTTTTTTTTGTTGCCTAAGTTGCAAAGTATTTTATGAAACCACGGTGTCTTTGAATTATTTCTTAAACTTAACTTTGGCACAAACATATTAATTGCCGCTTTTAAAGAATCAAAGAAGAAGTTGTATGAAAATGACAAATTCGACGGCTGAAAGTTTATATGCCAATGAATTTGAGATAGGTAACTCGCTCTGCCTTGGATATTAGCCTTTTTGTAGATTAATTTTAAATTATTACAATTGGGTTTAAAATATTTATAAAATTCAAAGTAAATAAACAAAGCAATATGGTGAAAAGAATAAGGAACAAAAGGAGACAAGAACTTATCTACAAATATTTTTAATTCTATATCTGCAAAAACTAAATCAAGTAAAAGATTCAAGTCAGTAAATTAGGGGAACCTGCGGATCCATGATACCTTGGGACACCACGATATCCCTTACTTTTAGATCGAAAAATACATTTTAAAAATACTGCAGTGGCAACATCGATTGCCTTTTGCGTTGCGCTACGTATGGGCTGAATCAGCAGCTGTCAAAAGAAATACGTTTGCAAGTAGTCAAGAAAATTGATTGTTGCTAATGGTCATATATTTTTTTTGGTACATTTCTTCCTGATTTTTTGTTCGTTTTTAGGGTGAATTTAAACAAAGACTAGTAAAAACCCAAAAAACTAATATATTTAAACTAAATATCTGCTGTTAGTCAAATAATATGATCACATAGTTTTGTAAAAATTGATTTTGTGAAAAAAGCGATATGGAGAGCTTTGTTTCCATGCGTAAAGGATACTTGGCCCCCGGGACCTCTCGCGTGGTTAGTCACCTTGTCGAGTGCATCATCCAGTAAGGGATGGTGCCGGTGCGGAGGCTTAAATCGCGGAGATTCAACGGGCTATGCTGCTGACGACTACGATCGTCACTAGGGCCACCCATGGCAGATAGACCGTCTGATGAGCGATGACCAATAACTAACCAAAAGAACACTCCGTCCACCCCCCTTCCTTCCCCACCCCCTTCCTTCCCCACCCCCTTCCTTTCCCCCCCGGATCAAGTCCTATCTAGGAGACGTGTGTATAGAACGGAAAGTCAGTAGAGGCACCCCACAAGGAGGCGTCCTCTCTCCGCTTATATGGATCCTAGTCATGGACGAACTTTATAAGATACTAGAGCGGGAAGGCCTCATCGTGAGCGCCTACGCCGACGATGTAGCAATCCTGGTCCCGGGTAAATTCATCCCAGTCATCAGTGAGCGACTCAGCTACGCCCTCCTACTGGTCAGCAAATGGGTTGCGGAAAAAGGACTCGGAGTAAACCCAGCCAAGACAGAAATTCTGCTGTTCACAAGGAAAAGGGCAATACCGGCCTTTGAACTACCAAGGATGAATGGAGTGTACCTGCAAGTATCCAAGACAGCAAGATACCTGGGGGTTATACTAGATTCCAAACTCAACTGGAGGGAAAACACAGAAGACCGAGTGAAAAAGGCGTATGTGGCACTATATGCCTGCAGAAGAACATTCGGCAATAGATGGGGATTTAAACCACATGTGATACACTGGCTGTACACAGCGGTGGTAAGACCCATTCTAACATATGGCCCATTCTAACTGTATGGTGGAAGGCTACTGAGAAGAAATGCCATCTCTCAAGCCTCACCAAGATTCAAAGGACGGCTTGCATTGGGATAACAGGATCGCTAAGAACCACACCCACTGCAGCCATGGAGGTCATACTCAACCTCACATCCCTGGACATACACTGCAGCAGCATAGCGGTCAAAACGGCCGTTAGACTCAGGGAGTCGGGACTATGGTCTTTCAGGCCCTACAGACACGCATCGGTCGAAGAAACAAAATCCACCGACTACCTACCATACACCTTCGCCTTCAAAGATTCGCTACCAGAATCCCAGAGAGAAGCGAATGGATCAACAGAACAGTCACGGGAGAAGGCGAAATAGCTATCTATACCGACGGATCCAAAATGGATGCGGGTACAGGTGCAGGCATCTTCTGTGAGACTCTGGGCCTGGGTATGTCCTTCAGAATCAATGATGAATGCAGCGTCTTTCAGGCAGAGACAGCTGCGATCACTCAAGCTGCTAAGGAGGTGAAGAAGCGTAAACTGACCGATAAGCAGATCACTATATACTCTGACAGCCAAGCGGCCATAATGGCCATGGAGTCAGCAGTTGTCAAATCAAGGGCGGTGTTACAATGCAGAAAACACCTAGACGAGATATCAACCGCAAACTCGGTGACCCTATGCTGGGTACCAGGACACAAGGACATGTCGGGCAACGAAGAAGCAGACAAGCTGGCAAGATGCGGATCGGAGATGGATGCATCTCTGGCTCTGAAATCTATACAAACTCCGCTCAGTACACTGTCACGGAAAATCGACGTTGAATCCATGAACAGAACAAACCTACGTTGGACCAGCCTCGAAACATGCAGACACATGAGGGAGCTTTGGCCAGCGGTAAACAAATGGAAATCTAAGGATATAATCGGGCTGAACCGCAGAGACATACGCACACTGACAGAGGTCCTTACAGGACACTGCGCGGTGGGCCTACATGCGGAGCGGCTGGGCATAGCGCACAACGATTACTGCAGGAGCTGTAGAGACGTCGAAGAGAAAGAATCTATTCCTCACCTATTATGTGAATGCCCTGCCCTTCGTACTAACAGATTTAAGATTCTTGGCAGCTACTTTTTTGAGGAGCTGGAGGATCTGACCGACATTGAGCTTAACAAACTCCTGAGATTTACATCTAGATCCGGGTGGTTTTAATAAAGCGGATCACTGAGCTGTGTAACAGCGGCATATCTTTTGTATTTGCAGGTTCAAATTTTGGAAATCCCAACAGCAATGGACACAATGGACCCAAGCTGATGGTCTAAGTGAGCAGTGACGCCAGTCACAAGGGCATCCATTAACCTAACCTGGCCCCCGGGAACTAGTGACCCCAAAATAAAAAAAAATTCTCGCTAACAACTATTTACCTTTATAGGAATGCGTGTATACAAAACAAAACTAACAATTTATGAATTATCAGACTGCTTGGGGAGATCATTTGGGAAAGCGTTGATACCCGAAAATATTCAAAGTGGGTTTCTTGTCACCGGTATCTGCCCTTTCAATTCCGAAATTTTTCCCGATCATGAATATCTTTCATTATATGTCACAGAGCGTTAAGATCCTTTTCTTGAAGGAAAAAGGGAACAACAAGGATCTTGACAGACACGCCAATCAAAGACGGGATTATAGCTGACATTCTGGTAAGCGAGGAAAAAAAATATAAAAAGTCCAAAGCCGTCAATTAAACAAATTAACAAAATTAAAAGAAACTTACAAATTAATCAGGACTCGACCCATAAGAGAGAAAGTTTGCCTCCCTCACCAGGATCTGAACTTTTTGTCTCTGCTGACGATAGTGATAATGCCGAATCCAGCGCCTCAAAAAATGAAGACATGAATGATCAGGAGCCGCCCGAATTGCATTTCCAATAATAATTTTGATTTGATAGTGATTTAAAGTCATTTTCGGATAAATCGCAACAATTTTTATGGAAATGACGACCATAGTAAAAACCGCACTCGATAAATTCGATGTTTTTAGATCGTTCAATTATTTGATTACAACTTGCACAGAATTTTGACACTTCAATGAAATAAAAATCGGCTGAACTGATCACTTAAGGCCCGATTACAAGGTCGTTTTTTCGAGTCATTTAAATGACGCTCTGACGTAAAAATCACGTCACAAAGCCGTCATTTTAATGTCGTTCCGTGTGATCGCCATTATTGGGACGACATTTAAGGCGTCATTTAAAGACTAGGAAAATGACTAAGAAAATGACATGTTTTTGTGTCATTAAAATGACTAGAAAAAATGACAGCGTGATCGCTAGTTAATGGCGCCTAGGACAAATAACTACACTTTTTTGCTATTGCGTCATTTAAATAGCACCCTCAAACCAATGACACCGCAGGAAATTCATGCCGTGTCATTTTTCTACGCAAATGATAAATGACACAGCATTTAATATGATATCTGTGCTTTCAGTTGGTGTTTGTTGCATGTGTCTGGCTGCTATTTCGGTACAAATTACTATGAGTGAAATGGAATATGAACCGTTGCCGTCAAGTGCCGACAATATGGACTATTCTGCAGTGGCGTGGCGTGGATAATTTTAAAAGGGAAGACGTTGAAAAATTTAGTCACCTATAAAAATAAAAATCTTTAAAACCTGAAATAAAATAATTTTTAATGGGGATATTGTATCTACATAATATGCATTCCACATTGACTTAGCAAAAATATTCTAGCCACATTTTTTATACTTCAAGACATTAATATTTCAATCAACAATGAGCTTAAAGCATAACAAAAGTGGCTTCAAAAGAAGCCGGTCTTGACAGACGCATGATACAATAACTTAAAAAAACTCAGCATAATGTGGATAGTAATTTTAAAATAAGAAAATTCAGAAGAATTATATGGATAATTCTTTATATTTGTTAAAATATAAAAACGATACAAATAATAATGTCAGCAATAAAAATAAATCAAAATTAAAAACAGCTAAAATTCACACACTTAAAAAAAAAAAAGTGAAAAGTTTTGTTAAAATATTAGTTCTTTATAATTATTTGTATTCTAATGCTATTCGACGATCTTTTTTGATAAACTCTGCCAATACCCTTTCATAGAAGTTTGGTCTATTTTTAATTTTAAGAAGAAGTCTTCTTTCTATCGATATGAGGGCTAAATCAGAGAGCCTATCCTCGCCCTGTGAGTTTCTTAAATAAGTATGAATTCTTTTTAAAGCAGAAAAAGACCTCTCAACGGAGGCGACGGAAATGGGAAGTGTTAAAAGTAAACTACTTAAGTTTAAGACTTGAGGGAACACTTCTTTCAATGCTTCACTATTCAAATGGTTGTGAAGGTCGAGAACCTCAAACTGCCGAAGTGACGACGAAGAATATAAAACATTAAGTTCATTTTTTAATGCCGTGAAGTCAAAAATTCTAGGAAAAAACTTAATTAGGGAAGATATTTTTACATGTGGACTGGAACGAGAAAAAGTGTCATACTTCAAATTATTTAGTAAATCCAAAAATGTAAGATTACTAAATGATTTATATCTGGCATTTATTTGGCTAACTATATTGTCTTTAATTTCAACAAAAAGGCGCTTATAATTCGTCTTCAAATCGAAGTCAAGCAACCTGCGTTTACGTGGAGGTTCGATGCAATCATTTACGCTGTCATAAATAACTTCAAAAATATTTAAAAAGTCAGAGCTTATCCATGACTCAAAACGTTCGATTTCTTGCTTGGCATAACTAACGTCTGTTTGTTTTTTTTGAATTAAATTAAATAATACATCGGTCTTTGCAAATATTTCAGAAAGGGTATGAAGCAAAAAACAGAATTCCTTGCTCTCTAATTTATTTAATAAACTTTCTGCCATCGAAAGTGTGTCAGTATCCCATTCCCTAGAGTCATTAATTATTTTACTAAAAGTTTCAATTATATCTATTCTACAGTTAAAGATTACGTTTATTATTCTTGAATGATAATGCCATCGAGTTTCCGATACTCCTGGCATGCGTCGATTGGAAATTTGTTTTAAAAGATTGGACCGCTTTGTGGATTTATTAAAAAATCGAACGATGCTATTAGTATAGCCAAAAAATAGTTTAAGTTCTGCTATGTTTTCTAGAGATCGGGATAGTACTAAATTTAAAACATGTGCATAACAAGGAATAAAATTTGCCATCGGGCATTCATCAAGGACCTTCTTTTGAACACCACCCCCCTCGCCGGACATAACTGCGGCACCATCGTAGGATTGTCCTATTAACTTTTCCTTGCAGTCGTATGTTTCAAGAATTTTAAATATATGATTGGATAACTCATTTGCATTACGACTTGCGCTAACGTCAAAAAATCCAAGAAATCTTTCTTGTATACCATCCTCGGACAAGTACCGAAATATGGCACTCAGTTGTTCCCTATGACTCAAATCTGGTGTTTCGTCGATCATAATCGACACGAACCGAGCATCCTTGATTTCCGTTTTAATTTCGGATTTAATAACAGCCGCGATACTATGTATCAAATCGTTTTGAATATCGTTGGATAAACCTGAAAAAATTGGATTGTGTGTACTTGAACACTGCTCTAAATGGGATTCCAATAAAGTGTCATATTTAGATAAAAAAACATAGGGGCGGGCTACAGTCCGCTTGGGCGAACTGTTGGATACCCTATTCTTATTCCTATATCTCATAAGTGGGCGTGACAAAAATTTAAAGGATTTTATCGAAAAAACTAAGCTTTTGTAAATAAAAACGCTCCCTAGCTCAAACTTTGGTTTTTCAATAAAATTGTTTTATTTAATTGTGGGCGTGTCAGTAGGCGGATTTAAAAAAAAATTAAGTATGAGCATAAAGGGCACCTAGAGAGTATATACTATAAATTTCAGCTCCCTAGCTCAAACTTTGGACTTTCAAAAATAAAAAAAAAAAAATTGTGGGCGTGTCAGTAGGCGGATTTTGAAAATATTTACACATGAGCATAAAGGGCCCCTAGAGAGTATATACTAAAAATTTCAGCTCCCTAGCTCAAATTTTGGTTTTTCAAAAAAAATATTTTATTTAATTGTGGGCGTGTCAGTGGGCGGATTTTGAAAATTTTATGTCCCAAGCAGTTTTATGGGCCAAAGATCATATATAAAAAATTTCAGCTTTCTAGCTCAAAATTCAATTTTTCCCAAAATTTGTTTTATTTAATTGTGGGCGTGTCAGTGGGCGGATTTTGAAAATTTTATGTCCCAATCAGTTTTATGGGCCATAGATCGTATATAAAAAATTTCAGCTCTCTAGCTCAAAATTCGATTTTTTCCAAAATTTTGTTTTTTTGAGTTTGTGGGCGTGTCTGTGGGCGGATTTCAAAAATTCTTAAACTTGATTATTTCGGGACCCTAGAGAGTATATGGTTAAAATTTCAGCTCTCTAGGTCCAGTTTAAAGGCCTAATTTTTGCCGACGGACGGACGGACGGACGGACGGACGGACATGGCTAGATCGACATTACTATCGATGCTGATCATAAATATAGTAACTTTTAGGGGTCTACGGGCAATATTAAGGTATGTTACAAACTATGCGTCAAAATTAATATACCCCTAGAATAGGGTATAATAAACCGCTTCGACATAATTGCCACGATTATCTGAACTAGACCTTTCATCATGACCGCGAAATGCTAACTCCTGTCTGCCTAATAAAATGACCGTGTCAATAAAACGTTCCATTAGTTTCCAATTTTTATCTACTTTTTTATTATGAACAACGAAAGAATTTCCTAAAGAAGTTTCAATGCGATTCGTGCCGAATTCGTGTAGGGATAAACAACAACGAATATGTTTTTCTGTCTTAATATGTTTTTTCGAAGAATTAACTAAATTATTTATATCAGTGAAACCCGTTCGGCTCCAAACACTGGCGGAGTTTGAAAAAAGAAGACAAGGAAAACAAAACATTTTATTAAGCTTGCAACTCCCAGTTAGCCACTTATATTTTTGGTATAAGCAAACATTAAAATGTGTCACAAAACCATCTCTCCTTTGGTAATTAATATTTATAAAAGGCATAGAGCGCCCTACGTCTATAACTTTTTTTTTATCAAGAAAAGATAGCTTACTAAAACTATTTGAATCCTCCAGGAGGAAATCAGTTAAACAGCAATCTACACTAATCAAAGACATTTCCAAAAAAAAATCTGAGACTGCACTAAAATTAAGAAGCTAAAATGTTTTTATCAGTAAGTTGGTTGGTAATAAAAGAAACTAAAAAATTACACATTAACCTTCACTTTCACTTTCACATCTAACTTTTCACTATTTTAATTTAAGATTTTATCAAATTGGCTTTACAAAACCCTAGATTTTTTCAAGTTATTGCACTTGTGCAACGCAGTCTGTCAATAAATTCCAACTGATTCTAAATTAAAATTTGAATTCCTGCTTAAAAAAAAAAAACAAGTGTCGGTATCGGTATTTTATTTGACATGAACTTCTCTTAAGCGATATGCTGAATTTACTCTGCTGACAAATTGCCATAATATTCTACCATATTTTATTTCATAAGACAAAAGTATAACAATAAATTTGTAAAAACATCGAAGCATTAACTATCACAAGAGAGAAAAATGAAAGCTCAACTTCTTACATCAACACGCATATCAATATCAACATCAAATTCAAAATCAAGAATCAACCCACATAACACATTCAGATATTATGTCATAAGAAAAAAGAAATAAGTCAAAGAACACCGTGTTATTAGACACAATGTTGCAAAAAAAACGAGTCAAACGTAGCACCTGCATTCCTGCAACATGTTGATATCTTCCGATTGAAACGCAATGCTAATCGCAAAAGGGAGAATGAAATGAAACAATTCCAAGTATTCAGCGTGAGATTTGGTTTATAAGACGAAATGTAGCGTCTTTTTCTTTGAATATAAAAGCGGGTGTTGAACAAAGAGGATCGGAACCGCAATGCTTGTAGAGGAAAGGGATATAAAACAAGTAAATAAGACGGAAAAATATTTTTTATTCTATTATAGAGAGCAGCGGCTGTTGAAAACTTTTTACTAAGAATATTTTTGTGACTCTTCGTTGGTTTGTTGTTTGTGATTTGTGGATTGTGGAATGTCGTTGAATCTTGATTCCTGAATGAAGTATGAAGATACAGACGAGAGGTAGAATGAAAATATTAAACTTATTCGATAGCTTATGTGTGAGTGTGTAGATTTTATTTTATAATTAAAATACGGGACGGGTTTCATTTTTCATATATTTATTTGGCAGATAGTGCTTACTTTTGGTGGATTTTTAAAAGGGAAGACGGTAGGAATCGTGTTATATGGACGCCACGCCACTGCTATTCTGTTAACTATCGTGTGAGTTTGAATACCCAAAGTACCTACAACAAAATCGAGCAAATTAGGCAAATCACAGAAAACAGGAGTAAATAGGGATAGGCTTAGTTAGGTTAGGTTAAGGTGGCTGTTAGCACTAGATAGAGATTTATTTTATGGGAGAGTGCAGGATATGTACAGAGGAGATGAAGGCTAGTCTCCTCCTCCTCCTCGTCCCTGCAGCTTCTACAGAAGTCATTTGAAAAGACTCCAAGCCTTGATGCGTGCTTGCATATTAGAGAGTGTCCTGTAATAACACATATAGCGGAGACAATGTACAGTCGCAGATCCAGCTTTGGCCAGATATGCTTTGTCGTTAGACATGTATTACTATCTGTTCATCTAAGGTTTGTACTCTCGACTGCGGATAGTTTAAACATAAGTTTACAAGTAGCGATAGGTATATGTACCTAGAAAACCTTTATCAGGTAGAAGAGGTAATGCGGTTTCTTTTTTGGCGAGTTCATCTGACCTACAATTCCCTGGGACGTCTTTATGCAACGGCACCCAGAAGAGGTGAATATTGAACTGCTCTACCATCTACTCCAGAGATGAACGGCAGTCTACGGCTACGATGGAGTTTGATGAGAATGAGTTCAGGGACTTTATCGCGGCTTGACTGTCCGAGAATATACTGATATAAATGGGAAAGGTTAATAGAGGGAGGGTCAATATGAGGGATTTTATAGTTCCTGGAAAAGAGGACAAGTTGGGTCTTATGAGGGTTAACCCCCAACCCACAGCTTCCCACAGAGCGTTTTGAAGGAGTTCCTTTAAAGTGTTGAGGTATTTCCCTGAAACGGCAATAGCAACGTCAAAGGCAATCACCATGCAGCACTCCCCCTCCAGGCATATCATTAGTTTATTCACCACCAAGTTCCACAGAAGGATGAAAGGACACCGGCTTGTGGCGTTCCTCTTTTTGTCGAAAACTAAGGCTGATATTATTCCCAATTTGAAAGTTCTCATAACGAGTCGGCAATAAACAATTAAAAATAATACAATTTTATATGCACCCGAGTTTTATTTCTTCGTTTAATAGTTTTTTTATATATAGTAATTTCCACCATCATCGCAAAAGGTCTTTTCGACATATTTTATTTAGATGAGAGAAAAGTACTAAATGAGAGAAGCCATAATTTTCTCATTGCTCATTAGGAAATCGAAATAATAGGAAAGTCATTTTTTTAATGACGCAAGTCATTACCGCGTGATCGTCATTTTTTCGCTCTTCATTTAATGACATCCCAACGGAAAATTTAAAATGACTCGCAGTGTGTGTCATTTGATTTTGGGACAAAAATGACGATACTAGTCATTACCGTGTGATCGCCATTTTTTCCCAAATGAATAATGACGAATCGTAGCTTAAATGTCTCTCTAATGCGACATTTTTCCCAGACGTCAGAGCTTCATTTAAATGACTCGAAAAAATGACCGTGTAATCGCACCTTTAGGTCGGTAATTGACATCTGACTCAAATTTGTTCACTACACTTTCAATTGCTTGTCTACTGGGACGAGAATTACGGCCGAAAATTCTCGTTAATGCTCTTAAGTTGCGACCACCGACTCTGAATTTTATATTTATAATTATAATGGATTTGTTTTAGAAAATGTTCGGGGATTTGAAAATGGAAGATTTCATTGTGAAAATGTTGAAGAAGGTAAGAAAATCGTTAAAAAGTCCTACAAAAATTAAAAAAACATTATTAACACTTAGGAAAAACCCACAAAACGGAAGCTAATGGTACAAGCAATTTAAACAAGCAAAATAAATCAATCGATGAAATTTTGCCAACTTTTGAACCAAGTGTAATAAACGAAACACTGCCATCAATGAATGGGCACAATATCGATATTGAATTGCTTAAAAGTAAGAAAAGTTTCAGTAAATTAATATTTTATAATAAAGTTATGAGGCCCTGACAAAGATATTGTATTTATGAACTTACAAAATATTTTTATTTAGGTGCACAGCAAGTTACTCAAAATCCTGGAAATGATGACGATTTTGAGAATATTTTACAGGATAAACCCGATTGGATGGACTCTGACGATTCACAAAAAGATCCGGATTTTAATTTATCTAGCCAGTCTAGTAACTCTTTTTCCGGGAATGATGAGGAAGTAGTTAAAATGGCAGCTCAAATAGAGAATGCACTTGCAAATCATTGCGGTAAATCATATCAATCGGTGAGCGGAAAGATTGTCAGGGCTAGAACTTACAAGCCGTTTGATAATTGTGGAAACAAATGTAACGAAAGGATAGGAATTGAAAAAAATAAGAAGCTGTTCAACCATTACTGGTCCTTAGGAAGCTATGACCAACGAATTTTATATATTGCTTCTCTAATAGGTATAGAAGATGTGACACCTTATTTAATTCAGCCAATAGAGTGCGTAAACGTGAACATACAATGAAATATTCTCTTGAAGTCGACGGAACCGTTTTGAATGTATGCAAGAAACATTTTCAACAGTGCTTTAATGAAACTGACAGATTCATAAAAACAGTTATCCACAAAAAAATTGGTTGTCCCTCGACACCATTTAAAAACTTGAGAGGCAAACATACTCCTGCGAATAAGACTGACTTAATGGTAGAAGATGAAGTAAGGAGACACATATCCAAGTTTCCTGCATATGAGAGCCACTACAGCCGAAGAGATACAAGCAAAAAGTATTTGCCAGCCAGCCTAAATCTTTCATTAATGCACCGGTTTTATACGTCAGAATCTTCACATCCGGTAAGCCTTTCTAAATATTCACAAATTTTTAAAACTTTGGGCCTAAAATTTAAAGCCCCAAAAGTAGATACGTGTTCTTCCTGCGACACATTCGTTTCAAAAATCAAGGTGGCAGAATCTGATGAAGAAAAGAAGACATTGGTTGAACAGAAAAAAATGCATTTAGATAAGGCTGAAATGGCATATGAAGCCAAACGAAAAGATAAAGCGGAGGCCAAAACATCGAATCATATGAAAACTTTCGCATTTGATTTGCAACAATGCTTGCCAACACCATTCCTTAGAAACTCGATCAGCTTTTATAAACGACAGCTCTGGACTTTCAATTTAACTGTTCACAATTTAGAGTCCAACAATGCAAAATGCTTTATGTGGCACGAAGCCATGGCCCGTCGCGGCGGAAATGAAATTGCATCTTGCGTTTATAAGCTACTGAGAACTTTACCGGAGGAAACAAAAAGCGTTACGTTCTACAGCGATTCTTGTTCTGGACAGAACAAAAACTCGTTTGTTGCTGCAATGTTTATTGCATTTGTATCAAATTCCAAACATATTGAAACCAATCGATCACAAATTTCTCGAGCCAGGACATACGCACATGGAATGTGACTGCGATCACGCTCTTATTGAACGAATGAAAAGAAATACAAATGTTCGTATTGAAACCCCAAGGGATTGGTGCCAATTTGTCAACACTGTTGGAGCCAAAATTGAGGCCGTTGAAATGAAGAACACTGATTTTTATGATTTTTCCAAACTTTCGAAAACAAAATTTGCATGGAAACGTTTTAATGAAGATGGTGTCAAATTTACTTGGAACGAAGTTCGATGGTTTCGTTATACAAAAAACTGTTATCAAGTATCCTACAAACTTTCGCTAGATACAAATGAGTATTTTAAAACTATTAAAGTGGGAAAAAGAGGGTCTGGTGTGAATATAAACGATTTAACTCAAATAACTGAAGTACCAAAAATCTCTCAAGCGAAAAAAAAAATCTTATGGATTTAAAACAGTTCATTAGTCCCGATTTTCATCCTTTCTATGACAATCTTGCATCCAATATGGATGAGGCAAATACTCATCCCGATTTAACGGAACATGACAAAGAAGAACATATTTAAACGAAGATCTTGTTCTGAAAAATCTTTACCTACTTATATTACATAGAAATAAATAAATTTTTATTTCATTGATTTATGTTTATATGTTATGTATTATATTACATTCTATATTAATAAATTTGCATGCAAAAATAAAGATTTATTATATATAATAATAAAAAAATGTATTTATTTGTTAATCTCTTGTTTTTGTATTAAATAGAAGATAAATATTGTTTGAAAATTAAAAAAAAAAAATTTGACACAACCAAACCAATGGATACTGAAGAAAACTAGCTTAAGTCGATAAAGTTCAACGGTCATTGGTAAGGAAAAACAACCTAACTCAACATGCGAAGTCTTATCGCATATTTTTAAACAAGGTATAACGACTTAAGTGGAAATACGAAAATGAAAATGTTCCCTCGTGATAGGGAATAACAGCCTACTTAGATTTAAGCTTGTTAAATTTTTAACAATTCGCAAACCATAACAGCCTAAGTGTCTTTTTCTTTAAATACTACTTAATTAATATACTCGTAGTTTGAGCTTTGGTAGATTTAATATGTTAGAAAACAAAACTTTTTCTTGAATTGTGCATACCAACAACTTTGAAAAAGGCAATACCTGAATCCTAGAGCGCATTTGAAATTTCAAAGTGGTCTCCTGAAAAGTATGAAAAATCGACTTAAGCGGTTATGGCTTGTGGCCACTGATCTATTTATCTTCTTAATTAACATATCAATTCTTTAAACTTCAAGTGTTTCGGACCACTAATTTCAGGAGCTTAGTTTTCGTTATGATAAGATTCAGCAGCTGTCAGTTTAGAATGCAGAAATATTGAAATAAATTTGCAAACCCCTATTTTGAAAATAAGGACTGCGCATACAACTGCAAAGACTTTACACTCTAAAACCTTTCATCATGTGAATAAGAATAAGTAATTCCATGAGCAAATTTTTCCATGGATAATTTCACGATAATAAAGCGAATGGTAGTTGGTATGGAACTGTTTGTGATGAATTCTGTGAAAGCTCTTACACACATATGCCAACTTTCGCGTCGACAACGCGACAATAATGACAATTTGGAACTTCCATCCAGGAAATCATTGCAATTATATGACTCACAAATCGTAAAATTTCTTACGAACTAGTACTGCTACTACACTAAGGTCGTCTTGGCTGCCTTGTTGTCATTGTCATCGTTCGTTGGTACCTACATTTCAATCTACTTAAGTGAATTGTGTTGTGAATTTTGTTTGCGTACAGAGCCCCACAGAAGAAGAATTGGATGCTTCAGAAGAAAATCCCCATTCAGATGATGGAGATGATGACGTTCGAGCTCAGGAATCAGTCATTTCACAAATAGACTTCTGGCTCTTCGCACAAAAATACAATGGAGCTTCCCTTTCTTTTTGTTGTCGCTGAGCTATGTTCCCTTGAGAAGAAAGCACCATCTTAAGAGTACCTGATGACAAAAAATTGAAAAACTTATTTAAGATTAGAGGGGTTGCCATAGCGGTGGAGTGCTCTTCCCGCGCCGCGCCTGGAAGATAAAAAAAATAATCCGCACCATACACAATGGCTCCAGGAATACATCAGTACAGAGATGAGCATCAAAAATGCATTACCCTCTCGCATGTATCTCATTTTTGCCGTTGTTATGCATTGTCAGCATCCTGGGATTTTTGCATTCTTCCCTAATGCATTGTTGTCTGCCGGGAGCGCACCTATTTGCCAGAAGTCATTACGAATGCAAACAACTCCACACGTATGACGGATTACATTTTGCTTACATATGTCTCTTCTTCAAGGACGATTTAATTTCATTGCTGCTGCTGGTTGGGTTGTTCAGAGGGCGAATGAGTTTAATGCGGATACTCTTGCCTCAACAAAATATTCTTCAAATATTAGCACGAAAGTGCTCCATTACATGGCTTTCCACATCGGCAACGATTAAGCCACTCGAAATGGGCATTCAAGGGACTAAGCGATACAATTTTCGGCAGTGAATTTAAATTTTACATGCCACCCCGCGACGAGCGACGCAACAAATTTACAAATTCGCCTCCAAACATTCAGTTAACATGCACATGTGGCTGCTTGTTGGCGGTGGCAATGGTAGCGGATGGGCGGCTTGGTTGGTTGTTGGGTTAACTGGGGCTCGAAGAGATTCAAGCTATGTTGGGTGTGCTCAACCACATAAACCACCGCACAAATGAATAAAACAGTTAGAAAATCTGCTCCTGGTGATGTTACCCGATACAGTATAGGTACTGAATCTGCGCATGTAAACTTTGGCGTCAGATGGAACTCGCAGCGAGTACCGTCGCCGGTAACTCTTTACAGACAATTCAAATTATTTACATTTTGTTTTTGTCAAACCCAAGCAAATGCAGATAGTCGTAGCAACGGTGAATATAACCCTAAATCCAAATGAACCACCCGAAGGTCTTTGGACCTTAATCGCAGATGGTCAGACCAAAATATGTCATCCAATCCAAGCTGTCTACCGTCATTTGTCGTATAATTTTGTTCGATTAGTATCCGTTAATAAATTAATCGTAATCAACTAATGGCCGACAGTGTCTCCACTTCATTCGAATAATCTAATTAATTTGTTATTATATTATAACAATTCAATTTTCGTTAAATGTGTCCGTCCTCTTTCTCGGCATCCATGTCGGTTGGGTTGGCTCCGGGCTTTTGGGAATGCGGCCTCACCTTTCCAGTAGCGAAATCTAGTTTTCAGTGGGCGTTGGAGCATTGGGTTTCGCTATTAAAAGGCAGATGTGTTCGAAAACACATAAATTTTGATAATTTATCCCATATTCCTCCACTTAAGTCGTTCAGATTTCCATAATAAATTAATATGGCCGCCTTCCCGGAGAACCAATTTATTCCTTTAATTTAGCAATTTTATTTACAAATTGGCGTATAGCTGTGTGTGTTATTGGAATAGAAATTTATTGCTTTTTGGGGTAGGGTGTTATGGGCGCACCCGATGGCTTTGTTTTGGGGTGGAAACTTTGTACTTGTCGTTGGGTTATTGTTTTAGATACTTTTGTCGATATAAATTATTCCAGAAGAGAAAAGTTAGATTTCTTTGTGTGATCATTATAGCGAAATAATATTTATTTATTTATTTTTCCTATGAAAGTTTTCAAGGTGGGAACGGAAGCAGCAGCAGTCATTGTAATGAAGTTACTTCACCCCAAATAGCGTATGAACAAAGAAAGCTATAACGAAGTAAAGTATCATCGTGGGTGCAAAAAAAAAGTAGCGTACTTTTCTTAACTTTATCTTCTTGGACAAATAATGAAGTTTCTGTTGTTCAACAAATAGGGACCCATATATATACGAGCTAGTATAATGTAGATGCCAATTTGTTCTCTGGAAAAGGCAGAGATATAAAGTTATGATATGACTGTTTATTTTCGGCTTGCGAACAGATTTCTTTCTAATTTTGGGCCATAGCAAGGCGCTTATAAATGTTTACTCAAGAGGGTTCGTATTGTCCCGGTTAGGATATTATTAGCAGGCGAGTTTATAATTGCGATACGAAGACTCCTCTTTGATATTTCTTAAATTTTAATTTTTTTATCACATGCATTAGTGATAAGTATATTCAGTTTGTCATTTTCGTCAGTTATTTGGTTGAAGTTTATTTCACAATTTTCCAGAATGTATATATTGGTCCCCAAAAAAAGGGGTAGGAAATATGTGACCTACATAAAGCTAAGTGCTGAAATGCAGTACAATCTAAACTCGAACTGAGTTTCCCAGTTTGAACAATTACGATCTATTGATTTGAATGCCTTTAATACAATTAATGTCCCTAGGGATAACGTAAATTATGGATATGATTTCAATAAGGCTGATTAAGGTGGTATCAATAATTATCTGAATAATATCAACTGGAATTTGATTTGATGTTATTTAGATTTATACAGTACCTATTTGTTAAAGTTTTATATATTTTTTTTCCATTTGTATGCCCGTTAGACGTATGCAAATTAACTATAAAATTCCTTAAATTAATAAAAGTTCATCAATGCAATCATAAGAATGCAAAGAATGAGTAAGAACAACATTGTATGCCGTAGCGAATTTTGTCGTTTGCGCCGGGAGTATGATTATTTAAAAAAAATTCTTGCGCAGACAATTTGGTCCCGTCCTTTGAATCAAAGATAAAAACTGATTCAAAGTGTTTTTGGCATTACTTAAATTACAAACGAAGCTTTTTTGTAATTCCGACGTGTATGGAATACAACAGTGTCATGAGTAGTGACCTTAAAGCCATTTGCCAACATCGTTTTTTTTTTCAATCTTACTTTAAGGTTAATTCTGTTTCTTCCGAGATAATTCTGGACATAAAAGCTAAAACTGATATGAGTGATATTTTACTGCTTTTGCAGACCACCTAGGGAATACCTTTAAGCCTAATGATGCTACCTGCGATGAGCTTCTAAATCTCAATGAATATACCATGTCTACGATTCCTTCAATTAAAATGCATGAGTTAAAATATGAGATAAGGCGATTAAAAGACAAAAAAGCAAAAGATTTTGACATGATCACTGAGGAAGTCCTGAAGCGACTGCCAAACAAAGGGTTAGTTAATCTCGTACGGTTAATGAATAAAACAATTAGCCTTGAGTATGTACCAAGCGTCTGGAAAGTAGATGATGTGATTATGATCTCTAAACCCGGCAAGGACTCTCACAAGGTATCCTCATATAGACCAATATCTCTACTTTCTTCAACATCAAAGCTGTTTGAAAGATTGATTTGTAAGCGTCTCAAACCAATCGTAGAATCAAGAAATCTGATATCAAATCATCAGTTCGCCTTCCGAAGCAAACACTCTACAGTAGAACAAGTTTACAGAATAACAAGTGAAATCGAAAGATCACTAGAAAAAAAAGTATGTTCTGCAATCTTCTTAGACGTAGCACAGGCTTTTGATAGAGTATGGCATGAAGGTATACTCAATAAACTAAAAGTGTATACCTGCCAGAACAGTAGATACTTCCACCTAATGGAGTCTTATTTAACATCGCGTTACTTTCGTATAAAACAAGAAAACTACTACTCTAACCTAGTGCAGATCGAAGCCGGAGTTCCTCAAGGAAGTGTCCTCGGGCCTCTGTTATACATCCTTTATACTAAGGACCTATACCTACAACACCGTACACCAAGACTGCAACCTTTGCCGACGATACTGCAGTCTTAGCAGTGGGAGATACAATGCAAGAATCGACTCAAAAGTTACAAGCTGCTACAGACCGAATTATCAAGTGGACTGAACGATGGCGTATAAAACTCAATTCGAGCAAATCTGTACATATTGACTTCACAAAAAAGTCTATCTCGTACTCCTCTATAGCATTATCAGGCACGACAATACCATGTGCTAATACAGCGAAGTATCTAGGTATGACTCTAGACGCCAAGCTTCGTTGGAAGGAGCATACTAAAATCAAACGACTAGAATTAGACATTAAATGGTGAAAATTAGAATGTCTTTTAGGCAGGAAGTCAGGACTATCAATTAATAATAAAATTCTTTTATATAACCAGATCCTAAAACCAGTGTGGAACTAAGGCGCTCAACTCTGTGGATGTGCCAGCCAGACCAATATTGCAGTCATCCAGCGGTTCCAGAATAAAGTCCTTCGAAGTATTGTGAATGCTCCATGGTACATTAGAAACAGCGACCTCCATCGGGACCTAGGAATTCCTTCTGTTCTTGAAGAGATCAACGCTAGGGCCAAATCACACGAGAAGCGACTTCAGGAGCATATTAACGAGGAAGCAACAATTCTTCTAAACGTATATGGCGTGAGACGACTGCACCGTACAAGACAACCGCAAAGCATAGGACTTAATACTAGATAATAACAGGGCGACAACAACGAGCGAAAGAGGGGTCGGAGTGAATTTAACCTCCAACGCTTTGGATGGATTAAATCCCATAATGCTCCTGTTATTGTCTCTAAAAGTTAAGAACCTACAACAAATTACAACTATAATGCATCTAAAAAATAGTAAACTGTTAGCCATTTACTTTTATCCCGCGAATTGCTAATACTGAAAAGCAAACTGCTCGTTAGTTTCATAACTAGTCGCATTTGTAATCCTTTGTAGTTTATTATGTTTGAAATAAAAAAAAAATTGTTTATCAGAGGGTGAAATCCTTTTAGAATTGGGTTCTTTAATCTTTCGCTAAGCAAAGGTATTTCTCTGTACTCTTGGAATAGTACATACATTACAAAAATTCACAATTCAATGACCAAACATTCTGTAGTTAACTATCAAAAGTTTTTGAATCGCTTGTCGAGAAAAGAATGTATGAAGCTGCGTAGCCAAATGGCAAAAAACGGAACCCTTATAGATTCGTCATGTCTGTCTGTCTGTCTGTCCGTCCGTATGACACTCTTTTCCGAAACTATCCGTGTGTTTCTTTATTTTTTCCGGATAAGCAATAGAAAAGACAGAATATTCGATTTTTTTTTTATCCGGAATATCCAGAATGGAATGAATAAAGAAACAAAAATGGACCGAATAGAATGACAGCCATTTGTCTATTGACCAGCGCTGACACTTAGTTCAAGAACAAGTACAACATTTACTACTTACAATTAATATATTTTTTCTATTACTGAACTCACATGTGAGGTAATACTCCACTACAGCACTAAGATAAAAACCTATATAATAAAACAAATATGAGAAGAGAAACCTTAAGAAAATACAATTTAAGTTCACAAAAACAATAATAATAACGATATCTCAGTAATACAAATTACATTAAATTAATTAAACACCCTTATTATCGTTGTCAAAAATCAATTATTGATAAACGACAAAATTTATTAATTGATCGATATTTTGGTACTATGAATGTCAATCAACAAATTAATCATCCATTGTGAACACTGACAAGCAAAATGCGATAGAGCACGTGCGAAAGCTATCTCTTTCTGAAGCGCCGCATTTCTTTCTTAAACGTCAAGAAAAAATTGAAGCATACAATTTCAGTAATTTGCAGAAATTGTATGAAAAATCAAAATCAAAATCAAAATCATTTATTTGTATGGTGAAATCATAGGGAAATTTTCTCCTTATTGAGGAAAAACCTGAGAAAGTATGTCAGGGCAAACAAAATATATAAAAACAGTGAACATGTTGACCAAAATGACTTGTGCAGCAATTTAAAGGCATTTTCATTTTTTTGTACAATTTTGTTATTAATTAATTGTTTTTGTTCGTTTATACTTAGTAGTATTAAAAATATGTATATAGCAAATTCGTTCAACCTAATTTGTTTCCAAAAAAAAACATTTTTGCCTAAAGTTCATTTTTATTTCTCGTACACAATTCTACAATATTTTTTACGTTTTACTGTTCAAAAATAGTGTTTAGGTACTCCTTCTTAATTTTATAGCGCAAATAATTTGATTATTCAATTAATCAGCTGAGTACTACTATTGGGAAAACGTATTAAAATTTAATTTTATTTTGTTGTTAGTTGTTTTGTTTAAGCTCATGCTTTTGTGACTGCTTTTTGTTCATAATATTTATGGGAGTGAAGTTCCAGTGATTGTATCTATTCAATACATATTATTTTATTTTCGAAAAAAGCAATTCTACTCACATTTCGTTTTAAAAATGTTGTTTTACAAACAAAAACAGCGAATGAATTCTCTAAATTTATTTGTCAGTGACGAATTTGTGATTGACTGAACATTTTAAAGCTATCAATATTTTCGACAACCAAAACAATATGTAGCGGAAAACGACTTGTCCCTATTTTAATTTAAGTCTCCACAGCTGCGTTTCTTAACGAAGTACCCAATACAGTAATATACAACTTTCGCTCAGATAAAGCATAATGTATTATTTATTACTAAGATATTGTTATTATTTTTATGAATAACATTATATTCTCGTGTTGTTATTGTGTTAAATATGTTGAATCGAAGGAAAAAAGTAAAACATTAAATATGTTGTCCTTTCGAGTAAGGATTTAGTACAAGCTCAAAAAACATGCACCTTTTTATGTAGCATACGTGGCAACACTGCTCATGAAATCATCTTGTCACCAACTACCAACATATATGCGGCATTTCATGTCCACAGAAGAACATTTTAAAAATGTATATTTGATTTTGGAAGGAAATTAAAAATATATAATAAAAAAATAATTAACTTAAAACAACACACATAAAAATATAAAAAAAGACAATAAATTTGCAATAAATGCTCACCCATTTGATTGTTTGCTGTTGCTTCTATTTTTTTTTTGACCAAGTGCATCTGTCAAACGAGGAAATATTCTTTTTATTCCACCTTTCTCTAGGAATAAAAAGAACGCATTCCATTTATTCCAGAATGAATAAAGAAACACCGAAATGGATTATCCGGAAAATTCCATTGAATAAAGAAACGTTAATGGCTCACTCGGAATATTTCGAATATTCAGAATGAATAAAGAAACACACGGTATAAGAACTATACTGTTGAAACTTGGTAAGTAGATGTATTCTGTGAACCGCATTAAGATTTTCATACAAAAATAGAGAAATAAACAAAAAAAAACATAGGGACGGGCTACAGTCCGCTTGGGCGAACTGTTGGATACCCTATTCTTATTCCTATCCCTCATAAGTGGGCGTGACAAAAGTCTAAGTATGGTTGAATTGTTAAGAACGCTCTACATATTTTGTTATATAACATTTAAAGGATTTTATCAAAAAAAAAAACGCTCCCTAGCTCAAACTTAGGTGTTTCAATAAAATTGTTTCATTTAATTGTGGGCGTATCAGTAGGCGGATTTAAGAAAAAAATAACACATGAGAATAAAGAGCTACTAGAGAGTATATATTATAAATTTCAGCTCCCTAGCTCAAACTTTGAATTTTCAAAAAAAAAAAAATTAATTGTGGGCGTTTCAGTGGGCGGATTTTGAAAATATTTACACATGAGCATAAAGAGCCCATAGAGAGTATATACTATAAATTTCAGCTCCCTAGCTGAAACTTTGGATTTTCAAAAATTAATATACCCTTAGAATAGGGTAAAAACAAATTATTTTATTTATTTGTGGGCGTGTCAGTGGGCGGATTTTGAAATTTTTTTATCCCGAGCAGTTTTAGGAGTCATAGATCATATATAAAAAATTTCAGCTTTCTAACTCAAAATTCGATTTTTTCCAAAATTTGGTTTTTTTGAGTTTGTTGGCGTGTCTGTGGGCGGATTTCAAAAATTCGTAAACTTGATTATTTCGGGACCCTAGAGAGTATATGGTTAAAATTTCAGCTCTCTAGGTCCAGTTTAAAGGCCTAATTTTTGGCTACAGACGGACGGACGGACGGACGGACGGACATGGCTAGATCGACATTAGATACTATCGATGCTGATCTTAAATATAGTAACTTTTAGGGGTCTACGGGCAATATTAAGGTATGTTACAAACTATGCGTCAAAATTAATATACCCTTAGAATAGGGTATAATTAGAACTGAAACTCAAAATTTTTTTCATCAAATCCATACGTGTGGCATATCTATGGATAGGTCTTTAAAAATAATATTGAGGTTTTTAATATCATTTTTTTTAAACTGAATAGTTTGCGCGAAAGACACTTCCAAAGTGGTAAAATGTGTACCCCCCCCCCCCCCCCCCCCCTCCCCTCCCATCTAACTTCTAAAATAAGAGAATGATAAAACTAAAAAAAAAATATGATGTATGTATATTCCCAAACTTTCACCGAAAATGGGTTTGAACGAGATCTACTAACAATTTTTTTTTTAATACGTCATAAATCGTGAACCGCAATTTACGAGTACATTTCATTCAATCAACTCAAATATAAAAAAAAAACATTTAATTTCATAAACATAAACCTTATGCGTAAACCGTGAACCATTATTTTCTAATAACAAGAACTTTTATTTGATGGTACTTGCTGCTGCTACGGAACCCTTCATGGGCGAGTCCGACTCGCACTTGGCCGCTTATTTTTCTTTAAAAGATTTTAACAAAGTATGTAACCATGGAGATTTGGGAGTTAAATTTGATTCGAAATTAGATTTCAGGATGCATGTGGACTACATTATTTCTACAGGTAACTCAGTTTTTGGTTTTGTATCTAGGAACACCAAAGACTTTATGTGTCCGTACACGCTGGAATTACCATTTGTTAGTTTAGTTCGCCCTATATTTGAGTATTGCTGCGTTGTTTGGTCTGCATACTACAAAAAAGCTTTGAATCGGATAGAAAGAATACAGAAGAGATTCACAAGGTATTCGCTGCGACATCTTAATCCTTTTGCCATAGTACCAATCTCGTTGTAATAGAGTAATATACATTAAAACTCTTGAAACCAGGAAGATTAATTTTTTTGTTTTCGTTTGCGAGAGATGTATTAACTGGTAGTATAAATTGCCCTCCATCACAAACGTTGTTTAGATTTTATACACCAGCTCCATGTTTAAGGCCAAGGCCTAACGATTAATTTTTTATTCCACAACATTTAACTTATTATGGGATAAACGAACCTATTACGAAAGCTATTTTTTGATATTTGCCCTATTCTAAGGGTATATTAATTTTGACGCATAGTTTGTAATATACCTTACTATTGCCCGTAGACCCCTAAAAGTTACTATATTTATGATCAGCATCGATAGTAATGTCGATCGAGCCATGTACGTCCGTCCGTCCGTCCGTCCGTCTGTCGGCACAAATTAGGCCTTTAAACTGGGCCTAGAGAGCTGAAATTTTAACCATATACTCTCTAGGGTCCCGAAATAATCAAGTTTACGAATTTTTGAAATCCGCCCACAGACACGCCCACAAACTCAAAAAAACAAAATTTTGGAAAAAATCGAATTTTGAGCTAGAAAGCTGAAATTTTTTATATATGATCTATGACTCCTAAAACTGCTCGGGATTCAAAATCCGCCCACTGACACGCCCACAAATAAATAAAACAATTTTATTGAAAAACCAAAATTTGAGCTAGGGAGCTGAAATTTATAATATATACTCTCTAAAGGGCCCTTTATGCTCATGTGTAAATATTTTCAAAATCCGCCCACTGACACGCCCACAATTTAATTTTTTTTTTTTTTTTAAATCAAAGTTTGAGCTAGGGAGCTGAAATCTATATATTAATACGGAGTTGCCTATAACGTGTTTCCCCCCTTTTTTGCTATTATACGTCACATAGATATGCCAACACTATATATATATGGGTAGGGGGCAATACATAGAGGTGCACAATACAAAAATTATCCACATATCTATCTATCTATATATTAATACGGAGTTGCCTATAACGTGTTTCCCCCCTTTTTTGCTATTATGCGTCACATAGATATGCCAACACTATATATATTTGGGTAGGGGGCAATACATAGAAGTGCACAATACAAAAATTATTCACATATATAACACACATTATGAACTATAGCAGGTAAAATGAAGCGAATTTAATGAAATTACAACAACAACAACATTGCGGTGTGAGGCAATAATCTGCAAATCGGAACGGAAAAATTTTATATCATGAAGTTACTTGAAAATGCTTGAAGTTACTTGAAAATGCTTGAAGTTACTTGGACATGCTTGAAGTTACTTGAAAATGCTTGAAGGTATTTGAAAATGCTTGAAGTTACTTGAAGTTACTTGAAAATGCTTGAAAATACTTGAAGTTACTTGAAAATGCTTGAAGTTGCTTGAAGTTACCTGAAAATGCTTGAAGTTGCTTGAAGTTACCTGAAAATGCTTGAAGTTACTTGATAATGCTTGAACATACTTGAAATTACTTGGACATGCTTGAAGTTACCTGAAAATGCTTGAAGTTACTTGAAAATGTTGGGAAAATTTTATATCATGTGAAATCAGAGATTGCAATGTCGAAAAATTTCATTCTCCGATTAATATGTATAACAGTGACTTTGTTTCAACTTATAGAATAAATTGGTCGAATTTCGACTATGGGGCGACCCCTAGTTTATAATATATACTCTCTGAGCGATAGGAATAAGAATAGGGTATCCAACAGTTCGTCCAAGCGGACTGTAGCCCATCCCTATGTTTATACCCTATTCTAGGGGTATATTAATTTTGACGCATAGTTTGTAACATACCTTAATATTGCCCGTAGACCCCTAAAAGTTACTATATTTATGATCAGCATCGATAGTAATGTCGATCTAGCCATGTCCGTCCGTCCGTCCGTCCGTCCGTCGGCAAAAATTAGGCCTTTAAACTGGACCTAGAGAGAGAAATTTTAACCATATACTCTCTAGCGTCCCGAAATAATCAAGTTTAAGAATTTTTGAAATCCGCCCACAGACACGCCCACAAACTCAAAAAAACAAAATTTTGGAAAAAATCGAATTTTGAGCTAGAGAGCTGAAATTTTTTATATATGATCTGTGGCCCATAAAACTGATTAGGACATACAATTTTCAAAATCCGCCCACTGACACGCCCACAATTAAATAAAACAAATTTTGGGAAAAATTGAATTTTGAGCTAGAAAGCTGAAATTTTTTATATATGATCTTTGGCCCATAAAACTGCTTGGGACATACAATTTTCAAAATCCGCCCACTGACACGCCCACAATTAAATAAAATATTTTTTTTGAAAAACCAAAATTTGAGCTAGGGAGCTGAAATTTTTAATATATACTCTCTAGGGGCCCTTTATGCTCATGTGTAAATATTTTCAAAATCCGCCTACTGACACGCCCACAATTTTTTTTTTTTTATTTTTGAAAGTCCAAAGTTTGAGCTAGGGAGCTGAAATTTATAGTATATACTCTCTAGGTGCCCTTTATGCTCATACTTAAATTTTTTTTAAATCCGCCTACTGACACGCCCACATTTAAATAAAACAATTTTATTGAAAAACCAAAGTTTGAGCTAGGGAGCGTTTTTATTTACAAAAGCTTAGTTTTTTCGATAAAATCCTTTAAATTTTTGTCACGCCCACTTATGAGATATAGGAATAAGAATAGGGTATCCAACAGTTCGCCCAAGCGGACTGTAGCCCGCCCCTATGTTTTTTATTAGGTTTAAAACATTTACAAAGATTACAATAAGTATCTATAATGACGTAAATGTGATCATTAACAAATTAATTATTACAATTTAATTCAATTAATTAATTTAATATAATTTAAGTTTTAATTTAATATAATTTAATAAATTGGGTACAAAATGCTTGCAATAAAAAAGTCAGTTGAGAAAAAGAGAAAAATGGTTCAGCTTAAGCAAAAAGGTTTACAAAAGTATGGTATTGATATGTATTAAAAATTAAAGTTATAAAATAAAATATTTAACATTAAAACATTAAAAGCCCTAAAACCTACATTAAATTACCAGCCAAGTAAGAACAAAGAGATACACTAAAACGGTCTACAAAACAAAGTCTTCTTATGCCAAGAGGGAGAGAGTTCCATAAGTGAATAGCATGAACATAAAATTGTCGCTCGGTTGAAATGCATGTTGCACGGGGAGGGATTATAGTTAGAGTACGAGGCAGATTAGACAAAGTAAGTGAACGGTCAGACCGATTGTATACCGTCAACCGGGGATCTCTAGTGATTCCTTTTTATCGAAGGATAGAACGATCCTGGCTGATGCGTTGAACGATTTTCAACGGTTGCGAATATTTGCGAAAGACCACGATTTCAATGACGCATCGAGGTCGACAAAGGGATGGCTATTTAGCGAGCGAAACGGCGGCGAAATAAACGATAGTGTTTCCCCTAAGGGTTTTGAATACAATTGTTAAAAGCTTTGTTTTGGCAAGGGTATTTATACAAATTCTTGAGAGAGAGGTAACGTTAAATTCAAATATTTAAAGTTTAAGGAGAATTCAAAAAATACATTAATTATGGCGGATGGTCTAAAAGAAGCGCCAGATTTGAATATTGAATGAAGAGATAAGTTTACATGTTACTTGTATAATATGTATATTATGTACAATAGTGATATGATCCTAACATAGGTGATGATATCGGTGTGATGATGATGACGATGCGATGCTGATGACGAAGTGATGAAGCTGATATGAGGATAGTTCTGCCCCAACAGTAACTTTTTCAAATAGGTATTCTGGACTTGGCGATATTATGGTTTTATGCAAATATTTTATAGTACAATAGTCTAAGTATTTATCCAGCGTTAAGCCCAGAATTTTAGTTTTATATGCGGATATACGATCCTGGCGCTTTAAACCAAACACATAACGAGTAACATTGTTAAAGACAACATTAAGCTTTCTTCTGGATTCAGCATTGCAGTACATTGCAACCTCAGACCCAAAAGATAAAATTGGAACAATAAGAGATCTAACTAACATTAATCTAGTTTTGACGGGGGTGTAATACTGTGACATATATAGGTTACGCAGACATCCATATATTTTTCCTACATCAATACGAACATGAAGATCCCATCTTAAGTTGCTATCAAACCAAATGCCCAAATTTTTAGCCTTATCAACTATTTCTATGCATTCATTTCCTAGACATAAACTAGAAAAATCACGTGAATCCATACCAGTTTTGGATATTAGCATGCATTTAGACTTTTTAGGGTTTAAACACAAGTTGTTTCTTTGTGACCATTGAAAGATGCTTTCAAGGTCACAATTGAACTTGAGTGTGGCGTCTTGAGTATGACCTTTTTTAAAGCAAAAATACATCTGAACATCATCGGCATAAACAGAAGAAAAGATAATGGTGTCGGGTAAATCATTTATAAAAATGGAAAATAAAACTGCGGGACACCTATAGGTGTGTGCTTAAAATTGGACATCGCATTACCTGCCACAACTGCTTGGGTTCGGTCGGATAAGTACGAGTAAATCAAAGAGGCTGCTGAAGACGAGAAATTAAATTGATTCAAAAGTTTAAATAAAAGTTTTGATTCATTTACTGTGTCAGCTTTAGAAAAATCTAATAATGCTAACAGTGCGATCTGGTCTTTTTCCATGCACAACCTTAGATCATCCGTTACTTTAAGCAGCGCTGTGGTACAACTATGCTGCTTTCTAAATCCTGATTGGTGTTTGCAAAGTAAGGCATTATGCTGAAGATGGTATGATATTTGGACATGAACAATTTTCTCAAAAACTTTGGACAGAAACGGTAATATTGCAATAGGACGGAATTCAGGGGGCGTTTGTGCAGTTCCTTTATTTTTAGGAGCGGGTATTATTCTAGCAGTTTTCCAGGCACTGGGAAAACGGGATGTCATTAGGATAGTATGAAAGTTATTATGATTGAATAAATTAACTTTAAAAATATAACTAGGATTGATAATTCAAAATTATAATTTTTTAATAGGTATATGATATGATTTATTATATTATTATTTATGTTTGTATTTCAGTCTATGTCTAAGAAAGTTATGTACTCATAGGCAATAAATAAATTTCTAAATAAATTCGGCTTATATAGAGCGGATAACTTTTAAGCGCAGGAATTTTACTGTCAAAATTGACATTTGAACTTTTGTTTATACCAGGGCAAAATAACATTAATATTTATATTCCACCAACAGGCTACAAATTTATACAAGCTAATAAATTAACTGATATTTTGAATAAGGTAAATTGTGTTGAATGTGTAGTAGGAATGTGCTTAATGATCTGTGAACTATTTTGTTCTTATACCTACACAGTTATCCACTCCCAAAATGTATTCAAATTTCATTGAATTATTAAATCGAATAAATTGGTTCAGTGACCCTGAAATCATCAGAGGCCAGAAAATCTACAAGAAACGTATCAACCCGTTCACGGGATTCGAAGAAGTCAAATTTGAAATACGGTATAATGGCTTGCTATTGCTTTTCAAAAGCTGGTATGATTAAATTAACAAGTCTCGTACGAGATGATTAAGAAGGCGACATAAGGAGTGGTCACATTAAAGTCGATATCCAAGTGATGGCTGCAATCCGATATCGGGGTGTTCACCTGTCATCACCTTTCTCAACATTTTAATAGAGTTGTTAGATACTCTTCAAGATTATGTAAAGGTGATGGTGCGGAGATGCGCGGGTTTAGCCAGCCAACGAATACGTGGACTTCCTCACGTTATAAGGGCAATTGATTGTACCCACTTACGAATACAGAGCCAATGAGGAGAGACTGGACAGTTTTATGTTAACTGAAATGGATACTATTCCATAAATACACAGGTCACTTACGATGACCGTCTAAAAATAATAGATCTTGATATAGCGAACTGGCGTGGAAGTACCCATGGTTCCAGGATATTTAATCAAAGCAGAATAAAAGTACGCATTTAAGTAGTCTGTGTATAGTTTTTTGTGTTCACTATACTGGATTTTTCACTCTACCGAGATTCAGTATATCGAGTGTCTACTGTATTAACAAAATGTGCTAAGAAACTGCGATGTTTCTGTGTTCAAAATTGTTGAACCAAGGGGTCCTTGAAACCCCAAAGGAAGTTATTTTTTCGAAATGTCCTCAAAGCCGCGCAGTTGCTGTTTTTTTACCAAGTTGTTTTACCAAGAGTTCCTTGGAACCTCAAAAAACGAAAATTTAAATTTGGCATATGATTAAGAATTGGACTGGAGTGCAAAGAATAAACGGACATTTGTATCTATGTACATAAATGTTTTCTGAATTCCTTCAGCAGAAGCGTACACCCACAGAGAAATCTTTAAGATCAAGTCTCTTTGAAGTCTCTTTGAAGTAGTTCATGATTATAATTGACTCCCAACTTTGTGCCGCACAGAGAAGATCTTCCAATTCTATATTCAATAAAATCTCAAAGAGAAAACGAAGTGCCTCAATTCTTAAGCGTTTCTCCAATATTTAAAATAACATCTTTCAGCATGAAAACTTGGTTGCCCGCTCTAAAATAAAAGAATTGTTCCCATTTATTTAAAATTGTTATCAACTATTTCTTCGGCGTAATTACCGAGTATCATAGGTTAGGTTAGGTTAGGTTGAGGAGGTTGTCAACTACAACCAACACCCTTAGAACAATGTGAGATTCATTGCGATTCCCCGTGAATCCAGGGAGTTTCTTCCTCTATCCGCTAAACGATTTAGAGCTTCTAATAAAGCGCGATAGACTTCTAACGTCTGTGTTACCCAAGTCACTAAGCTAATTAAGCAGAAAGGCTCCTAGATAGAGATTTCTTTTATGGGAGAGTGCAGGACAGGTATAAAGAAGGAGCAGTGAAGTCTCCACCTCCTCCTCGTCCATGCAGCTTCTACAGAAATCGCTTGAACAGACGACGCCAAGCTTGATGTATGCTTGCCTTTAAGACAGTGTTCTGTGATGACACCTACAGTTAATATGAAGTCGGTTTAGTGAGATTAAACGTCGAAGGATCAGCTTTGGGCAGGTATGCTTAGTCACTAGACAGGTAGTACTACTTTTTTTTTATATATAATTTACGCGCACTAAAGGGATTAGAAGAAAAGGAGAGTTGCCGATGCACGTTGGTTTTGAATGTTTGTAGGTTATAATGTAAAGGAAAAATTGAGCGTGGAAAAGTATTTCACATTCGTGTTGTACGGCTGAGGAAAGACTCTTTGTACTTCACTGTACGTCCGAATACAGGCTTGAGGGTGAACTGATGGGCATTCATTGCATGGCGGGTATTGCGGTTGAAATGGTCAAGGGGTGGAATGCAACTGGGTATTTCGTTATAGCACTTACGGTGGAAATACCGATAAAATAACGAAAGACAGGAGACATTGCGACGATGACTAAGAGAGTCAATCGATCTCGCGATGTCTCGATCGCCTGAAATATTTCTTACATCGCTTTAGGAAGCCTAGAGATTTCGCAGCGTTCTTGGCGACATCGAATATGTGGTCATTCCAACGAAGGTTCTCATTGACAGATAATGGAAAGTCTTTCGGTTTCATGGATAATGGCAGTGTGTGTGGGTTTTGCTTTAATGACAGGAGACAGCATTGTGTTTTGGAAGCATTATATTCCATTGGTTGTACCCCACTGAGTTATGCTGTTAAGATCGGAATTTAATGAGCTTAACATATGTTGCCGTTCCAGTTCCACGCCCGAAGATGAGGGGCGTGAACCAAGAAATGAATATGAGAAGCTGAGGGTACTGTGATCAGCAAAGAAATGGATTGGAATAGAAGTAACAGACAGGAGATCATTTATAAAAATAAAAAAGAGAGTCGGGGACAGAACAGAGCCTTGGGGGACACCAGCATTTATTTGGTGAGTTGCAGACTTGAAACCGTTCAAAACAACTTGAATTGAACAGTCCGAAAGGTAATTTCTAATCCATTGAAGAAGAGTATCATCGATTCCAAATGCACGCATTTTCGACAAGAGAGCTTGATGCCAAACTCTGTAAAATCCCATTGAAATATCAAGCGCAACAATCTTACTTTGACCACCTTTGTAGTTAGTTAGTTAGTTATTTGACTATTTCATAAAAAAAGAAATTGTTAACAATTGTGAATGCTTAGTCTATATGGTTTGGCTTAGAGCCGTCTACCAGATTGACATTAAAAATGAATTAAAAATAATTTGGTGCTACCTATGTTTAATACATTATGTACGTACATATAATAATTTATGAAAAGAAAAAAGTATAGTATGCGCAAACGTTTAAAAATTTCCCCCGAATATGCAATTCCTGTAGCGCAATGCATTCACTGCGTAGTTATAGAGTAGGTCCCAACCTCTGCCACCATTCAAAATATCGATTGCATCCTCCATCCCAAGTGATTGTACCGAAAAAGTTACTGCGGAAATCTTTAAGAATGGGGCATTTCGCAATGAAGTGCAACACATCCTCTCGTTCCCTGAGATTGCACAGGTCGCAGTAAATTGGAAGCTCAGGGCGGTGCGGTATAGAATTAAGTTTTAAAAGTTCGCCTCTTATTTTAAAGATGGTACTCATTTTATCCACCGTGTAGCTGTTCAAAAAATATGTACTTTCCTGTAGAATATGAACCATCTTGCTGTAATGATTAACCACCTTTGTAAAGAGATTGGTTCCACTTTTCGGTTAGATATGTCATCAAATCACCAGTGGACCTGTTGCTGCGAAAACCATACTGCCGGTCATTAAGAAGTTTTCGCGACAAGATATTTCATTTGCTGACGGTTTGTCAGCGCTTCCATGACCTTAGGTAGGAGGAGGGAGAAGAAGATTCGCCTTTCTGTTGGTACCGGCTGGGCAAATGCTGTTTTCTATCTTCACGGGAAGAGTCCTGAAGAATAGGACAGATGGAAAAGCATACGCAATGGTTTTGCCAGCGAAGAAGTACACCTCTTCAGAACGAAAGGGCAGCGGATTTGTGAACGTCAAGATCTTGAAGTACTCTAGCCAGTGGGACTTTGTAGTACTTTTTGCCTCTAATTTTGGTCATAGGAGAATTTGAAATGATTAATGTGGGCCTGGGCATTGCAGTCATTTCTGGCTCGTTTAAACTTTTTACGCCTTTCCTCAGATGGGTTGGCTTTGAATAGCCGAAAGCCTACCTCTTTTAACCTGGTAGCCTCTTTGCAGCTCGAGTCACACCACGTTTTATTTATTTATTTATTTATTTGGGTCTATAAGTATTACAACTTTCTTAGACTAATTAGGTACATATTCCTTATAAACTAATATATATAATAATTTAAGACATAAAATACATATACATTAATACATACATAGCTTTAGACTATGTTTTCCATAACAGTGGATTTAAAGACAGATCTATTTTGATCAAGATCGATAACATTTGCATATTTATTAAAATTGACACACGCATTAGTAATAGGCTCATTTTGACCATAGTTTGTTGCATGTCGAGAAACATAGAAAAAACCATTACTTCTAGGTCTTAAGGTTCTAGAAGGTGCATAAATTCCAAATAAAGCTAGAGGGGGACAGTCAATATGTCCCGTTATGACATCTCTTGCGAATGTTATAGAGTAGTAAGTTCTTCTACAATATAGAGTCTTTAAGCCAATCAATAAGCATCTACTATTATAAGATGGCATGGAATCAGACCAATTCAGATTTCGAAGCGCATACTTAGTAAACCGTTTTTGAATTTTTTCAATACGTATCAAATCTTTTTTGAAATGAGGATGGTCGACACAACAATATTTCAAAATTGGACGAACTAAAGCTACGAATAGGGATTTTAATGTATAAGGATCTCAAAATTCACGAGAGTTCCTAAATACAAAGCCAGACATAGCGTTGGCTCTCGAAATAACATAATCAATATGTATGTTGAAAGAGAGATGGGAATCAAAAATTACTCCCAAATCTTTTTGGCTGGCGACTTTATTTAATACAACATCAGCCATTGTATACTCAAACAATATCGGCATAGCGGACCTTGAAAAGGACATAATTAAGCATTTATTTATGTTCAGGCTTAAGGCGTTCATACAGCACCATTCGTTCAAAGCATCAATATCTTTTTGTAAAAGTACACTATCAGCAACTGACTTTATAGACATAAACAATTTTACATCATCCGCAAACATCAAACATTTTGAAAAATTAATCACCGTGGGTAAATCATTAATGGAAAGTAGAAACAGCAAGGGTCCAAGATGACTGCCCTGTGGCACACCAGAGTAGTTTCTAATTTTAAAAGATAATTTAGACCCAATTTTAACAAACTAAGAACGATCAGTTAAGTAATTGCTTATCCATTTAAGGAGTGTTGAGTGAAATCCTAAGAAGGAAAGTTTTTTCAATAAAATTCGGTGGCTAACCCTATCGAACGCCTTTGAGAAATCTGTGAAAACAACATCGGTTTGACATTTGCTTTCCATGTTTTTCAAGCATAAATTCAGAAAGAGAGTCAAATTTGTCGCAGTCGATCGCCCTTGGACAAATCCATGCTGGTAGACCGAAATATGATTTTTTACCGCTTCATAGATTTTCTCCTTCACAATCGATTCAAAAATCTTAGAAATCAGTTGCAATTTGGCAATCGGTCTATAATTTTCAACCGCTTGCTTTGAACCAGATTTATAAATGGGAGTAATATAGGAAAATTTCCAGGCATCTAAAAACTCACCACTTCGAAGAGATAGGTTGAAAATGTAACACAGAGGTTTCGACAGATTACATGCACATTCTTTTAAAAACCTTGCAGGAATGTTATCAGGTCCAATGTTTAGACTACTATCTAAACTAGAGAGTTCATTATAAATCTCTTCCTCAGATATCAATATTGAACCCATATCAATTATTTGAGAAGAAGCTGTCAAAAAATCATAACTAGAGGCATCAACCATAAAATTGGATTGAAAAAAAGTTGCAAACATGTTACAGATTTCAGTGATATTACTACTCACATTACCATTGTTATTCATGTTGGAGGGGAATCCAACAGATTTCCTTTTTACATTATAAAATTGCCAACAAGATCTAGAATCACTCTTGATCCTTGATTCAATGGACCATAAATACTGATTATATAGAAACTTTTTTAAGAAATTATATTCTTTCAGTAGACGACAATAATGGCTTCGAGAATTTGATTTGATCCTGCTTCTTTTTTGGGCCTTAATTAAAGCATTTTTCAAACGTAATAAGCCTTTAGAAAACCATATCGGCTTTTTAGATCCCCGTCTTATAGCTTTCTTAGGTATAAACTTATTAAACAATTCTAGAATTACATTTATAAAAGCAGAAAAACATGAAGGCAATCCAGATTGAGGTAAAAAAGAATCCCAATCTAAACTTTGCATATAATTATTGATACAAATGTAATCGGCCCTGTTGAAATCAAAATTAATTCCTACAGAAGATAATGGATCAGATAAAGATCTAAAAACTGATAAATTAAATACTAAATTTATGGCCGTATGATGAATACTGTTATTTAGCAATGGATTTTCATCTTCAAATAATAAAACATCAAACTCATCATGAATATAAACCAAGTCTAAAATTCTACCTATTTCATTTACAACATTGTTAACTTGAGCTAAATTTAAAGCAGAGAAAGTATCAGTTACAACAGCCTCAAAATCTTTTAAAACATGAATTGGAAATAAACATTTATCATCTTGAGAATAAAGCCATTTAATTTTACAAAGATTGAAATCTCCTAAAACTACAGCAAAACAATTATCATCAAAATTAGAAACAACATTTTTAATATTGTTCACATGTGCGTTATACACAATAAAATCAGAATTAGGAGGTATATATGAAACAAAAACATACATTTTAATCTTATTTAAACCTGTATCATGAGATCTAATTGAGAGTTCAACACAAACACATATTTGCTCGATCATACCTGAGCAGTTTGACAATTTTATTTCCTTAGTATTAAAAACAGAATTTACAGCCACCAGCACACCACCACCTCTATTCAGTCCAGTACATGTTGCACTACGGTCCCTTCTGAAGACAACAAAGCTGGAATCAAATAATTCTGTTGAAAGTATGCCATCATAAAGCCATGTTTCCGTGAGTGCAATGAGATCATGCATACAATGCACAACAGATGAATAGAATTGATTGGTTTTAGTGCGCATGCCTTCCACATTCTGATAATAGAGGGAGAATTTGTCGTCAAATGTAGTAGCAGCAGTAGCAGGAACAGCAGCGACAGGAACAGCAACAACATCAGCAGGCAAAACATCAACTTAGAGAGATCTCTCACTTTCGTCATTGACATCAATGGATAAAACCATTGTATATACACTTTAAGGTTTATATACAATGATAAAACCGATGAGGAGGAGGAACGGTTAGGACACAAATTGTTCTCATCCACGGCATGCAAAACATCAGCAAGATCAGCAGCGACAACAGTATTTGAGTGTGTAGAATTGTTTATGCAGAGATTATAGGTGGCTTCATTCGCTCGCCGTTTTTTGGAATAAATTCTCTTACACGAACACCAGTAGGCCAAATGGAAGCATGCATCATTTTTTCAATGCAATTCTCGGGAACAGCAGCTTTAAAGTTTATGAAAGAGAAGTTAGATGTGACAGCACCTTTCTTCACAAGCATTGAGCATTTGATGAGATTTGGTGAGATGTCAAGCACACCGGCAATAAATGAAGTGAGAAAATCTACCGATGTATTTGTGCCAAGGTAAGACAAATGCAGCCATTTGGATTTGGGAACAGAAACACCTTCAAGCAAAGTGGAAGTATTGTTTCCAATTATATGCTTGCGAATAGATCCCCCTTTCTGATGGTTAAGCGCTAACGACGGGGTAAGGGGAACCGTATTCATGTTGGTTGCATTAATCTCCTCGACTTCATTGATTTCAGAGTGGCTGATTTTCTCTTCTGAGCTATTGCGAGCACTATTCGATGGTGATGGTATTGACGTGCTCTGGGGGCATTGATCTGATGTAACGTTTGAATCAAGTTTGTTTTTATTTTTTGAAGAACTTTTGTTGGATTGTTTCGTTGGAGCGTTATTCACTGAATCTTGGTTTTAACCTTGGGTTTGATACTTTTAATCCTGTTAGGGATAAACGATTTCATGCCCAGGTGAATTATGTTTGTGGCCATCTCAGCAGCAGCATCCACGTCGCTGTCGAGGAAGCACAGCGACCAGTTAAAACTCTTAAAGAAACCGTTTAGTTTTTTCCCAATTGACTTTCTCGTATTGCCATACGGTTCTTTTAGGAGTTTTTCTTTAACTATGTGGCCGGAGTACGAGATATTAGCTGATATGACACAATGGTCTGACGAACCTAGGGGCGAGAGGGTGAGAGGTGAGAAACAAGTCCAGTGTGTTGGCGGTTTGACTGCTTATGTTCGGTATTCGTGTAGGCTCATTTACAAGCTGAGTGAGATTGTTAACCTCAGCAAAAATCTCAACATACCTTCCTTCGGGTGTTGTCTATCCAGAATGTCGAAGCGAATGTGAATTGCGTATATTGAAATCACCCGCAATGTCGATTTCAGTAGGAGGATGAAGGGTTACAATTCTTGTGATGGAGTCAGACAACGCATCCAACTCATTATAAGTTGATTGTCTGTCCAAATTGGGGCTTCTGTAAATAAAACAGTAGTTCACCTAAGGTTTGTTCTTTCGATTGCGAGTAGCTTAAACATTAGTTTACATGTAGCGATAGGTACACCTAGAGAACCTTTGTCAGGTAAAAGAGGCAGTGTGGTTCCCTTTTTGGCGAGTTCATCTGCCATACACAGTTTCCTGGAATGTCTCTATGCCCCGGCACCCAAGAGAGGTGAATATTGAACTGCTCCGCCATCTCCTTCAGACATGATCGGCAGTCGAGGGCTACGATGGAGGTTGACGAAACTGAGTTCAGGGACTTAATCGCGGCTTGACTATCCGAGAAGATACGGATGTCCTTATTGGATATCACATCTCTCTTCGGTCACGACAAGACTTCTTTTATCCCCATAATTTCCGAGAGGAACACGCTACAATGGTCACAAAGACGGAAGGAGAGACTAATATTTAGTCTGTCTGAGAAGACACCTCCACCTACCCCTTCACTAGTTTTTGATCCATCAACGTAGAAATGGATCGATTTATCTTCCGTAAATGCATCATCCTCCCAGAATGATCAGCTGGGGATGGAGATCTGGAAGTCCTTTCCGAACTGTAATTGGGCTATGGTGTAGTGTTTGTTCTTTGGTAGAGACAAAAATGAGTCAGGTTTGATGGAGTGCCTAATATTCGCATTGTTCCACCGTGAGGTAGCTTTTAAGCGAAAAGCAGAACAGTCTGAATATGCCGAGGGGTGTCAGATGAAGTAGAATGTCTAATGCAGCGGAGGGAGTTGTACGAAGGAGCGACGGCTGTACGTAAGACCTTGTCCAGCTTAACGCGATATATCGCTTTGTCCAATGCAGTCCAGCACACAACAGTTGGAATTGGCACAACATTGTCATACATACCGTCAGTGAGTGATGCCAGGTTGTAAGCCCCAATTATTGGAATTGGCTTTTTTGCAAGCGAAAAGTGCTACTGTAGCTTTTTTGACTCTTTCTTTTATGTTCCAGCTTAACTCCGTGCCCAAGAATCATGCTTAGTAGGGAATGAAAATGAAAATATTACAATAATGCAATGCAATAGTTTTCTCATAAAATTATATCAAACAATAACTCTAACAATTCCCAGACAGACTATTTTTTTTTCGCTGACTTTCAGTATAACAAATTCTGCAACTAATTTGCTGCAAAGAGCAGGAGGGGCAAAAATGTAATCCACTTGAGTGGAAAAAATGCAAACCATTCACAATGTGAACATAGGTAGGAAACTTCACCATTTACCAACACTCTCTTTATTACTTCATCTCAACTTGCAGAGATATGTACCTTCAGCAGCAGCAGCTCCATTGCCGGAAAGCTTGATAAATTTTTCACCACTTTTCCCTTATGTGCGGACCGCTAAAAGACAAAATCAAATTCACATCGGTAGTTGCAATGCAAAAATGGTCCAAATTAATCATAGCTTGCGCCAGTGGACAAACAAAAACGTACAAACGCGACAAAGAAAAATAAAATAAAATAAAATAATATTTAACCGTCTATGCTTACATCTGCAATTGGTTTGCATCCGGACGCGGACGCAGGGCATAGTACCTATTCTCTCATTGAACATTTTTTTATTAAAAAACTTTCCGTCGACAGCGGAAAAATTGCACTGAAAACATGAATTTTACGAGCGAACAAAAAAAAAGTTCCGAAAATTTATTAGGGCTCGGCTCGCCCTAAAAATAAATTTAAGTTTTATTGCTTGACTGGTTGTCACGTGCTTCGACAATGGCCGTCGAATGGAAGCTAATTGACACAATTGTGACTTAAAAGATTCATACTAAAGGAGTATATGTGAAACACATCCACATTCCATTCAGTCCTCATCGTTCACATTCAGCCGATAACAAAGCTCAAGAGTAGTGCGCAAAACGATGGAAAAAATAACGACAAGAATCAAATCGAATGGAAATCTTGTTCGAGTCTTAAAAAATTCAAAAAGTTGGGAGGCTCCACTACGTTTCCTATCGTATTTTTTACCCTTCCTGAATTTTCCCAATTTACCAATACGAGAAACGAGCTTCATCTTCAAGGATCATTAGGTTCCCATTGTAATCTTTTGAATACATCTCTCCCTCATTTGTATTCTTGTATACTCATATCATTTGCTGCTGCTGTCTGATGCTGTTGTTGTTGCCCGTCTCGCACTTTGCCTCCTATCTAACTTGCGTCGTTCCCTGCTGTGTAGATATGTTATGGAAGGATCTAAGAAGACTTATATTTCTATTTTGTAAGAACGCTCGTATCTAATATCTTCCTTTCTTCCGGGATTCTTATTTTGCTGTTTTTTTTTCTCTCTTCATATTTTTTTGCGTTTCGTCGTCCTCTTTTGATTGCTCTTTGAAGGCAAGAGTGAGAGACTTATAAGGCGGCAGTATAGCAGAATCGGTTTTGTATTCGTATGGCTGACGATGACTTTATATTTTCGCATCCATATGTGAATTTTTCTGGGTGAATTTTAATATTCATATGGATGTAGATAGGCAGATGAGACATGAGTGAGGATTTATCGAATACGTGGAGAGCAACGACATGTATGTATCTACAAGTATACGTGCAGTGTTAAGTTATCAACCTACGCAATCAAGTTGAGAATGAAATCAGGTTTTCCATACAAAAATTGCATAGGTGTGTAGTGTATTCCTGGCTCATATCGCATTCCGTGGGTTCACACGTGTTCTAGATTGTAACCAGCAAAGTTCCATTTATTATCAAAGGATTTATGCATTGAGTCCAAGCCAACAAAGCTTAAAGAGTCACCCTCTTTCAGAGCCTAAACCTATAAATGCATATACCTCCATAATAGTATTTCATATGCGCGACAACTATAGGATTTTTAATTGCGTTTTACGGGACCATCAATCAGTAAGAGATTTATTATCCTTATATATACCTAGAGTGTGTTTGATTGGCGAATCATTAGTTAACTCAAGGATTTGATGACACTGTGCCAATTTTTGTTTAAGCATTACATACAACCACCCACATGACCCTACAAAATGACTTATGAATCCTCGACTTTAATTATCACACGTATTCATCTCTGGAACATTTAATAAATTACCAGCATTTTTGGTCCGACATGATAAATCAACTATACTTGTGGCCGGGTCTTTCAATGGCAGAGAAGTACAGCGCTCCAATCTCTACATCTACAAACAGACGGAGACAGAATAAAATAAATTTAAAATATTTCCTAATTCGCATGCCAATTGTTTCGTAGTCTGGACAACTTCTTGGTATGGGACACATAAATTCTCTGAATAATATTAGTCCTATAACTGCCGACATTTATTTGAAGTTGTAATCCTTTTTCACATTTCCGTGCGATCCAATGTTCGCCTTATCGGAGGTCGGACTATTGCCATTGCAAAAGGACCAAGTGAACGATCCTTGTGATACTGCCCGGCCACGCTGACTTTATATAATATTTGTGGGACATGAACAATGTCTTCTACTCTGTCCTTGCGGCAATCGAAGTTGTGTGTAAGAAAGTACACTCCAACTTGAATATAACTCAGGGCTCATACAATTTTTGCATATAACCCTCGTATCTACCATCGTTGGTCGAGCAGATAGAGCGTATTGGGTCGATGCGGTCGCTGGCTGTAGTGATGGTGTCCTCGTCCATAGAGGAAGGTTAGAAGTTTCGGTGTCTGTAAAGAGCTTTTATCGTTTGCACGTAAATTTAATATTTATATATGCGATGAATAATACATTCCGTCGATAAAAATGATTCCCAAACAGTGGAAAGAACAAGTGCTTAGCCTGTGGTAGCACTGTTGGCGCGAAGAACTGGCTACCCAGCCGTCTTTATTATTTATGTGCCGATACCGCGAGAGGAGGAATGAGCGTTTCCCAATACAAGTCGATCATATTAAGGGTTATGCCTTCTGTTCGTACAATTGGCTTTGCATTGGAATCGATGGCTGATGGCTTTGTCGTGCTGAAACCTTCGAGAGGATATTACATAAGACTGTATTTCATGGCGGTGCCCAGATGCTAAATCGGTTAAAATGCAATAGTAGGGCTATTAAATATTCGCTAAATGATAGACAGCATCAGTGATTTGGTTGATGCTTTATTTCCTTGCCATTTGACCGTTTGGAATAGTTGAAACATTAGGGTTGAAGTTACAGAAAACTGATTTACCTATGCAATGGACAATTTGAGGACACATAACTTTTTGGCCAGAACAGAATTTGAAGCTCTCTTAGGTTAGGTTAGGTTGGAAGGGAAGTGCACAGCAGGGCTGCTGTGCTTGCACGGGGGCCCATTGGTCCATTGTGATCCCTTGTTGTTTTATGTGGTAAACCTACATTTACAATAAAACACTTACCATACTCAGTTTAGGTTAATCTTGCCGGTTGGCCTATTGGAACCAACCTGTGTTCTTGAGAAACCTGATAGTGTCCGTCAGTGGTACCTGCGCTACGTCCTCTAAGTCTTCGAAGAATCTGTTGCCCAGATAGCGAAGTCGAGATGTCTGAAGGTTTGGACATTCGCAGAGCAGGTGTTTGATGGTCTCGGTTTCTTCTATATCTTGACAGCTCCTGCAGTAGTCTGGTGAGCTGATGCCCAGCCTGCTTGCCATTACACCTACGGTTCAGTGGCCTGTCAGTACGCCAGTTAAGATGCGTATTTCTTGCTTATTCATTTCCAGAATGCATTTTGTTCTTTTTTCGTCAATTCTTGGCCATAGACTGCGAGATATAGAACCGAGGGACCAGGTGGTGTTAATTTGTTCCCTCAGTTTTTGGTCAATGTTTCTTTTTGCTGCACTAATTGGGATGTCTATTGACGTAATGGCGTCTATTGCGTCAAGTTCTGACCCGATTCTCGATAGCTTGTCTGCCTTTTCATTCCCAACAATGTCGCTATGACCGGGGACCCAGCAGAGAGTGATCCTGTGTCGTTCGCCTATTTTGTTGAGGGATTTTTGGCAGTTCCTGACTGTTTTTGACTTTATGGTTTCGCTGTCTAATGCTTTGATAGCCGCCTGACTGTCTACAAAGATAGTGATCGTGGAAGGATCCAGATTCTTCGCGGAGATAGTTTCTGCTGCCTTGTCGATGGCGACAATCTCAGCTTGAAAGACGCTGCATTCATTGGGAAGTCTGTACGAGTCCTTTATGTCTAGGGGCTCGCAAAAAACTCCTGCTCCTGTACCTACATCCATTTTTGACCCGTCCGTATAGATATGGATTTCTTGCACGCTGACGTGCGTGTTCCAGTTCTCCCTTTGGGGTATGTATGTATGGAGTAGTTTTTCTCAAAGTTTCGTTTGGGGATTAAGTAGTCCGTTTTTCTGGATAGATCGATACATACTCGTAAGTAATTGTGAATTATAGAGTCGTATCCATAGGAGCTGTGCCTCCAGATGTTTGCTTCCTTAAGGCGGACGGCTCCTTTGGCTGCCATGCTGCGAATATATTCTCCAAGCGGGGGTTGGTTTAAAATGACTTCCAGCCCGGCTTGGGGTGTTGATCTCATTGTACCTCATCTACTCTACTCTCTCTACATCTACTCATCTGTACCTTTGAGAGGTTATGGAGATAGGTAGTCCTTTCTGTTGCCTTCCACCATACAATTGACCCGTATGTAAGTATGGGTCGTATGATCGCTGTGTACATCCAATGGGTTATGTAAGGGCGCATACCCCAACGTTTGCCAAAGGTCTTTTTGCATGCGTAGAAGGCGCATAGCGCTTTTTTTGCTCTTTCTTCTGTGTTACGTTTGTAAGTAAGCTCAGAGTCTATGATGATGCCCAGATACTTTGCCTCCGGGGAAAGTTTCAGACGAATTCCGTTTAGCTTCGGCATATCGAATTTCTCGATTTTTCTTTTCCTAGTGAACAGAACACATTCGGTTTTGACTGGATTAACTCCAAGGCCGTTCGGTCTTGCCCACGAGGATAATTATTTTAGGGCAGATTCCATGAGTTCACTAATAGTGGGGCGATACTTGCCACTAATTAGAATTACAATATCGTCTGCGTATGCTACTATTTTCGTCCTTTTGACCTTTAGAGTCGTGAGGATTTTCTTGACTACTATGAGCCACAGGAGGGGAGATATGACGATTCACTGTGGGGTGCCCCTGGTCACTGTTTTCCTTATGTAACTCTCACCGATATCTGAGTTAATTACTCTGCTGTTGAGCATTTCGTAAACCAAGTTCGTTATTTCTTTATTCGCTCCCAAGTCTTGGAGCGCTGTTTTTATGGCCGCTGTTTAAACATTGTTGAAAGCTCCCTCAATGTCCAAAAATGTAGCCATGGTAAATTCTTTGTGGTGTAGTCCTTTTTCTATTATTGACACAACTTCGTGCAGGGCTGTTTCAACGGACTTGCCTTTGAGGTAGGCGTGTTGAGTGCTGCATATGTTGTTTTCGTCTAGAAGGTCCCTTGTGTATAAGTCGATTATTCTCTCCATTGTCTTTAGGAGAAAAGAGGAGAGACTTATCGACCTATAATCTTTTGTTGTGCGGTGTATATGTATCCCTGCTTTGGGAATGAATATCACTTTAACTTCTTTCCAGCTTTGCGGTATGTAGCAGAGTCTTATACAGCTTTTAAAAATGACTTTTAGCCATGGCAGTATTACATTAAGAGCCTGCTGTATTATTGCTGGTATGACGTTATCTGGTCCCGCCGATTTGTGGGGCTTGAATGATTTGACTGCCCAAGCAATTTTGTGCTCTGTTATAATGCTTTCCATTGCTATGTCCGGTTTTGTGTCTGGCGGAACCGGAGTGTAGTTGATCTCACCCCCATTGGTTTCACTAGACTCCGGAAAGTGGGTATTCATTAAAGTTTGTAGAGTTTCTTGGCTAGACTCTGTCCAAGAGTTGTCAGCACGTTTCATATAGCCTGGGACCGTTTGGTCTTTGGATAGTACTTTACGTAGTCTGGCGGCTCGTTTGTACTCTCTATGGATTCGCAGAACGTATTCCAGGATTCGAGTTTTGCTCTCCGTATTTCTTTAGTGTATAGAATAAGTTCGGACCTATACTTAGTCCGGTCTTCATCTGCCTTACTCTGTCTTGCTTTGTTAAACAGTTGTCTTACCAGTGTTCGCCGCTTTTGAAGCTCGCTGGTCCACCAAGTTGCCTTTTTGGGTTTGCGATTGCGAGAGATGGGACCGTGCTTAACAAAGGCTTTGTGCATAGTTTTGGTAATATACTCGACTGCGTTGTCGATTGAGTGAGTGTCGACAAACTTGTCCTCTTTCGAATGCTGTGTGTACTCACTGACCATTTTCGCATAGTCTGCCCAATTCGTTTTCCTATGGTTCCTAAAAATTGGTTGTGCCATATATTGTAGATTGACTGTAAAGAGTATTCTACTATCTGAGAATGAGTTCTCTCGACAAACTCTCCAGTCTTCTACCCTAACATGATCATTGTTGCTTTTGAGAGTTATGTCTACAATTTCTTACTGAAGCTCTCTTGATATAATTATTATCAGTATATATGTTTTAAATATGGAAGGATACACTACATTGAACCATTCAGCTTGTTGATGAAGACTTTAAGTAGCTGATCACAAAAGTGGTTCGGAGAAAAAAAGGACTACGCTCGTACCCGTTTAATACTGCAAATTAATCGAGTAGGTACCTCATAGCTTGGTAAGAATATTAATCTAATAGTAACTAGATGAAATATCAACCCAAAATAATTGTCAAGCTATCCTATCATTTCTAATTAGGTTGTACCCAGGAATGCTGTATAATACACTATCGATCTTTGGCTTAAACCACGTTTCAGTAATACATATAGCATTGACACAAACTGAACAGAAAGAAAAACATCTAATTTATGAGCGTTTAAACTACGTGCATTTATATGGGGTACTTTGAAATCATCCCTTAAATTTGAAAAAAATATTAACTAATGCACGGGCAGAATTAAAAGATTGTTGGATTAGAGAACTAGTGTTGCCGATGACAGTTTCCTAAATTTCCCAAAATTCGATCGTAAAGTACCCGAATTGCGGAAGAACAAAGATGCAATTCCCACAAATTCCCGACACAATTATCTAGTAAAAAATAGGTTTGAATAGAAAATCGATAATTTTTTTTTTTCATCCATTGTTTTTTGCCATATCGAATTTTAAACTACCCCCTATTAAAGATACTACATACATACATATTCGGCCTTAACGCCCCATACAGGGCCTAAAACCTAACTTCTCCAACCACTTCCTGCGAAGTGGAGGGAACCTACAGTTTTACCCCGAATCCAAACGGCAAATTTGAGAAGCTTTCTCATGACAATTTGATACTCTTGGATGTTTGTCAGATGTTTTTGCGGTGATCGAACGAGAACCGGTAAAAGATACTAAGTAACAGTATCAGTATGTAGGCGATTTCTGTTTGCAGTTTTTATGTTTTTCAGTTCAGTGAATTTTCTTTCAACTAGTGCGTTTGCAAAAGGCAGAAGACATATTTTGAATTTGGAAACTGTCCATGTCCCGCATTGTTTTTAAGTCTAAACATCTTACCCCAGTAGTTTTCAGAACTATCTTTTTTGTCAAGTACATATATGTCGAACAAAATCCGACATAGCGTGAGATCCGCCACTCGTCATCCAGTTTTTGAAGTGTCACAAATTTTTCAAGCACTGGAAATTGCTTCAGCACAGGCATCATTGATTTTGATTAAAATAAAAATAATGGAAAATAATGTATCCTTAAAATCTAATCTCTTTGAAATGTCCGACCTCAATTCAATGTAAAAATCTTGGCATGTTTAATAGAAACTTGAAACAGCTGAAAACTGAACGAAAATGTACCCTTTCGTCTCTTTTTAAATTTTCCATACTTTCCGTATCATTTACCACAATATATATTTTCTCTAAAGTTACCCATTATTTTTAATTAAAATCATCAAACCGTTAATGTAGGTATCGTCCTTAGATAAAGCACTAAATACTAAAATGTTAAAATCCCCGGATTTTCCCCGCTAATGACAATCCCCTCAAAATCCACCAACGAGTTGAGGTTCTCCGCAGTTTGGGGAATTCCCCACAAATTGGCAACCTTGTTAGAAACACAATAACAAAGCAAGAATAAAGAGAAAATTATAGAAATAAGTTGAGAAATTTTTAAATTAAAATAATAATGAATATAAAAGTGGTATTCTCTATGAGCGATCACTATTTGTTGTCCCAAAAACCTGTTGTTCGTCCTCTTTCTGCATAAGCAATCAAACTCTCAATGCTTTTACAAACGAACCCCTTCTCTGCAGCACTCTTTTCTACATACATTTGAGGCCCCTAGAGAGTAGAGGAAGCGGAAGGTGCATTGGTCCGAATGCCATTTCTCAGCATGCAAAAAACTGTTCTTCTGCGAAATATTCCGCTTTTATTTATTTATTTTCTCAATTTGTTTGTGGATGTCATATCAAGCTGTACCTCAAGTAGCACAAACGTCCAAAATACACCAAAATATTTGGTGTATTTTTTGTGATATACTTTCGTTATATACATTTTAAATATAAAAAATATGCCACTTTTCAGTGCAGTTTTTGATTCGGTGTTTATAATACCGCGTTGTCGTTTATAATTTACACCGGATGTTCACAAATTATACCGATTTTCGGTACATAAATTGGGCTAGTTGTATACAAATTATTCCGGTTACTAGGAAGTGAAAATAATAAACTAATAATTGGTTTAAATCATACACCTCGATGGTAAATAATTTACACCACATTTTGGTGTAAAATTATTCCCATGAGTGTGAAAAATACACGATGATTCGATGAATAAAATATACTATTAGCATACCAAAATCTGAAACATAGAATTTATTTTGAAATAAAATTTATTTTTTTAAATTGGAAAGGATTAAATTTTACACCGAAGTTTACTTTCTGATCGGAAATGTATCTGATTTGTATTCCTACCCCGTCTAAAAATTGAGCGCCTCGTAAATATCCATTAATTAATAATTTCTAAAACGATTCGTGAAAATTATTTATTCGAAACCTAACATTTTTTGGTTGTTTTTTAATTTGTTTAGAGACGTTATATTAATAACGAAAATACCAAATGCGGTATATAATTAAGTCGCTTTAAAATTAAAATAGTTAATCATGTTTTCATTTAATATTTAAATTTTTTAATATTTCTGGAAAAATATGGCCGTCGTCCAAAATACAGGGTGTCTCAAAGTAACCGCCGCAACTTATGAAGTAATTTATTCGGTTTTACTTCCTTTTTGACTTAAAATAATTTTTATGATTTTTAGAAATTATTTCTTTTAAACCCATTTTCCAATTTGTAAGTTGTAGCTTACTATCTAGCTACAAACAAGGAATTCATTTTAATTTGGCAATACATATATGTATAATACTTTTGATTGTAAATTGTGGGAAAATCTTTAATCGCATAGAAATATTTACATTCAAAAGGCAACAGAGTACATTGAGTACCTATAAACTGAAGATAGTAAATGATACCACAAAGCAGACTGCAAAAAAACGCATATCTTAAGTCGATGCTCTTTGTCGATTCCCCGTTAAGGACGTGCTCTTGGAAAATAACTGGTGAGAACAAATCATACAAATATTTGCAGGTTAATGCTCTATTTAAAAATTACGTCCATTTTTGAGACCGATATTTTAACTGGCTTTAACTTAGCAAAACTGAAGCCGACTAATCTTGATTTTTTTGTTTTTTCTTAAAACAAGAACAGGTAAGATTTTCTTTTCGCCATACAGCTTTTTTCTATGCGATTAAAGATTTTCTCACAATTACCTATCGAACGTATTATTTTGCTAAATTAAAATGGCTTTCGTCTGCGGCGGTCACTGCGGGACACCCTGTATACGTATAGGTACTCTAACTCCTGAATTTGGGAAAAAATGCACCCGTTTTAAAGAACAAGCAGAAACATACACCATTGTACAAAATATATCCAAAATTCCGCTTTCGGTACAATTATTATGCGTGAAAAATATTCCACCAATTTCAAGGAACAAGAAAAAAAATACACCATTGTACAAAATATAACCAATATTCTGCTTTCAGTAAATTTATTATGCGGGAAACTGTGCAAAATATACCCCAAGCAATAAACAAATGCACCATTGTGAAAAATATATCCAGTAATTTGTTGTAGTATGTTTGTAATTTGCTGTAAATAGTGTAAGAAATGTCCAAAACAAAAACAAAATTATAATTAACATTGGAATTCAAGAAAATAAATATATTTAGCCAATATTTAATAAAGTTGTGTGTACATATCCGTGGTGGAGACTCCTCTGCCTGATTGCGACGATCAATGTTGCGATTGGTACAGATCAACCTCCACCACTCGACAAAGGCTTCGGCCTCCCTTCTTATCCGTCTTTCTAAAGATGAAGAAGATATGGTCCTGATCCAAGAGCCATGGATTGTTAACAACCTGGTTCGAGGACTCCGAACTCATGGATACAAATTGTTGTATGCAACAGACAAAGGTAAACCTAGAACTTGCATACTGGCAAAAAGTAGCTTAAGTGTATTTTTACTCCCTAATTTCAGCGACCGTGATGCAACCGTGGTGAGTCTAGAGACTGATCGCGGCTCCCATTGGATAGCCTCGGCTTATCTGGCCCATGACCACGTAGGGTCCTTGCCTGGTGTCAACCTAGAGGGACTGATCGCGGCAGCTGAACATCAAAAAACTGGTCTCATTATTGGATGTGATGCCAATGCGCACCATTCAGTATGGGGCAGTTCTGAAATCAACGACAGAGGTGAGTCTCTTTTTGATTATATTCTTAATACTAATCTCATTGTGTGCAACACTGGTAGTGAACCTACCTTCATTACAAAAGATAGACAGGAGGTTCTAGATATTACTCTGGTCTCCGACTCAATCCATCAGGAAATTATAGACTGGAAAGTCTCGGCGGAACACTCTTTTAGTGACCACCGTTACATTCAATTCAGTTTAGCAGATGACCCTCCCCGCCAGCCAGTTTTTAGAAATTATAGGAAAACTGACTGGCTCATGTATAGAGAAGTGCTGAAAAGTTCAATGAAATCTGAACTCCTTAGTCCTCCTCGGAACACCATGGAGCTAGATAAGAAGGTCAGGGTACTCACCTTGGCCCTCAATAAGGCTCTGACTTCTTCCTGTTCGCTCACACGGCCTAGAGGCAAAAAGAAGCCGGTTTGGTGGACCCCAGCACTCAGACCTCTAAGAAGCAGTTGTAGAAAACTGTTTAACCTAGCCAAGTTCACAAAAGCTGAAACCGACTGGGCTTCATACAAAGCATCTCTCAATGCTTACAAAAAGGAACTGAGTAAAGTCAAACGCTCGTCTTGGAGACTCCTCTGTGGAAAAATAGAGGAATCTTCGGAGTCATCTAGGCTAAGAAAAATCCTCTCAACCAACCCAAGTATGCCTAGCTTTTTAAAAAAGGCGAACGGCTCCTGGACCACTTCCAGCAAAGAATCGCTCAATCTACTACTGGATACACATTTCCCTGGTAGCTCCCACGTTACTAGCAATAAAAACCTATCTAGGTCAATTGTTCGTACCACTAACTTTAAAGGTCTGATTACTAGGGACAAATTGCTCTGGGCGATACACAGCTTCAAACCATACAAATCCGCGGGGCCAGATGGCATAATACCAGCTGAAATTCAAAAGTCAAAACACCTCGGATATCATCTCGCCTTTGCTTGAGATAATCCTGAAAAGCTGCGTAAAAATGGCATACATTCCGCTGTTATGGAGAGAAGTAAAGGTAGTATTCATACCCAAAGCCGGTAAATGTTCCAATGTAAATCCTAAGGATCTCAGACCCATAAGGCTATCGTCATTCCTTCTAAAAACATGAGAAAGGCTGATTGATATCCATCTACGTACTAACATAGATACAAGACTTCTGTCTACGGCTCAACGTGCATATTGCAAAGGCAATTCTGTTGAAACAGCCTTACCTACGTTAGTACGTTCAATCGAATACTCCCTTCACCATAAGGAGTACACTATGGTTGCATTCCTGGATATTGAGGGTGCTTTTAATAACGTCAATACATCCGCGATCGCAAATGCACTGTCAGATCTAAAGGTAGATGACTCACTTGGTGAGCTTATTAATCTACTTCTCACAAGTCGGATTATAAACTCGAAACTGGGTATGACATCGGGGTGATTGCCTATGCAGATGACGTTGCAATTGCCGCCTCAGGGAAGCACCTAAACACCCTGAAAGAACTTCTCCAAAACGCTCTTAATAAGCTAACTACATGGGCAGATCGTTGTGGGTTGGGTGTTAACCCCCACAAAACTGAACTTGTTCTATTCACTAGGAAACACAAAATTCCATACATTGATCCCCCCTCTATCAGGGGAACAAGTCTAGTCTTTTCGGACGAGGCAAAATACTTGGGTCTCATTCTGGATAGAAAGCTTAGCTGGAAACCTAACATTCAGGAAAGAGTTCGTAAAGCTACAGCAGCACTCTTCTCCTGCAAAAAAAACCATTGGTAATAAATGGGGGCTCCAGCCCCGCATTACCAACTGGCTATACATCTCTCTAACAAGACCGATTTTTATGTACGGGGTGGTTGTTTGGTGGACTGCCCTAGATAAAGCGATAAATCGCGATAAGCTACGCAAAGTCCAACGAACAGCTTGTCTCTGCATGATTGGTGCACTGCGCGCTACCCCCTCTGCTGCATTGGACATTCTGTTTCACCTGACACCCCTGGACATCTTTAGCAAGCAAGTGGCTGCTAGTGCGGCTTTCCGCCTCAAAACAAAGTTGCAATGGTCCGAGAATGAAATCGGCCACGCATCTATTCTGAAAAAAATTAGAAACCTCCCCAGTAACATAGACTACACCACGCCTCAGACCCTTTTCGACAAAAAATTCAAGGTCAAGATCCCTCCCAGAACATTCTGGGAAGGGCCACCCGTCGAAAATAAATCGATCCATTTTTATACCGATGGATCCAAAACTGACGCGGGGGTAGGAGGTGGTGTGTTCTCTGACAGGCTGAATCTCAGCCTCTCCTTTCGACTCTCTGATCACTGCAGTGTGTTCCAGGCAGAAATCTTGGCTATTAAAGAAGTCCTGTCGTGGCTGAAGAAGAACGTGATATCCGTTACGGATATCTGGATCTTCTCAGATAGTCAAGCTGCATTATAATCCCTGGATTCTGGGTCCACAAACTCTATCGTAGTCCGTGACTGTCGATCATCTCTAGTGGAGATGGCGAAGCATTTTAACATCCACCTATGCTGGGTGCCAGGACATACAGACATTCCAGGGAACTGTAGGGCGGATGAACTCGCCACCAAAGGAACCACACTGCCACTTTTACCTGATAAAGGTTCACTAGGCATCCCAATCGCCACATGCAAACTCATGTTTATGAGACAGACCATTGAGAACTGTAACCTTAGGTGGACAAGTGGCAACACTTGTCTAGCGACGAAGCAGATTTGGCCAAAGCTGGATCTGAAACGCTCTAAGTGTTTGATATCTCTGAACAGACTTCACATTGGTGCTGTTATTGGTGTGATCACCGGACACTGTCTCATAGGCAGACATGGAACAAGGCTTGGCGTCCACGCAAATGACTTCTGCAGAAGCTGTATGGACGAGGAGGAGGAGGAGACAGTTCTCCACCTTCTCTGCACGTGCCCTGCTCTTTCTCAAAGGCGTAAACTCCATTTAGGATCCTTCTTTTACAATGATCTTAACGATCTCATTAACACCGACATAAAAAGTTTGGCAAGCTTCATCAGAAGCTCCAACTGGTTCAACGAGTAGGAGGATGATACATCCGTGTGGTATCACAATGGGCCTGTCACTGGCCTAAGTGTGTCGGCCTCAGCCGACTGCCACTACAACCTCACCTGACCTAACCTGTGTGTACATATACATTTATACATTTTTTTTAAAAGAATTTTTGATTTCATTTATTTTCTTCCTTTGGTTCAGAATCCAGAGCAGCTTCTTCATCCTCTTCTTCGGCATTTTCACCCAATTTAACATTTTTTTTGCAACGTCCTCTTTTCGCTTTAGTTAGTCGCGAAAGTAGCCGGGCTGAATGACTGTGGTTGAAATGACACTGATGAGGTACTTGGAAGCGATGTGAGACTCACTTTCTCTTGGACTAACTGAAAAGTTGAAGTGGATGGCTCAGTAGAAATCATTAGCTGGTGCTGGCTCCGAGCCGACATTAAAGATTCATACACATTTGAATTTGAAGCCTTTTTTGCGCATGAAATTGTTGACGGGTGCGACTAATATTTTTAACGTTTTGGATTTCATCGTCCGTGTCTTCGAATTGACTCCATTTTTTTGCAGCATCCGAGGCTGCTTCAAAATAGTCGAAAACCCCTTTAAGACACAACATTTCACAAGGCTCCCATTCTTTTTCGTCGTTGAAGTTCGCCGGAAAATGTATTTGGCATTGTTTTTTTTGATTTTTTTTTTTCCTCGGCCAATAAATGTAATTTTCCTTATACCAGTTGTATGGTACGGCTTCCACAAATTGTGAACCACCTTTTTCCGCGCAAACGACACAAATTTTTATCATATCAAAGTATATCAAAATCACAATATAAAAACTTTACTCTTTACTTTACTTTTAACTAAGCGATGTTTACACGAAACTTGATAACGATATTAAGTACACCAAACTGTGCACGTGGTGTATAGAATGGCGCATATTCAACCAATAAGTTTATTAAGGACACCAAATAAAATACACAATGGACTAGATGTTCTTCCATATAAACTTATATTTTCAAAAAAAAAAAAAAATAATAAACAAAACACAATAGTAGTAACAATAATTAACAGCCCAATCAGCCAATTTAGACATAAAATTAATGAGTTCGTCCACATCATCAATGACGCAATCTTCCGAAGTCGGTTCCACTTCCCGATTTATATTTTCTGCAACTTCATCATTATCATCCAAATCGTTGTTCGAAATTGAGTCTAATAATATTTCATTTGGCTCTATTTTAATATTAGGTTCATTTAAAATAATATTTTCTCGCAATATTGAACAATTTGTAGAGTTTTTGTCCCGAAAATAAAAGTTGATGTTCGTCGTTTCAAATAAATTTTGACGATTTTGCTGAATACTGGGTTTCACACTGTTTTTTAATTTCTTTAAAAAGTTTTTTTTCCTACGATACCACTTCAAATAATTGTTAAACTTCGAGTTACTCATTTTTTTATTAAAGAAATAAACGCACGGTGACTGTAAGCAAATGCCAGCTGAATTGAATAAAACATTTTGTTCACATATGATTTGATATTGGTATAGTTTAGTGTATTTAATCTCGACAAGATTTAAATCTTACACCGACAAATGGTTGCTCATTTAAAATAGTATATTTTATCTACAAAATTTGGTGTACAAAATATCTCATATAGGTTGATTTCAAAATTGGATTTTTTATGCGCCATTAATGGTATATTACAAAAACAGCTGCCAATCGGTTTAGTTTTTGCACCGAATTGGAACACAAATGTTGAAATTTTGCACAGAAAATGGTGTAATTTTTATACCGGTATATTTTATTAAATACACCAGAATATTAAAATTTTCTTCAGTTTTCTCAATTTTACACCAAAATTCAAGAAAATATACCAAATTATACACCAGTGTGCTACCTTTTCATTTCATTTTCATTTTTATTTAAGATTTCAAAAATTTGTACACATTGGTTTATCTGCAAAGCCGGAAGGGCTTGTCTGCGGAAGACTGATTACATTATTTTATTTACTTTTAAATGCTGAGTTCCTCATTTCTAAACATTTAAATTTGGATTATATTTAAGTACTGACTCCATAATATTATAATACATTAATTTATCAAACAAAGAATATACGAAGAATTTATACAAATCATAACTGTAGGTAAATTTCTTTGACTTTTTTCACAACTTCATTTTTCGATAGGTTGCGAAACTCTCGTGGGAGTTCGTTTAATATCATTGGGACTGCGACATTATACTCGTACGTCCTTCTTCCATACTCGTTCCAGTATCTCGGAATTTCGTAGAAATGCTGTTGTTGTCTTCTGGTATTCATTGTCTGCTGCGTTTGTCTTCTATAGGTGTTGTCATTAAATAGGTTAGCCAGAATTTCCAAATTGTGTATTTGGGAGATATTCAACATCTTCATATGGTTTCTGTGGTGCTGCTCCTCTCTATTACACCTTGCTCTTTGTACTATTTTTTGTAGTTGTGTTTGCAGCCGTTGTAGAGATTGCATTTGTGAAGCTCTGCCCCGCGCTAGTATCCCATACCTCAGATGTGTTTCGACTAATCCAAAGTAGCATTGTTTAAGGACTGTAGGTGGGCATACATTGCTAAGATGGAAAAGTGCGTAAGCAGATTGACGTAGTTTCTTTTCCAGTGTCCTTATATGGTAGGTCCATTTGAAGTTATAGTCAACCGTCAGTCCAAGATATTTATAGGTTGGCACGTTCTCTAAGTATCCAGAGCAGTCGTCATCCTCTTTTATAAGATCGTTACATCCAATTTTGTGCAAGCAATCTATGTCATGCATTTTAATCTTTAATTTGGTTTTTGGGATATGCGGTGGACGAATGTGCATGACTAGTCCATGGTCGTGACACCAAGCTGTAACTCCATTAAAATCGATTTGCATTAATCTTGCAGCTTCCTCAACGTCCCTATGACTGACCACTATAGCTGTGTCGTCCGCATAAGCGTAGCCAGTACTATATTTAAGCACTGACAGCAGATCGTTGACATATATTATAAATAAAAGTGAACCCAATTTCGATCCCTGGGGAAACCATACTCTATGTTTTCTTCTTCACTGATGAATTCACCAATTTTTACTTTAAATTTTCTATTTCGTAGGTAGTTTTCGAACCATGCCAGAATATCCCCTCGTACTCCAATTTTTCCCAACTGCCTAAGTAATTGCTTGTGGCTTAATGTGTCGAAGGCTTTCTTGAAGTCTAAGAATAGAACCACTGAATTGTGGTTTTTATTAAGGCTTTGATATATTTTGTTTGCAAAGTCTCCAAGCAATATATTGATGCTCTTGTTCTTGCGGAAGCCAAAATGATTCTTTGCTAATAATTTGTATTTCTCAACGTATTGGTACAGCCGGTTTCCAAGTACTTCTTCCATAACTTTATCAACAGCCGATAAAATTGAAATCGGTCTGTAATTCAGAATTTCGTTTTTCTTCCCGCTCTTATATATTGGTCGAACAATTGACATTTTTAATAGATTTGGGATCGATGATTGATCTATGCTCATGTTAATAAGCTTCGTTATCACTGGAGAGAGAGTTTGTGCGTTTATTTTCAGGTCTTTGGGTCTTATTTCATCTATTTCCGCTGATTTGTTGCAATACAATGAATTAAGGATGTTTATACCCTATTCTAGGGGTATATTAATTTTGACGCATAGTTTGTAACATACCTTAATATTGCCCGTAGACCCCTAAAAGTTACTATATTTATGATCAGCATCGATAGTAATATCGATCTAGCCATGTCCGTCCGTCCGTCCGTCCGTCGGCAAAAATTAGGCCTTTAAACTGGACCTAGAGAGCTGAAATTTTAACCACATACTCTCTAGGGTCCCGAAATAATCAAGTTTACGAATTTTTGAAATCCGCCCACAGACACGCCCACAAACTCAAAAAAACAAAATTTTGGAAAAAATCGAATTTTGAGCTAGGAAGCTGAAATTTTTTATATATGATCTATGACTCCTAAAACTGCTCGGGATATAAAATTTTCAAAATCCGCCCACTGCCACGCCCACAAAAAAATAAAACAATTTTATTGAAAAACCAAAATTTGAGCTAGGGAGCTGAAATTTTTAATATATACTCTCTATGGGCCCTTTAAGCTTATGTATAAATATTTTCAAAATCCGCCCACTGACACGCCCACAAATAAATAAAACAATTTTTTTGAAAATCCAAAGTTTGAGCTAGGGAGCTGAAATTTATAATATATACTCTCTATGGGCCCTTTATGCTTATGTGTAAATATTTTCAAAATCCGCCCACTGGCACGCCCACAAATATTATTATTTTTTTTTTTTTGAAAATTCAAAGTGAGCTAGGGAGCTGAAATTTATAATATATACTCTCTAGGGGCGCTTTATGCTCATGTGTTAATTTTTTTAAATCCGCCTACTGACACGCCCACAGTTAAATAAAACAATTTTATTGAAACACCCAAGTTTGAGCTAGGGAGCGTTTTTTTTGATAAAATCCTTTAAATGTTATATTACAAAATATGTAAAGCGTTCTTAACAATTCAACCATACTTAGACTTTTGTCACGCCCACTTATGAGGGATAGGAATAAGAATAGGGTATCCAACAGTTCGCCCAAGCGGACTGTAGCCCGTCCCTATGTTTTTTACCTCTGCCACCGATACGTGTTCTGCGTAAATGGAATGTTGAACGCTGTTTGAACGGCCAAAAAAGATTTTTCGATTGCATTCGTGTACTATATTTCTGATTTCGGCGGAAATTGTGCTGGCAAATCTGTTTACAAGATCCCCAAAATCATTTTCGCTTGCAAAGTTCTTTTTTAGGTTATCATCCAGATTGTTCGACTTTTTTCCTAATATTAAGTTCACTAGCTTCCAAGTCTCCTTTGGGTTATTGTTGCAACTTTGGAACTTCTGTTTATAAAAACTTGCTTTTGTGTTCGCTATTTTCTTATTAAGCTCGTTTCGGTATATTTTATATTCTTTGTGATAGTCATCGTTTTGCCTGTTGTTTTTGTATCGTCTATATAGTCTGTCGCGCTCTTTACATTTATTTTTCAATTCAGTGGTTATCCAGCTGTGTTCAGTACTCCTTTTATTTCTTATAATCGTTGACGATGTTACCAATGTATTAATTGTTTGCATAAAATATTGATAGAATTCGTTTACATCTGTTAAAAGATTCAGCTCATCCCAATTAATTTCATTTATTTTCTGCGCAACGATATGGCTTACAATTTTGCGTTCCTCATCAACATAGTTGAGTTATGATGTTCGTATTAATTCTGCAGTATACAGCATAATGGTCTGAAATACACATTTCAACTACCGCCGATTTGATTTCCGCATTTCTTACTCTTACCAAATTGTGATCAATTAATGTTTTCGTGTTTCTAACTGGATCAACACGTGTATACGAAAATATCGAATTATGAAGGCCTTTTGACGCTACCATCGATAGATAATTAGAGACGTATGTATTAGCTTTATCTTTAACATTTATGTTCACGTCTCCGATAACAAACAAGTTTTTTTTTGCTCCAACTGTATCGACATGCTCACTTAGTTCACGGATGAAGCAGTTTACATTTGACTTCGAAGGCCTATAGATTGAGATAAGTGATGCCTCAAAATTACCACGCTTCACACTAAGGGAGATGTTTTCATACGAACTGGTCATTGTATCTATTTTTTCGTATAGGATATCATTTTTTACATATACTGCTATTCCTCCTCCTCTTGAGTGGCTCCGATTAAAGAACTCGCTACTGTATCCTTCAATTTCATAAAAATAATTTTCCTCATTTGTTATATTTGTTTCACAGAGCACAATTACATCAATACTCGACAAGAAATCATCCACATAAATTAAAAACGCATTCCAATTTTTTCTCCAGGACCTCACATTTAGAGATATACACGAAAATTCATTATTATTTTTTATATATAGGCTTGTCTCCTCTTGAGACTTAAGATTCTAAAAAAAAATTATATTAATCATTTCATTTAATTCGTTTATCATCATATGGTGCATTCATGAAGCCAAAGTCAAAGACCAACTCCAATGAGGAGGCACTTCAACTGCTAATGGACACCCCCTTTCCTGGCTGCAAAGCCGTGGATAGTTGCGTGAGGCCAAACAAAGGCAGAACTACCACTGAGCAGTGGCGGGTCGCGGCGAGCATTGTTACGAGAGAGAGGGCGAGAGCTATTATCCTGTCCTTTTCTCCTTTCAAAGCTCCTGGACCTGATGGCATATACCCCATACTCTTGCAAAAGGGTATCGAGATTTTGCTTACACTGCTAACTAGAATCTACAGAGCTAGCGTTGCTCTGCGACATATTCCTTTAGCCTGGAGAAGAGCTAGGGCGGTTTTCATTCCCAAACCGGGAAAGGCCGCCTATGATCTTCCCAAAAGCTTCAGGACTATTAGCCTTTCATCATTTCTGCTAAAGGGCCTTGAAAAACTGATTGACGTACGGCTTAAGAGTATTCCAGCTTCGCTGGGTATTTATGATAGCCAACACGCCTATCAAAAAGGCAAGTCCACTGAGACGGCATTAACGGATCTGACGGCCAGAGTGCGTAGGGCGCTCGACCGCAAGAACTATGCTCTTGCTGTCTTCATGGATATTGAGGGTGCCTTTGACAATCCCACCTTTTGCAGAATTGAGTCTGCCTTAACACTGAAGGGCGTCGATTCTACAACTGTGGAATGGATCCTGGAAATGCTTAGGAGCAGAGAAGTTACAGCTGCTGTTGGCGGCTGTGTCAGAACTGTGCGCGAGTTATAGTCCCCAATTGAAATAAGATACTCATTCCCAGATAACAATGTTTAAATCATATATTTATAATTCTATGTACATATTAATTTTTAAAAGGAATCTTATTTAATTGTTAGATCCGAGTTCTTCGATAGTCCGAATGCGAGTCCGCTACCCAAGCCAAGCAAAAACCTCATGATCACGTTTGTAGAGTTTTTCTAGTTGTTGTGGTTGTTGTGTAGATAATTGTGAATGCACGTACATATGTAGCTTTTGCTCTCACAAGCATGTACCACTATCCTAGGTGCACAAGCTGGTAGTTGATGGAGTTCATGTCATCACTGGGCTAGACTGCTACGATGAGTTAGCAATAGCATAGCGGGTCGTAGGTTGTATTTGTTGTCGCTGCTTAAGTTCCAGTTTGCAGGGGTGCATAACTCCTCCCGCCTAGGTTTGAACGGAAGAATTGAAGTTCAAAACGATATCTGCTGTACGACACCTTAGTAGTAGAATTTGTTGATTTCGATCATTGCTATGGAACCTATACATTTAATCTGATTGAGAGAGTATCAGCCCCGTTTCGGAATATCTACTCTTCGGTAAAGGTGTGGTAAAAGAAAAGTATTGGTTAAGTGCAACATAGATAGGAATAACAAATCAATTGCTTGATTAACTACCGAATATACTGTCAAATTTCAACAAGGCTTTTATTTAAGTAGATCTAAGTTAGCCAAACAAATTCATTATATTGGCATTATTATTATGACAACTACGCAGGAATTTTAGGCGAATATGATTAGATGATTTTACGTTTTACTCTAATTTTTTGTTTATGGATTTTTCGCTTATTTGTATCCACGGTCATCTTATTATTACCTACAACTATATGGTCGTTATACCTAGCGGCTAACTTGTTTCTTCTATCATCCTGTTCGTAAACTACTTCACCGGGTATAAAGTCAGGCGGGTCTATTCGATTTCTATTGAGTTTATGTATAATATTTTGTTTGTGTTTCAAGCTTTGGTTATGAATTAATTTTGTTAAATTTTTGTAGCTTCTCTTATGTTCCCTTAGGTATTCTTGATCTGTTTTCGTATCAAATTTGGAAGGAAACGGTCGACTCCTATTAATGTGCCCAGAAAGCAATTCAAATGGTGTTAGTTTCGTGGTGGAGTGAATTGAATTGTTGTAAGTCAAAACTGCTTCGTCGATGATTTCGGAAATTGATTTGTCTTTACTTTGGAATTTGATAATGCGTATCAGTTCAGTGAGGGTAGAGTGGAATCGTTCTACTGGAGAGTTACCATTAGAACTTTTTGCACAAATAGTATGATGTTGAATGCTATACATTTCTAAGAAGTCCTTAAACAATGTTGAAATAAACTCACTACCATTGTCAGTAACGATTTTGTTAGGAACACCATGGTGAGAAAAAAAATGCTTCAGTGATTTTATTAAGTTAATACTATTTCTCGAAGAAAGTAAGTAAGCGCTAGAGAACTTACTGAATGTATCCATTATAGTCAGGAAATGTTCACTGTGAACTGAATACACGTCTAGGTGGACTATTTCGAAAGGCTTGGACGGCGTTTCAGTCAACTCATATTTTAAACGCCCTCTTTTTCGGTCATACTTAAACCTAAGACATATATCACAACTGTTTATTATACGACTAATTTTATTCTTCATAGAAGGAAAATATGAGTGTCTTTTCAGGTGTTCAAAGGTTTCGGTGATTCCCCTGTGATTTGAATTGACGTGGTAGTCTCGTATTAATTTTTCTTGATCATCTGTATCTATGATATCTTTTAAAAAGAATTTACATCTCACTAATTTAATGCCTAAATTGTTGTAATATTTCGAATAAAGTGTTTGAATTTCATGAAATGTGACATCGTCGGCTGAAATAGCTGTAAGTTGCCTAGGTCTTATGTGGTTTTCAAATATAAATTTTAAAGTGCTATGATCAGTTGTATCGTTACATTCTATGATATGTCTCCTTTTACATTTGAATAATATCTTAAGTTTAACAGAAAATTGTTTGAGTCGTTCATTTTTACTTATGATAATTTGTTTCGAAAATTCATTAAGTGGTCTTTCAGATATGGGGATTCCGTCGTTCATATTCTCATACCCTGAATGAATTGTTGATATACTTTCACATTCATCAATATTGTTTTGCATCGACATCGAGTCCCTAATATTTAAATCGGTGCTAACTGGGCTTGATTCGCTTGCATTTACTTCGATCCGAGAGAGGGCATCCGCATTTGAATTATGTTTTCCCTTTTTATAAACGACGGTGTAGTCGAACTCTTCTAATTTGAGCCTCCATCGCACAAGTTTCGAGCTGGGATCTTTTAAAGAGAAAAGCCAAGTAAGTGGTTTATGGTCCGTCACGATTTGAAACTTCCTTCCGTATAGATAAGGCCGGAAGTATTTCGTTGCCCACACGACTGCAAGTAACTCCTTCTCGATTGTGCTATAATGCTCTTCTGATTCTGATAAGGTCCGACTTGCAAATGAAATCGGTTTATCCGAACCAATGGGGCCCTGCGAGAGAACAGCGCCTATTGCAACGTTACTCGCGTCCGTCGTAAGGTTGAAAGGCATATTGAAGTCTGGGTATTGGAGCAATGGATCGTTACATAATAAGGCCTTACAATTTTCAAAGCATTCTATGTATTTTGAGTTCAAAACGATTTTTTCACCCTTACGCAAGCATTGCGTCATTGGTTTGGTTAATTTTGCGAAATCTTTGATGAACTTGCGATAATATCCCAACAATCCAAGAAACGATTTAATTTGTTTAGCAGTTTTTGGAATCGGAAAATGTGTGACTGCGTGGATTTTGTCAGGATTTGGCTTTATGCCATCAGGAGTAACTACGTGGCCTAAAAATGCCACTTCTTTGCCAAGAAACGTAGATTTTGCGATCTGTATTTTGAAATTTGAATCTCTAAGTTTCCTAAATACTGCGTTCAAGCTTTCAATATGTTCCTGAAGTGAAGTTGAGAAGACTATTATGTCGTCCATATACACAAGGCAAATCTTACCTTGGAGATCTCTTAAAACATTATCCATTACACGTTGGAACGTCGATGGAGCGTTTTTCAACCCAAATGGCATCCGCACAAACTCGTAGTGACCATTATCAACAGAAAAAGCAGTTTTAGCGATGTCCTCCGTGTTGACCTCTATCTGGTGAAACCCGGAAGCAAGGTCAAGAGTGCTGAAATATATACATCTCCCAAGCTTGTCCAGGATCTCGTTTATATTTGGAAGCGGATATTTATCGTCCACTGTCTTTTCATTAAGCTTCCTGTAGTCAACTACGAGTCTCCATTTTTCGTTGCCATTTGGGTCTCTTTTTTTTGGCACAATCCAAATCGGAGAGGACCAAGGAGAAAAGCTTGGCCGGATGATACCTTGAACAAGTAGATTAGATATTTGTTTCTGGATCTCTTCTTTGTGAACATATGGATAGCGATACGATTTGCAGTAGATTGGGACGTCATCCTTTGTCTTAATAGCATGTTTAATCTGATTTGAAAAGGTCAATTTATGCCCTTCGTGGAAAAATAAATCCCTATATTCATTACAAAGATTTATTAATGCTTGCTCTTCTTCATTATTTAAATGTGTTGTGGTAATAAGACTATTCAAATCTATTGTCCCTAGGCTATGAGTGTTAGTAACAGAAAAACTGTTGGCTTCTATAAGGGAATCGTTATTGATGGGATGAGCCCTTATGGGTTGCTCGATTATAAATGTCTCCTCTGCATCGGATGTGTTAATTACTTCTACGTATGAAAACCAATTTTTTGCCACATATATACCTTCGGGTATTACTAAATTATTGTTTATACGTGTAGGCTTGATGTAAATACTCTTAGACTCGACATCAACAGGTAAATGACAAATCATCTTGCTTAAACATGGAACTACGAATGCTTTAGACATCAAATTTGGTTTAAAATCCAAAGGGATTTTAATATTTTTTGTTTCTAAAATAGATTTCATCAAATCAATTTTGATACCAAGTTTTTTCATTAGGTCTGTGCCGATGAGGCCATCAAAATATCGATGGAACCTGAAAACCAAAAACGACAAGTTTTCTTTAGAGTTAAGCTCAGGTAAGCCATTTAAAACAACCTTCTGATTAATCAAATTAGTATTGAAAATGGTTTTGATTTCAAGAGGTTCAATAGTAATGACTTCCATACCCTTTATATCGGGGCTGATAAATGATCTATTGCTACCTGTATCGATTAAGAACTTAAGGTCGCTGCCATTCAAACTCTTAATAGTTATGTAAGGCAAAAGGTGAGAATTGTAGTTGTTTATATCAATATATCCAATTGGTTTTCCGAGGCACTTGAACGAAAATTTTGGTCGTCTACTTCAACTGCAGGTATTTGGTTCGAACCCGTTGGTTCGCTTAAGTGCGGATACTGATTTTGAACACAATAATCATTTGTATTACCTGGATATTCTGGGTTAATAACTTCGTTATTATCGTTATGGTAATAGCCCTCTACATTAAACATTTGATTTTGCCGATTTTGATAACTATTATTAGTCCTAAAAGAACGATTAGAAATTCTGTTGGTGTTGCCACTTGACACGTCCATTGGTTCAGGAGGTGTGAAATGTCTAATACCAGAACTATATTTATTATTTCTGTGTGGAATGTTAAAATTTGATTTTACAGTTGTGGGTTGTGAATTAGAATGAGGCCTAGGTTTGACATATTGTTGGGGGTATCCTAATGGTGGTGTGTTATAATAGGGGGACTGAGAAGATGTTGATGGTTGTGTATTATAAAAAATTGGCCTCTGCTGTCTCGCATCTATTGGGTAATATTGTTGTGTATTCCTATAGTAAGTACAATTTTGCTCTTCTAAACAAAACTTGAAGGCTTCTGATAATTTACTAGGTCTCATTGATCTAATAAAAGAACCTAATGGTTCGCGTAAACCTGACACAAAACTATTCAGGCACATTTCTTCGTATAAATCTTTTTTAGATTGAACTACGTGTACATTACGCTCGTGCACTTTAACGTGGTTCATCATGGTCGATAATATTTCAACGATTTTCGAGTAAAATGATTCAACGGTGTCCTGATTTTGTCTAAGTTTATGCAAATCCCGTATTAAGTTGGTCTCATTGCGTTTATCTGAATAATGGATTACTAGGTTCCCTTTGATTTCTTCCCACTCTAAAGGGGTTCCATACATATTAAGTATTTCGTTGGCCTCGTTGATAATCTTATTCCGAATAGATCGTAAAATTATCTTTTCGTAATTCGAACCTCTAATTCCCGGCATAAGACCCAAGATCTCTTCCACGTTATTGATGAAATCGTAAAGTAACCGCGGATTGCCATCAAATGTGGGGACGTCTTTAACCGCGTCAGGAATCCTGAGCGTATTGAAAGCTTCCATAGCAATTTGGTTTAACGCCATTGAAGTACAGTTACTAAACCCGTTACTATGCGATTCGTTTATCGCTATAGCGTCTGTCTTCACGATTTCACCAACTTTAACCGCGGTTTGTAAAAAATGTATAGCAAATTCACTTAAAAACCCTTTCTGAAATTTTGCTAAATTTATTTTAAATTTATTTTCACTGCAATTTGATCTACACACCTTTCTATATTGCACCTTATATTTTTTCCTGATTGGAGGCATAGAAATCTACCGAAGAGTAAATATAAAACGTGACTTACCCCACCAGATAGTTTTAATAGGAGTTCCTTCGATGAAATGATCAAATAGAGGTGGTTGATTAGAGTTGAAATGCGGTGCTCCGAGAAACAGTCGAAGATTGCACTGGATATGGTGAATGTTGATTTGGGAGAGTTGCTCTTTTCCGCAAGCGGTGATTCAGCCAAATAATTTATTGGAGCAAGGTTCTTTGTTACGATTCCGATATCCCATCGAAAAACGTATCAGAATGCCTTTAGACTGCGCCAGTTATAGTCCCCAATTGAAATAAGATACTCATTCCCAGATAACAATGTTTAAATCATATATTTATAATTCTATGTACATATTAATTTTTAAAAGGAATCTTATTTAATTGTTAGATCCGAGTTCTTCGATAGTCCGAATGCGAGTCCGCTACCCAAGCCAAGCAAAAACCTCATGATCACGTTTGTAGAGTTTTTCTAGTTGTTGTGGTTGTTGTGTAGATAATTGTGAATGCACGTACATATGTAGCTTTTGCTCTCACAAGCATGTACCACTATCCTAGGTGCACAAGCTGGTAGTTGATGGAGTTCATGTCATCACTGGGCTAGACTGCTACGATGAGTTAGCAATAGCATAGCGGGTCGTAGGTTGTATTTGTTGTCGCTGCTTAAGTTCCAGTTTGCAGGGGTGCATAACTCGCGCTGTCAAAGGCTTTGCGCAGGGCGGTGTACTTTCCACTACATTGTGGAACCTGTTGGTCGACTCCTTATTGAGAAGACTTGATGGGGAAGGTCACCCTGTTATTGGGTACGCTGACGATGTGTGCATTATTGTCAGCGGCAGGAGTTTACCAACTCTTTGTGAGCGGATGGAAACAGCGCTCAACAGTGTTGGGAGTTGGTGCCGCGAGCAAGCTCTGTCAGTCAACCCCGCGAAGACTGAGATGATGCTGTTCACGAGTAGAAGGGCAATACCTCAAGTGAGGTGGCCTTACTTCCAGGGCAATCAACTAAAGCTATCAAGCAAGGTTAAGTATCTTTGTATTGTTCTGGATCCAAAGCTTAACTTTTCTGAACATTTGGTTGCTAGGATTTCGAAGGCAACTAACATTCTCTGGCAGTGCCGTAGGATGTTCAGCAGAACCTGGGGACTTAGTCCCAGGCTGGTTCACTGGATTTACACGTGCATTGTTAGGCCATACCTTATGTATGGTGCGATTGTATGGTGGGCTAGAGCTCACATCCTCAAACGTCAACTGTCGAAGCTACAGCACCTTGCGTGTTTATGCATTACAGGTGCGATGAGAGGAACTCCCACTGCTGCTATGGAAGTGTTGCTCTGTTTACCTCCCTTGCAGGTCCTTGCTGAAAGTGAGGCCAGAAAATCACTATACCGCATGTGTGTAGTACTTGGACGGCAGGTCAATCTCGGCGATGGGGCCAGAGGTGCTAGGTACAGAGCTCTCTATGACAGCCTACCTGGCCATCGGAGAGGAGCACTTGACACTGTGTGCATGAAGCAAGTCTTTGAGCGCCGTTTTCAGGTCATCCTTCCTGAACGGCAGGAATGGAACAGTGAGGGGTGGAATGGCTTTAGGCCGGGTGATGTCATCGTCTATACTGATGGCTCACTTATTGACGGTATCTCCGGAGCCGGGGTCTACTCTAGAGACTGTCGGATAAATCTATCTGCAGCCTTGGGTAGACAAACAACTGTTTTTCAGGCAGAAATCTTTGCGATTGCCACTGCCGCCAATATCCTGTTAAGGAGAAGGATTAAGGGTAAAACCTTATACATCTGCTCAGATAGCCAAGCCGCTATCAAGGCTGTTCGGCTGGCTCTCTCAACTCAAAAATAGTTGAGGAAACCATGGTAAGGCTTAACCGTCTGGGAAGATGTAACTCGGTATCACTTGCCTGGGTTCCTGGGCACACAGGTATCGAGGGTAATGAAAGAGCAGATACTCTGGCCAGGAAGGGCTCTTCAACAGCCTTCATTGGCCCACAACTAACCATAGGCTGCTGCTCATCCGTCCACAAACGTGAAATGGATTCGGCTCTACGCCAACAACATTCCGAATACTGGCATGACCTGGTCTCATGCAGGTATTCGAAGAAGCTAGTGGACGGTCCAAAAATCAGCAGAGCTAAGTTTTTGCTTGGACTAAACAGGAAAGACTTGAGATCCTTGATTGGTCTCGTCACCGGTTTCAGTCCTCTTAACGAGCACCTCAAAACCATTCACATTAGGAGCTCGGGCCTATGTGAGTGCTGCATGGAGGCGGATGAAACGGCATCTCACTTCATCTGTGAATGTCCGGCTTTCGCCAGAACCAGGCTCACCACTATAGGCAAACAATTCGTTAACGAAGATGAGATGGGGGAAATTGAACTTGCAAATATTCTTCGCTTTGCCAAGGCTACTGGCAGGTTCTCCCTCACTGAATCTTACTAATCGCCAATAACCAGCGAGCGGGCAGCTATGCTGAAGTACAATGGACCAATAGGTCTAAGTGCTTGTCATCTACTGATGACCCCACTGCACATACAATACAATACAATGGTGCATTCATTTCTTGAGACGCGTCTAAAAGAAAATTGAAAAAACCTTATCTGGACTACAAAAAGTACTTTTTTTTCTCCTTTTTTGTGAAGTGTCTAGTGGATTACCTTTTTATACCCTATTCTAAGGGTATATTAATTTTGACGCATAGTTTGTAACATACCTTAATATTTCCCGTAGACCCCAAAAAGTTACTATATTTATGATCAGCATCGATAGTAATGTCGATCTAGCCATGTCCGTCCGTAATTTGTAATTTGTTTAGGCCTTTAAACTGGGCCTAGAGAGCTGAAATTTTAACCATATACTCTCTAGGAGCCCGAAATAATCAAGTTTACGAATTTTTGAAATCCGCCCACAGACACGCCCACAAACTCAAAAAAACAAATTTTTTGAATAAATCGAATTTTGAGCAAGAAAGCTGAAATTTTCTATATATGATCTTTGACTTCTAAGACTGATCGGGAAATAAAATTTTTAAAATCCGCTCACTGACACGCCCACAATTAAATAAAACAATTTTGTTGAAAAACCAAAGTTTGAGCTAGCTTGAAAATCTCCCATTAACAGATTTGCTAAATTCAATTATATTTACAATGAAGTTTGAAAAATAAAAATAATAAAATCAGGAATAAAATATTCGGCGAAATGTCAAACTTTGACTTTTCCTAAAAAATTCATCGCAAAAATTCATCAGAAACGAAGAAAATGGATTTTGGAAGCACTATTTATCCCCGCTAAAGGACTTAGCGGTGATAGCTATCCCCGCTAAAGTTAGCGCATATAGGATAAGTTGTTGTTGTATTTTACATGCTAATTTCAAATTATCCCTATATCCGCGTGCAAAGAAACACGGCTATTGTCATTGTGTATGCGTCACAAATGCAATTGTAAACATAGGGACGGGCTACAGTCCGCATTTAAAGGATTTTATCAAAAAAAAACAGAGCTTTTGTAAAAAAAACGCTCCCTAGCTCAAACTTTGGTTTTTCAATAAAATTTTTTAATTTGTAAACATTTTTGCTTTCGTTGATGTATAAATATATTTTGTCTCGGTAGGGGCTAGTTGGAAATATCTAGCGTCACCATCATCGTCAGATTTTCCCGTTAATTTTCATTACCACGTGAGTTAATCGCTGCTCGACAGATCACCGCAATTAAACGACGTTTGGCGCGGTTAGTACGTAGATGGATGACTGTTTGAGAATAACCGCGTGTCGTTGTTTTTTTTTTTTATTTTATTTATTTCGTTATACATTTTCCAGTTTTAATTTTGTTCGATTTTAGAGATTATTATGTATGTATGTCCTTACGAAACACCAGGAAGTTGTGTGGAAGTAGATTTGTTTTGAATAATTGAGGTTGTATAGCTTGAAGTTTGTTGTACATCAGTTGAAGGTAAGAGGAAAAATATCGATTTGTACTTCGGCAACCGATGGCCGATTTAAGAATGTGACTTTGAGTTGTAATAAGGTTATCTACCGAGTGGTCCTTGGAGAACCAAATAAGGTCCTTAACCCCGAAAAAAATATTTTTTTCAAAAACTAACAGATCCTTAGAACAACAAAAAGGTCCTTAAAAGTAGAAAAAAGGATATTTTTCCAAAATGCCATTAGAATCCTCACGGTATATTTGTGTTCAATGTTATTTGACTAAGATGTCCTTGCAACAACAAAAAGGGTCGTTAAAAGTCGAAGAAAGGTTATTTTTCCAAAATGCCGTTAGAATCCACACGGTATATCTGTGTTCAATGTTATTTGACTAAGAGGTCCTTGCAACAACAAAAAAGGTCCTTAAAAGTCGAAGAATTATTTTTCCAAAATGCCGTTAGAATCCACACGGTATATCTGTGTTCAATTTTATTTAACTAAGAGGTCCTTGCAACAACAAAAAAGGTCCTTAAAAGTCGAAGAAAGGATATTTTTCCAAAATGCCGTTAGAATCCAACCGGTATATCTGTGTTCAATGTCATTTGACTGAGAGGTCCTTGCAACAACAAAAAAGGTCCTTAAAAGTCGAAGAAAGGATATTTTTGCAAAATGCCATTAGAATCCACACGGTATATCTGCGTTCAATGATATTTGACTAAGAGGTCCTTGCAACAACAAAAAAGGTCCTTAAAAGTCGAAGAAAGATTACACAACCTGCAACTAATAGCTAATAGAAAAAATTAGTTGTCATTATGATAGCTAACCACCAAATCGATTGCATTTTTAGCGCAGCTAATTTAACTACGTTAGTTACTTAGTTGTTTAGTTGTGGCGTTAGCTAGATAACAAATTAGGTAGCTAACGCGCAACTGTGCCTACATTTTTTTTTTTTTTTATTTATTTATTTTTAATCTTTATTTCATGAAATATAATTACAATAGTTTGTGTTTGAGAACACGAGCATGGCAGAAATAGCCGCCTGCCATTTTTTTTATTTAATTGTGGGTGTGTCAGTAAGCGGATTAAAAAAAAATTAACACATGAGCATAAAGGACCCCTAGAGAGTATATACATGTTATAGTTGAAAAGTACTTTGTACTAAACAACTCACTGTGTTAATGATTGAGATATCATTGAATTATATTTTATGAAATGTTATTGAGGAAAAGTATAAAAGGAAGAATCTGTTCGCTTGGAGTTCAATCTGTTTTGGGACTGTGAAAAGAGTAAGCCAAAAAGTGTTTGACACAGAATCGGACTTTTACTCTAACATACATATTATAAATTTTAGCTCCCTAGCTCAAACTTTGGATTTTCAAAAAAAAAATTGTTTAAATTGCGGGCGTGTCAGTAGGCGGGTTTTGAAAATATTTACACATGAGCATAAAGGCCCCCCTAGAGAGTATATATTATAAATTTCAGCTCCCTAGCTCAAATTTTGGTTTTTCAATAAAATTGTTTTATTTAATTGTGGGCGGATTTTGAAAATTTTTTCTCCCGAGCAGTTTTAGTAGTCATAGATCATATATAAAAAATTTCAGCTTTCTAGCTCAATATTCTATTTTTTTTTCGAAAAGTTTGTTTTTTTGAGTTTGTGGGCGTGTCTGTGGGCGGATTTCAAAAATTCGTAAACTTGATTATTTCGGGATCCTAGAGAGTATATGGTTAAAATTTCAGCTCTCTAGGCCCAGTTTAAAGGCCTAATTTTTGACAACAGACGGACGGACGGACGGATGGACGGATCACAAATATAGTAACTTTTAGGGGTCTACTGGCAATATTAAGGTATGTTTCAAACTATGCGTCAAAATTAATATGCCCTTAGAATAGGGTATAAAAATGGGATTTGTTTGTATAAGTTCACCTTGGACCGGCACAAGTTATTAATTTAGTTTTAACGAACTTTCTTTATATTTTTCAAAAAAATAAGAAGAAGTAAAACAGTGTATTGAATTCAAACGAAAATTTTTCCAATATTATTATTTGTAGTTATGTTGAGGTCATAGCCGAACAAAAGAATACGTAGCCTTTGACCTCTGATAAAAATTAAATCCGAAATGTGGATTTCTTTAATTAGGGATATTTACTATTTAATTGATTCCTCTTTGAGTTGTATTAGATTACAATCAGATCGCAATAATTGATTTATTCTTCACAAAGAGTTTAAGTGACATTTGTAATTACATATATTTAAACACATCATCAATCAAACTATGAATAATAAGAACAATAATTGAACAATTTTATATCTTATCCAACCACATTGTTATATTGCTTTCCATGTTTGTACTTATTATGCTTCGTGTTTGGTTGCTCGTCAAAACGTCTGAGTCCTGTACTCCATCATCCACGAATATGATTTCCATTTATTTTCTGAAATCTGGCTTCATGCGATTAATAATCTTCTTGATGTGTAAACCATACCTATAGAATAGGCAAACCCATTACAAATAATTGAGATGCACAAAATGAATGGACGCTCTGCATTCGAACGCACACACAAACAGATTCCGTATTTAAAGGGTTTAACTTGTTGTTGAAGTAATAGAACCCAATCCTCTCCACCTTAAATACACATTTGTTCTCACCCAAATTTGGTTTAACTGACATATTTTCTGACAAACAGTACACATACCACACATACGAATACGGAACACTTTATACGTCAGACAATATCTCTGCATTCGAATACACTCTTCCAACCACCATTGACTACCGAAACAGGTGTGTTACCCATTTCCCAATGAAGGACAGCACGGGAAGCATACCTCCAGAGACGTTAAGAGTTTACACAAAATCGAACGTTTATGGTTACAGATTCATTTATTTCCTTTCCGTTTTCTCGAAATGAATGGATCTTAACTATACAGCCCAGGACGAAGGGGAGGACACAAGTGTGATACATAGTAGTAGCTAGATATCATGTGTCTTGTTTATGCATAGTTCTCTGGGAATATTTTTTAGTTAGGATATAAACTTTGCACATAGATATATTTTATTCAAGCCCCAAATAACAGCAGAACTTGTGTAAGGATATGGGTTATGAAGGAGGACACATTAAGTGATTTCCGCTTTCTTTGACTGTAACAAAAGTGTTTTAAACGAGCACCAGGCAGACAACATACACAACATTGCTGTATTAAGGACTTCTTGTCCGGAATACTCAAATTTTGCTCGAAAAAAATTAAGCCAAGTGGGATAAAAATGTTGTATAGGTAGTCACCTATAAAGGTACGTAGGTATGTAAATGGATGCCCTTGTGACTGGTGTCACGGCTCACTTAGACCATCAGATTGGGTCCATTGTGTCCATTGTTGGGGATTTTTTCAAAATTTTAAAAACCTGCAAAGAAACTAAAATTATCAGTGATCCGCTGTAATAGAACCACCCGGATCTCAGGAGTTTCCTCAGCTCAATATCGGTCAGATCCTCCAGCTCCTCAAAGAAGTAGCTGCCAAGAATCTTGAATAGATTTTCTTCGACGTCTTCGACATCTCTACAGCTCCTGCATTAATCGTTGTGCGTTATCCCCAGCCGCTCCGCGTGCAAGCCTACTGCGCAATGTCCTGTGAGGACCCCCGTCAGTGTGCGTATGTCTTTGCGGTTTAGCCCGATTATGACCTTAGATGTCCTCTTGTTTACAGCTGGCCATAGCTCGCTCGAGTGTCTGCATGTTTCGGGGTTAGTCCAACTTAGGTTTGTTTTACTCATGGATTCAACATCGATTTTTCGTGTCAGTGCACCGAGCGGAGTTTGTATAGATTTTAGAGCCAAAGATGCACCCATCTCCAATCCGTATCATGCCTACTTCTTCGTTGCCTGAGATGTCATTGTGCCCTGGTACCCAGCATAGGGTCACTGAATTGATGATTGAGATCTCGTCTAGGTGTTTTTTGAACTGTAACTACTGACTCCATTGATATTAGGGCCGCTTGGCTGTGAGAATATATAGTGATCTGCCTATCGGCGTGTTTGCGACATCTGACCTCCTTGGCAGCCTGTCTCTGCCTGAAACACGCTGCATTCATCGCTGATTCTGAGGGACTCGCCCAGACCCAGAGTCTCGCAGAAGATGCCTGCACCTGTACTCACATCCATTTTGCTGCCGTCGGTATAGATAGCTATTTCGCCTTCTTCCGTGACTGTTTTGTTATTCCATTCGCTTCTTTCTGGGATTCTGGCACCTAGAAAATGTGATTGTTATAGCGATTTGCCCGTGAGAAGTATAACTATTGAGAGGATTAAATTTTATCCGTAGTTAATAGATTTTTCTTACACGAGGTGACACTACTATCAGCAAAATGTCAGAAGCATGCGTAGTACATTTTAGGCGTTACAGTACACCAGCAAAACAAACTCGAAATATCAGACGGCTGTTGCAACACGCGTTCAACCAGTTATCAAACTTGTTTCTGTTCGTTCGTACAGTCAGACATTTTTGCCCATAGAATCTGTTGCGTCTGTTGCTTCGACGGATCCTTTGGCGTTAAATTACTTAACGGAAGGAACCGTCCCATAGAAGCCGTCGAAATCACATTGCAACCATTTCTGATTTCAGAAGAAAAAAAAACGCGCGCAACCAAGTTGTGACCGTAACTGTCATATAAAATGTTCTCCGCTCTGTGGGAACAGGTAAACAAATGTCATCGCGAAATGTTGAATGAATGAATTTCGTTTGTTACTGAGGGCACGATGAGAATGTATGCCAAGAGGTCAAATGCTGACAATTTCTGACAGTTCTGAATTGCTTGTCTACTGGGACGAGAATTACTGCAGAAAATTGGCGTTAACGCTCTTAAAGTGGCGACTATTTATTTATTTATTTATTTATTTATTTCAACGAGTTGCTTAAATACCGTAAGATACATATCTTATAAAAGAGTATTAAGCATAGAAAAAGAGGAAAAAAAATTACAAAAATTCAATTAATGAAAGCTACATGAGCAACATAAGAATGGGGGATAAAAATTGATAATTATTTTACAAGTAAAAATGAATAATACCAAGCCAGTAATAAGAAAGTTAAAAATGAAAAATATGACTTATACAATGAAAAAATAGAACAGAAGAGCTAAGTTTCTAAGAATTAGTAGAAAGATATTTCCTAAGTTTGCTTCTGAATTCTGTTGTGCTGTCTATCCTCCTAAATTCACGTGGCAAAGAGTTCCACAACCGAATCGAAATTACAAGAAACTGACGTTCCGAAGTCAAGCAAGAACACAGAGGAGGAACCAGCTGAGTTGATCTGTTTGAAAAATTAAATCTAATTTTATCATAAATATATTCAGGTTGGTGAGTCAAAAGTATGTCCGAGAACATACTTAAAGTACGAAACTTAAGAAGGTCATCAAATGTCATATTATACAAGTACTTTGAATAGTTAGAAATACGGGCAAAACGTCGTAGTCCAAATACATAGCGCACTATACTGTTAAAGGCGATACTGAGTCTCCGCTTAGAATCATAGCTACAATTACAAAAAAATTCACAACCATAGGTCAAGATTGGCATCACAAGTGTTTTTGGGAGTAGACATCGGGTTCTAAATGGAGTGAAGGATTGAGCGGCCCACAGCATACGGAGTATACCATAGGTCTTCCCAACAGCGACATTAATATGATTGTCCCAAGTTAAGTTCCTATTAAATGTCATACCAAGATTTTTGACAGTTTGCACATAGTTGATTGGTTCTCTATTAAGAAGAATGGAGGGAAAGTATGAAAGATCTAATGTCCTTCTTGATATAACTATACAGTTGCATTTCTTGGAATTCAAAACCAGACCATTTTGCTTTGACCAACGAACGATATCAACAAGATCTTGATTAATACAAGTAGACCCGTGCTCGATTAATCCAAGTGGGCAGCTAAAGACGAGCTGAACATCATCGGCATACATACTTATCGAACTATGCTTAATGATAGTCGGAAGCTCATTAATATACAGTGAGAATAGAAGAGGTCCCAAGATAGATCCCTGAGGCACACCACTGGTTATCGAAAGAAAGTCAGATAAATTATTGTTTACGGCAACTGCTTGTGTCCTTTCAGCTAGATAAGACGATATTAGTTTCACGGCACATGAAGAGAAATTGCAGAGCTTGGACAGCTTGTGGCATAAAATAGAGTGGTCCACCATATCAAATGCCTTAGAAAAATCTAGGAGGACGAAGAAAAATACCTGCCTTTCGTCAAGAGCATGCCGTATGTCTTCAGCCACTCCTATCACAGCAGTCGTACAGCTATGTTTTTTTCGAAAGCCATATTGCCGAGGAGACAGAAGCTTGTTAGTAGAAAGGTGGCTATTCACTTGCTTTTGTAAAATCTTTTCCAGTACCTTTGATAATAATGGAAGGATGGATATAGGTCTGAAGTCATCACACTTAGATGTTTTGGGAACAGGTATAACTTTGGCCGATTTCCACTGCGAAGGGAAAATCCCTGTAGCTAATATGGAGTTAAAGACATGTGTTATGTACGGAAGTAATACCGGCAAAATTATCTTTAAAAACAATGGGTGTAAATTATCAAGTCGAACTGCTTTAGATTTTATAGCAAGTATACTTTCAAGCACATCGGCGGAATCTACCGCCTCAAAATAGAAAATTGGACAACGAGCAGAGGATGAAGGGTTCTCAGATATAAGGGATGTTTGATTAATGTCACTAGTTGCCTGCGAGGATATAAACTGACGATTCAATGCATTAGGGTTCAAACCGTCAGTGATAACACATTTACTTTTACCAATGCCAATATTACGCAGGTTATGCCATATGAGCTTACCGCCAAGAGACGTATTGAGACGATTTGAATACGTTTGCGCTTTAGCTGCCCGTATTTCAGCAACAACTTTATTGCGAAGTGAGCAGTAAATTCGTCGATGGTCTACCAAACGGTAGTGCTTCCAACGGTTATAAGCTAAATCTCGTTGCCGCATGAGGGAACGAATTTGACTAGTGAGCCACGGTGTATTTTGTGGTACAACAGTTTTAGTTCTAATGAGCACATGGGAATTATAAAGGTTTTGAATGTTAGAGTTTAGAAATTGAACTTGTTCATTAGGAGAAGGAAAATTGTACACACTACTCCAATTTATGTATCTAACGTGTTCATCAAGGAGAGCATAGTTTATGTTTTTAAAATCTCTGTACTCGAAAGTACGAGTTGAGGATGAAGTTTCAAAGTCGAAAGTGAGATATATCAGATCATGTCGTGAAAAAGCTGGAGCCGATAGCTGGTCATAGAAAAGAACTTTGCTTCTGGGGCTCACAAGGAACAAATCCAGTAACGATGAAGAATGCTCAGAGAAATGCGTAGGAACAGTAGTATTGACTGAAAATAAATTGAAGTAACCCATTTCATCTGCAAGACTATTATCATCTAAAAGATTGCTGTTAAAGTCTCCGCAAAGAATTATGTAAGGACATGTGGTGGAGATAAGTTCAAGCTGAGAGGTGAATGGCAACAAATTTGTGTTCCTATTTTGCCGGTAAGCAGTACCAACAAGAATTTTAGTTTCGTCATTAACCAGTTCAACGAATAAGTATTCTATTTCACAGCCCGCACTTGATACAAAACGCAGTTTACATGCAATACCATCCCTTACATAAATTGCAACACCACCACCGACGCGTCCAACCCTGTCACAACGAAAAACCCGGTACCCACTGAGGCAACACATTGTGTCATTGAAATCGCCCCTGAACCAAGTATCAGACACACAAACAACATCAACCGAAGATTTGACAAACAAATCACGAAACTCGTCAATTTTCGGCAGGAGACTTTGAGCGTTAATATGACATACATAGAGTAGTTATTGGTGAAAGACATTCCGCGTTAAAGCCTATCAAGCAAGGTGTACCTCAAGGGTCAATCTTAGGACCCATTTTGTTCTGTATTTTTATCAACGACCTCCCTTTGGTATGCCGTCACTCCAAAATCCATCTATATGCAGACGATGTCCAACTTCATCTTTCCCTGCCCATTAAAAACATTAGACAGCTTGTTACACTTCTTAATCAGGAGTTGTCAGCAATAAATAGCTGGGTAGAGGAAAACGGCCTTGTGTTAAACCCAACCAAATCTATGGTTATCCCCATATCCAATAAATCTTTTGACCTCAGCCTTTTACCGGATATATGGCTGTCGAGCTCCAAAATTAAGGTGGTCGAACATGCCAAAAGTCTTGGATTTGTCATTAATCGTAGCCTATCATGTTACAACCACATTAACCTCGTTGTTGCTCGCGTCTATGGATGTCTGCGTAAACTATGGCTTACAGCTAGTTTTACTCCATCCGAAACTCGGGAAAGACTAGTGCGTACGCTAATAATGCCGATTATATCATATGCTGAAGTTGTGTACGGCCATCCGGATTCTTTATCGCAACGGAAGCTACAGGTAGCTTTTAATGATGCCATTAGGTACATTCATGGGCTGCGAAGATATGACAGGATTTCTGTCTACTCTCGTAACTTTCTTGGTTGCACATTGACGCAATACGTGAATATGAGGAATTGCATATTCTTGCATAATATTATAAATACGAAAATGCCACCTTATTTATACCGTAAATTGAGTTTCTCTCGCTCTCGTAGAACATTTAACATTGACGTCCCTATTTTTCGCTATTTAAATTCCTCCCGATTGTTTTTTATTCATGCGATTAGGCTATGGAATTCACTGCCTTCACGTATTAAAAGCCTATCAAGGAGTGACCATTTCAAGGCAGCAGTTTTTCTTCATTTTTCGTCGCAGCAATGAAAAAAGGAAAAAGAAAGAAAGTAGAGGAAGAAAAATATTAAGTTGATCCTACTACCTTCCCCATAATATCCAGTCATATGTTTCCCACTTCTTTAGTTTTAAGTCTTTGTTTATAATATTGTAAATTTATTTTATATATATATTGTACCGCATAAGTACTAAAAGAGACCTAAGTCTCATAGTACAGCCCGCTTACATTTAAGGTTAATAAACTGAAATTGAAATAAATTGAAATTGAAATTGAAATTGAAATTGAAATTGAAGGCCCAAGCATTGGGCTTTGAATACTTTAATCATAGTACTTAAGCATACCGCCATTTGTGAACAAGTTAAGTTTGCTATGCACTCGAGAAAGAGATAAGAAAAGATAGAAATATTAAAAGAAGTACTGATAAATAAGGAGAAATTAAAATAAGGTTGTATAATGTTGTTAAATGAAGAAATGAAGCAAAGTATTATAAAAAGGAATTTGTTTAAAGATAGAGAAAAATTAAATATAAGAAAGAAAATATGGAAGTTAAAATATACTAATTTAGTTTTCATCATTTAAGCTGGCAATGCTGTCAAGATCCTCTATGCTTTCGACTATTACTACCGACTAGAAAATTCGGTTATAAATTGTTATTATTTCCAAACGCTGTTCCTTCCTTACTTCTTTTTTTTTTTTTTTTATGATTTATTTGGAAATGCTTAAAACAGTAAGATACAATATCTTATAAGTTAGTCTTAAGCTAATTTTACAATGGAGAGCTATTTAATGTAACTTCGTGTTAGAAATTAATTAATATTAATATTTACATATTTATTGAGAAATGATGTTTTAACGCTTTTTTAACGCTAGTTTTTTTTTTTTTTTTTTTTTTTTATAATTTGCGTGCGCTAAAGGGATTTCTTTTTTCTGTAGTGACACAGTACCCTTATAATGGTAAAACCACAGCGCAGGCATTTAGTTTGTTGCGCAAGTAACTTCCAGCAATTCATTGCCTATTTTTGTTTGCTACGTACTGAAAGAATAGAAGGATAGGAAAGAAGTTTGGTGCGATGGGATTTTTTTTCCTCAACACGTGGCGCCTAAATTGTTTTAGGGAGATCAGTTTTTGTTGTGTGTATTCAATTTATAAAAATCATGGCCCTGGTCGGGATTCGAACGCACGACCTGCCAATCACTTTAGTGAATACACTACCATCGCACCATTGCCACCTGCTGAGTTGGGTTCTGAACTTCTTTAATGTAACGCGGTAGAGAATTTCAAAGACGGACAGCGTTGACAAAAAATTGACGTTCGGATGTTAAACAAGAAGAGCGAGAGTGAATTAATTGACGAGACCTACGCGAGGATGCTATTATAATTCTTTCAAAACAGTATTCAGGTTGTCGCGTTCGCAAAAAATCGGATAGCAAGATTACACAACGAAGTTGAAGATAATTTTCAAAAGGCATACCAAGCAGACGATTAGAAAAACCAGACAATCTATCATATCTTCGTAACCCAAAGACATAGCGTACACCCATAAACCATATAGGTATGACCAAAGTTTTAGCAAGTAGTAAACGCGTTTTAACGGGTGTAAACGACTGTGTTACCCACAAGGTACGCAGTACACCATATACTTTTCCGACGATTGCATTTATATGGTTATCCCAAGTAAGATACCGATTAAAAGTTACACCAAGATTTTTTGCTGTTTCAACATATTTGATCGGAGCATTGTTCAGTACAATCGATGGAAAATAAGAAAGATCCAATGTCTTTCTTGATATTACCACACACTTCGACTTTTTGGGGTTTAAAATAAGACCATTTAACTGAGACCAGCGTTCTATTTTCTCTAAGTCTTCGTTGACACAGGAAACGCCATGCTCAATAAGGCCAAGAGGGCAGCTCATGTACAGTTGCACATCATCTGCATACATATGAGATGAGCAGTTTGCGATTATAGACGCAAGTTCATTAACGTAAATAGAGAACAAGAGGGGACCAAGTATGGAGCCTTGAGGGACACCAGTAACGTTCGGGAGAAAATCAGATAAGTTGTCACCAATTTGAACTGCTTCCTTACTATCAGTTAAGTAGGAATAAAGTAACTTGGCAGCATCAGCTGAAAAGCTATATTGCTGCATATGTTTTTTGCATAAGTTGGCATGATTGACTGTGTCGAAAGCCTTTGAGAAGTCAAGCAATACCAAAAAAGTTACTTCATCCCTATCCAACGCCTGCCTTATATCATCAGTAACACTTAACAAGGCCGTGATACAACTGTGTTTTTTACGAAATCCAGATTGTTTCGGGGTGAGCATATTATTTGCCGTAAGATAAGCACTGATTTGTTTTTGTAAAATTCTTTCAAACACTTTTGACAAAAAGGGCAAAATTGAAATAGTCCTAAATTCATCACTCCTTGCATTTTTGGGAATGGGAACGATCTTAGCCAACTTCCATAGATCCGGATACTCGCCTGTGGTCAAAATTGTATTAAATAAAAATGTTATATGTGGCAACACAACCGGCAAGATGATTTTTAAAAAGGAGGGATGAATTTTATCCATCCCCACAGAATTTGACTTTATTGAAAGCACACCTTCCACAATATTAGCGCTATCTACTGATTGAAAACCAAAGCCAGGAATATCCGGCTGATCCGCAAACGAAAATTAAGCTTCTATAGTACTCAACGTAGGTAGTGAAGGTAATGAAACGAATTGTTGGTTTAGAGTATTACCATCAACATCAACAGCTCGGTCGCCTCTTGACTTACCGATCCATAAGTTGCGTAAATTATTCCACAACTGACGCCCACTTAAGGAAGTACTAAGTTGGTTAGAATACATTTGAGATTTTACCATACGTATTTCTGCTACGACTTTATTGCGGAGCGAACAGTACATTCGCTTAAACTCATTTAACCGGTAACGTTTCCAACGATTGTAGGCCTCATCGCATTGCTGCATTATTAGACGTACGTTGCGAGTAAACCATGGTTTGTTGCTTGTTTTTATAAGTTTCGTTTTCAAGGGCACATGAGTATTAAAAAGAGTTGTAATATTCTCAGTTAAAAACCTCAACTGCTCATTTGACGACCGTAAATAATAAATGGTATCCCAGCTCTTACTTCGTGTGTGCTCTTCTAGCAGTTCAAAATTAATGTTATGGAAATCACGATACTCGATTTTGTTGCTGCAGTGATTAATATTGAACTTCAGCGTTAAGAAGATTAGATCGTGTTTTGAAAAAGCTGGCGCAGACAGCTGGTAGTACAAACACACTTTACGCATATCACTAACAAAGAATAAGTCCAATAATGTTGCACCACTGTTAAAAAAGTGAGTAGGAGTGCAAGTATTAACTGGTCTTAAATTAAACATGCGCATGCTTTCAGTGAGAAGATTCGAATTTAAAATATTGTAATTAAAATCGACACATAATATGATATTAGGGGAACCCAACGACAAATCCTCTAAAAGTTTTAATAAAGGTGATAGATTAATGTGCTTATTTGGCCTATATATAGCACCAATAAGTAGTCCACCCTCACTGCCCACCAAATCAACGAAAATATATTCAATACTGCTTCCAGCAACAGATGAGAGCCTTAGTTTACATTTTATTGAATCTTTAACAAACAATGCCACTCCTCCCCCAATACGATCTTTTCTGTTTAAGCGAAAAGGTCGATGATAACCTTCCAAGCAACAAGCCTGATCTCTTAATTTATCCGTAAACCAAGTTTCAGTGACACATATTACGTCTACATCCGATCCGACAAATAAATCACGAAACTCGTCAATTTTCGGTAACAAACTTTGCGCGTTTAAATGACAAACCCGGAGACCGCTTTTTTGACTGCTCAAAACTCTAACCATCGAACGCAATGTTTGATTACGACTACAACCCATGGATACTTGGTTATTAAACATTTTTATTCCAAAAAGAAAAGAAAAAGCTTTAAGAAAAAAAAAAAAAAAAAATTAAAAAGAAAAGAATACTAAACAATTTAAAAGAAAGAAAATAAAAAACAAAATCAAAAATTATAATGAGATGATAGAAGAAATATAAATTTCAAAGAGAAGAAGAAAAAAAATAAATAAAATATAAGGAAAAATTGAAAAATTAAACAAAATTAATTACAAGGTGGCGCAAAAGTTGTCAGGTGGCGCAAAAGTTGTCACCCGATGTTCTTTCGCTGTAATTTTTTTTATGAATGAAAAACTTTGGTTCTGCTTTTGGATTATGTTAATTGGTGTCTTAAGTTTTTTCTGTATCAGTTAACTTCACAAATATCAAAGTAGAATTTACATTTGCCGCCATTTGCAAAAATTATGCTTCTTCCGATAGGAAGATGACTTTTGCGCCACCTTGGATAATGAGAATCTGCTGATCTGGCAACGTCTTCGAGTCCCTCGATGCAGTCAACTAACACAGCTGTTCCGTTGGATTGACGTTTAACATACACCGCTCCGCGTGCAGTTTAAACAGAAAAAAATTGTTTACGTTTTTTTAACACAAGTGCGCGTTGAAATAAACATCTGTTCTGCTGCGTTAAGCTCTCCCGTATATGGATCGTAGAAGATGACGCAGAGGTCGAGGTGCTGTCGATAGCCAGGTGTATGTCATTTAAGGAGAGCTGTTTATTGCTTTTTTTTCGGTAACTCGCGATTGAAGTTAAGACATAGTTTTTTTCATACGCTGAATTAAATTTTATCATTATTGCGGAGTTTTGTGAATTTAGTTTCGGGCGAGTGCGGTAAATATTAATAAGAGTGGGTGGTTTTATATTTATTGTGTTGCAAATTAAATTAAAAATTGATTTAAGATTTTCGCCGGGCAAGTACGGGATTCCAAACATAAAAGCATCACTTGCTATCAAACGATTTTCGTGAGAGTACATTGAGAGTTTTAACTGTTTTAGTTCGTCAGCTATGTTATCATTTTGTTTGTTTACATTTGATATCTCGACGGTTTTATCAGTAAGCAATGATTTAGTGTCTGTGAATTCGGTCTTTACATTTGAGAGTGACATTTTTAATTTGTTTACTTCGGTATTTAAAGAAGTAATATCTTAACATCGGAGTGCGAGGATTCTAATTGTATAACTCGATCACAAATGCTGTTTTTTTATGTCTTTTATTTCGCGACGAAGTTCTTCAGTTATTTTTTGCTCAGAACTTTCCACTTTTTTGGACAAAAGAGACACTATGAATTCACTTTGTTTTTTTTAAGTTTTTCATCCATAACGGACCACATATTACCTTTGTCATCCATGTGTGTTTGTGCGGATTTTTGAAGTGGAGACAGTGAGCTTATGGGCGAATCCAATACAGAGCAATTTCTTTTAGGGCGGGGTATAGTCCGTTTTGGTGGGTTAGATGACATGTGTATTTGTTAAATTTGATCAAGTTTGATTATAGTTTCAAATTACAGTGTCAGTGATTGTAGAATTTTCTACGTTTTTGATGGTTGTGTAGGTGGATAGCGCGAAATAGAGAGAACCGATGTAAATGGTTGACGCACAAAAAGAAGATTATATATATATATAATATACACTTTCGCTTTTAGTTTTTGTGATTCTGATATGAAAATAACAAAAATTTTGCTCAAAAAACCAAGTGAAAACAATCAAGGTAAGTACTTGCAACTTTTAAAAAAAAATAAAATTATTAGTTTGAGTGCGTTTTCGGTCGAAAAGAGAAATAACAGCGTCGCCAGTATCAGAAACACGTCTACTCAACAGCTCTCATTGAAAGTTGTTTTGCTTTTGTTGCTACTAATCTAAGCCAGTTCTTGTCGCTTCATTTTTTTTCGAGCCAAACTCATAATTTCATTTAATTTTTTGTTGTGCTGGAGGTTCGCTGGAAGGACAAATCGTCGAAAGACATTACAGAGCTAGTACGCGAGGGATGCTTCAGCGATAGTGAGCGACTTTAACCCTATCTAAAAAAAACCTACCGGGGGGATTGACTATTGTCATCACTTATCGGCAATTCATTTTTGAATAATTTAAAATATTTAAAAGAAAAATCCGCCATTTGTCGGTTTTCTAAACTTTTTTTGAAGTTACCTAATTTGTTGGCCTTAGCTAACTCTTGTAGATCAAGAGGTTTTACCCGCCTCAGTCCTCTGATTACATTGTCAGTATTTAACAGCTCTGGTATTTCGAAGTTAACGTGGTTGAGAAGCCTACTTCTGCGCCATCTTCAACCATTTCAGTATTACGAACCAAGTTCCTCAGTACTTTATTTTGGAAGACTTGGATTTTTTGTTAATTTGTTTGGCATGTGTATACCCATAACTGAAGCCCGTAGGTCCATATCGCTTTGAGAACTCGCTTGTATAACAATAACTTATTGTAGTTGAACAGGGGCGAATATCTCCCAATAATCCAATACATTTTACTGTATCGCATGTTAAACTCGTCTCTGTTTTTCTTTGCTACATGCGCTTTCCAACGCAGTTTATTGTCTATAATCGTTCCCAGATATTTGGTGGTATTTGGGGCAGCCATTTCAGCTGTTTGTGTACTTAGTGTAAATAATTGCACTGGTTTTTATACCCTATTCTAAGGGTTTATTAATTTTGACGCATAGTTTGTAACATACCTTAATATTTCCCTTAGACCCCTAAAAGTTAATAATTTATGATAAGCATCGATAGTAATGTCCATCTAGCCATGTCCGTCCGTCTGTCGGCAAATATTAGGCCTTTAAACTGGACCTAGAAAGCTGAAATGTTAACCATATACTCTCTATGAGCCCGAAATAATCAAGTTTAAGAATTTTTGAAATCCGCCCACTGACACGCCCACAAACTCAAAAAAACAAATTTATCGAAAAAATCGAATTTTGAGCTAAAAATATACGTATATGATCTTTGACTCCTAAAACTGCTCGGGAGATAAAATTTTTAAAATCCGCCGACTGACACGCACAATTTTATTGAAAAACCAAAGTTTGACCTAGGGAGCGTTTTTTCGATTAAATCCTTTAAATGTTATATAACAAAATATGTAGAGCGTTCTTAACAATTCAATCATACTTAGACTTTTGTCACGCTCACTTATGAGGGATATGAATAAGAACAGGGTATCCAACAGTTCGCCCAAGACGACTCTAGCCCGTTTCTATGTTTCTAGTTGATCTTCTGTATGAATAGCTGATAATAGTTGGATACGTTCTCCCGACTTCTTGTTGTCACTCAGCCTATTTGCGTGTTTTCGGCCATGTTCTTTTATTATTATATTACCGAAAAGTGTTAGAAGTATTAAGTGGTGATCTGATTGGATAGCCGGCCTTTCTTCTAAATTTATTTTATTTGAAGATATATTTTTTGATATAAACAAGTCGAATAGATCTGGTGTTTTATTTCTATCTGTTTGCCAGGAGGTAGATTTTCCCGATGAGTGCGATTTGGCGCCTTGTTCCTTAATAGTTTCGTATAATTCTCCGCCTCTAGTATATGTTTATCTAGATCCCCAATATTTATTCTTGGCATTAAAATCCCTATAGCTAGGAGAGCATACTTATGCAATAGATATTTGCCACCACTGCTCGTCTTTATACTTATGGTAATTCATTGGATGGCACATGATTGGAATTTTGCTCCTATACGGTGTTCAATCGTATTCTTTATAAACACTGCAGCCCACATTTTGCACAGTTATATTCTTGTAGTTTAATGTCGGTTGTAAATTTAAAGTGTGTGTCTGAAATAAGACATATAGGTACACTGGCGGTCACAAGGATGAGGCCATACATTTTGCAATCGATTTTCAGTCTTTATACCTGTTGGAAATTGTATACCCAGAAACTTTTACTACCTGTGTACAGGTACATATTTTCCTAACAGTAAGTCATAAAATTAAAGGGTAAATAAGAAAGACCGCTGGAATTTACCAACATCAAACAATAAATTACTTGAAAACCGTATAAAAACGATGCGCACTAAAATGAGGCCACATCCAAAATCTTTTCCATATGACGTCTGTAAGACAGTTTGGAATAGAATCATACACTTTTTTTTAAATAATTAAGAGAAATTTGGACCCAGTCATCAGGAATAGCTTCGATTAAATTGTCCTTATCTCCAAATTGTATGCCGCCTTCATACACTTTACGAGATAGCCATGTCCAAACATTTTCGATTATGTTAACGTCCGGTGAATAAGGCGGTCATCGCAAAAGATCCACGTCTTCTGATTGAATCCAACAACCCTGGAAGTGTGAATAGGGGCATTGTCTTGTTGGAATATCCAAGACAGGGGTCCGAAAATGTTTTTCACTTTTGCAAATGACCGTTCGAGCAAACATTTGTGGTTGTTTCCGTTCATTGTTGTGGACAAAAACTCCAACTCGATTCTGCCATAGTGGTCAATAGCTCACCACATCATTACCTACGCTTGATGTACGACTGTGATGTTATGCCAAAATATAAATAAAAGTTGTAACCGTCGGGACCGTCAAGGTTAAACTTTTGTTCTCCGAAAAGACAACGCGTTTCCATTCACTACTAAAAGCGACATGTTCTCTTGCAAAATTCATTCCATGCTCCTTGTGTTCTTGCCTCAAAACAGGTTTCTTTTTAAGTTTTCTTCTCTGGACAGTAACAATTTTTCGTATTATCCTTCGGACCGTTGCTATGCTGGCTGACACTCCGCTGTTTGCCCTTATTTTGTCACTGGTAGAGTAGAATTTGTTTGAGGCAAGGCGTAGAATAATCCGCTTATCTCGCAATGTTGTTGCTTCTGCCGTGCGTCCTTTTTGATTTTTCCCATAGTGTTGTGGACCCGCTAGATAACTGTTTACAACAGTCTTACTTGCAATTTCTCGGCCTGAGAGTCCTAACTCCTTGAAAGCATCTATTTATCCTCTTTCTGTCGCTGTCAAAGTCTTTTCGGAAACCATTTTTTTTTAACTAAATAAAAACAGTTCTTTTCAACGCTTTCTTAAATATTTCTAGAAAAACTTTGAAAGAAATAGCTGAAGTGAACTCCTGCATGTGGCGCATCTTTTTATACGCTTTTCAAGTAGTTCATTTTTTGATCTTGAGAAATTCCAGCTGTCGTTTCTTATTTACCCTGTAATTTTATGACTAAGGTACTGTTGTGGAAAATATTTGCTATTCACAGGTAGGGTTCCTGGGCACACAGGTATCCAGGGTAATGAAAGAGCGGATGCTCTGGCCAGGAAGGACTCTTCAACAGCCTTCATTAGAACACAACCATCCATAGGATGCTGCTCATCCGTCCACAAACGCGAAATGGCTGAGGCTCTACGCCAACAACATTCCGAATACTGGCATGACCTGGTCTCATGAAGGTTTTCGAAGAAGCTAGTGGACGGTCCAAAAATCAGCAGAGCTAAGTTTTTGCTTGGACTAAACAGGAAACACTTGAGATCCTTGGTTGGCCTCGTCACTGGTTTCAGTCCTCTTAACGAGCACCTAAAGACATTAGAAGCTCGGGCTTATGTGAGTGCTGTCTAGAGGCGGATGAAACGGCATCTCACTTCATCTGTGACTGTCCTGCTTTTGCCAGAACCAGGCTCAATACTCTAGGTAAACAATTCGTCGACGAAGATGAGTTGGGGGAATAAAACTTGTTAATATCCTTCGCTTTGCCAAGGCCACTGGCAGGTTCTCCGACACTGACTCTATTACTAATCGCCAATAAGCAGCGAGTGGGCAGCTAGGCTGAAGTAGAATGAACCACTTGGTCTAAGTGCTTGTCATCCACTGATCACCCCACTGTATATACAATACAATACAGGTAGTAAAAGTTTCCGGGTGTACAATTTCCAACAGGTATAAAGACTGAAAATCGATTGCAAAATGTATGGCCTCATCCTTGTGATCGCCAGTGTATCTATTAAGGTTCTATCCATAGTCACTTGCATTTCGTCCATTCGATTGTCGATCCCATTAACATTTGATATGTTCACTAATCCTGGATAAATCACTAAATTTGGTATTTATTGGTTTCAGAAAATGCACAACGCCTATATCAAATTGTTATAGTATTATAAATATTATTGATATTAACGATATTCACTGTTTGGATAATCTTTTAACATTAACGTTATTTTTTAACTCAACGAAAGTACAAATTATTTAAATTCAGAGCAATACTTTTTTTTTTCTTTTTGATAACAAAAATGCTCGATGACAACAATTTTGATGAGATCAATTCACACTCGTCACTGGTTGACTGGTCAAAACGTGAGATATCAAATAAAAAGTTACTGTCTGAAAAAGTATATTATCTTATATCTCGAATATAGTTTTTGACTATAAGCATTTCCTTCTAACTATAACTATAGGTTCTATGCTGTTCTAACTTCAAAAAAACTTTGAAAATTAATAAATGTATTTAAAATTCGACGGGTTTGCAACCATTTTCTTCGCAGATTGCCGCAGTCAGAAGAACGATATAAATATTTGAAGTTATTTAAACCTGAGGTTAATACCTTTACAAAAATACATCTACATAAAGGTATCTCCTATATTTGTTAACAAAGAAGAAAAAAAACAGTGCTTACACCCCACTAAATTAATAATAAACCGCACTAAGTTTAACAAATATTTTCAACTTGACCCTCTAAAAAACAGAGAGGAAAATAAAATGAAAACATAACAGAATATCGCAACGGCTTTTAGAAGGCAATATGAAGACAACGAGGATACAACCAAATACTCTTATGCCATGCAATCCAGCAGGCGGTATAATCCTGTGCATAGAGGAAAACTTTTTTAATTTCGAAAGCCGATGCTGAGCGAATTCATTTTTTATGCTCCTGCTCTACTTCCGGGCAACTCGTGGCTTTTTGAAGTGGCAAAGTTGACATGTTAATTGGAAAATTTGTGGGCGACGAAGTCTACCAAAAAAGAGAAACTAATAAAAAACTTTAAAGATGAAGTTGAAAGCAAATAAGAAAGAAAAGGAGGCAAACCCCGAAAAATGGCTCAAAAGATGCGCGTCATTTCTTAATCCTCCTTCAGTTGACGTAAAAATAGATAGAAGTGTTTGCTGCCTTGTCAGCCACAAAAATGAATAAAAAAATCACAAAATTCCTAGGAAAGCCTGAAGTCGTATTAATTAAATTTTCGTCAAGTACACCCATACTTTTATTTAAACTGGAGCAATAGATTGCAAATACCACACACCCGTTTGGTATTTGAAAGCACACAAGCTACCAACTTTTAACGGAGAAGATGCGCACATACCTAAACGGATGATAAACTTGTGTGCATCCTGTGGCTGGAGTCTGTATAGGATTCTATTAGTGTGGTATGTTATAATCGTGTTATTCGGCCTGTACCTAAACTCCGTTTTTGCGTGTGATTAGAGAGTTGGGTGGGTTGTGAACACTTCAATAGTTGCAACATTTATGGAATGGAGGGCCTTACACTCTTCAACGGTGTTTTAATATTTAATAGACTTTTTTTGAGTTTCAGATGAGAAATGCATGAATTGTTATAACGTAAGACTTTGTGGGGGAGAGAGAGAGATCTAAAAGGTATTCAGCCGGGGGTTACACATTGAATCGTTTTGTCTCGAGTAGGTATCAGAGAACGCCTTTGGCATTCACTGTTCACATTTTACTAACACCCATTTATGGAAAGTGTCGCGACATATTCGCAAGTGATGTCAACGAACCATGACAATAAAAATACAATTTCATGAATAGGTATGGCCGTATGGGCATAGTACCTAACTCGTAACTCTGAGACGGTCGCTCCCCTGGATCCCTTTGTTAAGACATACCTTTACTTCTATAAACTAAATCCTGCGCATACGCGGTCTCAGAATACGCGAATTTGCTTTAATGTGATTTAATTTTTCAAACTTGGTTGTTCCACCTCATAGGGGTGGTGGGGTTAAGTTAAGTTAAAGTGGCTATCAGCAAAGCAGGCACAATTAGACTAATATGAGGTCCGTTGTGATACTACATGGATCTGAGAGAGCTGAACATATACAGAGAAGTTAAATAATAGTCTTCTTCTCCTCCTCGTCCGTTCAGCTTCTGCAAAAGCCGTTAGAGTATACACCAAGCTTTTTACCGTGCCCAGTAATGACATCCTTGATGCTGATAATATACAATATATTGAGTGAGATCAGGCTATAAGAGTCCATTTCGTTGTGACCACTGCACTATATCGGCAAGATCATTATTATTTGATTGTGCGGCGTGAGTTAAGTGCGAATACGCATAACGTACCATTTTAGCTAACATAATTATATAAAACTGAAACAATATACCTACTGATTTAACAAACTAAATCTAAGTATTAAGTGTTGCTTATAAACATGTATCAACTATCTTAAACGTAAACCTAAAAACGTTATTATGTAGGTACATACAGAAAACATTTAACAACAAATCATCAGAAACATGTATCTAAACATAGACAAACACAACAAAACACAAAATAAATATTACATTAACTTAAACTTATGCATCTGCAAGCAGTAATACACGTAAACATTAGTTGTTCTTGTATAATTTATTACACAAGCAATGTAAATATATAAAGCCATCACTGAGTCCAGCTTAGCAACAAGTACTGTATAAAAATTAACGAAATTCTTTTTTTTATAATAACATGTAAGAGGAAGCAAATGCTGCTTTTAAGCATTTAGTTTTGGAGGCGTCTTTCGTTGGCGATCAACTAGCAACGTAGTTAAGCATAAGATTATAAATAAAAGTAAAAAAAAAAAATTTAAGGCGTTGTTTTCTTTTTGAAACTACGGGTTTTCTGTAAGCCATAACTCGTGCTCTATTAACCCTAGAAAGATAATCATATTTTTTATGACGTAAAAGATAATCATACGTCTCAGAGACGTATGGCACTTTGGTAGTGTATTTAATTAAACCCATGAACTTTTTAAATAAATATTAACGTTTTATTTATTTATGTAGTTCATAGAGAAATTAATCAATGATTAAGTATAAATAAATATTAATTTAAACAATAAAAACGGAAAACTTAAACCCCATTACAAATCAACAAAAAACAACTTATATTTTAAAGGAACCTTAAAATTGACATTAGGTCATAATAGTTGCCAAATTTTTATTTTTCGGTTTAAAATAAGTCTACTAATAAGTCTTAGTTATTTTAAATTATATACGATTAAATAAAATGTAAGAATGACACGTCACACACGCCCGCAGAAGTACGGCATAGCTACAACTTGTTACCGCAGGTACTTACCGTCGCTCCACGACCGTTACGGGCAAGCTCCGATCACCGACTGAGTTAGTTCAAGCAACCAACCCAATGCGGTTTATAGTTAAAAGGATACTCGTATAAAAATTTTTTCCGTGCGTCATACGTCTCGCAGACGTAGATTATCTTTCTAGGGTTAAACCCAGAGGACAGCTTAATACGAGCTGAGCATCATCAGCATACAAATGAATTGAGCTGTTTTAGATGACATTAGGAAGATCGTTGACATATAGCGAGAAAAACAAAGGCCCTCTTATGATAGGCAGGGGGTTTGAAAGGGATTGATTAACTTCTACGGCTTGAAATATTTGAGTTAAGTAGGACGATACTCACTTTATGGCACAAGGCTCGTAGTTATATATACGAGACAACTTGCGGCACAATAATGAGTGGTCAACCAAATCAAACGCCTTAGAAAAATCAAGAAGGACTAAAAAGGACACTTTGTATTCGTCCAGAGCTTGCAGAATATCTTCAGAGACACCTATCACAGCAGTGGTACAACTGTGTTTTTGTCGGAAACCAGATTGCTTAGATGATAATAGGTTGAACATTGAGAGAGGACGGCTAACTTGCTTTTGGAGGTCCTTTCAAAGGCTTTTGACAAAAAAGGGAGTATTGAAATCAGCCTGAACTCATTACACTTGGAAGATTTTGGGACGGGGATAATTTTTGCTGATTTGTATTGCCTAGGAAAGATCCCTGTCACCACAGTGTTAAAGATATGGGTAATAAAAGGTAATAAAATGGGTAATGCGATTTTAAGAAAAGATGGATGAATATCATCAAGTCCAACAGGATTCGATTTGATAGATAGAATGCCTTCAACAACATCAGCGCTGTTGAAAGCTGTGAAGCAGAAACTAGGGCAACAAGCGTAGGAAGATGGGTTGCCACTTTGTTGAAATGACTTCACACTATTTGACGACTTCTGCGACGAAATAAATATTGAGTTGAGTTCATTAGGATCAGGAGCATCAAAGTTATTGTTTTTGGATTTACCAATGCCAATATTGCGTAGATTACTCCACAAGAGCTTACTTCCTAATTAGGCGTTTAGTTTACTTGCATAAAAGTTAGATTTTGTGGCTCGTATTGCAGTAACAACTTTATTGCGAAGTACACAGTAGGCTTTTCGATACCCGATACCACATGGAAACGTTTCTAACGAGTGTAAGCAAAGTCGCGCTGTTGCATTAGTGAGCGGATTTGTAAGGAAATCCAAGGAACCTTACAAGGCAACACGATTTTGGTCTTTAGCGGAACATACGAGTACCGATTGATAAATGGAGCAATGGGCTGGCTCAGCCTCTTTAAATATTGCCAACATGCTCTTTCTTACCGTAACAGTTTCACATATTAAACTTAGTCGATTACCCACTTATTGCAGTTTTGACCAAATTTTATACCTAACTATTTATTGTTTTGTTGCTGATCATACTAAATTTGATAATATCTCTTTTGTGTTTCAAATCACGTTAAAATTGATAATACTCGTATTGTATAAACAGCTATTTCTAACCAAATTGTGTATTATTTTGGGTTTCAAATCATGTTAAAATTGATAAAATTTTGTATAAACAGCTAATCAAATTAACCAAATTGTGTAATATTTTGTGTTTCAAATCACGTTAAAATTGATAGCATTGTTTTATATAATAATATTTCTTCATATCTTTTGTTAAACATTTTTTTTTTCCTTTTCTTTATATTTTAAAATTTTTGCTTTTTATTATTTCTTTTATTTTTAAATCATATTATGAAATGTCATCTCAGGCAGACGGCAGTATTGCCATGTCCTTATTCTTAAGTATACCAATTTGTAAACTTTATGATGAAAAAATAAAGAATCTATCTATCTATCTATCTATCTATAGCTGTATCATCTGCAAACGTGGCTACTGTTGTGCCTTCTTCTTGCGGAATATCACTAGTGTTATTAGAAATAGGATCGGTCCAAAAACGCTTCCTTGGGGAACTCCTGCCGCGATTTCTTTAAATTCAGAGTAATCATTTCCGTGTTTTACACGAAAGAGTCTGTCTGATAAGTAACAACTAAGGATATCAGTTAACTGTTTCGGAAAAGCTTGTCTTAGCTTATGTTTCAAGCCCGTATGCCATACTTTATCAAAGGCCTGAGAGACGTCGAGAAAAACACTAGAACATATTTTTTTCTCCTCTAGGGCTTTTTCAATTACATTGGTTATTCTGTAAACCTGGCCGATTGTAGAATGCTTAGTCCTGAATCCGAATTGGTGATCAAGTATTAATCGACGTTCTTCGATAATCGGATGTAGGCGCTTCAACAAAAGTTTTTCGAATACCTGCGACATTATCGGTAAGAGCGATATTGGCCTATATAATTTTTTGTCATTTAGTGGTTTACCGGGCTTTGGAACCATTATAACTTCAGCTACCTTCCATTGTCGTGGAACATACAATAACCTGAACGATGCATTGATAAGATAGGCAAACTTGATTAAAGCTTTCCTAGGTAACTCTTTAAGAACCTGTCCTGTGATTATGTCATATCCAGGAGCATTGCTTAATTTTAGTTTCTCTATTTCGAAGCGGAGTTCGTGTAGCGATACACTTTTTATTCTATAATTATCAGGTGCCACGGTTAGGACAGGAAATTCGAGCAACGCTTGATCATCAAATGGTTTAAATGTTTCTTCCAGATGTTCGGCAAATATTTCGGCTTTTTCCTTGTCACTCTTGGCCCATTCTCCATTGATTTTCCTGATGGGTGGCGCTTGCGTTTTTGGTTTTTTAATGCCTTTCATGGCTTTCCAGAGCGAGTAATTTGTACTTTTATCCGCAGTTAGGCTTCCAAGATAATGTAGAAATTTTACGATTTTTAAAGTCTCGTATTTCTCTCTTAAGTTTACTACAAAGGTAGTTAAGAGTGGTTTTATCCTGTGGAGCTCGAGATTGTTGCCATCTTTCGCGCGCTCTCCTTTTCTTCTTTAACAATTGAGTGATTTCCAACGGATATTTTATTTCGCAATTTGTGGTTATTTTCCGTTTATGGGGAGTATTTTTCCAGGCTGAGCATTGTATGACGTTAATAAATTGATCGACTTCGTCTTCAAGTTCGTGGGGTGTTCGAAGAGACACTTTGAGATCGATTTTACTTTCACAGTATTTTAATTATTAAAATTAATTAAAATTAATTAATTATCAAAATGACCGGTGAATGATCAGAAGAAAGATCGAAGCATTCCTCAACTACAATAGAGTTTCCCGACAACCCTTTCGAGATGAAGAAATCGATGAGGTCTGGTGTTTTTTCCGTATCCGAGGGCCAGAACGTCGGTTTACCTGAGTAATGAATTCCATACCGGCTTCGTAAAGAACTCTACCTTTTACTGAAATGCATCTCGAGTCCCAGAAGGTATGTTTTGCGTTAAAGTCACCTCCGATGACGAAATTTCGTCCAAGTGAGTCAAAGATACTCGTACTTATAAAATCGCTTCTTTCCATCGTTGCACGTTTGGGGTAATAGATAGCTGCAAAAACATATTTTATGTGTTTAATTTTTACGCTCACCGTGCATAATTGCAGCTCTCGCCCTTTCCGAAGGGTGATATGCGTGATAGGCAATGTATCCTCGAATGTTTGTGCTGGATTCTTTCGTCAGATGGGTTTCCGAATATAATATATGAAATCATACCTAGAGAGCTGATCATACAAAAAAAAACTGAGTGTGCTTACGACCACACGACTAAAGTAAAACTCCTTTCACTCCATCCATGTGGGCGTGTCAGTGGTCGATTTTTGAAAATATTTGCACATGAGCATCAAGGGCCCCTGGAGAGTCTATATTATAAATTTCAGCCCCCTAGCTCAAACTTTGGTTTTTTGCCGTCCGACCTGAAAGTCTGACGATGACGCTGAAGCTCTATATTTCTAACTAATGAACTGCGATTCATGGACACAATGACTTTACTCACTTCCGGTAAATTCCATCTGTCGGCAACTGTTTTAGATATAGCTTTCTCCTTTGGATCGGTTTGGATAGATGATGAGCTTAGTATTGTCCTCTATTGAGGAGATTCAAGGGTGTTTACCCATTCTACGAACCTTTCCGCCGACTAAATTGTATGTACGTTTGTCTACACTTCCGTTTTGCCGGATGTCTACGTTTGTCTACACTTCCGTGTCGCATTCACCAGCTTACTCCCCAAGTCAAGCGTGCGTAAAGAAGTTTTACTTCAAAAAGAAAGAAAAATATGACGAAATAAATCAATTTATGAAGAAAAGTCTAAGTTAAATATAAATATGATGAATCTGTTAATGTAGTTGGAAAGGTATGAACATCGATTTTATTTGATTGAATAACTCAGGATTGAACTATTAGATTAAACTTGGAATTTAAACGCTGTTTATGGAAGCCCTGTTAAAAATTTAAATTTGATAAATACTCGCAAAAAATATTTACCGGTAAGTTATAGACCAATCAGCCTTCTACGCAATCTAAGCATGAAAAAGTACTGAAAGAACAAATCTTGAAATTCATTGATCTTAAAAAATTTACCCGAACGAACAATTTGGGTTTAGGCGTCATCACAGTACTTCCCATCAGGCACTGAGAATATCAAACTGTACTAAAAGAAATCGATCTCAAGGGAAATCTACGGGTATGGTATTACTACTATTATTGAGAAGGCATTTGATTCAGTTTGGCACCCGGGCCTGATTTACAAAATGATAAGTCTAAACTGTCCTCCATATATTTGTAAAATAGTCCAAAGCTTCTTGTCTAATCGCTGTTTCAAAGTCCATGTCAATAGCAGTGTTTCAGATTTGATAAATGTTCAATCAGGTGTTCCACAAGGATCAGTACTTGCCCCAATACTGTGTAACATTTATACACACGATATTCCAAAGTTACCGCACTGTGATATAGCCATCTTTGCAGATGACACCACATTATCGCATCATCTCATGAATTCGCTCTCAATATTGAGAGGAATCTTCAAAATGGATTGGAAATATTAGTAAAATATTATCACAAATGGAAAATCAAACTAAATGAAGGGAAAACTCAAGCTATCTTTTTTACTCGTAAAAGAAAGTCTTGTTTTCTTCCCATCAGCCAGATTCAGCTCAATGGCAAACATATTAATTAGGAGCCTTCGTTAAGATATCTAGGTATTTATTTAGATACCAAGCTTACCATTAAAGACCATATTACCAAAACTATTAAAAAAATAGGTATAGCGATTAAGATGCCTTACCCGTTTATTAATAGAAAATTATTACTTTCTACTGAGAACAAAAATATTCTGAACAAAGCTATTTTCCAGGCTAATCTATTATATGGATGTCAGGTATGGGGCAACTCTGCAGTGTGCCATATAAATAAATTGCAAGTAGCTCAAAATAAACTCTTAAAAATGATGCTAGATTTACCTTGGCACCACGCAACTCCTGTATGTATTTTTTATCCAAATTGAAAATAATGTATTCAATTCAATTCAGTAGAAAGATAAAATGTAATATCAAATCTCTGTAAAATGTGCAATAACAAAATTCTGTAAAAACATTTACCTACGAGGGGCGTTCAATATACTCGTATTATCGGTATCGGTGTGAAGCTGTGGTTGTGTATATAAATTGACTTATATATCAAGTAATACTATTATTTTATTGCATTCATGTAAAATTTCATATAAATGTGATTATTAATTCGCGTTTTATCTCTAGTTAAACAGAATCATAATGGCAACTGAGACGATGATGGTGAAAATTGAGCATAGCGCTGTAATTAAATTTCTCACTAAGCAAGGAAAAAGTCAAAAAACTATTCATGAAGAGATGGTGGCTGTTTACCAGGGTTCCGCACCTTCATTATCAACTGTGCAAAAGTGGTGAAGTGAGTTCAAGAGAGGCAGAGAGAGCATTGAAGACGACCCCCGCTCCGGCGCCCCGGCTACTGCTTGTACGGGAGAAAGCATCAAAGAAGTCGAAAAACTTGTTCTTGAGGATGCCCGAATAAAGGTGAAAATGATGGCAGAGATCACAAAGCTTTCAATTGGTACCATTCACACCATTTTTCATGACCATCTTAACCTTTCAAAGGTCAGTGCAAGGTGGGTGCCACGAATGCTCACAGCGCCTCAGAAAAAAGTGAGAATCGCATACTGTAGAGAGCTTTTGGAGATGCGTAGTGAGAACGCGGACGGTGTTATGGATCGAATTGCTACTGGGAACGAAACATGGGTCCACCACTATGACCCTGAAAGCAAACAAGAGTCCATGCACTGGCATAAAAAAGGAACAGACCACCCGAAGAAGTTCAAAGTCACTCCGTCTGCCGGGAAGCTCATGGCCACAGTTTTTTGGGACTCAAAGGGAATCCTGCTCATTGAGTACAAAAAAAGGTGAAACCATCAACGCCACATCCTACGCTTCCACTTTGCATAATTTGCGGGAGGAAATTAAAAAGAAAAGACGGGGTAAACAATCCAACACCCAACCTATAGTCCAGACCTTGCCCCTAGTGATTATTTCCTGTTTCCGGATTTGAAAAAATGTCTTCGTGGAAAAAGATTTTCGGATGATGAAGAACTCAAGTCGGCAATAAATGGGTATTTTGCAGAGAAAGAGGAAATTTATTTTTTTGAGGGTTTAAAAAAGCTTATCTCAAGATGTAACAAATGCATTGATGTTAGGGGAAATTATATTGAAAAATAAAGAAAATTTAAATTGAATTCGCATTTTCCTTCATATCGATACCGAGAATATATTGAACGCCCCTCGTATATAAGAAGGTTTTTTTTTTCGTAAAATATTTGCTCCAATTTTTACATAAAGCGATTTTAATAATTGTACTAAAATACAGACACAGTTCCAGTTTGCTTTAAAGCTTTTAAAAATACACATTTACACAACTAATTTCTGTATCCAGTACCTACTCACAACAATACCTGACACTTTATTCTGCCAACAAACATATCAAGCAAATTTTTGTTCCAACAAAAGACGAAGAATAAAGCAACAGGAGAATAGTCAACACCATGCACAAGAAAACCAACAAATCCCCCAGCGCTTGCATGGCTGCCATGCGATATGGTATTTTTGGAATTCTTTACATTATTCCCCGTCTATTCCTTTTCGTTTTTTTTTCGTATACGATAAGTGATGACTTCGTGGGAAAACAATGCAACGATACGGGTAGTTACTTCGCAAACTATGAGCATGAAGAAGTTATTGACGACCTCGTCAAGCAGGCAAATTTAATTTCAACGGACACACGTCGTTGCATTTAATTACCACGGTGAATCACATTAAAATAATGAGTATCCTTAATTCAATACGAGTGCAAATTCCAAGAGTGGACATTTTTTGGCATTGCTTCGGAAAATAGAAAAATAATTACATCTCATTTTCGTAGACGACCACGTCTGTGTAGGCATGCTTTCGACTTCTTTCCCTTTTTGTGTTAGGACATTTGTCCTTTTTGAGATTTTTTTCTTTCGGATATCATTATTTAAAAAGGATTTTCTTGGGCAGGAAACACGTCTTCTTCAGCTTTCATTCCGGCCACTACCTCCCTGTGGAATGGCAGAGCAATTACTTTTCCTTAAAAGGGGGTGGATCGCTGTCGCTGATGTCATGTCGTTCTGGATGCTTTCCAAAAATGCTCAAAAAGCAATCTTCTCAACTAAGAACATGTCGCCTACACATTTCTTTAGCAAGGGTTAACATAATACCCAGGCCCTCATCCTGCCTTACCTACTATCCACCCACTTTATAGTCTATCACACGTGCACACCAGTGAACACACACACGTTACAGTAAAAAGGACTTAAATGGCAAATTGAAGTGCACATACATGACTTGCAACAATGGTCACAGGCAAAAACCTCTAATAATGATCTTAACAACACCACGAACAATATAGAGTACAGCAGTACCCTCTGTAGTACAACACCACTACCACACACTGCTGCCCACTATGGAACAAACTTTTTGAATGGTTTAACTTATGCTGACAACTTAGCAAGAACGATAAAAATCATAACTCCCTGTAACAAGCAAGCATATAGTGTGGTATAGGACTATCTACGAATGGGTACTTACCTACGTATTAAAATTAACACAACCCTCGTCTAATTGAAGAGTGCAACTTCAAACAGTAATACACATAGGTGTACTCGTTAGACGCACAAACAGCTGGATTTCGCCACCGCCCGTATTCAGTTTGAGGAGTGAATGGCGCTTTCTGGTGGTTTATGGCCACCGTGCCGCCCGACGACGCACGGATAATAAATAGCCACAATGAAAGACCATGTAAGACAAACATCTGAATTCATTAAAGAATTTCCTTGGAAAAATCAAAGGAAGGCAGCTTGCGAGCAGTCCCAGCAACATATTGTGCAGAGGTGCCATTAATTAAAAACTTTACTACAATTTAACCCTTTACTTTTAGGCAGAGAAGGGTACCCACTCTTCGCACTCGTTCTTCTACTTCTACTGTTCCGGATCAAGCGGACGACTCACCTACTTGGGCGCCATTATTTATGCATTTCTCATGAAGCTAAGGACGATTCATAGTCGAAGTGCGCCGTGTGGTACTATGTGCACTCAAACTGACAGAAAAGTTAAGTTGGTTACAAATTAGTTGGCCGGCAATAACCCGTTTGGTCCCCGCCTGCTACGCCTGCCCCACCGCACATACAATTAACTAACACATAGCTCTTGCATTTGCTTTGTATTTTTTGCTAGTGCCAGTGCCATACACAACCGTCAATGCACTGGGGTGGCACACTCACAGAGAAAAGAAAGATTGGAGTCCTGCTTTCAGGAGATAAGACGTTAGTTGGAAATGATTTGAGAAGTTGCAGTTAACTCGGAATGCACCTTGCCATCAAGCGTTGTGCGATGGTGGTGCTGGTAGCAGCAGCAGCAGCAACAGCAGCAACTTGATATGACTTCATGTCGAATGGGGGGCCAGAGAAGAGGGCGCCTTAACACGAATAATGGCAGTGGAACATGGAAAAACTAAACGGTGCTATAAATAATTCAACTTTATATGGCCTTTAACCCTTCAGCTCCTATTTAGGTTTTAGGTTTTATCGTTCTCTTTCAGTACAGCGCGAAACCCTTAAGAGGCTAGATACAGCCAAACTTATGGTTAATTATATGAAATTGAATTTTTATCAGATCCAATTTTCGAGTTGAAATTCGCTTGTCTTCGTCTCGCTCCCCTTTACATCAACATTCCTCGGTAAGTAGGTAAATAGCATGAAAGCAAATAGGTGGAGTTGGACCATCTAATAGAAAGCATAGAGTGGTTGAGAAATTGCTACTATACTTTTCATTTTGTAAGAATCCGGTTTTATACAATCTAACTTTTTCGCAAGTAAAATAAGTAGTTTAAACTTTCCACTTAAATAGAAGTAGTTCTGTAGTTTAACCCAAATATACAAAGGACTCTTGTGTTATAGTCACACGCCGATCAATATAAATTTATTGTAGTAGCTAATTTACACATCTACATCCAGAAGAGCCTAGCGACGCATTTGACATCTTGGAACTTTACCCCAAGTTTGCATGCAAATCCGTGGGTTGGCATGAATGAAGATCACAATTACAGGCGTTAAGTGATGCATTTATACAAATGCAATAAAACGAGTATCTGATTGGCCTCAGTAAAGAAGTGATATGAAGCCGGTAATCCTGCCGATGTTTATTGAGTTCGGACCGGCGAGCCACAGCCGGACCAGTATAGGGGTGCAATAATGGTACCCGCCGGTCTAACGGAATTGACTCGCTTCGACATTGAGTCTAATCAAATCGTGACATTGCATTTGTGTGATCATGTTTTTATACCCTATTCTAAATTTGTATTAATTTGACTCATACTTTGTAACTACTTTAATATTGCCCGTAGGCCCCCAAAAGTTACTATATTTATTTATTTATTTATTTATTTCATCAATTGATTCAAGATCTGCTGATTACAAAAAACAAAGCTACAATTTTTTTTTTTTTTTTTTTTTTTTTTTATAATAAGCGAGCACTAAAGGGATTTGTTGGGACCCTTATAATGTATTAGCTACACAGCGCGGGCGTTAAGGAAATTAGGGTGAGAGGAAAAGGAGAGATGCCGATGCACGTTGGTTTTGAATGTCTGTAGGTTATAATGTGTAGGAAAAATGGAGCGGGGAAGAGCATTCCACATTCGTGTTGTACGGCTGAGGAAAGTTTCTTTGAACTTCACTGTACGTCCGAACACAGGATTGAGGGTGAACTGATGAGCATTCCTTGCATGGCGGGTATTGCGGTTGAAATGTTCAAGGGGTGGAATGCAATTGGCTATTTCGTTTGAGCACTTATGGTGGAAATAACGATAAAATAACGACAGGCAGGAGACATTACGACGATGACTAAGAGAGTCAATCGATCTCGCGATGTCTCGGTCGCCAATGAGTTTTATCGCGCGTTTTTGGATCCTGTCAAGTAGCTCCAAATAAGTTATTGGTGCACCGAACCAGATATGAGCGTTGTACTCGAGTTTCGGGCGAATAAACGCCTTATAAATTGTAGCCAGATCAGAACGGTTGAAATATTTCTTACAACGCTTAAGGAAGCCTAGACATTTCGCGGCGTTCTTGGCGACATCGAATATGTGGTCATTCCAACGAAGGTTGTCATTAACACACATACCGAGAATGGAAAGTCTTTCGGTTTCAGCGATGTAAGTGCCATTCATGGATAATGGCAGTGCGTGTGGGTTTTGCTTTAATGACAGGAGACAGCATTGAGTTTTGGAAGCATTAAATTCCAGTCTATTGGTTTTACCGCACTGAGTTATGCTGTTAAGATCGGAATTTAATGAGCTTAACATACGTTGCCGTTCCAGTTCCACACCCGAAGATGAGGGGCGTGACCCAAGAAACGAATATGAGAAGCTGAGGGTTCTGTCATCAGCAAAGGAATGGATTGGATTAGAAGTAACAGACAGGAGATCATTTATTAAAATGAGAAAGAGAGTCGGGGACAGAACAGAGCCTTGGGGGACACCAGTATTTATTTGGTGAGTTGCAGACTTGAAACCGTCCAAAACAACTTGAATTGAACGGTCCGAAAGGTAATTTCTAATCCATTGAAGAAGAGTATCGTCGATTCCAAATGCACGCATTTTCGACAAGAGAGCTTGATGCCAAACTCTGTCAAATGCCATTGAAATATCAAGCGCAACGGTCTTACTTTCACCACCTTGATGAAGAGATTGGTTACACTTTTCGGTCAGATATGTCATCAAATCCCCAGTGGACCTGTTGCTACGAAAACCATACTGCCGGTCATTAAGAAGTTTTCGCGATTCAAGATATTTCATTAGCTGACGGTTTATCAGCGTTTCCATGACCTTAGAAAGAAGGGACGTAAGTGCAATTGGTCGGTAGGAGGAGGGAGAAGAAGATTCGCCTTTTTTTGGTACAGGCTGGACAAATGCTGTTTTCCATCTTCCCGGAAAGAGTCCTGAAGAATAGGACAGATGGAAAAGCTTACGCAATGGTTTTGCCAGCGAAGAAGAACACCTCTTCAGAACGATAGGGGAAATACCATCTGGACCAGCGGATTTGTGAACGTCAAGATCTTGAAGTACTCTAGCCACTGTACGAGTGCGAAAGTGGATTGGTCCCATGGAGAATTCTACGCGCTCGAGTACAGGGCGAGACAAAGCACAATCTGGGAGCGTTGAGCTGACTGCAAAGTGAGCAGCAAGCAGATTGGCCTTATCTATAGAGCTGACAGCTGGAATGCCATTGTAAATGAGTGTCGGGACAGATGATGAGGTCGAATTCTTGATGTTTTTAACAAATGACCAAAAGTTTTCACTACCCGTGGGACTTTGTAGTATTTTTTGCCTCAACTTTTGGTCATAGGAGAATTTGACACGATTAATGTGGGCATTGCAGTTATTTTTGGCTCGTTTAAACTTTTTACGGCTTTCCTCAGATGGGTTGGCTTTGAATAGCCGAAAACTTTCCTCTTTTAACCTGATAGCCTCTTTGCAGCTCGAGTCACACCACGCGTTAACCTTGGGTTTGATACTTTTAATCCTGTTAGGGATAAAAGGTTTCATACCCAGGTGAATTAAGTTTGTGATCATATCAGCAGCAGCATCCACGTCGCTGTCGAGGAAGCGCAGCGACCAGTTAAAACTCTTAAAGAAACCGTTTAGTTTTTCCCAATTGGCTTTCTCGTATTGCCATACGGTTTTTTTTGCAGTTTGTTCTTTAACTATGTGGTTGGAGTACGAGAAATTCGCTGATATGATACAATGGTCTGACGAACCTAGAGGCGATAATACGTTCAAAGCGTATTTATCGGGGTGAGAGGTAAGAAACAAGTCCAAAGTGTTGGCAGTTTGGCTGCTAATGTCCGGTATTCGTGTCGGCTCATTTACAAGCTGAGTCAGGTTATTTACCTCGGCAAAGATCTCGACGTACCTTCCTTCGGGTGTTGTCTGACCAGAATGTCGAAGCCAGCCTGAATTGTGTATATTGAAATCGCCCGCAATAACGATTTCAGAACGAGGATGAAGGGTCACAATTCTTGTAATGGAATCGGACAGGGCATCAAACTCGTTATAAGTTGAATGTCTGTCCAAGTTGGGGCTTCTGCAAATAAAACAGTAGTGGATTAATTGCCTACGGACATGAAATTTGAACCAAATTAAATTAAATTCCGGATTGGAACACTGACCATACTGGGGCTGAAGTTGGTAGGCTACGTCACTACGTAAATAAACGGCGATACCGCGATGGGGAAAGAATAATGGCACTAAGTTGTACCCAGGTAGACTAAACTCTGTTAAATCAGAGCCAACGCTAACCTGGGTTTCACTAAGTGCCAAAACAGCTGGTTTGTTATGAAAAACATGGGCGTATAATGAAAAAAAATAAATAATAATAAAAACAATACATTAAAAATAATAAATTAATACATACTTCAATAGTTATATACAAATTTGTCATAGTTTTTTTTTTTTGAAAATATCTCTATTTATTGAAACATCAATATTATTTCACATTTCATTGAATAACTTTAAGGAGCGCGTAATTGGTTCATTCAAACCGTAGTTTGTCCTATGATGAGGAACATAAAAATAAACGTTACTATTACGAAACAATCTTGGCACATGGAAACGAATTAAAGAAACAAGGTCGATAGATGTGATTCTATAGTCCAAAATATCTGTTACGAACATAATTGAAATTGAATTTGCCTACGACATTTATGCGTTTTCATATCGATGAGAGAACATCTCGAATTATAGTCAGGCATAGAACCAACCCAATTTAATTTTCTTAATGGATACCTCGTAAAGCGTTTTTGAATTCTTTCTATCCTCATTGTTCCAATTTCATAATATGGTGACCAAACAACCCAACCATATTCCAGCACTGGAACAACAAGAGACAACAATAATGTTTTTAGCGTATATGCATCCTGGAAATCTTGTGAATTTCTTTTTAAAAAACCTAATAATGAATTACCCTTAGAGACGATATAGTCAATGTGTGAACTGAAATCCATTTTCGAATCGATATAGACTCCAAGATCTTTGATACAGTCAACTCTAAGAAGTTTAAAATCATTAAAATACTAATCAAATTTAACGATAGACGCAAACCTAGCCACACTTAAAATTTTGCATTTCGAATTATTCAACTTAAGATGGTTAAAATTACACCACTCCAAGAAATTGTTTATGTATTCCTGCATGAAAAACAGTCCTGAGACAAAGAAACCGGAAAAAAAACTTTGACATCGTCGGCATAGATTAAACAACTGCAGTATTTCATAACAGAAGGCAAATCATTTGTGAAGATGATGAATAGAAGTGGATCTAAATGACTTCCTTGTGGAAGACCCGACTTAACTTCTATTAGATTGGATGTATCAATTTTCAATCTTTACTATTTGTTTCCTTCCAGTTAAATAAGATCTGAGCCACTTAATAAAAGATGAATTGAAACCTAATCTATCTAATTTCTGTAAAATAAGACCCGTGATGTACACGATCGAAAGCTTTAACAAAATCTGTGTAAAGAACATCAACTGGTTTGCCCGATTCCATTTGGTAGCAGCAAAAATTTGTAAAAAGACTTAAATTAGTGCAAGTTCATCTACCCTTCAAAAACCCGTGTTGGTACTACTGGGATAAAGTTTCCTTTAACGAAAAATATAGCTTTTGGGTTATAATTTTTTCCAGCAAATTAAGGAATGCCGGAAAGCTGAGAGATGGGTCTGTAATTTTTGACTAAATGTTTAAGTCCATTTTTAAATATTGGATCAACAAAAGAAACCTTCCATTCATCCAGAAAAACACCATCTTCTAGGGATTTATTGAAAATGCAAGTGATCACATAGCTCAAAGAAGTTGCGCATTTCGATAATAACAACGGAGAAATTTTATCGTGGTACGGATTGCAATGTGAATTCACCATCTACAATAGCAGCAGTCCCGAACAATATCTTGTTTGATCGATGAGTTTTTTGTGTTTTTATTTTGAGGAAAACCATCGTTCTAAGTGCTTTTCATTATCGTAGTAGCAGCATCAATATTGGCAACACGTATGTGTCATTGGGAACAACAACTACCTACCTCCTGTATAGGAGGTTTGATGATTAGTCTCAGCGTCAACAGCACCATCAGCGACAACAACAACTTTAGCAGGAGCAGCATTGGCGACAACAGCATTATCAGCCACAACATCCACAGCATCATCATCGGCAACAACAACAACCTCTTCAGTAGAAGTAGCAACAACATTTATTACTTTGTTATTATTATTATTGTTATTATTAAGAGTTAAGCTTTCATGGTCAACAATTCTGTCAGAACCAGCGGACAGTGAAAATGAAAACATTGGCAGCACACCAGAATCTCTCATTTCAATCTTTTTGGAAGTCGAAGTTTTCACAATGCGTGGAAGAGTAGGACTTACTTGTTGTTTTTGCACTTTACTTAGACGTGGAAACCGGTTTTTTGTTCTTCATGGGAAGTTTTTTATCACTACTTTTAAGGGCAGGAGACGAGGAGGGTGTGTTTTTAAGTAATGGCGAGTATTGTGAGCGAGGGGAAAATGCACTTAATTTGTCTTTCAGAAGATTTAATTGTTTATTGTTGTTGGTTGTTTCAATGCTTTTAAATGTTTATCGAAAACAGATTTATTGTCAACAAAGAGGCGATAAAGCTTTTTGATTTTCGGTATACAATTAAGAAGCGAAATGTTTATGCATGAATTGCACTTCCAAAAAATATTTTCATTTGATTCAAGCGCAACTTGTAGAGTTTCACATATTTTAGTGCAATGAAAATGAAAACCGGATAGACAAACCCCGCATAGAATCAAATCACTTTTAGAAGTTAACAAATTACATTCCGAACATTGAGAATCCATGTTGAAAAGGAAAATATGAACTTAAATTTACAAAAGAAAGCAATTTACTTATAAGAACTTTATTGAATAGAGGCGTATAGACGACTTGACTCGATTTGAGATCAGTGAGAACTGAAATTTATGATCAGCATCGATAGTAATGTCGATCTAGCTATGTCCGTCTGTCTGTCGGCAAAAATTAGGTCTTTAAACTGGACCTATAGCGCTGAAATTATAACCATTATACTATCTAGATCCCGAAACAATCAAGTTTAAGAATTTTTGAAATCCGCCCTCAAAAAAACAAATTTATCAAAAAAATTGAATTTTGAGCTAGAAAGCTGAAATTTTGTATATATGATCTTTGACTCCTAAAACTGCTTGGAAGATAAAACTTTTAAAATCCGCCCACTGACACGCTCACAATTAAATAAAACAATTTTATTGAAAAATCAAAGTTAGAGCTAGGGAGGGTTTTTTGTAAAGCTTCGTTTTTTTTCGATTAAATCCTTTAAATGTTATATAAAATTAAATGTAGAGCGTTCTTAACAATTTAACCATACATAGACTTCTGTCTAGGGTATCCAACAGTTCGCCCAAGCGGACTATAACCTGACCCTATGTTTTTGTTTGAATTTCATTTTCAAACACTGGTTAAAAAGGGTATTTCATTAACCACTTGACAACTCCTTTTTTAAATAAAATGCAAGCTACTTGAGATATATGTCAACAAAAATTGTATTGGCTTGGACTACTATCCACCACGGGAACGTATGCAGCGGTCGATATACGTTGAACCCAATTTTTGATTACTCGGCGGCAAGAGACGGCCGCTATTTCTCGTTCAATTTTTACTCTGAGCTCCTCTAACGTCACCGGCTTGTTGGCACAGACCAATGATTTAATATAGCCCCATAAAAAAGTCTACTGTCGCTAAATCACACGATCTTAGCGGCATTTCTTGAGATAACATGTTCACCGAACTGAGACTGCAATAACTCGATTGTTGTACCTGCTGTGTGGCTTGTGGCACCGTCTTATTGGAACCACATATCACTGATGTCCAATTCATGCGATTGCTCAAAGAAATAACGTTCCAACATCGCCTTGTATCGAATAACATTTACCGTAACATGTCGGTCATTTTCATCGAGGAAAAAAACGGCCCAATGACGCCACCGGGATGAAAACCGCACCAAACAGTGACTTTTTGTTTATGAAGTGCTGTTTCATGAAGCACATGAGGGTTCTCACCTGTCCAGTAACGCATAATTTGCTTATTAACGAAGTCGTTTAACCAAAAATGCGCTTCATCGCTGTAGATGATTTTGCGATGAAATTCTTCATTTTTTCCATCATGTCCAGAGCCTCATATGATCACGTGGCTTTAGTTCTTGAGTCAGTTTGATTGTTGGGGTGTATGCCAAGATCCTTAAGCAAAATTCGCCATAATGCGGTCTGGGAGATGCCAAATTTTTGAGAACGCCGTGAAATTGACTGATTTGGCTGGTTTGCGACGGACGCCTGCGGCAATATTCTCCACACTTCGGGCAAAACGTAGTCTCAATATTTTCAGTAGACTATGAATTGCATGTCTACTGGGACGAGAATTACGGATGAAAATTGGCGTTAACGCTCTTAGAGTTGCGACCATAGACTCGAAACTTCGGTAGTAAATTTTAATTATTTGTTGAAAGTTTGAAGTTGTCAGGTTTCTAATAAAAGACCCTAGATTAAAATTTCAGATCTCTAGCTCAAAATCCGTTAACTTTGTTGTTGAGATTGTTGGCGAATTTTAAAAATTCTCAATTATTTCGGGACCCTAGAGAGTCTATGGTTTAAATTTCAGCTTTCAAGCTCCAGTTTAAAGGCCTAATTTTTGCCGACGGAGGCTAGATCGAAACCACTATCGATGCCGATCATGAATATATTAATTTCTAGGGGTCTTTGGGCAATATTAAGGCATGTTACAAACTATGAGTCAAAACGTATACACCCATAGAATAGGGTATAAGCTTAGGGAAATGCTACAGTACGCTTGGGCGATACCCTATTCCTATTCCTATCCCTCATTAAGTGGGCGTGAAAAAAATCCAAGTATGGACGAATTGGTAGAAGGATCTTCATATTTTGTTTTACAACAATCAAAGGATTTTATTGAAGAACCGGTACATTTTTGGAAAAAAAAAGCGCACCCTAAAAGTTGGCATGGCAGAAAGTGGGTGGATTTTAAAAATATTTACACATACTGTCCCTGGCCAAATTTAGGTTCTATGTACTTTGTTTGTACTTGTTTATGTTCGCGTATCAATTGGTTAACACTGTAATGCAACAGGTTAAAAATAAATACAAAATGGAATCATATACAAAATCTCCTAGATAAAAACACATTATGTACGTTTGAATATAAAAATATTGCATATAAACTTGTGCAACACATAAAAATATTAAATAACTACAGTGCGTCTAATAATTTGGCCAGGTACTGTAAGCATTGGGCTCCTAGAGAGTATATACATTCCAAGTTTCAGCTTCCTTGCTCAACCTTTGATTTTTCAAAGAAACGTTTTCTTAAATTGTGAGCGTACCAGTTAGCGGATTTAAGCATGAGCATTAAGGGCCGATAAGAGTATATTATAAATTAATTATTGATTTCAGCTTCCTAGCTCAAACTTTGATATTTCGATAAAACAATTTTATTTATTTGTGGGCGGATTTCAAAAATGTTAACTTAACCTAATAAAATTTCAGCTCTCTAGCTTAAAATTAATTTTTTCAATAAATTTGTTTTTTTTTTAGATTGTGGGCGAATTTTAAAAATTCTTAAACTTGATTATTTCGGGACCCTAAAGAGTATATGGTTTCAATTTCAGCTTTCTGTCTCGAGTTTAAACTGCTAATGTGTCCCATATGCGTGAAAGGGTTAAGAGGTCGTTATCACGTTATACCTATATAGGTAATGGTAGGTAGTTACATTTTTCTTTAGTCTTGATTTATGATGTACCTATGGTCGCATTCCAGTTTTAAAGTATGTCTGGATTCATATATTTATTTCTGACGCCTTAAGGCTTTGAATCACCCTGTCTGCAATGATGATCATCATCATGATGTTCATCGGCGGCCCTCTAAAACTAAACTAAGTACTTGATATTACACGCTTCCACCTCTCCACAAAGAACATTGAAATTATTATACACTCGATGAAATAAACCGAAAAACAACGTCCAAAGTTACTCCCTTTTACCCGATGAAAGAGCATGTTACTCCTTTTTTTGCTGATTATCTTAGGCCTGCCCGTCTACCATTGCCTGTTTATGACCACGCATTGCAATTGAAGGCGCTAACTCTGATTTAATGCCTGTTGAAATCGTTTTCAACAAAAGAAGGAAATGCCCGATACCGTCCGATTAGCTATTTCAATTCCAAAGTTTGCATTGCAAAACAGTTGCAAATGAAATCCAACTATACCTACCTACACCACGGAAGCATCCCGCCCAACACAGTAGATATATATACAATGTACTGTAGTAAATCTTAATTGAAATTCGTGCAATGATTTGTAGAGAATTACACCAAAAGAATACTGCTTCATCCAATGGGGCCATAAATCACTATTCAATTTCAGAAGGTAAATAAATTTCAATACTCTTCGGGGAAAACGTCGTCGGCGAATCTAAGATACCTACGCAATATCGTTTGCATTTGGGCCCAACATATCGCATCTGTGTCGACGAGAAAATAATAAACAAATTTCGGAAATGTTAATAGAATCGCACCCTCGCGAAAGGTTGCTTCCATTCTGTTGGAGCTAGGCAACAGGAGGCCGAACTGGTGGAAAGCAACTACTTAAAGCGGTGCCGATTTACAGCAGTTCGTCACATATGCATAGCACAACAGCCGCGCCGCCTTGAATATCGTCCAAAGGGGAGTGAAGAAAACCGAGAGAATGCCACAATGGGGACACATATTGGCAGTTCATTTATTCAGGATATCAGATAAATTTATGATCACACCACACTTATTCCCTTTCGCAAAATAAATTTTCCTTAAAAAACGGCTACAAAAAGGACAACAAAAAATGTAGCACACCGCGAGCATTGTGATAAAAATGAAATTTATAGGTGTGCGAGATATCGACGAGATGAGGTTGAATATATATATTTTTATCATATGCATGCATAGCATATATATTAATATTATATATATAGTTTTTATTTTTGTACTCATATAATTTGTATGCACGAGTATGAGTACGTGCGACGATACGATGCGATGGTCGGGAGTGGTGGCGCTGTGACAGTGGCACTGCGAAGTATCGTCCTCAGATTAAAAGTGAGAAGGAGTGCTGTTGCAGTACAACGTCAATAATAAATTAAATACAACGTTGCTGAACTACATACATAATTTAGGAAGGTGCGGTCGGTACATGTGTTCGCATTGTGACGCCCTCCTTACCGAATTCGACCCACTTTTTTTAATTGATGGTTAATAATTTGTTTGGTTGATAATTCCTCTAGAGGTTATATAATATTTTATATTTTTAGGTATTCATTTATCTGTTTTAAATTTTTCTTTTGTAATGAAATGCAGGATATCCTACATGTGGAATTAAAATTAAAATGTTTCACAAGGATTAAGAACAAAAGTTCGGATTTGAATATTGGGATTGATGGCTTCGCATTGAGGGATGTTCGCTTGTTAATCTCAGTAAGCTTTTTATTAACATATTTTTTGTGCTCTCTAAGTTACGAGGAGATTTTTTTCTGCATTACTTGATTAAAATACTATGCTTCGTATAATTAAGCGTATTCTGTGTATTATTTCAATTGTAATTAAATGGACAACTTTATGCATATGAAGGGTCTTTCATTAAGGGCTTGACAACTTTTTTTTAAATAAAATGCACACTACATGCGATAAAATCGTTGACTTGAATTACTATCAAAACATTTATAAATGGAATTCGAGTTCGTTCATATGTCCACCACGTATGCAGCGGTCGATACGTTGAACCAAATTTTCAATCACACGGCCGCACATTTCGACCGATACGGCCGCTATTTCTCGTTCAATATTGGCTCTGAGCTCCTCTAACTTCGCCGACTTGTTGTCATAGACCAATGATTTAATGTTGCCCCATAAAAAGAAAGTCTTTAGTTCACACCGAAAGTTTGAAGTTGTCAAGCCGCTAATGAAAGACCCTGTATTACATACACCGGCGATCACAAGGATGAGGCCATACATTTTGCAATCGATTTTCAGTCTTTATACCTGTTGAAAATTGTACACTGGCAACTTTTACTACCTGTGACAAGGTACATATTTTCACAACAGTAGGGGAAGGTAGTGTACCTCGGTCCTGATTTTAGTTTTTTGCCAATATTTTATGTGTCGTTTTTTCTTTAGTTTTTCTTTTTTTTTGTTACTACCTGAAGTCTTTTCTATGATATGGCGAAACTACCAAAATTATATTGCTTACCATTCCTTAGAAAACTTAACTTTTATATGCTAACCTCAAACAGTCCAAGGTACAAGACGTGGTTGTACCTTGGTCCACGGAGTATTGTACCTTGGACCGAAAATATTATTTAAAGTTTTCCTATAGTTTAAAAGTGAAAACTTTAATTTATTTCAATAAAATGTAAAAATGGTACCATTCTTTATTTATTTCAAAAAAAAAACAGCAAAAAAACAAACCATTATCTTAAAGTATTTGTGCTTGATTAAAAAAAGTTATTTCAAATAATAGTATTAAATAAAAAACTCTTTTACTAAAAAAAACTTAACAAACTACTTCAATATTATTTAAAAATTTACTTTAAGGGAACAACATAAAAGAAAAACAAATTTATCACTTCAATATTATTTAAAAAATTTCATTAGGACAAACCAATGGTACACGCGCTATGATAGGTCAAAGGTACACTTACACCACTTTATCCAAACAAATTAGAATTTAACGTAGTATTCAAACCATATACGAACGACAATGTGTTCCTACCAAAATATTATTAATACACTTACCGAAATCGATTAGAGTAGCGGAAAAGAGACAGAAAACTAAGCACTACATAACTTCAGAAAAGAGATAACAAAAATACTTTTTTCACTGAAAATTATGTTTATTTTTTTTTTCAAAAAGAAACTGAGAAGACAAATGAACAGAAGATCAACATTTCACAGAAAGACCGGTTTTTGCGTGCTTTGTATTTTTCTGGATATTGGCACTCGGACCAAGGTACAATCGGACCAAGGTACAATCGGACCAAGGTACAATCGGACCAAGGTACACAACCTTCCCCTAAGTCATAAAATTCAAGGGTAAATAAGAAGCGACCGCTGGAATTTCCCAAGATCAAACAATGAACTATTTTGAAAGCGTATCTATAAAAAGATGCGATTTTAGGATGAGGCCATTGCGAATATTTCGTTGCAGGAGTTCGTTGCTCGTTGCGAATATTTTTTTCAAAGTTTTGTTAAGAATATTTAAAAAAGAGTTGAAAGGAACTGTTTTTATTTAGTTAAACCAAATGGGTTCCGCAAAGACTTTAACAGCGACAGAAAGTGGAAAATATATGCTTTCAAAGAGTTGGGACTTTCAGGCCGAGAAATTGCAAGAAGGCTAAATAGAAGTAAGACTGTTGTAAACAGTTATCTTGCGGTTCTACAACACTATGGGCAAATCAAAAAGGACACACTGCAGAAGCAACAACACTGCGAGAAAAGCGGGTTATTCCACTGCATGCTTCAAATTCTACTCTACCAGTGACTAAAATAAGGGACAACAGCGGAGTATCAGCCAGCATAGCAACGGCCCGAAGGATAAGTCGAAAAAGTGGTACAATACAGAGAAGAACATTTAAAAACAAACCGGTTTTGAGGCAAGTACACAAGGAGCATCGAATGAATTTTGCAGGAGAATATGTCGCTTGGAGCAGTGAATAGGAACGCGTTGTCTTTTCGGATGAAAAAAAGTTTAACCTTGATGGCTACAACTATTATTTCCATAATCTAAGAAAGGAGGAGCTGTTTTTAGCAAGACATCATAGCCGTACATCAGGTATAATGTTATGGGGAGCTATTACCCAGTATGGCACAATCGAGTTGGAGTTTTTGTCCACAACAATGAACGGAAACAACTACAAATGGTTGCTCAAACGGTCATTTCCAAAAGTGAAAAATATTTTCGGACACCTGTCTTGGATATTCCAACAAGCCAATGCCCATATCCACACTTCCAGGGTTGTTAGAAGTTGGATTCAATCAGAAGACGTGGAACTTTTGCCATGGCCGCTCTATTCACTGGACGTAAACATAATCGAAAATGTTTGGGCATGGTTATCTCGTAAAGTGTATGAAGGCGGCAGACAATCGGAAGACAAGGACACTTTAATCGAAGCTATTCGTGATGCCTGGGCCCAAATTTCTCTTAATTATTTAAAAAAAACTGTATGATTCTATTCCAAACTGACTTATAGAGGTCATATCAAAAATATTTTGGCCTCATTTAGTGCGCATCTTTTTATACGGTTTTCAAGTATGTAGTTTATTGTTTGATCTTGGTAAATTCCAGCGGTCGTTTCTTATTTACCCTTTAATTTTATGACTTACTGTGGATGATCAGTATAATATGTACCTGTTCCTAGGTAGTAAAAGTTTCTGGGTATAAAATTTGCAACAGGTATAATGACTGCAGTCAATTGCAAATTGTATGACCTCATCCTTGTGATCGCCAGTGTACTTACGAATATTATGTATCTAGAGTTAGATTACTAATCTATTTCAGGATTCGACTACGAAACATAAAAATTCTATATTTAAAAAAAAAATTTCAACGAAAAACTATTTATTTTAAATTGATATCTTTTACAAGTTATAAGAAAACAAAATACTTCACAGTCTTTGTCTTTTTTTGGTTTTATAAGCGGTCCCTTCAAAAGCAGGCATCAGTCAAGTTATGAACACTCTTCTGCTACCTTTATGGCGAGGCCATGACCAGAATTATGGGATCATTACCTTCCAACTTTACTGCATCCCTACTGGCCAGCATGTGCGTTTCACTGGTTCGACCTCAATAAACGTCGGCAGGCCTCCTGGTTGCAGATCACTTCATCACTGAGGCCAATCAAATGCTGGTGTTGCTGCATTTTTTTACGACTTCAACACTTGCATGCTCCCTCGCTTGATTATTGTTTAATCAACCTTTTACGACACCCGTGGTCTCCAGTCGTGTCAACCCACGGATATATTACCCCAATATATTTATTTTATATTGGGGTACGCTGTAGTGATACCTATTTATTGTAATATACATTAAGTTTTGTAAGTTCACTGCAGTATGTTCCATGTGGAAATTATGGCGGCCAAAGAAGTTCTATCATGGCTATAGTGGATATAGTAGATGAAGAGGAAGTTTTTGACGTTCAAGTAAACAAAATATTAAGTTGTCTTTATCTGTTTGGCCATTTTTATACCTTATTCTAAGGGTATATTAATTTTGACGCATAGTTTGTAACATACCTTAATATCGCCCGTAGACCCCTAAAAGTTACTATATTTATGAACAGCATCGATAGTAATGTCGATCTAGCCATGTCCGGTCCGTCCGTCCGTCCGTCCGTCTGTCGGCAAAAATTAGGCCTTTAAACTGGACCTAGAGAGCTGAAATTTTAACCATATACTCTCTAGGGTCCCGAAATAATCAAGTTTACGAATTTTTGAAATCCGCCCACAGACACGCCCACAAACTCAAAAAAACAAAATTTTGGAAAAATGAAATTTTTTATATACCACAAATAAATAAAATAATTTTTGTATACCCTATTCTAAGGGTATATTATTCTTTTAAAATCCAAAGTTTGAGCTAGGGAGCTGAAATTTATAATATATACTCTCTATGGGCCCTTTATGCTCATGTGTAAATATTTTCAAAATCCGCTCACTGACACGCCACAATTATTATTTTTTTTTTTTTTTTGAAAATTTATAGTTTGAGCTAGGGAGCTGAAATTTATAATATATACTCTCTAGGGGCCCTTTATTCGCATGTGTTAATTTTTTTTTAATCCGCTTACTGACACGCCCACAATTAAATAAAACAATTTTATTGAAACACCCAAGTTTGAGCTAGGGAGCGTTTTTTTTTGATAAAATCCTTTAAATGTTATATAACAAAATATGTAGAGCGTTCTTAACAATTCAACCATACTTAGACTTTTGTCACGCCCACTTATGAGGGATAGGAATAAGAATAGGGTATCCAACAGTTCGCCCAAGCGGACTGTAGCCCGTCCCTATGTTTTAAATTACCTTTCATTTCTTATATGTTTAAAATATTTAATTTTTTTCAAAAACTTCTTATCTATGTGAATAGATTTTTACTTACAATTCAACATTGAGTTGCATTTTTAGGGTTCCGTAGCCAAATGGCAAAAAACGAAACCCTTATACATAGATTCGTCATGTCTGTCTGTCTGTCTGTCCGGGAATATCACAGCTACTTTTTCCGCAACTATAAGAACTATACTGTTGAAACTTGGTAGTTAGATGTATTCTGTGAACCGCATTAAGATTTTCAGACAAAAATAATAAAAAAACAATACATTTTGGGGGTTCCCCATACTTTGAACTGAAACTCAATTTTTTTTCATCAAACCCATACGTGTAGGGTATCTATGGATAGGTCTTCAAAAATGATATTGAGGTTTCTAATATCATTATTTTCTAAACTGAATAGTTTGCGCGAGAGAGACTTCCAAATTGGTAAAATGTGTGCCCCCCCCCCAACTTCTAAAATAAGGGAATGATAAAACTAAAAAAAAATATATGATTTAAATTACATTGCAAACTTCCACCGAAAATTGGTTTGAACCAGATGTAGTAAGTAGTTTTTTTTTAATACGCCATAAATCGTAAACCGCAATTTACCTATCATTCAATCAACTCAAATATAAAAAAAAAACATTTAATTTTATAAACATAAACCTTATGCGTAAACCGCAAACCATTATTTTCTAATAATAAATCTGTAATAGGTGCATAAGTAAATAATAATTATAATTCGAGCGGAACCCTTCATGGGCGAGTCCGACTCGCACTTGGCCGATTTTTTTTCTGTTAAATTTAATTTTTAACTTCTTTTTTTTTTAACTAAAATTCTGCTTTGTTTATATATTCTTCTATTTGTCTTTTCTTTTTAAATATTTTGTGACTAACTTGCCTTTTGTTTGCACACTATACGTGTAATTATATGTAATTTATATCGTGTACTAGCTATAAGTTTATCTTAATGTACAGCGCTGATTTATCAATAAATATCAAATATCAAATATCAATAACCTAAACAGTGCATTTCGTTGTGTGGCGGAAGTAAAGAGGCCTACAATTTAACGCCGATTATGAAATTGAAATTTGAGAATCTTCTTAGCACAATTAATACTCTGGCATATTTGTCACACCTTCGTGTGAGGTGGGCCAATGAAAAAACATTTAGGTGTCCTTGGTTGGACTTAAACCTCGCCCAGTAGTCCATAGAACTAACCACTAAGCCACTGCATCCACAAACTATGTATCAACATAACATACCCTTAGGATAGAGTATCGAAGCTGAAAGTCAAAAGATAAAAGTTATTTAAGGACAATAATTTAATAGGAATTTGACTTCTTTACTACCCTTTTCAGACCGCACCATAAACTCAGTTAATGGCCAACAATTTACAAAAACTCGCTGAAGCGTTCGCACCAGACATCAATAACACCAATACTTCGCCAGACATCAATAACACCAATACTTCGCAACACAGACGAACATTAAATGGGCTTTAGAGAAATTAGAAGGAGGTATAATAAAATGAAATATAAAGTAAATCTAAGAAGAAAATGAAGAGCAGTACGAATAAAAAACTATGTGGAACAATCTGAGACAATATGTATTGAGAAAAGAAAAGTTAAATAAAGTTATAACCGAATATATAACTGTTTGGCAATAAAGTCTGCAACAGTAAAATAGTTGACGCATTAAATTTAAAGGTTTTTAACTTTCTCTAATATTTAATGTTACTAAAGAGCAACTAATTGCAATCGTGTGGAAACTTCGAACGCAAACTGGGTATGAGCTATCTTTTATAACGATTGAGTAGTCAAAAAAAAAAAAAATGGTGACTGTCCTCATGTACGCGCGGTAGAAGTTATATTTCTTTGGCGTAATGTAGTAGTTTTAGTGTTAGTTTTAGTTTTATTATTGTTTCATCAAACTGAGCATACAGTCTTTTAGAGACTAACAGAGTAAATAACATTAAATTAACATAAGTGCAACGTAAAACAGTTATAAAATAAATTGACTATTTAATACATTAGGTACATATATTTAAAAAGATTCTCTATTCATATAAAAGTTAAAACCTATCGAGTTAGATAACGCGTTTATCTCTCTTACGCATCGAATAACAGGTTCAGACTTTCCATAGTTAGCTCTATGCAAATTTTAATAAAATAAATTTCGTACTCGTAGTTCCCTTGTAGTGGCATATGCATATATCAATTAAGGACAAAAGAATGAAACAATGAAGCAGGTGATGGTGCTTGCGGGGGTGTGTGTACGTGGGTGAGTAGAGCTGGCGAAGTTGGAGCTGGAGAGCGGCGAATAGACGGCGACGGCGACCAATATGAGCAGAGCCAGGCGACCAATTTCTCGTTCAGCCTGTCTTCTGTTCTCAGCAATTAGAAGAATAAAAAGAGACTCCAACTAGGTTGTGTGTTCACCTTTTGCTTTATTCAACAGACTGCGACTAGACTTAACTCGCGTCGCCCTTTTATACCCAAAATAGTAGCGGTTAATTTCATGTGTTTTCTGTTTATTGACTATTTTTGCGTATAAAAGAACTACACGTTACAATTTAACTTTTACTCGTTGACTTAACTAGTGAAAATTGTTTGTGTTGCATTTTAAGATAAATATGTAGTAGTAAGCAACTTATATGAATTACAAAATTAATGAATGAGATTTGAGAACATAATGTATCATGAAAAAAAAATATGTTTATGAAAGTAAATGTAAACGTATATGTAAATAGTAAAGAAAATGATCAAAATTCAAATTAATTATGTATTATTACTTAATGGCTGTTACATTCTCCTCCTCTGCCTCATCGATCGTCTCGGTGATGTGGCAGCAGCTGGTGAAGTCGTCCTTCTTTTGGTGGCGATAGGAGCTTCTGCAGCCTTTGTTTCTTTAGTGGATTTAGCCGGTCTACCCCTCTTCATGATAGGTATTATAGGCTCTGTTGATTCATTTGTATCTTTTTTGTATGACGTTAACATTGATGCGTGGTATGTTCCCAATGGAACAGATGGATTGTCTTTCTTGGCAATCGAAAAAGTAGATGAACCCTTTTTAGCAAATATTATGTAGGGCCCATCTCTTTTTGGAGCAAATTTAGCGGTAAAACCTTTAGAGGCTCTACTAATGGGATGAGTTTTTACGAGCACTTCATCACCAACTTCGTATGTTTCGTGTGATCGTCGCTTCTTGTCGACATAGGTTTTGTTACGATCTTGTACCTTCTCGGACGATTCTCTAGCTTCCTTCAGGGTATCGGCCATTCGTACCAAGTGTGGGGTAATCTGAGGGATGAATTTTTCTGATCGGATGATGGCTTTTAAATCGTGATAGACATCATCTGGAGTTCGAAGTTCTCTTCCGAACGTCAGGTATGCTGCTGAAAAACCCGTACTCTCACATTTAGCAGTGTTCATCGCGAATCTTATTGTTGGGAGTTTGAGATTCCACGAAGTATGTTGTTTTCCAACCAAAATGGATAATTGCGCTTTCAGGTCTCGGTTTTTTCTCTCGACAGGATTTGCTTCCGGGTGGTAAACCGGGGTAAATGATTGTTTTATTTCCAGGCAAAATGTCAGCTTCTGCATTAAGGCCGAAATAAACTGTGTTCCATTGTCGCTGTGAAGTTTTCTTGGTACACCAAATCGTAAAAATATCTCGTTCAAAAGTACAAGTGCACAGTTTTCAGCCGTACCTTCTTTTAAAGGGAATAGTTCTACCCAGCGACTGCACAAATCTTCGACGATTAAAATCCACTGGTGTCCATTTGCTCTCAAAGGTAAGGGTCCAAATAAGTCGACTGCAACAACTTCAAACCTTTGACTACTTGGAGTTGACTGCATTAGTCCAGCTGGTTTCAGATTTGAGGCTTTGTAACGTTGACACTCGAGGCAGACTTTTACATGGTTGGCCACATCTGTCCTCATGCCAGGCCAGTAATATCGACTGGAGATGCGAGCTAATGTTCGCTCGGCGCCATAATGTCCAGCTGTCGGATCGTCGTGGTATGTCTTAAGCATTAAGGACTTCATTGTTTTAGGAACCACAAGTTGTCCATGTTCGGAATCCTCTTCAGGACAATATCGATACAAAATACCATCGACTAACATATAACCGTGGCTGGTCCAGCGAAGTATATTCTCGTCGTCTTTTTCGAAGGAATCGATAATAGTTTTTATGTCAGGATCAGCTAGTTGTTCTTCTCGAAGTTCTTTGGAACCTCGCCTTGGTAAGTCTATTTCCACAGAACAGATGTCGCATGACTCTTCTACATGCCCTTTATCAGGACAGGGTGGTCGGGAAAGTGTGTCAGCTACTGCATTATTCCTCCCTGGATTATATCCTATTTGGATATTGTATTGTTGTATCTGCAGTGCCCATCTGGCAAGTCTTCCGGTAGGCGATTTTAATGTCATCAACCATTTTCGGGGCTGGTGGTCTGTTAAGATTTTCACCTCAGATCCTTCAATGTATCCACGGAACTTTTGCACGGCCCACACTACCGCGAGTGCTTCCTTCTCGGTAGTGGAGTAATTGCGCTCTGCAGGTAGTAACAAACGGCTTGCATATTCCACCGGGTGTTCCATCTCGTTCTCCCCCTGGAGTAATACTGCACCGATGGCGTAATTGCTTGCATCAGTTTTTAGAACAAATGGAATACCTTCCTTAACTTGTTGCAAAATTGGTGCGGTGGTCAAAAGTTTCTTCAGCTTGTCGAAAGAACATTGCTCCTCATTCTTTTTCGTTAGATTCGACAGAGGCTTTGAAATATTGGAAAAATTATTTATAAATCTCCTGTACCAAGAACAGGTTTGAAGAAACGATAGCACCTGCTTCTGGTTTTTTGGCCTTTCTCGTTTCAGAATGGCTACAGTCTTCTGTGGGTCAATTTTGAATCCATTTGGCGTAAGGATATGACCTAGGTATTTAACCTCAGAGCAGCAGAATTTACATTTTTCTCGATTGAGTCGGAATCCAAACTCCTTCAGACGTTGAAAGACTGTCTTTAGGTTGTTTAAATGAGACGCAAAACTTTCAGAACATATGATAATGTCGTCTAGATACGCGAGAATCAAAATATTTGGCAATCCATTTCGAAATTTGTCTATAAGACGTTGGAAAGTTGCTGGTGCGTTTCTTAATCCAAATGGCATTCTTTTAAAGACGTAAATACCAAAAGGAGTAATGAAAGCTGTTTTTGGTTGATCTTCTTCGGCTACCTTAATTTGCCAGTATCCTGATCGTAGATCGAGTGTCGACATGAAAGGTGTGCTTTTTGCGGCATGAAGCAGATCATCAATCCGAGGTAATGGGTATCGATCTAGTAGCGTTATTGCATTTAATTTTCTGTAGTCGACGCATATACGTATACTGCCATAATTTTTTGGCACCATTACTACAGGCGATGCCCAAGGGGATTCTTTTTCTTCAATAATTCCTCTTCGTAACATGTCGTCGATTTCGGTTTTTAACTGGATTTTTCTAGCTGGCGAAATTCTATACGCAGCTGTAGCGATAGGGGATTGATTTCCGGTTTTTATGTGATGTTCGATATGTGGAATTGGGGATGTAATTTCTCCAAAAACCTCTTCTTCTTTTTCCAAAAAATGTTCCACTTTAGATTTCTCGATCGACTGTAATACATGGCCTTCTTCTGGACGTAGCTTTATATCAATGCAGTTGAGTTCAAACCATGCATCAGTTTCTGCATAATCCACTCTTGTTGGTCCACTGAATAAGTTCTTGTGTCGTTCTGGGGTTTGCATCTCATTCGGAATCTCATCTGAGAAGATGGCTTGTACCCCATGTGGAGAGTAATCGTTCTTTCTTTTACGTTTTGGTGTGTTTCCAATGGGACTTATTGTTTGTCGACTCTCTATCCAAGCGAGAAATGCTGAAACATCCTCTAATTTGTCATCGGGGAAACGTACTTTTGGACTTGGTGTCGTTGATTTCTGTTTTGTCTCTGGCTTTTTGAAAGGATTTTCGGGTTGAGTGTATCTCGGTTTAAGGGCTTTGCTTTCAACTAGCTTAAAATCGAAGGTGGTTGCTGGATCGTCAACAAAATAAAATGCTCTTTGTGCAATGTTCAACACTATTCCGCATTGTTCTAAAAAGTCGATTCCAAGCAAAGTACGGCTGTCTTTTGCTTTTGGCAATGCAATGAACCGGATTTTCCGAAACCTCTTCCCAATAATAATATCAACCACTGTTGCGTAAACGACTTCTTGTCTTGGGACTCCGTCGGCAAACGTGAGCTCTGCATTAACTGGCGTGAAGGAGCATCCTTTATGTTTAAGCTGTTGGTATAACCGTGCACCTGCTACGTTAGTTCTAGCTGCCGTGTCAAGATAGGCTTCTCCCTTAAGACCGTTAATGTTTATATCAACAGTGGGTACACTTCTTCCAATTACTGTTGAATCAATTAAGTTGAAGTCAAGCGCGGTTGAACTATTGATATTTTTGTTGCTGCAAGTGGGACAGTTCGTTCGGCAATAACCAGCTGCACCACAACCATAACAATTTAAAGCAAATTTTTTGTTTGGCTGCTTTGCGTTTTCAGCATACCAGCAGGTGTCAGCTAAATGTCCATGCTTTTTGCATTTTGAACAACGCTTACGTTTGATGTCAACCTTCTCATGTGACTTGGACTCTGGCTTATTTTCGCCATTAACAATTTAGGCTTCTCTTGCTTCGCTTAGAAGTTCTTGAAAAGTTTTCACCGAATTTCTTGGAACCTTTTCTCTAATCGTTAAAAGCATTTGTCCATAAATCATGTTTATCATTACTTCCTCCGATATATCATCTGAGAGTTGTGAAAACCGTGACGCAAAATAAAACTGCATTTTTTCATATTGAATGCTTTGCAAAGGAACCAGGGAAAAAATAGCGGTACTTTTTGAAATATTCTTTCCGATTTATTTTGTCAACATCATACGCAAACAGTTTGCATCATCAAATGATATATTACGGCACAATGTTTTGAAAAAATGGACAACGTAGCTTAGAAAATGTTTGTGCTTATTCAGTTGAAGCGAAGTGTATAACAAGCCGCGTTAATTTCCTTTGGACACCAACAATCCTTTTGGAATGTACATTTTAAAATGGGTTCCAAATTACACAGCAATATTCAAGGACGGATCGGACATTAGATATAAATAACGATTTGAGCGTGTAAGGATCTCTAAAATCTTTGGTATTACGCTTTATTAAATCTAACATAGAACTTGATTTAGCGTACTCAATGTGACTATAGAAAGAAAGTTTAGGGTCAATTATAACACCCAAGCCTTTTTTTTCAAAAATTCTTTCCATGGGGTTGTTCTCAATTCATTAGGTGAAATAACACAAGGTAGAATGACACTTAGAAATATTTAAATACATTTGGTTTTTATCACATTTTCTTTCACAGACTCTTCAGATCCTTCTAAAGCAGGATACAATCTTCATCAGTTTGTATTTACTCAAAAAAATTGGATATCATCGCCATACATGAGACATTGAGAATTTTGTATGATATTCGGCATATCATTTATAAATATAACGAAGAACAATGGGCTCAAGTGACTACATTCGGGTACGCCAGATGATACGTTAATAGGACCAGTGGCATATTTCACCAACTTACAAATTTGTATTTACAAGCATTTTTTAACAAAATTTGTGATTTTGTTGATTTATGTCGTTTCACCAAACTGTGGGTATTACAAATTTGTAGTTGTATTTTACAAAGGGAAATTTGTGGGAATATTTCCCTTTTCCTTTCACCAAAAGTTATTTATGGTTGTAATGTACAAGTTACAAATTTGTGAAAAGTTGACTTATTTGTGAGTTTGCGTTTCACCAAAGAAAATTATTTTCAAACTTTGTGTAGTATGTGAGAATATTTTACAACTGAAAATTGACGTGTAATTCCTCCTACAAGTTTTGTTTCATATTGAAAGTAATCGACAAAATGTCTTTGCAACGAAGGCATAGTAGTAGCGATAGTAGCGAAAGTGACGATCATGTTTTAATTTTAAGAAAAAAATTCAATTTCGGAGTTATTTATTTTTAATGAAAAATTTCGCCTGACTCGATGCAAGTCAGAGGGAATAATTGCAATTATTGGGCCACAAATAGCCGACACTACTGAAGAAAAACTTTGCATTAACACCAAGGCAGCAGTTTCTCACAGGCTTGGAAATGGAGGGCAATACCATGGTGTAGCAGATATGCATGCGATATCTAAATCGACCGTTTGCAGATGTGTTTCTCGCGTTTGTGCAGCAAATGTTAATTTATTGTTTGAAAGTGTTGTATATTGGCCAAATATAGACGGAACCTTAACAAACATAGATGCCCCTGGCGAGTTTGAATCTGCATATGTGGACAGACATGGACAGCACTGCATAAATTTTATGTTGGTATGTGGGCCGGACTTTACCTTTTATAACGCATATGTGAATTGACCGAGAAGTGTGCACGAATCAAGGGTGTTACGAAGAAGTCCCTTTTTTCAAAAGACTTTTGAACTTTAAATGAAATATGTTTATTTATTTTATTTTTATTTTTAGTAGTCACTTAATATTAAAGTGTTGTCTTCCAAGACTTTTATCTTCTCCTTCAGCTCTGCAGTCCCCAAGTCGCGTTCCTTTTTCAGGGCATTCAACTGCAAATTATAAATTTCCAATTGAAGCCTCCTTTTCTTCAATCAGTAGGTACTGAAGAGGACTCATCAACTATGCCTTGAACAGTTGGCGATTCTTTACCGATAATATCATCAATGATATTGTCGAGATCGGTTAAAATGCGACTAGTGCCACATTCAGAACCAGTCTTCTTTGAATTATCAAGTTTAAGCTAAAATATAAAAAAAAAAATGTACATGTACCTATATACGAGGGCGGGTCAATAAGTCCGTGACTTTTTGAATTTCTGACCTCTTTACTGAAACGGCAACACTGCTCCTGTCAACAGGCATCCATTACCATTACCGAGACCAAGGCTAAGCTTGAAAAATACTATGGGGACTCTGCACCATCGATTTCAATGGTAAAAAAGTGGTTTACTGAATTTCGTTGTGGCCGTACAAGCACTGAAGATGCCGAACGTCCTGGACGCCCAGTTGAGGTCTCTACACCCGAAACAATCGAAAAAATTCACGATATGGTGTTGGCCGACCGAAGATTGAAAGTGCGAGAGATTGTGGAAGCCGTAGGGATCTCGCATGGCTCAGTGGTTTCAATTTTGAATGATCACTTGGGCATGAGAAAGCTTTCCGCAAGATGGGTGCCGCGTTTGCTCACAGTCGACCACAAACGCAATCGTGTAACAACTTCACAGGAAGGTTTGGCGTTGTTTAATCGCAATATGGAGGAGTTTTTGCGCCGTTTTGTAACCGTGGACGAAACATGGATCCATCACAACACACCAGAGACCAAACAACAGTCAAAACAGTGGGTTTCTAAGGGTGAATCGGCGCCAAAGAAGGCCAAGGTGGGTTTGTCAGCCAATAAAGTTATGGCGACTGTTTTTTGGGATGCACGCGGGATAATCCACATTGACTACCTTCAAAAGGGAAGAACAATCAATGGGGAATATTATGCCAACTTATTGGACCGATTCAATGACGATTTGAAAAAAAACCGACCTCATTTGGCCAAGAAAAAAGTTCTTTTCCACCAAGACAATGCAAGGGTGCACACATGTGCAGTTGCCATGGCAAAAAACCATGAATTGGGCTATGAATTGCTCCCTCATCCACCCTATTCTCCAGATTTGGCTCCGAGCGACTACTTCTTGTTCCCAAACCTGAAGAAATGGCTTGGTGGAAAAAGATTTGACTCCAATGATGAAGTCATCTCGCAAATAAAGGCCTATTTTGAGGACATCGACAAATCATTTTTTTTGGAAGGGATAAAAAAATTGGAGAAGCATTGGACAAAGTTTATAGAGCTCAAGGGAGACTACGTTGAAAAATAAAATTATTTTTTTATCAAAAAATCTGTGTTTTATTCCAAAAGTCACGGACTTATTGACCTGCCCTCGTATTATGTACTTACCAGAGTAGCCCGTTTTTAATTTTGCCAGACAATATCTCGAAAATATTTCCAATCCTTTCCATTTTGAATTAAGAGGATAATGAAATTAAAATATCTTTCCACGCGTTTACTTCACCCAAATAAAACTTCTTTTCTCTAATCAAGGAGACAAACAAAATCTTATTTTGCTCATTCATTTTAATTCCGGGATTGCACGACGATATTCCACAAATTTGTGAGAAAACACTTGTGGATTACACATTGCACAAAAACCCGGTGCAACAGGAATTTTTACACTTGTAATCAACATGTTTATTCTTACATTTTTTTTTTGTCTAATCACAAATTTGTGGGTTCATATATTTGTAATTTTTTTTTTAAATATATGTACGTATTTTTTAATTCAATCAGACCTCAAGTATCATCAAAAAAAGCCCCAGCGCAACAACAAAATGCTAACTGAGCAAGCGGATATTCTTCGATTGAAGAAAAGGAGGCTTCAATTGGATATTTATAATTTGCAGTTGAATGCCTTGAAAAAGGAACGCGACTTGGGGACTGCAGAGCTGAAGGAGAAGATAAAAGTGTTGGAAGACAACACTTTAAAATTAAGTGACTACTAAAAATAAAAATAAAATAAATAAACATATATTTCATTTAAAGTTCAAAAGTCTCGTTATTTAATATGATATTTGCTAACGAAGTGATTTAAAAAATATTCTAAGGAGGAAGCCTCGGCCATACAAATTTTCAGCATTTTGAGTATCTGCGTCGTTTGAATCCTCAGTGGTGGTGAACATTTCGATAATATTATCTATCTGCCGCTTGTCGGGAAATGTTGGTTAAGATGATGCAACATTTTAAACAATAACTGCTTTCATGGATTGCAATCGTAAGTGCGTCAGACACGGAAATTTCTCTATTTCTAGAAAAAGGTCGAAATCCACTTTCATATTTTGAAAAAAGGGCTTTCTTCGTAACACCCTTGATTCGTGCACACTTCTCGGTCAATTCACATATGCGTTATAAAAGGTATAGTCCGGCCCACATACCAACATAAAATTTATGCAGTGCTGTCCATGTCTGTCCACATATGCAGATTCAAACTCGCCAGGGGCATCTATGTTTGTTAAGGTTCCGTCTATATTTGGCCAATATACAACACTTTCAAACAATAAATTAACATTTGCTGCACAAACACGAGAAACACATCTGCAAACGGTCGATTTAGATATCGCATGCATATCTGCTACACCATGGTATTGCCCTCCATTTCCAAGCCTGTGAGAAACTGCTGCCTTGGTGTTAATGCAAAGTTTTTCTTCAGTAGTGTCGGCTATTTGTGGCCCAATAATTGCAATTATTCCCTCTGACTTGCATCGAGTCAGGCGAAATTTTTCATTAAAATTTAATAACTCCGAAATTACATTTTATTCTTAAAATTAAAACATGATCGTCACTTTCGCTACTATCGCTACTACTTTGCCTTCGTTGCAAAGATATTTTGTCGATTACTTTCAATATGAAACAAAACTTGTAGGAGGAATTACACGTCAATTTTCAGTTGTAAAATATTCCCACATACTACACAAATTTTGAAAATAATTTCCTTTGGTGAAACGCAATCTCACAAATAAGTCAACTTTTCACAAATTTGTAACTTGTACATTACAACTATAAATAACTTTTGGTGAAACGAAAAGGGAAATATTCCCACAAATTTCCCTTCGTAGAATACAACTACAAATTTGTAATACCCACAGTTTGGTGAAACGACATAAATCAACAAAATCACAAATTTTGTTAAAAAATGCTTGTAAATACAAATTTGTAAGTTGGTGAAATAGGCCACTAGTGTCACATTTCCGGTATCGAAATTCCGGTGTCCGGTGGCCCATATCCGATTACAACTTCGGCCCACACTTGCGTATCAATGAAATTATTACCCTCAATGCGCCAAAAAAAAGATGTATGACTTCAAAGAGGGCGCACATCAGGTTCGCCGGTGGTGCGTCGGCCCGGGTGCCACTGGCCTTTCTGCCTATATACGTGTGCATTGATTTTATGGGTTTTAAATAGTTATATAAACTTGTTATCTTTTTAATTGGCAAAAAAAAACTACCTGATCTAATACAGGATCAGTTGATAGTACCCAATCTATACTATTCTGTCAACTGATCTTATGCGGATTTTTACAAATTACAAAAATAACATGTTTATATTACAAGTTTAAGCCCATAAAATCCATGCACACGTAAAGGCCGAAAGCCCAGGCGTAAGTAATTCTTCTGGCGTACGTTCCTGAAAGTCATTCTCTAAATTTAAAATTTTTAAAGTTACAGAACGGCAAATTAATTTCGACTGATAGTTTGTAGAATATCTCAATTTTTGTCGTAGACTCATAAAAAATATTATAATTATTTGTGATCAGCGTCGCAAGTTATGTTGATATAGCCAAGTTCGTCCGTCCGTCCATCTGACCAATCGTCATCAATGTTGCTGCATTTGGAGCATATTCTCGTTAGGGGTCCGAAATAATTACTGGGTCCACAATTTAAAAAAAAAATTATAGAAAAACTTTCTGCACCTGCCCCTCTTTGTCCATGCCCAAGAGTTGTATCGGCCAGTATGTGCGAGTAGACTACATAATTATTGTCTATAGTGGATAACCGGAGCGCAGAAATACATGATTTTCATTAACAAAAAAAAAATTGCAAGGCAAACTTGATCGACCGATTTGACCAAACCTCACAGGCCAATACAAATGATTGCCTGATTTGAGCTCTATCGGTTTAGTGGTTAAGGGGCTGCACGTTTTTTCCTGCATGGCTTAGCCATCTTAGTTCCTTTTTGTAATTTGAGGGATTCCTTGTAGAAGGCCCAGTCGGTTATTGATCTTTAGCTTTTAGCAAGATCGAAACATCTGCTGTAGCCATTTTTGAGTGGTTCCAACACTGAGGTCCACCAGTTTGGCTTCTTTGTTCCTCTAGATCGTGTGAGGGGATAGGAAACAGATATCGCTTCGTTTATTGTGGCAACCGCCTATATCAGCTTATTTCTTCGAATCAAACAGCAACACGAAAAATAATAAATAAAAAAACCTTTTCAATCACTTGCACACCAACTGTTATTCTCGAAATAACCGATGCGTGGTGAAAAAAAAACAACTTTTCGATGTTCGATTCGCGAAAAAGATGCAACCGCAGCGAAAACACGATGATTACTAAACCAAAAAATGTCAGAGCTAATGATAATTTTATCTTCGAACGCCATCTAAATCATTGCTATATAATTCTAATCATTCTCTATACAAAATTACAATACAAAACTTCATATAAGTTTTCCTCGAGTTTTCCTATCTTCCTGGCAACTTTTCCACTTATTATTTAAATCCTATTTAGACTATTACGAACCTTTAAAAAAAACAGCAAAATCGGGATAGTCGTTTTCATGTGATGCGCTCACCAACCGGACAGTATTTCATTTGAAGATTTGATGTACACTCCGTTTCACGTGTTTCGTTATTTAATTTTTTTAAATCCATCGATAATATGGGAAAAACCAAATGCAATATGAAAGAAGAAAAGAAATTGCGATTAAGAAGAAAAATTAAATTTGTATGATGATTTTCCCAATGAGGTTATAACATTGGTCCTTTTGTTCGTTACGAACTGTTTACGAACAGTAACTTGATCTACCTTTTACCATATTTTAAATCAAAAAAAGTCATTTACAGTACCAGGGACCAAAAAGTTCAAAAAATAATTTCATAAAAACAACAACTATGGATAAAAGAAATTCATTAACCCATGAGGAAATATTTCAAAGGCTTACAAGGAGCATGGCAAATCTATCTGTTTCATAGCCGTTAAGATTGGAAGGTGTCGATCGCAGTGGCTCAGTGGTTAGTGTGCGGACTACTAATCGAAACGTCCCCGGTTCAAATCCCGCCGGGACCAAATAACATCAATCAGCTCGGATTCGGCTTAAAATTGTAGGTGCCTTCCAATTCGCAAGTCGTTGGAGAAGCTATGTTTAAGGCCTTGTATGGGCTGTTAATGTCTAATATTTATTAATTTTAATATTGGAAGAGTACCAACTGTTGTTCACAGCTATCTTAAGGACCCTGAGAACTATGGAAAAAACCGGAAAATAGGAATAATCAGAGCAACAACAACTCAGGATCGACGGGCGATACTGAGAGCTGCTTCAAATTTAAGACTTTCCCTAAGTAAAATCAAGGCAGAAACTGGAGTTGCAGCTACATAATCAACTGTTCATCGCGCTTTACAGCAGTCCAACCATATTAGACACAAAAAATGGAAAAGAAGCCCCATCATAGGTGGAGTCGAGAGTGGCATACTGTTGTCTTTTCAAAAGAAAACAAGCTAAATTTGGATGGACCTGATAGATCTAATTACTATTTCCATGATTTGAGAAAGGATGAAAAAACCTTGGATAGAAGACACAGCAAATTAATTTATTGAAAAAAAAACGTATTTAAGCATCTATCAGGTAGATTTAGTTACTTTTCGTAAACAGGTGGAACAAAAAAAGGACTAATTTTCTGACCTTATATAAATTATAAATAAATAAATAAATAAATAAATAAATAAAAATTTAATTTATCTTCCCAATAGCAATTATTTTTCTTCTTTCATATTGCATTTGGTTTTTCCCATATTATTCATTTAAAAATCTTCGTAAAATTAAATCAATAAACTGTCTGTCCGTAAACACGTGGAACGCAGTGTATATGTAGAGTTTGTTCTTTACAACGTGTTAACGCAATGTCCTTAACAATTTGTAGAATAACCTTTTTTATTTGTTTGCAATCTCCCACTGGTAGTCCCACTTTTGTTTAAAAATGATCAAATAGTAATAATAAAATAAAATAAATATCTTATGTACTTTGAACAACTCGCCCATACAAAAATGTTGCAAAGCTTTCTAAAATTTGGTAATTTTGAAGAAAAAAACAATTTCGCGCCAATTTTGGGGAATGCGAATATGTATGGGTTTCACATTCAGAAAAACCTCCCATTGTATTTTCAATAGTTGATTGTTTAGTATGTTAAACTGGGGTGCAACTTTGACTTTGTTTGAGGGCCACATTTGACAAAGGTGATTATCTTAAGTGCTTTTTATACAACTATGCGGATTTTGAAAACCGAAGCATTTGATCATTTGTCCCGAAATGAGTATTTTGTTGCTAATTTCAGCTTTCTCGTTCAAATTTTAGAGCCTCAAAATTGGTGACGGACGGACAAGGGTAGATCGTTATATCGATGCTGATCACAAAATAATGCTCCCATAAATCGTGTCAAATTCTCTTATGACCAATAGTTGAGGCAACAAATTACATATACAAAGTCCCACGGGTAGTAAAAACTTTTAGTCGTTTGTTTAAAACATTAAGACTAAAGCATCGTCATCAACACCGACACTCATTTGCACTGACATTCCAGCTGTCAGCTCTTCAGGTAAGGTCAACCTACAGCCAGCTCAACGTGGAGATTGTGCTTTATGTCGTCCTGTATTCGAGGGTGTAGATTTTTCCATGGGACCCTTCTTGCACTCGTTAAGTGGCAAGAGTACTTTAAGATTGTAGAGGGCCTGGGTCTGTTTGGTGAAATTGGATCGGTCTTAGGTAATCCAGCCATAGCAGCAGCAGTGGCACGCTTGCGGATGCTCAGCTTCAGCTCGACGGTGGGGTGGGATCTTGCTGCTGGCTACCCTAAGTCTACAGAAAATTATCGTGCCATAGGTAAAAGAGAAAGAGAGATAGATGGGGGTGAAGAGAAATGTGAAAATCCTCGCATACCAGCGGTTATTGTAAGATATTGAGAAAAATGGTTTTAAATCAGTGTAGGGAAATTAAAATGAAAGAGAGTATGAACAAACCATATCAGCAATGGTGTCTGATGGAAAACTGACACATAGAGGAACCCTCCCCTTGCAGCTGACTGTTGCCATTGCTCCTTGACTAGCTCTCCTCAATATCTTTTGAGCTAGTCCCAAATGCACTTCTCGCACACCATAATCAATGATACATCTCAACGAAAGATATGATTTTAACACATGATTGTTTATTTAAGTTTTAAATATTCAAAAATATATAGGGTCTTAAATTCATGACAAGCGTTTAGACAAGAAACTATTCAATATTAACTTCATTAGGTAGATATATGATCAATGGAGGGTGTATACCAATTCAGGGCGCATTGTATTATAGTAACTAATATGCAAAATAGTTTACTCAATTTATAGAAAGATATAAACAGCAAAAATGTATGTACTAAGTCTTTATACGAGTATGTTAGTCAATAAAGCCAAGGAAAAGATAATTAAAGTTTTGTACTCACTTTTGTAAAATCGTTGACAATGTCGATGCGATGAATTTTGTGCACAAATTTCAGCGGCTCGTAGATTATTTAGGTTAGGTATTACATACGTATTTAATAAATAAAATCTATTCTTAGCCTTTTTTTTTTTTGTTTTTACTTTTAAATTTTGTTTGCATTCAAGTAGATTTTTAAGAAATTTAGTATAGTTTAAATTTAGTTAATTGATAATTTAGGTAGGCAAATTAAAGTTTTTAGACGATTTTTGGTCACACACTTTAAACTCATTTACTCAATTAGTAGTTGCACAAATTAAACTGCGATGCTGATGATGAGGTGAAATTTAGATTAGAGATGACGGATGTGGGAGGGGGGGGGGGGGTGATGTTAAAGGTGCACATGTACATTGTACAATGTTTAATCAAAACGTTTAATTTCGTTTGACCTGCATGCATGTGAAAATTTGGGTATTTTGTTTTTGTAGAACGTGTCTCCTCTAATCGTGTCACTACGCCGGTTTCGCGGGACTTATCGCAGTGGAGCACTGGGACAAATTGGGCAAATACCAGAACTCATCCGCTGGGATTTGAAAATTCAAGAAGGGGTTAAAAGGAGAACAAACACTTTTCTATTACTTGAAATACCTTCGAGTTTGGGTTTCGCCACGTGCAAAATTTTTAAAGTAGAGAGCTTAACTGAGCTTTAGCTTTTCCTACTTGTGTTTTTCTGTTTCTATTAATTTAGCTAAAAATTAAATAATTGATTGCCGCTTCTTAAAAGAAAAAAACAAAAAAAAAACACTTAGGATGATGGGATACATCATAGCAAAAATTAACTTACGTGGCTTCTGATTTTCACCACCTAGGTTAGGTTAGGTTAGGTTTATGTGGCTGTCGGCAGAAACCGACACACTTAGACCAATTAGGTCCATTGTGATACCACGTATGTATTATCTACCTCAACTCTGTAGATGGGACTGGCCAACGACACGCGGTTTTTCTCACCACCTACGCCAAGAACTTCGAGAAACAGAAAAGAGAGCGTGGAAAGTTTGCTCGACTTTTATACTATTTCGAAAAAGGAACATATTTGTCCTCGAAAATGGTCGATCAATTTCGAAAATGGTGGAATCGCTCTACAGGCTATGTTCACGCATAAATCCGGTTTGAGTCTGTTGCCAAGTCACTGGCAGTTATTTTTCAAAAACGTTTTTGTGATGGAAAATGTTAGGGTAATATTTTTGTCAAGTACGCCACAAGATCTTAATGTACAAATTATAAGAAACGTCGTTTCTGTTTGTCAAATTAAAACTGTCTTTATTTTTATGAAATGCTTATTATCTACCTTTATATAATGACAATTGTGAATGCTGATAATTGTGAATTGGGATTATTGTGCGGTGTTGTACATTTGTTATTAGATATTGTTTTCGGATGTGCTGACAGGAGCGAATTGAATATCTGGGTCGTACTGGTGTTATTGTAAATAAAAACATTACGTTGCCGTAACTACTCTCCCCTTTAGCCGGAGCTCTTCACAGCTCTTTGCAAGCTTTTCAGAAGATCTTGCATGAATGTTTCTTTATCCAACTCCTTTAGGTTAACAGCAATGTTTTCGGCTCTGCTTTGATCATGATGCTTCTTATTCAGCTTCGAGATCAGTACGCCTAAAAGTGCCATAGCAATTCCAAGAGATAATAAAGCAAGCCATATTAGACTGCGTGATCGGACTTCTTGTTTCAAGGTTGCAATATGCTCCAGGTTCTTTAAATTAACTTCATTAAGGTACGGTCATGATAGCATCGTAAGGTGTTCCGTAAAGTTGATTGTTTGCACTCTGGGTGGTTCAGGACTTAAGTGAATAGTTTGCTTTGCGTTGGTGTAGGTCGAACCGTTGATGTTCGCTTTTTCGTCGAAAATCAATAAATAAGTACCATTTACTATAATCGGTTGATTGTTTCCTTCTTGAATTTCGGCAATATGGTTATTAATAATGATGAGACCATCCACGATGACATTGATAGGATCGATTTGATGGGCTGTTGAAATTTTGATGTCTTACATAAAGCTGTATTGTTGCTCATCAATTGTTGCACACACGTGTAAGCAGGGCTCAATTCACAAAACGCCAGGGATGTTGCCTCCTTACAGTTTTTCAGAGGCTTATAGAGGGCTTCGCATCGTTATTTTGCATAATTTTTAACCTAGAATTACTTAAAATTTGGCTAATGCAAACATTGTGAAATGTTTTGCTCTAATTATAGATTCAATTTCCTTGTCATCTCGAATTATTGGAATTATAACATTCATCTTTACTAAACATTCCACTTCTATGAAAATAATCGACGTTTTGTTTCAATGCTTTTAATTTTATTTGCCAAATTTTCAAACACGATCACTTGTTATTATTTCTATATTTTTGAGATTTTTCCAACTCTTATTTTGTTCTGCCTTACGATAGGAATACTTTTATGTTGTACCCGGTCGCGATTTTTGTGGGTGCGAGTTTCTTTTTTTCGAAGACTTGCAAATGCTCTGTTGTCCTTTATAGCGACTTTTGGAGCTAATTATGAGTTATTATTCCGCTTCGAAATACTTGAGAGCCCCACACTGATCTCCTATCTGTTATTTCTAATCCAATCCATTTCTTCGCTGATGACAGTACTCTCAGCTTGTCATATTCGTTTCTTGGGACACGCTCCTATCTTCGGGTATGTATTTATTCCAATCTAGACAGCATAATACAGTGGGGTACAACCAAAAGAGTGTAGTTTAATGCTTCCCAGGCGCAATGTTGTCTTCCGTCATACGCAAAACCCAAACACAACGCCATTATCCATGAATCGCATCGCTTAAACCGATCAAATTTCCATTCTCGGTATGTGTGTTCGATGTCGCCAAGAACGCTGAGAAATGTCTAGGTTTCCTTAAGCGGTGCAAGAAATATTTTACCCCTTCTGACCAAGCTGCAATTTATAAGCCGTTTATTCGACCCAAACTTGAGTACAACGCTAAGATCTGGAAAGGTGCTTCAATCACAGATTTGAAGCTACTCAAAAGGATACAAAAACGCGCGATTAAACTTATTGGATATCGAGATAACGCGAAAACGTTTGATTCTCTTAGTCATCGTCGTAATGTCTCCTGTCTATCGCTCTTTTATCGATATTTCGAACAGAAGTGTACAAACGAAAGAGCTAGATGCATTCCACCCTTAGAAAATGTCATCCGTAATACCGGCAGTGAGCATACGTTTTCCCTGAAGCAAGTTTCCGGACATACAGTAACATACAAGGGATCCTTCCCTATGGCTGAAACATATGTGCAGCAAGAGCCGTGGAGCAAGATGATATTGTATGTAAAATAACACATTGATTACTGCATGTCAATTCTTGATGCAAGTTGTCTTTATTTGTAATCTTGATGCACCGACTGAAGTAGAACAGCACAATTTGGTACAACTTTTCCGGCTTGACGTTTAGTGCTGTGATATTCTATTACAATCCATAACATCTTTGTATGTTTGGTCGTTCAGTGATAATTAGGTCAGGCAAAAAGCATACTGAATGAAGGCAATTTCTTATTGCACATGTGTATCATGTGCGTTAATGCATGCATTACATCGTGCGTCTCTGCTGCACATGTGTTTCAGTCATTAGCCGTACAACACGAATGTGGAATGCTCTTCTCCGCTCTGTTTTTCCTACTCATTATAAATGATAACAATTTTAAACCAACATGCATCAGTTTCTCCTCTGTCATCATTACCACCATATCCTTAATACCCGCACTATGTAACTATAAACGTATCTACATTAAACGGGTATTAAAATAAAAAAAATTATATTATAATAAAAAAAAACATACAAATACTTTAAACGGTCTACGACCAATATTAAAGCATGTTACAGACTATGAATTAAAAATACATAATTAAAGGTAGGTACCCTTGGGACAGGGTATAACACCATAGACAGAAAGGCACAATCTACAAATGTCGATAAACCCAAGTATCCTACTATCGTAAGTTGTGAGCAGGATTTGAAGGGAATACATAAATAAGTCTACCTATTCTGCTTTGTTTAATAACCATCAAATTATTTCAATTATAGAATGTCAATACTAGAAATGCGAAATGGTACTGCCATTGTGCCTGCCGTTTGGACCAAGTTATTGCGGGTTGTTGCAATCATCGTAGGACATTTTCCTTCACTGTGAGGTTACAAATACCGACCGGCATTCCTTCACCAATTTATGGATTGGCACTGGTTGGACGTAATTAATTCGAGGCACGATTTTATTGATCACCATAGGCATTTGGTGTTTAGGTGTATGATTCGTATGCATACCTTACCTAATTACGCAATTATGTTTGTCCATAGAGATTGAACTACAGTATTAGTAAATACCATACACAGGAATGTGGCTAAGCCATTATTAGGCTTTCGTATACTTCAGATTTTCCGTAAATACATTATCTATTGTTAAAGTCTTTTTATTGAACCGTAAATATTTGCTTTAAGTAAGTGTGCACTCCCACATAGACACTTTAAACGATTATTATAGTATCCCAATGATATTCCTTCACCTGAGTTCCCTTAATTCAATATTTAATCATGCTCACACATTTTATTGCATGTTCTATTACCACATTGCCAGCGGGTGTTTCAAAAACAATATCTCTGCAAGGACGATCACATGAAAAAGTCCTTTTATATCTTCGGTCCTGTGTGCGTCGCCTTCGTTGTTTCCTTAGGCCACGGCTTCAAACAAGGATATTCACCGATTACTTGTTCACCATATACCATTTGCCATTTCCCTAGTGTAAACAGAATCCGAAAAATAAACATAAGGTGGTGTTGTCAGAGTCATCTCCAGAGCAACGAGTATTGTCCACTTAAAAAAGGTCTTTCAAATATCGAGACGAGATTTTCCGCCGCAATTAACATTCATTATAATTTCCACTGACAACGGTGCTGAAAAAAATGTAGGTCCTTTCTCTTTTTATCCGTATAATGGCCTCTATCTTGCCCGATCCGTTCGCCTAGCTCCTCAGCTTTTATATATGGTATCGGTACCCCTCAAATTAGCCATAAGAACAGAATGTGATATTGATATCGCCTATATCCTCTTCTTAGAGATATACATAGTACTTGCATTGCCACAAAGGCAATTATTTGCAATCTAGAGCTGTGCCAAGGATGGCATTTTCTTTGGCTCATTGATTGACGTTTCAGTTCATACAGAAATAGACCGGGGCAAAAATTGCATTCCACATTCGTCTGGCAGCCGGATGTGATGCCAATTATTCTGGAGATGTGCTGGATCTGATTGGCCTCAGGTGATAGGCGAGGAGCTGGAACGAATGTGCATAAATACAGCCAGCTTCATCCACACAAGCTCAGTTATGAACACTTTGTCTGTGAACACTTCCAATTACACGTGCCATTACGATGGCAATAGCCACTGGGGAAATGCAATATGTATTTTCATTGCGAAATCCTTGGGTGCAATGGAGGCGCTATATTTTAAAATGCCTACCTAACCTATGTTGGAAATCGGTGCTAGCAGCTGCAGATTCACCGGACACATCGAGCGTGCCAAAATGACAATGTTATAAATTCCGGAAAAAAACTTCGGCTTTTCGATCACCATCGAAAGGTAAGGGTGCCTTGTTCCAAACTATGTGCTCGTATCCGGCGCCGAGTGGTAAACTACGAGTAGAATATAGTATGCGAAATGAAACTGTGTTTAAGGTTCGTTATTTCATCTGTGACCAATGGAATGCCGTGCGTGGTTGCTATAGGATGATAGTGCAATAAAATGGAAATTTGACCTCAAACTTCCCTTAATTTCTCAGTTACCTGCAGGCAATTGCCCACAGAGAATAATCCTTCGAAACGATATTGGATAACGTTTTGAATATTAGACAGAACGGACACAACATATATCAGTACCTACAAATATGTGTCATTTGAAGCAAGAAATTAAAGTAGTTTCAAATGGAACTTTGATTTCCTAATTTCCAGTTTCCAATTTGCAAACTCTTCAACATCACAATTGTATTATTTGAAATTGACCAACATTTACTATATGACATTTTTTACAGGTCTATTTTTTTTTATTCAGTTATTGGCATCGCAGAAGTTAGAAAAATGGGCCATGTTGCTTTGAAGCTTTTTTCTGCAGAGTCTAAATGTTTTCGAAATATAACACTATTTTAAAATTAACATAATGCAATTTATTTAAGTCTGTTGTGGATTTAACTAAATTGGTTAAACAAAACAATTAATTTGGTCATTGGTCATGTTCACAATGTAATTAAAATAATTTATGTATATTAAAACTTTCAGCTTTCTAGTTTTTTTTTTAGATTGTAGGCGTATGTCAGTGGAGGTTTTCAAAAACTATTTCTCTTGATTATTTTTGGCCCCTAGAGATCATATGAATCAAATTTCAGCTTTCTAGGTCTAGTTTTAGGGACTATTTGTTGCTGACGGACGAATGGACGGACAGACGGAAGGACGTGGCTAGATCGACATTACTATCCATGCTGATCACAAATATGTATACTAATTTTTAGGGGTGTACCTGCAGTATTAAGGTATGCTTCAAACTATGAACCAAAATTGACATGCCCATAGAATAGGGTATAAAATGATAAAAATGGGGAAAATGTACCATTTTAATACAAACACTCGTTAAGGTATTAAAAAACAAAAACCGATAGATACCATTTCTAAAGGATTCTTCCAACACGTATTTTACACATGTTGAGAAAGCAAACTTACTCGGAATACATTTTTCAAAAAATCACCTGGTCTCTCAACATTTGGTTGAGTTTGTAATAAATGAACTTGTTGCGGATACAATGGACAGATTTAATATATCAAATGAATTGACTCTTTCTAATTAGAAGCTGGAAAAAAACGTTAGTGATATAGTCAACAGCCTGTTAACCCGAAAACTAGTAGGACTAGACAAAGTTCAATACGAGTACTTAAAACAACTTTCTCAGGTTGGAAATAAATATTTAACATCAAAGAATGCCTAACTATTAGCATGCCTCTCCACCCCTGTCAATATGCCTATCAAAAAGGTAAATCAACAGAAGGCGCCCTGTTAAAATAACTACACACATCAACAACGCCTAACTATTGGGTAAAAGCGATGCTTGAAAGTCGGAAAATTTCTGCTTCGTCAGGACAGACTTCAGTATCAGTATCAGCCATAAAAGGCTGCCCACAAGGAGGAGTTCTATCATCTCTCTTGTGGTCTTTGGTTATAGATGACCTACTTCGAAAGATTAGTAATTTAGTCCACGACATAATAGGGTACGCTGACTTGGTCATCATTATTAGGGGTAAAAAATCAAACGCAGTTAGCTCACGTATGCAAAACACCCTTAAGATAGTCCTAGACTGGTGTACCAAGGAAAATCTCTTCATCAACCCCAGTAAAGCTATCATAGAAAGAAGAAATTTGTACTTAGCTTCACTGAATGGTACGACCATTGAATATTCCGACGAAGTCAAATATCTTGGGGTAACCCTAGACACAATACTAAACTGGAACTCGCACATTGAGAACAAAATAACAAAAGCAATAAAAGCTTTATGGGCTTGCCGTCGGATGTATGGTAAAACCTGCGGGATCTCTCCAAAGATCACTCATTGGATTTACACAAGGATGATCGGGCCCATCATTACATGCGCTTCCGGGTCCATGCGGACCTGCCCCACTGCTGCCATAGAAGCCATAATAGGACTAACACCCTTGCATATACATACATATAAACAAAGGGGCACTACGCAGCACAGCAAGTCTGTTACAAACGAATGAGATATGTCTTAGTGACCACCCGGAACGCATGACGCTGCTCTCAGAAATTCCAGAACTTGACATGATCTGCGCAGTTACAGACCGCCTTCAAAAAACGTTATATTTCAATAAGCGGTTTCTACGGAGACACCAAATAGAGAAACATGGGATAATAGTAGCCCATCAAACCGCCAAATCGCAATAAAGTGGTATACGGATGGTTCTAAAATGGAATCGGGCACAGGAGCTGGTTTTCACGGACCAAACCGCAACGTTTCAATACCAATGGAAAAAACCCTTCGGGCAGAGCTCTTCGCCATTCAAGAATGTATAATAATTTTAATTTTTATAAAAGCCAAGCCTTGTTGCATGCTTGCCTTGAGACAGATTACACCAATTGTAGCACTAATGTGTAGTCTGTTCAGAGATGTCAAACACTTAGAGCGTTTCAGATCCAGCTTTGGCCAAATCTGTTTTGTCGCTAGACAAGTGTTTCCACTTGTCCACCTAAGGTTAGTTCTCTCAATGTCCTCCCTCATAAACATGAGTTTGTATGTAGCAATTGGAATGCCGAAGGGACCTTTATCAGGTACAAAGGTCAGTATGGTTCCTTTTCCTAGCGAGTTCATCCGCCCTACAATTCCCTAGAATATCTCTGTGGCCAGGCAACCAGCATAGATGAATATAGAATTGCTCCGCCGCGCGATCTCCACGAGAGATGATCGGCAGTCTAGGACTACGATGGAGTTTGTGGAGACAGGATCCACAGATTTTACCGCAGCTTGGCTATCAGAGAAGATTCGGATGTCCATATCGGATATCACGTTCCACGTACCAAGATAGGACTTCTTTAATCGCCATGATTTCCGCCTGGAACACAGTGATTAGGGAGACGAAAGGAGAGACTGAGGTTCAGCCAGTCAGAAAACACACATCCACCTACCCCGTCGTCGGTTTTGGATCCATCGGTGTAAAAGTGGATTCATCTTCGACAGGTATGTTGACTTTGAAGTTTTTGTCAAAACGGATCTGAGGGGTGGTGTAGTCTATATTGCTAGGGAGAATTCTAAATTTGTTTGGAATAGAGGCGTGAACGATTTTATTCTCGCACCAGTGGAACGTTGTTTTGAGGCGGACAGCCGCACTAGCAGCCGCTTGCTTACCAAAGATGTCAAGGGGTGTCAGGTGAAACAAAATGTCCATTGCAGCAGAGGGAGTAGTGCGCACTGCACCCCTCATGCAGAGACACGCTGATCGTTGGACTTTGCTTAGCTTATCTTGATTTATCGCTTTGTCTAAGGCAGTCCACCAAACAACCACCCCGTAAGTATCGGCCATTTTACCAAGATATATTGCCAGTTGGTGATGCGGGGTTGAAGCCCCCACTTATAACCGATGGCTTTTTTGCAAGAGAGGTGTGCTACCGTAGCTTTACGAACACTTTCTTGTATGTTAGGTTTCCAGCAGAGCTTTTTATCCAGAATGAGACACACGTATTTAGCTTCGTCAGAGAAGACTTAGCTTGTGCCCCTGATTGAGGGGGGATCAATGTATGGAATTTTATGTTTCCTAGTGAATAAAACAAGTTCGGTTTTGCGGGGGTTAAAACCTAGCCCACAACGATCTGCAAATGTTGTAAGCTTGTTAAGAGCGTTTTGTAGAAGTTCTTTCAGGGTATTTAGGTGCTTCCCTGAGGCGGCAATTGCAACATCGTCTGCATAGGCAATCACCCTGCGGCCCTCCCTTTCCAGGTCACTAAGTTCCAGAGGAGGTGGGATAGGACTCCACCTTGCGGGGTCTCTCTACTGACAGATCTTCTGGCAGATGTCAAACCCAGTTTTGAGTTTATAATTGTGCTTGTGAGTAGTAGAGTAATTAGCTCACCAAGTGAGTCATCTACCTTCAGATCTGACAGTGCATTTGCGATCGCGGATGTATTGACGTTGTTAAAAGCGCCTTTAATGTCCAGAGATGCAACCATAGTGTATTATTTATGGTGAAGGGAATATTCGATTGGACGTACGAACGTATGTAAGGCTGTTTCAACCGATTTGCCTTTGCAATACGCATTTTGACCAGTAGACAGGAGTCTCGTATCAAGTTTAGTGCGTAGATGGATATTAATCAGCCTTTCTAACGTTTTAAGTGATGGTCAAACATCGTGATTCCTTAAAGGAATTGCATATGGCGTTGGTTGATTTTTAAAAGGCCTTTGATAGACAACCAAGGGATCTGTTATGGGTAGCGCTAAGACAACGAGTAGTTCCAGACACAGATGATTATGGATATGTACGAGGAGTTCGCAATCAAAGTCGGTGTATAACAGGGTAGGGTCTTTAGTCCCTTGATATTTATTACAGTCCTCAATTATCTGCTTGAAGGAAAAGTGACTTGATGAATGGGTGGACATTTTGGACAAGGTGGCCGTTGTATTATTCAGAAGAAAACAGAATACTTGTACTATCCGTTCTCTGATCCCCAAGTGCGAAAAGTTCAAATATCTGGGATCTATGACTACGGATACGGTTCTCAATGTTGGACAGCATACAAAAAGTATGAGGGCAAATTAATGGCAGCTGAGATGACGATGCTTCGCGTGACAGCAGGAGTAACAAAGACTGATCGAATAAAAAGTTCCAAGATCCGAGGAAGCCTTCACGTCAAAGAACCTATCTCAAAAAAAATGGAGTGCCACCGGCTCAGTTGCTACTGTCATGTTCAAAGGAGGCGTCCTGCAAACTCTGTCAAAAAGGCAAGGTGGGAAAACTCAGCCATCATCTGTGATCAAAAAAGCCCCCTTATATAAACGCGAAAGAGAGGTAGACCTAAAAACTCCTGGATCACACAAATGCAGCAACACCAGCATTAGATTGGCCCCAGCGACAAAGTGATTCAAATTCGGGAGCCCTCCGATATTTTCGAGGTCGAACCGGCGAACCACACAAGCGGACCATTAGGGATGCAGTTAAGTGGAAGGGATATGATCCCATTAATCCTGATCGTAGCCTCACCGTTATAAGGGAGAAGAAGAAGGGAATCACAAGTTAAATTGAATATAAAGAAAAGAACATTGGTTTAGGAGAATACGCTTGTAATTTATGATGAATATACGAGTATCAAAACAGCTACCTTCCTATCAATTTGTGGCAAAACTCTTTTTACTTGCAAAACGTACTCGTAAATAGGAAATCGTTCCACAAGCATGAGAATCTTTATTTCTACGATTTAGAATTCAAATCAAAAGGTTTGAAAAACATAGGGACGGGCTACAGTCCGCTTGGGCGAACTGTTGGATACCCTATGCTTATTCCTATCCCTCATAAGTGGGCGTGACAATAGTCTAAGTATGGTTGAATTAATAAGAACGCTCTACATATTTTGTTATATAACATTTAAAGGATTTATCAAAAAAAAAACGAAGCTTTTGTAAAAAAAACGCTCCCTAGCTCAAAACTTTGGTTTTTCAATAAAAAAATTTTATGTAATTGTGGACGTGTCAGTAAGCGGATTTAAAAAAAAAATAACACATGAGCATAAAGGGCCCCTAGAGATTATATGTATATTATAAATTTCAGCTCCCTAGCTCAAACTTTGAATTTTCAAAAAAAAAAATTTTTAAATTGTGGGCGTGTCAGTAGGCGGATTTTGAAAATATTTACACATGAGCTTAAAGGGCCCCTAGAGAGTTTGAGATTTTTTTCTCAATAAAATTGTTTTATTTAATTGTGGACGTGTCAGTGGGCGGATTTTGAAATGTTTTTCTCCCGAGCAGTTTTAGGAGTCCATAGATCATATATAAAAAATTTCAGCTTTGTAGCTCAAACTTCGATTTTTTCGAAAAATTTGTTTTTTTTTTGAGTTTGTGGGCGTGTCTGTGGGCGGATTTCAAAAATTCGTAAACTTGATTATTTCGGGACCCTAGAGAGTATATGGTTAAAATTTCAGCTCTCTAGGCCCAGTTTAAAGGCCTAATTTTTGACAACAGACGGACGGACGGACGGACGGACATGGCTAGATCGACATTACTATCGATGCTGATCATAAATATAGTAACTTTTAGGGGTCTACGGGCAATATTAAGGTATGTTACAAACTATGCGGCAAAATTAATATACCCTTAGAATAGGGTATAAAAAGTACACTGCGACAACTAAAAATAAAAGCACCAATTAAAATATCATTACCTTTTTCAGTGTAACAAATTATGTAAGTGTCAAACCAACAAAAAGTCCTGTAAATAATAAAGGTGCATTGAAGTTTGTATTTGCAATAAATAATAAGTACTATTGGCGGCACTTGAATAAGGCTTTCAGTAATTCGCACATACATTTGCGAGAGTTCGACGAAATTACTCTTTTACAGACGAAATCCTCCGTGATTATTTTTACTAACAGCAACGCACACATGTTGATGAAAATTTGCCACAAATTGACATCACCATCAATCAATAGTATCTTAGTTACTTCGCCCACCCCAAAGCGAAGAGTGTCAAGTTACACAGTAAAAAAAATATTACTTCCGACGCCAAGAATATAAATTTGTTTAATACTGCCTGAGTTCGAGAGTTTTCAATTACAGTCGCTTTCTTTGATTTTTGTTTATCGCTCACCGCCTCGCCGCAGTGCCCCCCTTTAATCGTCTTCTTTGTTTAGGACCGCAGCGCATAGATCTCCAGATTTCGGTTTCAATATTCTTTGAAAATTATTTATTTCCTTTGATTTTAACTGCGTAGAATTTGGGGCGGAATGGGCATCAAGGTGATTGCATTTATATAGCACTGGAGTTGGGTGGTTATGCTATCAAATCGAATTCCGCGCGCTTTCAATCATAGCCATCTGAAAGAATTTGTTTTCGTATCTTCCTAGAAGGGATGCGCGATGGAATTGATTTAACCTTCGCCTTGTTTACTTAGGTTTGCCGCAACATTTTACTTTTCAATTTGCACGCAGACTCCTCTTTGCCCCTTCGTTTTTTTTTTGCCTTTTTACCAGTGGGTGTATCCATTAACAGGCTTTTCTTTCAACTGATTCCAAGGGAATGCTTAAGGAACTTTCTGTAAAATATTTGTATTCAATGTTGGATTTCGTCACATCTTTTCGTAATCAGATGTGTCTGATTGCGATTGCACAAGTGTGGGTGTACATACGAAAACCGAAGCAGGAGTGGGAGGACATGGATTTTTGTGTTATGCTTCCTTCCTATTGACATTTTTCATTCCATTTCTGTGCCATGGAAAATGGTAAAAAATGACGATTACTAACTAACAGCAGGGACGTAATGCACAAGCCAAAATAACAACAAAACGCAACCTTGAACGGTTGGTGAATGGAGGATGGGGAGGGATAGATTGTGCGGGAATTGAAATTGTCTCAAAAGGAACGTTATTGGACATGAGCTGAGTGTGGTACTTTTATACAAAAATCTATGCTGTGGTTGATACTCGTACTAGCTAGCGATCTTTGTGAACGAAATGCGCTCTTACATCGATTGAGACAAACTTTTAACTCCAACCATGGATGCGAAAAGCATAGGGTGATAGATGTGACCAGTGCGAACATCATTGTATTCGATTGGTGAAAATTTAATTGAAATGTCAGGGGAATATCAATCTATTCAAATTCTTGCGGAAGTGAATACAGAGAAGGGTGAGCTTGAGGGCGGCTTTTCACTCTCTGCTTTGTTTGTTCTAAGTGAATTCGAACGACACGATGATTTCCAAATCGAATAATACTCAGCAACGTCAATGCATAAAGGACATTCTCCACTAAATCTACTCATACGGGGGTGGAATGGTGGTGCTCACTGCTCCAAAATTGGATTGACGTTTCTATATAACGATTTTCCACTCGAATTGACTAACTGACACCACCAGAAGCAACAAAATCGGTAGATACTGCCGCCCCTTTTGAGTTGCCTTCCCACAACAAAGCATCCCTTGATAGAAGACACGGATGCAAGAAAATGGGATTGGGAATATATTATTTGAAACAAATGGCAAAGCTGTAAAATCAGATGTAATATTTCCAAGGGCCAGTCTCTCATCGCAATATGTGTTCGTGATACATACAATGTGTGCCCCACTTCTCAAGAGTCAGGAGATTATATCAAAATTGAATTACTTTTCGAATTGGAACTCCATGTGTCGGGAAATCTGTCAATATATCAACATGCGCAAAATTGAGAGAGTGGGCTTTCGTTAAAGCTGTTGACAAAAATCATCGCATTATTTTTATTTTTTGTATTTTTTTGTTAAAATTCAATAAACACTATAGCACGCATTTTCAACATTAATCTTATGCCATGGCTGTGCTTTATATGGGTAATGGGTATAGGCAATAGGAAATACTTCACTGGCGACAAAAAACAGTATGAGAAAGTACGCGTGTTGAAGAACTTCCAACACTTAAACCGGACTGGATAATATTTATAACCACCGGACGGAAGTCATGTGCCGGAAAATATAAGTGCGACTTGGTTTTGTCACTTCGCCAGATGCCATGCTCTTCATCAAAACGATTTTTTGGCCGGCACCCATATGACCAACAGTGCATGGATCGTCGAGAGGATGAAAGTTAAAAAAAATAAAAATTTGTCCCCATAAGAAAAAAAAAATACACGAAGTCGGAAGCCGAGACGACATGTGGTTTCGCAGCCAAAAATTTTGAATACATTGCACTTGCAAGTTGAATGCGAGAGGATTAAGTGTCCAGATAATTCTAAAAGACCCTTTTATTTATCCATACGGTTGCCATCGTGGGTTTATTTAAATTGTATTATCATCTGTGACCAATGTAAAACCTAAATCGGTTGGTCCATGTGTCATTTTAGCACAACTTGAAGTGCAGATAATGTTGTAGCTTAAAAAATCTTCCTTATCTGAATCTACATACTCGTATCATCTTAGTGTTCCATTTTTGGATCGATTGCTTTTTATAATTTTTATTTTTTAATACGCGAACGCAGCTCTGACTATTTTTTTGTTGTGGCAACACTGAAGTAGGCGACTATCAAATCAGACCTTTCAAACTTTTAGGTTGGAGCTTATGTTTTGTTTTGTTTTGCATTAGCTTAAGATTTTCCTAAGAATATTCAATTCAATTCAATTTATTAATCTGAAATGTAAGCGAAGCGGGCTGTCTCGTCGCAAAATGTAAGTAATTTTAGTTTAACGAAACTATTATTTTCAAATATCATTCGCATATTGTTCACTTAGAAGTGGGGCTAGTTTTATTCAATTATTTCATTCCTTTTCTTTTAGATTGTCGGTAAATGATATTATTTCGCATCTTGAAGAGGATGATGCTGTTTTGTCTGCGGAAATATACACAACACCACCGGAAAACTAATAGTGATGATGATAGCGGTAATGCGGAGTCTGCTAATATAAACAATCTATTAAGGCACTAGTTATTAGCGGAGGCCGAGTTTCGGGCCACAGTATCATCACATATCGAACCAGAAGTATTTAAAGATATGTTGGATGGCTCACTCGTAAATGAAACGAATAAACCAACTTCATCACAAGAGTCAGCTTCATTAAGGAAAAGGTGCATAGTTGTAAGTAAATGGAGTCAAGTAGATATTCCTGGAAAACCGCAAAAGAAAAAAGTGGTCTGGGTGCGACCCGCAAGGTCCACATGACTAACTTCCCAGTGGGATCAATAAGATTTATGCGATTAATGGGAAATTTTGAAATGTGGTTAACCATAAGACATGGTTAAGAATTATTTAATATTAAAAAACCCTCTTTAATATTATTCATGGAAATTAAATGTTGTTAAACAGCGAAGTTTGATATATATTAATGCAACCATTGTTATGATTTGCTCAATGGCTAATGACAATAAATAGTACAAATAAAGGCAAATTATTTTAGTTATTTATTTACTAACAAAAAACGGCTGAACCGATTTTGCTTGAAACTTAAACAGTTCTAAAATACGTAATTACACTTCGAATAAACCCGGGCCCATGTTAATATCATCTTTGGTTCTCGAGATAATCGTGGCGAAAGATAATTCCGAACGCACATACGCACATGCATATATACACACACACAGACATCTCTATAAAAACGTTGGATTTGGATTCTGGTGACCTTGAAACGTGGAGATATGCCAAAATCCGCGATTCCCAAAATCGGCCCTATTACAACAACTTCCACTGGGAAATTAATAAATCGTTTTATTGGCATTATATTGCTGTCAGGTTACAATAGTGTTGCAAGATACCGAATGTATCTATTGGGAGCAAAATGTCGATTGCAATTTTCATGGTGTAACTTCAGCTATGTCTCGAAATAGGTTTGAAGAATTGCTGCGTTATTTCCACGTTGCTGACAATACCAATCTGATGTGTTACATTCGGTTATAAAAATTATTCTATTTGTACTCGTCTCGGTTACTTGATCTACGGAATGCTTAGGAGCGAGCACAGGGAATACCCACCCAGAACTCGGTTGGTGCTTCTGTCTTCTGTGTTCTCAGATCTTATGTCAACGTTGCTAAAAGGGTCGTACAGCTTCTAAATGGATAATTTTTTCAACACTTTGCCTCAGTTGGATGAAATAAAGAAATTAGGACATGATGCAACAGGAACAATCAGGGCAAATAGAGTAAAAATAGCGCCTTTGATAGATCCAAAAGATATGAAAAAGACACCAAGAGGATCTTACAAACAGATGACAGATACGTTGTTCGACATCACCCTGGTTCGATACAATGATAACAATATTCTTACTGTTGCGTTAACGCAATGCGGTTTGGAGCCCATCGGAAGAGTCAAACATTATTGTTATAAGAAAAATAAGAATGTTGATCAACCCCGATGTATCGTTAATTGCAACAGAAACATGGGTGGAGTAGATCGGCTAGATGAAAATGTGGGGTGTTACCGGATTTCCGTTCGTTTGAAAAGATGATACTGGCAGCTACGTATGTTTCCAATCAACTTTTGTGTCAACAACGCTTTCCAATTGTATTAATTCTCCCCAATTGCACAGAATGAACCCCATGATTTGTTATCTCTTAGAAGATATATTGTAACAACATATCTTCTGACAAAAACTTTAGCCGTAAGCTCTGCTTCGACTGCCAATAACCTCCCGAGATCTTCTCTAGATTAGATGGCGAGACACACCATATAGTAAAAAAAAAAATAAACAAAGCCGCTGTGGCTTGTGCCATAAGAATGCTAAAATTAAATGTGAAAAGTGCAATATTGCTTTACACCAAAAATGTTCTCCAGCTTTTCATACTAAAAGTATTTATATAATGTTCATTATGAAAAATTTTCCTTCAATTTTAGAAATAGGAGCTTTCCTATATTTGTTGGAAAATACTGAGTTGAGTTTTTTATTAGACTTGCAGGTCACTTAATGATTTCTAAATTTGCATATGTTTTATGATTCCGTAAAAAGTTCCAATATTTACTGTACATTTCGATGGCAATCTGAGGGCACAATTTTTCGGCAAGACATGGGGTTATCACCGAACAGAGTTCTATGGATTTGCAGGGCTATGATGAGGCCATTTTTAGAATATGCATCGGTTGTTTGGTGAAATCATTTTCTACGTAAACACGTTACTGCTGCTTTCGCCAAACTACAAAGGACGGGATATCTTGGCTGCAATTCATGAAGTTACGCGACGATTGTCCTTCGACTCCTGTCTTATGGATATGCAGTCCGTGCAATGATACGGAACTTTGGCTGGCCAGACTCAGAGCCTGGAAAGGAATGTCATAGAATCTTCACGGATGGCTCCAAAACCGATCAAATATCTTGTGCTTGAGTTTTCATGAAGAGCTATAGACTTTTCTTCTCATAAGGCAAACATGCGTCAGTCTTCCAGACGGAGACTTATGCTATCCTAATGGCTATGGACTATGTTGTGAGGAACAGGTGGAAGGGGCAGAGTATCTGCTTCTGTAGCAATAATCAAGCTGCGCCTAAGGCCAAGCTCAACCCTTGAACCAACTCCAAAATAGTTCGTGAATTGAAAAAGAATTTCCTCAAACTTTATTTTGCAGATACGATCATACATCTGAATACAAAAAGATAAATATATCTGGAAGAGGTCGCCGAAGTGAAGTAGTCGCACTGAAGTCAGCATACCTTGATTATTTACCGGTTTCATCAGCAAAAACGGCCGACCTTTTAAAACTTTGCAATGCTGGTCTCATTCCAGAGGAGGCAATTCTGAGGTGCTTAAGCTTGCTTGGTAAGATATGGGTTTTAAATGTCAATTGGTGTATTATACAGACCAAGTTTGTGTTGTAAATTCTTGAAACATCCAAATGCCTCGTTAAAAAGTTCCATCAAATATCCTTTAAATCCGTATTAGGAGCTATATATAAATTCAATTAAAAATTTTCAATTAAATGAAATAATTATTAAGCACAAATTTGTTGGCACAACCTTAAATATTGCAGATTGAATATGCGCATTAATGTGTCCTGTGCAAATATTCGAGTGGTTTCTGTTAAACAAATAACTATTAAATAGTCACACCATATTTCGAAAGTCTAATATTTACTTTTCGTATTTGCTGAATTGTGTGGGAACAAGCAATACCTAATTATATTTATTGAGAAGACATTCGCTTTTTTTCAAAAAAAGAACAACAAATGTGATTTAATTTATTGATTTGCAATCACACTAAATGCGTTAGCACGTGAGTCTATATTGCAATTTTTGATTGGAAAATGCTCTGAATTACTTTTCGGTAGTCCAAATCCAAATTATTATACAGTTAAGTAGGGATAGATATTTATGTCGTATAGTTTTTAATGTTGGTGCTGTTACTCCACATTTTACATTACAGGGATTTGATAATTTTATCTTGCCACTGAAATATTCTTTACAAAGTTGCAAAATATTTTAACAAAACAAGAGATAGTAATATTTAGAAAAAAACACGACAAAAACATTCTAAAGAGTGTTCAAATTTGAGGTATAATTTTAAATTTAGAATGAAAGACATAAATTGTGTGAAATCTGCATTTATTTTAATTGGAAATTAATGAACATTGGTTCCGGTTAATAATGAAAAGGAATGTCGTCCAAGTGACCTCCTCTGCCAGTTCGGCAGACCTTCAACCTTTTACCAAATTTTGAATCACTTTTTCGCATAATGGTGGTTCAATAAGTGATATTTGCTTGATGATGTTGTCTTTGAGGTGTTGAACAGTTTGAGGATTATCGGCATACATTTTACTCTTCAAGAAACCCCATAAGAAAAAATCCAGTGGTGTTACATCGCATGGTCTTGGTGGTCAATTCACGTCTGTTCTTCGGGAAATTATGCGATTGCAAAATTTCACTTTCAAAAGATCGATTAAGTTCGTTGCTGGCAAATTGCACCATCCTGTTGAAACTACATATTCTGCCCATCAATATCTTGCAATTGACTCCACAAACTCCTTTTCATTGCTTGATATCGAGCTCCATCCACAGTAAATGCATTGCCATTTTCAAGAAAAATGGGCCAATACGCTACCACACCAAAATCCACACCATACAGTAACTTTTTTTGGTTTCATTGATCTTTGAAACAATCCTCTTGGATTTTCTTCAGCCCAAATAGGACAATTTTGTTTATTGACATAACCGCCAATTTCAAAATGACCCTCATCGGTGAAGATAATTTGCTTGAAAAAATTGTCATTTTGTTGTTGCTTCTCTATGGCCCAATTAACGGGATGCCGACGAACTGCGTGGTCAGTTGGCTTTAATTGATGTGTTAAATGTAATATGTAAGCCTTAAGCCTTTACATGCAGATCTTTGTGCTAAATGTTAAACAAAGTTGTTGGTTCGAGGTTTAATTCTTGACAACGACGACGAATTGACTTCCTTGGCTCTTCCTTGGCTTAGCACGGTTTGACGGAGAATTTTCTCTACCGTATTTTAAATGAAATGTTCTTTCAACTTCTGCGAAACTATCACCAAATTTAAACAAAAGTTTTAATAATAAAAACACGTTGGTTAATAGTGTATCGATCCTTCGGTGTAATCTAATAGCTGTGCAAAAAGTGAAGGCCAATTTAAAAGAAAATAATAAAATGAAATAATAATCACAATAATAACAATAAATAAATAAGTAAATTAACTTAAGGTTAAATATTATGTGCATAATATACACTCTGTTCCAACTGAAGAGGTACACGCTTTTTCAATATAGATTTCCACATAATGTACATGAATCTATAATTTGATGCTGCTAACTATGTATTTGTCTATAATGTTGCCAAAAGAAATGAGGAAGAATACTTGAAAAAGCACCGTTACTTTTTCTCTGGCTGTCTCGCAAAGTATTTCATACGGAAAAATGCAGTTTTTTTTGCGTCAACTGAATAGGTACATAGTCATTATCTTCATTGTTCATGTGTGTTCCGAGAAGATTAACCCGTTTAAAATTTTTTTAAAGTTTTCTGAGTGAATTAATTTATTTAATTGTCATTTATTTGTAAATTTGGAGAACGATGGGTAGAAAAAAATCACTTAGCAGTGTTGAGAAGGCTAAGATCGATTTACTTAAGGAATAAGGATTAACCGGGCGTGCTATAGTATAAATAATAAAGAGTCGTATGGGAAAAATATGAAAGGAGGTTATAAAACGGCCACAACAGCGGCTGATAGAAGATCAATTTTGCGAGTTGCGTCCAAAAAGCGGGCGTTAGTGCTAGTGATTCGACGGTAAGAAGAGTGACCAAAGTGCCAATCATTTAAAACGGCTTAAAATTCAGAAAAAACCACCGTTAAACCATCAGCGGAAGTGTATGCGTTGTATCCGTAGTAGGTAACTGCTCCCCACACCATAACACCACCCTCTCGACTATGATGCCGGGCTAAAAAATGTTCCTCCTTTCTCACATTGTGAAAGTAGTAATTGAAGCCATCAGGCCCATCAAAATTAAAAATTTTTCATCTGAAAAAACAACGTAACGCCATTCTTCTTGCCAAGTCATATGGTGCCTAGAAAAATAAAAACACAAACGTAAATAATATCTGCTATAACCAAATATATACCCATTATATTTTCTGCAAATGTGATGCAATCAGCAAAAGAAAGCTTAATATCGCCTTTAATAACACCGCACGTTATATCTATGGTTTGAGGCGCTTCGATCATATCTCCAATTTCTCCCGACAGATCTATAACATCTTCTTCGACCATCTTTTACGTTTTAGATCACTCGTATTGTTATTCAATGTAATTCAGTCACATCAACCCAGTTATTTATTTAGTAGACTACGTTTTGCTTCATCTAATCGATCTCAAAAAATTGTTCATCCCCGGTACCGTTATCTTATATCCGAGCGCCAGTTCTTCATCAATGTTACCCGTCTTTGGAACTCACTACCACGGCATTTGAGAAGGTCTAGTACCCTCGCGCAGTTTCGTAATGGGTTACAGTCTTATTTCCAGACAATTTCCGACTAATAAAACGTTTTGTTTCAATTAATACTAATGTTTATATTTACTGTAGTTTTGCGAAAAGAGAGATGTAGATATATATTGTATATTTAATTGTTGTATTCGTTTTTTTTTTGTTTCCTTTTTTTGTGAAGTTAATGAATTTAAAACTTAATGCACTAATTGTCTAAGAAGCAGAAATAGAAAACCTTTAATTATTCTAGTAACATTAATTTTTTATGTAGCTTGTTGTTTTAATGAATTATATTTAAGCCTTGCACTATTTTATAAGATCATTGTTATCCTAATGTGTAAGCTTTCAATAAATAAATGAACTATGAACTATATTACATTTTAACCTATAATAAGACTGCCTTTTATGCCAAAAGCATTGAAACCACACCCATATACATATTTAAATGTTAAGGATTGAATTATAATATTTTCACCTTAAATTCATGTCTTTGACTTGTTTTAAACCCTAGAAGTATTAAAATAGAACTAGGGGTTTCCCCCAATGGTCGAAATTCGACCAATTTATTGTATAAGTTGAAAAAAAAATAAAGTCGACTGTTATACATACGAGTATTAATCGGAAAATGCAATTTTTTGACATTGCATTCTCTGATATTGCATAACATGATATAAAATTTGTCCGGCATTTTCAAGTAACTTCAAGTTTTCAAGCATTTTCAAGTAACTTCAAGCATTTTCAAGTAACTTAAAGTAACTTCAAGCTTTTTCAGGTAACTTCAAGTACCTTCAAGCATTTTCAAGTAACTCCAATTATGTTCAAGCATTATCAAATGCATAACATGCATAACAATGTTGTTGTTGGTAACTTCAAGTAACTTCAAATATTTTCAAGCATTTTCAAGTAACTTCAAGCATTTTCAATTACCTTCAAGCATTTTCAAGTAACTTCAAGCATTTTCAAGTGATATAAAATTTTCTATGTATTTTCCCCAACTCAAATATGTATAGTGTTGGCATATCTATGTGACGTACGAGTATAATAGCAAAAATGGGTGGAATCACTTTATAGGCAACTCCGTATTAATATATAGTAGATACAGTTCTATTATATTTTAATATTAATGCAGATTTGATTTGAATGAAGATTAAAGAAGATTTAATTTAACACCAAGTACAGGGATGTTATTATATAATACAAAATGTATGACATTTTAACACCAAATCGGATTCTCTTTGAGAATTAAAAGGTTATAATATAAAACCAAATAAATTATATTTATTTGCGCTTCGGTGACTGGCTTTCCGTTGGTGTTGTGAAGAGCCTGCTTCCCGGATGTTGTCTCGATCGCGAAACACTTCGCTTTGATTGAGCTGGGAGCCTGCCTACGCCCTCCTCTTTCTATGCAGGATCTTCTCGTTTCTCGCTGACCTTGTTTTGCGCTCCAGCGTTTTTAAATTTGTATCTTCCGGTAAACGAATACATCATCATACCACGGGCTTTTTCTCTGGGGTCGCTGGTAACATACGGTGGTTCCGGCTACCTCTTTGATGATATTCTCTTGTTCATCCGCTCTTTGTAGACTCTGGCTACTCCAGGTATTCTAGCGCTAAGATGTCGTTTATCCCCGAAGGACCTTAGGCCAATAAGCCTAACATCCTTATTTCTTAAGATTAGAGAAAGAATTCTTGATCTTCACATTAAGGCCACCATTGATAGAAACTTGCTATCCACGTCACAACACGCCTACCATAAGGGCAAATCTGTTGAAACGGCCTTGCACCCTATCGTCTATCACGTCGAAAAATCCCTATCTATCAAAGAACTTGCTTTAGTGACATTTCTCGACATAGAGGGAGCTTTCAACAACGTTGAAAGCAATTGAATTACCAACGCCTTATGCAGGCTCAACATCGACGACTCGATCTGCTGCTTTGTGGAATACATGCTCAAAAGCAGGGTAATAAGTGCATCCTTCGGAAGCAGTACTGTCAAACCACGTGCACACAGAGGCACCCCCCAAAGGGGGAGTATTGTCTCCGCTATTGTTGCATCTATTGCACTGGATGCAAATTAATCACCTATGTGGACGATGCCGTTACACTTGTCACAGATGAATACCCGCAGACGCTGACTGATGTCATGCACACTGCTATCAACATATTAACAAGTTGGAGCGAAAGATGTGGCCTGTCCGTTAATCCATTAAAGACTGAGCTGGTCCTGTTCACACGAAGACATAAACTCCCTGAGTTCACTCACCCGAAGATAAGAGGCACTCCTCTGGCACTCTCAAATAGCGCTAGCTATTAAAGCCTGAAGCTTGATCGCAAGCTACATTGGAGGGAAAATGTAGTCAAACGTGCCAGGAAAACCTTAGCTGCTCTTTCTATATGCAAAAAGGCGGTAGGCTCCGCGTGGGGCCTACAACCAAAAATTATGCACTGGATATACATGTCGGTAGTTAAACCAATTCTTCTCTATGGAGTACTGGTCTAGTAGCCCGCTTTGGAGAAGAAGTCCAAACCAAGCTTGCTGGACAAAACTCAACGCATGCCCCAGCATCACCGTCGTACTGAGAACCTCTCTTACTGCGGCGCTCCAAGCCATGCTCCACCTTCTCCCGACTGACATCGTCGGCAAACAGTTGGCTGCCAGTTCAGCAATAAGACTGAGAAGCTCCAAACAATTGTGAGAGCAACAAACTGGACATGCCAATATGCTATCGACGTATCGACATCTTCCTAAGGTCACCGACCACCTGCCCACTGAATACAATTTCAACCTGGGTTACCAACATCTAATCCCAGACAGAACCGACTGGACACAACGTCAGTTCCCACACCACGAATCGCTGTCAATTTTTACGGATGGGTCCAACACAGAGGACGGAGTAGGTGCCGGAGTCTTCTCTGAAGACCTGGACATTCACCTCTCCTTTAACCTTCCAGAACACTGCAGCGATTTTCCACCCACCTTACACATCGGCAGCACAATGGGCCTACCTCTGGTCTAAGTGCATCCTCATCGAGCGCCGGTTCCAACCAACCAAGGCGTCCAACGTCGAATTTCTTCTTTTGGGCAGTTGGCAGCTTCTTATGCTTAGCCAGTCGAGCTCTTAATTTTGCCGCAAGAAGAAAATGGTCAGAGTCGATGTTTGTCCTCGGAGTGTGTGCACGTTTAAGATGTTGGATGCGTGCCTCGCATCGATTAGCACATGGTCGATTTGGTTGGCGGTTCGACCTAACGCTTCCCATACAAAATGCAATTTTCAGATATCGACACTATCCACCAATGAAAGTATGCAATTTCGGTTGATCACGATTTGAATACTTTTCCGGTCGAATAATTCGCTCCGTTGTGTGTTTACCTGGTTCAATATGAATCCGACAAAAAAATTTACATGGAAATCGGATGATGCCCGACTCCGCGGATGTCGGTATGAGGCTTCCGACTCCGACTCCGATAAAACCACCTTCATATCATCCCTATAAAATATAGCGAATAGTTCGAGTCTGCCATATGCTCAGGTCATATGCTCAAATACGGAAGGTATTTAAATACGTCTTCAAGTCAAATCAAAACAACAAATACTTTTTTTAAAGCCTTGTACCTAAAAACACTTGTCCTTCCAATGAATGTAAAACCAATTGCTTAAATATGTACAAAAAAATATAGAAAAAACGAAAATGGAGAAAGAAAACATAAAACAATCAACAACCGTCCGTGGCAGTAGATGATTTGCACTTAATTTCTTAACCTGACACCTTGTTATATTTTTCACAATTTTCTTGACCACTACGTCGCACGCCATATTCACCTGTTGCTAAATCACATACAACACAACCGCACCCTTGGATAAAGGACACGTCAGTAACTCACGTTTCTTAACTTGTTCACTAGGGCATATGGCTAATCCTAAATGCTGTAATGCTTTTAGCAGCACGAGCTTGGACAATAAATGAGTCTAAGAAGAGCACATGTTCTACTCGTACCTATCTGTTGTTGTGATTGTGATACATCGTAGTATGTGGTACCTACATATACAAATATGAGTGTTTATTTTAATGAATTTTGAGCTCAATGGGAATCGTAAAATCCATTTATGACAGAAACTTTTTGTGTGCTGTTTTGAGCTTGATGAACGCGCGCCATTATATTCACAACAGCGCCAGCGGCGTGAAAAAATAAATTTTCCACTTACAGTTTGGGTTGTGATTGTGAGGTTGTTTAAATGGAATTAATTTCCACGAACTCACAGAGAGGAAAATAAATGACCAAACACGACCCAAACTAATTTCAACATTTTTCATTTACTACCCACCTACCTCCATCATTGCGAGCAGTGAAAATGTCCCTTCCTAATTGAAATTACCTCATTAAACAGGCAACTCAACTCAATTCAAGGGTGAAATAAAGAGAACAGAAAAAGACCAGCAATATCGGAATAAATGAATGAAATTCATAATACTTAGGGACCACACGACCCTATCTATCGACTAGAAGCTTTGAAGAATATTGCCTGGCATGCCGCCAAATACGTTTGCAATTGCCAAGAAGCGGTCTCTGTCCATGCAGTGCTACGTCTTTTATCTACGTATGTACTGAAATTATCTGAAATTAAATAACGAAATTTATACGTACACAACAAGCTTTATCTGCAAGGACGACATCGTTTCCGAAGCAAACTGTTAGAGGGGTGTGAAGCCGAAGCGACTAAACTATCCTTGCACTATTCCATTCAGGATAATATATTGGTTTTTCGAAAATTCGGACTTTTTCGTCGGGACGGGAGCATGTGGTATATTCTCACTTCAACCTTATGTACGGCTATGTGAGAAGACCCGTTGAGGAACTTTTAATTAGCCAACTTCAATTACACGAGCAATTAAATTCTACGGGCGAAGATTGCCCAGCAAATTACACAGCTATAAGGATTTTGTTTTTGCTAAATAAAAGCCCGCCACCAATGTCAAGTCGAAGGAGGCCATAAATTCTTGGCCCGCGAGCGAGTAGTTAAAAATAAAAAATAATTAAAGGCTGTCGCTGTACGATTTGAGCATTGGCGTTGCAATGAGAAGCTCACATTATTCATAAAGTTGTAGGTACGACGAGATAGAGGAGTGTGAATGTGATACTGACGCGACACCGCTTCACCGAACACGAGTCGTCATCGTCGTCAGTCGTCACATGCGGCGTAAAACATCATACATCCTACATCCGCCACCGTCTCCACCGAGCCAGCCTCCAATTAGGGATGCCTTTTGAATTTAAATGAGCCACGCACAAGGACTCTCTGGGTTAGTAGTAGCGGTTAGATGTCACTTCATCTTAGCGAACTTTGTGTAATGTTCAATGGCTCCAAACAAAGTGATTCGTGCCAAGCTGAAGCAAAGCTCGGAGGGTCTATGAGGGTACAGTGGGTGTTGTGACTTCTTCCAATTATGATTTCTTTTGCACTCAAAAGTCCTTTTCATATGCTAATAACAATTTGCTGTAATGAACTCACCCACCATCGTCGTCGTGGGTTTTCGAGACTGAAGCATCAGTCGGCGAGCTGAGAGCAATCTTACTCTGCGGTGAATTCATGTTGCGCCTTTTTACGGGTTAAGGTCGCACATAATACCGCTAATAAAAAAAGCGTACTGGATTTTCACAGTGGATTGCGGATGGCATATCCACATAACATGCCTTCTGCATTCTGGCAACTATAAGGAACAGTTGATAGCAGTTAAAAGCAACGTTTATGTGCTCTAAGTGTGCGGGCGTGAGACTTCCATTTAAGTAAAGCAAAGCAGAAAAGGTAGTTTGTAGTGGCAGTGAAACTTTTGAGGAAATCTAATTAGAGATGGCCGCCTTTATGCGTACACCTAGATATACCCAACACTTCACCGCAATATGTGGTTGTGCAGGAAACTATGGGAAATGTTTTCGACTGGGTTCGTCTTTTGTCGTCGTCCTTGCTATCGAAATTTGTGTATATGTGTTTGTGCGGCATTATTTTTTTTTGTTTGCTAGTCGTTTCAGTCTACGCCAGTGTAAATTTAATTTGAGAGTTGATTCCCATTTTCCTTCGTTGGCTTTATAACTTTTGTTTGCTCTTCTGATGCAATTACAGTTTAACAGACAATTTTTGGAAATGGGGATTCAGTGGAGCTTCCTGGCTACGTAACTAACACTTTTCACTTTTTCGTAATTACTTGGTTTTTCTTTTCGTTTTTATTTGTGTTTGTTCTTCTTGAGTGGGAATTCTTCCCATTCCTCTTCGCTGACTCTTCAAAACCGTCAACAGAAATTATGAGTCTGGGTATTATTGCTGTCTAACGAGAGATATGTAACAAGTATGCACAGGCATACCTCTAATGATATTTATTATTACGCATCCAATTCGCAAACCAATGACAATACCACACAAAGCAGACGCAAGTCTAATTACGTATTCCCTGCGTGAGATCATTTTCCCATCCCTGAACCCGAGTCGGATACATTCGCATGTAGTAACACATTCCGCAGTTCTTTGATGTTTGATCCTGCTATACAAATTTAATAAGACACGCGGCCTCTATTTGCAACAGTCACATCCCACACCTAGCACAATGTTCTGCGCAATAGGGGTTCGTCGAGGCCGTTGAGGTAGCGAGCAAGCGAACGAGCTTCGCAAGTTAAAGCCAAAGCGAAAAATTACTAACGCCCTCTGAAGCCAGCGTTAAAGCAAACGTCCGATGCCCAAATACACTTTACTTTTGTATTTCATGTTTATTTGAATATTCCGCCCAGAAAGAGAGACGTACGTGCAATGAATTTAATAAATACACAAATTGTTTATTTTTATCCAAGCTTAGTTGACGGGTAGTGAATATGGTGGCTCTCCTCGATGACTAGCTGTTGCCGCTTAGGCACCGCGGGGAGTGCGATTCGTTGCGAATTTGTTCTCTTTAATTCCTCGCACATACGTCGAATGGAACGCGACTGGAATATTTCCCCCTTAGTTGGGGGTTTTCGCTTTGATAAGTCGAACTTTTCCCGAAAACAACGGTACCCCAATTCAATATTATACCTACAAGTCGTGACGAAATGCAGTCTAAACTGCCCGGGGACAGAGAAACAATTGGAGTAATATAGGGAGACGTATCGGTAGGTAGATTGTCGTCTGTGTGGCTAAGGAATTTGGGTAGGTAGTTGTATGGGTAGGTTTAAGTTTACATCTCGGAGAGTAATTGAATACAACTATTTTCTATGTACAAAGAAGATCAAAGCAGAGGTTAATAACCAATCGATGCAGCCACCAGATTGAGGTCTCTTAATCTATTTATTAATACGGAGTTGCCTATAACGTGTTTCCACCCATTTTTGCTATTATACGTCACATACATATGCCAACACTATACATATTTGGGTCAATATACATAGAAGTGCACAATACAAAAATTATCCACATATATAACACAAATTGTGAATTACAGCAGGTAAAATGAAGCGATGAAATTACAACAACAACAACAGCAACAACATGGCTGTGTGAGGCAATAATCTGCCAATCGGAACGGAAAAATTTAATATCATGAAGTTACTTGAAAATGCTTGAAGTTACTTGAAAATGCTTGAAAATACTTGAAGTTACTTGAAGTTACCAACAACAACATTGCTCTGCATGTTATGCATTTGATAATGCTTGAACATACTTGAAGTTACTTGGACATGGTTGAAGTTACTTGAAAATGCTTTAAGGTACTTAAAAATGCTTGAATTTACTTAAATTTACTTGAAAACGCTTGAAAACGCTTGAAAATACTTGAAATTACTTGCAAATGCTTGAAGTTACTTGAAGTTACCTGAAAATGCTACAAGTTACTTTAAGTTAATTGAAAATGCTTCAAAACTTGAAGTTACTTGATAATGCTAGAACATACTTGAAGTTACTTGGACATGCTTGAAGTTACTTGAAAATGCTTAAAGTTACTTGAAAATGCTTGAAGTTGCTTGAAAATGCTTGAAGTAACTTGAAAATGCTTGAAAATACTTGAAGTTACTTGAAGTTACCAACAACAACATTGCTCTGCATGTTATGCATTTGATAATGCTTGAACATACTTGAAGTTACTTGGACATGCTTGAAGTTACTTGAAAATGCTTGAAGGTACTTAAAAATGCTTGAATTTACTTAAATTTACTTGAAAACGCTTGAAAATACTTGAAATTACTTGAAAATGCTTGAAGTTACTTGAAGTTACCTGAAAATGCTACAAGTTACTTTAAGTTAATTGAAAATGCTTCAAAACTTGAAGTTACTTGATAATGCTTGAACATACTTGAAGTTACTTGGACATGCTTGAAGTTACTTGAAAATGCTTAAAGTTACTTGAAAATGCTTGAAGTTGCTTGAAAATGCTTGAAGTAACTTGAAAATGCTTGAAAATACTTGAAGTTACTTGAAGTTACCAACAACAACATTGCTCTGCATGTTATGCATTTGATAATGCTTGAACATACTTGAAGTTACTTGGCCATGCTTGAACATACTTGAAGTTACCTGAAAATGCTTGAAGTTACTTTAAGTTACTTGAAAATGCTTGAAGTTAATTGAAAATGCTTGAAAACTTGAAGTTACTTGAAAATGCCAGAAAAATTTTTTATCATGTGAAATCAGAGAATGCAATGTCGAAAAATTTCATTTTCCGATTAATATGGATAAAAGTCGACTTCGTTTTTTTTTTCAACTTATGGAAGAAATTTGTCGAATGTCGACCATGGGGCGACCTCTAGTTTACTAAAAATTTTAGGTGACCATCATTTTGGATTACCTCGGGCAAATCATATGACAATGCTGAAATCATTGAAATCATTCGTTGAATCCAAACGTGACGATTTTGGTCAATGTAAGAAAGCAGCTAAAGAACAATGTAGTACTGACCAATATGTACAATAACGCACCAGAACAAGAAATGTGAGGTTGAATACAATCGATTATATGAAAGCACAAGACGCATATCTGTCACCAAAAGAGAAATTCAAAGTACCCGGTTTTATCCCAGTTATCAATCAGCTATGTGTTTCTCTTACTGAAAGATTGCATGTATACTAAGCTGTACATTCGCGATTTGGATTTCTCAACCACATAGAGAAGATGGATGCTGCAAATTTGCATGCTGCAGCAGAGGTATTGGTGAAAGTATACAAAGATGATTTAGAGTTCATTCTTGGTAATGAGTTGATTTAATTTCTAGATCTTTGATCAACTTATACAAAAAGGATTATAGAAAAGACCAATCTACCGAGCTATTTTACTATCACATTCTTGAAGATCAACATTTTAGAGCTACATTCCTAAACATTGAAATTGCGCTCAGAATGTATTTGGTTTTGATGGTGTATAATTCCATTCAAAATGAAAATTATTTAGAACACACTTCGAACTACGATGGGACAAAACCGTCTATCAAAGCTATCCGTTGGTTAGGTTAGGTTTAGGTGGCTGTCGGCAGAAGCCGTCACACTTAGACCAATTTAGGTCCATTGTGATACCACGTATAATTATCTACCTCAACTCTGTAGATGGGACTGGCCAACGACACGCGGTTGTTCTCAAACGGTCCCCCATAAAGCAATCCCTACTCAGCATTGAAAGCGATTTACTGCGGGAAGTTGATTTCAGCGAAATCATTTAGCGCTTTAATATAATATCATATAATTCTTATTTTTGTCTATATTTATATATGTTTGTTTATTTAGATAATTTACTTGGACTCGCAATAAATTATTAAACACTTGACTGATAAAAATTGTTCATTTAATGCCAGAGCGCCTCCACTCATTTGTTGGCCCAAGGCCTCTAAAGCCGGTCCTGGTCCTATGAACCCTGTCAAAACGGCAATATCAATCAACGTTCCAATACAAACGTGAAATAGATGCAAGCCTACAAAGTTTTGGATTACACAAATGCAGCAACACCAGTATTTTGTTGGCAGCGAAGTGATTCAAAATCGGGAGGCCTACCGTTTTTTTTTTGACGTCGAACCGGTGAACCGGTGGGCTGTAGTTAAGTTGGAGGGTCATTATCTCTTTAATTCAGATCATATACTCATCGCCATTGACGAAGAAGAAGATGAATGAATCTGCGAATACTACTTCTACTACAGTGCCGCTCAATTGAATAGAACCCCCCTTTGCTTCGACTTCCAAGTTCAATAACTTTTAAACTAAAAAAGAAAAGAACTCAATTTCTTCTTTCAATTCAAGGTTATTAAATTTTGTAAAACATAATAAAAAATGGTGTCTATATTGAAAGTGATAATTTGACTGTACATTTTAAAGTGATAGGACTCAAAATATTTGTATTAAATTTAAGCTTATTTGAATAGAACCCCCACATAAAAAATGCATTTAGGAATAGTTTAACACTCTTAAGTTAAGGTAAATATTAAGGAACACATTTTAAATTAAATTTAAGAACAAAATAAAAACAATTAGTAGTGGGTGCTTCCACCCTAGTTATGAATAACCTCAAAAGCTCTGTTAGGCAGAGAATAGTACAGTTTCTTGATATAATCCAATGAACGGAGGCCCAGCTACATTTCATTGCTTCTATAGTTCATTTTTATTTAAATATTATTTGCCTGATTCGTAGACCTTCCGAACTTTACCACTCTGGCGTTGTGTATTGGTGCATTACCCTGTTGTAGTATCCACGGCAAGTCACCAACCAGCTCATTCATGGAAGGAAAAACCTTCTCGAGTACGCCAATGTAAGATTGCGCATTCATACGAGAAGTCAGAAGCTGCAATTCTAAAGTGTCATGGTACGTTATGGCTTCCCAAACCACAACACCGCCCACACGGCTGTGTAATCGATCCAATAGATCAGTGGTTCCCAACCTTTTCAACAGCATGCCCCCCTTAGGGCGAATTGGAGAACCGCATGCCCAAATAAAAATTTTAAATGTTCATTGAAAAATATATTTAATCCATCGAGAATTTTAAATATTCTTGCTTGTATAGGTATACATGTTTGTTTATACATTTTTTGTAAATTGATTGTGAAAAACGTATTTTTATTTGTTAGTAATGTAGGATGTTCAATGCAACTTCTGGGGTTGCATTTTCTTCACCAGCTCTGAGATTCTGGGTGCAAATAAGTATTGAAATCTTCAATATTGTATTCTTTGCATCAAAAATGTACAATTCAAATTGTGTCCACGCCTCCCTTTTACTATCCCCATGGGCCCCCTGGGAGCCGTGCCCCACCGGTTGGGAACCATTGCAATAGATGCTCATCTTTTCGCAAATCATATAAGTTGTAGTTAAATCCGTCAGGACCCTCAAAATTATTTTTTTTTGTTATCGGAGAAAACAACACGGTACCATTCCTTACTCCAGGTCATGTTAGCACGACAGAAACAAAGACGTTGTTCTATACAAGACGGGTTAAGTGGTGTTTTTTTTAACTTTAATCGCTTCAAGTCTTTAGCCTTTGAAATAACCCGCCTTACCGTAGAAACACTATACTCTATCCAACAAAAATTGTCAGTACAGGTCTTATGGAGCAGCTTTTTTTCTACCAGTGGTGCCTGTAGATACTCTCACGGCACTCAAACGCAAGAATTGCCAAACCAAACCACTGTCATACCAAGGAGTTTTTGTTGTAATTTTCCTAAAATTCGCATACAACCCACCACAACCAGTCTCCCACACTGCCGAATGGGAATGAGCATGATCGTCTTGTGTTCGCTTGCTATTATCATCCACCAAAATAAGCAGTGTTTGTGACTGAAGCACATCAGAAGAGTATTACCATCTCTAAAATGAAGCATATCATTAAGGGTTTTTCTATGGATTTTGTCAAAGAACTTTCGGTCTTGGTGCTTTTGAGAACGAATTATTACGTGGGGTGTTGCCATTCGGTTTTAATTTGATGGTATTTATATTGTACAGCTGCACAAGTGCAGTTTTTTTTACCATCTGTTTAGGTATATGACATTGCGTCGTGGGTATATAATTTTGTATTCTAAATGCCTGATTGTGTCTACTTTCACAATATACATATAGCGGAACAGACTGGGAAATGTTTTTAGAAAATCTTGCTGATTGAGTTCATGTCGTAAACTGTTTAAATAAAAAAAAAACATAAATACATCCTTTCATCTTATTATGTACCTGTTTGTATGATGTCTTTGTTTTTACGATGAATGACGCCTGTTTTGCCAATGAATACGGGAATTCCCAAAAGGAAGATCTCAAGTTAGGTAGGGATGCAATCATACAATGAGTTGCTTGAAATCGTTAAACGTTACAAAGCCAAGTATGAAACATACGTCGTGGATGAAATGCCTCAAAATGCGGGACATAAAGTGCTTCGCTTGTCGCCTTATCACTGTGACCTTAATCCAATAGAATTGGTTTGGGTTCAAGTGAAAGGGTTTGTAGCAAGCCAAAACAAGTCATTTAAAATGGCTGAAATAAGGGACTTACTGACGACAGCACTTACAAGGGTTGACAAGGAAAAATGGCATCGATGTGTCCAACACGTTGAACAGGTTGTTGAGCCAAATATGTGGGAAATGGACGTTTTTGCCGAGGAAGCAGTTGAAAGGTTAATAATAGACCTAAATAACGAGAGCAGTAGCAGTAATTACTCATCGGATTAGTTGAGTAGTGATATTAGAAATTAGTATTTTATGTTTTACAATATTTATAATCAATAAATTGGATTACAGTGATATATTTTTCGTTTTGATTTTTTTTTTGTTTTACGAAATTTATATATTTTGTTGGTCTAGTGGAGATACCCTTAAAAACGCGCCTATTATTATCTTACCAGAAAAGGAAAAAGATAAACGGAATTTATTTCGTTCCGCAATATTTTTATTTTAAATTGGAAGATGGTAACCCTAATATAATTGCTCTCTGAGTTATGGCGAATTATCAAACACACTACGTCAACCCTGTGAGAGCTTTAAAGAGGGACCGATTTATGTAAGTCATTGCAACCAGACTGAAAGACAAACATCCTATCTTCCCTGTACTGACAATTTTTGTTGGATAGAGTATAGCTATAACACCACTTTTTTCTTTTATTTTCACTGCAGATTCGTGGGAATTCGACGCAAGTTGCAAAATTTTTCTTTTGTCAGCAGCGGTAACGGGACAAACAGTTCGCCCTTTCATGTTTTCACCATAGTTGGACTCATTGCGCAGAAATTTTGATATAACCTTGCGGCTTCGCTGCATTTTTTTAGCTATTTGGTGAATAGACAAGTCACACTTGCGATAAGCTTTCATTTTAGCTTTCTCGTCCCAAGCCAATAATTTACCGCGTCCCATTTTTAATGTAATTATTTAAAAATAACTAAAATATATTAGTGAAAATGTTTGCATAACAACCTGCCTCGGCTTGCATGTGAAAACTAATATTATATGGGTGGGGTTCTGTTCAAGTGAACCAATATGAAACTACTTTTCCACAGTAATTCAACAGTAACTTTGTAACGGAATATTTCCATTGCATGAACTTGGTCAGAGAGAAGGTGTTTTGAGAGACGAACAAAATATCAAAGCAACGCATCTTGAAGACTGGATTTATACTCACCTATATTATGTACGAAGTCAGCGGCACTGTACAAGTAGTAGAAAATTAATAGCCGAAGCGATGGCGTTGAGACGACAGCCATTTTAATGGTTCCATGAAGTAAAACCATCGTCAAAACGACATCGTCAGACGATCATCGTCTTACTCATCACGTATGACTATGATCTATAGCTGGGCAATAGCTTGTCTGTTGCTTATTTAGCAAAATGTAACTACCAAACATTTTTGGCCTATAAGATCAATACTTACCTACCACTGCATTTTGAGATTCATGAAAGAAACGAGACTGAAGGCTGTGCTCTAGGTGCATGCCCTTGCCAATACTAAGGTAACCCAAGACTCAAATACAATTCTTTAATGTCACTATGACATCATATTTATGCATAGAAGTAGTAGTATAAAGTTGATTTGTTCTTGTACGCATACCGCTGGCATTTTTATAAAAAACAGAAATGGTTGGAGCAAGATACATAGATTTGTTTGCAAGTTTTTTGGTTGAGGCTGGGCTCGCCAACAGGAACTAGTGCTTCCGAGAGGTGATTGACATTGATGGATGCCTTTATCAGCTCTCGGCAGCGCCTTGTTTCCATTCAGTAACCACATACGAGATTCAACGATCTTGGCGACCAAATTATTAGATATAACTGCTGTGGTCTCTACCACAAGTGCTGTCGGGATAGCGTTGATGGGCACATGATAGTTTTTTGTGGGGGTAATGTTGTCCTTTTGGAAATCATTCTGATTTGCATATTTTGTCGAAACTTTAAATGACCTAATATTGTTTAAGTCGGGAAAACATAAAAATGTATTCCACTGAAATTAAAGGTTTCTGCAACGAGCATTGTATTTACCCACCTACATTATACAGTCAGACAGAAACATCTCCGACTAATTTCGAGGGCCATCGAGAGTATCATAATAAATAATACGATCAAAACCAGAATCTGCTTCACATCGAACCCAAAATGGTCCTTAAAGCGCTTCCTAGTCCGAAGTGAGCATGTGAACTTAATGGCCCATTTCTCCTTTTTCTCCTTGTAAAAGAAATAAGTGCAAATGAAATGAGTCCAATCCATTATACACCCAAAGAAATATTTTTTGTACAGAACTTATTTTAATAGACTTCTTTGAAGCTCAAGAGCGTGGAAGATATGTTATGACGCTATTGCTGGTGTATACATTACATGAACTCGTATATTGCGGAAAAATACTACATTTACATATTTATGGATGCGTAGCATGGATTCGTGTGAACCCTCAAGATGTGCGAGTTCGGGTTGTTTCAATTGAAAGTCGTCGTCTGTTATTTCTAGGCAATGCCTCTAATGAGCGTTTTGTAAACACAGAAACAGATACAACACCAACACCAGATGTGTAAGATAGACCGTAGTGCATGAGCTCACACCAAGTCGTATACATAATTTATTATTGTTTTCTTTCTTCTTCTTTTTTTGGAGAAGCGCTTCATTCCTTTAATTTGGTAATTTGGTTTACAAATTGCAAAGGCAAAATGGCATTTTATTGCCTTGTGAAAGCACTTAAGTCGAACCCAGGGATTGCTCGACTGCTGCTGCTATAATATTTCGGACCTAAATTCCTCGCCATACCCAAGAAACAGGCAGGCCATGATGTAGGCCTATGTCATTTGTAGCGTTAGGTGGGAAATGGTCATTCGTCGGGTAGTATAATGTAGTAATAGGGGGGTAGATGAGGCCTTAACAAAACTACCGGATCCTTTATGTGAAAGCAAGTGGGACATTATTATTTACGACACACATGGCCGTCATTTGGTTTGGACTCTCCGAAAATTGTCTGTTGCTCCGACGTCCTACTACGAAAGTGAAAGTAATGTTTTTCGAATGGGCTCTGTTGCTAATGCATTACATATGGCAGAAGGAACGAAACAATATTCTGTTCAGTAAATGGTCAAGCTAAAACATTTTCGTGGTGTTTTCTCTGCAAGGTAATAACTGAGATATCAGGAAGAGGGCAGGGCAGTCAAACCTTTGTGAGGTCCAAAAACAAACAAATATATAAAGTGGATGTCGTTGGAAGGGAAATTGTCACATTTGATGGAATATTTGCTCCATTACGTAGCTCAAATGGGTTAGACCTCAAAAAACTTAGAAATTGGGTAAACGATTTGTATCGATAGAATTAAATGGAAGGTACCAATATACCTAAAAGGGGTAGTCTGATTATTGTTTCTTATACTCCAAAATAAGTGCAAGCATTTTACGATAGTCAATCTTGAATGGAAAATAGTAAATTTCATTTCACCGTTCTCCCTGAGCTTAGAGATTTTTTTATAATATGTAAATTGCATAACAGTAATAATTTTAAAATAAAAAGATAGGCAGAGATGACGATGCACGTTGGTTTTGAATGTTTGTAAACTAAAATGCGAAGGAAAAGCTGAGCGTAGAAGAGCATACCACATTCGTGTTGTACGGCTAAGGAACTGATGTGCATTCCGTGCAAACATATGGAAAGGCTACAGTCCGTTTGGGCAAACTGTTGGATACACTATTCCTATTTTCATCTATATATTATCTTCATTTTTTTTAAATACGAGTACAACATTTACAGGATTTTATTGAAAAAAAGCAAAGTTTTTGTTTTTAAAACGGCCCCTAAAACTGGGCATGGCATAATATTTTATATAAAGGAATTTTTCAAAACGACTTTAACTACATAGGTATAGGTACATACACTCTGTTCCAACTGAATAGGTACAAGCTTTTTCAAATCTATATGGCTTATTATTTCCACATAATGTAAATCAATCTATAATTTGATGCTGCTAACTATTTGTCTATTGCCAAAAGAAATGAGAAAGAATAATTCAAAAAGCACCGTTACTTTTTCTCTGGCTCTCTCGCAAAGCATTTCATACGGAAAAATGCTCTTTTTTTTTGGCGTCAACTGAATAGGTACATAGTCATTATCTTCATTGTTCATGTGTGTTCCGAGAAGATTAAGAAGTTTAAACAATTTTTAAAGTTTTCTGAGTGAATTTTTTTTTTTTTTTTTTTTTTTTTTATATCTTTTTATTTTCTTCTTCTTTTACAGATTAAAGATTAAAAATATAATATAAAAACTTAAAAATTACATATTGGATACATTTAATAATAATGTTATTTACAAAAGAAAACATTTTGTTTTTAAGTGTTTTTCACAAGAGAGAAAATTAAAGAAAAGAAAAGGCACGATCTGTTGTCTATCGACAAGTGACGAAAGTACCAAAAGAAAAATGTAAATCATAAATACTTAGGTTGAAATATATTAATTCAACAGGGGTTTGTGGGGTACGATGTCGAGAAATACTAACTTTTTTTTTTTTTTTTTTTTTTTTTTTTTTTTTTTTTTTTTATATAAGTGTGTGGAAATAATTTAATACAAGTTTAAACTAAAATTTTAACAATGTTACCGATTGCATCAAAATCGAAGTTAAAAAGCCATTTTTTGATTAGTTTATTGAATGAATGAGTAGAACGAATGCTCCGTATTTCAGTAGGTAAAGTGTTGAACAATCTAGGTGCTACTGATGTATAAAAGTTAAGAAATCTATGGGTATTGTGCCCAGGAATGATAGCAAGATTTCTGTCACTACTACGTAATGTGTAAGCTGGCGTATTGTGGCTAGAAAGATAACCACTTCTACAGAAAAATATTTTTAAAACTTTGTAAAAATAGAGGTGTTTAAGCGGGAGAATACCCGAGCTAACAAACAACGAAAAGCTGTGTTCAAGTCTTTTCTTCTTCCAGATGGTCCTTAAGATATGCTTTTGGGTAACTAACAAAGGTTGTAGATAGTTTTTGTAAGTACCACCCCAACATGTTATTCCATATTGTAATTTCGATTGAACTAAACCGTAATAAATGGTCTCCATAAGATTCTTGCAACAAAGGTTTCTCAAGTGAAACATTACATAAGTGGTTGACAATAAGTATTTTTTTAATGCAAAGGTGTGCACTTTCCAGTTAATTTTGTTATCAATTATTAAACCAAGATATTTATATTCAATAACTGGTTCGATTTGGAAACACTTAGAAGAACAAACAACGTCCACAACATTTGTTGGGACACTTTTAGGGACGCAACAAGATAAGCTACTTAGTGAACATTTTCTACAGTCAATGCTATGCTGAATAAGAATTGGAGGATCCAAATCTAAAGCGGTTGAGTTAAAAAACATAACTCTTGTTTTTTCACTGATAACCAGCTTATGAATGCCAAACCAATGCCTGAATAACTCCAAGTCATAATTGATATCCGAAACCAAATCTAACATTGTGGGACTAGAATATACACAAGCTATGTCATCAGCAAACCCACAGACTTTTCCTTTTAAGTTGAGATAAAAAACACTATTGATATAAATAAGGAACAAAATTGGACCTAAAACAGAACCTTGAGGAACTCCTATATTAATATATCTGGTTTCACTTAAATTACCACTTAATTTCACCCTTTGCTTCCTGTTTTTTAGGTAGGAAGAAAACCAAACTAGCATAAACCCTCTGAATCCAGCTTTTTCTAATTTTCTTAATAGTATGTCGTGATCTACTGTATCGAATGCCTTTTTGATGTCAATATAAAGAGCCGCAGTGTACTTTTTTCGGTCTAAACTTTCGTGGATGTGAGAACAATGTGTTAAGAGTGCATCTTCCGTTGATTTACCAGCTCTAAAACCGTACTGTTTTGAGCTGAAAAAAGAGATTTTCTCAAGGTAGCTTATTAATCTACATTTTATGACTTTTTCGAAAATTTTTGAGAAGACTGGTAATAAAGATATAGGCCTATAATTGTTTACACATTTCCTGTCACCTTTCTTAAAAATAGGAATTACTTCAGCTTCTTTCAAGCTTTGTGGGAATACACCGTTAATAATGCTTTTGTTAAATAAATGTGTTAAAATATCTACCACATTTAGACAAACTTTTTTGACAAAGTTATTGGAAAAACTATTTGACGTAGAAGAATAAGAATTATCCAAAGCTTGAATAACTTTATAGACTTCAAACGAAGATATAGTCTCAAAGAAAAAACTGTTTGATTGGAAAACTTCATTAAAGCAATAATTTGGACAATTGACAGAAGAATTATTTATGCCTGCATCAGAAATGGTATTTACGGCTATCTGAGTAAAGTGTGCATTAAAAATTTTAGCCATTTCATCATGGTCAACAATATTCAAAGCTCCTACAATCAGATTTGAAGGAATATCAAAAGATGTTTTCTTGTTGAATATTTCATTGACTATGCCCCATTCTTTTTTCAAATCTCCTTTTGCTTTATGGAACTTGTCCATATAAAAATTTTCTTTGCAAGCAGGAATTTCAAGACTAATCTCTTTACATAAAACTTCATAGTTTTCACGGAGTAAAACATTATTTGGGTGTTTCTTACACTTAAGCCTCACTTGATTTTTAAAATTAATTTTGTTTAGAAGATAGTTAGACATCCATGGCTTGAGCTTTTTTAATTTGCCTTTTTTGCTCTCAACTACTTTTGAGCTTTGATCAGCATAGCCATATAAAAATAGAACAAATTTGTCAAAAGCGATTGAGGGATCAGAATCGGTATAAATTGTTGACCAGTTTTCAAAGACCAAATATGAATTAAGGAGTTCAAAGTTTGTTTTGGTAAATTGATTTCGGAAAGTTTGTTTCCTTGTTTGAATTTCACTAATTTCTTTAAAATCAAAACATAAACAAGTCATACAATGATCAGAAATTTTAAAATCGGATACTGTACTAGTTAGGGTTAGATTAGATTTCAGATCAATCCTAGCTAAGATGTGATCAATACATGTTTTGGACGTAGGAGTTATTCTTGTTGGTTCATTAATACAAGATATAAGACCATAGGCTGAGAATAACGACTTGTAATTTTCAACTATTAACGAGTCAGACAGCATATCTATATTTATATCACCAACTATAAACAAATGTTTAGAATTGTTGTTTATCAGCAATGAGTTAAGCTCCTCAATAAAAACCTCTTCATTTACATTATGAAATCTGTAAAAACACATAAAAACTAATTTTACAGAATTTACAACTACAGAAATCTCAAGCATATCAGAGCTTATCAGATTCGTGCTAAGAAAATCACAATTCAAGCATTCATTAATAAAGACAGCAGTACCACCTGAAGCATAAGTATTATTACACTTTGCATGTAAGTTAAAACCGGGAATTCTAAAAAAATCCTTTTCATGCTCATAAATCCAAATTTCAGTCAGAAAAATTAATTTAGGCTTATTAACAAAAGATTCTAAATGAGACAACAACAAATCAAAGTTTTTGCGAAGACTTCTAATGTTTTGTTGGACAAAATAAAAACTATTTTTGTAATCATAGGAATGAAAAACACTTTTACAAAATTCACTATCAAAAAAGCAAAAAGGAGTAACCAATGACGCACTATTTAAATCTGATGAGAACATTTTGGCCATAACTAAATGATTTTACTAAGATCATCAAAAGATGAAATGCGATAAGTTCTTTCTCCTTCATGCTTTTTCATTAAAATTACTCCGTTTTTTATCCAAAGATATTGATATTTTTTTTCATTTTTAAATTGTTTGGCTTTGTTAAATAAGATTCTATTAAACGTTGTTAAACTTTCATTTACAAAAATGGGTTTTTTTCCATAATTAACACCAAATAAACCAGAGTTAATTTGTTTCTTTTTCTTATTAAAAATGAGTTTCTTCTTACATTCCGATGATTTAAATTTAACACAAACGATATCTATTGGTTTTGTTGTTGTTGAGTCTGCTATGCTGTTGTTGTTATTTTTTGCTGGCATCTTCCTTTTTATTGTTTTTACATAACAATGTTTGATGTCATCAGCTGTGATGCTTTCATCGATATTTGATAGAAGCTTTAATGTCAAGGTCAATACACTGTCTGTGTTTACAATCGGCATACCCACAATGTCGATGCATTTCTGTAGTGTTTTTTGTTGCATTACATTGACTTTGTTCTGAAGCATATCGACCTTCTCTATCAAGCTGCGTTTATCTTCTTCGAGTGTGCAAATGAGAGACAGAACATTGCGGTTAATTTCCTTCAAAGAAATTATTTCTTTATTTAGAGACATAATCTCTTTATGTACTACTTCCAGTGTGATATGAGTATTGTTGCTGCTGATATCCGTGGGTGCAAGAGCGGCTGGTTGCTGTGGAGGTGAAGTTATGTCAGACGGCCGTGGCTGATGCAGAGAAGAATTTGCTAGCTGTTGATGTTGTTGTTGTTCTTGGCATGAAAAGTGTACAGCTGAATGCTGTGATGGAACTGTGGGTGACGGCGGTATAGGTGATGGTGGTGATGGTGGCGGTGGTGTTTGTGACGGCGGTGTGTATTTGATATGTTGTTGTTGTTTTATAGTTTGCATAACAGAAGAAGACGAAGATTCGGGTGTTGTAGAAATGTTCTTCACTGTAGTTGGGGAGAATCGTAGTGAATCTCGTCTTTGTTTTGTACACAATGGACAACGATATTCAATGTGGTTTCTTTTCATGTAGTCTTTATCACTAGGTTTTAGATTTACACATTTCAAATGAAAGTGACTATTACAATGATTACACTGAATTTTTGCAACATTCCGGTCTACTTTTACTCCACATATGCAAGACATTTTAATAAATTTAAGCAAATACAGAAAGACAAAATCTCGACACGAGTGTACCCCACAACGCGCTGTACCTGACTTTTGATTAATTTATTTAATTGTCATTTGTTTGTAAATTTGGAGAACGATGGGTAGAAAAAAATCACTTAGCAGTGTTGAGAAGGCTAAGATCGATTTACTTAAGGAACAAGGATTAACCGGGCGTGCTATAGCTACCAAAATTGGACGAAGCTTTAACTTGATCTATTCGTACTTGAGAAATAAAGAGTCGTACGGGAAAAATATGAAAGGAGGTTATAAAACGGCCACAACAGCGGCTGATAGGAGAGCAATTTTGCGAGGTGCGTCCAATTCCTGCGACTCAGCTGCGAAAATAAAGCAAAGAGCGGACGTTAGTGCTAGTGTTTCGATGGTTAGAAGAGTGATCAACAGTGCCAATCATTTAAAACGGCTTAAAATTCAGAAAAAAAACCACCGTTAAACCATCAGCGGAAGTGTGGGCGTATGAGAGGGCGGATTTTAAAAATATTTACACATAGGCATTAAGGACCTCTAAATTTCAGCTTCCTAGCTCAATCTTATAATTTTCGAAAAAAGGTATTCTTAAATTGTTGGCGGATTTTCATAACCTTTTTACAAGCACATTGAGGGCCCCTAAAGAGTATATATTATTATAATTTCAAAAACTTTAACTGCCGAGCATTTTGGGGGCCTAAAGACAATATATTAAAAAATTTCAATTCTTTAGCTCAAAATTCGATTTATTCGATAAATTTGTTTTATTTAGATTGAGGGCGTGTCACTGGGCAGATTTTAAAAATTCTTGAACTTGATTATTTCGGGCCCCTAGAGAGTATATGGTAAAAATGTTCGTTATTTTTGCCGACGAACAGATGGACGGACTGACATGGCTAGATTGACATTGCTATCGATGCTGATCACGAATATAGTTACTTGGGGTCTTAGGGAAATGTTAAGGTATATTGGAAACTATTTGTCAAAATTAATATTCCCTTAGAATAGGGTATCAATAATTCGTCCGGCTTTAAGGATAGAATTAGTAGCTACACTCAATCCTTTTTTATTTATTTAATTTTTATTTATATAATTTAAATCGAACTTGATGCAATCCATCGTGGTTTTTGACGGGTATTTATTAAATACCGTTATACAGTGGAGAAGAAAAAAATTACTAGATAGACGATCTATTTTGAAATATCTTGCTTAGGGATTGTGGGAACTTGCATTAAGAGTTAAGGGCAGCGTTGTGTGGACAAAGGATACGTGTCGACTTCCCGTTCGCAAATTTTTTCGATGCAAATAGGGCTGTATCATTCGCAAATATTGGTAAATGAATGATCAGACATAAAAACATTGAAAACAATGTAGCCCAACATACGGTGCCGTGAAATGGAAATAATCTCGACTGACTTTATTTCCATATGAAAGCGAAATAACAACGAATTTCCATGTTTGGTGTTTGCAAAATGAAAAAAAAGCCGAATCGGCACACAACCATGTGGAACTCCACAAGAGATAGTATATAATAACGATTAATAATACATAATTGTTGAAGCCAAACGCTATATATAAAATTTGGTACATAATTTGTACTGTCAGCTTAAGAATAATTTAAAGCAAGAATCCACAGAGGTCTCTAGCGTAAGAAAAGAGTTTGAAAGAATCAACCACCTTGAGCCATCCTCAAGCAATTTCCTGTGTTATTACCGTATGCCTTCTTCTATCAATAACCCTCATCGAGGTAAGACTCATATTTCAATAAACGATTTATATGTAAATTGGAAATATTACGTGTTTTCTTTCTTTTACTTGGACTACGTCTTTGAAGCATCGCCGTCGGCATGCCAACAAGTGAACAATAATAATAGTTAGAGTTTAGTACAGTGGGACCTGTTGGTCTACTCATACCTCGGAGAGGTTATCGTTTTTTTAAGAATCGTAACTGGGCTCAGTCCAGTTTCCTTGATGAATCTGAGAGTGAGCTGTGGGTACATGATTTATATGTCCTGTGTGTTATTTTTTGCATGCAAAAATATCTTATCCTCTTGATGGTCAATGCCCCACAGGATATCAGTAAGTGATGGTCTGGAGTTTTAACGGTTTCACTGCAGAATCTGCAAAGTTCGTTCTCTAATATACCTATTTTCCTCAGGTGGTCACTGAGTCTGCAGTGCCCGTGAGGTGCACCTGTTAGGATTCGTAGGTTATTTTTGGCTTAGGCTGACGCAGTCCTTTGAGTCCTGTTAGATTGTAGTTTCCTAAGAGTTTTTTTGCTTGTCTCAGATCTTGGAGGATGAGAAATGTTTTGACCTTTCCTCCAGTATACTGAACTCTTCACGTAGAGTGTGTTCTCCTGTCCCGCAGAACGGTTCAGGGTTCTGCCACCCCTTTTCTAGCAATAGATTCCGCTGTCTCGTGACCTATTATGCTAACATGGCCAGGTACCCAGCAGATGGTAACTCTGCTGTTCTTGCCTAGTTTGAACCAACAATAACGTCTGCCTACACAACAAAAGATTTTTTTTTGTAAAAAGTTTCGCACTGTCTTAACAAGGTACGTAGGAAAATCAAACATTGTAAACTTACAGATAAGAGATTCATGCCATATTGTATCGAATGCGTTTTCAATATCTTAAAGCACTAGATCATTCGACAATTTTTCATTAAGGCTATTTTTGATATGCTTTTTAATTCTCAAATTTGACGGCTTGCAAAGTGGCGTGCTATAAAACCAAATTGCTCCTCAGGGTACATATTCGACTCCTCTTTGTGGATTAAAAGCCGAATTTTAATTACCTTTTCGTACAGTTTACTAATGGCGCTTAACAAACTGTGCCAGTGACTTAGGTTTATATTTTGCTTTGCCAGGTTTGTTGATTGGCACACCTTTACCTGTCTTCCAATCTTAAGGCAGCGAGTTAATATAAAAGTTTAAAATTGGCAGCTATAGTGGGTAATGCTTTTATCAGTCTATTACTCCAAATCCATATGGTACTGCTGATTTCTTGGATTTCAGTTGTTTTATCAATTCTATTGCCAAATTGTTTCCAATGATATTGGTGCCATTAAAGTTTTACTTGGAAATATACAGTTCCGTAAGATTATCTTTGACAGATGTGTCTGTTTCAGTATCGCTGATATGAGATGAGAATGTGCGACTTTGGCTAAACGTTTCTGCCAGTTAGTTAATGTACTTGCGTAACATAAAAATGATTATTGAGTCGATGAGGCCATAAAAGGTTTGAACCTTTTTCTCTACTTTTTTCGTTATTTTCTAAAACGGTTTTGAGCTGTTATCTATAGGTACTTGACAATAAATTAATCCACTATCGATTTCTGTACATATTATTTCGATTTTTTGAGAAAAGATTTTGTCTGTACCGGATGGATTTTCTTCTTTCAAAATTGTGCGAACGTATCAAACAAAATATTGCTTCAGGCAAGAAAGATGAATACGAATTCTAAGATTGTAAGTAAGTAAGTATTAGTAAGTATTTTTTTTTTCTCAACAATGTTATAATAATACATCTTAGCCTAGGTATGGATATTGAATAATATTAAAAGCATCGAGAAATTATAGTGGCAGTTGATATTTTTAAATAAACAAATAAAAATAGTGTTAACTGTCATCTCAACAAAAACGGGCTCAACAAAATTTAAATAAAGGTGGGGTGACTAAAGAACTCTTAAATCAAGGAAATTACATAATATAACAATACAAAATTAATAATTTAACAAAGATAAAATACCAAGAAAAAATCGTAAAAATACAAATTTGCAGCAAGAAAAAGAAGAATAGATTGAACCCGAAAAGAAAAATTAAGGTAATTTAAAACTACCACGATATAATAAATTGTTTAAATATTTAGGACTGTACATTTAAGAGAGCTTCTATATCCTCAAATTTGAACCTATATAGCCAATTTTTTAGTTGTGTCAAAAACATATTTAGTGAGCGTATTTCTCTAAGGAACTGAGGTAATTTATTATACAAACAAGCACTGAATAAAAATTACGAAAAGATGTAGTACGAAATGCAGGCACAGACACTAGATTCAAGGAATTACCATGAAGATTATGATTGTTAAGGACTCTATAATTAAGGTTGCCGGATCTTACAAAAAATATTTTTAACACTTTAAAACAATATAAATGACGAATTGAAAGAATTTTCAAATAACAAAACAGTAGAAAACTATGCTGAATGCTGAATTTTTTAAGCTGATTTTTCTTATGATATATTTTTGCAGAGTAAGAAGGGGTTAGATTTTATTAAAATAGGTTCCACCCCAGCAACTAATACCGTACTGCAATTTTTAATGGAATAACCCATAGTATATTGAAGTCAATAATGTCGTAGAACATACACTTCTCAAATAAAAAAAAATATATCAGGCGAAAATATTTTCTCAACGCCTCGGTATGGCTATAAAAAGACATTTTGGAATCTAAGATTAATCCCAAATATTTGAACTCATCTCTTTTTTCAACAGGAAAGCAATTATCACTACATTTAAGGTCGCTACAGAGGGTAGTTGAGGAATACACAACACAATTATTGAGTCTAAATTTGGGACATGGTGCATGAAAAAAAATATCGGTATCGAAATTCCTTTGCCCAGCCAAACTAAAAAACATAATTTTTTTTTAGGACTTGATTAAGAATCGACGAATTTCTTGTGCAAACCCCTAGCGAAAAGGAATCAATCTAGATTGGAGGGATATGACACGATCAAAAAGAAAATGAATATCAGCGAATCAATAACACTTAAATTTATTTGAACAAATAATATTTGATACCGCAGAACTGTTACCAATATGTTACTGCTGCTGTAAGCTAAATCCAAGTGAAAGAGACTGCAGACCATCATCCCACATCAACATCGACAATGCACAAAAGCTCTAACAAAAAATGTTATTTACAAGAACAAAACGCAGTGCAAATTTTGTTATTGCTGCTGTGCGGTAACCGTTGGAAGCTTAGGCATTGCCGGTGCATTGGCGGTGTGATGAAACTGGACTGGACAACATACTGGTACAAGAATAATTTATGAAAAAATGAAACATGAGAAATTATGATGATAACGAAAATGAAACTAGAGTTAACTATAATTGAGATACATAAAAGCAATATCAATATAATCTTAAACAGGACTTATGACCAATTTATGCTCATTAAACCAAGAATCTCTGCGACTAGATCCAGAGAACTATCTGCGCCATACGCACAAGCTATGTCATCAGCAATGATTTAGGAATAGATAAACCAGCCATCCAGTTTATTATTTCCATGTCAATCTGTTCTGCTAATGCACTGTGTAATACTAAGCGATGTTGTTACTGATAATACGGTATTTCCTTAAAGTTTAAAGTAACGGAGAACGCCATTCAAGAATGCGCTAGCCACATAAATTTATCTGGTATAAAAGGTGCAACCATCCATATATTCACGGATAGTCAAGCAGCTATAAACGCCCTTAGCTCGCATACGATTGACTCCAAATCAGTCATGTACTGCTTCAACACCCTACAGGCACTCGGAACAAGTAACAAGACCAAGCTATGGTGGGTTCCGGGTCATGTCGGGGTGGAAGGTAACGAAAAGGCCGACGAACTGGCCAGAAAAGGTTCGGAAACACCCTTCATAGGTCCCGAACCCTTCTGCTGCACTCCTAGATCAGCAGCAACGGCAGCAATAAAAAGCTGGGAATACAGAAAATGTATCCATCTATGGGAAAGCATCCCAGGTTTAAGACAGACCAAACAAGCCGTTCGGCCTTTCAATAAAAATGCCAGCAAATGCCTAAACCTAAGCAGGCATGATATCAAAAACTTAGTAGGTTACCTTACTGGTCACCATGGTTTAAGATATCATCTACACAAAATGAAAATAGTAGACTCTCCTGAGTGCCGACTCTGTCTTGAAGAGGACGAGTCAGCTGAACACATTTTATGTGAATGTCCGGCCCTAAACGGAATTAGAAAGAAGATCTTTTTCAGGGAACAGATGTGCCCTGAGGACATAAAGAATTCTTCTACTAGTAGAATTGTCCGCTTTACACGGAAAGTGGAAACTCTACTAGTCTAAATTTTTCTGGCCCACACGGCACAAAAGATCTTTTTAGGTCGAAGTGCCCCATATTTAATCGCCTTAGCGAGCCAGAACTTAAAAAAAAAAAAAAAAAAAAAACGGAGAAGTCGTCGTTAGTTTATTGAAAACAAAAGTAGATTTAATATGCATGTCTAGTAAATGTTCGAGTGTTTAAAGTACGAAAGAGGTTTAGCTGATTGGCCTGAAGTGCTTAGCGGAATCGTGTCCGTTTTGTCTAACATTCGGTATAAACACCACTGAAAGTGTCTCCACGACAGGGGGACATGCACCTTTCGGCATATGGGAAAACAATTTTACAAAGTGCGAACAACCCCTCGCGCTGTCAAGACCCATTATGTAGTAAAATAAATAACAAAATAAGTCAGACTAAGTAAATTAGGGATGGCTTTTCAGAGAACAAAATAATATTTGAATGGAAAAAAGCTACTATTTCATTCCATTTTTAGAAACGTTTCCCCAAACTCTGGAAACGCTACACATCACTAATAATAAAAACATCATGACACGCAAACAAGACACACACAACATTTAGCAGTTTACTTGCTTTCTCCAAATGCATGGAAACTGTTGACTTCACTCTGACCAAACTTCCTTCCAAGTGTTTAAGATAAAGCTACACTTTTCCGAAACAATTTAGGTTATAAATGTCATCACTTTCTAATAATTTGTTATGTTCAATTAACCATTCATTCATTCTAGTATTTAAAATTGTTTGCATTGCCATCCATTGCCGCTTATCGATGAACAAAACAAATTGAAAAACCATTATGTAAGTTTTGTTTAAACTCTTTTTATTTGAATCCTTCTTTTCTCATGTCACCTTATATGCAAACGTGCTTATTAAGGTTGAAATAAATGTTTGTTTTTTTCTTTTTCCACCACCACCGTCGAAACATTGGGAAAAATGGAATGAAGTTTATTTTCATTCAAACATCATCGCGACCAAAATTGCTGTTCAGAATAACAAAATAAATTGTTCTGTGAAAAGTTATCTACAATTCAATTTGGTCAACAAATCTTCATCAAAAAACAAATTAGGACTAATTACGTTTAAGCGAAGTATCCTCTAGTTAAAATCGTCAGGATCTGGTGGTAAATTGACAAGAAAATATTTGGTTGTGACCGTAAAAGTCCTGGTTGGAATATTAAAAAAAAACACAGTTTGCGGATTGAAAAAGGAATGATAATCGAAACGCGGCGCCCTGTCTAGCTTGCTGAAGAGCCCTCAGTCACAAAAAGCCTGACAAATATTTATGTGTTAAGTAGTCACATTTCATAGGTACATTAATAGCATAAATAATCCACATTGCAAAGTTGCTTTGTTCTAAAATTAATTAACTCCACGAAATATTGTCAAACAAGAAAACTATAGAATTGAAAAGATAAAGCACCTAAAATGACAGCGAAAGCTATTGTGTGGGAAGTCATCTTGACTTTCTTTAATATTTCACTTCCTTCCTACTTTGCACACAAAACAACGAATTAGTGCGAAAATCCAGGGACAGCGTGCAAGGACATGGATAGGGATAGCGATACGTACGTGAATGAACGTTTGCTGTAAGTTCGTATTGTTGAACTCGAGAAGACACGTCCGTGTGGCAATATATAAGGAACATGATATGACATATTACGCCACTTTCATTTTGTCATGTACACGAGCGACAGCAGCGACGGCGGCGGGTGCCAGTGAGATATACACGATAGAACTTCATACTAGCAGCTGAACATTGGGACTCAAAAGCGCACTCTGTGTAAATAGTGGAGTAAGAGTAAACTTGATTCCAAACTTTTAATCATTCCCCTTCTTTTCTAAAGCAAGTCTCCAAGCTCTTCCAAAACTACTCCTTCCAATGTCTGAAATGTTCGTCTTCGTTTTGAAAAGTTTGGTCACCGATGATTCTTTGCCTTTTTTCGAGAAAAAATTTGTGTAATTGACTTTTGGGGCTAAAACTAGTTTCGCTTTCGTTGTTGCACCCCGCTGGGCTGTGCATGAGCACCTAGGCACGATTTTTCGAGGGCGAGTTTTATTCGATGGGTGGATATTTGGCAGAAAATTTGTCTTTCGTCAAACAATCGACGATGGACTTGGTAGAGGCATGGAAAACTTTATGAACCAGCACCTCCTAAGAAAGACGGGGCTAGAAAGATACAAGAAAAAGGGGGAAAAGCAGATAGCTTGTTTGTTTTTTGTTTTTGTCATCCTTGTTGGAAGTTGGAGAGCTCCTGGATCTGAGTTGAGAACTTTTCAGATAGCTTGAACTGACGAATTGATGAAACAAAGTTTTATTTCTTTTTCTTCCGCAGTGCGAGTGGAGTGATTATTTCACATCCTACCTATGGTCTAGCAGGGAGAGACATCCAGACATTTTGATGAAGGGTTTCAGATTTTTGGATGACTTGCTGATCTTTTAAGCTCTTCAAGTCCTATTTGTTTAATGAAGTTCTTTCTGAAGTTTTTCCTCAAAAATATCATAGCAAGGGCAGTCGAACAGTCGTACGGTATAGGAAGGGTTGAATAAGGGATTTGGAATAACAGAATTGTTGAATGATATTTTCTTAGAAGTATTTCCGGATAGCAAGGGGTGAGTTGCGCGAAATTATTTTCAGTGAACAACAGTGCAAAGTATTCATTAATACGTCCATTTAAAGCATGTTAAATATAAATGGATAAATGCAAATTTTGTTGGAATTTGTGGGGTTAGATAGAGTTAATTTTTCATGGTAATAAATTTAAAGCCTTAGCGAATAATATTTGAAGTCAATGACGAAAAACGAAGGAATCCCCTAAGTTTAAATAAAATGAAATTATTCAAAAGTAATTCATTTAGGCATATTTTGGACTGAGACGTTTTTGATAGTTTTTTGTTAATTCAATTGTACAGCTGATTGGACAGGAGAAATGGGAGCTTCGTATTGACCAAATAATTTCTTTATTTATTTATTTGTTCATCTTCATTAGCTACCTATTGAAGCAAAATTTAGAGATACCAAATAGATTTCTTCAAAAATTAAAGAAAATAGAAAAAGAATATAAGGAATATTGTTGTGGGGTAAGGTCCAGGTTTCGAAATAAGAAACAAAAAAGTTAAGCTTTAAACTAGTCATTATTTTTTTCAAAATCAAAATTAAAAACAGATTTTATGAACGGCCTGTTATAGATAAGTTGAGCATTTAATTTCAAAAGATAAAGTAAAACGTCTTTTATTAGCGACCTGACAACTTCAAACTTTCAGTGTGAACGCACCCTTAAACCGATTACCGAATTATTAGTGCCAAAATATTCAGTAAAACTAACATTTTCATCATGGTGAAGTACACGAAGGAACAATGTTTACAAATAATTAAAATTTACTACCGAAATTCTGAGTCGGTTGTCGCAACTTTAAGGGCGTATACGCCAATTTTCGGCTGTGATTCTCGTCCCAATAGACAAGCAATTCATAGTCTAGTGAACAAATTTGAGTCAGAATATTCGCTGCTTGATGTTGCAGTGCCAGTGAGACTACGTTTTGCCCAAAGTGTGGAGAATATTGCTGCCGTCGCAAACCAGCCAAATCAGTCAATACTCAAGAATAGGGCCTCACAAAAGTCACATTATTTCGAATTTTGCGTAAGGATCTTGCCCTACACCCTCACAAGATCAAGCTGACTGAAGAACTAAAGCCACTGTTCTTCTTTTTCCTTAATGGCGGTGATGCTATGATCAGGATTAAGGTGATCATAACCCGCCCACTTAACCTTCATCCCTACTAGTCCGCCCATCGGTTTCGCCGATCGACCTCAGAAGATAACGACAGGCCTCCCGATTTTGAATCACTTCGTCGCTGAGGCCAATTAAATGCTGGTGTTGCTGCATTTGTGTTATCCAGCAGTTTTAATTCCAGCCAATATTTCGCGCTCCATTCTTTTCGAGATATCTTCTTTAACTTAAATGCTTCTTCGTTTCTTAGATATTCTTATTCGATTAATCCTTGTTACTCCTGCTGTCATGCGAAGCATCTTTTCTTTATATCAGCTGCCGTTAATTTGCCCTTATACTTTTTGTACGCTGTCCAACATTGTGAACCTAATGTGAGCGCTGGGCGCACAACTGCGATGCAGAGCCTTCCCTTCAGTGTAGGGGCATTTTTCGTTCGCTGGTAATGACTGAGTTTTTCCGCCACTTTATCCACCCTACGCTTACAGTAACATATATACGTCAAACCAAATGGCAGATTGCGAACTGTTCATGCCATTCTTATTCAGTAGCCTTTTATTGTGATCGATAGAAAAAACTGAGATACTCACCCCTATCGCGAATAATATTTCCCCCGAAATGTTTCCCTTTTTCACAAAATAGGTATCGTGAATAATTTTCGAGAGGGAACAAAAAATTCCGTCGGAAAAAATAGGTATCGCGAACGATTTCGAAATCAAACAAAAATTCCATCGGAAAAATAGCTATCGTGAATGAATATCCGATGGAAATATTGCCGTAATTTTCCCCGAAATATTCCACTGGCATTTCGTTTGGGTACTTTAGCTAAAGAGCAACAATGTAAGTTTTTTTCTGCCAAATATTTCGAAAAATAATGCAGTTAGTTTTAATGAAGGTCAAACACAACAAATACAAAAGAGATGCAGATTATTATAAATCATATGGAAAAAATTTCGAATAGCTATAGCAAATGGATTTACACAAAGAAAAAAAGAGGAAGTGAACAGCTTTTGGAGAGCCTTGGAGAAGAAAGTGAACATTGTTGGGCCATCCGTGAAGTCTGTATTTGATTGGAAAAAGGTAAGTTTCATATTTTATACGTATGTTTAATTTTTAATTCCAAATTATTTAGGTTTGGAGTGACAAAAAAAAATCATCAGAAAGAAGATGTCCGAGAATCTTAAGCTAAAAATGCAACCGCGGGAGGTCCTTACAAAGAATAGACTGACTGTAAGGAGCGAAGGTTCAAAGAAGTCCTCTAAGTGCAAATCGAATAAATTTACGTTGAATGGCTTCTATTCGAATTGAATGAATGTTGTAGAACGGTGTCCAAACTTGTGAAGCATACTCTAGAATCGGACGGACAAAACAATTGTACAATGACATAGTAACGTATGGGTCATTAAATTCTTTCGCTCACCTTTTTACGAATTTTTAATTTTGTTTCAACAAATGGCATTCCCGTATCTTGTCTACTTGATGGTGTCAAAACATTCGAACCGAAATCTGCCGAAAATATATATTGTATGTTTAATTCCCACAATATACTTCCGAGAAACTATTGTTTCGCGCTGAGGCTAGCGGCAATTCAAATTGTTGGATTTTCAAATAGGTAAATTGAAAGTGTTAATCAAAAAATATTTCAGTTAGTTGAACTGATTACACAGAAGGAATGCAAACTTGAATTTGAACTTTTAATTTTAAAATAAATTTTGTGTGTTGGCGCTAACTGACGAGTAATTTGAAAATACCATTTTTGCTTCCCTTGAAGCTGCTGTTGGTTTATGTAGAAAGATCAGTTGTTTCTTTTGAGCTCAGGCAGACAGGCACCCTGACCTAATTTTATTTTTACAGCGAAAACTGTGTGATATATTGTAGTTGGTAGTGTGGCAATGGTGTAACTAATATCCAACCAGGTTCGTTGTACATCAACAATGCACACATTTTCGGAGTGTATGTAAGAATGCATTGTTGTCTGATGTGCATCTCATTCATATGGATTTTCATGGCTGTTGGTCATAGGTGACGACAACATTTTTTAAATAGTGTTGACATGAGTAAAAGCGGTATTGAACTGCCTTCTTCGCTATGCATATTGGTAACTTTGACATTTCTCGACTACCTACTGGGACAACTGCACGGTGAGAATGTGCACTATGGTGACCGAAAAATGCATGACTTTTCTAACCGTCTCTGCCTCATCATCTCACTATTTCGGTAGTGTATTCTCACAATTTCACGTGACTTTTAAATTCATTGTTTATTGCTTGTTAGTTATCAACTTACATACTAGACAATAATGATTAAATCTAACTTAAAATTAACAGGATACTTATTCTAGATTATTGTTCCTAATGCAGACGCCCTAAATTTAACTATATTTTATAACGATTGCCTTTCGGCCTAAAAACTATTTTACAGAGTAATATTACATAATTTTATCATCGAGACATTTTTTTTTTAACTCTGCACAATTTCACGTAACTTAACCTTACTGTTCACATATGACAGCTGTCAAACAACAACGCTGTACGGCCGACACAAAAAAAAACCGTTAAATTCAGAATATTCGGCCTTAATGGGACATACTTTAAAAAGAAAAAACACATTTTATTCCAAAACACATCTATTGAGAGCGAATAAGTGTAATTTAATGCTCCGTGATTTTTTTTTAAATATTTAATATGACATTGCCTTCATCTCGGTTGTTAACAATACATTTTTTTTTAGAATAAAACTGTTTGAAAAAAGTTAATATAATTTTAAATGCCTGTGCGTAATTAGTTATTAACAACATTCTAAATTTTTATAAGACACCTTTACAAAGTTTCCGCTCGATGTATTCAATATATTAACATTCTATTTGCACCCATAAAAGCACCCCGAACGCTTGACACAAATTGTAATGTAAATTAACCTTCAACTCTACCACTGCCAACATTTGCTGGGAATCAGTGTGAAATTGTGAAATTCATTCCTTCCGCATGAACTGCCACTTAACTTTCGTCTCAGATGTCTCCGTGTCAACAGGAATCTCAGAATGCAGCCAAAGCAGAAGATCTAGTAATGTGGTGCCTCCACCCGTGAGCCCTACAAGCTTTGTATAATTTGAAAAATATCAAAGCTACTTATTTGCTTGCATTCCACGTAATTCATAAATTGTAGGTAATGTGTATTTGGCCTCAATCAACAATATCCGATAGTTAATATTCCGAGTAGAAGTGAGTAAAATTTGTTTGCGATACGATAAAAATTTGTAAACATCAAAGGGAAACATCAGCTCTATAATCCTTAGAAATTCGGAGCGAGCTACCTACGTGATTGGAATCACCCATCGGATGTGAGAAGGAAAAATCGGTTTTGTAGGACTGTTGAAAAGAATAAACCTTCATCGCCCAAACCTGGGGCAACATCTTAAGAAGTTGTGCTCTCCAAAGCGTATCCATCACATACAAACACCAAACGGATTCGGTTTCTGTTTATTTATCTGTGCGAAACAAAGACCCCAATGCCAACGTGGGTTTTAGCTGTACAGATATAACCGCCTGCAACCGTACTTTACTACACATTACAGCTATGTGCTGCTGCAGATGCCGCCGTCGGCTATTGTGGCCTAACCTTACGTGACTGCGAGTAATTAAACTTTGTTAAATTAGTGTTCGCTTCAAGTTAATTAGGAAACTTCATTTGATGCACACTTTTAATTACACGGCTGCGTCAGTGTTCATCATGAATGCCAAAGCAGCGCACTCTTATTAGGTATTACGCGTTTGGTCGCGACATCAACGAATAGCTTCCCAACTGAAGAACACTCTGCCAAGTTTTAACCACCAGCGTGCCTCCGTCCTTAACAAGTCATCAGGGTACCTAATATCCCATTCCATGGATAATACCGGCAACAGCGTGTAGGTATTATGTGTGTGGTGTCAGATGAAGAACCGATTACATAGGAGGCTGTAGGAAACAGTAAACGATGGTTCCTATCAATCTAATCCCCCATCTTTGATGATGGTGATAATGTACCAGACACAAACCCCGGTTGGTGCTGTAATGGCGAACTGTGCGAATAATGTTTAGCTCCGTTTGTTAAATCACTGAAGATATCCTAAACAGTTTGCATCTCCGCCACGCCGGCCGGCCGGCCAGTGATTTGGTGACCTCCCACATACAATGGGTTGGGCAGGGCATATCTTACTTGCGTCAAGTCATCCTTTTTCTTTAAGGGATATACATAAATCATGACTGACCCGTCTGTTCGTAACAGTTTCTGACCTTTTAGGTATATCCATTTTGTGTACACAATTCTTTATTGCATCCTTCGTCGAACATCCTTAGCAGTTGGCTTTTCCGCAAAGGAAAAAAATCTTCTGCTGAGGCGGTGTCTTCATCCGTAGCGCAACGCTTGGCGGATCCTTCGTGTCGGTCGGTGAGTCCTATGTTGTCTGCTTGGTGTTGGGGTTAAGATGGCAAATGTTTGGATTAAGATACCGGTTCCACTACCATTACTATTTTCGGTGTTGATGGTGGTGTTGTTGTTGGATCGGGGTCTGAAATATGTCTTTAATTTCCCGGCAGACGAACGAACAAACAAGAAGAAAATTCATTCATCACGGAGCACAGCTTTTTGCAATGTGCATCTTTGCTGATGGTGCTAGCAACAGCTAATTTTTCCGTCATTCCTCCTCGCCCCCGTAGCCCCCGTCCCTAAACTAGGTACCATCACTTCGGATGATGAAAATTTGAACCGTAGCCAGCAAATGCTGTCCTCTCTGTTCGTGTTCTTAGCCGGTGACTTTTTGTGCTTGTACACCTCTAAAGCTATTGTCTGACGATTTGTGTAGAATTCGGGATTCTGAGTGAAGCAACAAGTTGCCTTAGTGACGAGCTATGTGTGCAGTTGAATTGTTTTTTTTCCTTTCGTGGACATTCCATAATTATCAATTGCCCTAATGTGCGGTAAGTTTCTGAATATATAAATTAAGGGAACCTATGTTTAATAGAGGCACAGTTTTATTCGTGACTTTTTTTTTATATATATATTTTTATACTATTAAGGGTTTTTGTTACGAAAACAAAATTAGTTAACAGGTAAATAAATAAGAAAAATAGTAAATAAGTAGATTTTTAAAAAGTAAATAAATAATTGACAACAAATAAATGAATAAATTGACAAAAAAAAATGAATAAACAATTAACAAAAAAAAATCATAAATAAATAATGAATAAATAAATACATTATAATGTAACAAATATGTACATTAAGCAAAAACAAATAAATTTAACAAAAAAGAAAAAAATCAATAAATAAATACGGCAATATGTAGTACAATTTTAAGGTTAATAACGGCAACAGTGTCATAGTACATGCTAAAAATTAAATCGTGTGAGGATTTATTCAATTCTGAAATAAATGGTCTTTCATTAAGGACTTGACAACTTCTTTTTTAAATAAAATGCAACTACTTGAGATATCTCATCAAAACATTTATAAATGGAATTCGACTTCGTTCATATGTCCAAAACCGGAACATATGCAGCGGTCGATACGTTGAACCCAATTTTCAATGACTTGGCCGCAAATTTCGAACAATACGGCCGCATTTTCTCGTTTAATATTGGCTCTGAGCTACTCAAACGTCGCCGGGTTGTTGGCATAGACCAATGATTTAATGTAGCCCCATAAAAACAGTCTAGAGGTGTTAAATCGCATGATCTCGACGGCCAATAGACGTGTCCGTTTCCCGAGATAACGCGTTCACCGAACTGAAACTTCAATAACTCGATAGTTGCACCCGCTGTCTGGCTTATGGCACTTTCTTGCTGGAACTAAAGGGGTTTTCAATAAGAGCGCTACAAACGTTTTTTTTAAATAAAACAAAAACGGTTTTGGATATCAATGAAATTCTTTATTCCTGTGAAAGTACGTTCGATGCCATTATGTATGGAACTCGATTTCTTTTGCATGGCCACCACGGGCACGCTCGCAGAAGTCCAGACGCTGAACCCAATTTTCGACGGTTTTCAAGCATAAATTGGCCGATACTGCTGCAATTTCACGTTCGATATTCGTAAGAAGTTCATCAATCGTCGCTGGCTTGTTGGCATACACCATAGACTTGACGTAGCCCCACAGGAAATAGTCTAACGGCGTCAAATCGCACGACCGAGGCGGCCAAGCGACTGGACCATTTCGTGAGAAACACGTGGCTTGTGACGGCGGTCCTGTTGGAACCACATGTCCTCCAAGTCCATATCATCCAATTGGGGCGCAAAATTCGCCACAACGACGTCACAGAGATGCCTTGAGAACGACCTGTGAGAGACACATTTGGGCTTTCTCCAACTGAATCCTCAGCGGCAGCAATATTCTCGACACTACGGGCACTTCTTTGTCTCACTGGCACGGGAACTTTTTGTACTGTGCTTGTGGACTCAAATTTTTCCACTAGACGCTCAATTGTTGATCTGCTAGGACGATTATGACGACCATAAATTGGACGTAGCGCTCTTAACGTTGAGGCCACTGACTCCGAATTTCGGTAGTAAATTTTAATAATTTCGACTCGTTGTTGGCTCGTATATCTTTTCATCATGAAATGGCAAACCATACTGAAGAGAAATGTCAAAAGAGCGGCAAGAAATTCGGCTTCGTTTTCTGTCCCTGTCGCTCTACTTTTGTAGCGTCTCTGTTGAATAACCCTTTACATATCACTGATGTCCATTTCATGCAATTGCTCAGAAAAATAACGTTTCAACATGTCTCTGTAGCGAATACCATTTACCGTAACGTGACGGTCATTTTCATCGAGAAAAACAACGGATCAATGAAGCCACCGGCAATAAAACCACAGCAAACAGTGACGTTTCACCGATGAAGTAATGTTTCATGAAGCACATGAGGGTTCTCACCTTTCCAGTAATGCATATTTAACTTATTGACGAGGCAGTTTGCGATGAAATTCTTCATTTTCTTCCATCATGTCCAGAGCCCAATTCGAGAACGTACGTCGCTTCATATGATCAAGTGGCATTAGTTCTTGAGTCCGCTTGATCTTGTAGTTGCCACCACCGACTCCGAATTTCGCCAGTAAATTTTAATTATTTGTAAACGTTGTTGCTTCGTATACTTCAAAATGATGAAAATGTCGATTTACCTGAATATTTTGACATTGATGGTTACGTAATCGGTTTAAGGGTGCGTTAACACTGAAAGTTTTAAGTTGTCAAGTCGCCAATGAAAGACCCGTTACCTATTTAAAGAAATAACTTAGGAGTTGGGTGGGAAACCTTTTAATGCTATGTGACTAAAACCAACCTGTTTACCCTACTTTGCCACGGAATTGTGCCCTTGAAACAAATTTGAATGTCTATACAAATGCTGGATCTTATACTTGGCAGTAACTATAACAAACAAGCAAACAGAATCTTAAACTACTCATTAACGGGTCACGCAAAACTAGTTTCTGCAAATATTTGTGTGTTCGAAGTTTTATTCTTGGCATGAAATCAATTTTAGACCGACTGGGAATCATAAGTTTGAGAAGTTTCTCATGGCAAAAGGTACTCTATGATGTTTGTAATTGTTTCGCAAACTATAACTGTTACTAGGCCAGGTGTGATTACAACCTGACTGCTTAAAAACTTGATTTTTCTTGAAGTTCACCAAATAATACTAAAACCAAATAATACTACAACCAAATTTACACCAAATATCACCAATCTAACATCAATTAACACCAATACAATAAAAACGACCAATCATCTGACATTTCTAGAAACTTCTAGAATATTTGATTGTTGGGCTCAGGAATTTCGCTCAAAGATAAGTAGTCAGACATGAGTGTTGCTGTCTCTGTCGCAAGTGACTCCCATTGTCCGAAGCTGTAGCACGCCCTGGACTGATCCTCTTTGACCCTGGTCATGATCTCTGTACCATTGGGACATTTTATGTCCCAGAACATACTTGTAAATATCCGATCCACCAAATGGTTAAGAGCACCAGACCAACCAAAATCTACCACTCCGTAAAATTGAGTTACCTACTCAAGCTACATACTTCACTCTGGAGCTAAAGCTAGGCCAGGGTTTTAGTATTGTTCTCACATATAGAGTTCTACTTTCAAACATTCCGTGAAAATACTCGACAGTTTTCAAATGATGACTCATTGATGACCAGAATTGATATCACATCTCTAACCACTGGCTCAACAAAGACTTGTCGCAGATCTTTCTCTTATTTATAGATCCCACCATAGGAGATCTTTGAATGAATTAAAAAAGTAACTTCTAGAATCGCATCATTTGTCCGATCTACTATTTAGGCGGCTAACGCTTACCATCTAACGGTGCACTTGTCAACTACCAGGGAAGCAACTCGGGGCGCTACCTTAGCGTTCTAGGTTCGCCTTTCCTGAGAGAAGAAATTGAAAAAAATAATTATCGTTATATAAAGTCACAGTGTGACAGGCATTGTTAGTCGCTGGCTTTTTGAAGAAAATGAGGCAACTGTGACAGTGACTTTACTTTTAAATTCATTTTTATTAATTATTAGCTTATATCAACTTACATACTAGACAAAAATGATTAAATCTAACTTAAAATTAACAGGATACTTATTCTAGATTATTGATCCTTATGCGGACGCCCTAAACTTAACTCTATCTTATAATTATTGCCTTTCGGCCTAAAAACTATTTTACGAACTAATCTTACATATTATGTTTTCATCGAGAAAATTTTTTAGAAAACTCGGCATCTTTATCAACTTTTATATTTTTATATAAAAAAACAAATTACGAACTACCTACCCTACTTACTTAAACTACTTAACATATTCTAACTATAATTAGGATTCTGAGCACTCGTTGCATTACGAAACAAGTGGTCACAATCCCAATTGCTTTCCGAGCGCCTGGCAGTCGTCAACGTGCACACGCGCCGCCGTGAGCTGACTGATGCCAGAATCAATCACCTCCCGGAAGCACCACCACAAGTTGGCGAGCCCGGCCCCTCCCAGAAACGCCCTAGCTAACTTAGTCTATCTTACAAACTAAGAGGATGTTACCTAGAGTAACGCACCGTCTTGGGAGGGCATGTTGAACCCTCCACCCTCAAAAAGCCACCAAAATTCGCCAAATTACTTTTCCGTATCGAATTTATCCCTCTCCGCTATTGCGGTACAAAAACGGAGGAGCTCACGGGCATTCACGACGTTCTCGCCGCGGATGACCCGCTTATCTCTCGAGCTGCGGAAGCGGTGGTATAGTACCGGGATACCATCCCTCGTCTGTACCAGCCCTTTTGCATCAATATGGATAAATGCCTCCGGCGGGATAAAGCCAAACCGGAGCGTACTCTCTATGTACATTTCATTGGGGTAGTAAGCCCCAAAGATCAGACTATTGTCGCTGGCCATCGCCCTTGCAACGTGCCTTCGAGTCACCTTAATGAGGAAATTGTCAATCCTATTCAACTGAGCCCCATCGTATAGGACCTTGTTGGGATAGTATTTTACATAGTTGGATTCAGGCGTTCGGAACAACCGGAGACAGGTCCTAAGACATTGTCTCTCCAAAACCCGAATCTTTTCCATATAGCTAGGCGCTATATTAAACCATAATGGACAACCATAAGCGATGATCGGCCTTATAAGGGCCACGTAGCAAATGACCTTCACTCTGGAGTCAAATTGACTGCTATGAAACAGTCTCCTTGTCAGAGCATAAGCCTTCTTGGCCCCAGCAAGACAAGCAACTATATGTCTATCGAAATATTGATACTGGTCAAGCCAGAGCTGTCCAATAATGGCCAATTTCTTCCAGTTTTTGCTGGTATCCCTAGAGGCCCCGGCCAATGGAGTTCTGAACAAGATTGTTTCCGTCTTCTGAAAGTTGATTTTCAACTTCCAGTCGTCGCAATATCGCTTAATTTGGTCGAAGTCACCCTGCAAAAGGATATTAATGACCTCGATTTTAGGACCTGATCTGTATGCCACCAAATCATCGGCATACGCTATAGCATGTCTGAGTGAACCTACCAGATCGCTCGTGTAAATGTTAAACAGGATCGGAGAATTGACCGCCCCCTGCTGTAAACCGTTTTTAATTTCAAAGACTCTGCTCGAAGTCACGTTGCCACATTGGACAACGAACTTCTTTCCCATAAGCATAACCAACGACCATACCACGTCGAGTTAATCGGTTCTCGTCAGATCACCGTAATTAAACGACGTTGGGCGCGGTTAGTACGTAGATGGGGGACCGTTTGAGATCAACCGCGTGTCGTTGGCCAGTCCCATCTACAGAGTTGAGGTAGATAATATACGTGGTATCACAATGGACCTAAATTGGTGTAAGTGTGTCGGCTTCTGCCGACAGCCACATAAACCTAACCTAACCTAACCTTCCCATAAGCATATTATAAATTACATATAGCAAAGGTTTGTGCATCCCCAGCCTGGTCAACTTGTAGAAAAGTCCCTCTAACCATACGGTGTCGAAAGCCTTCTCAAAATCAACCAGACAAGCACCCGTGCATTGGTTCTTGCATTTATTCCACTGAATGTCGGAAACCAGTTTCGACGCGGCATGAATAGTGTCATGCCTCGCCCTGAAACCAAACTGGTGGTCCGGGATTATGTTATTGTCCTCGACCCACTTTAACAGGGCTCTATTGACAACTTTTTCAAAGACCTTGCTAATATTCGGAAGCAAGCTAATTGACCGGAGATTGGCAGGGTTCGTCCTATCCTTACATTTTTTCTGGATAGGGTGTACCACAGCTACCTTCCAATGCGCCGGATAATGTGCATTATTCAGCGCATTGTTAAACAGCGTGGTGAAAATATCTACAGCCTCCAAAGGCAGGTGTCTCAATACGACGTTTGGGACACCATCCATTCCCGCCGACTTTTTATTCTTTAGTGACTCGAAGATGCACAGAAGATCATCCATCGACACGAACAAATGCGATGCATCTCGGCCATTGGCGACAACTGCATTAGAATGGTTTTCATCAGTGAATACGGTGAATCCGTTATTCTCAGATCGCCAATTCTCAAGTTCGGTGCGGAGATAGAACTGACTCACCAGAGCCCTATTCTCAATGTCGTGGTTACGGCAAACAGGATTGTTCACCGTATACACGGCCTCGAAACAAGCGCCCAGCAAATCCACTTTCTCCTGTGGGTCCTCGACCACGAAAAAATCGTCGTTTGAAGCGACACCTTCTGGACTTATTCCAGCAGTGAGTACTGTCTGTCTGTTCTCTGCTGTCTGGAAGATTCGAACACAAGGAATATCATTGTGATCTTTCTTCCTGAACAACTTATTTATCTGTGGGAACATATTCGGACTACAGGTTTTAATAGCCCGAATTTTATTGCCCCAATACAGACTTACAGATTTTCTGTAATTTTCCTTTATCAGCTGTTTCAGGATTCGGATCTCTGAATTCAGCATCCTTACCTCCGGGTCGTTGCGATCAGTAAATTGCCTGTACAGCCGTTTAAGCCTCGAGAGCAGTCTACTTTTCTGTCGGTATAGTGCGTCGATTGTAGGGTTTCTGTACTTTTCTGTCTGGTCGTCGTCGGAACGTCCTACTCGAGGAATAGTTCGTTCCATAGTTCGTTTGATGGCGTCGTTCATTTGCAATAAATGCCGATCAATGTCATCATTTGTCATGTTACTGTTTGTCGGTGGGTCGATCCCACTCGAACGTATATCTCGCTTTAAAAATCTGGAGAAGCGCGACCATTGTGCCCTCCGATAATCGAATGAACACACTGCTTCGTACTCCTCCAGCAGCGTTTGCTCGTTCGAACTGTGACAGTGATTTCAGAACGGTATGTGAACATGTCGGAGTTTTATTTTTAAAGACTTGATGAATTGGAATTAGGGAACTTCAAGGGCATCGAGGGAACACTTTCCAAAGCGCCTCATCTCAATAAGCGTTGTTTTAATTGGCCAGCCCGCTTCCCCGATTTGGCCCCTTACGATTTTTTTTGCGGGTTTTTTGAAATCCCTCGTTAATGTCAACCCTTCAAGGACCCTACGAGAACTAAATGCTTACATCCGGCACAAATTACCAACATACTCGCTGCTTTGCTGGTAAGGGTCATGACAAACTGCAGAAATCGGGGTGTTCGGTGAATGGACAAGGAGGGCGTTACCTACCTGATATGATTTTCAAAACTGTTTAAAACAAAACTTGATATGTAGGTACCTTATAAATTATAGATTTTTTTTCTTGCGAAAAATAGTTTTCCAATACAAAGTACAACTCAAAAATGCCGTTCTCCATCCCTTATACCTACTGATTCAAATCTCAGCAAATCATTTGAACGTTCGAGTAATATAGCTAGATGTATCCAGAAATATTTAAACATAATTTGATGAATGCCTCTTCAAAAAAACACAAAATCTCTTCCTCATTTTTAATATGGTAGTCGCAAGCACCAAGCACTAAAATCCAAGATGTCTTACTTGTTGAACTTTGGTGTACGATTTCAATCTAAAGGCACCGACTTCACACGTATAGCTTGGGGAGACAACGGCGAACGTTGCTTGCTTTTGTCACACGATGACTTGCACTTTGGACGACATCATGAAAAGAACGCACTTGCCCGCCAGGCCCTAGAGGCTTTTGCTGCATAAATATTTAGATCTAAGTGTATGCTCAAAATACTATCTAACGTATACCATGTCAGGCAATGTTCCATTTGTTTGTTTGCCTTAATCTTGTCCTTTTTCCTCTGACGGCATCAAGAGAGGCATCGATTGCACTTAATAATGCCATCGACCCTTCAACATAGAGTCGAATTGCTGCTGGAAAATGTGGATACTATAGCCAAAGAGGCGTAGAAGATGGTGATGCCGTGATGGTACCTGGTTTTTCAACAGCAACAGCTTTTAACGCTTAAGGGATATAGGTTTCCATTATTTTTGCTCTCTCTGTGTGTGTATCGTAACATGATAAGCAGAAGTTTGATTCATTCTTCAACCTTATACATACCTCTTGATGTCCACTTCTACTTTGAGATCGTAAAAGATTTAAATTGGCAAAGAGAGACAACGAGAGAGACACAGAGAGAGAGGTAGCGAATACAAGTTGGATTGTTTGGTTTGGTCACTTGTGCTGTAGCTTGAGAGGATATCAAGTCTGCTTTTGAATATCCTCTTTTAAAGGACTCATAAATGCCGTATATCCGATATACATACATTCGTGGGCATTCTATATTCTGAGAGGTTGTCTTTTACCTATTCCATAATCCTTTTGTGCAAAATATTTTACTTTGCCAATATTGTTATTAAGGTTTTCGAGCAATATGCCTTAGGGTGCAGGAGACTATACGAGTATATAAATTTCTTTTAGACAACAATGAAGATAAATACTTACACTTATATACGTATGTATATAAAAAACCTTAATTTGCTAGTTATTTTTTTTTTTTGTGAACTTTTAACTTTTTCAAACAAGTCTTAAAAAATTTTGCAATACGAAATAATGTTTTTTTTTTAACAATTTTGTGGAAATCCAATACAAGGGTATTATTTTTATAAATAACTAGTACGTACCCGGCGTTCTGGAGCAGTGTAGCGTAACATTGTTTATTAACGTGTATTTCGCATGTGTTTACTACACAAATGTCAAAACAGAACTGACATTAGGGGCCAATCGCAAAATTTATAGCATTTTCTGATAGGAGGATTACTTTTGCGCCACCTTGTATATACCTAATTCAATATGTTTTGTTAAGAAAAAAATGTATTGAAATTAATGAACAAAATGTAAAATCTTTTTCTGGATTTTCTTTTTGGGTTTGGAAGATCTTGAGTCCATTTATGGATATGAGCAAATGAAAATTATTGTTGTTTGTATGAAATATAAAAATCCACTCAAGAAAATGGCTACTTGTTTTCTTTCAGTATGGAGTTACATATTATATTCGTCCGTGTTTCCGTCTGTCAACGAGGGCTTTTCTGCCCTTCCGGGTGGGGGGATTTTTTTTTTTAACTTTTTATTTGACGTTCTTCGGATTATATCTTATGTGAGATTTTCTCCAAAATGGTTCAGAAGATTTTGAACTGTTTTAAGTATTCAAATACTCGGATGAGGTAAGAAAAACAGTATACCTACATACTCACCATCATTTACAACAACTGTGTGTGCTCATATGGACAATAAAAATAATATAATATTATAGAAAACTGAATGATCCAAGCACCTCTTTGCAAATTAATATTGAAAACCCAAAAATAGTGCGCGGTTTCTTACGACATTTTGAGAAAACATCTTTTTTGGGGGTTTTGGGGGTTCCAAGGATCTCCCTGTAACATAACCTTGAACACAGAAAGACTATGTGGTTTCTAGTTATATTTTGGGAAAATATCCTTTTTCCGAATTAAAGGACTATTTTTGTAGTTGCAAGGACCTCCCAGCACAATAACGTTCAACACAATTATTCCCTGCGGTTTCTAGTTACATTTTGGAAAAATATCCTTTTTCCAGGATTAAAGGACCATTTTTGTTGTTGCAAGGACCTCTTAGTAAAAGAACATAATATACATATATGTACATACATATATAAAATAGGGACTTGCAAGAATCCAATATTATAGAAGACTTAAAGCAGGCGAACGACTTAAAACCAGTCAAAAGACTTAAAGCATTCAAAAGACTTAAAAGCAGTCAAAAGACTTACAGTTAAATGAATGCAGTCAAAAGACTTACTGACTGCAAAAAAAAGACTTTAAAAGACTTACAACTAACTTAAAGAATGCAACAAGTCAAAAAGTACTGCATTCTTTTAACTTACAGTCAATTGACTGCTTTTTTGAACTGCCCATTCACAATCTTCAAAATGACTGCTGAATGTTGTTTTGTAAGTTAAAGTATTATGGTTAAGTTTAACTTACATTCAATTTTTTCAATCATATGACTAAGACTTATCTGAATGCAGTACCAAAGTAATTCATTCATTCACAACTCTGCTGAATGGGTACCGCCGGTGACTCTCTGTTGTCGGAGAGTTCTTGTGCGGAACCCCGTCTTGCTAACTCGTCCGCCTTGCAGTTGCCTGGAATATCCGGGTACCCAGCACAGGGAAGTGTTACATCTGACCGAGATCGCGTTAAGAGATTCGTGGCATTGTTTAAACAACTTGGATCTTATTGTTGGTGATTCTAAGGCTTTAATCGCTGCCTGGCTGTCTATGTAGATCACGATAGTTTTTCCATCTATCGGGCTCATAGAGAGTCTGCGTGCTGCTTCGCGAATAGCCGTGACTTCTGCCTGAAATACACTACAGTGGTCAGGCAGTCGTAGTACGACGTTGAGCGCAGGGTTGTCTGAAAACACGCCCGCCCCCGTGCCGTCGGCTGTCTTTGACCCGTCGGTGTATATTTCTATAGCGTTATTGTTTATAATACGACCGTCTTCCCAGCTGGCTCGTTCTGGAATGGCCGTCTTGTATTTATTACTGAAATCTAGTGTTGGGATTAGGTAATCCGTATTGTTGGGAATCTTGTGGGCAGTTAGGATGTTACTGTGCCCGATGTGTGAACTTTGCCACGAATTGGATTCTCTTAATCTCAGGGCCGCCTTAGTGGCCACCAGCTTCCCATAGATATCAATGGGGAGGAGGTTTAAAATAGTCGTTAATGCTGCCGTTGGTGAGGATCTGAAGGCTCCTGTGATGCATATGCAGGCTGCCCTCTGGATGCGTTCTAGGGCGCTTGCGTGGCATTGCTTCGATATTGCAGGCCACCATGCTATGATACCGTAAGTGAGGATAGGTCTGACGACCCGTGTACAGCCATCCCTGGTAGTAAGTCATACATAGTTGCACGTTCATCATTCCTTTATTTATTTATTTATTCATTTCATCTTACAAGTTCAACTTATTTTAGATTACTTTACAATAATAGGCATGAATACAGCAGTTTTTATAAATTACTTAAAATTACGGATACTCATATTGAAAGCAATTAGGTTTTTGAATTTATTATAATTAACGCAAGCCATAGTGATAGGATCATTCTGACCATAATTAGTTCTGTGTCTAGGTGGCATAAAGAAAAGATGATCCCTAGGTCGAAGAACACGAGAAGGAGCATACACATTAAATAAAGACAGTAGAAACGAGCAGTCAATGTGACCAGTTAAGACGTCATTAGCAAACATTGCGGAATAATATATCCTTCTTTTAAAAAGAGGTTTCAAATTTATTAAAGAACATCTCTCATCATATGTTGGAAGATTATTGTTCCAGTCGAATTTACGTAGTACATACCTAGTAAACCTTCTTTGAATTTTCTCTAGGCGAGATTCAGCATTGCGATAAAACGGATTCCAAACAATACAGCAGTATTCTAATATCGAACGGGTCAGGGCATTATACAAAGTTTTAAGAGTATATGGATCACTAAAATCCTTAGAGTTTCGAAAAATGAATCCTAGCATTTGATTAGCTCTGCCAACTATGTAGTCTATATGCAAAGAAAAGTTTAGTTCAGTGTCAAAGATAACTCCTAAGTCTTTTTGGTCTGAAACCCTACTCAATGGCGTGTTTAGTATTTTATAATTAAATAATATAGGGAATTTTTTTCTACTAAACGTGAGAACCGAACATTTTCTTATGTTGAAATACAGGCCATTAAGAACGCACCAATCATTTAAACTGTTTAAGTCATATTGCAACGCTAAGGCATCTGACATACAGTTTATTGTTTTGAAGATCTTTAGATCATCTGCGTACAAAAGACATTTCGAGCTTAATACGAAAGAGGGTAAATCGTTGATAAAAAGAAGGAATAGAAGAGGACCAATATGACTTCCTTGGGGAACACCTGAAAAATTTCGAATTTCATTCGACCACGCGGATCCAATTTTAACAAATTGTTTGCGGTTGGCCAAGTAACTGCCAATCCATTTCAATATATTAGAATGAAATCCAAAAAGATTAAGCTTTTTTAAAAGGACATTGTGCTGAACACGATCGAAGGCTTTAGAAAAATCAGTATACACGCAATCTACTTGAAGACGTTTTTCAATATTATCAAGACAGTAATTAGTAAAAATTACCAAGTTTGTAGAGGTTGATCTACCACTTACAAACCCGTGCTGAAATTCGGAAATATAATTGCGAACAACTGAGTACAACCTTTTTTTAACAGCTGCCTCGAATATTTTAGGAAATAGCTGCAGCTTTGCGATAGGCCTATAATTTTCGATATCACTCTTTGATCCAGATTTGAAAATTGGAGTTATGATTGAATACTTCCAACAGTCAAGAAACTCGCCAGTAGTTAAAGATAAATTAAATATAATCCTTAGTGGATCAACTAGGTTGTATCTGCAATTTTTGAATAACAATGGTGGAAAATTATCAGGTGCAACACTAACACTCGAATCAAGTAAAGATAATTCAGAGAGGATTTCATCATTCGTTAAAGAGATAAAACCAAGATTTGTTATAAGATCAGTTTGATCAGAGAAACTGCAATTAATTTCTTCACTAATAAAATTCGACTGAAAAAATGTTGCGAACATGTTACATATTTCGTTTACATTGCCACTTGAAATTCCGTTCAGTGACATACGAGAAGGTATTCCTAAAGATTTCCGTTTGGTATTTAAAAACGACCAGAAAGATTTAGAATCACGTTTTATGTTAGTTTCAATGGTTGCAACATAGTTCTTGTAGACGAACTTTTTTAAAAAATCGTATTCTTTTTTCAAACGCCAAAACTCATGACGCAGAGATGGATCGTTTTTACTTTGTTTACACACCTTATACGTATAATTCTTCAATCTAGACAAACTCTTATTATACCAACAAAGCAGGTAAAAAGATCCAATAAACCTGATTGGATCTTTTTACCTGCTTTGTTGGTACAAACATAGAAATCGCGCGTTCCAGTACATTTTTAAAATCCAAAAACGCATTATTTAAATTACAAGTGTCAATGATATTTTCCCATTCAACGCCATTAAGAAAATTATTCATAGCATTATAATCTGCTTTTAAAAAAATCAAGTTTTGCATTTTCCTTAAATTCAATACCGACAGATTAAATGAAATTAGCAATGCATTGTGGTGAATGCTGTTATTAAGTAATGGAAAATCGGCCTCAGTGACAGTAGCTTCGAGCTCTTCACTAAGAAAAACTAAATCTAATACAATTCCTAAAGTGTTGCGAATTTCATTGAGTTGACGGAAATTACCAGCCGACATAGTGTCTACCACTTGAACTTCATTAGAACTGAAAACATTAAATGGGAAAATACATTTTTCCTCATGAGAAAACAACCAACTAATATGAAGCAAATTGAAATCACCTAGCACTACGGCAAACGAAGAATCATCTAAGTCTTTAACAATGTCAGTAATATTATTCATATGAGCTGTGTAAATAGCAATACCTGAGTAAGGAGGGATGTAAGAAACAAAGAAGTATAAATGAATGAGATTGGCATTTTCAATATATAAATCCACACACACACAGATTTGTTCAATTAAGCCTGTTGAATCAGATAATGTAATTGCTCTGCTTTTAAAACATGAACGAACAGCAACCAATACTCCGCCACCTCTTTCAAACCCAGTTTGTTGGCTTGTTAAGGTGTCACTAAGGAACATGATGGATATGGGTAGATATTCAGGTGTAATAAAACATAATATTGTATTACAAATGATAGCCATGGTTTAATTCACAAGAGCCATCCAGTGCTAAGAATTTCTAAGTTCGCATTCTTTAATAATTGGGTTAATGAATTACAATCATCTATCAAAACGGATTTTCAATGGGATGACGAAACGTGCAAGTATAATCTCTTGAACAGATTTGTGTCGTTAATTATGTGTATACGCCATTCTTTACCACAAAAAAAACAACCGACTGCGATAATGATTAATGGTATTTAAATTTCGTAAATTTGAAAATTATTTGTAAAATGTATATACCACCGTATAATACGAGTATTGTATTACAGAAAAAGTACCTACTTGAAAACTCTTTTATCCGGATTGTTCGGGACCGGCGCACTGTGAGGCCACATTCCCCATCTAAATTGTATTATTGTGAAAGCTAATGTCTACGAAAATTGATAATAAATTTGATGTTTCAACTTGGCCCTTTGGTGTTCGCAAGACATCCCACTGATTGAATTGAACTATTGAACTGAATTGTTTAAACCAGCTCATGTGATTACTTACTGTACGCTATGGTCTCCCGGCCGTGAAGAGAAACTGCAGCCTTCCATTTTCTACGATGCTGGGCAAGCTGCTTCCAGTTGACCAGACCAAGTATTATGGCATCTGCGAAACAGCATCCTCATCATGGTACAGCTTATAGAGTTCGTGGTAATATAATCTTCTTCATTCGCAATGCTCACAAACAGGACCAAATATCCGACGAAGTATTTTTCTTTGGAAATAACTCAATATAAGTTCCTTTTCCTACTTATCGCCAAGCACTCGGCGCCACAAATAGAGCTGCTAGGAAACAGGTTCAATAGAGCATACATACCTCGAGTCAGGAGTCTTGAACCCATTTCTTTTGTCAAACCGAAGTATGAGCAATTTCTAAGGTAATTCTTTCTCGGATCCCCGCTTATGTGTCATTCGTGGAGTTGATGTTTACTATATACAAGGTAAATGCACTCCCTTACTACCTCGTAAGGGATTGTTATTTCTGATTTTATTAAGTGAAGTTTTATACTAGGCGGTTAACAAATGTTTGTTTGTTTCCTTAGGGAAAAGCTGCTTCCAAACTCCACATTAAAGCGCGTGTTATCAAGTTAAATGCGACACACTCAATAAAAAGATGGTGAGTCTCGACTTAAAATTCGTTGGTATTTTCCAAGTTTTATCTCTGTGTGAAAAATGTGTTTATAATCGATCTGGCGGGGAGGAAGCCAACACATACCGTTATGTGTGTTGCAGAACAGATTGAGACATTCACACGAACTAATATGCAACACTAGGCATGGATATGCCTCGGTCAAACGAGCTAAGAAAATCTAAAGTAATTTTAGGAGGAGTTATTAAATCGATATTTCGAAAATTCTTGGGGTTTTCACGCGTTTACCAGAATATGATTTTGATCCAGAGGTTTTTCCATAATGACCTTCAAAGACCTGTTTTAGGTAAAAATCATTTGGATCAATCGAACAAGTAGGTAGACCATTGCATATACCGCATTTCAACTCAATTATTCCACTTTTTATTTCTTGTTGAGTACTTACCCTAATATTTACTATGCTAGTATCAGCCATATTAATAGCTTAGATACGTGCATAAAGACATCAGATACGCTCATTACGTCTTTTATTGCCTGCTGAGCATGCATCTTGTCAGATGTTATTTCAAAAAAGAAATATATATATGACAGATGAAATTCCAAAACTAAATATAATTGGAAGCAATGAAATCACCAACAATTTTTTTTTTGTCGGGGGCTGAGACTTTCTACACTGGAGCACTCAGACTCAATACTGACCCGTTGTACTACCAGGAAGACCACCACTTTTACTTTGTAAATTTACTCGTTTTTCTAACTAGAAAGACGAGTAGGCGCTTCAATGATAAGGAGCTAAGTTTAATACCTGCCACCTGATACGGGCAAAGGCAGGACAATTAGAGAGGACATGTTCCGCAGTGTCTTTGCTTCCTCCACAGGCTTCGCAGTTCGTTATGACCTGGGACCCAGACAAGCCTAAGTGAATTCAGCCTACCGACCGAATTCATAGAGATCTTGCATTCACGAACTATTTTGGAGGTGGTTAAGGGCTTGAGCAAGGCCTTCTTTTGGAGTTTTGCGAAAGAGGATGACTCCCAGATAATATGGTATTTAACAACGAATACAACTTTAATATTAGGTATAGTCACTTATGTAGGTGACTTTATGATCGCATCCTCCAATTATGAGTCTATATGAGTGACATCCAACGAAAAATGTGGACGAGTTCGACTGTGTGCACAAAGGATCTTTCTGGGAATTGAAGTTGAATGGAATGGATAAAGGGACCCAATAAGTATACTCCAAAAGCAGCATGTAATGGATGTACTCTAACATCAACTGATGTTAGAGTACATCAGTACTGAAAGCCTCAGCTTACGCCTCTAGAAAGATAATATGAGTTCTTACCAATCGCTTGTTGGAGCTCTTCTTTTTGTGGGTGTATGTACACTCCCAGATATGGTTCACACAGTAAGTAAGCTATCGGAATTCAAAGTTCTCTGATTTCTCTGTAGCATTTCTTTCGATATATATATAATACTTCTGATGCAAGGCTTACCTACACAAAAGCATAAAAAGAACTGGGCGGGCAATCTCGACGATAAAACATCGTGTACGGGATTTGTTGTCAGAGTCTGCGATTGCTCGGGTGCCAGACAAGCAAAGTTCAGTTGCTCTCTGGTAGATTTATTTATTTATTTATTTATTTATTTCATCTACCGAGTAAATAAACTCTAACAGATTACAAAAGTTCTTAAATCTAGGTACTATATAAAAATAATATTTACAGAGTATAATTTAATTGCGTGCATTGTAATAATTTAATTATTTACTTTTAATTTAATACAAATATATCTTTCAATTTAGCTTTAAATTTTGTTCTATCATCGTAGAAATCTAAGTCTGAGCATTTCAAATTATAAAGATGAATACATTTTGTAATGGGTTCATTCTCCCCATATTTAAATACATGTAGAGGAGCATACAAAAAATTTCGCTGGCGAATTACTCTTTCTGGAGCATAAATTAGAAATTTTTCCAAAAGGTTAGGACATTTAATACGGTACGAGAAGATATCGTGAACAAACATAATACAACTAACATTTCGTCTAGTTTCCAACGAATCCAAACCAACTAATGCGCACCTAGTTGAATAAACGAGCATTTCAATTAAGTTCCAATTAAGTTGTTTAACAACAAATCTAGACTTTTGAATGCGTTCCAATCTCATTTGATAAGTTACAAAAACAGGACACCAAATAATAGAACAATACTCAAGTAACGGGTGCACTAGAGACACGTACACAGATTTTATAGCTTAAGGATTTGAAAATTCTTTACAATTTCGTTTGAGAAATCCAAGCATTGAATTCGCTTTTGCGACAATGTAGTCTATATGAAACGAAAAAGTCAGTTTATTGTCAAATACCACTCCAAGATCTTTGACTATGTTTTCAACATTTAAGACATAGTTTGAAATTTTATAGTCATGTACAAAAGGATTTCTGTTTCGATAAACAGAGAAAGAGTGACATTTACTAGGATTTAAACAAATATTGCTGCGTTTACACCATTCAACTACTTCATTCAAGTCTTTTTGAAGTAAATAGCAATCTTGAACATTTTTAAAATGTAGGAATATCTTTAAATCATCGGCATACATTAAACAATAAGCATTTTTTAACAACAATGGTATTTCATTTATAAACATAATAAACAACAACGGGCCCAAATGACTTCCCTGGGGGACACCAGATGAAACCTCAATTGTTCTAGAATATACATTCTCCAATTTAACAATTTGTTTACGACTATTTAAATAACTAGAAATCCATTTTAATAAAATAGAGTGGATTCCAAAAGAACGTAGTCTATTTATTAAAATGGCATGTGAAACTGTGTCAAACGCTTTTACAAAATCGGTGAAAACTACATCTACTTGACCACCTGCTTCCAGCGAATCCGATTTGGGAAGTAAGACGTATAAATATCGTAAAAATCTGGCCCAAGAACTGAACCTTGCATAACCCCGTTATGAAAGTATTTTATATTAGAAAAACAACTATTGACGTACACTTTGAAGCAACGACTCGACAAAAAACGGTGGACAAAGAATTTGTTGAAAATCAGATAGACCACTTCGCGAAGCTATCTCTTTCTGATGTGCCGAATCCCTTCCTTAAACGTCAGAAACAAATCGATGAAAACAAAAGCTATTGAAGAGTAAAAGTGCCAAATTATAGAGAAAAAAAAACCGAGAAAGTATGTTGAAGCATAAAAAAAAACATAGGGACGGAACTGTTGGATACCCTATTCTTATTCCTATCAGACACCTAGAGAATCTATATTATAAATTTCAGCTCCCTAGCTCAAATTTTGGTTTTTCAATAAAATTGTTTTATTTAATTGTGGGCGTGTCAGTGGGCGGATTTTAAAAATTTTATCTCCCGACTAGTTTTAAGAGTCAAAGATCATAATAAAAAATTTCAGCTTTCTAGCTCAAAATTCGATTTTTATTCGAATTTTTGCCGACGAATGGACGCACATGGCTATATCGACATTACTATCGATGCTGGTCATAAATATAAGCCGTGTTTCGGTGATAAAAAGTGTATACCCAGCTCAGCATAATTTTACAATAAAACAACTAGATCGTATTCTATATTCACTTTTCATTTTTAAGGATGTGTTCGGAGTGTTTGAACTTTAAAAAAATTGTGATTTGGATAATTATTAAAGCAAGGATGCAAATCTAAACGTATTTTTTGAAAGATTTTTGATCATCATAAAATCCTTTGTGTTTTACAGCAAGGAAAAGAACGGATGCTTATTTTTGCCAATATTTTTTTTTTTTAATTATCTTCGTATAATTTTCTTTGAAATGAGGATTTTTTTGTTTAATCGACGAACACATCACCATAACAATGGGAATATTTTTGCACCCAACTTATTTTACCGCCATCTAGTCGCTTCATGGCATCAACACTTTATGTTCACTCCGTCTCAGTCCTCGACTGCTGACCTCTTTATCGTCAGCATTCCTTTTTGTTATTGTTTACGTGTTAAATGTAGCTGAGCTGGGTATACACCGAAACACGGCTATAGTAACTTTTAGGGGTCTACGGGCAATATTAAGGTATGTTACAAACTGTGCATCAAAATGAATATACCCTTAGAATAGGGTATAACAACAAAAACAGTGTTGACCAAAAACGCTTGTGCATCTCTTCATGCAGCCATTTACAAACTTTTGTACTTTTTGTTTGTATAATTTTGTTATTTATTAATTGTTTTTGTTCGTTTGCATTAATAAGTATAAAATGTATCTATAGAAAATTATTGAACTTAGTAATTTATTTCCAAACTAAACTATTTTTTTGAAACAACAACGCGATTCTCACGGTTTCACTCATATTTGTTTTATACAATCCCATTGTATTGTTTACTTTTTAGTGTTCAAAAAAAGTATTTGGATACTTGGTAACTCTGGAACTTTTTTTGTAATAATTCGCTTTATTTTAATCTGTTGAAATATTTGCTGCAAGTTTTTTTTTCATTTGCCACTGACGTTGTCGCGAAGTACTCTATTGGCCTACAGAGTCAAATGGTTTCTCAATATCAAGCAATTCAATTACCGTAAAACACACTGTCCAAAAACAAATTAAAAATTTCATCTGTCCTAACGAGCCCTCCTGTCAAGTCAGGACAATTATTTTAACTCTTCTTGAACACCTGTTTATTGGACAAGTGGTGGAAAAATATACCAACAACGTCGCCCAAGAATTGGTTTGTTCCATATGCCATTGGCACTTTTTCGAGAAAAACGCAAAACGCAAAGGTTTGCATACTTGGTACTCCGAAACTTTGTGATAGGATTTTTTTTTTAACTTGAAGCTAGTCTTATAAAGAGCTCACTTACCAATTTTTAAGCGTTACCAAGCTAAGTTAATTAACGTAAAAGTCTCCTGTTTTGACTTGTGTCCCACCTCCTATATTTTGAAACTGATTTTTTTCAGATACACGTGGAACACAAAAAAATGGATATTGCACAAAGCAATTCTCATCCAAAATATCTGAAAGTCAAAAATGCATGGAGTTTGATGCTAAAATTTTAAAAGAAAAATCGATTTCATCTTTTTTATTAACAAAGTTTTTATTCAAAAAAAAAAATAACAAATTATTCAAAGTGTTTAGCATTACCTAAATCAAATCAGATAAGAAAAGTACAGATTTAAGTCATATGTTCTCCTCTCAGCTGGGACATTTCAAATAGATGATCCTCTTTGTTTTCTATTGAATTTTGGGTTTTGAGTGAGCATTGTAACGTCAATGTTTGGCCTGATGTCGATTTGATCACAATTTGAACTCGTTCCATGTTATTCTTTGAATTTTTTTTATAAATATGCGAATATTTGTAACATTAAATTAAGAAATACGATATCTCATGCCAAACAAATAAGTCAGTTGGCATCAGTACAATTTGAATTTTCAAATTTCACACATTTCACTCACTCAGGTAGGGCATCAAAGTTAGGTACAGAAAATCTTGTGCTTAACTGACCTGCACAGCTTCATGGAACACAAATTACAGAACACTTTGTGGCAAGATTTTTACTCATGAACCACCATATCTTTTACTTTTCTGATCGTTTCTGTACTTTTCTGTGCAGTTTAGGTACCTTCAACGTATCTGTTGAAACCGTATGTACATATTCAATAATTGATTGCTCGTACGTCTGCAACTAGGTTTTGCGTTTGCAGTACTATTCATCACCGCACCGAATTCATATTTTCATAACATCGAATATAATCTACACAACTCTAATGTAGGTGGAACAAACCAATACTAAAATTCTGTTTGCGATCAGTGTCCCACATACATAGCTTTTTTTTAACACAAGTGCACGTAGGACAAACCAATTCTCAACTTTGTTAATTTGTTCTCTATCTCTTGTCGCCGTGATATGCACGTGGTACAAAACAATTCTCACAAAAAAATTGTAAAAAATTATATAGAAAATTTGTCCCAAACGCCAAAAAATGATTTATGGCACAAAACATTTCCACAAACTGTTGATTTTGGTGGATATGGGATAAAAACGATATTCGGTATCTTGGGATTGGAAAGACTAAGAGCAACTCGAATCACAGATTTAAAAAAAAAAAACATACAAAATTACTATAGAATCCGTTCCTAACTCAAAAACGACAAAAGTGGCGGAATTGTAGATATTGGTACACTAAGTTGCTGTTGCCTTCTTTTTAAAATAATCAAACTACCTGTAGTTTGACATATTTTACATCGAATAATGTAAGAATTACCAATATCAGAACAAACAATTAATAATTTAATGTAAAAGTTTAGAACTCCTAATAAAAATTTCTTATCCTATCTTTGAGCATGGCCACCCGTTCAATTTGAATGCGATGGAGCTTCGCCGATGGAACAAAAGCATTTTCGAAGGCCTGTCAATGCTAGGGCAACCAGTGGTAACTTTGACCACTGTTTAACCCATAACTTCCTTTAAAAAAAACACAATAAAGCAAAACAGTTTCTAAAGAATCACAAAGCTTCATAGCCCCCTTAGAAAATGTCGTCGCTTGAAAAGCAATCTGACATAAGTCAAAATTTGACGATTTTGAGTTAACTATGCAGAAAGAATCGCAAAAAAAATAAAAAATTTCTATCAAACCGTCATAACTATAACTCTTAAACTTACAGCATGAGGGCACAAGTGTCGTTTTGAATTTAAGGAAATATCCCTGTTTTTTCGCAGCTAAATGACTCTTTTTCATTTGTAACACTTTGCTCTTCTAAACAAATTATGAATTCGTGATAAATAAGTTTCTTGAGAAGTGACACTTTTCGTGTTGTGTCATGCCTTGGAACAAAACTAGTTGATGAACTTCAAAGTTATTTTGATTACTTTAAGAAGTGTCGTTTTACCACTAAGCTAGGTTTTATTTTATATAATTTTATTATAGTCGATTTTTTCATTAAAAGTTCCTATATTTTTTTTATTATAACTTAATACTATTTAAAGTGGGTTGTTTCTACAAAATACGCAAAAAAATACAAATGGTTTTATTTCAAAACATAATGACACTTTTTCACACTTTTTTCTTAAATTAATAGCAATTTGGATGTAAAACGACATAAGTCAAATTTTTTTTTGAAAAACGGCTTTTGTAGTAACTTAAATATACCACTTGAAAGAAGAAAAAATAATAATACTTTTTTACTTTACAACTTTTTGGTATTCATTGAAATTCAAAACTAAAATGATTTTTTTAAGTTATGAAAAACTTCAAATGCCTTTTCTGAAAATGTACTCGTATGTTTTTTGACTTATGTCAATTTGCTTTTCAAGCGACGATGTGTGTTCAATCATATATACGATATACGAATAATCTGTAGCAACCTGCCAAAATCAGAAAAGGTCAAAGTTAGGTGGTCTTACGGTACCTAGTGTTCTGTTCTTCTTAACAAAATCGGATATTCTCAGTATTTGATGAGAAGTGCTGTTATGGCATCTAAATCCATTTGAAAAAGTATATTTTCTTTAATAAACAACATCATTTTTTCCAAGGACTTTTCCAAATAATTTACTTGACTGCTGAGTAAACTAATAATTGTTCTACAAGGTGGCGCAAAAGTTGTCATCTGTTTACTTCACAAATGTCAAAGTAAAATTGACATTTGCCGCTATTTGCAAAAATTATAGCATCTTCCGATAGGGTTTTCAGCCCTTGGGTGTGCCTTAGGCAATTCTGGTGCCAATGTTCTAAATGATCCACGACGTTTGACATCTATCCTATGTAGTTTTCAGTAGGATTGGTGAACGCCACTGGGTGATGACTTTTGCGCCACCTTGTATAACTTCCAGGGTTGTCATATTGTGTAGTGTGCCTGAGCCTTCCGACTTGGTTTCAGCAGACCACTGAAATACATGTAGATGCCTTTTTTTTATTTTATTCTCGTATCGTAATGTGATACAACTCAGGGAAGAGTTCTTGCAATTTAAATATTTTTAAATTAATGCAAACCAACCCATTTTTGAGTATCATACGTATCAACGGCTGGGAAGCAATCTTTTATTTTACCGCAATAAAAAGTGTTGCGCTAATATTAGCCATTATTTATGAAGGTGTGCACGGCAAATATCTTTTATTAGCCGCGGCAATCATGCGGCGAGGCATAACTCAAAAGTGTAATTTCCTGTCAACACGAGATAACTTATTATTAATTTCACTCCTTTCGCACGACCACTCTGTACCCCCTTTATAGCCCTTATGGTCTCCGTCCCAGGCAAATTTAAATGGCTACGGGGCTGCGCCATAACTTACTGCGGAGCGAGTTTTATGGAGCTTAGCAAAACATTTGTTACTCCGGTCGACAATGGTATTCACTTTCTGTATTCTTTACAAAAGTTTAATAAGCTCACTGATACCTTGTTGTCATAGAAATGGAACCCTGCCGACGAGTGGGGTATGCATTTGGCCCCACATTGAGTTGCGTCTTGCGTTGTCATCGTTTTCCTAGCCGTCACTATGGTGGAACTTTTCTATTCTATGCTCTTATTCCTCAAGTTTAATTCAAGTGAAGAATTGAAAGCACCTTATCTTGCATTTAATTTCTTCCAGTTGAACCCTGAAATAAAATAACAAATTAATTTTCTTCAAGGAACTTTGTCGTCCTGAAAATCGTTGTCGATGGAGTGCTCATAGCATCGCCCTGTTTAATCATGTTACAAGGTTTTTACAATTTCGTTAATTGCACTCTCACGCACCCTCTGTCATCTTAGGGAAGATTTGTGAACTCGTTTTAACGAGAATCTATTTCATTTGAGAAATCTGCGATGCCCCTCTAAGGCTAAGCAGATGCCAAAGGATTTTTACGTTTGACAAAAGTGCAAAAGCAATAGGTTCCAAATTGCATGCGGTTGCCAGGGTGAGATACATCCATTTGCATTGGTGTAAGAAGCTTTCTGATCTCAACAACCACATTCATCACTTCCAACTTCGAAATCCAGTGGAATCAGAAATCACAACAAAAAAACAAGATGAAATACGAAAGCAATCTGAATGAATTCCACCGCTGGCTATCATATCATCGTCATCCTACACCATGCCATGATGACTGAATGACTACCTAAAGGCTAAGATGATGAAATGATAAGGAAATCAGGGAAGTCGTGAAAAACGAACTAATTCGGTCGAGTCACTTTGTTGCAAATCTTTCACAGACATACAATTTTGTGTGGTGGCAGCACAACACCGCAGCACTCCTCCTCTTTGGCAAAGGTGAATGGGCGTTGGTTTTCGTGGTGGTGACACTGAGTGTAGTTGGTTTTGTTGGTGTGGTCGGATGGTTGGTCTATCTGAATCGTTGGATGGCGGTGATTCTGGTGGCAGCAGCCACTTGGGTAAGTAGTGCAACAACACACCTTCCGGGTGGAACGCTGATGTTTTCACCACTCGAGCACGTCCGAAAATTTTTATTTTGTCGGTATAATAATTAAACCAAAAAAAACCTTGGTTAATGTGCCGTGAGATGTGGCACAATACTACGAGGATGCTGCTTAATACTTGAACGAAAACAGAAACTTCCACTTCAGAGCGTTCTGCTGCTTGGGATTCTCATTAATTTATGATATATATATATTTATATATATATCCAATTAGCTGATGAACGTGGACTTAAGGTAACACTTGTCCTGATTTGTCATTTGGGGGATGCAAAACACTTTACTTGCCTTATGCACAAATAAGACTTGCTCTTTGCAGAGTGAAGCCCTATGAGCTTCATGTTTTCTTCTTTTCGAGTTAATAATAAAATTAGTCTTTAAAGGAATAACCGCGTGAAGGCACGTTGCTTAATTAACGGTATGGTATCAGGAATTGAAATATTGTCTGAAACAAAAATTGAGATACAGTGCGGTTCACATGGTTAGCCGCACCATTTTGCTCTCAATAAATTGTAGTTTTTCTGTTTGTTTTTTTCATGAACTACCAAACATTGCATTTATTTGAAAGGTTATTAAATTCTCTTAGAAAAAAAACCTAAATTCAAGATTATTGAGAGACACTTAACGGTTGTTTTGATCTCTTTCTTCCCACTAGTGCAAAAAAAGCTCAAATAAATCGGTTCACTTTGTTAGACGCACCTGTTTAAAGTTTGAAAAAAAAGTTGATCGATTTCCAAAATTTTTGTTTGCTTTTTTAATTACTATTATAATTATTTTTCACAGTTTCAATACTTTGTACAACCTCCACGACATGAAATGAGGTCAAAAATTTTACCTTTAAGAGATTCATACAATTGTTTTAAATAATCTAATGAAATCTTAGACCATGCTTTTTTAATTGCGGCAATAAACTCCTCACAGCTTTCATACTGCTTGCCTCCTTCATAAATTTGACGTGTCAGCTATCCACAAAGGTTTTCAATAATATTTAGATCAGGTGAGTATGCTGGCCACTGGAACAATTCCATATTTTCACTAGCGATAAATGCTTTTACAACGTGCGCGTTGTGGATCGGAGCATTATCTTGTTGTAAGATCCACTTGATTGGTCCAGAAAGCTCTCTTATGGCTGGAAAAGCTATTTTTAAAAGAGCTTTATAAGACATACCTGTCCTTTTTCGAGACACAAAAACCAACTCAAAGGTGCCGTAGTATGAAATGGCCCCCCATACCATTACTCCTCCTCTCTTGGAATGATTGCGATTCAAAAAGCATTCGTCTTTGTCATCAGGACCATCTCGGTTGAACTTTTTCTCATCAGAAAACACCACATTTCTCCAATTTAAAACACTCCCAACCTGAGTATCCCATGTCATGTGAAGACGCGCGAATTCCAACCGAGGAACTTCGGTTGGAATTCTTGCAGCGTTTAGTGGTGGTTTTTTTTCAACTTTTTGAACTTCAAGTGTGGAACACCTAAAATAGCTCGACGAACCGTTGATTTGCTGGCACTTACCCCCGTTAGTTGTCTGATTTTCATCGTAGAGTGTGCTGAATTTGAGGCAATTCCTACTATTTTTCGCTTTTCGTGCGGTGTTAAGGCTGTTTTTGTCCTCCCTTTGTTATTTTTTCCGTAGGTAGAAGTGTTTGATAAAAAATTTCGAACTGCTTTATCACTTCGTCCTATTTTAGTTACAATTTTCCGCATAGAAAACCCTTCTGAGTGGTAGGCCTCAATTTTAGCTTTTTCCGATACAGTTACAAAAAATTTTTTACCCATTTTCACTTTAAACATTCGGAAAAATTTTAATAACGTACACTCATTAACCAAACTCACTTTACATTACCCAGCATTAAGAAACTAACTGAATAAATTCGTGCGTCTAACCAAGTGAACCGATTTATTTGAGCTTTTTTTGCACTAGTGGGAAGAAAGAGATCAAAACAACCGTTAAGTGTCACTCAATAATCTTGAATTTAGGTTTTTTTCAAAGAGAATTTAATAACCTTTTAAACAAACGCATTGTTTGGTAGTCCATGAAAAAAAAAAACAAAGTGTTGCAACTGCAACAAACATGCCAATCAAGCAGCAGCTTTCCCGTCGGCATTTCATCAAAACAAAAGGCCCAACGCCAAACATGAAAAATAGCTAAAATTGGGCTAGCAGAAATTTGGGAGTAATTGTGGGCGCGCAGAAGACCAGCAGTCAACACAACAAACTTGCAGTGGTTAATACCTATAGCAAAACTGCATGCAAAAAAAGTTTGTTTTGGTCAATAAGCTCCTCCCCCTAAGCGGCGCTCAGAACATGACTCAGCTATGAACGTGTGTATGAATTGATGATTTCGGACCAGCTGATGTATGGGTCATAGCTGCGAAGCGGTGAACATTTTTTGCATGTCACAGCTAGAGTATAGAGGATCTGGACTAGGGTTATTGACCGGATTTAGACTGGCCTTCAGAACGCAACTGGACCAGGAAGGTTTCTTTATGGCGAAAGAGGAAAGTTGTTGGCATTCCCAGTAAATCGATGATCGTGGCAGTATCGACTGATAGAAGAATAATAAACGTTCAAAGTTTTCAACCGAAACCGAATGTCTTTTCTTTTTTTATATTGACTCAGTTAGTTGTTGGTGATTGCTTTTTCTTGGGTGTTAGATTCGTAAGTTTTATCGGCACTAGAACAGTCAGTTCGAACATTTTTTTTGCTAGTATCCGTGCGATACACAAAGAGAAAAACTACAATTTACTGAGAATAAAATGGTGCGGCTAAGCATGTGAACCGCACTGTATAAGTGTATATTTACTGTTTATAAATAAACTGGTAAAATAGATTTTAATTTAACAAATAAACGTACATTATATATTTGAATAGAATGCTGGCCCGGATCTAGGGTGGGGCAAGCCGGGCCTATGCGCCGTTTTAGTGACTTTGTCGCTATAAATCTAGTGGAACTTTCAAAAGTTTAGTGACAAACATTTATTTGTTGTCACTAAAAAATTCTAGTTACTTTTCTAGTGACTTTTTGCAAAAACATGTTTTTCTAAATTATATCATCCGTGGTATTCGTCTTTGACACTTGCAAATTGGTCAACATTGTGATCCATTTAAACTTTTAAATGCCTTAATTACGAGTATTTTACTGCGTTCACTCTGCAGCGGTGTTGTTATTCCCGATGCTATACAATCTCTAAAAAGACTATTTCACTCTTGCAATTGAGGATCATTTGATAGAAAATCCATATCTAGGATATGTTTTTGAATCTAAAATATCGGGATCGAAATTATCAAGCGATACAATTAAACGTAATATGAACTAATTGCATAAATTTCACTATAAAGTTAGTAAAAGAGGTTCAGAAAAGGGTTCCAAGTAATTACAATGCTTTAACAAAAATGGAATTACTATCAGTTGGAAATACTTTAAAACCTATAAAAGATCGTTCTATCATTGACCTTGCAAAAAGTTTAGGTTTTCAGGACGAAAACATAGAACAAATTTTAAAGTAATGGATGGCTATTAATTTTGTGAAATGGAAAGAGCTTCAAGATAGCGTAAAGTTTTGGGGAGAAGTTTCGCGTTATAAAAACGCACCACGTGTCAATACCTTATGGAGAATTATTCCAACTTGCTCGAACTGTAATGCCGCTTCCAGATTCAAATGCCGAAGTGGAATGCATTTTTAGTATGATGGACATAGTTAAAAATAAGTTGAGAAATAAAATGTCAACGAAAACTTTAAACTCAATAATGCTCATCAGAAATCAACTAAAAATACAAAAAAAAGTTGTCACGAATACGAAACTCCTAAAAATGTTTTTTTAAGAAATAATTTTAAAAATGCCTCCGATATTGAAAGTGATGAAGATAAATTCGATCTAATTATTTCTGATTTGTAGTGATTTTAAAAACTATTTTGTTTTTATTGTAACTTTGAGACTGAATTTGTTTTTTTATAAGTAAACATTATGTATTTACATATTTCTAAGTTTTTGAATTATTGTTCAAAATAAAAATTTTGTTCAAATTGAATATTTTTTTTTTTTCATTTGTAGAGTGACTTTTTTTTAAAAATTTTAGATATCTGGTGGATTTTTAGGTTCGAGTTAGTAACTTTTTTTTAAGTTAACGGCAAACCTATGCCCCGTGCGGCAAGTTCAGAGGGCGACCAAATTCACACTTTACAGACGAATAGACAACTCATTATTTACTTAACTTTGACCACGGAATAAATAATAGTACAAGTACAGAAATTTCATGGCCATATCAACTCGACCGATACACAGAGCGCGTAGTGAGACGTGTTGCAAACATTTATTATTCGCGAGGCGCGTAGGCATAGATCAACATATGCGCCCGCTCGCCCGCAGGTGTCGCAGATCGCTTCAGCACGCGGCTGATTACCGTGCTTGCGATAGGGATGAAGCTATATTCCCTCGTCGATCTCTCTCCACGACAGTGTTTTGTTTTAAACATGTGTGTTGTTTCTTTATGTTTACTATTTAGTACTTGTCGATCAACCGAAGGTATAATACTGATTGTATTAGTGTCGCATCAATAAATATAAAAAGGAGTACAAGCCAGGATTGCAGAAAGGAATGAGCTGGCCGAGTTTGTACCGTGCTTGGCTCACTCCTTAAATCTTGTAGGTGTTCATTCTGTATCAGAAGTTAAGCAAACTTCTCATGCTCCAGAAGCTAAGTACGAGGCAGGTCATCTCTTAACTGATATAAAGGATTTTAAATTTATTCTTAATTTAACTATTTGGGCGAATATTCTCCGCCAAATCAATCGAGTGAATATTGAAATTCAGAAAGAAGACTAATGGATGGTCTGCTCAAAACTTTGCATAAAAAATCCAATGGAATATTGGATAAAAGAGGCTGGAGAAGTTGCTGAAAAAAGGCGTTTACCCTATTTTGCAAAACAAACGATTTCAGAAACGTACAAAACATTTCGATGGGATGTGTAAAGACGAATTACAAACACTACAAACCTGTTCAACTATTTTCTAAAGAAATGATGGTATTTGATCGCATCATATCAGAAATCAAAAAGAGGTTTGATTGTGCTTTTATGCTGAATTTGAATTTTGCTTTTCTTAATGGTACTTATATTTTAAAAATGTCAATTGAAGAACTGCAAAAGTATGGAGCAGATCTGGCTCAGAAATACAAGCGAGATTTAAGCGCCGTTGAATTCTGCCAGGAACTCTACATTTTTAAAGAGCGAGCTCCGATCCGATTTTATTTGGTGATATAGAAAAGGCTAATGGTGTCTTCTCGGGTCTCTTGCTTTCCTAATATTTGATTTGCCCTACGAATTTACTCTACGCTTCCTACTACATCCACAAGCTGTGAGCAAAATTTTAGCAAACTAAAAGTAATAATAAAATATTTGCCATCTTCTATGAACCAGGAACGCTTATCGAGTTTTGCAATCTTAGCGATAGAAAATCGAATTGCACACGAGTTATATTATAACAAGGCGATAGATTTATTTACTGAAAAAAAGCTCGAGGAATAAAATTGTAATTTCAATTCACAAATGCAATAATATATTTTATTTTTGTTTTTATCATACATATTAGTATTTTAAATCCTATCCTGTGCTGTGTATAATATATATCCCATACGTTCATGTCTATATATCTGTAAATAAATAGACTTAACACAGAAAGAACTGTGATGGATGCCTATGTTGGCTATGTCCAAATGTCGATCAATTAGTTTACTTCTGATACCTGAAATTATATAGATGATAAAGGTAAAAATAAATATAAGTGGGCGGAGGCGGCATTTTTCAGTTTTTGCCCCGCCTAAATAAAATTTAAGATCCAGGGCTGATAGATTGTACTTAGACATTAAATAAACTTTTAAACAAATAACCTAAAAAATAATAAAATGAATAGTATAAATATGACTGAATAAACGCATAAACAAACATAGGGACGGGCTACAGTCCGCTAAGGCGAACTGTTGGATACCCTATTCTTATTCCTATCCCTCATAAGTGGGCGTGACAAAAGTCTAAGTATGGTTGAATTGTTAAGAACGCTCTACATATTTTGTTATACAACATTTAAAGGATTTTATCAAAAAAAACGCTCCCTAGCTCAAACTTAGGTGTTTCAATAAAATTGTTTTATTTAATTGTGGGCGTGTCGGTAGGCGGATTTAAAAAAAATATGAGCATAAAGGGCCCCTAGAGAATATATATTATAAATTTCAGCTCCCTAGCTCACTTTGAATTTTCAAAAAAAAAAAATAATAATAATTGTGGGCGTGCCAGTGGGCGGATTTTGAAAATATTTACACATGAGCATAAAGGGCCCATAGAGAGCATATATTATAAATTTCAGCTCCCTAGCTCAAACTTTGGATTTTCAAAAAAATTGTTTTATTTATTTGTGGGCGTGTCAGTGGGCGGATTTTGAAAATATTTATACATGAGCTTAAAGCGCCCCTAGAGAGTATATATTAAAAATTTCAGCTCCCTAGCTCAAATTTTGGTTTTTCAATAAAATTGTTTTATTTTTTTGTGGGCGTGGCAGTGGGCGGATTTTGAAAATTGAGCAGTTTTAGGGGTCATAGATCATATATAAAAAATTTCAGCTTCCTTGCTCAAAATTCGATTTTTTCCAAAATTTTGTTTTTTTGAGTTTGTGGGCGTGTCTGTGGGCGGATTTCAAAAATTCGTAAACTTGATTATTTCGGGACCCTAGAGAGTATATGGTTAAAATTTCAGCTCTCTAGGTCCAGTTTAAAGGCCTAATTTTTGCCGATGGACGGACGGACGGACATGGCTAGATCGACATTACTATCGATGCTGATCATTAATATAGTAGCTTTTAGGGGTCTACGGGCAATATTAAGGTATGTTACAAACTATGCGTCAAAATTAATATACCCCTAGAATAGGGTATAAACAATCGAAAATAAAAGTGAATATACAGACACATATGAAAACAACCAAACGAAAAAAAACAATAATTCTGTGTTAAATTTTTTTATTAAGAAGTCCTTGAAACCCAAACCGAAAAATATAGGATTTTTTTAAAATGTCCTTTTCACATTGAAATTTTATCATCTCCACAACTCTAGTGTGATTCAGTGCAAGCACACGAAATATAAAAAAACCATTGCATAATATGAACTGAGAGTGTCGCATGACATTCTTTTGCTATCGGCAGTGATTCATGATTATGTAAGGGTTCACCTCAGTTCATGTGTTTGTCATTATTTTCACTTATATTCTTTGCTGCCTCCATTCACAATGTGATCCAGATGGATCAATTGACACTTCTGGACATTTGTAATATTAATTAACTAGATCATATTAATGGATTGTAATATTTAAGCAATTTCAGCTTGAAAGTGTAATTATTAGTTCTAGTTATTTTTGTATAATGATAGAATCAAAATCAGCCTTGACACATTCCTGACTCCCTCCTAATAGTCTAAGAGCCCACAGCAAATTTTGGGCGTGAAAGTATAACCAAAAAGCTGATACATGAACAGAAAGGTTTCCAAAAAGTAAACTCAAATGTCGAAGTCTGGCAGCGCTTAGTTGCAGCTGAGGTTAGTAATAGTAGGTTGAAAACGTGTTTTTTCCAAAATCTGGATTTTTTATATAACCACTTGAATATAGTATTAAATGAAAGAACAGACTGCCCTGATCACAGAAATATAGGTGCCATACGTCTTACGCGCAGCCATACCCTTGCCAGACGTACTAATAGTATGTTAAAAATCACATTTTGAAATAATTGGTATAACCAAATAATGGTTACACCAAAAAATTTGTGAAAACGCCCAGATCACAAAAATGATGGTCCCAGACGTTTTACGTGCAGCCAAAACCTTGCCAGACGTCCTCAAAGAATGCTAAAAGGACATTTTTTTAACAATTCTGATAACCATATTGGGACAACAGAAACGAATTTGTCAGAGCCACTGGTCAATGGTCATAAAAGATAACTGTTAAATACTTCACTTATGTCTAGTGAATGTTGCCCTAAAAGTGTAATTATCTTAAAGATAGTATACAAGTATTTATACACCATTATTTGTAAATTAAGAACTTCAATGTTTATTATATGATATGTATTTATGTACATAACTGAAAAATAATATATACTTGTATATAATACGTTCTAAAAGTTATTCATTATCAGATTCATCCGATGAATCGTTTATAAAATTATCTTCATCATCGGAAACATCCACGTCATTAATTAATATATCCTCCAGTCTATCAGGGGCAACATTTCCGTCGAACCATTTGACTTTATACTTGTTGTCATCTAATACCCAACCACTCTCTGATGGTGATAACAGAATTGGTTCATTTTCTACAGCATTCTTCCATACGCGACATAGGCATGGCATTAAAAACGACCATCGCCGGTTAAGAATTCATCAAAAAAAAAACTTGGCAGCACACATGCACCTATGACATGCACCGTGACACAGCTGTAAGTTGTAGTTATGAAATTTGTATTGAAAATCCTGAAATTGAAAAATATTTACTTCCGCCAATTGAAATTGATGCCAGCCATATTCTAAAATTATGAAAAACAATTTCACATTAACAGATTTGCTAAATTCAATTACCCTTATAATGAAGTTTGAATAATAATAATAATAAAATCATGAATAAAATATTCCGCGGGATGTGTCAGTGTTTCGCCGGTATATCAAACTTTGAATTTTCTTGAAAAATTCATCGCAACAATTCATCAGAAACGAAGAAAATGGATTTTGGAAGCACTGTTTAACCCCGCTAAACGACTTAGCGGCGATACCCATCCCCGCTAAAGTTAGCGTATATAGGATAAGTTGTTGTTGTATTTTACATGCAAATTTCAAATTATTCCTATATCCGCGTGCAAAGAAACACGGCTACTGTATTGTTATGCCTTGTTGTATTTTCAGGTACGATGTTTGCACTGGATATTTCATTGCTTTCAGGCACTGTGTACACAAAAGACCGAGATAATAACGTTAATGGAACTATGTAGATTATTTAATAATAAAATATAACTTACATTCATTTCTTTGCATCAAAGATAAAACCTTTTTAGAAACAGCTGTAAATAGCCGATAACACTTGCTATGGTAACCACTTACACTATCAACCTTCATTGGAAGATCTATATCCGAGTAGGTATTTAAAATTTCGAATTTTCCGACATGTCAAAATTTGGGTACATTTTTCCAATGTTTTGTCATCAAACAAAATTATATTTCCGCATTGTTTCGGACTATCACTTGAATGAAGAACACATGTACAAGGTGGCGCAAAAGTCATCACCCAGTGGCGTTCACCAATCCGACTGAAAACTACATAGGATAGATGTCAAACGTCGTGGATCATTTAGAACATTGGCACACAGAATTGCCTAAGGCACACCCATGGGCTGAAAACCCATCGGAAGATGCTATAATTTTTGCAAATAGCGGCAAATGTCAATTTTACTTTGACATTTGTGAAGTAAACAGATGACAACTTTTTCGCCACCTTGTACTATCCACGTCAATCATTTGCACTTTAGTGCAACATTTGTAACCAATAGTTCGTTTCTGCTATGAAAATATGGTTATCAGAATTTTAAAAAAAATGTCATTTTAGCATACTTTGAGGACGTCTGGCAAGGTTTTGGCTGCACGTAAAACGTCTGGGACCATCATTTTTGTGATCTGGGCGTTTTCAAAAATTTTTTGGTGTAACCATTATTTGGTTATACCAATTATTTCAAAATGTGATTTTTAACATACTATTAGTACGTCTGGCAAGGGTATGGCTGTGCGTAAGACGTCTGGCACCTATATTTCTGTGATCAGGGCAGTCTGTTCTTTCATTTAATACTATATTCAAGTGGTTATATAAAAAATCCAGATTTTGGAAAAAACACGTTTTCAACCTACTATTACTAACCTCAGCTGCAACTAAGCGCTGCCAGACTTCGACATTTGAGTTTACTTTTTGGAGACCTTTCTGTTCATGTATCAGCTTTTTGGTTATACTTTCACGCCCAAAATTTGCTGTGGGCTCTTGGTCTATAAGTGCGGCAGTATTTTGCCAGCAATTAAGCGAGCTGCGCCTTATACAGCTTGAGGCGGTAGGCCAAGAAAAGTGTTTCAGCAATTACTTCGTAATGGGCATTCCTAGTCAAAGTAAAATCTCGACATGAAACCGCGAACACCACCAATCCCCTATGACCAAACATTACATTGGGATCCTGCCAGGATTTTCATATTATTCGCAGTTTTATGCTCATCCATAACCTACAAGGAGCTTTCGAATTGAATATTTTTTAATTCATCAGGCGATTGCTGGCTTGCGAATTGAATGAGGGCTTAAACTAAAAAAGAGCTTACGCTTTTACCACCCTGGTTCACACACATTGCGAAAAAGTCTGCTGCCTGAATATCCATTTAAAGCAATATTTGTGTTGTGCTGACGTTGCCGGGCCTATAACACAAAAGAACAAGTGAAATTTAAACAAGTGTAAGTTAATTAAAATTTAAACAAGGAAAGCTCAATTTTATATTTAATTTTACTTGTTGTATTGTGGCACAGCCTCGTGGTGGTTGTAGCGAGGGAAAATCATTCATGGAGTTAAATGAGATAGCACAACAATGCGATCGCGATCGTAGTTGCGAATAAGAAGTATCTAGCGTGCAAAGCATTGTGCTTTTTCCTTGCCGATTTCTTTAATTCTTGATATGGAATTTTGCTGATGCACATTCGATCGGTAGCCTTGTGCGAACCTTTACAATTGTAACGTTTTTATCTTTGGAATCAGCGTGGCCATAGATACATCTGACAGTCATGGTATTGCATCAACTTACCCCTTTCAGCACCGTATACCACATTTGTGCGGGTAATATTGAGTTTTTTTCTTATTCGTCTTTTGCTATGTTCTAGTTCGTTTAGCGAAGTTTTTAAGTACATTCATTCATTCATTCATTTCTTTTATTGAGGCTTTTTGAAAAAACATAAATTTTTTTTAACAATAACAGCCTTATTCATAACACTTAATTAAAGCTGAATCAGATCTAATTTTAGTTTAATTTAAGAAAACTTTATTCAAAAACTTTTCTTAAAGATAATTCTTACTTAATCAAATGTCAAAAAATTAAATGGCTAATTTCGCATTTAGCAGTGAATTAACTTTCATTTTCCCGTTGTGCTCAGAAAGAATATAAAACCAGATAAATATGGCAGATACGTTTTCGAATTTTTTAGATAATTTTAATATATTGAACAATAATATTGGTAACAGAAGGCGTTTAAAAAACTATAAACCACGTTTTAACCCTTTTGATCTCAATGAAAGTGAATTCAGAAATAAATATAGATTCTGTAAAGAAAACATGAAAAAACTAATTGAAATCGTTCGAGGTGATCTGGAGGGTGACTGAAGTAAGCCAAGCATACATTTTTCCGCTTAAAATGTAATCCTCTATTCATTTCGTAGATTCAAGACGACAGCACAGATATTCATGGATTTAGCCAACCTACTCTCAGCCGAATATGTTCGAAGGTTTCGAGAGCATTTGCCTCGAAAAGACCAATTTATATAAATATGCCACCACTGGCTTCAGAACAAATTGATGTGATCTCAAAATTCAGAAGTATCAAAGGATTTCCTGATGTAATAGGTGCGATTGACTGTACTCACATCAAAATTCAAAAAGTAAAAGGAGATGCAAGTCAATACTACATAAATAGGAAAGGATATTACTCTATAAATACAGAAGTTCGTTGCTGTTAATACGTGAATCTAATCATCTTAAAGTAAAATTATTCTTTAGGTTGTCTGCGATTCGTGTCTAAAAATTAGAGATATTGTTTGTCATTGGCGCGGAAGTACACACGATTCTCGTATATTTAAAAAGCGTTTTGAACGCGGACTCTTTAAAGGACGTCTACTTGGTGACGGCGGATATGCTTGCTCATCGTATCTGTTTACTCCCATACTGAACCCTCGAACAGAACAAGAACGTAGATACTCGTACAACGCTTCTCATATCGGCACGAGAAACGTTGTTGAACGATGTTTTGGAGTCTGGAAGCAAAGGTTTCGCATACTGCTCAATGGTATGAGAGGGCCAATAAAGGCAATAATACCATTCACAGTTCAATTTACCACTTAATACCTACCTTTTTTACTACCTTTATAGAACCTTATAATCGAGAGGAAGCTGAAGCAGATTGGCCAATATTGTCAAACCCAAGCCGACGAGAAATCAATCTTAAATTATTTGTTCATTTACATTTTTAATGATTGTTTTTAATAAAGCTTATTAAAGTAATACAAATAACAATTGTTCATTTATGAGAAAATTTCTTCATCGCCGAGTCATGTTCTTCTTGAATACATTTTAACCGCAGTTCCCTGATCATCAAAATCGATTAAATTTTTTCCGCATATTCTTCTATTATATTTCCCTTCGTTTGAAGAAAAAGGTTAAATTTGTGACAATAATTCGTTCTTTGTTTTCTTTTTCAAATTTATATGAGCTGTCAAAATTTAAAAGTAACACAGAAGACCGAGAGTGCTGCCAGATTTTCAGCTTAGTTTCGCTTAATTGATTGATTAGCTACTACATGGCAAAATAAATTTTACGAATAAACTTTTTTGAGATCTAAGTTAAAGTCAAATTAACTCATTTGACGTGACTTAGTAGAGACACTGTTAATCAGTTGATTAAGGAAATCTAATGAATAGGGCAGTAAGTGTTTAACATAAATAGTATATAGCCGACTTATCAGTTATGCCTGGCAAAGTTTTTAAGTACCATTTCAATATTTGTGGTTTTCTATATTATCTCCCTTCGGGATAGGGGTTCGAATTTACCCGAGGTTGATATGCAGATCGTAAGAGGAGACTAGAATCCAAACTTGGGGTGCTTCCTCACCAGGCGCGACCCCAGGTGGTTTATAGGGGACCCTCGGTACGAAACGTTCGCAATCCGAGGTCGTAGGGTTATAGCAGAGATGTAGGCGATGTCTATGTGCACGGACTACGGTCTCTTCATGCAGGATGAGCTTTATTCGCCGTATTGAATGCCCTACCGCGAAACAAACAAAACTATGAACTAAGAGTATAGCTATTCCAGAAGGCACTCGCAACAACAAAAATCCACCCGTGGTAACGACCGAGGTCGGGGCAAGGATTCTAGAGGCCCCAACCAACATACTACCAACACCCCCCAAGACCGAAAAAATGGAGAAAGTAGCGGGGAAAATAGCGGAGAGGTTCAATATTATACCTTAATCTTCATTCCGATACACAGCCAGCTGATTGTTGCGCTTTGCTGATGAAGCCCAGGAAACCGGACAGGCTGAACAGGCTTCAGAAGCGGAACGCCCAGTTGGCCTTCTGTCTAAGAGCCAGCGCAAGAGAAACAGAGAGAGGCAGCTATCGCGCAGCTCATGGAAACTGGACCAATTAAAGGCGTAAACGCTGAGAGCTACACTACCTCCACGGCGACGGCTAATAGATGCTGATCGGCAGAGGTACTCTAACAGAAACCCAGATATTTAGATATTTATTTATTTTATTTCAGAATTCAAATCTCTTACATAGACTTTACAATCTTTAGTTGTTCGAGTATCGATAAATTTATATTATTTGAAATCTGACAATGTTAATACATAATAATTCTAAATTTTAATGAAAAACAAATAAACTGAAAGTATAAGATATGAAACTAATTTTCATTTTCATTTGTAACCCAGAAGTTGATTAAAACCAACGCTGCCTCCGTCGTCGTATAGTCGACTATAGAGGTTTTGAAGGTGCGTCCAGTTCAAATTGGTTTCACTCGGTTTCATGGGACTGTGTATTTACGTGTGTGTAAATAGAGGAATGCCACTTCACGTGGTAGCAACTGTAACAATTGGTTGTTCATTCAAAACAACTCAAAAAAGGAAATTGACGAAAGCATCCTTAAAATGCAAAGCCTGTTATCACACAAAAAACCTTTTCAATGACATTCATTTTTCTACCATTTCTACAAATTTTCAACTCAACTCCAAATCGATCTTAACTCATGAGTCCAAAACCTGTATCGAGATTGCAACGCTACTTTACGAACGATACATAAAATGTATCAATCGAACCAACATATAAGAACAAACCAACCTAAAGTTCATTCAAGTTCATTCAGTGTTCATGCAACCTATCCGCAGCACTATTTCAGTTTTACTTTTATAAACAGATATCTCAAAAAAAAAGTGTATTGGCTTGAATTACTATCAAAACAGTTATAAATGGAATTCGACTTCGTTCATATGTCAACCACTGGAACGTATGCTGCGGTCGATACGTTGAACGCAATTTTCGATGAAACAGCCGCACATTTTGACCGATACGGCCGCTACACTCTGAGCTCTAGAGGTTCGTATACGGGTTCGTTTCTCGAGATAACACCTTCACCGAAATGAGACTTCAATAACTCGATTGTTGCACCCGCTGGGTGGCTTGTGGCACCGTCCTGTTGGAACCACATATCACTGATGTCTAATTCATTAAAATGCTCAAAGAAATGACGTCCATGTCCAAAATGTCTCTGTAGCGAAAACCTTTTTCCGTAACGTGACGGTCATTTTCATCGACGAAAAAAAACGGCCCAATGATGCCACCGGCATGAAAACGGCTGTAACGAATTAAAAGGAGGCGGGACAGCCCACATGCAAGGAGGGAGGGTTGACCCTCCGACAAAGGCATGTCACTATCCCGTCCTCTGCCGTGTACGTAACTAAAAAGGTCTTAAACCAAATTTACGCGGCAAGTCTACATCCTTCCATCTCGATATCCACCCATATCACCCAAGGCCACAGGACTCCCTGGGCCAGTCCGGGTAGCAAAGAAGGAAGGGTGTCCACATCATCAAGGCGTAGGCATGCTAGTAGGCACTAGCCAGCTCGTCGGATGGGGGGGGGGGGGTTCTTGCCAGGGTGAAGAGGCGCGGAATGTCTTCATAAAAACAAAATTTCATGGGTCAGCTAACCGATAACCTTTCGAAGGAGGGAGGGAGCTAAAGTAGTTGTTTGGCCCCTTGGTGTACCCACCCCTGCATAGCTTCATAACTAGGCATGGCTATGCGTCCATGGCGAATATGGCACCTTACCTTCATATTCGCCCCTAAATTGACATCGGTCGGTACTCACGTATCAAAAGGGAATAGCCCGTGGGTGTCCCCGAACATCGTCACATCCACCAAATAGCAAGGATTAACACGCTTGCATGTTCAAGTTTACGAAGCTAAGCAAAAAAATTAGGACCTGAAACCAACAAAGGTACATGCACAAGCGGAGCGACCGACAAGGAAAACAGCTCCATCCGGCAACCTTTCGGCTAATGTGAACCCAAGATTTCTTCAAATCGATTAGAAAAACAAATTTTATTCCTTTTAGTAAACTAAATCTATCCTAATACATCCATCTAATAAAATATGCAGAGAAATTCAATATGCATACAGGAAACCAGAAAAAAAATATATATAAACCTAAAAAAAATATACAAGAGATATGTGCTAACTAATTGTCAAAAAAAAAGAAGAAGAAGTTTTGTATACATTGAGGAAATATTAAACTTAAAAATTATTTATTTTTGAAAGTAATTTTGTTCGGTGGAGGGCGTATACGCATTATAATTATGTATTTTTTTTTCCAACAGGCTACACTTGTATCTTCATAATTTTCATGCGATTAATCCTTGCACAAACCAAATGACATTCTATATTGTATAATTGTATATGCAATGCATACACACCTAAATGCCTCTCCAGCCAGAAACGGTCTACTCTTATGAACTCTTAACTTACGAATTACCTATAGTTCGCTTCATATATACATATATAAAAATATTTGACTTACCGACATACTTTGTGTTTTTTTTCTGATCTGACGTTCTGGTCCAGGGGTGAGGTAGAAGATGTGCACATATTCGCCGCCCGTGGTGTATTTAGCTTTGGTTTGAAATTTTGAGGTGTGTTGCTATCTATACACTTGTTTGAATGTCTTGCACTAAATAGGGATAATAAATGTATATATATATTTACTAGCGAACTTTACATTAAGTTAACCAAAATAAACTTAAACTATACTTAGCTTTAGGGAGGGAATATCAGGCGAAGGGAATTCTTAACCTAATCCGCGACTGCTGCTCCGGATGAGGATGCTGGATGCTGCTCCAGTTCGTTGCTGATATAAGCCACGAGGTGGCCAAGCGATCACAATGGTTTGTGGTTCGGCTGGTGTAAGCCACACGGTGGCCAAGCGATTGAAATCGTTGGTGGTTCTGCGGCCGGCGATGTTTATGAGCGTGACGTGAGCGAAAAGTTCAATTACACCAGGTATGCGTTCGACATACTAGTGGTTATTTTTATGGTTGTGGTGATGAGATGAGGAAGGGCTGGCGAGGGATTGTGGAACAATCTTTTGGTGTGATATGGCTGCGAAGCAGTTTGTGTGGGTATCTTGTGTAAAGGCCACTTTTTTCACACATTTTCACTTCCAGTGGTGTTCACCTTAGATCTTCGTGCCGTATTTCCTACCCTTTCCGCGATTACTTTAAGCCGAGTTGAGGATCCACTAAAACCACTAGCAAAGAATTGCAGGAAGCGATTTTTCTGGTTTCTGTGGCACTGTCAGGCACCAGAGGACTTCAGAGTCCGTGCTTTGTCGTCGAAAATCCGTGTGAAAAAATGGGTTGGTATCCAACGTTTTCTTCACACAACTTGAAAAATTTTATTTTTCTTTACCAGTCTTAGAGCCGTCTTTTCTTTAAATTTTTCGCTTAAAAAAAAAAAACAATCACGCTTTACTAGCCTTATGTATGTAGTTTCAACAACCTCAAAAAAAATCTACCAACTGACAGCTCAAAGATAAGCGCGACTCGTCTTTATAGGCTCGCTGTGTGTCTCCCTTGCGGTTTTTTTTAGTCATACCACCTCATCGTTCTTCTTTCTTCCTTTTGGTCTGTCCATCACGCCATAATGGCAAAAAAATAAAAGCATGCGAATACCCTAGCTGCATCCTACTTCCTCAAGCTATCCCCTTCTAATCTTTCGAAATCTGAGATGGGTCGTCTTCTGACCTACTCTCTTCTTGTTGAGAAAATTTCGCTTCTTCGGCGAAGTTCAGCAACAGGTTCGAAGTTTAGCTACTTGGGAAAGAAAATCCCTCTAATTTCGCCTGGTCCATTCCTAGACTTATTATCCTATAAAACATAGTCTACTTATAGGAGAACGTTAAATTCGACCAGAACCGGAACTGGAATTCGTTTCCCACACGGCACCAAACACTGACTTTTTGCGGATGAAGTATTGTTTCATGATGCACATGAGGGTTATCACCTGTCCAGTAACGCATATTTTGCTTATTAACGAAGCCGTTTAACCGAAAATGCGCTTCATCACTGAAGATGATTTTGCGATGAAATTCTTCATTTTGTTTCATCAAGTCCAGAGCCAAATTCGAGAACGTACGTCGCTTGATCTTGTAAGGGTGTAGGCCAAGGTGCTTATGCTTACAAAATTCGCCATAATGTGGTCTGGGAGAGGTCCAATTCTTGAGAACGTCGTGAAATTGACTGATTTGGCTGTTTTGCGATGGACGCCTCTACGGCAGCAATATTCTCCACACTTCGGTCTCACTGTCACGGAAACATCAAGCAGCGAATATTCTGACTCAAATTTTTCCACTAGACTACGAATTGCTTGTCTAGTGGGACGAGAATTACGGCCGAAAATTGGCGTTAACGATGTCAAAGTTGCAAACACTGACTCTGAATTTCGATAGTTAATTTTAATTATTTATAAAAATTGTTTCTTCATGTACTTCAGTACGATAAGAATGTTATTTTTACTGAATATTTTGACATTGACAGTTCGGTAATCGGTTAAAGGTTGCGTTTACACTGAAAGATTGAAGTTGTCAAGTCGCTAATGAAAACCCCTTTTATATTGTAGATTGCCACTTATTTTCTCCGGAAGGAAGCAAATCATTTTAGTAACTAGGAACATAATTAAAAAAAAACAGGTTATTGAAATGCTTTTTAGACTTTGTTTATGTTTGTAGTTTTTTGTAAGCTTCGACTTCTCATTTTTAAATTGTCACGCCACCCCACTGGTAAACAATCATGTTTTCCTTTCTTTTATCTGTTCCAGGTGTAACGGAAGATGTCCCTACCCTAAGAAAGCGATGTTCTGCTGTCCCATCAATCTCCAGGAATACAGGATTTTCCTGCAGAGATCGATGGGTTCGTCGGGTAGGTTGTCCTCGCACATTTATTTCATGCCTGAAATTTATCTAAAAAAAAACACAAAGGAGCAACCACCGAAAAGATATATCCGACCATGTCTTGGGAAAAAAATTCAAGTTACGATTTGTTTTGAAATCTTGCGAAACCTAAGCTGTTGTTGGTTTCATAGCATGCATGACCCTCCCACAACCTAGTACTCTCAACTGAGCATAGGCCATCCTTGATTTTACTTCACTTATTTAAAAACTATTTATAAAATCTTATAACGACCTGTAGGTATATAAGGCTATTGTATCATTATCTATTTCCTATAGATAGCGTTGAGTAATTTGAATTTTAAATACAATAAATACAAAACAAATTAATATCGACATCAAGTAAGAGAGTTTTGAAATCCGAGATATCCTTCGCCGATGCACTTACCACACAACATTGCACATACCCTAGCACGTATTGATATATTCATAGATTTAAAGTCTAAAACCCTTTATTTAATTTCTAATACAGCTTCTTTATAGTTTAAGTATTTACAATTAAATCTTAATATTTTCCCAAGTCTTTGAAACATGCCCCCGAAAAAGCCAAATCCACATTTCTTACGAGGCAATCGTAGTCAGCAAGTTACCTGGCCAGATGCAAATTCGAGTGGGATCTCCTTTCGTGAGTCAATTTATCACAGACCCAGAATCAGTAATGTATCAGAAAGCCAAACTCATGGTACGAATAGACAATCTGCCTTAAGACCTGAAACTAACACCTTTTCTGACGGCCATACTCAACCATCAAATAGACAGCCCATACTTAGTATGCCCGAAGATAATGCAAGCGGTATCTCATTTCTTCAATCACCTGAGTTTAGATCCGAAAATAATAGAGTTGAGCAGCAAGCTCAGGATTCGAATAGAATAAATGGTGAATCCAACCAATCTGACTCAATTAACCTTAATCTTCCGCCAAACAATCTGACAACTCGTTCACCTCTTCGAAAGGAAAACTTGACAGGTTTCATACAAGAAGTTGTAAATGCTTCCATTGGTCTAAACAGATCTATTGATTTGCAAAGGCGACGTCAAGATTTCGAAAGGGAAAGGGAAATCATTCGTCAGGAGATAGCAGCCACAATACAAATTCCAAAAATGGGGCTTAAGGTTCGATAATCAGCAAATGACTGTTGATGAATTTATCTTTCGGTTGAAAAAGCTTAAAGATTGTTATGGATCATCATGGGAGGATATATTTCGCCATTTCCATTTATTCGTCACAGGTGCAGTTGAGAGTTGGTACTGGATGTATCTCAAGGCCAATCCGAATACCACTTGATCCTCACTGCGTGTTGTCTTATTTGAGCAGTATCGAACACTCGAAACTGACTCTGAACTGTCCCGCCGAATGTTTGACAGACGACAAGGAATAAATGAAAGCTTCTACGATTTTTATAACTCCGTTCAGCAGTTGAACACCCGCCTTCGTAGCCCGAAATTCTCTAGAGAGCTCATTGATCTGCTTAAGCAGAATGTTAAACGACGTATTGGCGAGTTACTAATAACTTTCAATACAAATAGCTTACCTGAGATGGTTCATGTGTGCCGAACCATTGAAAAATATGTCAATCGTAGCGATAATCTACGCACGAGGCCTGCTCAGCAGCCAAATTTCAGATGTCAAGTTAATGAGCTTGAAGATTTGCTTGAGATAGATGCTCTAACTGCTTCTAACGCAAAACAAGATTCAAGTTCCTACAACTGTTGGAACTGTAAAAAGAAAGGCCATTCATTTATTGATTGCTCCATAGTCCACAGCGAACTCTTTTATGTTATAGGTGCGGCTTAGACAATACAACTTCTCCTCATTGTCACCGATGTTCGGGAAACCGGAAACGGGGCGAACAGAGAACCGGGGAGATTCGTCCTCAAGCCAATATCCAGGAGAACAATTAGTTACTGAACAATCCTTCAAAATACAACAGACGTACGCATTTTACCAGCTTTTCAAAACCTACCTGACCAGACAACCTTACCGGATTTACAAAAAGAAAACGCAAACGTATCTATTTTAAAAAGACCGAAATCGAAATTACCGTTTACAGAAAAACAATCTGTATCTATTCACGATCGATTAAAAAAGTACTACGGAGTGCGTGCACGAATTTTCAACTACGTGCCATCTTCTCGCATTCTCAAACTACGAGACCGCTTCAAGCGGAAGAGAAACAAGCACCAAGCTATTAGTGCCACTAGCCTTTGTAGCAGTGACGATCCTCGACCCTACGCCAATTTCTCAATCTTCGGACGGCCAATGTTAGGTCTCCTAGCGCATTGACTGCCAAGCCAATTTTCGAAAAATAGCCGAAGGTGAACAACAAAAAATGCTTAGGTGTTTTTATTTGGTTTGCAAAGGAATGATACATATTTTCATTACATGCCGCGTCATTCAAATATGAATGACACACAATTTTCCGTGGGGGGGCACGTCATTCATATGTGTATGACGGCTACATGCCACTAAAAGGCTATGGCATCCAAAAATGAATGACACTAGGAACAAACTGAATAGAAATGTAAAAGCCTGGCCTCTAGTGATCATTGTAGTACATTTGGTTCGGGCAAATCTGCAAAAAAAATTTATCGAAGATTGAAATTGACGATGAAAAAATTTGCGAATTATAAGAAAAGTTTTAGTTCAGTACAAAAAACTTAAATCAGAATCCAGTGTTTTTTTTCACCTAGTGAATTAAGGGTTAAAGGAAACGAACAAAAACCAGTTTCAAAATTAAAGTTTTTTTTCGGCATTTTGTTCAATAAATTAATAACGGTTGATACAGCTATTGGCACTCATAAAAGTACAACTATTGGCAGTGCCAATAATAGGTCCCTAACGAAAACAAATTAAATTTCGAAGGTTTTTTTTTTTGTCGCACGTGTTCTCACTTTCACTTGTAAAACAGAACTGAAAAGGAATATCTCCAAACTAATGACGCAGAAATGTGAGAAAAATGTGCAAGTTCAAAAAACAAATTTACTATTTGGACCAAGGGTTACTGAGCAAATCACTGTTGAATGATGGGGTGCCAATAGTTGGGTCAAAAATTTGGGGTGCCAATAATGGGGTGTGTTGCGCCATAAAATGTTAGAAGCTGTAATCGACAATGACATTGGTTTAAACCCAATTTGTTTCATTCGGAATGTTTCCAAAGCCATGTATTTTCGACAACCAGTCATAATGTTTTTTTGTTTTGCCTTTGTTTTGTTTGTTTCTCTTGATGTAGCTGTTTGATCAGACAAAACGTTTTGACTGATGCGGTATTTTTTCACCCTGAAGGAGCAATTTTTGTTTGCATAGGTAAGGCAACACCAAACTAAGGCTTTTCCTAAATCCTCCGTAAATAATGTAGAACATTTTCAAAAGTCCTAATCAATAAGTCAGAGACACCCTGTAAGAATAAAATACAATTAAATAATAGCAAATCTTTTCAAAAGCCAAACGAATTGCCAAAAATACAAGGGGAAATGTATCTAAACAGGGGAAAGTGAAATAAACTGCACATGAATATCAATAAAATGGGCTTACATAAAAAATGTAACACTCACGAATTCTACACTTAGGCCGTCATTCAAAAGCCATTGAGACATTGTATTAAGTGGTTGTAATTTACAAACAAAGTGCAAAATAAATATATAAATACATTCACCCGCTCTTAGTATCTTAAGTACTGCATACAAAGAAAGAAAACTTAATTTGTAACTCGTTTCATCTTTCACTTACTTTCAACTTAAGGCAGATCTACACTTGAGCTGCAATTAGTCGTGGTTAGCACAATCCAACAAAATTATCATTTCAATTGAGGAGTAACCAACACCACGAACAGCAAGTTAAGTTCCTTTTGTAAATTTAACGGAATCCATCGCGATGAAGTTTCTTATCCTGCTTATTTATGCGAAGCCAGTACATTTACATAGAGCGGAGACTTCAAAATGTGCCACAACATTTTTTTTTCTCTGTACCCATAGCTACTGCTAATAGCAGCAATTCAATTTCTATTGCACTCATTATACAAGTAAAGGATGATTGCCACTTATTTTACACGCTGTATAAACAAACCAAAGCTTGAGGGTGGGAGAGAAAGATTTTTTTACCATCGCAAATCAACACAGCCCCAACTCATAGAACGTACTGCTCGCAAATTAAATCTCAATCAAAGCCAGCCATCTACTCGTAGGGGGTCGTAGGGAAGCAACGTAACGCAATGGCTGGCAGGATACCCAAAACATATGCCTGGAAGTTTGCATTACTTAATTAAAAAAGGATTTCGTCCGTACTTCAGATAGCTGGCAGCGTTAGTCTCTCTACACCCGTCATTTTGGGATATTTGTTTGTTTCTGATAGGTCCTTAATTCGACAATGTCCAAAGTTTTGTAATCCCACTGCGAAGGTTTGGGACCAGACCTGGACTTACTACACTTTGGTCGGTCGACGCAACGCACCGGAACCGTTTGCAAAAGGGATTCAACAACTTGAATTTTGATAAGGGTCAATGTGGATGCTTTCTGGGTTTTTGACTTGACTTATCAAAAGGGTATTAAGTAGTTGAATACTGCTCAGCTCTTCTTTATATAAATGTAGATACATGGGTAGGTAGGGTATATGTGTGTGCTTCTGTGTTGGCGTCCGCTGCGGGCGATTGTTGCCAGAATGATTGGTTTCTTGTTAGTTACATCGTATCTGGATTTAATTTTAAATACTTACCTGACAACCAGAAGGACTTTACATGAATAATTTCCAACAAGAAGACAAACAACCACTTTTAATTTGCATATTATATATGTATGTATATATATATATTTATTTTTAACTTTTTTATAATTTCTCCTTTTAATTTAGAAATAAATAAATAATGTTGAAATAAAATTGAAAATAGAACTCTGGTTTACAAAATAAATTCCTCACACTCTCACATCACTCCGCTCAGGGAGGAAGGACCTTAATATTTTTTTTTTTTTTTTTGTATGAGTTTCGCTTTATCATGCGCGTTTCCTGAGGGAGGAAGCCAACAGCAAATCAACCATAAAATCAATACTAAATTGTTTCATTGTGTGAAGATGACATACGTAGCTACAACTTTAGTTCGTTTCAATTTTTACCGACATTTTTTTTTTATTTTATAAAAATACACAAATATAGGACATTTGTTGGGTTCACAATTTGTTCCATCGTAATTATTATCAGTTATTAAATATCTACAAGTTATTTACATGGCATTTACAATAACAATACATAAGGTTGATAGGTCCTTCCTCTAGGCCGGTCCTTGGCCTCCTCCTGTCCCTCTTCACCCTCATCTTTATGTACAGTAATCAAGTAAATTCCTTTTTTATGTATTGTTTTTCTAAAATATCGTTAATATTATTAATTGAGTTTATTGTTCGCTTTAGTCGTCACGTTAGAGTGTGTAGTCCCCTCGGGCAATTGAGATTGATATTTGCGTGAGAGATTCATATTCATCGTCATCATTTGGGCTTATATTTGTTTGTAAGAACGCTGATAGTTTGCTGATATTACGTGATAGTTTTTTTTAAGTGTATATGTTTTTTATGAGTGTAGTGGGAGCAGTTTAATTATTGTTTTAGTTTAAATTGATTGGATCGATATTATTTCATTTCGGTTATGCCAAGTTTGGCGAGATTTCCTAATGTGGTTGGATCACCCGGTTGCAGTCTTAAGGCTTCCTTATAACTAGCCGCAGCGTTATTTGTGCGTCCTAATAAGTGCAAAATAGCTCCTAGGTTTGTGTGAGCGCGTGCATCATCCGGACGTAAAAGGACTGCCTATTGGTTGGAAATGTTTTAATATTGTTTTTGTTCGAAAGATATGCGCTTACTTTGCGATACCACGGCTCTGCTTCAACTTTTCTATCTAAGAGTCTAAAGGCTGTAGCAACTGCCACTGCTAATGAATAGTCGTCTGGTGAAAGCTCTGCAGCTCTAAGTCTATAATAAAGAGCCTCTTCCGCTCGAGATAGTCCTGTTAGAAATTCCGCTGCAGGAAAGAAGTTCTGTGGTGATGAGCAACTTCCTTTCAAAGGTCTTTTAGCAAAAACTTACCGTAGTGATGGTAGACACTAGGCTGTTCAGGAGCTAGGTGCAACGCTCTTTTGAACCACAACTCGGCCTCAGACGTCCTGCTACTCTAAAAATGGTAAGGACAAGTTCATATAGCGAAAGTTAAAAACTAATAAAATACATTTTAAACATATGCATATAAAATGTTATTCCTTTGTTGGTAGATAATCTACTTACATTCCTGGCCAGCATGTTCCCATACGATAAATGAGCGGCCACGTGATCCGGTTGAATCTGCAATGCCGCTCTATGGTGTTTCTCTGCTTCGTCCCACTGCTGCAAACGAGCAAACACATCACCGATTCTATGATAAAGCACCTCCCGTTGATAATAAGCGGGCAGTGAATGCATCGCTTCCCTGTAAACAGCAAGAGCACGTTGCAGTTTTCCTTGTTCCGCATACAGATTTCCCAACTGCAGGTACGCCGACATGCGTGCATTTTCGTGGGCAGCTCGATCCCTAACTCCAGTGCCGTCTGTCTTTGTTCCCTCTTGCAACACTTTAGCTGCTTCGTGGCACTTGCCCATTGCTATCAGCGATGTTCCCAGGTTCAGATACGCAACTGTGTGTGTTTGTGTGTGCGGGAAAAATGACAAATTTTAAACTATAGTTGTCCCAAAAGCCAAGGGACTTTTCAGTAAATTACCTGCGAGATTGGGGCGGAACTGTATCGCCCTCTGAAAATTCTCCACCGCATTCTTAAAGTTCTGCTGATTCTGATGCAGAATTCCCCTGTAAAAAAAGAAAGAAAGATATAATATAAAATTAATCATAATCCTGTTGATGCGGACACATTCTTGGAAGTAAAATTAATATTTGCCCTTTTCCGCACTCGGGTGTAAGTGATTTAACTTAAGCGGAAGTAACAAAGCAAAATAATGGTACCTAACGGTGGCGCTGGTGTAGTAGCCCTATACCTACTTAATATTTGCGAGAAAATGGATTGGCCCCTATGAGGTTAAAAAAAAAACTCTCAACGGAAGGAGAGTAAATAAAATATTGGGGATTCTGCTGGGGACCAACCCACCCTTTTCACTCAGTATTCAGCTCCGCGCTTTTCTGTTCATCTTGCTCTATGTTCGACTTGTTTTTTTATGCCAAGGCGGATTACGGCTACACAAATCCTTTGTTGGTTGGCTGGTCCTTACAGCCCATCGGTTTGGTGAACGTACATCCATCAATTCACTCATTCATCCCTGCTCTGATAAAAGAGTAGGAATCAAATTATTCGGTTCAATGATCATCACTTTTTGTTATCGGTGGTGGTGTTCACCTCACCACTTCACCAGTAGACAGTTTTCTCTTTGGTTTTATTTTGTTTGTTTTTGTTGGTTTTATTTTTAGGTTCTCTGTAGATTTACTGACTCCTATCCATCCCTTTTCAATGAATTCGCCATGCCAGGTTGTATCTAAGTGTAATATGGACTCCATTTGGGCCTAATGATGGCACACCCCAATTCATTGAACCATACCGGCCTGTGTCAGAAAGATAAGCAGCAGCATCAGGAGTGGGCTGGATTCTTTGAATGAAGAAAAGTCAATCGAAACTTTAACGAATTCATACCGAGAGCACGTGCTTTCGAGGCACTGCTCAAATTGAGGTTTACCTACGATTTAACAAGCTTAAACTGATTTCTTTTGACATTTATAATGGTAGGTACCTACGGGTACGATTGCCATATTCGTTTGGAAATTATCTAAGCTTTATTTGGTGTGTGCTAGAAATTAAAAATGCAGATGAAAGGGTCAGGCTACGTGATTGGCAGGTTAGTTGCCAGTGAAATACCACGGACATTGTAAGCTGTACAAATTAATTTGCCATCAGGTTTCTTGACTCGTAATAAATAAATAAGCAGGCAGTATTTAACAGGGTTAGCCAGACATGTTGATGTCCGCTCATATGACAAGTATTGTTTCCACGAGTGTTTTTTTTTTCAGTACTAACTTCAGACAGTTATATCTGTCAAATTGTCAGATTGTAAGTATCACATTAATTAAGTTGTCTTTGAAATTTTATCGTGATGAAATACAGGATTCAACAATGTTAAAACATTTAAAAAAATTGTTTTAAAAGTTATGGTTCTGTGCACCAAATTTATAGAGCACTTACACCATATAACACCCGACATAATCTACGATCTGAGACAGCTATTCGCCGTATTATTGACCGTTTTCGCACAACGTTTTATTCGCAAGATGCAATGGCATCGAGACGAGTAAGAAGAGTGTGTACTGAAGGGAATATTGCATCAGTTCAGTAGAGTGTTGAAGAGTATCCAAATTGGTCGATTTGACGTAGTTCACAGTAACTTGGTCTTTGTCCGTCTACTTTATGGAACATTTATCCCAAAGATCTTGGTTTGAAGGCTTAAAAGATCCAAGCTCGTACAAGCATTGAAGTCGAATGTTCATTGTTTGCGTCGAAATTTCACTAATAACAAAAAAACAATAAAAGTTGTGAAATTAAAAGATTAAACTAAAAAGATAATAAGGAAAATAAAAACATTTGTTTGAATTAATTATCACCTTTAACAGATAACACACAACTGGAGACAAAAACAACAAAATGTATCACTGAATAAGCGCAAAATCAACTGCCATGGGATCCGCGGTTTTATCGAAGAAATGTGTTCGGCGATGAAACTCATTTTTGGCTCAATGGGTCATATGTCAAATGCCAATAGGCTAAATTGTCGCCTTTGGAGCGAAGGTCATCCACATGATTTCCTATGCCCTATTTTAAGAGTACATATATTAATTGTTAGAGCCCTAAAGGTTACTATATTTATGATCAGCATCGATAGATAGTCTGTCGGCAAAAATTAGACCTTTAAACTGGACCTAGAGAGCTGAAATTTTAACCATATACTCTCTAGGGGCCCGAAATAATCAAGTTTAAGAATTTTTTAAATCCGCCCACAGACACGCCCAAAAACTCGAAAAAAAAAACAAATTTATCGAAAAAATCTAATTTTTAGCTAGAAAGCTGAACTTTTTATATAATGATCTTTGACTCCTAAAACTGCTCAGGAGATGAAATTTCTAAAATCCGCCGACAGACACGCCCACAAATAAATGAAACAATTTTATTGAAAAACCAAAGTTTGAGTTATGGAGGGTTTTTTTATAAAAGCCTAATTTTTTCGATTAAATTATTTAAATGTTATACAACGAAATATGTACAGCGTTCTTAACAATTTAACCATACTTAGACTTTTGTCACGCCCATTTGTTTGCATTTTTTGTTGAACACAGGGGCGTCTTTAGAATTTTGGGGGCCCTGGGCCCAATAAGATTTGGGGGCCATAAGGAGTATAATATTTTTTTTATTTTTTTAGGTAAAAAAAATCATTTCAAAATGAATTTGGTTTTCAAAAACATTTTTACTTTTTATAAAGAACTAAAAAAACATAAAACAGATAATTTTTTTATAATTTTATAATTTTTTTAATTACCTTTAATAGTTGAATATTTTTTTTTTTTGTTTATTTTTGATAATTTTTTATAGTTTTTTTGGTTGATTTCTAATGTTTTTATATTTTTTTTGTTAAGATTTTTTGCAAGTTTATTTCTTTTTTTTGTTTTGGTTTTCTTTTTAGATAGGTATGTAAGTTTATACAATAAAATATTATTGAAGGCATACTTTTCTGACTTTGTCAGTAGCAAAATCATGAATTAAGTCATCAAATTCAATTTCCTGCAGTAATTCATTTTCAATTGATAAAATTGACAAGCTGTTTAGTCTTTCTTGTAGCATTGTGCTTCGAAGTTCATTTTTTATTCGGTTTAATTTCGAAAATGAACGCTCTCCACTGCAGTTTGAAACCATCATAGATACAAAAATTCTGCAGGCAGTTTCTACATTTGGAAATGTGTTCTCAATTTCATCCACTGTAATTAGACTGTACAATGTTGGAATTGTAATAAGATCTTCATTTACTTCTTTATTGAATTCTTTTAAATACTGTACGAGGTGCAGGCATTCTACCTCAAGTTCTTCTGCATTAACGTCTCTATGGTATTTTTTTGAAAATTGTTCGCAAGAATTTTGCAACTCCACTGAAGTCAAATGTTGCAATCGACAAAAAAAGCCAAACAATGCATTAATTTCTTGGTAGCATTTGGATCGTATTTTTAATTGCAAAATAATAGTGTCAATAATTGGGAAAAAAGTTGATATTTTAAATTTTTCTTTCCCAATTAGCTGGACGGATGGTGCAGGACCATCAAAATATGTGGCACGGGAACTTCGTACTATTTTTCGTTGCATTAAGTCTTTATAATTAGCATCCGGATTCTGAATTTTGGCAGACGCTTCAAATTTATCAAAATTCTCCCTTAGATCATTTATGAAAGAACATAGTGAACAAAGCAAATTGGCAGCAACGTCAATCGTTATTGTTTCTTTTTGAAGGCTCTTGCTGGTTTTATGAATTCTTTCTAATATTGTGCCCCAAATTTCTGTTAAAATGAGAAATTCTAGTTTTGACATTTTCTTAGACAGGCTTAGCGCTTCGCTTTTTGTTTCTGGAGCTTGCTCTGGATCTTTAGAGATAGATGTCAGGGCTTCAGTAATTTGTTTGTAACCACGATGGAGCGCGTTAACTGCATCAGCTCGTGCAGACCATCTTGTTTCAGAAAGACTTTTAAGAACTCTATGTGAACATAAACATTCATTCAATTTATTCCAGCGATGGGTAGAAGCAGAAAAAAAAATGTATATTTTTTGAACCACTTGAAAGAAACTTGTTGCCTCCTGCACACAACCAGCTGCATGAAGGCCTACTAAGTTAAGAGAATGTGCTGCACATGGTACAAAGGTAGCAAATTCGCATTTCTCCTTTAATCTTGCTTGCAAACCAGAATATTTTCCCGACATATTTGACGCATTATCATAGCTTTGTCCTCTACAATCCTCTATTGGAATATCATGATTTTCCAAAAATGTCAAGATTGTATCAGCCAAATATTCAGATTTATGCTCTTGAATAGGTATGAATTTTAAGAACCTTTCGATGGGAACACAATTTTTAACATACCGAATTACAAAAGTCAACTGGTCGATATGAGAAAGGTCGGGTGTACTATCAACGCTTATGGAAAAATATTTTGCCGATCTAATTTCACCTAAAATTTTCATTAGAACTTGTTTTCCCATTATATCAATGAACTCGTTGCAAGTATTTGCTGATAAATAGGAAGTGTATCCCTTTCCTGAGTTTCCACATTTTTTTAAATGATCTGCGAGGAATGAATCAAATTCACCTAGAAGTTCCAGGCATCCCAAATAATTTCCATTGTTGGGTGACCCAATGCTTTCGTTCTTACCACGAAATGGAAGCCCTCTTGATGCCAACAATTTAATAACTGCAACAATTCTTTTGAGAACATTTTTCCAGTAGTCTACTTCTATTTTGTTTTGATTTAATAAATCTGTATCTACCCTACCAGTATTTTTACTCCGTTGGAGATAAGTCATCATAGCTTGTCTATGTGATGAACTATTTTCGTGCTCCAAAATGATGTGATTTATGTGTTTCCAATCGTTACACCCATGGGGAGAACAAAAGGCTGTATTTGAAATGTTGAATAAACAACATGAAAAACAATATAAAGATTTTTTGGAAGGCGAATATAAAAGCCACTTTCTTTCAACATCTTCATTATTCCTTAATTTACGATAAAAGAGTGTTTTATTGAAATTTCTTGCTTTTGATTTACCATCTGATTCGATGTATACTCTTGATGATTTTGAGAAATCAGAATCATTATTTTGAAAATAAGTCGGACCCTTACGGATCCAAAATTCACGTATCTTTTCGGTAATTTTTTCTTGAAAGTAATCACCAGGGTCAGTTGAATTTCTTTCTATTGCTGACATTTTTTGATTTTCGGCATGAGAACTTTTCGATAAAGTTAAAGTTTCTTGAATGTTGTCATTATCAAACTCACTACTTGAATTAATTTTATCAGTTGTCAGTGAATTAAAAGTGTCAATTTTTTTTCAGGTATTAAAGTATTAACTTGACTTACAGATGGTTCCGATGTAAAGTATGTTGTTAATTTAGGTAAATTTTGAATAAATTGCTTTTTATGTTCTGCTTTTTTCCTTTTTTCGGTACCACTAGGATATGATCTTTTCGACATAATTATTTTGTTATTGAATTTTCTGACAATAAAAACAAACACAATCACAACACAGGACTAACACTGATTGAATTTAAAAAATACTAAAAATATTATTGTTTGACTTCTTGGTTTTAAAATAATTTCAATAAAAACGAGAACGGACATGTAAAACCTACGTATCTATAGCTTCAGTATCTCAGAAACATTGAGAAATACAAATTCATGAAATAAGTCGGAGAGCAGCTTGTTATTTTCTTGTAGTATACTTACATAGGTACATATTTTTTTTTCTTTGAATAAACTGATTTCTTCAAGTAGAAAGCGGAAACCTACCTCAATCTGCAATATACATTTTGGTTCATAAGCGCAGCCGCAGTGGTTGCTATGAAAGCCACCTCAAGTCCTCAAGCAAACACCGAGGTTTGCAGAAGCAAATCTGCTGATGAGCACTGCGCTACTGCGCCTGCGCCAGAGCCAGTGCGCTGCGCAATACATACGTACGGTGCGGTGGAAAGATTCATCCGCTCAGAGCGAAAAGAATAAGAGAAAGAGATACAAACAAATTCACCAAAAAATATGACGCAAGAACATCGTCATATTTTCTTCCATAAGAAAGCGTGTATTGAACAGAGAGGTGTCAAGCGCAGTGAATAGTACAAGAAAAAAGAGGCAAGAAAACAAATTTGTTCTATCCGACGAGAAGACGACATATTTAGGTTTCGGGGATCGGGGTACCTTGTTGTTGCTATAGTTTTGTGTTGGTTTATGGAGTGAGTTGAAAAGCCAACATGTGTGTAGAACTGTAGAGTAGAACGAAAGCAGAGTTGTTAAAATAATGTTGACAGCGTGTGCAGGTGATGAAATTAGATTCATATTGCCAGAAATTTAAGATGTTGAGGAAAAGAATTTCAAAAGATAAGACGGTTATAAAATCGACTTATATGGACCCTTCGCCACTTGTAGGTACTCACGTTGAATTTTGGTATTGGAACGGAGAGTACAATGAAACTTGTTTTTCTGTTATTGTCTATTAACCTTATTTCGTTTTGTTATATAATTCTTTTATAGATTCATTCATTTTGAGTTGGTGGAACTGGGGGCCAAATAATTGCGGGGCCCTGGGCCCTGGCCCACCGGGCCCATGCCTAAAGACGCCACTGACTTGAACAGTAAGCAGCACCTAGCAATGAAATATTGTATTGCATGATTTTAGGTGCCACTTACTATTCAAAAGAATAGGAGGGTAGGAAAGAAGTTTTTGGTAAAAATATATATTTTTTTTTCTCCACGGGTGGCGCCTAAAATGCTTAGGGAGATCTCTATTTATATGAATTCAATTAAAAATCATGACCCTAGCCGGGGTAAGAATGTACGACCTGCCAATCAGGCGCGAAAAAAAACAACGTTTGGTGCAGTCTGTGGACTAGTCATCGGACAATATCCTTTCAAAAATTAGGCTTACCAGCGTGTAACGGTCAACGGTATTCGCCATGATTAATGAACCGATTGATCGATATGAATATGGAAGAGATGGTGGTTCCAGCAGGAGGGCGCTATGTACCTTACAGCAAATGGAACAATTGAGTTACGGAAGGAAACATTCGATGAACGAATAATTTGGCGAAATTGTTGGCCTCAAATATTTTGTTTATTTTCTTTGTGAAAAAGTTACGTCGCTGGTCAACGCTAACAAATCAACAACAATCGACGCACTGGAACCCAACATTATACGTGTTATTGACAGACGGCAACAAATGCTTGAAAAAGTGGTAGACAACTTTGTCTCTCGGACGACATTCATTAGATCCAGCCGTGGTGGGCATATGCCCGAAGTTGTGTTTACAAACTAATAAATGGATATTTAATTACATTTAATGTGTTTTGTTCAAAATGAAAGTTAGTTCTGGCCTAAAAAAACATCCAAGATGTAGAAAAAGAGAAATATGTAGGTCCATAGGTCTCGCAGTTCGCGTTCGTCAATCTGGTTACGCAACTACCTACATCGTCAATAGTTGCACTGATTTTCTGGACATCTAAGGTTAGGTTAGATGAATGTGTCTGTCAGCCGAGGCCGATTCACTTAGACCAATAGGAGGTGCGTTGTGATACCCCTTGAATCTGGGAATGATTTTTCTGCCAGTCGTATAACCAGTTAGAGCTTCTACTCAAGCGTTGGAGACTTATAATGTCAGTGTAAATTAGATCGTTTAGATCGCTGAAGAAGGAAACACCTGAAGAAGGAAACACCAAATCGGAGGTTCATTTCCTGGGGGAGATCTGGATATGTACAAAGAAGGTGGAGACACGTCTCCTCCTTGTCCTCGTCTATTAAGCTTCTGCAAAATGACTTTGAATATACGCCAAGCTTCAGTCATGTACTGCTTCAATACCCTTCAAACACTCGGATTAAGAAACAAGACCAAATTATGGTGGATTCCGGGTCATGTCGGGGTAGAAGGGAACGAAAAGGCCGACGAAATGGCCAGAAACGGTTCACAAACACCTTTCATAGGTCCCGAACCCTTCTGCTGCACTCCTAGATCAGCAGCTACGGCAGCCATAAAAATCTGGGTACACAGAAAATGTTTCTATGGGCTGCATTTTCCGCAAGTATTCTAGAAATCCTGCGTTTTCAACAATGGTAAGTGCCTGCAGGTCTATCGCGATCATTTTTATAACGGAATCGTCGATGCTCTGTGTTGAAAGTTCTGAACGTTTATCAGTCACAAATAACCTCGACTGGTTTTGTTCAAATATTTTTCACAGCCGATAGTCCAAAAAATCATCCATTCGTATTGTTTTTCAGTCTATAGTCCAAGGTCCAATAGTAGCTGAATGAAAACATAAGCAAGAGGTTGGTTGCAAGTCATGCACCATCATAAAACAACCCTTAAAGAAAAGCTAATAACAAACATAGGGACATGCTACAGTCCGCTTGGGCGAACTGTTGGATGCCCTATTCTTATTCCTATCCCTCATAAGTGGGCGTGACAAAAGTCTTAGTATGGTTGAATTGAAGAACGCTCTACATATGTTGTTATGATTTAAACAATACTTAAACATAAGTATAAAGGGCCCCTAGAGAGTCTATCTTTATATATATAATTCTACTGTACGTGTGTATGTCATTGAACTCCTCCTAAACGGCTGGACCGATTTTAATGATTTTTTTTTTTGTATGCGTTTGGGTGGCGCCCTGGATTGTTTAGATTCACAAATCAGCCCGGCAGATGGCGCTGCAGTTTAAGAAAATTCCGGAAAATCGATTTATTCGCATTTTTCGCACTTTAAAAAAAAAACTGGGTAGAAATCGATCAAAAAAAAATATTTAAAATTTTAAAAGCAATTATTGTTGTGGATTATTTTAATTATTTGCCAAGCAAATAACTTTTTGAAACGGAGTCGATACTTTGATTTGTTGGATGGTGTTTGAATCCTTCATTTTTGTTTGTCAAGTATTTTCAGGATCCTTGCATTAGTACCTATGTGTGAGTAAGTTGAAATGTAGGGGTGATTGAGATGACGTGGACAATGATGACAGGCAACAGCAGTTGTTGAGCGTTTTCAGTTTTCATGCGCGTAACTCGAGACAGAATGGTTAGTTTTTAACGATTTTGAGCTTGACGGTTTCGTTTGGGCCCTAGGAAGGACGAATGCTACTTTTTATCTCGAAAACAAAACTTTGACAGGATGAAATAGGGTGTGTCGGAACTTCGGGAAAGAATATCGCAAGAACAACGTGCAGTCGTCCGCACTGGAGACCGAGATAGACAACAACATAATCGTCATCAGCATAGCGTTCAAATAAATGAAAACCAATGAAGAAGAAGAAACGTCGTGAATGTAGAATTGCGGCGAGTAGCATTCCAATACCAATGCACGGTTGAATACAAACTCCTGTAGGACAACATGCGAGACGTTTCAGTGCACCAACAATCGATGAAGTTGTCATTGTAATGGTTGAAGAAAATTTGGAAGTAGGAGATATAGTTTTACATCGCCAAAATGATCAGTTGCAGCGTGTGTATGAAACACACAAAATATCGTGTTCACTAATGGGAGCTAATATTGTAAAATTCGAGAAACATATTTATAATTAAGTTGCATTCTTATAGGTGGCGCTATATTCCCAGTTGTATATGTTGGTCGATTTCGTTGTTGATATTAAATTAGAATTGCTGCATGTTGTTAAACCGTGCGCATAACAAATTGATTGAAAGAAAATAAAAATCGAAGTTTCTTTCTTTTGTGTTGTTGTTCGATTCAAAAAAGTCAGGTGACATAGGCGCCTGCCAGGCAAGTAGTACCTACCCCTAGCGGAGCAACGAAGTAGCGTAATCGGGCTAAGTAAAGCGCAGAAAAATGTGCAGTCCCTTTAACCACGGAACCGATTGAGCTCAAATCAGGCATGCTTTGGTATTGACTTGAATATGTTTCTGTGAAGTTTGGTCAAAATCGGTCCACCAAGTTTGACTTGCAATTGATTCTCATCAAAAAAAGACAGGTATTTCTTTTTGTTAGGCGCAGAGAACACCGAGTATTTAGACTCTTGAGCAAGGGCAACGCCGGGCCGGTACAGCTAGTATAATATAAATTTCAATTTCCTGACATTTCAACAAAATTGTTTATTTAATTGTGGGCGTGTCAGTGGGCGTATTTTAGATTTTTTTTTTAATTTGTGGGCGTATCTGTGGGCGGATTTCGAAAATTCTTAAAATTGATTATTTCGGGCCCCTAGAGAGTATATGGTTAAAATTTCAGCTCTCTAGACTAGATCGACATTACTATCGATGCTGATCATAAATATAGTCATTTTTAGGGGTCTACGGGCAATATTGAGGTATGTTACAAACTTTGCGTCAATATTAATATACCCTTAGAATAGCGAATAAACAAGCAAACATTGTCTATCTATATTGACTAAAGAGACTAATCGAACATCTCAGTGCAGGCCAACAACAACATTTTAGCAGTAGAGCCATCGTGAGAGAGTCGACAGTGTACAAGCACGGCAAAATCCTTCGGTTGAAAAAAAACTATCGGACTATCGATGTTAAAATATTTGAATGTATTTTTATTTGAATGCATGATTTCTCAAAAAAATTAACTGAACGATTTTTCGATATAGACATAGACATCAAATGAATGATTATTTTGCAACCATCGAAAAAATCGATAGTTTTTATTCGATAGATCCCATGTGTAATACAGATCATATTATCTTTATCTGTAGCGTATATGAGGGCAAGCCATACTCATTCCAATGTAACGGATGTCGATGGAGAAACCGCGACCAAGAGATCGCAGTAAGCGATCAGTGGCGTATTTGCAAGTATGTATTGAAATGGAGGCAGCGAAGACGCCTATGAAAAGTATATTTTGTTTATAGTGTCATTGAGAAATGCACTAGAATAATTCAGGCTGATACGTGAACTGCCAAGTGCGAGTATACCGTAAATTTGTTCTAATCAATTATACAGCACGCAAGTAAAATTGCATTTTGTATCTGCACTGAAAACCAATGAACAATTAGTCTAACTTTATGTATTTTTGTCTTCTAGTTTATCAGTATCATCAAAACTTAGTAGTAGCTCAAAACGTTTATCCTTTAGTTCATGAAACGAATAGCCAAGGACCCCTAATCACTTTAATTTCACAACGAACTAAAAGCATATCGGAATGGGAGAACAAATTTAGGTTCACTTGTATGAATATGTATATTGTCTCCAAAACTATAAAAGCCTATTATATCAATGACGTCGTTATGCTGTTGCAGTTCTCAAAGAAATTCCATTCTATTCTTTTTTGGCTCACAAAATGGCAGACGAAGACGGCTAAGAAAGCCATGCATATAATTCTCGTCCTTCTTCAGCCGACTTACTATTGAATGTGATCTTCTTTTGAAAGCTTAATAGGAGAAAAAACATAAACAGAATGCCAAAGGATAAAGATGAATGCCTATACCTACACCCCGCCACACTACCATTAGCTATTCCACACGAAGATGCCACAAAGGATGTCAAATGCACAGCCTCATTTAGAATCCAATACCTGTGCCGTTTGGTCGGCAGTCGTTTGAATATTTGTCGCCGCAAAGGAGCAAACTAAGTGCTTTTCCTTTTTCCTCCCGAAAATGTGAAAAGGCGTATGGGCATTCACTCACTGAAAAGTGGGAGGGATTCATACAATCACATGCGAAAATATGCATAGTTCTTGTGTCACCAACCACCCTGGCCGTCACGATTTTATTCTTCCCCAACTGTCGTGGATGGCGACGACAAAAATGCGAATTATACACTTGCTCTCAAATCCGATTCTATACAAACAACTGGTGCGCAGAAAAAAACAGGATTTCCATAGCAACTCCGTGGAAATGGAACGAGTGACAGCGACAGCAGTCGGATCGGAGTGTCGAGTGAGAGAGTGGGTTGTGGTGAATGTAGCAAAGTTTTGCTACGTATGTAGCTACCAAGCGCATTAACATCATTTGAATGGCATTCACCACTGCGTAGAGTGATGAGCACGGACGAAGGATCTAGAAGTAGTATTGCATCTACTTAACATCCGTTACGGACTTGAAACGGAAAGTAAACTATGTATATGCACGTCATCTACCTACACTATATACCTGTCTGTATTGTGCACACAGCAACATGGCATGAACCATCTGCCATTGCCATTGATATCATATCACTGTAATTTAAGGAAACAAGAATTCTCATTCAAAACTAGCCTAAGGACACAACAAAGACACATCCAGTAGCAGCAGCCGAACAGCTCCGCACTCTGGTTCTGACTTTGGTGGCAGTCAATGCCGGAGAGGGGCGTACGACAGCCAGTGGGACTGTAAATGCATGCTACATGCTGCAGGATAGGATGAAGGATTAAAAAATGGAATTTCGTTGCAATGAGAGCAGAAAATAAGAATCAAAGCGGAAAGATCCGTTGCTCCTGTTTTTCAAGGCGGAGTGCAAAGCTGTCTTTTTTAACATCAGCGGGAGCTGGATTACAGAAAAAGGGGCCAACAAAAAGCAATATAAAAAACTTGAGAACAGCACCGAATGAGACATTTGAAACTGAAACATGAACAGTTATAATTTTCTCTGTGCATTCCAAGCGTGTGTGGGCGTCAGGCTAGGCGCGCGCTGGTTTAGGGTTATACTCGTATAGAATGAGATTCAACCGGATTTGAGGATTTTTTTTTTGTTTTCTACAAGTGAATGTGATTGGGGGACGGAAACGACGTAATAAAGCATATCGTTGCTTATGTCGGTGTATCGACGACAGATTTTGCTAAAAAGCCAAAGTAGTTTTGCAGATTACTATAGTGGCTGAAATGGCCTTTTAATATTAACTTTAGACGGGTGGATGGATGTTCGTCATCAATACGAAATTTGGCAAGAATCGTATTTATTCTTGATAAATGGAAGACTAAGAATTATCCCCAGTTCGAAAGGTAGTTACAAACATAGGGACAGGCTACAGTCCGCTTTTGCGAACTGTTGGATACCCTATTCTTATTCCTATCCCTCAAAAGTGGGCGTGACAAAAGTCGAAGTATGGTTGAATTGTTAAGAACGCTCTACATACTCGTATTTTGTTCTGAAACATTTATAGGATTTAATCGAAAAAAACGAAGCTTTTGTAAAAAAACGCTCCTTAGCTCAAACTTTGGTTTTTCAATAAAATTGTTTTTTTTTTAATTGTGTGACACGCGTGGCGAATTTCAGAAATTTTATCTCCCGAGCAGTTTTAGGAGTCAAAGATCATGTATTAAAAAATTTCAGCTTTCTAGCTCAAAATTAGATTTTTTCGATAAATTTGTTTTTTTTCGATTTTGTGGGCGTGTCTGTGGGCGGAATTAAAAAATTCTTAAATTTGATTATTTCGTGCCCCTAGAGAGTATATGGTAAAAATTTCACCTCTCTATGTCCAGTTTAAAGGCCTAATTTTTGGCGACAGACGGACGGACGGACTTGGCTAGATCGACAGATGTTGATCATAAATATATAAACTATTAGGGGTCTACGGGCAATATTAAGGTATGTTACAAACTATGAGTCAAAATTAATAAACCCTTAGAATAGGATATAAATAGTGTCATTCAGATAAAAAGATCGCTTAATAAGATCTGTATCATCATGTATCATCAATACAGTCAGTGGCGGACTAAAAAGGGGGCGGAAGGGGCGGTCCAAAGAAATCGATTTCACAGAACTTATTGAGGAGTTCAATTGAAGGTACGAAAACACATATAACACGCTACAAAAAATAAAAAAGACTACCTTTGATTTATTTTATCTATTTTTTTTTGTCGATCGATTCGTATTTTTTTTTTCCTCACCCATATCCAATCCATATTGTAGGTACCTATGTATGTTTATTTAGACTAAATAATTTAATTCGAATTTAAATTTCACTTGCCAGATTTTAACCCTTTCAAAGAACCCTAGGATCTCCCATTTACATCAGAATTGGTTCAAATTTATATCAAATCCTGCTTGACTATCTCTGAAGCAAAAACTAACGGTGCTTTACATTTTCGTTGCAGCTGTGACTCTTTATTTGTCATTGTTCCCTGGCGTGTCATGCAAAGAAGTGGTGTGTTATAAATTTTATTGCAGTTTTCTGAAATTTGTGCGGAAATAAATTGATAAAATAGTGATATTTCAGTTGATATAATTCGATACAGTAAAATAATTGTAAAAGGTAAGTTTTTTTGAGTCGAGATATGGAATTTATTTCAGTATCTTATAGTTGGTACTCAAATGTACCATGCGTCTTTTATAGTGGTTCATATAATGTACCACTCGTCTGCTTTGGCATTACTTTAGGTACGATCGTTGTTTCTTTTTGCTTCAAGATTCCAATGGATAACGACCAAATTAGAATGACCTTGGAGAAAGAGACTGGTTCATCAAGCGGACAAGACTTTTCTTCTGATAGCGACGATTTCTATGAACCCACAGCTAGATATGAATCCGAAACAGACTCTGAAGATGATCACGAAAAATCCGCTTCTGAAGATGATTTGGATGGTGAACTGGATGGCGTTGAAGAGTTAGATGATGAACCTGAAGCACGCAATGTTCCAAACACTGCAGAAATGGCTCATGGTGAAGTTTTTGTCTGGACTACGCCAAGTGAAGCATTCATTCCTAAACAATTTTGTTTCCTCCACGAGGCTGTAGAATCTCAGACACTATTCACAGATCATCATCAATACTCGACATTTTCCATAAACTCTTGCCACAGTCTGTTTATATTTACATAGCACAGTTTACAAACCAGCGCCTAAACATCTACCGAGGATTGACAAAATATGAACGGAATAATACTCGTAATATGCAACCAACTAACGCAGGTGAAATCAAAGTTGTTATTGGATGTATGTTCGTAATGTGCTACAACAGACTCCCTTGTCTAAAAGATTATTGGTCATTGCATAAATCAATGGGAAACCAGGCAGTTAAAAATGCAATTACGCGGGACCGATTTACAATGATATCTTCAAAGATGTATTTCACTGCTCCTGAGAAGGCTTGTAATAGTTCGAAAACGTACTATATCACTGATTTGGTTGAATGTTTCAAAAAAACGTTTCAAATGTGCAGACAGGACAGCGTGTATCAAAGCATCGATGAGTCGATGACAAAATTCAAAGGGCGCAGTTCACTGAAGCAGTGCATGCCTCTAAAGCCTGTCAAAAGGGGAATAATAATGTGGCTGCGATGTGACGCTAAGACCGGCTACACCTATGATTTCAACATATACTGTGGAAGGGAATGTCAACCAGTTGAAGGGATGCTAGGTGAACGGGTTGTGAATAAATTGGCCAGTACAATCACTGAGCCAGATGTAATCTTATGCCGTGACCGTTTCTTCACATCCGTTGTTTTATTGAACACAGTTTCCTATACAGGTACACTAATGTCTAATCGAAAAAATGTACCAAAATTCGCCAAAAATCTTCAAAGAGGGGAATCAGAGTTCAAAGGCACTTCTTCTGGTCTCTTATGTGTAAAATGGCAAGACACAAAAGAGGTCTTAGCATTGAGTATGTAATTGTCACAATTATGAAATGAAAAATGTCACAAAAACATTGAAAACTGGAGAAAAAGTCATAGTGCCATGCCCAAATATGGTCAAATTCTACCGTGAAAAAATGAGTGGGCTTTACGAAATCGATCGAAAATCTGATAAATGGTGGGAAAAAATATTTTATCGTTTGATTATGATGGCAGCCGTCAATTCGTGGGTTATTCACTGTGACATAAATAGAAGGAAGATACCATTCAAAAAGTTTTTGGTGAATTTGTCGGAGGATTTGATCAAGCAAGGTTTGGAAACAACAGCTATTCGCAGATCGTTTCACCGAGGTGCACGGCCCAAAAGACAAACTGGTATAAAATATTTGCCATTTGAGGGATCTACCAGACGTCGATGCTATATTGCAGCCTGGTGAAAAAACAGTCACGCACAAAAATAATGTGCAAGGAGTGCGATGTCTTTTTGAGTAAAAAATGTTTTAAGCCTTTTCATTCATAAATAACAAAAAACGTTTAGTAAAATAAAGTGAATATTTTGAGTTTTGGAAGAAAGTGCTTTATTTTATTATATTTCAGACCGGACGAGTGGTACACAAAGGCACCACCCAACATCTCGACAGGTACATTTTTGTACCAGGCTGCCACGCCCTACCCCCACGCCCGAGGGCTAATATCTTTACATATATCAGGCGTATTTCTAACACATGTATTAGAATTGCGGGGCGAAAGGGTCGAAATAAACATAAACACTTATTTATACATACAAATGTGAACTGAATAAAAAGCTTGTAAAACTACATTTTTTTAAAGCTGGGGTCCTCATTCAGCTTTGCCGCCCCGGGCCTCTGACGGGCTTAGTCCGCCACTGAATACAGTACTGCATTCCGTGTTAAGAATATAACTACAGCGCCCTCCTATGAACAGCGCTTGTCCTAAAAAGCGGCCGGGGAGGGAAATCGCATTAAAACGTTTAACATTCAGGTGAGCCTAGCGATAGATTTAATATCTTAAAGCTGTCCCGCAAGTGAGCATGCGAATCCGCTGCTTGACACGACTGTCGACTCATGATTACTTTTGTCGTAAAGGTAAGAACAAACAACAGATCAACAATAGGAGTATGCATGCACGTGTCGATATCAGCATTTTATTGGCCTTAACCATGAAGGCAGTCGATAGTTTTTCGGTTGAACCGTCGAACACAATAGTCGATCGCAGCAAGGGAGCTCATTTTTAGAATTAAAAGCCTTAAATTACACATTTGAAGCATTAGTAATCTTATTGCAAATATAAAATATTCAAAGATCTTTTATAGAGCAAACAATAGAAAAAGAAATTGAGGTGAATGAAACTGTTACGTTCCGTAGAGATACTATGTCCAGATATCCAAATTAAGACGGCATTTGGCAGAATACGGAAAACGTGAGGAAAGAAAAAGATGAATGTCCAAGAAGGAAAAAAGGTTTTTCGAAAATTGTACAAATCGCTCGAGGTAGATCGTTTGTTTTTACAGTCCTATCTCCTGTAGTAAGCGCTGAGTTGCATTGAAAGTCTTTGAACGATTTTGTAGCAAAACTTGTTTGTTTTCTTATGACATTTTGGTCAAATTATTAGTAATAATAGAAGATTTATTTTGGTATGAAGAGAGGCAAATTTTAGAACTTTAGCAAACAAATAAAAACATACAAATTTAAGGCATAAGTGCCTAAAACCTAGCTTCTACAGACACTTATATCTGTGAATTAAACATGTTTGTATCGAACGGAAGCGGGTACCATATTGCAAGTTTTTAAAAGCACCTCATGGTAGTTTATACTCTATGATGTTTGTCAGCCTTTCGCAAGTTGTAAGAGAGTGACATAGTTTTCGGTATTATAAATATATTGGGACCCCTCGGTTACTATATGGTCCAACATACTCACCTAAGCTGCTATACCCACGGTTTGGTTGAAGGGAGAGTGCGTCACATAAATTCGTATGGACAAATTACCTAATGTTTATTCATAGAAATTTCTTGTTTCCAGAAAAAAAGCCAAAAGTGGAAGCTAAAAATGTGAAAAAAAAAACCCAGAAACTGAAAAACGTACATGACCCTCTATATTTACAATATGGTCCGGAAATCGTTGTTACAAAATATACAGTAGATGACGGATATAAGAAAATCCCATATTAGAAATAGACTTCAATAAGACACACATTCTAATACGCCATGAAGGCACTTCCCCATTTAGTTACGCCGTTAAAATAAACATATTTAAAAGCAACACAATAATATAAAAATGTTTTTTTAAATATTTTAAATCCAATAATTCAATAGAAAATAAAGTGCACGACAACAATCTCTCTTTTGTTGTAATTGGTTTTGAATCACATTTTTTCATTAGCCATTCTATAGTCGTAAAAAAATCGTAACAATGATTTGTCTTAATTGCATTTGTGAATGGGCGTTTAAAAACATCTCAAAATTTATTTGTTTACCTTTCGGCAAAGGTTGGAAATGGGCAGTAAAAATATAGTATATGCCTTAAATTAGGCGGATTGGTTGAAGGGTACATAACGGCTATTGACATTGTGATTGTAATCTAAAGGTAAACAGTTGTTGATTTGTCATAATCGCTTTCGATCTTGATTTGCCAATTTAAAGCAAATAAAATTACGAATTTGAAAAAAAAGATTATAAATGGTCTTTCATTAGGGACTTCACAACTTCTTTTTGAGATATCTGAAAAAAAAAAATTATTGGCTTGACTACTATCAAAACATTATTGAATGGAATTCGACTTCGTTCATATGCCCACCACGGGAATGTATACGTTGAACCCAATTTTCGACGATTCGGCAGCACATTTCGACCGATATGGCCACTATTTCTCGTTCAATATTGGCTCTGAGCTCCTCTAACGTCGCCGGATTGTTGGCATTGAAAAAAAGTCTAGATGCGTTTAAATCACACGATCTCGGCGGCCAATAGGAGGGTCCGTTTCTGGAGATAACACGTTCACAGAACTGAGACTTCAATAACTCGATTGTTGCACCCGCTGTGTGGCTTATGGGACCGTCTTGTTGGAACCACATATCTCTGATGTCCAATTTATGCAATTGGTCAAAGAAATAACGTTCCAACATGTCTCTCTAGCGAATACCATTTACGGTAATGTGGCGGTAATTTTCATCGACGAAAACAACGGCCCAGTGAAGCCACCGGCATGAGAACCGCACCAAACACAGACTTTTGCTGATGAAGTGCTGTTTCATGAAGCACATGGGGGTTCTCATCTGTCCAGTAACGCATATTTTGCTTATTGACGAAGCCGTTTAACCAAAAATGCGCTTCATCGCTGAACATGATTTTGCGATGAAATTCTTCACTATCTTCCATCATGTCCAGAGCCCAATTCGAGAACGTACGTCATTTCATATGATCGAGTGGCTTTAATTTTTGAATTAGCTTGATCTTGTGAGGGTGTAGGCCATGATGTGGTCTGTTAGAGGCCCAATTCCTTAGAACGCCGTGAAATATTCTGACTCAAATTTTTTCACTAGACTATGAATTGCTTATCTACTGGGACTAAAATTACGGCCGAAAATTGGCGTAAATGCTCTTTAAGTTGCTACACCCGTGTCTGAATTTCGGTAGTAAATTTTAATTATTTGTAAACTTTGTTCCTTTGTGTACTTCACCATAACGAAAATGTTGATTTTACTGAATATTTTGACATTGACAGTTCGGTAATCTGGTTAAGGGTGCGTTCACACTGAAATTTTGAAGTTGTCAAGTCGCCAATGAAAGATCATTTATTTATATTTAAAGCAAATTAAATAAAATTACGAAATTAAAAAAAAAAAAAAAAAAAAAAAAGTACCTTTCAAGATTAATTTCATAAATGTGAAGGCCAAGCTTTCCCAAATAGGAGCACGAACTTTTCAAAAATGTTGATGTGGAATTGTTTATTATTATAATAACGTTCTGCATCAGTTTTTCGGAAATTAATATTTTAAATTTTTGGATTTTCCGTACAGTTACCCCCATTCATATTGCACTGTTTTTGGGATCATTCGTAATGGTATTTGTTAGCAGAGTGAGGTTAAATACGAATACTTTGAAAACAATTTTTTCGGATTTTTACACGTTTTCTTAAGCGATAACTTGTGTAAACGTTGTTTTTATGCCTTTTCTACCTTACAAATAATAATAATCCATTCGAAGCGAGCACTTCTATTTGGGAAAGTGGTCCCAATTTGAGTATCAAGTTTGTCCTTAGTATGTGTAACAACTCAAATCTCAAACTTCTTTACAATCTCTTATCCTCGTTTTAAGATATTGCCTTGTTTCGAAAGTACCGTTGTTTTAGTCTGTTGGTAAAAACTGACCATGCTATTTTTTCACCATCATTCCAAGTATTAATAATAATTAAATACTTGCACGATGTCACGTAGGCAATTTTTCATTCATGCCACGCCATGCCATTCTTCTTTTTAATCAACTCACTCTTAATATAAGAACCAGGGTCAGGCACAGGAGTTTTTTGTTTTAGTCTTTTCTTCTCTTAGTATTCTTGATTGATGTTTTTCCCGTTTAATGTAACTTAACTTCTTTTTAATGAGAATGTCCATATTAATTCCATAATAACAACATTTAATTTTTAGTTTTTTGTTTAAAATGTTTTCATATTTTTTTTTATTTTTTTTTCTATAAACGTAAAATATATCGCCATGTATATCCACATGTTAACTGTGCACTCTTAAAGAATGTTGTTCTTATTGCACGGCAAATTATTAAGTTGTGTAAATTATTATTTTAAATGTTTTTTTTGATATCACTCCAGCGGGTTTTGAGATATAGCTATTTTTCCAATGCGCCGTTATTCAAGTGACCCGAAAATCATCGAAAAAAATACCGTCAAAGCACAAGTGTGAGCTGACATTAAGTCACAGATTTCAAAGAATATGAGGGTGCGCATTTAGCATGCCCTTCTCAAGAGTTTTTAGATGCGATAGAGAGCCTGCAGCAACAATTTATTTCTCGTTTTCAAGATGTGTACTTTTGTAATATGTAATTTTGAAATAAAAATTTATAAATTTATATTAAAGAATGAATTTGATTACTTTTGTTGTAAAAATACAAAACAAAGAGTTCTTCTAAAATTTTATTTACGTGTTCGAGTGTATCACATTATCAAAAAATGTAGTAGGATTATCAAAAAAGCCAACAACAAGCAAATATGTCTTAGCGTAACACGCATGTATAGTTCCTATTTAATTTTAAATAAAAATGTATGATAAATGCACCCTGTCACCCTGTGCCCTTTTCCGAAAAAACAGTCTTCCTCTTTTATCTCTATCTTACAGAGTACTTAATATATCCATCTACTTCTAGTGTCTGTTTGAACAGAAGTACTTGCTGATAAAAACTGATAAGGAAAACGTCGAGAGTGTCCCTACTCATAATATGGATATACTCTGATATAAAGATGTATGTTTTTTTATGTCCTTTTTATGTTCTGTATTGTTTTATGAGGAATTTACAAGTGATCGTTTTTATTAAAAATTTAAATTTGGATTAATTTCGATTTAAAAATCGCTTGGTGCACCAAACACGAATAAAAAAACAACAAGGAGAACCAATAAGATATTTTATTTGCAGAATTTTTAACTCCGGTGACAGGCAGCACTCTGCTTTCAGGCAGAAGGAATTCATTTATATGCCTGACGGCATCCATGTACTATTGGGCTATCGGCAGAACATCGAGCAGCAAATATTGACTAAAGAAATCAGTAAAATACCAAAGAGGAGAAACTCTTACTGAAGAAACAAAAAAAGGTTCACGACATACCTTAAAGAAAATGTAATCAGATTAATTTGCTGAGTGGCATGGTAATGCACTGGCATGCCTGTCAAACCTGCACTTATTTATGTTTAACTAAGGACATTCGACACGAGATACGAAACGAAGGTGAACGTTTAATTGTTCTGTGTCCATAAAGTATATTTTTTTACCCCGTAAAGTTTCAATATTCATCTTTCTTTCGTATTTGGAAATTCGTTGTCAAAACGAAAAGTAAGGATATTTTGCCACCGATTACACTGGATTTGGAAGGGTGCAGGGAAATAAGTCCACGGGAACTAAGTCCACTGAGGGACTTAGTTCCCATTAAGTGGGAAATAAAATAACTTTCGCGAAGTGGACTTAGTTCCATGTAAGGTGGGAAATAAATTCCCAAAACTCTGAGTGGTTTTAGTTCCCTTTTAATGTGAAGTAAATTCTCACTGTCGACTAAGAACAAAATAAAATTAAAGAGTCAAGTAGGTACTTTGCAATTTTTATTAACAAAATAGAAATTAACTTCTAACTGAGACAGAGTAATATAGGTACCGTGACCTCGCACCTACTCCAAATCAAACAGTGACCCCAAGCAGGGGGGTTGCAGGGGGGCACCATGCCCCCCATATGCATTGCACTGTTTATGAGATTAGTTACGAAATCGCAAGTAGATTCCATAAAATATTGTAATGCATATGGGGGGGCATGCTGCCCCCCGGCAACCCCCCGCAACCCCCCTGCTTGGAGTCGCTGTTTGATTTGGAGTAGGTGCGAGGTACGGTTTTGAAACGTTGGCTTTATTTCACCATGATAAGCTTAAGACTTTGCTTAAAGAGTGTGATAACTAACTGCACTTTACAGTTTTTTGTTTAATTCTAAATGTTGGATGTTAGTTCCCTCTTCTTATATTTGAATGTGGACTAAGTTCCCATAAAAAAATGAACTTAGTTCCCACTTAACATGGGAACTAAGTCCACTTCGCGAAAGTGGTTTTATTTCCCACTAAGTGGACTTATTTCCCTGCACCATTTGGAAGCGGCGGACCGCCATCCTCGTACATTTGCCACGTGCATTATACAACGGTTTTTTTCAAAACCAAACGTCACACCAACAGGATTTATCAGGAAAACTCAGCGTGGCCCACCTGGATGCTCGGCCATCAAGCCATTCCGCACCGCACATAACCCCAACATGCCGCCTGATTAAGGCAAAAGAAAGGGTGATACACAACAAATTAACATCACCACTAACACCTCGGAGCAGCAAACAAAGGCTGGAAGCTGCGCAACAATTAATTAAATTGCAGCAAACGAAGAACCCACGACGAATGGACGACGATCTCACCACGTGCCTCAGTGGTGCTGATGAAATTGCTTCTTCGCAACCGCCTCAAAAGGCGCATTCACCCAGAGCCTCCACATCTGAGGCTTCTTCAAACAACGAACAGTGGCAAATACCCAACAAAAGACACAGGGCTGCCTTAACTCACCCTGTTACAGAAATGTATACCACATCCCATAGCTCCACAAATCAATTCTCAATTCTCCAAGACCTGACCATTCGGAGCTCGAATCCTCCAACAACTACCGAGTCTGACAACACCACAGCACCTCCCAGCAGTAAGCTGAAGCAGAGCAGCAGCAGTGCAGATGACGCCAAGAGGAAGACACCGAACAATCCCGACCACAACACCAACAAGGAACACCAGCGGAAACTGTCTAAGGGTAAGTTCTGTCCCCCCATAATTAAGACAAGCGTAGACACTAGAAAACTTACTCTAGATTTAAAATCAAAAGATATTAACTTTAAAATTTTGAATAGTGGTAGGCGTAGTAAATTATACGTGAGCGAGAGGGCGGTTCATCAACAGCTGATGGATCTGCTTAAAAACAACGAAAATGTCAAAGCGTACTCTTTCACACCAAAAGAGGATAAAACTACAAATCTCATCCTAAGGGGACTGACGGCAGACTTCTTAGAGGATGAAATACTCGAAGAACTGAAATCGATTTCATCCATTGTCGACAAAGTCTCAAGGTTTTCCACCAACCGCTCTCGGGCTCAGAAAATAACATACAATCTATTCTTAGTCAGACTCCTTCCGGGCACCTCAGCCGAGGAGATCTCCAAAATTAAATTCCTATTCAACACCCAAGTCACCTGGGAGAAACCCAAGGGCAACAAAGGGGCACTGAAGGGCAGGCGTTGCCAACTGTTCGGCCATCTTGCCAAAAATTGTGCAAACAATTACAATTGTGTTAAGTGCGTTCAGCGACACTAACCCGGGCAATGCCCAATTCTCAAAGACGAAGCATCCATGGCAACATGCGTTAATTGCGGCCAAAACCACCCGGCCAACTACAGAGGTTGCGAATCCTTCAAAATATATGAGAGCAAGAGGAAGCTGATCTTCCAGGAGGCCAGTAGAGCTGTGTCAATCGTGATTGATTCGATCTTTTTGACCCGATCACAATAAAGTATTGGTGATTGCAATCACAATGCCCGAAGTCAATCGTTCATCGAGTCAATACTTTTGTTCTGTTCTGACTACTTCATTTCTTTATTATGCCCCTATTGTATAACACAACTCAATACAACTCAACTTTCACACAACCAAACTATTTTTTCGTATTATGCAAGAGCAAGCCAACCTTTTTCAGTTGCAATCGTGAAGCGTTGCATATGCATACACACAGACAACCACCGCCATCTTGGTTGTCTGTTGACAGTCAACTTTTCGCTCAAGGTTGTGTTTGGCAATACCGAATTTTGAATTACAACCAAGAGACAACTCAACTGTTTTACGCAATAGGGGCATTACGGATTACTGATTTCTTATCTACTGAACCAATAAATGTGTTAATATATCAAAATATTTTTATTTATTTCGGCTTATTTCGTTTTACCAACACATATTTGTTCTACAAAAATATCGCTTCTGTTCAATAATCTCCATTTCCTAATTATTTGTTGCAGTTGCAGTTTGTTGTTATTGAGTGTATTCACTCTTACAATCCATTCGAAATTCGAATGTATCTGTCTCTATCGAAACTAAATTGAACGAATGATGATTGGTGTTTTTGATTGTATTGAAATTGAATGGAGCAATACAATACTCCCATGTCCCATCTGTCATTGATTGATTGAATGATTGATTGAAATGACCGAATCATTTTTTCAAAAAATACTTGAACGATTCGATCATTAAATTTGAACGATTGACACAGCTCTAGAGGCCAGGTCAAGGAGAGAAAGTAGGAAGGAGTTCGTAATTCCGAACTCAGGGAGGAACCTTACCTCATCGATAGTTTCTTACGCGAGTCACTTCCACCAAATGAAGGATACTCCCTCCGCGAGTTCCAATAATCATCCCGCGAAGGGCAATATACTCAACCAATTTCTTGGTTTACCCAAAGAACTCTTTGGGGTGGAAATGAATGTCCTCCTGTTGAAAATAGAGGACTTTATGTCCAACCTGAACAGTTTCAACACAGTAATGCAGAAGAGACTGGCGTATCTTGAGCTCGTCAATCAAATCATGACCACCCACATATAATGACTTTAAATCTAATATCATTCAACATTTCAATAGAGCATAGCCGAAGACTAGAACTGCAAAAAATTCTTCTGGCTAGCAACAGCCAAATTGCATTTTTACAAGAAACACATTTGAACAGCAGGCATATAGTTTTTATTGACTGCTTTAACATCATTCGAAACGACACACAACAAGGGGTGGCGATTGTCATCGGGAAAAATATCCCTTATAATATTGTTAACTGGCAATTTCAGTCTCTTCCGAGCATCTTCATTTCTATCAAGATTATAGAAAGAAAAATACTTCGCCTTTGTGCCAACAAAAATTTTGAAACACGAACTAAACGTTTCTCGAACACATACACCTATAAAGACACTAATGTCAGTCCCCTTATGAGATACTCTTTATTATTAATGAAAAAAACAATTATCAAAATGGATAATATAAGCAATGACCTCATCCGGGGGATACCTTTATCACAAGCTGGATCATCGTGGGATGACGAAAGGTACCGCTCGCCTGATGGGGTGCTAGCACTCAATTTTGACTCAGCGCTGTTGAAGCACCGCTGTCGTTTTACATCAAATAAACGCCTGGCCACAATAGAGGCTAGACACTCTCAAAAGATTTTACCACGACTCACGCTATACATCATCGTATGTATCTTAAAAAAAATAAAAGAATAAAAATGAAAACAAAAATGTTAGGGCTATTCGTCATAATTGGGGTACAGAACTTATCCCTTCGTAATTTCCCTAGGCTTAAGCACCTATAGCTCTGTGTAAACATCCGGACTTTTCTGTTCACTTCTAATTATCATTCTGGCAATTATAGTTTGTAACTCATCGCGAGACTAACTTACTAAATTACTTTTTTGTCTTGAAGTGTTTGAAATGGTCCATAAAGACGATCATATCACTCATATTACACTTTCGCTTAAATAAATATAAACATAAGCATTTGTTGCGTTAAAATTAACGAACAAAACCTTGGTCCTCTCCACCCCCCCCCCCCCCCCCATCGCCAACCTCTTCCATATATTTTTCGCCATCACACCTTTTTTTCCGTTGTCTGACTCGAGCGATGGTACCGTGGGGAGTTCCTGGATTCCCAACTCTAACCTCAACCGACGTTCTCGGACACCCCGCCACTCTACATGGCCCTGGCCCCGGGCCCACCCTAACTGAATTTGTTTGCAAACTCCTTGTACAACCAGTGTATTAATTTAAGTATAAAGTGTAAAGGACAGCTTAAAACTACCTGGGTTCCTTTAGCCCTCTCTAATCAGTACGAAAGCTCACTCGATAGGTAGGGATCGCGCATATAGTTGATATTTATTCCTTGTCTTCTAGGGCGGGTTAGGGAGTTTACTGAAAATTTGTCTGGTCGGGAATACAAAAGCAGACCCAAGCAATCACTACGGTTTTACAAACGAACAGAGCGAGAACCCTATTGTGAATGACTCAGCTATGGTTGTGGATCATAGCCGAAGGAGAAGGTGTCGGAGCGCTGGATGTTATTCCCTTCGCTCTGACAACTACCACATTGGCAAGATGTGGGGGCGAAATCAGCACTAACACTACCAGGACTTCTCCCTCCAAAAATTACAGGGCGGCAAGAACGTCGAATTTTTAATTAAAGATAATGGAAAAGGGGTTCAAAAAATCATAAAGAACAAAATTAAAATAGGTGTACCCTAAAAACTGACATCTGATTAAAACCAGCTGAGGAAAAGCTCTCTAAAGAAAAAAAAAGATGGCTGAATTCGCCCCTGATCGGTATGTCTGCGATTGGATAAAATCTGGCAGTGCGGCTACCATCATTCATTGGTTACCCGCCTGTTAGAGAAGAACGTTTGCGTTCACGGTAGCAAGAGTGCAAAGAGAGTGAAAAGATAGTTAGAAAACAAAAACCGAGTTGAAAAAAAACGGAGTTAGAAAAAAAAAAGAAAAAAAAAGGAAAAAAGTGAAGTTCAAAGAAAATCCCAAAGTGAGATAAAATATCTGTAGAAATCCTTGTGATTGCGGCGGAAAGTTTTAGCACCCCCATCCCCCAGGACATTGAGATCGTGGGCAGGAAGCCACCCCCTACAGAAAAGGAATAAAGTAAAAGATAAGTATAGTGATTGTGAAAAGATTTAATATTGTTTTATGTCGTGTAGCCATTAGAAATTTCAATCGAGTTAGCTTTCCCCTTCGTATCCTTATCTGGTCGTTAAAACGACCCGTTAGATAACGCGTCCCAACCCCGTTTCCAAACGGACAATTTATACCCGTTAACTTTCGAACCGTAAGGAGGTTTCAAGGTGTCCTCCGGCCCAAAATTCGTAAGGTTCAACAGTAATACGTCATTTGGTTTAATTTCTTTTTGCTATTATTATTAGTAACGTAAAAATTCAAAGTAGTACGTAATTTGGTGTAATTTCTTTTTGCTATTATTTCTTGTGTTTGCTTTTTGAGAACCTTGCGTTCAGGCTTCTCGTTCGTGCCGAACAGAGGAGAAACTAAGTCGCGCCGTAAACATCTACGGTGTAAAGCGATGTTGAGAGCATCCCAGCTCTGTGATATTTTCCAACACATTTAGTGGCCACTGGTTGTTATTTGTTTTAACTTAATAAATTGTTGAATTCCCCCATTAGGGAAATAACACTTTTCTTTCATTTCACCATTTCCCAGATCGCCAATAAAGGTTTCGCAATCTCCCTTTTTAAAGACTGCGTGGCGCCCATTTCCCCTTTTTTTCATTTTCAGCAGAAATTAGTTCCGTCTACAGCGATCGTGAACGAACCCACTCCCAGCTGACTAGCCAAATTGCAGCACCATCGTGCTGCCCGTTGCACTTTCACATTCCTCCTCTCTCTCCCGGTTATATTCGCCTAACACTCGCCAAGAAAAGAATAGAAGTCGACTTTAAACTTTCGGCGCGGTGGCGACTGCCTTCTTTTCGGTTTTTTCTGTTTTTTTGTTAATTTAGAATCGTCCGCGGCTGTTAAAGTGCAACACATTTTACAACAGTAGAGCGCACTCGCTCAACACAAGAAGACTTTTCATAAGACAAAACCGCATATTGTTTAATATTAATATTAATTTCGCTGTCGTTGTTGAAGAGGCGAGAAGACATTAGTACTGTGTACACATTTCCTCTCTGCCTCACTTGTTATCCTAGTTTTAAGTTAATATAATGACATTAAGTCAAAAGTAATAGCAACATATCGCTCCGGGAGCAAGAGCAATCACATAAAATGTAAACTAGCCAAGTGGCAATCACATTAATTCAAATCCGAGTAAGCAGGCCATACTTTACAGCCGCTGTCTGTGTATATATATATATATATGTATTCTCACATAAAACAGAAATATGTACAAACTGTAACAGATATATATTTTGTCTCAATAAAAGAAATTTCAAAAAATATGTTTAACTAAGAACGACAACATACATACACTCTATCGATAGGGACTCAGGGAAGTTAGTTAGATTATAAGAAGTAGTTTTGATGCCTCCATTCCAGGGTTTCAATGTATCGAATTTCACCTGAAAAACTTGCTTGATATGTGTTTCGCGTCTCGGCAAAAAAAAATACACAGATACCCATAGAGTAGGACTTGGAATGCTGTTTTCCAACTAGTTTCAATAAAATAATGAACAATTTTTAATTAAGGAATCTACTTACAGATTGAAGTGCACATCAGCCATATTCGGTCGATGCTTGATCGCTTCCAGGAGTACTTCTTTCGCTTCGGCATATCGCGATTGCGAGCTAAGGACACTTCCCAAATTTCCAAGTGCTGTATAATTAGAAAAAAACAAAAAAAAAATCCTTTTACTTATAATATGATTGCAAGGAGAAAATAATACCAAACTTACCTTTTGGCGGGTTAACACCTATCGCACTCCTATACAGACTCTCTTCATCTCTCCAATCTAAGTTGCGCCTATAAGTTCGCATGCTGAGCATGCTTAGGGTCAAACTTAGACAGAGTATGACTGCGATTCTCTTGTTACGCTTTTGCTTAAGTGGCTCCATAAGCTTACTGATGCCAAAACCAACCAGAAGGCTATAGCCCACACTAGGGAGATATAAAATCCGTTCGGCCACCACAAAGCCGACGTAAAAAAATAAATTCGTTGCAGGTAGAAATGGAAGCGTGATGAAAGCCATCACCATCAACAGTACACTGGCATTGTACGTCCCAGAGTTGCTGCCGACAATAAGGCTATTAAATTTACTATTTACATTGAAGCTAGTCGAGGTGCAGCTACTAGCCCCACTGCTCGAACTCTTACTACTCGCTGTAGTACTGTTACTGCAGCTACTGCTACTTCGGCTACTGCGCGGCGTAATGCGGCATTGCTGATCCGCGTCAACATCTACTTTAGACTGTTGCTGCTGGACCATGTCGATTCTATCCAACAGCAATTGTGGACAAGCACATTCACTGTAGGCGCCTCTCGACAGCACGGTATTATTGTTGTTTATCGCCCGACAAGAGCTGGTATGCCGTGCTGTAAGCTCCTGCTTGCACACCCTACAGATGCAATCCTTTTTCAGCACCAACGTCGAAGATACCTCCGCACATGTTGTGTATTCAGGCAGCAAACCATCGATGGGGTTTTGATTAATTATCGTGTACTTTTTCTTCGTCCTGGATTTTCGATGGTGGTGATATTGGTGCTGCTGGTGCAGGAGCGGCCGCTTGTAGTGATGCGACCCCGAAATTTGTCTCTCCGCCAGCCTCTTTGTGCTAAGCCACAGAACCAATGCTAGTGTAGTGTAAAATCCGGCACTCAACACGTTTCGCTTATCCCAGAACGATGTTATCCGCGGAATGGCATCCATTCCCCAATCAAAACTGAGCACCGTGGGATTGACCAGGAGCTTGAAGTTGAATACCGGCAGATAGAGGAATGTTAGAAAACGCGTCCACATAGAGTTCGACTTAGCGATGGGGTTATCCGCTGTGGAAAAATTGTGATGTGGTCGCGGCAACATCTGCAGCCGCATAAAAACAGTGCACCCCAGAGACAGGGCGAGGATACCCAGCGAACGATAGCGATTCTGCAAGTAAATGTTGCGCTTAATCAATGGAAGATGCTAATTAAATTTAATTCAATTCTGTCGATGTCTACATACCTTATCGCCGAATCCGCATAATCCTCGAATGATATCGAAAATGCCACAGACAAGAAGCGATGTTATGGCCGTTTCCTTGAATAGTAGAGCGCACAACGAAAGTACAATGGTCAAGCTGATAGCCAACCACTGGCGGGTGTCATTTCTCTCACGCCATACAATGTGCCGGATGTATGTTAAATAAGTTAACAGGTAGAATATGCATGCGGCGAGGTCAGCCCGACCAACAATACCGGCCACTGCCTCCGTGTGAATTGGATGGGCGGCGAATAGTGCGCCCGTCGCCACAATACCCCACATCGATGAAAGGAAATTCCGGGCCAATTTTACCACCAGTCCGGTGGCCAGACAATGCATTAAGTTGTTAATTAGATGGTAGCCCCATGGGCTGTAACCGCCCAGGATGTAGTTTAACTTAAAACTCAACACACACAGCGGCCGGTAGGAGCCGTGGGAGCCTGAATCCGTCAGTGGTGTACCCCAATAATCGTGGAGAAAGGCCTGCTGCCAAGGGGTAGTGCTAGCAACATCTGTGTTACTCAAGATGGCACGTCTGTAAGTGAAAAGAGGGAATACTCATCATTATCGCAGATACACAGTAATTGGGTGCGCGAAATAATTTCATATATTAATTAGCCTGATTACCACCGAGCCAATGGGCTTAAGAATTTGATAAGCGGATTGTTCTCTTTGCCACAGGGGATTATTATCGATGTTTGTTGATTTGATGTGCGAGCAAATTGAAATTAACTCACCAAGCATCACTCACAGTCAGTCGAAAAGTCCAAGTTTTCATCATCAATGCTTCGTCCTATCCTAGTGAGTGATCTATTTGGGATTTGTGCAGGTGCGCTATTAGTGTTTGTCTACACTGTCAAGGTTTAAGATCAAGTCAACGTCGAGCGTTGAGAACAATCATTTTTTAACAAAATTTGTGAATTTGTTGATTTATGTCGTTTCACCAAACTCTGGGTATTACAAATTTGTAGTTGTATTCTACAAAGGGAAATTTGTGGGAATAATTCACTTTTCGTTTCACCAAAAGTTATTTATAGTTGTAATTTACAAGTTATAAATTTGTGAACAGTTAACTTATTTGTGAGATTATGTTTCACCAAAGAAAATTAATTTACAAATTTTGTTTAGTATGTGAGAATATTCCACAAGTAAAAGTTGACGTGTAATTCCACCTACAAGTTTTGTTTCTTATTGAAAGTAATCAAAAAAAATGCCTTTGCGACGAAGGTATAGTAGTAGCGATAGTAGCGAAAGTGACGATTATGTGTTAATTGCAAGAAAAATTTATCGGACGCGTATAAACTATGTCATTTCGGAGTTATATCATTTTAATGAAAAATTTCGTCTGAGTCGATGTAAGGCAGAGGAAATAATAGCAATTATTGGACCACAGATAGCCCACAAGACTGAAAAGAACTTTGCATTAACACCGAGGCAACAGTTTCTCACAGCTTTACACTGGCTTGGGAATGGAGGGCAGTACCATGGAGTTGCTAACATGCACGGGATATCTAAGTCGACGGTATGCAGATGTGGTCACAGAGTTTGTACAACAATTGTTAATTTACTGTTTGAAAATGTTGTATCTTGCCCTAATGAACACCAAAATATATGTGAAAGAAATAGAGTAGAAATACCTACATGTTTTTCTTTTATTTGTTCGAATTTTTAGAATTATGTATCTTTCGTATTAGGCATGCCATGTATTTACGGATGTATAGACGGGACTTTAGTAAACATTGATGCTCCCAAGGAGTTTGAATCTGCATATGTCGATAGACATGGAAAGCACTCTATTAATTGTATGCCGACTATAACTTCTACAATGCATACGTAAATTGGCCTGGAAGTGTACACGATGCAAGGGTTTTGCGCAGAAGTCCGCTTTTCTCTAAATTTGAAAGTGGCTTTCGACCTTATACTCATGCAGTTTTGCTTGGGGATACAGGATATCCGTTAAAGGATTGGTTAATTACACCGATTTTGAGAAACTCAACTCCTGAAACTGATCGATACAATAGAGCACATAAATCAACTAGAAGGATAATCGAAAACGCTATTGGAATTTTAAAGGAGAAATTTCCATGCCTGAAGCACTTGCGATTGCAACCGATAAAAGCAGTCAATGTCATAAAATGTTGCGTTATATTGACTAACATTTCACGACAAGGAACAGATAACTATTTCGAGATGTACACCACTGAAGAGGAAGAAAACATGGAGTACCCAAATGAAAACCACGATAATTTGAATGGTCACTCTACTTTACAATATTTTCTAAGTCACTTTTCATATAGGGTGGCGACTGTGTAGAGGTTAGTGTGTTGGCTAGTGACTCGTGCGGTGCAGGTTCAATCCCCATGGGGAACAACAACATACGCCACCCATTCAAATGCCTCTACACCAAAAGGAGGATTTCTGCTTCGTAGTACAATGAACCGTTACCGAGTCTGAGTGCTCTGGGATTTGGATTTCCTTTTTTTAAAAAAAAAAAAAAAAAAAAAAAAAGTCACTTTTCATGACAAATAAAGCAACAGCGAGATTTATAAACAAAATATATTTATTCTTTTTTTTATTTTTTTAATAATCACTAAAGCTAACAGTTCTTTCTTCACACTCTGAATTGTGAGTCTGTATGAAAGACTCCTCCAGTTCCACAGTTAGGCGACTTATTGGTAACCCTAGATCCCTCTCCTTTTTTCGTGCATCCAATTGCAAATTGTATATTTCCAACTGTAGTCTCCTTTTCTTCAGGGAAATAATATCTGCTTCGTCGGAAATCATTGCCGCCTTCCGTTTCTGTCTGCTGGTTCGTGTATATTTTGATGGCATTGATGGGCTTAAAAAAACAGGAAACATATTTGTGCAGATGAAATTGTCTGAAGAACGAACGCTTTATCTTACCATATTTCGCCTTCCTCTATATTTCCGGACGTTGGTGACGGGATATTATGTAGTGGTATTGAAGAGGAATCATCAATAATCCCACTCAATGTTGGTGATTCTTTACCGATAATATCAATAATGATATTATCGAGATCAGTAAAAATGCAGTTTGTACCCCCTGCTGAACCGGTTCTTTATGAATTATTAATTTTTACCTTTAAAAACAATTTGCTTTCCACAATTTTTTTTGCATTCTACTTACAAATTTGTGAATTATATATTTGTAATTTGTGAAACAAAAAACTTGATTACAAGTTTGTAGTTGTGATTCACAAGTACAAATTTTTGGTTGTAATTTATAGTTTGGTGAAATTGGCCACTGGAATCAACTGACTAGACCTGTGAGAGGAACACCTAGCCAGTTTCTTGTACAGACCGGGAGGTTGTCGTTTTGTCAGGATGATGGAGAGAAAAGTTAAAATGCGGAACTGAAGTAGACTGTCAAACGTCATGTTAAAAAGGCGCTTAGAAAAGTGCGACAAACGATCGTACCTTTTTAGTCCAAAAACATACCGAACGGTATTGTTGTAAGCGACCTGTAGTTTCCTTTTGTTAGCGAAGCTGCACTTGGCAAAGACTTCGCACCCGTACATTAAAGTTGGTATGACCAGCGTTTTGGCGAGCATGAAACGTGTTTTTTTATGGGGTGAGAGCTTTAGTAGCCCATAATGTTCGGAGTACAGCATAAGTTTTACAGCAGGCTACTTTTCTGTGGTTATCCCAGGTCAGATTTCGGTTAAAGACCATACCAAGATTTTTAGCCGTCTCAACGTATTCTATAGGAGAATTGCCTAAAATCACAGAAGGAAAGTACGACAAATCCAATGAAGTTCTTGAGACCACCAGACACTTCGATTTTGCAGGGTTTAACGAAAGGCCATTCGTTTCAGACCAGCGCGCTATATTTTCAAGATCCTCATTAACACAAGCAGCACCGTGCTCAATGAGACAAAGATCGGAACTCATGTTCAACTACACTTCATCGGGATACATCTGAACCTTACTATGTTCGATAATAGATGTCAGATCATTGACATACATCGAGAATAGCAGTGGACCCAAAATGGATCCCTATGGGACACCATTTTGGATCGGAATGACATTCGATTGAATGTCCAAAACTTGAACAAATTGGCTTCCACCTAAAAGGTATGATGCAAATAGTTTGACTGCATCATGTGAGAAATTAAATAGCTGATGCAGCTTATCACACAAGTTTTTATGAACCACGGTGTCAAACGCTTTAGAAAAGTCTATCAACACTAAAAGGCTTATCTTATTTTTATCCGTCTTTTCCCGTAAATCTTCGACCACGTTCACTAATGAGGTTAAACAACTGTGACCCTTCATGATGATTAATATCATCAAGCCCAGTCGCAGAAGATTTAATAGAGAACAGATTTTCAACGACTTCAGCACAATTGACATTTCTAAAACCGAAAAAAGGTAGGTACTACTGATTCAGCTTGATTTGATAGAAACCTGAGGGGGTCACTAACCGAGCTCAGCACATGAGAGGAAGAGGATGCAAATTGCCGATTAAGAGCATTGCAAAACGATTCAACTTTGGCTTAGCGATTCCAATGCTACGAAGATTACTCCACACTTTACGGCAGTCAAGAGAGGGATTGAGTTGGTTCGAATAAACTTCGGACTTTGAATTCCTAATTGCCATTACAACTAGGTTACGAAGAGAATAGTAAGTTCGCTGAAACTCATCAAGGCGGAAACGTTTCCAGCGGTTATAGGCCTGATCAGGATCACGTAAGCGAATGTGTTGGCGAATATGAGAAGTGAACCAATGCTGTTCTTTAGACTGGAATACTTTTGTTCTCAAAGGAACGTGGTGCGTGAAAAGTCGTTTGATATTTTCGTTCAAAAATTCGACTTGTTCATTGGGTGATGTTAAGTAATAGACACAGTACCAGGATATGCCTCGTGCGTGTTCTTCGAGTAAAAGGTAATTAATGTTACGAAAATTTCTATATTGAAACGAATTGACAATGGTAACAGTAAAGTCGTAGGTTAAGTAAATAAGATAATGCTTTGAGAACGCAGGAGCCGACAATTGATCATAAAAAGAGATTTTTTAAAATCACTCACCCAAGAAACATCTAAGAGGGTGGGTAAGGACCGCTGAAGTGCGTTGGTGAGGTGACATTAACTGCCCGCAAGTTAAACACGCTCATACTTTCAATGAGCCTTTTATCTAAAAGAATGTTACAGTTAAAGTCACCACATACAATAACAAGTACAAGCAATTTCTTCCATCAGAGATATGAAGGGACGAATGTCTACGTTCCTATTGGGCTGATAGACTGTACCCAATAATCACGTATTCAATGCTACTGTAAAACTCCGATCGAACTTTAGCATTGAATTTAATATGTTCTTTTACAAATATTGCCGCACCACGCCCGACACGACCTTTCCGATCCGAACGAAAAACTCTATAACCCTTGGGAGAGCACATTGGATCTGTGATGTGATCAGCCAACCAGGATTCAGAGACACAAATGACGTCAGTATTAGATCCCTCAACCAAGTCCCGAAAGCCAAAACTCATCAATTTTCGGGTACAAACTTTGTGCGTTAAAATGGCAAATTTTGAGACCACCGCTTTGTTTACCAAAATCCCTTAACATTGAGCGCAGTGAATTATTCATGTTTGAAACAAGTATTAAACACTTTGGGTATATCTGCGCAGCTACAAACAAGTTATGGCTCCTTAAACTCAAAACTATTAACATTTTTTGGTCCATTATTTTACTTGAAATTCATTTTTCTCAAAGTTTTTACTAAATATTTTTTTGAAAGAAATTTTTATAATAAAATAAATAAAATAAATAAATTTTATTTATGTTGTACAATAAGTTGTGTAAGTTTCACAATGTAAATGTAAATTGTTCATTTTATTGTCATAATACTTTTTCTTGACAGTCCCTGAAGATGACTTTCGAAGAAAGTCGAAATATTGGACAAAATATATAATTTAAAATACAAAAAAAAGAGTATTTTTAAATTAAGACCTACAGCCCGTTAAACAAACATTATTTAAAATAAATAAATTTTACTTTTTTTGGATTTTATTTTTCATTGATTATAAAAAAAATTACTCAAAATTGTGCGTTTTGGAATTTGTTTTCTGATAAATTCTTCTGGTTGGAATTATGTCCCATCTTTGAAAAATTTATTATCTACCTATGTTCCACCAAAGTGGGTTATAAGTCCATAATGGATTTATGTCCACTGGAGTTATGCCTCATATTGAATACTCATATTGAATATTTCCCAACTGTTTTCTGAGTATTACCTATTCTTTGAAAAGAACCTTTTATATATAAAAGGCGAACTTAGTAGTTTAACTACTTCTCTTCTTCCTTTAATGGCGGTGATGATAATCTAACAGGATTAAACGGATCATAACCCTTCATCTACACTGCATCTCTACTGTTTTCAGGTCTGCCTCTCTTTCGCGTTTGTATTGAAACGGTGATTGATATTGCCTTTTTGACAGAGTTCTTAGGATCTCTCCTTCGAACATGACATTGTTTGTGAGAAGTTTAAATTTCTCTGTCGTATTTTCGTTATTATTATCGATGGCTAGTTCGCCAGCCCGTCAGCCACCGGTCGTCCCCGTATATATTTAGATACCTATTATGGCTGATATGAGTTCCAAACTTAGTGACATTTTGTAAATACTTTTTATGTTATGTGCTGAATGCGCTGATAAAAGGTTGACTGGTTTCTTATTAAACAACAATTTCCATTGTCGTTTACTTTTTAACAGTCTTTTTTTTGTAAGAATGTGACTAGATTGCCTTTGGAAAATTGGTCGTAAAATAATTTATAAGAAACAGATCAACTGTCACATTGTTTCTTACGTCATGCTTGTTCTAATGCTTTTGAAAATAGGGAGGGAATAGATTGCATATGCACTAAATTTCCCAAGGCAGGCTACCAGCTGTCTCATGAATAACTCGTAATGAAACTCATGGATTATGGTTTCCCTCCAGTTATCATAAATAAGGGGATTTATACCTTAGAACAAAGGCTTAAAAGTCAAATTTAGAGGTTTGCTCTCAGAATCAGTCTGGAATACTCGTACCTCAAAGAAGTCATTTCGGTCCAATTGTCTTTATACTAGCTATTAACAACGTTAAGGCAGTTACAAAGCAGACAAATATTTTGATAATCGCTGATGATATAAAAATATGATTACCTATATACCTTCCGTCGGAAACAAGTCGAAAGAAATCTTTTTCATATTGACATTTATAGACTCTACACTTGGTGAATTAAAAATGGTTGTGTCCTGTACGCTAATGAAGTATCAGTGCGACATTTTCTAAATGCTTCTATGTGTGTGATCCGTATCGAATGTTATGCCGATTTAGGCATGTTCGTCATTGAGGCCTAAAACTCGAGCTATAAAACTGAAATGTATAACATTAACTTTTTAGGGTCCCGAAGGTATTGTCGCACAATGAGTAAGGCATAATGCGAATAGCACGGTGTTAGACTGTTCTGGGTGCCCGGGAACCGCGGCAGAGAGGGCAATGAGCTCGCTAATTAAAAAGCAAGATAACGGGGAGAAATGCGAGCGGACATTAAATCTCTCCTTTGGGTAGTCAAAGGGACGCTATGGGAGGCGGCCATAAGAATGGCTATTCACATATGGGGTCACAAAGTGTAGCACAAGGTATCCAAGGCCCTGTGGTCCAACTCGAACAAAAAGAAAACTGGGGCGATTCTGAAAGTTAGTAGATGTCAGCTTAGAATGACGATCGGCATCCATTTCGGACAGTGCCTTCTGAGGAAGCAAGCCAAAAGATTATGCTGCTCAGAAGCAGTCGCATGCATATACTGCAATGATATTTGCATCACGGAAGACATATACTTTGTTAGTGCGAAGGTATCGCTCTTCATCGAAGCGCAAGAACAACTATTTTTTTGATAGACTAGAAGAGGTAGCATCGATTGACTGCAACAAATAAGTACATTTTAGTAGGGAAATAAAATGCTTTGCGGAAGAGATTTAGGATGACGAATTTATAATCAGTTGGATGCCCCGATGAGCTCGATGGGCCCATAATGATGCCTAGTATCCTATGACAGTGGTATCATAGCCCTTACATACCTTACCTTACCCAGGGTCCCGAAATATTGCAGTGCAAAGATTTTTGAAATGCATTACTTTTATTTGTGATTAGGAAACGATTTTGTTTCATTGTCCAGTTCCGACTGCTGAACGTAGTTTTGCCCTAATGTTCATAAAATGATGGCGCCATTTACCGCGACCACACTTTACTAAAAACCGTTTGCACACCAAGGTATATTGTGAATATGAAGTAATCAGTCGAGTGGTTTGGCTGGTATGATGCCTCACACATACGCACCAAGGATTTAAAATATAAAGATCATAAGTATATATTTTATTTTTGTTTTGCTGTATTTTGACTATATATCTGTATTATATTTACTAACACCTGCACTAAATGCTAAACCTGTGGGAGCACTTTATGTGTCGCCAAATGTCTGCTCGTGATAGCTGCTTGCGTTAAGCGTTCCACGACACAAATCTGAGTGAAGCAGTAAATAATATATATTTTTCTTTTCTTCTAATTTTCTTTAATTTTGCGGTTCTGAAATTAATTGTTCACAAATACGTATGTACATCTGCCATATTCCTAAACAAACAACGTTAGAATTATAGCCTAAATCGCTTTATAGCCCTCCCTTTTACAAATGGCCACAGTATTCTAAATTTACATAAAATGTCCACAAATTATGCAAAGAAACTTTTGCAGTTGATGACTTAGACATTGATATGGCGACACGTGGGAGGGTGCAACAATATTGTCGGGTTCTGATTTATAATATTTTTGTCCGTGGATATTACAGCAGATTGGTATATTTTTGTTTACGTTTTATTTTTTAAGCTTCTGACTCGCCTAGGCAATGAAATGACACGTCGACCAATACTAGCAAGATCTTTTGTGCCATTAAGTCCAGAAAATATTGATGCTTTTAGGATTTGTCTGTCCCTGTGAAGAAAAAAGTGCTACCAGCATCTCTGCGGATCTTAATATATCCTCGGTACTCAATTGCTCCCGCAAAAAAAGTCTTTATTGTAATTCAAGTAGGGGCTGGATATTAACATAGAATAGTTAATAATAACATTATTCGCACAATGCGATACTTATGGCGTAAGTCTCCCTCCCTTTAAAAAAGCTACAAAACCTTTGACTAATTTAATTTATCTTATAATATGCGTTTGTTTGTTAGGATTCTTTTAAATCTTTTCTGTAACGGTAAATAAAACAAACCAAACCAAATTTCAAACAGTAAAGGTTTAAGCCAAAGAAAAAAATTGGAAACATTATTGTTACATCATTTAACACGTAACAGAACTTTTAGTTATTGACTAATCAATGTTAAGCGATGCTGTTAATTATTGTATTACATAATGAATTTAAATTGTATTATTTTAGTCATAGTCTCATTTTATTTTGTAAGTTGATTGTGAACTATTTGAATTTGTATCCGATTCTAGTACTAGCCAATTGTGGATTCCGGCGAATAGCTATTGAACTGGAAATAAAGTAAAATGAAACACAAATGCAAAAAGCTATCCCGGAAAAAAAGACAAGGGCATTCGAAGGTTGATAGTTGAACGAGTTAGTACCCAATAAAATTAAATTTATAACGTGGAATCAAGTAGTTTCAATATTTTTCTACGCAAACAAGAACACACGGTGAATAGTCGCAACACCTATTGTTCAGAGTTGAAATTCGCAAAAACTATTGCGAAAAAACATTGGTGCCGAAACCCGGGACTTTCTTAGAGTACATAGTTGTCTACTAAAGCCCCATACAATTGGTCTAATTTTGTGACGACGAATCGTGGTATAATAAACGAATTTAATTGTGATTCGGAAATATCTTGGAGACGGTTGAACGGTCAAAAGTGCAAAATATTGCAGCGTCGAGGAGCGCCCTCTCATGATGGCTTCAACATCCATGCGTGTGACGGAATTTTGCGAACGTTGGACAACGTGGGATTACTTTGCATTGTCATCGATCTTATGTGGTAAATGCCCAGAACAAAATTAAAGCTTTTTTTCGTCACAGGCAAGCAGCCCAGTTAACTCAGCGAATCGACAGTTGGTGCATTATTTGGGGAAGGCGGGAGTGCGGAAGAATCAGAAGAACGTGTGGATCGTGTTGTAGATACATAACTAGGTACAGCGAGAACGACCAGCGAAAGCTTTATACAAGTAAGTCTCCCTTCAACATTACATCATATGATCAGGAACCATAAAATCATTGTTGCTTTAAATTGGTTGCTCTTGTACTGCGAAAGAGTGGAGGTTGTTGCTGAGGAAATCGGTAATTTGTTGCAAAGCCCTGACTTGTTGCTGAGTACATGTTGCTTTGATTGTTGGAAACAAACCGAAAGCTCATAGAAGTGTTGCGCGGAAGAATTTTGTTGATAAGCGTTGACACTTTAAATACCTAGTTGTTTACATTTCAAATATTTAGTTGTTGAAAGATCGATTTAATTAGTTGTCTGCTCTACTATATCACTTAATTGGAGGTCCATCACTCATAACAAATAAAAGTAGAATAAACCTTCAACTCTGCGTTGCTTCTGTTCCAAAAGAATTGCGGATTATACGAATATCCAAAGCGGCTGTTATAATGATGAGCGACAACAAGAAAGAGTCAGAGGGGGATACCTGCACCCAAACCATTAAGAGCGATAAAAAGAAATTGTCAGAGCTGAAAGCTTTACGGGCAACCACTAAAGGCAGTTTAACAAGAATAAGAAAGTTTATTCTCGATAAGGTAGAATCGTTATTTGTTACAGAGTTAGAATGTCGATTAGAAATATTGGAATCTTATTTCAAGCAGGCCCTCAAAGTTCAAATGTCTATTGAAAGGTTGGACATTAGAGATGAGGATATAGCTAATGATGATTTCAGAGGCGAAGTAGAAGAATTGTATGTTGGTACTAAATCGAAAATTCTTGCGAGCTTAGCTGAAATGAAAGAAAGTTCAACCGCGACAAACCATTTGAATACAACTCTATTTCAGCAGCAGCCAGCTGGTCGTTCAAGGTTGGAACAAATCAAACTCCCCATTTTTTCTGGAAAATTCTCAGAGTACCCAAACTTTATTGGCTTGTTCAAGAATTTAGTTGACAAGGACGAAACTCTTGATAATCTGCAAAAATTCAATTATTTAAAAGGTTGTTTGTCTAAAGCGGCATTAAACGCAATAAAAGAGTTCGATCTTATAGGAGCAAATTATCGAAAAGCGCTCGCTAGGTTGAATCAACGATTTGACAATAAATGTCTGATCTTTCAGGAGCATATAAACCTTTTATTGGACACTCCGAAGGTTTCAAAGGCGTCTTCCTATTCTTTGCGAGATCTTGAAGATAGTTTTAATACGCACCTGACTGCGATGTTGTCTATAGGAGATTACAAGGATATCACCAACGCCATACTGATATCGCTTGCGTTGGATCGAGTTGATTCCGAAACTCAAGCCAAGTGGCAAGACACTATGGATTATAGCCAATTGCCATCATGGGATCAATTTGCACAGGTGTTGGATCATCGCTGCAAGAACTTAGAATCCAAAGAATCTAAGGCCCAGCGTCAGGAAACTTCTACGGTCGCACCAGCTCTTAGAAAAGACCGTAGGTTCAAGGTTAAGCAGGGCAGTGAAGCAATTAGGCGACAGGGTAGACCAACCACTTTAGCGATGCATCAGATACAATGTGCATTTTGCGAATCAGAGGGTCACAGAATTGAGAGTTGCAATGAATTTCGTGATCTGTCAGTAGCGAGACGCTTCCATGAGGCCAAAAGGTTGATATTGTGTATAAACTGTTTGGAGAAAGGTCATTCGGTCAGGCGCTGTACGCAAAATAGGTGTAGCATATGTTCACTTCCACACCATCAGCTGCTGCATAGATTCGCTCCGCCGGAAACCGAACAGGCTACGGCTGGACCCAGTGGTGTGCAAAAGCCTCCACTTCAAAGGGTTTTACTTGGGCGAACAAAGAATCACGTGATTTTGGCAACTGCCCTATTAGAAGTCAGGGATAGCTGTGGGGCGTACCATACCGCGCGTGCTCTCCTTGATTCAGCTTCACAATTGAATTTTGTAACAGAGCATATGGCTCAAAGGCTACGGCTAAGAAAAAGGAAAACTGATCTTCAAATAAGCGGAATCGGCAAGGAAGTTTCCATTGTTCGCTATACGACTCGAGCAATATGCAAGTCGAGAAATTCAGAGTTCAAAACCGAATTGGACTTTTTGGTCATAAAGCATATCACTGATTTACAGCCGAGTCAATCTTTCGACGTTGAAAGTTGGGAAATGCCGAAAAATATTGTACTAGCGGACCCTAGTTTCAATTCAGCGTCTAAGATAGACTTGCTTATAGGGGCTGAGTGTTTCTTTGAGCTGTTGTCCATCGGACAGATAAAGATGGAAGGAAGGCCTACTTTACAGAAGACGCTCTTGGGCTGGGTCGTATCTGGTAGATATGACAGTTCGTCGTTGCCAAATGCCACGGTTTGTTTGGTAAATGGCCAGGAAGAAGATGAGGATTGTCGATTAAATAGTCTAGTGGAGCAATTTTGGAACATCGAAAAAGTGGAAGGGAAGAAAGGATTTCTTACGCCTGAACAGGAAAGATCAGAGGAGCATTTTGTAAAGACAGTCAGGCGAGGAGAAAACGGTAGATTTGTTGTGCGACTACCATTTAAAGAAAATCCTAACATTTTAGGGGATTCGTTCAGCATCGCTAAGAAACGATTTCTTTCGCTGGAAAAAAGATTAGACAGGAATGCAGAAGTCAAAGTGCAATATGCACAATTCATAAAGGAGTATGAGAACTTAGGTCACATGGAAGAAGTGCCTCCTCACCAGCGGAAGGAACTAAAGTACTTCTGCCCACATCAATGTGTGATTCGACCGGAGTCTTCTTCTACAAAACTACGCGTGGTCTTCGATTGTAGTTGTCGTACATCGTCAAACATTTCGTTGAATGAGGTCCTATTGAAGGGTCCAGTCATCCAGGATACATTGTTTGCAATCATTTTGCGCTTTCGATTTTTTAAATATGCCTTAACAGCCGACATCTCGAAAATGTATCGGCAGATACTGGTAGACAAGATAGATCGAAAGTATCAGTGCATCTTGTGGAGAGATAATTCCTCGGATGAGGTCAAGGTATATCAGTTGAATACGGTTACCTATGGAACCACATCGGCTCCATTTCTAGCGACTCGGTGCTTAAAAATGTTGGCGGATGACAATTCTTTAAAGCATCCTATAGGATCCAAGGTATTAAAGGATGATTTTTATATGGATGATCTCATCAGCGGTGGAGATTCGTATCAGGAAATCTCACGCATTTATACTGAAGTCAACGCCATCCTTAAGAAAGCAGGATTCGAGCTACGCAAATGGTGGACAAATGAAACGGCTTTGCTGAGAGAGATTCCGGAAGCTCAAAAGGAAATTCCTTTAAGAATCAATGATTCCGATATAATAAAGACACTGGGGATCAAATGGAATCCGTCGACGGATCAGCTGCAGTATGTTGTCCCCGATATACCCCTTGCGAAAAATATTACAAAGCGAGTAATTTTATCGGAGTTGTCAACCCTGTTCGACCCTTTAGGTTTAATTAACCCTGTAATAGTGAAGGGAAAAATTATTTTGCAAACCCTGTGGGTGAACAAAGTTAACTGGGACGAGTCAGTGCAAGCCAGAATCTTTAGCGAGTGGGAAGTATTTCGTAGTCGTTTAAAGGAAATAGAAAATATAAAAATCCCCCGGTACATTCTATCCCAACATACCAAGTCGATACAAATCCATGGTTTCGCCGATGCGTCATTGCGAGCCTACGGGTGTTGTGTATATATTCGAACAGTTGACAAACAGGGCAACGTTTATTGTCACCTCTTAAGCGCCAAATCGAGAGTGGCTCCTATTAAGACGGAAAGTATTCCAAGGCTGGAGCTATGCGCTGCAGATATGCTAGTGACGCTACTAGTAAAGATTTTGCCAGATGTGGGACTGTTAATTGACGACATATATTTGTGGACGGATTCGGAAATCGTGCTGTGTTGGTTGTCAGCCCATCCGTCCACATGGGATATTTTGTGGCCAATCGCGTATCCAAGATACAATGCGAGCTTCCGTCGGCAAAATGGAAGCATGTAAGCACCAAACAGAATCCAGCGGACATCATCTCCAGAGGTGCATACGTTAATGAATTGCTAGAAAGCAGATGGTTTATTGGCCCGGAAATGTTATATGGGTCAGAAGAAAGTTGGCCTCAGAAAGATTATTCCACCATCAGTAAGGGATTACCGGGAAAACGAAAGGGCGAAGTTGTACTTATAGCGTCAAGAGTTTCGGCTGAGTTCACTGAAACATACTTGCAAAGCAATGATTTTCAAAAGATGATACGGCGTTTTGGATACGTGATTTTGTTCATGAAGAAATTGAAGTCAAAAACTTATTCAGAAAATAGTTCTGAAAAGGAGGAGAACCACATCTTACAAATCGCATCGACTAATCTGCTATCCGCGGACGTATTGAGCGAAGCTTTAAGCCGAATAGTTTGGCACATCCAACAACAAGCATTTAAAGAAGAAATAGAATGCTTAAGATTGGAACGATTGATTAGCCCAAAGAGTTGCGTCAAAAACCTAAATCCCTTTTTAGACGCTAATTCTTTAAAACTCCTCCGAGTTGGTGGGCGTTTGCAGAATGCGAACATTCCCTACCCAGTGAAATGTCCTATCCTTCTCCCACAAACTAACCTATTTGTTAAAAATCTGCTTATTTATTTACACAGAAAAAATTACCATGCTGGACCTCAGGCGTTGGTGGGTATAATCAGACAACGATTTTGGGTTCTAGGTATCCGAAAACTGGCCAAAAACGTTGTAGATGGTTGTCTCCATTGTTTTAAATACCGACCGAAACTGCTCAACCAAATCATGGGAGACCTGCCAATAGATAGAGTGCAGCCGACCAGACCCTTCCTGAAGAGCGGTGTGGACTTTTGTGGGCCATTTTACCTCACCTTAAAACGTCGAGGCCAACGCAGCTACAAGGCATATGTGGCGGTGTTCGTCTGCTTCGCTATAAAAGCAGTGCACCTGGAGATAGTCTCCGACTTATCTAGTCAGGGATTCATCGCTGCGCTTAAAAGGTTTGTGGCTCGCCGCGGATTATGTCGCGACATATTTTGCGATAATGGGACGAATTTTGTTGGTGCCAGGAATGAGCTGGCAGAGTTTCGAAGAGAATTCATTCAGCAGCAGACTCAGGATGATATCGCGGCTTGGTGCGCAGCGGAGCAGATTAATTTTCATCATATTCCTCCACGAGCCCCGCATTTTGGGGGTCTTTGGGAGGCGGCCGTTAAGTCAGCGAAAAATCACCTTTTCCGAACGATAGGGCAAGCGTACTTGACATTCGAAGAGCTGGCAACTGTGGTAGCTGATATAGAGGCCATTCTCAATTCCCGCCCTCTTTGTGCGATGTCCAGCGATCCTAGCGATGAGGCAGTCTTAACACCAGGACATTTTTTGATTGGAGCGCCTCTCAACGCAATTGCGGAGCCAATGATCAAAGATGAGCGAGTATCCAGTCTAAATAGATGGCGACGATTATCCCAGATCAAGCAACATTTTTGGGCTCGTTGGTCGAAGGAGTATCTGCTTGAGCTGCAGAAAAGAGCCAAGTGGAAGTCATCCGAAGCAAATGTCAAGCTAGGCACGATTGTCTTGATCGCGGACGACAACATACCGTCTCAACAGTGGTTGATGGGAAAAATCACACATCTAATATCCTCACAAGATGGTAGAGTTCGAGTGGTGGACGTAAAAACGAAAAATGGTGTTTTGCGGAGAGCTATTCATCGCCTGGCACCCTTACCTGTAGAAAGTTAAAGTATCCGCTGCCAGGGATACTTCAAGTCGGGCAGAATGTTAATTATTGTATTACATAATGAATTTAAATTGTATTATTTTAGTCATAGTCTCATTTTATTTTGTAAGTTGATTGTGAACTATTTGAATTTGTATCCGATTCTAGTACTAGCCAATTGTGGATTCCGGCGAATAGCTATTGAACTGGAAATAAAGTAAAATGAAACACAAATGCAAAAAGCTATCCCGGAAAAAAAGACAAGGGCATTCGAAGGTTGATAGTTGAACGAGTTAGTACCCAATAAAATTAAATTTATAACGTGGAATCAAGTAGTTTCAATATTTTTCTACGCAAACAAGAACACACGGTGAATAGTCGCAACACCTATTGTTCAGAGTTGAAATTCGCAAAAACTATTGCGAAAAAACAGATGCACTAACTTATTGCCTGCAATATAATGTAATCCCTGCGTCTATCGTTGCTTACAAACCGGTATTTCGGCAGCAAAACTTTCAGAAAAATATCATTGCAGTGACTTGCAATTTACTATCAAATAGAAAAAGAAAAAACGCGAGGAATGTTCAAAATTTGCCGGTAGAGGAAAAAAAGGAGGTACTACGGAAAGGAAGATAATTAAATTACGAGAACTTAGATCATAAAAAAACATACAAACATTCGAATTTTGTACCGTTTTTTTTAAGCAAATGTGGTACAGGTTGTTTACCAAAGTCATTCAATATTACAAACATTACATACCTTTTTAATAAAAAAATAAATATGAGGCATTAACGGCCCATAGAGGACCTAAAACCTAGCTTCTCCAACCACTTTCTTTGCGTAGTGGAAGGACCTACAATTTTACGCCGAATCCGAACGACAAATTTGAGAAGCTTCTCATGACAATTGATACTCTTGGATGTTAGTTCGTTCGGGACAGTGGAAAAAACTCAAAAATGTTACTTGGCCCCGGCGGGAATTGAACCGGGGACCGTTCGATTAGTAGTCCGACACACTAACCATTGAGCAACTGCGCCCGACTCTTTTTATACCCTATTCTAAGGGTATATTAATTTTGACGCATAGTTTGTAACATACCTCCGTCCGTCCGTCCGTCGGCAAAAATTAGGCCTTTAAACTGGACCTAGAGAGCTGAAATTTTAACGATATACTCTCTAGGGTCCCGAAATAATCAAGTTTACGAATTTTTGAAATCCCCCCACAGACACGCCCACAAACTCAAAAAAAAAATTTGGAAAAAATCGAATTTTGAGCTAGAAAGCTGACATTTTGTTTATATGATCTATGACTCCTAAAACTGCTCGGGATATAAAATTTTCAAAATCCGCCCACTGACACGCCCACAAATAAATAAAACAATTTTATTAAAAAACCAAAATTTGAGCTAGGGAGCTGAAATTTATAATATATACTCTCTAGGGGCCCTTTAATAATAAGCCCTTTAAGCTCATGTGTAAATATTTTCAAAATCCGCCTACTGACACGCCCACAATTTAATTTTTTTTTTTGAAAATCCAAAGTTTGAGCTAGGGAGCTGAAATTTATAATTACTCTCAAGGGGGCCCTTTATGCTCATGTGTAAATATTTTCAAAATCCGCCCTCTGACTCCCCCACAATTTAAAAAAAAAACTTTTTTAAAATTCAAAGTTTGAGCTATTGAGCTGAAATTTATAAAAGACTAGCTGTACCCGCCCGGCGTTGCCCGTGCTCAAGAGTCTAAATACTCGGTGTTCTCTGCGCCTAACAAAAAGAAATGCTTGTCTTTTTTTGATGAGAAACAAAATTGCAAGTCAAACTTGGTGGACCGATTTTGACCAAACTTCACAGAAACATATTCAAGTCAATACCAAAGCTTGCCTGATTTGAGCTCAATCGGTTCCGTGGTTAAAGGGACTGCACATTTTTCTGCGCTTTGCTTAGCCCGATTACGCTACTTCGTTGCTCCGCTAGGGGTAGGTGCTAGTTGCCTGGCAGGCGCCTATGTCACCTGACTTTTTTGAATCGAACAACAACACAAAAGAAAGAAACTTCGATTTTTATTTTCTTTCAATCAATTTGTTATGCGCACGGTTTAACAACATGCAGCAATTCTAATTTAATGTCAACAACGAAATCGATCAACATATACAAAACTGGAAATATAGCGCCACTTATAAGAATGCAACTTAATTATAAATATGTGTCTCGAATTTTACAATATTAGCTCCCATTAGTGAACACGATATTTTGTGTGTTTCATACACACGCTGCAACTGATCATTTTGGCGATGTAAAACTATATCTCCTGCTTCCAAATTTTCTTCAACCATTACAATGACAACTTCATCGATTGTTGGTGCACTGAAACGTCTCGCATGTTGTCCTACAGGAGTTTGTATTCAACCATGCATTGGTATTGGAATGCTACTCGCCGCAATTCTACATTCACGACGTTTCTTCTTCTTCGTTGGTTTTCATTTATTTGAACGCTATGCTGATGACGATTATGTTGTTGTCTATCTCGGTCTCCAGTTCGGACGACTGCACGTTGTTCTTGCGATATTCTTTCCCGAAGTTCCGACACACCCTATTTCATCCTGTCAAAGTTTTGTTTTCGAGATAAAAAGTAGCATTCGTCCTTCCTAGGGCCCAAACGAAACCGTCAAGCTCAAAATCGTTAAAAACTAACCATTCTGTCTCGAGTTACGCGCATGAAAACTGAAAACGCTCAACAACTGCTGTTGCCTGTCATCATTGTCCACGTCATCTCAATCACCCCTACATTTCAACTTACTCACACATAGGTACTAATGCAAGGATCCTGAAAATACTTGACAAACAAAAATGAAGGATTCAAACACCATCCAACAAATCAAAGTATCGACTCCGTTTCAAAAAGTTACTTTGTGTAACATAATAAACCTAAACAAACTTATTAGGTATATTTTTAAAAAAAAATAAAAATTGTTGACAACAACAATTTGCTTGGCAAATAATTAAAATAATTGAGAACAACAATTGCTTTTAAAATTTTAAATATTTTTTTTTGTATTTGAAGTGTCACTACTCGATTTCTACCCAGTTTATTTTTTTTCCAAAGTGCGAAAAATGCGAATAAATCGATTTTTGGGATTTGTCTTAAACTGCAACGCCATCTGCCAAGCTGATTTGTGAATCTAAACAATCCAGGGCGCCACCCAAACGCATACAATAAAAATCATTAAAATCGGTCCAGCCGTTTAGGAGGAGTTCAATGACAAACGTACAGTAGAATTATATATATAAAGATACTCTTTAGGGGCCCTTTATGCTCATGTGTAATAATTTTTTTTTTTTTGAAAATCCAAACTTTGAGCTAGGGAGCTGAAATTTATAATTACTCTCTAGGGGGCCCTTTATGCTCATGTGTAAATATTTTCAAAATACGCCCTCTGACTCGCCCATAATTAAAAAAAAAAAACTTTTTTTAAAATTCAAAGTTTGAGCTATTGAGCTGAAATTTATAATAGATACTCTCTAGGGGCCCTTTATGCTCATGTGTTTTTTTTTTTTAATTCCGCCTACTGACAAGCCCACAATTAAATAAAACAGTTTTATTGAAAAACCAAAGTTTGAGTTAGGGAGCGTTTTTTTTACAAAAGCTTCGTTTTTTTGATAAAATTCTTTAAATGTTATATAACAAAATATGTAGAGCGTTCTTAACCATACTTAGACTTTTGTCACGCCCACTTATGAGGGATAGGAATAAGAATAGGGTATCCAACAGTTCGCCTAAGCGGACTGTAGCCCGTCCCTATGTTTAATATCTACATTGAACATTGAAAAACTGACTTGACTATTTTAAACTAACTCCTGACTTATACTCACAAACTGACTGATTGAGATGCGCAATGCCATGCAATTTTACCTCGTCGTGGTTCATTCTGGGTAACACTAAGTGAATTGCTGTACATACTTTACTTACGAAGATGAATCACATTAACATTAATCCTCAAAACGAAATCACCATAAATACCAAAAATCAAAAATTTCATAAAAACGTAGTTTTAGTAATTTTCAATTTTGAAAGACAGCACTTCATTTCACAATTTTAAAAAAAATTGGTCTAAACTTTTTTTTCATTTTTTTATCAAAATTTTTGATTGAAAATATTTGAGTTTGCATAAGCATTTTTCAAAAACTATTGACATAAATAATTTTTAATTTAATTTAATTTTAGGATTATAGAACAGATTTCTAGCTTTCAAAAGCGGTATAGTACTTTATTGTAAGTGTTGCCGTTGTTTTTTTAATATTTTTTTTTTATTAAATTGTTTTGTTTAACGACCTCGAATTGTAATAAATAATGTTTGTTTAACGGGCCTATAGAACAAAAAACTGCATTAGCTGCCCACTGCATTGAATTCGGACATTATCCTGACTTCGAAAACGTTGACATACTACAAGAAGAATCAAATTATATGAGGAGGCACACAACGGAAATGTTACATATAATAAATGTACCAATACAAAAACGACTTAACTATAAAACGGACACCGACAAATGCGCACACATCTACAGACATCTTATAAACAAACAACGGAAGACGAAAATAGTTATAACTCAGCCGGCATCATAACTTTATGTTTTATGTTCGTCATACCAAAAAATTTGTTGTGAAATGTAATTATTTATGTTGTACAATAAGTTGTGTAAGTTTCACAATGTAAATGTAAATTGTTCATTTTATTGTCATAATACTTTTTCTTGACAGACACTGCCATAGTAAAAAATGCTTGTTTTTGACCCTTCTACAAAAAATCGTTATCAATTCTTGGCGCCCTAGTTATTGTACTTGTGCCCAGCTTTTTATTACTGCGATTGCTACCGGTTCGGGACCTCTGTATGGTGTTTCTGAACCCTTTCTGGCAAATTTATCAGCCTTTTCATTATGTACCATCAAACCCTTCATGACCCGGAATCCATCATAGTTTCGTCTTGTTCCTCAAGCCGCGTGTTTTAATTGTGTGCGAGGTAAGGGCATTTATAGCTTCTTGACTATCCGTGAATATATGTATTAATGTTTGCGCCTGGTATTAAAGAAATACATATATATGTGTGTATGTGGCGATATAATGTCGTCACATACACAACTAAAGGGTCTTTCATTAAGGAATTGACAATTTTTTTTTAAATAAAATGCAAACTTCTTGAGATATCTCAAAAAAAATTATTCGTTCGAGTTCGTTCATATGTCCACCACGGGAACGTATGCAGCGGTCGATACGTTGAACCCAATTTTCTCTGAGATCATCTAACCTCGCCGGCTTCTTGGCATAGACCAATGATTTAACCCTCGCATGGACAGAAATTTGTATGTACCCGAATGGACTGTATCTACCCGTGTAGATAAAAAAAAAATTCCATACATTTTGTACGGATCCTGTTTAGGAACAATTTTTTTTTTATTATTTTTGTTTGTTTCTCCTCCTATTTGTATTGATTTTGATCCACTAAAAATAAATATGCCGGCTAGATCTGTCTAACTGTAACAACTTGTTCTTGCTTTTCGTAAAAATTTCATACAAAATGTATGAAAGCAGAAAATATTGTTATCTTTTGATTTTCTAATCTAATCAAAAAGTTAGTCACTGAGTCGGACCAGCTTCGAAATAAGTTAAACACTCGCGGAAATATTCAACAAAGAAAATTCAAATATCTACATGTGTAGATACTGTCCATGCGAAGGTTAATGTAGCCCCATAAATAAAAGTCTAGAGGCGGCCAATAGACGGGACGCACCATCTTATTTGAATCATATATAATGATGTTCAATTCATGCAATTGCTCAAAGAAATAACGTTCCAACATGTCTCTGTAGCGAATACCATTTACCATAACGTGACGGTAATTTTCATCGACATAAAAAACACGGCCCAATGACACCACCGGCATGAACCGTATATTAATCGTTAGTCAACGTTGTTAATTCGTGTGTTTCTACATTGACAGTTCGGTAATCGGTTTAAGGGTGTGTTCACACTGGAAGTTTGAAGTTGTCAACTCGCTAATGAAGACCCTTTATAAAAGAGTAAGAGTAACTGGTAAATCTCGTGTCTTAGAAAAGATGTGGGGTAGTTTAAATAGTAGGTTACAAAACTTTTTCACGCTCATACTCTATATGCAAAGTGCTTTATTTATAATTGTCGCGATTTTTATATTTATTGTCCGCAAATTTATTGGAAGAGCATAATTGAAAGAACATGTTTTTGAATAAAGCAGTTCTAAATACAAGCAAACTTAGATACTTTTAAAAAGATGCATTTATGGCAATACTGATTTGAGAAGATACGAGTAGGTATAGAGAAATAAATTCGACAAATTAATGCATTATCGCCCTCGGGTAATTTGACTCTTCTCTCGGTTGTTAGTGTGTTGTATTTAAAACTGTTCTAAGATTGTACTGAAATGGAGCCAATTGTATTGAAAACTCTTTTTCGCATGAACAAATAATATAAAGTAAACTAAAAGTATTTTATTTTCAAAAATATAAGCAAACAAAAATAAATAAACAATACACTAACGAAATTAAACATAAATAACATCATGTGTAGTTTTTCAGCTGTCAACTTTACATCTTAAGGTCACTGACATTGACAAGACACTCAATTTGTTAGACACGTAGTACCCGTAGTTAAAAGTAGTTTACATATTAACTACGCGTAGTTAAGTTTCAAGATTACGTGAGGGAGTTTACACTGTCATCTCTGGTCTTCAAGCTTAATGCCCTCATTTTGCACATTTGTGTTCCAAATAAACCAAAATATCCATTTGGGAATGAAGACTGGAATAATGCGTTCATAGCGGTGGCTGTAAAACCTTAAACAAATAGATGTGCCGATCGTTTATTGATTCGATTTTCTTTTTTTTTTCGAAACATACGGATTGCCAAATTGAAATTGAAAATATGCAGATTGATAAATTGTATCAAATAAAGGTAAATTGTACATTTGTACTTGAACAAATTCATTTCTATGCGGAGAGGGATAAATTCGATACGGAAAAACAATTTGCCGAATTTTGGTGGCTTTTTGAGGGGGGAGGGGTCAACATGCCCTCCCAAGACGGTGCGTTACTCTAGGTAACATCCTCTTAGTTTATAAGTTAGATTAAGTTAGCTAGGGCGTTTCTGGGAGAGGCCGGGCTCGCCAATTTGTGGTGGTGCTTCCGGGAGGTGATTGATTCTGTAAGGCATCAGTCAGCTCACGGCAGCGCGTGTGCACGTTGACGACTGCCAGGCGCTCGGGAAGCAATTGGGATTTTGACCACTTGTTTCGTAATGCAACGAGTGATCAGAATCCTAATTATAGTTAGAATACGTTAAGTAGTTTAAGTAAGTAGAATAGGTAGTTTGTAGTTTGTTTTATATAAAAAATATAAAATCTTAATAATGATACCGAGTTTTATTTGATTTTCTCGACGAATACATATGTAAGACTAGTTCGTAAATAGTTTTTAGGCCGAAAGGCAATAATTATAAGATATAGTTAAGTTTAGGGCGTCCGCATAAGGATCAATAATCTAGAATAAGTATCCTGTTAATTTTAAGTTAGATTTAATCATTTTTGTCTAGTATTTAAGTTGATATAAGCTAATAATTAATAAAAATGAATTTAAAAAAAAAAAAAAAAAAATTAATTTCTATTGAATTTGATACAATTGTATCGACTTTTCCATCCCTGGGTGACTATATGAGATAACAACATCTTAAGGGAATATTGTAATAGATTTGAAATAAAGTGCGAGGGTAAGTTATTTAAGAGGTGAAATTGTTTATTGGCAGCTGATTATTGGTAAGACCCCATGTGATCAACAATTCAATATCTATTATTTTCCATAAGCATTTCTTTATTGGGCTACCAGGATTTCTAATTGAATTCAGTTGTAGTAGAAACCCTATGTCGGCCTCTATACAAAGCTATAGAGAATGCTCATCAATGTGTTAATAACTCTAAACCGAAAAGTTATATCTCCACCTCCGTTCCTATTTTTTAAAATACAAGAGCTGTTCATAGTTGCAAAACTTCACATATACGCATTTTTTACTAGAACAAATAGTCTATCTATTCGTGTTCAACGAACCCTCACAGTATCCGACACATGTTCGGAATAATCTGCAACATTGAAAATCATTTAAGCATGAGAACAAATCGCCAACAAAAATGTTTCAATAGCAAATTGTTCTCTCCGTAGCTCCCTGTTTGACATACGATAAACAAGAATATGGGATATTTTGTATCTTTTTTTTATAATCCTTGAATCAAATACCCAAACAACAAGCCTATCAAAAGACATGCTCCTGTCCCCTTAAATGATTTCCCACAGCTTACTAAACTTTACATTCTCGGTTTTTTCTCTAAGCTTGTCTCGTCCTCTCAATTTGTTTGTCATATTTATACAAAAGTTTTTATTGCCAGAAAAAAAAAAACAAGTAAAGAAAACAGCTCTTAAATGAGGCAATCTTTCAAAAGGTTCAATCCCTCCTTGTTATTGTAGTATATTATTGTTGTTGTTGAACTTTTAGAAATCAACTTCACCACTCCGCACCGGAACAAAATGGCCTTTTGGCATATCTGATAACTTTTCCTTTTTTTAAATTCTGTGAATAGGGTGTTAATGGCACAAGGCAGTAAATTTACGCATTCAATTGACACATGATGGAAATCGGCTGAAGGCGGATGGAGGAATGTTTTTTTTTTTTATCGAAAGGGGAAAGGAAAAGGTATATATTCAGAAGTTTTGATAAAATAGGCTCATTGATGTAGTTGTAGTGTCCCTTCCAAGAAAGAAACTACGCTTAGAACGAGATTTCAAAGCAAATGCGTTATAAAAAGACTTGAAATAAGTTCAAAAGAGATTACAACTTGACAATAGCTAATAACCTCTGCAGTTCTACTGTACTACTTAGAGGTTCCAAGCGCGAATCCATGACTGTTAAGAAGATTTCACAGTGTGCGGTTCAGCAAAATAAAATACATCCATCCTCTTCGTTCTATGTATTGGACATTGGTTACGCTCGATAACGTTGTAATTTAACATTGGCTCATAAATTAGACGCACCATAAAAATCTGTTCAGTTTCGAGTGCTTTTCCGATTGGAAAATTGTGATTCTTATCCATTTGCTTGGGGACAATGGGGAAAAAACATTATTGCCATTAACCAAAAAGGAAGAAACCTCACCCAATTTTTGTGGTAAAACTAAATACCCGCATCGATTTACTTAAAAATCGGTCTACCGTCTTTCACCTCTTGACTGGCAAACCCGATATTCTTAGGAGGTAAAGAAAAAATAACAAAAAAAAACCTAAAAATCGTTTAGCCGTAGAAAACACAAGACCGGATTATGTACCTCCCTGTGTTTACATAGGAAAATAATGCCCCTGCCTGATGGGATGGCAGTTATATTTGTGAGAGTCCGTGCACAGGCAATGTTTTCCTTGAGGAAATCTTTAAAGCCATAAAAATGTTCCACAAAGAAAGTTGAGAATGAAATCTGAATATATTCACCTCAAAGGTTAAACTCACATATCACATAGTCGACTCGCACTCGCACTCACATATGTACACCTAAACAAATAACGCCAAAAGGGATAAAAAATTATTGCCAGTGAAAAGCGGGTAAGATAGAGTATATGTATGTTCCTATGTTACGAGCGACCACATGAAAGAGTTGAAACTAAAGGAATTCCATAATTCCGGATGCGAGAAGAAGTAAAGGATTAAGTTGACTGTCTCTAGCCACGATCTTAATTTTGTTGAAACTTCCACTGAATGTTTAAGGCATAGACTTGCAAATCGTTTCTTGCCCAAGTCGTAGGGAATGGGTGTCGAAGGAGCCTCGGAAGCCATTAAAGAGTACCTTCATACATAATGTGTGCGAACAAAAGATTTTATGTGGATCTTTAATGTTTTTATGGTACCATCTGGTGAAACGATGAAATATGAGAGAAACCAGATGATGACGGCTTCGACGTTGACAGCAATCGATAATGATTAGGATTCCACTCATCCCCAAAGCTCAACTGGAAATGTAGAGAAGAAACATAGAAAAAAGAACTCCCACGTGACAAGAAGTTTAATCTGTTTTCCAGTACTTGTTCGTAATTGTATTTTCACTGGCATATGGCACGCCAGACACAAGTTTATACCCCTTGGCGTGGCGTTCGCGTAGATCCAATAGATCTACTTTCACACGGCCTACTATCTGTATGTGCAGGAGTTTATTGAAATTAAAACAATTTGTCACCATCGCCTGCTGAGAGAATATCGTTACGTCAAATAGTTAGAGGCATTTGAAATTTGAATTCGTGTCGGAGTCTTACCTGTCATCATAGACGAATCCAAAGTTAAGGGTGTTTATGTACAAAATAAAAGCTAACGCGCAGCAACCCAAGCTAGTGTAGTCCATGCTGAAATGAGAAAAACAAAATGTAGTTAATTATAATTACACACCGAATATAGCAACTCAAATTTAATTAAAGAGTGGGCATGGGACGCAGTGTTAGTGTAGCCCCGAAATGTTGCAATTGGAAATTAGAAATAAGAAAATTATGACACAACCTGATTGAGTGATTAAATAAAACTATAATTATATATTTCACCTTTTGATTGAGCGTCAATTAGTTTGAAACCCGCTCGTTTACTGTCCAGCTCAAGAACCATCGATAATTACAGTAATTCAAATGATTTATGGCCATCAGACTTCTAATTTCCCAATATCTTGCAATTACTTCACCCCTCCAATGGAAGGCCTGACATGCGGTGGGGAGCTTATTTCTTTTATTTTTTTATTTTCATTTCACCTTGTCATTACATTTCCAACTATTTTCAGTATTTTAACGTTTAGTCCTTGAAGCAATGATAATCAATCATAGCCCCAATCGGCTTCCGAAAATGATCCAAATGGTGCTGGGACTGGCGGATGTCGAAAAAGATGAAGACATGCCTCCCTCCTGAAGTATATAGTTTCCATTTTAATTCGACAAAATTATTATATTCTTCGCACACAATATCATTGAGACACATTCTGAGGGATGACTTCATTATCATTTATAAATATTTATCAAGAATATTGATTATCAATACACAGGATTACCCCTTGACCCTTGTGAGGGACGCCAACGTCGCGTCGGTCGTCCGTCGTCTTTCTATATATCGTCAATCTACCCGTTTGTGTTTCATGGAAAGGTGAAATATTTTGGATCGTAAGGGCGTAGGACAATTTACATGGAAAAGTATTTTAAAATAAAATACGACAGTCTCCTGAGAATACACAGTAATACAATAGAATGTAGGACGAAGGCACAAATCGCATTGTGGGTGCCACATGCCGACGGGGCGATTTGCCTGTTTTGCCGCTTTTGCTTGTCTAGAGTGCTATATTCCAACTGGTGATTTGTGCCAAATTAAATGGAAAATGCGACCATATTTTCCTTCAGCACTCTACCCCAAAAGAAATTAAAATTAAGTGCTACCATTTAAGGAGAGCGACCAAAAAAAAACAAATATTGTTGGAAAATCAGTTAGGGTTTTGTTTATTTTTTAACCCAATTCGTTGATGTCATTGGGTCAACAATGCTGTTAGAAGTTCTGTTTTGAATACAATCGAATTAAAGTTCGTTTTACATTCGGGGATATCGGTACCTGAGAGCAGGAAGCACTTGCCTTGGGGCCCAGTTATAGCAAAATGTTTTTAAAAAGCAAGTAAAGGTGTTATGTTGAACATATGAAAACAACAATTTGTATCATTGAATTAACTAAAAGTTAAGTGCAATAATTGAAATAATTGCCTCAATTGGATTGGTACATTTGTATTATGTACAATCAATGGGCTAAATTTAGGGTCAAACAATTAAGTTTAAGCCCGCTTAGGCGAACTGTTGGATAATCTATTCTTATTCCTAACCCTCATATGTGGGCGCGACAAAAGATTAACTATGGTTGAATTAATTGTTAAGAACGCTCCATATTTTGTTATATAACATTTAAGGGATTTATTCGAAAAAAACGAAGCTTTTGTAAAAAAAACGCTGCCTAGCTCAAACTTTGACTTTTCAATAAAATTATTTTATTTAATTGTTGGCGTGTCACTGGGCGGAAGAAATTTTATCTCACGAGCAGTTTTATGAGTCAAAGATCATATATGTATATAAAAAATTTCAGCTTTCTAGCTAAAAACTCGATTTTTTCGATAAATTTGTTTTTTTGAGTTCAAATTCTTAAATTTGATTATTTCGGGCCTCTAGAGAGTATATGGTTAAAATTTTTGCTCTCTAGGTCCAGTTTAAAAGCCTAATTTTTGCCGACAGACGGACATGGCTAGATCGACATTACTATCGATGCTGATCATAAATATGGTAACTTTTAGGGGTATACGGGCAATAATAAGGTATGTTCCAAGCTATGATTCAAAATTAATAGGTGCAGGGAAATAAGTCCACGGGAACTAAGTCCACTGAGGGACTTAGTTCCCTCATAGTGGGAAATAAAACCACTTTCGCGAAGTGCAAGGTGGGAAATAAATTCCCAAAACTCTGAGTGGTTTTAGTTCCCTTTTAATGTGAAGTAAATTCTCACTGTCGACTAAGAACAAAATAAAATTAAAGAGTCAAGTAGGTACTTTGCAATTTTTATTAACAAAATAGAAATTAACTTCTAACTGAGACAGAGTAATATAGGTACCGTGACCTCGCACCTACTCCAAATCAAACAGTGACCCCAAGCAGGGTGGTTGCAGGGGGGCAGCATGCAAGAGTGTAATAACTAACTGCACTTTACAGTTTTTTGTCTAATTCTAAATGTTGGATGTTAGTTCCCTCTTCTTATTTTTGAATGTGTACTAAGTTCGCATGAAAAAATGGACTTAGTTCGCACTTCACATGGGAACTAAGTCCACTTCGCGAAAGTGGTTTTATTTCCCACTTAATGGGAACTAAGTCACTCAGTGGACTTCGTTCCCGTGGACTTGTTTCCCTGCACCAAATTAATAGATAGATAGATAGATAGATTTCTTTATTTAGCATTGTCTTAAGCTATTGTTTTCAATTTTTACATTTTACATTAATCGATCAAAATTTAAGTTTTACGAAATTCACTACACAATTTTTAAAGGTTCTTACATTTGTTATGCTTTTAGCAAAGTTAGGCAACTGATTAAATAAATTAATACCTTTGTATATTAGCGAGCTCTGTGCTCTTGCTGTTAAAAAATTAGGTAATCTAAGGTCACACATATTTCTTAGACTGTAAGGTTGAATTTCACCAACCTGTAGTATGTATTTTGATAAATATTTTGGCATTATATTATATTTAATTTTGAAGACAAATATTAACATGTTCATAACAATTCTTTGTTTGACAGATAGCCACTTTAACGAATTTAACATAAAATTTATTGACGTATATCTATTGCACTTCAAGATAGTTCTCATAGCTCTATTCTGTAACAGTTGGAGCCCTTTTTATTCGACTTTCATTACATAAAAACAACACAGTGGAACAATATTCAAAATGAGGCTTGACGATAACATTATATATATTAATAGAGGTTAGTGTTGACACATCTCTTCTGATTCTTTTCATAAAACCAATTTTTTTAGCTATTTTTTTACATAAATAATCAATATGGCTTTGAAAATTGAGGTTCTTATCTATAATAATACCAAGATATTGTATTTCTTCTACCATTTCTATATATTCATTTTCAATACTTAAGTTTAAATTAAAGTTTTGTTTGTTATTTACAATCATACCTTTTGTTTTTTTTGTATTAATTTTTAGCTTGTTTTGGCAAAGCCATGTGTATACATTATTTAAATCCTGTTGAATTTTTCGATGACAGTCTTCGACATCCTCCTTAGATACCCTTAGAATAGGGTATAAAAAAACTACGAGGGCGGGTCAATAAGTCCGTGACTTTTGGAACAAAACACAGATTTTTTGATAAATTTTTTTTTTTATTTTTCACCGTAGTCTCCCTTGAGCTCTATAAACTTTGTCCAACGCTTCTCCAATTTTTGTATCCCTTCCAAAAAAAATGATTTGTCGAGGTCCTCAAAATAGGCCTTTATTTGCGAGATGACGTCATCATTGGAGTCAAATCTTTTTCCACCAAGCCATTTCTTCAGGTTTGGGAACAAGAAGTAGTCGCTCGGAGCCAAATCTGGAGAAGAGGGTGGATGAGGGAGCAATTCATAGCCCAATTCATGGTTTTTTGCCATGGCAACTGCACATGTGTGCACCCTTGCATTGTCTTGGTGGAAAAGAACTTTTTTCTTGGCCAAATGAGGTCGGTTTTTTTTTAAATCGTCATTGAATCGGTCCAATAAGTTGGCATAATATTCCCCATTGATTGTTTTTCCCTTTTGAAGGTAGTCAATGTGGATTATCCCGCGTGCATCCCAAAAAACAGTCGCCATAACTTTATTGGCTGACAAACCCACCTTGGCCTTCTTTGGCGCCGATTCACCCTTAGAAACCCACTGTTTTGACTGTTGTTTGGTCTCTGGTGTGTTGTGATGGATCCATGTTTCGTCCACGGTTACAAAACGGGGCAAAAACTCCTCCATATTGCGTTTAAACAACGCCAAACCTTCCTGTGACGTTGTTACACGATTGCGTTGTGGTCGACTGTGAGCAAACGCGGCACCCATCTTGCGGAAAGCTTTCTCATGCCCAAGTGATCATTCAAAATTTAAACCACTGAGCCATTCGAGATCCCTATGGCTTCCACAATCTCTCGCACTTTCAATCTTCGGTCGGCCAACACCATATCGTGAATTTTTTCGATTGTTTCGGGTGTAGAGACCTCAACTGGGCGTCCAGGACGTTCGGCATCTTCAGTGCTTGTACGGCCACAACGAAATTCAGTAAACCACTTTTTTACCATTGAAATCGATGGTGCAGAGTCCCCATAGTATTTTTCAAGCTTAGCCTTGGTCTCGGTAATGGTTTTTTTTCGCAAGAAATAATGCTTAATAAGCACACGAAATTCACTTTTTTCCATTTTCTCCTCAAATTAGTGAGTAGTCTGATAAAAATAGCTGTCAAACACAAACTAACTGACGCAGTAAGTTTAAATTTTGACAGGAGTCAACTGACAGATGCCTGTTGACAGGAGCAGTGTTGCCGTTTCAGTAAAGAGGTCAGAAATTCAAAAAGTCACGGACTTATTGACCCGCCCTCGTACCTACTCTACACTATAATTAGGATTCTGAGCACTCATTGCATTACGCAACAAGTGGTCACAAAACCAATTGCTTTCCGAGCGCCTGGCAGTCGTCAACGTGTGCACGCGCCACCGTGAGCCGACTAAAGCCTTACAGGCTCAGTCACCCCCCGGAAGCACCATAACAACAAGTTGGCGGGCCCTACTTCACTCAGAAATGCCATAGCTAACTTAATCTAACTTATTAACTAAGAGGATGTGACCTAGAGTAACGCACAATCCTAGGAGGGAATGTTGACCCCTCCCCCCTCAAAAAGCCACCAAAATTCGGTGAATTGCTTTTCCGTATCGATTTTTCTGCTAGACGTGTCATTAATCTGTCATTGACGTTAACGAAAAGCAATGTCTTTGAGTGGCCTGATAAATTCGAGAATTATTTCAAAAAAAGATGACAAGTTGTTCATCGTCGATTTCTAGAACTATCTACATTAACCTGAATCATCGAATACTCACTGAAGACAGCTTTTTTAATGTGCAGAATTCATCGTATAAAATAAACATAGTATTCAAAGCGAGGGTCGAAATCCTTAACCTTAATTTCATCGCTCATTGAATCGATCTTCAGCAAATCTGTAATCTGTGCAATAGAAGAGAGTAAGACGATATTTACCATTTTATTGCAGGTTGCCCAATTTTTCAAGAGACAGAGACGACGACAGTATTTCCAAGAAAGCTTTTTGTCTATTTCCGCCCAACACTGTGAATTCGCTCATCTAGCGGAATTCAATTATGGCTTGCAAAAACGCGATAGCAAAAAGCTGGTTTTAATTGCCGTCTAAACCTTCAACTAAACGATTAAGATGGAACTGTTATGTAGGAGGCATGTAAAATAAAGATAACTAATTGGTCTTGAATTTGCAGTTGGTGATAATTCCAGTGGCAATTGGCTTGTGGAGGTACTTTTGGTATTTCATTTCTTACGAGTGCTTGGTGCGTTTTTGAATGAAAGTTTTGTTTTGATTTAATTAATACAATATCAGGGAACTGAAAAGTAAGCAAAATTGCAGCCCACACTACTTACTTAGTCAACGGGCTCCCGACCCGTGATGAGTCTCTGCCTGAGAGTCTGCAGCGTTCCATTCTCTGCGATCCCGGGCACGCTGTTTCCGTTCTCCAGACCAAGCGCTTTGGTTTGGTCTTTAAAACGGAGGTTCAGTCTTCCTTGCCTTCTCGAACCAGGGGGCTGGGAGTCGAAGATCCTCTTGGCTGGAGCATTATTTTCTAGTGTTGAAACGAATAGTATATTCGGCCTAAGGCCGAGTACCGAATAGTCGGCCAAACTGTTCGGCCAGATTATCAAGTTCTGAAAAGTGCGAACACAGTTGGGGTTGATTAAACATAAGATAATTCTACTCAAATTTCACTATTTTTGGGACAAAAACCTAAAAGCTTTTTCTTTTCGCTCCATTTAGTTTATGTTCTTTTCTTTGTCTTAGGTATACGAAAAATATCCTTCAAAACAAAAAACACCAAGCTATCGATGTTCGAGGAAAATTAATTTTTTTTCTGTGCAAACCTCGTTTACTTGATTCGCGTTTGTATTCATATAATCCATATGTCTGGTGGTCTGCAGATAAACCGGAATTTTCTCTTGTCCAACTTGCTGCTAAGTATTTATCTACTCATTCAAGCAGTGGCTATTTGGAGAGGCTTTTTAGTGAAGCAGGACTTGTTTATGAAGACAAAAGAAACCGATTTCTTCCCAAAAAATGCAAAAATCTTGATATTCTTGCATCACATCTTACCTTTTATTAACTACACATATAATTAATAATTTTGCTATAAACAAAACAATGTTATTGATTTAGAACTTTTATTTATTAATAAACTTAGTTAACTAATCATATCAATGAAGAAAGATACATTTTGCTTCGTTTTGTTTTTGTTCAGTTTTTGTTTTGCTTTGTTTTTATTCAGTTTTAAAAGCTTAAATAAATTGAAAATTACCACGTTTTTTTAGTTTTTTGCTCCTTTTTCTAACTATTCGGTATTCGGCCGAATAGTAACCGAATATTCGTTTCAACACTATTATTTTGCATCCGTTCAATGTGGCCCAGCCACTGTACTCGACGTGATTTATCTTTTTGGACTACATCCACATCTGGGTACAGCTTATAGAGTTCGCGGTTGTATCTTCTCCTCCATTCGCCCTCCTCGCACACAGGACCAAATATCCGACAGAGTATTTTTCTTTCAAAAGAACCCAGTATTAGCTCCACTTTTTTACTTATCGTCCAGCACTCGGCACCATAAAGCAGGAATGGTAGAATTAAGGTTCGAGCATGCATTTTGTCCTTCGAGTGAGGAGTTTTGAACCCATTTGTTTCACTAAACTGAAATGGCAACGGTTTCCTAAGGTGATTCTCCGCCGGATCTCCACTAAGGTGTCATTCGTGGAGTTGATGTTTACTCGTAAGTAGATGAACTCCTTAACTACCTTAAAGTTATTGCTATCAACAGTGACGTTTTTTTCCTGGGCGGTAGACAGATGTTTGTTTGATTGTTGTGCTTGCTCTTGTCCTCATTTACTTCAAGACCAACAAATTTCGCCTGTTCTTCAATCGCCGTGAAATCCTCTAACACGGCACGCTGGGAACGGTTCATGATGTCGATATCGTCCGCATACCCCAGTAGCTGGCAGGATCTATTGAAAATAGTGCGTTCCGTGTTGATACCTATTAGACCAAGAGCTCGAAGTAATTTTCCGGTCTGAGAGGTAACCGAAAGATATTTGCATACTGTGTAGCCTGAGTAGAGGGTGTATCGAAAATATTAGCCTGGCAGCAAATAGTGACAGCCAATGCGTGTGACAGCGCGTTGAATATGCGTTATTTTTCACAATAGTAATAATGAGTGTAACCGAATGAAATTTTCAATACACATAGCACATCCCCTTTTGAGCATGAAAATATCAGTCCAAGACGTTTTGCACGCAGCCAAGTCTGTGCCAGACGCGACCAAAGTTCAGCATCCTGACGATGAATGCTATCATATGCGGCTTTAAAGTCAAGTAAAAGGTGGTGGGTGTCTACTTGAAATTCATTGGTCTTTTCCAGGATTTGCCTTAGTGTGAAGATTTGGTATATTGTCGATCTGCCACACGGTAGCCATACTGGTACGTGGCAATTAGTGGCAAGGATCACTTTTGAATAAAACTGTTCACATCATTTCCCTACATTTATTTTGTAATGTAAATAATCCACTTATTGGCCTTCCAAATACATTATAGTAGGGCTTCTTCGAAAATAACAAAAACTTTATTTTATAATAAAAAAATTCGTCATGGCACTTTTCCAAATATGCAGCGTCAAAATCTCAATGTTTCTTATAATAAACCAACAAACCATTTAAAAAGATATGTGTGACACGAAGTGGTATTTATTGGCTTCCATATTCCAATCAATTAATTTGGCAGTCCCCTTCTTAATATGTTTGTCACATTATCACTTTCATTCGGGTTTTTTTGGGTACTACTTCAACTTTGCGGAAGCGAAAAAGTATCTACTCATTTCTTTGCCAACGTCGCTTTCTTAAGGGATCCAGGAAAATCAATTGTTTTTTGATTGGAATTTCATCGCTGCCAATGAATAATTATGACGGCGAAATTAAGGGTTGTTATTCAGTACTTCAAACTGGGCATGGTTGTGGGGTGAACATGCACCACACAGCAGGTTCTCGTGCCTTTTAAATTTAATCAAAAATTGCTCATCAAACCAACCCATCCAAGTGTCAAACATTTTCAGTATGACGTCTAATTTTATAAGGATTAAATATTCAAATCTTAAGCAAGCAATTTTTGAACACCTCGACGTTTTTGAAATTTCCATGTAAATTAACAACAAATCTCTCCTATGTCCTGACAGCAAGTGCCAGTAACCAACTTCTCCCGCTAAAATATTAAGCAACAGAGTACAAAATGGAAGCAAGAAAACACAAGAATTTCTAAATTATTCACCGAAATGCGGGAGAGCAGGCGGCGAAGTTTTCGCCTTTACATAACTTAATACAGCTACTACCACCAATTTGAGACAGCCCAACGCCCTCTCTCGCTGTTACCCCACAAAAACAAGGGTTCAAGACCGCATAAACATCCTGCTGCTACTTACAAACGATTCAGCCCCCAAACAACGCGAAAAAATACCGCAAAACCTACCTTTAAAATTGTAACATTTAATTCGTACTCATTCTTTCTACCCAACCTCCCAAGTCCAAAGTTTGCGCAAAGTTAGACGAAAAAAGACGAAAATAAAAAAAATGGTCAGGTCACGCGGGAGTACATGCAATGTGCACAATGGGATGACAGTGGTGAAAAATGTTGCAGCACTCATTTACTTTTCCACAAGTCAGCACATTGAAACTACTTTCTTTGGAAAAAAGGACAAACTGAAATAAAAAGTTGCCCACTACGACCATGATTCGTGGTCTTGATTTGGACATCCCCATTGCAAATTGGGACACAGCTCCTCTTTTTTTTTGTTAATTGCGAGTCATTTACGACGAATCCTTCGGGGAAACCATAAAAGCAGTCGCGGTTCGTACAAAGACTCAACTTTGAAATGAAGTTTCCCGAAAAGAAAGTGGCAAGCCAGACGAAAAAACGTCCTTCGTTGTAACGGAAATTCCAACTCCAACCCAACTTCGAATGCTTTCTTCCTTCTCCTACTTTGCTCTACCGAATTGAAAGAAATTGACAAAAAATGCAAATGACGCATTACATAGAAAAGGTACAAAAAACATCCTTATCGGAGTAGCTCAGCAGATATCCACACTCCACAGCTTAAATTTGCTACACAGAAGAAATGTCCATGCTAACTTGGGTGTGCGTGAAAAATTGTCCAAAAGAACTTGTGCAACAGTTTACCATTTAGGTCAGCAATTTCTTTTGCAACTTTACAATACTCCGAAAAGCTCGGCCCTGCTGGCATATGGGATGTCGCAATCGCAATCACTAATTCAGTGTCAGACAGACTGAGTGGCTTTTCATCACGCATGGAATTAATTTATTTGTTGTTCTCGCAACAATGCCGACAGTTTAAAGGACCTGTCATTCCGACAAGTGAACGCATAACATGTGTCATGTCCTTTTATTGTTTTGTGCACATTACTATTGCGATTTTTTTTACCTCTACAAAGTTGTTTTCCGTGTCTCCACCTGTCGCATCATAGGTACATCCGGGCGGTGTATGCGAGCAAAGGATGAGGTATCGTGCATAAGTTCATTTTGTTATCGTGACATTCTGTTTCTCACCCATAGAAAATTAATTAATGTGACATTTTGATATGCTGACATTGCCCTTAATAATAACTGTCCATACAAGGTCCACACCTAAAAGTAAGTGCGAACAATTTTTTAACATTTCGTATGCTTTAAGCAGTTAATTTTTGATGTTATCAGCTTGATGTCATTATATAAAATGCATGGATTTATGTTGTTTGTCCTGCAGGAAGGCGTATGGTTTTGGTGTTTAAACTAATGAATTTTAAATTTTTCAGTACTCCACTGTTTGAGTTAGAAAACTAATGTAGCCGCTTTTTTCCAACATACTTTTCGCTTACAAATGTTAAAAATCCATGGAAGAGTGAGGGACGAAACAAACGTTGGTAGGTACAGTAAACGATTAAGAAATAGTGACAGTGAAATTGGCAGTAAACTGGAATGAACTTTTTAAAATGATCTTGACTGCGGCTATACTATTGTAGGTACGATCCTACATTTTCCGGATCCAAGTCAGACACTTCACATATTTTCTGTGACAATTTCATCTATAGGTATCACAAAACGAAATAATCAAACCTGTGCAGAGTAACATTTAGGATTATTTCGGTCCGTTTTATTTTTCGTCTTTTTGTAATTAGCATGCGCTTAAGTGGTTTCTTTTGTTTAATTGATACAGTAGTACCCTTATAGTGTGTATACACAGCTCAGGCAGTTTTCAATTCAACACCTACAAATACAATATCATTGTGAACGTATTTCATTGCCTACTTGTAGGTGGTAGAACTAGGAAGAAGTAGAACGATAGGAAAGATAGGTTTGTGCATTGGGTAGGGTTTTTTCTCCACGGGTGGCGTCTAAATAGCTTAGGGAGCATTATGTTGAAGTTTTGTATTCAAGTTTAATCCGCAGAAACTTATACAGTAATTAAAAGTGCACATATGAGCAAGCATTCGCTGCACTTATAATGATTTTTATTCTGCAAATTTTTGCTTCATGGACATGGTCGGGATTTGAACACGCAACCTTCCGATCAGCAAATGAATATACTACCACTACACTGCTGTCACCCGCAAACCTTAAACCTTTATTAAAAGCTCGAGCCAACACGATCCGCCGTTTTAGGAAGCATCCAAACCGGACCCCATACCGGGTCCCTTGTTTGTTAATTTGTTTCGCTCATCATAGACGCAAGTTTTCTAGGACTCAACAAACAGCTAGTGACAAAAGTATGTTTTTATATGTTTCTTTTAAGCTATTTCCTCCACTACCTGATATCAATTTATTTATTTTTTTTAAGTAAAACTTCTTTAATCACGATTGACTCGGGGAGTAAGCTGGTGAATGCGTCACGGAAGTGTAGACAAATGTACATTTCCGGCAATACGGAAGTGTAGACAAACGTACAAGTCCGGAAAAATGGAAGTGTAGACAGATTTATGACAGAGCTCGAGACACTTTTTCGTGGTCTGCAGCTGAACTCGGAGGAGAATTATTACTTCTTGGCCGGAGATATTAATGCCAAACATGCGGCATGGGAAAATGTTACTGCAAATCCCAGGGGCAACCAGTTTCACGACTGGTGGCGCCTCAATATGATTGAGTACAACCTCGAGTTATACGCGACGGATATCCCTTCTTTCCCAAGAAGCGGTGCTTTCCTGGACTTGGCCTTAACGGACGCAAGACTTCAACTGACGAACATAGATCAAAACACGCGGAACTGTTTGCGTGCGTTTGAGTACGATAGTGACCACTACGGACTCGCCGCCGCAATACGGATCCCGAACGAGCAAACGCTGCTGGAGGAGTACGAAGCAGTGTGTTCATTCGATTATCGGAGGGCACAATGGTAACATGACAAATGATGACATTGATCGGCATTTATTGCAAATGAACGACGCCATCAAACGAACTATGGAACGAACTATTCCTCGGGTAGGACGTTCCGACGACGACCAGACAGAAAAGTACAGAAACCCTACAATCGACGCACTATACCGACAGAAAAGTAGACTGCTCTCGAGGCTTAAACGGCTGTACAGGCAATTTACTGATCGCAACGACCCGGAGGTAAGGATGCTGAATTCAGAGATCCGAATCCTGAAACAGCTGATAAAAGAAAATTACAGAAAATCTGTAAGTCTGTATTGGGGCAATAAAATTCGGGCTATTAAAACATGTAGTCCGAATATGTTCCCACAGATAAATAAGTTGTTCAGGAGGAAAGATCACAATGATATTCCTTGTGTTCGAATCTCCCAGACAGCAGAGAACAGACAGACAGTACTCACTGCTGGAATAATTCCAGAAAGTGTCGCTTCAAACGACGATTTTTTCGTGGTCGAGGACCCACAGGAGAAAGTGGATTTGCTGGGCGCTTGTTTCGAGGCCGTGTATACGGTGAACAATCCTGTTTGCCGTAACCACGACATTGAGAATAGGGCTCTGGTGAGTCAGTTCTATCTCCGCACCGAACTTGAGAATTGGCGATCTGAGAATAACGGATTCACCGTATTCACTGATGAAAACCATGCTAATGCAGTTGTCGCCAATGGCCGAGATGCATCGCATTTGTTCGTGTCGATGGATGATCTTCTGTGCATCTTCGAGTCACTAAAGAATAAAAAGTCGGCGGGAATGGATGGTGTCCCAAACGTCGTATTGAGACACCTGCCTTTGGAGGCTGTAGATATTTTCACCACGCTGTTTAACAATGCGCTGAATAATGCACATTATCCGGCGCATTGGAAGGTAGCTGTGGTACACCCTATCCAGAAAAAATGTAAGGATAGGACGAACCCTGCCAATCTCCGGTCAATTAGCTTGCTTCCGAATATTAGCAAGGTCTTTGAAAAAGTTGTCAATAGAGCCCTGTTAAAGTGGGTCGAGGACAATAACATAATCCCGGACCACCAGTTTGGTTTCAGGGCGAGGCATGACACTATTCATGCCGCGTCGAAACTGGTTTCCGACATTCAGTGGAATAAATGCAAGAACCAATGCACGGGTGCTTGTCTGGTTGATTTTGAGAAGGCTTTCGACACCGTATGGTTAGAGGGACTTTTCTACAAGTTGACCAGGCTGGGGATGCACAAACCTTTGCTATATGTAATTTATAATATGCTTATGGGAAGGTTAGGTTAGGTTAGGTTTATGTGGCTGTCGGCAGAAGCCGACACACTTAGACCAATTTAGGTCCATTGTGATACCACGTATATTATCTACCTCAACTCTGTAGATGGGACTGGGCAACGACACGCGGTTGTTCTCAAACGGTCCCCCATCTACGTACTAACCGCGCCCAACGTCGTTTAATTACGGTGATCTGACGAGAACCGATTAACTCGACGTGGTATGGTCGTTGGTTATGCTTATGGGAAAGAAGTTCGTTGTCCAATGTGGCAACGTGACTTCGAGCAGAGTCTTTGAAATTAAAAACGGTTTACAGCAGGGGGCGGTCAATTCTCCGATCCTGTTTAACATTTACACGAGCGATCTGGTAGGTTCACTCAGACATGCTATAGCGTATGCCGATGATTTGGTGGCATACAGATCAGGTCCTAAAATCGAGGTCATTAATATCCTTTTGCAGGGTGACTTCGACCAAATTAAGCGATATTGCGACGACTGGAAGTTGAAAATCAACTTTCAGAAGACGGAAACAATCTTGTTCAGAACTCCATTGGCCGGGGCCTCTAGGGATACCAGCAAAAACTGGAAGAAATTGGCCATTATTGGACAGCTCTGGCTTGACCAGTATCAATATTTCGATAGACATATAGTTGCTTGTCTTGCTGGGGCCAAGAAGGCTTATGCTCTGACAAGGAGACTGTTTCATAGCAGTCAATTTGACTCCAGAGTGAAGGTCATTTGCTACGTGGCCCTTATAAGGCCGATCATCGCTTATGGTTGTCCATTATGGTTTAATATAGCGCCTAGCTATATGGAAAAGATTCGGGTTTTGGAGAGACAATGTCTTAGGACCTGTCTCCGGTTGTTCCGAACGCCTGAATCCAACTATGTAAAATACTATCCCAACAAGGTCCTATACGATGGGGCTCAGTTGAATAGGATTGACAATTTCCTCATTAAGGTGACTCGAAGGCACGTTGCAAGGGCGATGGCCAGCGACAATAGTCTGATCTTTGGGGCTTACTACCCCAATGAAATGTACATAGAGAGTACGCTCCGGTTTGGCTTTATCCCGCCGGAGGCATTTATCCATATTGATGCAAAAGGGCTGGTACAGACGAGGGATGGTATCCCGGTACTATACCACCGCTTCCGCAGCTCGAGAGATAAGCGGGTCATCCGCGGCGAGAACGTCGTGAATGCCCGTGAGCTCCTCCGTTTTTGTACCGCAATAGCGGAGAGGGATAAATTCGATACGGAAAAGCAATTTGCCGAATTTTGGTGGCTTTTTGAGGGTGGTGGGTTCAACATGCCCTCCCAAGACGGTGCGTTACTCTAGGTAACATCCTCTTAGTTTGTAAGATAGACTAAGTTAGCTAGGGCGTTTCTGGGGGGGGGGCGGGTTCGCCAACTTGTGGTGGTGCTTCCGGGAGGTGATTGATTCTGTAAGGCATCAGTCAGCTCACGGCGGCGCGTGTGCACGTTGACGACTGCCAGGCGCTCGGAAAGCAATTGGGATTTTGACCACTTTTTTCGTAATGCAACGAGTGCTCAGAATCCTAATTATAATTATAGTTAGAATATGTTAAGTTCGGTTCGATAAGTCAGTGACTTTTGTGAAAGATAGAGCTCGAACCTCATGGAGGAATTTTTTTTTGACATCTTTGTTTCTTTATCTGAGTTGACAAATAAAATCAAATAGATATACCAAATATTGAGCTTTTTACGGAACTGAAAGGACTTTTGTAAGGTTTTTTTTCCTCAGAATGGAAGAAAGAATGAATTTAGGGTTTTGATAAGTCCCTACTTTTAGCGTGGTAAAACCATAAAGGAGACTGAAGAAAGGCTTACATGGAATGCTGCACAAGTGGTTGTGTGCATTTCGTTCGTCCAAATGACAAGAAACCCTCAACGAAATCCACGATATTGTGTTGAACGATCGCCAAATCAAGCTTCGTGAGATAGCTGATAATATAGCGATTTAAACTGATTGCGTGATTCATGTCCTGCATGACCATTTGGGAAAAATTATCGGCGAGATGTGTGCCGCGTTTGGTGACAGTTGATCAAAACGCAATCGGGCTAACATTTCAAAACAGTGTTTGTTCAAGTTTAGGCGCGATTCAATTAAATCTTTAAGGCAATTCCAATTCGTGGAAGTTGATGAATGCTGGACCAGTATACATCAAAAATGAAAGAACAATCGAAATAGTGGGCTTCGCCAGACGAAAAAGCCAAAAACGGTTCAGTCGGAGGGAAAAGTCTTCCTTCCGGGCCAATTTATTGGGTACATTAAATGCGGAATTAATGAAAAACCGACCTTATTTTTCAAAAAGTAAAAAAGGTCTGTTTCATCACGACAATGCATGTCTTATTCGTCCGCAGTAGCACAGCAAAATTAGTTGACTTGCACTATGAAGTACTCCCTCATCAACCATATGTTCCAGATTTGGCTTCTTGTGATTCTTCCTTTGTTTCAATTATGAAAAAATGGCTCAGCGGGAAATGATTTTCATGAAATATGAGATAATCGTTGCAATTTGGCAGAGTTTGACGTCTATTATGCAGAGTTTGAGGTATCTATATGTTGGATATTACAAAATTTAAGCTGATATTAAACATGCAGAGTACGCGCTTCAGGGTACAAACTGTGTATCTTCTCCTCAAACAACATAGCCCAGTATCTTGCCGCTCACAGCGCACTTATTATACACTCATGTTGCAGCAAGACATAGCTTTGCTCATCGCCTGGAGATACTATCTAATATAATATGTCTCTTCCATGTGGAAAAATACTACAATAAGAAACACTTGTATTCAGCTACGTACGATGCACTTTTGAACATACGAGTAATACACTTGGTTAACTTATTTTATTATTTGCAACACAATGTCTGTCTGTCCGTCTATTCCGTTCATTCGCAGTTACTACCAACAATTACCATTGAACGGCGCTCACTTGTCCTTCAGGCTATATATTTTCCATTTAAAACATCCGACACAATGTTCACTTTAGGAGAGCCAGCATTTTACATGACATCGAATTGTGGACGTTACATCCGAATTACATGTTGCGATGTGAATGGAATAAAAGATTCCATCGCTTGTATTGTGTCATTGTATTAGGTTGTATGGAATGACACATGGGCGTGGGTGTGGTTGATGTTTGACAATTTCAAAAATCACTGATTAGTGTCCTGTCCAATCCAATGTCCAGCTAAACGGAATGTTTGACTATTGTCGCTGACTTTTGATTGACACAAGCATATAGCATCAGCACACACAATTAGCCGATACAGGGACCTTTTATTGTTTCTCCAGCATGCATTCAAGAAAATTGCTACACCACACTCACACAAAATGCGATTATTCGATCAACTTGTTTATTTCGATTTATTTGGGCTTCCCAAACAAATTCGAATTAAGCCATTCAAGTGCGGCTAATTCAATCATTCCCTACTAAAAGTTGTGTAGTTTCATGATAACTCAAGGGGCAGCATGCGAAACCCATGCGGTCCTTTGAAGCCAACTCCATTTGGAAGAACTGCAAAATTGGAAATTCTGAATGTGGGCCGAGAGCAAAGATGTCGAAGGGCATTGCAGTTCAATTAAGTTTTCGAATTTCGGAGTCGATTTTCCTTTTTGAAATAGAAATGTTTTCTTTTTTTTCTTTTGTTTCATCTGTTATGTTTTCCTTGGAGACTTTTGCAATTTATGTGTCTATTGAAGGGCACCACAGAACGAATGTTAACGTAGTACGCAGAAATCGAAAGAACCACTAATTCTGACTGAAAGGCAATTTTTTGTTTGGCATCGTAACATCGTATGTGAGTGTGCTCAAGTTCCAGTAGATGTGGACCGAAAGGATAGATTTCTTCTTTTGCTTTTTAGAGAAAAGTTTGCTTTCGTTCATCCCAATGGTTTTGGTCTTTGTGCTTGAACACACAAGATGCTAATGGACCATGCCGCCTGCCGTTTCCTTACCGAATCAGTTAATTGAAAAACATAATAAAAGACAGAACATCGGGAAACCCAAATGATAGTGAATGAGTACTAAATACTGTCTGGAACATATTCTCAGCTATTCATAGCTGATACGGTTCAAACTTCTGTTGTGGAAAAAAAAAATTTAGGTTTTGCGGTTTGATCAGTGTAAAGTGATGTGTTGAATATAGAAATCAATCCTACAATTCAAACATAACATTTCAGCCGTATGTTGCGTACTCTCTCCAATGGAAATATAAATTTTATTATACCCTATTCTAAGGGTATATTAATTTTGACTCATAGTTTGTAACATATCTTAATATTGTCCGTAGACCCCTAAAAGTTACTATATTTATGATCAGCATCGATAGTAATGTCGATCTAGCCATGTCCGTCCGTCCGTCTGTCGACAAATATTAGGCCTTTAAACTGGACCTAAATAGCTGAAATTTTAACCATATGCTCTCTATCTATCTCTATCATCGTCAAACTTGGATAGGCACCTGACCACCAAGGTTGAAGGTATAGCAGGCAATGAATATGCAGACGAACTAGCCAAAGATGGATCCGAATCTGCGACCAGCACCTTATTGCAGAATCAATTGGAATGCTGCTTTAGGGCTAATTATGAACTGAGAACAAACTATTAATAAGGACTTTTTTTCTTTTCTTTTAAAATGAAGTTCAAATCCCAGGGCACTCAGACTCGGTAACGGTTCATTGTACAACCAGGCAAAATTATGACCTACTCCTAAGGAAATTACGCTTACGCTGAATAAGGATAATATTAGAAAGCTGGTGGGCTTTCTCAATGGCCACTTTCTCACCCATGTACGAAGTGAGAATGTAGGTTCTCTGTGAATGGTTGAGACGATGCATCTTTTACAGGGAGATACGTTCACACGTGGAGCTACGAAACTCTGCCTCTATAGACGTATTGGCCTTCGCTAGGGAGGTCACTCGTCTTTTAAGACAAGGCACCATTTTGATACAGCAGATCTTTTAGGTCGCAGTGTCAGCAAATAGCGTAAGTTTATTAAATTAAAAAAAGCTTTAGCTATTGAACTCATACAATAATTTTTCAACTATAACCCTTCAATTATAAATAAATGAATTTGTTTCTTACTTACTTACACAAAACAAGTTATGCAAGTCATGAACCGTTTATCCGTTGTATGAAGACTTTTAACATATATGCATATTTGTACCATGTCTATATGAGTAAAGACTCCTTCAAAAAAAAGAGTGTGTGCGTGTACTTATGAAGTTATACTTCTTTGCCGTGATGTTTACATATCTATAACTTCTAATTTGTATACGAGTACCAGATGAGAAATATAATTGTTTATACTGCTATTTAGTGGAATAAACCCTGAACACAGAAAACTGCACGGTTTCAAAGGAAATTTCGGAAAACTATAAATGTTTTTGGTATAACCTAATGTCAAAATGAAGCGACATTCTCAAGTTGACCATCAGATTACACGGTACAAATTTAAATTTTTCCTTCTCTCTATCTTTAGGGCTGTGTCTTTTTTCAAAGTCGTTAGCCAGTTTTTTTTCTTTTTTCCCACATCACACAAACAAAACCAAAAACTTTGTAAAATCCACCTAATACATCGACTGGCTAATGAACTTTAAAGTACATAAGTAATTCAATTACCCAACCAACCAGCTCCTCAAAATTGTTACATTTTAACCCGCCGGAACCCGTAAGGGTGCGATGGTATTGTATTCAGTAAATGATTGGCAGGTCGTGCGTTCGAATCCCGGCAAGGGCCATAACTTTGAATTGAATACTCACAAAAATACAGATCTCCTCAAGCAATTCAGGTGCTAGCAGGCGAGAAAAAACCCTACAAAAGAACCAAAGTTCTTTCCTATCCTCCTATACTTTCGAATAGTAGGAAGCACCTATAATCATGCAATGTAATATTTCACTGCTAGGTGCTGCTTACTGTTCAACAAAAGAAATGCCTGCGCTGTCTGCCAACACTATAAGGGCAGTGTACGTACATATACACAGAAAACAAAACCCCTTTAGAAGATTCTAAAACTTCAAATCAACATGCGCCGGAACGCTTTTGATTACTTTTTTTTTATGAAAAAAAGTATCTTAAGTCCCTAAGTCTGGCTTAAATCAAACGCAATCAATTTCATTTAATTAACTTGGTTGGGCACAGTTTTTTAAGGTGCGGCACAGTTTTATGGTAATCGCCGGAACGCTTTTGAATATTTTTTTTATCTTAAAAAAGTATCTCGGGTACTCTTTGTGAGAAAAGTAGAATTTTGATACATTTATGGCATATAGTACACAGTACCGATTTTTGCCATTCTACTTATCATTTTACCATTCTATTTCACCAAATAAATCCACCAATCAAATTATATTGGCACTTCGCTTACATCCGCTGAAATTTTGAGGATGTTGTTTGGTTGTGTCATTGAAGCTTACTTCCGCTATGCGCTTCCGCAGTTAACGCGGCGCTGTACTCGCTGGTAAATGTTTTTAAATTAGGTGCAATAGTATAGGTATCAAAACACCAAAAGGAATATCCCAAAGCAAAATGCTCGACGGGTAATTTACTGTGTCATCCAGTTTGGGGAAGTTTGTTTTGTTGTTGTACCATTAATCGCCGCCATCATACATTTTACTATGGTGCTTGTATGATTCAATGAAAAATACATGTTTCAGTATAAATTGAATTTGGCAAAGGGGTCCGTTTAATGGTAATAACTTTCAAACGAATGTTGTCCTTGTAAGCTTGATTTAATAATTTTCAGGCGACTATCTAATAAAATTTTCAATACTTTTCTAATTTTTCGATTGTTTTATATATAGGTCCTTTTGGTATCTTTACATTTGGTTGCTCTTGCCTTTTTTTTTTTTATTATAATTTGCGTGCGCTAAAGGGATTTATTTTTTCTGTAGTGACACAGTACCCTTATAATGGTAAAACCACAGCGCAGGCATTTAGTTTGTTGCGCAAGTATCTCCCAGCAATTCATTGCCTATTTTTGGGTGCTACTTACTGAAAGAATAGAAGGATAGGAAAGAAGTTTGGTGCGATGGGATTTTTTTTCTCAACAGGTGGCGCCTAAATTGCTTTAGGGAGATCAGTTTTTATTGTGTGTATTCAATTTATAAAAATCATGGCCCTGGTCGGGATTCGAACGCACGACCTGCCAATCACTTAGTGAATACACTACCATCGCACAATTGCCACCTTGCGTGCAAACTGTCGCCTTTGGTAGTTTGGTGTTTTTGGGTGTGTGCTTAGAGCCATTGTTTGACCGTCGACCATCTTTTTAATTTATTTTCATGCATAAACATGATGAAATTCGAAACAAATTGAATGCAAAGTACATACGTAGGTACATTAAATTGTATATTTCAAATCCAATCAATGCAATATATGCGGTCTTTCTTCAATAAATTTCAATATACAATCCCGGTTAATTTACTGATAGCTTCATTTCATTTCGATAACGCAAGCAAGTAGGTTCCGAAATCCGACAAATCGCGACAGCGAAAATTTGCAAATCCGGCAAACAGCGACGAACTAATTGGGTTCCGAAATTCAATTATTGCGAAGTAGGTTCCCAAATATGATTGCTTCCGTTACAATGCTTCCGTTTTAATTACAATTTTACCTCAATGCGTCAAAAGAAGTAAAACTTAAAAAAAAGAGATTTTGTCGGTTATGATGAGTGTTCATTTGATTGGGTTCCGAAATCCAATTATTGCGAAGTAGGTTCCCAAATATGATTGCTTCCGTTACATTGCTTCCGTTACAATGCTTCCGTTTCAATTACAATTTTACCTCAATGCGTCAAAAGAAGTAAAACTTAAAAAAAGAAGAGATTTTGTCGGTTATGATGAGTGTAGATACATATCTTCTGAACTAATAATATAAATCTTTTTTGTTTAAACTATATTTTTTTATATAATGTTCAATTTATTTACTATCTATTTTATATTTTCTTAAAGATGTTAAATCATTTTAATAATAGCGATGGCTAGTTATTGGCAAAAGAAAACGTAAATAATCTAAACTAAACTAAGTATTTCTCTTACAAGATTTGTGCAGATTACCTCAGATCTTTGCCTATGAAATTTCATCTTTAATATAATTTAATAAAGCAGCGGTTGAAGTTGTTGAAGTTGAAGTGTCATATTTCAATCATCAAAGTAATGCCAAATCGGGTCTTCGGAATTTCTATTAAATGGTTGAATGGGCAACAACGCTTGGCACAGGCGATCATCCGACTTTTTTTTGTGATGCTGGCGTTTTTATTCAAATTCTCAAAAAAAATCTCCCACACTCGAACTTGGACCAGTGTGGACATAATGATATTCATTTCCAAAAACTGTCGTTTTGCACTGCGGAACTTCAGTCTAAAAAATTAATCATTTAATTGTAAATTTCTTGGAATTTTTTTTTTTTTAAATTATTTTATTCATTTCATTTTCATTTCATTTCATTTATTGAACATCATGTACAAGTAAGACTTAGTCTTTTATAGTACTTAACAATAGAGGATAACATTTCATGGTTAGACCTACACTATACCAAACAATAAGAAAATAAGAAAAAAAAAATAAATAAAAATTATAAAGAAAACACTATTGCAGGAAGGAAGAAAGGGGAAAAGGAGTAGAAGAAAAAGAGTAGAAGAAATTTAAAGAAATTTGAGAGTTGTTGCTTCTTTTTTTTTTATTTTGCTCAAAGTATGTCACAACTGTAAAACATGTCAATCACTATTATAATTTTCAAATTATAACATTGCTTTTATTTACCTACTACTTTTATAGCCGCCACTGTGAATTAAGAACTTCGTAGTCAAAATCAGTGTGAAAAAGGAAATTCATTTACAAGCGACAACATTGTCTGCAACTCTACTTTCTGAATTCTAATTTAAATCGTTTTCTCAGCTCATTACATAATATTTAATAAAATTGCAAACAATTTCGTGAAATATCTCTTATTCTTAAGATAGAAATAGAGAGAAATCGAGCGAAATGAAGAAATGGGTTAAACATTTGAAATTGCAGTAGACTATGGAAAATAAGATAAAAGTGAGGTCGGAAGTATATTTCTTACAAATACTCTGAAACTACGTGCATTTTGTATAACATATATCAACTGTTTTGTACACTGGCACGTGATAATGTTAAACGTTTTAAATAAAACTGTAAACAGAATTTGTTGTATGTAGGTATCATGATATCTTTCAAAGGGATAGGTACACGAACAAAATTCAATCAAAATCCTACGTACGCCCTTGGATGACATCCAGCGAATTTACAATTGTTGTGAACGATAGTCGAACGGTTCGATCTAAGCGAATTGAAAACTTTTTTTTTTTTTTTTTTTTTTTTTTTTATAGAGTTTCTAATATTACTCCCAAGCCATAGTAATATTATCGTTACTCTCAGCAAGCTGAGAGTTACCTATACTGGTTAAAAGCACGAGACTTGGAACCAGAACTAGGCTCGGACGAATAATAGGGGTAGGTGGAAAATCGTACATGCGACTCTTTCTCACTTAAGATAAGAAAACAAAAACCACCTCCCTTCGAAACCTGCATACTACAACTAGGTTTTTCCTATCTAGTAGTTTTATTTAAACTGTAAATTACGCGTTTGGCAGGCAGCTTCCCAGTGGAGGCACCTGCTAATACCGCCATAAGCACGCGGTTACATCTTATTGCGCTAATTCAAATGGTTTTATCCTTTGTAATCGGCGCACTACGTTAGTATCGTCTCGAATTTGTAGCATGGTGATATTGCAATGACCGTGAAGGCGTGTCTGTTGTTTGCAGGCAAAATGTTTTATTTCATCTTCGACGGTAGCCATAGTTAGGTCTCTGTGGATATCAGTGTTTCTGATAAACCATGGTGCATTTACTATTTTTCTTAGCACTTTGTTTTGAAAAGTTTGTAAAATTTTGATATTACTGGATTTGGTACAACCCCAAAGTTGTATACCGTATGTCCAAACCGGTTTTAGTACTTGCTTGTATAAAAGCAGCTTGTTCTGCATGCTGAGTTGGGAAAATCTACCAAGCAGCCAGTGCATTTGTTTACATCGAATGGCGAGCTCTTCGCGTTTCTTCTTGACGTGCGGTTTCCATTTTAATTTCGCATCGAGTGTCATACCCAAATATTTTGCCTCGTTTGCGTACGGAATTCGTACCGAATCAATGAAAATGGGTAAGTTGTCTACCTTTTTATAAGTAAAATTCACGTGCGTTGATTTGGCCTCGTTGAGAGCAATACGCCAAGTCTTTGTCCAATCACAAATTTTGTCAATAGAACGTTGGAGTTTATTAGTTGCTGATTCAACGGTATTACTGACCGCTAATATAGCTGTATCGTCTGCAAATGTGGCTACTGTTGTGCCTTCTTCTTGAGGAATATCACTAGTGTATATTAGAAATAGGATCGGTCCAAGAACGCTTCCTTGGGGAACTCCTGCCGCGATTTCTTTAAATTCAGAGTAATCATTTCCGTGTTTTACACGAAAGAGTCTGTCTGATAAGTAACAACTAAGGAATTGAAAACTTTCCATACATTTTCGATTGCATTTGAGGAAAATTCAAATTTTCAATTGACATACCTAAACCCATATCGACAACGAAATGGATATGAAGCTAACAAAACGTTATCCATTTAATATTGCTTCAATTTACAATTTGGAGTACCAACACTATTATGCATTGGCCTCTCTGCCAGACCGGAAACGGAAACATCTTCAGCAGCTCCATCGCAACATTTTATGCCAGATTGCCTTCACTAACACTATTTCGATCCACATCGCCATTCCCCATCATCATAATCGCCTTCTTGTAAAGTTATTGGAGCGAACATTTTAGAAAGTTATTTTAAACTCATTTCGTGCAGAGCACAGTGTAAGGCACATCCTTACCACCCTATAGCATACATTACGGAGGAGCGTCGCCCATGCAATAGCGCATTTTGCGTCCAAGAAGCCTTTCGATATCAACTAAGCGGAAATGTTAAAATGCCTTAATGAGCTTATGGCTTTGGTGGCCTCGCCATCTTCGCCAGGGATAATGACGGTGAGCTTTAGTCGAAAGTTGTCTTTTAGTTGTAGACTTATGGACGCATAAGCTGGAGGAGATTTTCGGACTTCGGTGACTTTAAATTTTCGCACATCCAAGTTTGGCTGATTATTTATTCAATGGCGAAATCACTGAAAAGCAGACGGTGTAAACGATTTCAATGTCAATATGTAAAGAGTTTGAGCATCGCCGATCTCATCATATCATTTTGTCTTCATAGGGAAACGGAAGGAAAAAAAAACTTAACTTCCGTTTTTTTTCTGTATACGGTACCACAAAAGAAAAAAGGTCGTTAGGCGTCGATTCCAAACATATTTGTACTCACAGTGACTCTTCTTGGGTTATTGCACCTCGGGCAGTCTGCATGTATCTGCATTGATTGGAATTAAAGGAATAAACACAGCGGCTTCCACTTTCATCTCCCTGACAACATTCGATTAGATCAGGGGACCATTTTTCTTTCTTCTTTACTTTTCTTGTAAATGTATACAAATAAACAAACAATGAATTTTGAAAAGGGGCGGACTGCTTTAATCGGAGAAGCAAGACGAGGAAAAAAGAATAGGGACAACGTCTAAGTGCAAATAATTGTTTTTTATTAAAATTCTCGTGATATCTCTTGGCTCTTTAGTGGTATTGATTTTTCGCCCTTGACACACCCACCTACCCGTGTACACACAAGAACATCTACGAAATCGACGAGTTAGATGAGCACCGCTTATGTGTGGCATGAGCAAATGATCCCAGTCCTCGGGAATTTGCAACTCCGAAATTCCCGAGGATGGAGTACCTACTCCACAGATGTGTGTTGTAGGTATTCAGAGTTGGGTGGATTGTTTGCTTTCACACCTCCCCGCCCGGATAGCGTTCACCATCATTACACAGATTGCTGCGCTGCTGTGTTGCAGGTCACAGTATTTGATAATAAGCGATACCTTATTTCTCATACCCATACTCGATACTCCTGTTATGACGACAATGATTACGATGATGACTACGACGGCAGCGATGATAATGATGGTGAAAACAGAAGTGGTGCCGCCGTGAAGGAATCTTCGTTGATACCGAACCCGCGGGTAAGAGAAATCATCGAATGGCTCGTTGGTGGGGGTAAAGTGGTTGCTTTTAATTTAAAATGAAAGCCAAATTTATTTGCTTTTTGGCGAAATATGTTTGCTGCATTATTTGCTGAACGTGATTGGTAATACTGTTGGCTGCTTGTTGGCTGTCGAGAGGCTGACTGCAGCCATAAGCACACGTAGTCTGTGATATTCATATACAGCACGTATATTCGGCGAAATTGAATCAGTGAATCCTTAAAACAAACATGAAGCAAATAAACGCACACTGGTGATGGAGCACACATGTCCCTACCTGCCACTTCCTCGCATACTCATTGCTTATACTACGGTAGCCCCATCATTGGTTGTGTTGATATCACTGTGCCATGTCGTGTCGGTATGTCTACTCTGCTGCTTGGCCTCTTCACAAAGATAGTCTGTATTCTGTATCTGTACCAAAGTGGTAGGGGAAGAAAATGTAATTCACTTTGATCTCACTCTCTGCAAACCATTAGAATGCTTGCTTTGGGAAAATATTGTCGTTTTCATCAATTTACATATTCAAAGGAAATTAATTGGGGCTGCAGGTTATTTGCCTACCTTGGTAATGTTGTCCACATGCAATCACGTTACATCAAAAGAGGTGTTTTATGAGCTTATGTTCCATAAATGATACTGATTTTCCCCGAATTCTTTTTATATATAATCAATATAACGTGAGAAAGCGACATGATGCATTTAATAATGAGTAATTCCTTTTCAAACAAAGATGAAGTTTTAGCTAACAAAAAAAAAACTTAATAGGTAGGTACCCGTGTGGGAGTTTTAAGATCCCGTAGTAGGCATTCCTTATTCAATTTAAGTGAGAGCATAGCCTCCATTTATTGAGCTAAATTCAAGCTTACAAATAAAAACGTATACTTATGCCAAAACCTAAACAAATACTGATAAAAAAGAGAAGGAGAACAACTGGAATATCAAGCAAAATGACAGAAAAGCACGTCGGTCCAAGAAGCCTATAAGAACATACATTTGTTCGTCTACTGTAACTGCGAAGCTATGATTTATGTAAGAGCGATCATACTTCGTCCGTGCTAAGCCTCCTATGGAGTTCAACAAAACTTTCAGAAATGTCGTGTGTGTTAACCCGGGTATTTTTGTGCCTGCCTTTTTAATGTTATTTCGAAACGTGCCTGCCCCTGTTATTGATTTTTTTTCGTCCTTTTACGACACTGGTGATCTCCAGTCGAAGCAACCCTCGGATGGACACTTGCGGGAAAGTTACAAGATGGTAAATGCATCGCAATTCGAGACCCACCACCTTTTCATCGACTTTAAAGCCGCATATGATAGTATTCATGGTCAGGAGCTCTACGTGTCGATTGCCGAATTCGGGATCCCGACAAAACTGATCCAGTTGTGTCGCGTGACACTTTAAAACAAGCGGTGTAATGTGCAGTTTGGAAGCAGCTCTTCCGAATTATTCCAAACTTGTACCGGATTTCGGCAACGACTACAAGGACAAGTACTGTCATGTGACTTCTCCAATCTTGTTCTGGAGCAAATAGTGCGAATGGCAGGTGGAACGAGCTATCTTTAATAGATCTGTCCAGCTACTGGGGTATACGGACGATATCGACATCATCGGCCGTTCCCAGCTTTCCTGGTTAGAGGCTCTCACGGTGATTGAAGAACAGTAAAATGAGGACAGACAAAGTACATGCTATCAACAAACAAACAAACATCTGTCCACCGCCTAGTGGGCATCCGGCGGAGAATTACCTTAGGAAAGCGCTTTGGATTAGCAAAACAAATGGGTTCAAAACTCCTCACTCGAAGGACAAAATCCATACTCTATCGAACCTTAATCCTACCAGTCCTGCTTTATGGTGCCGAGAGCTGGACGAAAAGTAGAAAAGGGGAGTTTATATTGGGTTCTTGTGAAAGAAAAATACTCCGTCGGATATTTGGTCCTGTGTGCGAGGAGGGCTAATGGAGGAGACGATACAACCGCAGACTCTATGAGCTGTACCAAGCTGTAGATAGAGTACACAAAGCTAAATCACCTCGAGTCGGCCACATTGAGCGAATGTAAAAAAATGCTCCAGCCAAGAGGATCTTCGACTACCAGCCCCCTGGTTCGAGAGGGCAAAGACGACCGATCCTCCGTTTTTCCGTTTTAATGACCAAGCCATCACGGATGCCAGACAGATTAGTCTGGTGAACTGGAAGCAGATGATGGAAGGATGCAGTGTCGCAGGCAGAGACTCTTCACGCAAGTCCGTTAAGTAAGTACTCGTAAGTAGTAAATGCATCACAGGGCTCGCCAGAATGTTAAAATTTGCCTAGATGTGATTTCTCCCCTTAGTCGTCTTTTACGACAAACGCTTTCGCATCATTCCTAGCCCCACCCTACACAGCAACAACATCCGTAGGTACTATTGTTAAAAAGTAACCTTCAAGATGCATAGCTTCATAAGAACATTATGTAAAGGTAACAGGCCGCTGGCGAACTGTTTTATTGCATGTCCATATTCCTATCAAACAAAGTGGGGTTGGTGTTGTGTTGTGAGTCTTTGTTCATTTTGTAGCATTATTTTTAGGTTTTCTAACAAAATGAGGAATAATTTAACCCCAGAATATTTTTCGTCGATTCACCGAAGTAATACTCAACTCTAATTTTTAGGAAAAGTATTTGATATTATATCTGTTTGAGTATTTGAGTATATGAATATTTTGTAAGTTTCAATGCAATCATTTTTTAAAAAACTTCTTATTAAATAAAAGGCAGAAAACGTTTTTTTTAATCTGTGGTACTAACACAAAACCCGATATGTACAGCCTAAAGATTGTCAAGAATACCATTTGTAATAGTTACGCGAGTATCTACTGAAATTTAAAAGGATTCAAGCTAGATTCTTCTGATGATTCAGAGCAGAAATTACGCTTTTGGGCTTCAAAAATATGCGGCTTTAAAAAAAAAAAATATCAATATTGTCATCAGTTAAATGGTTGAATGAAGAACAGTTTGTGATTGCTTCCATGTGAATTGAGGGCTCGAGTTACAGCGGTGGTTCAAGGCTTGCAACCGATCATCAGACTCCTTTTTCTGTGCTGCTGGTCTATTTTTCCAATCTCGTCTATCTTCAAAACAAATTTCTTCCAAGAGGTAGGTACTATAAGTTGGTGTGTAAATTTTCTTCGAATAAACTTGTCCCGTTTTTGAGATATAAGCATTTTTATCAAATACCGTTATTCGACAATTTTCACAAAACTGAGTACCAGGCAATTTTTTTACGCCGCCCTCAGTTATTTTATTTTCCAAAAATTATCAAAATCCTTTGAACCATTTTTTTCGGCGTTGAAAAAATTGTATGGTAGTTACCGTTATTTAAAATGATAGTACAAACAAAATAGTAGCGAGATGAGTCTTGAAACCTTCGAAAAAAATCCGCCCACCATATTGTGGCTGGAGCTTCGCTGGCAGATGGACAGACGGACCGACGGACGGAAATCTGGGACCAATTGTTTTCTCTATATTCGTAATATCATGTATCACACTGAGTTTGAGTTCGCGATTTCAGCACGATTTCAAAATGTATCTTTGTTTCAAGTAAACTTAAGTATATGAGGAAGTTAAAAAGGTTTGCTCCTACATCGAAACTTTTAATTTTTCTTTTTGAAACACAGCAATTCAGTAAAATTAAAAATGCAGCTTTCTACCTCGAAAAATGAGGGGCTCAAAATGCTAATTTAAGTTGCAATGCTTATCACAAAAATATAGGGATAAAAGATCATTACTCAAAATGAATAAAAATGCCCTTAGGATAGGATAGGTGATAGCTTTTAAAAGTCTTACTGCACACAAATCGCTTCAGTCGATACCATCTTATCTCAGAGTAAAAAAATAATAAACATCTACTAATTTCCGTTCACTCCCCCATTTCAAACTACATACATTTCTCACAAAACACTTAGTGGGTAATTAAATGTTAAATAAACCATTAATAGTGAATTGCATAAACACCACTTAGTCGAGTGGTTCAAAAATGCCTCCCTGTAATTGCGGGCAATCGATCGAATTGAATATGTGAGCCTTTTCGGAAAATCAAAAGTCAACAAATTATTATATTTTAATTGTATTCATTTACCCATTGTTTACTCGAAACTTTTATATATTTTGACCTCCTTTCCGTCATTGTTGTGTCACTGTCGTTGACATTAATGAGCAACCCGAAAACTCTTATGACGGCTTTGAAAGCCCAATCGATAAGTACAACAGTAAGTTCACAGCCACTGTAATAAATATGAACAAACATATACCATAATGTGTACACAAATGTATATACATGCATGTTACTCAAATCACGTCATGGGGAGGTCCCACTTTAATTATAATTAGACAATAGGGCATGGAATAAAAACGAAGGCTAAAGAAGTAAGGATTGCGTATGAGCGGACGGGACTTACCATCCATGGGGGAGCGAAACTCTTTGCTAAACCACGGAATGTTGCATTATTTAAGCATTCTCGCTAATTTTATCATGCATCGTAATTAACTACTTCAAAATCTATAATTGAACTGTTGCGCTAATCTAATCATACCAAACCACTAATTAGTACATACGAGAGCATCCCCGTTTTCAAGAGTGTAGTGTACTGGAACTTTCGATAATTGAACGCCAGATCCTCAAACCCAAATACTTGGTTTAACGCCAAACAAACTCGATCAATCGTACATTTCGTTCCATTGAAATGAATGCAAGCATAAACACATTCAAGTGGTTAGGGATATTGAAGGCTTGCCAGAGGTATTATGAATGGAATCAGTGCCACCATTGCTCACGAGTACGTGGGATTCGATTGAAACTAATTAAGAAGCAAAAACCTCTACTTCAGCTGCCTATGCCTATGCCACCTTCCAAGCTTTAAAAGAAGTGCTGTTTTCCTTTCATTTGAATTCGAGCGTACCAACGAGCACGCAAGGAATTGAACATCGTCGCGTCATCGTCCTCGCCACGCATACTCATGAATATATATACTTAAATGTCTACATCATCGTCAACATACCAAGTCGTCATAGATGTAGAGCTGCTGCCATCGACATCCTCTTGAGCTGCCTGGTAGAAGTTATTAATTAGCGGTGAAAGAGCAATTACGTTGGTTGGCTCGTCAACGTAAAATAAGCCCCACCGATTATATAATGAATTCCAAATATCGTCACAGCGCGGAAAATCAAATGAAAATCGTCAATGTATGTCAGTAACTGTGCCGTTGCCAGTACCAATTACGGCTACCCAATCCAATTAAGCGATAAATAAACATAACAAACATTAAAGCCGTAATTCCCGGGAGCCAAATTTGATTTCTTCCTTCGCGAATCTGTTTGACAACAGGTGTTCTTGTGGCAGGGTTTGACAGACGTCACGTAAGCAAAACAATACATGGTGCATAATAATGAGGAATAAATCAATTAATCTAAAGATCCTTTTGCGTTATAAATAAAGGTAGGTACCTAGGTACCTTCTGCGAAAAAAAAGAAGAGCAGACGAATATTGAATGAAACGTTCAAAGTCTTTTTGACGTGGATATTCCAAACAGGGAATGATACACGCATTTTGAGCTTTTGAAGAATATGTTAGAGAAAACGGAACATAGTTCTACTTGTATCAACATAATGTTTTGCGTAGGTACTTTAAATAAGTTTCTTAATGTAACAAATGTTTAACTGAATGTTCCTGGGCTGACGAAGTGTATGTATTTCCGACGCATCCATTAAACGCGTGATATTTGGACAATAAATTAAAAAGTTTGTTAAAAAATTTTCTTGAAAGCTTTCAGCTGCAAAAATATAGTTCCTCATAAATAAATAAATATATTGATAATCAGAATTAATTATCGCAAAGAGTAATTCGGGTTACCAAATAAATCGAATTAACGAGTCCTACCTATACATGAATTAGTAGACTTTATTTAACAAAAAATAAATACATACTGGTTCTGATTTGAAGGACATAATGATAAAAATACAAAATTATTTCGTTTAATACGCCAGGAGGAGGGTGGTTACGAAGACACTGCGTAAAGAGAAGTGGGCACACGCAGTCTCCCAGCTTAAATAGTTCGAAGAGTCCGGCAATCGAAATAAGGTCCGTGGGTTTTATAAAATGTACCTAAACACAGGCTCTCTGTCACTGAAGCACACTGAATAATAGATGTCCAGAAAATAAAGGCAGGCCTCTCGATTTCGAATCAATTTGTCGCTGAGGCCAATAAATTGCTGGTGTGGCTACATTTCTGCGATCCAGGAGCTTTTAGATCTGCCTCTCTTTCGCATTTGTGTGGGAACGTTGATTGATATTGCCTTTCTGACAGGGTTCGTCGGATATCTATTTTGAACGTAATGACAGTATCAACTGAGCCGACCGCCCTCCATTTTCTTTGAGATAGGTTGTTTGACTTGAAGGCTTCCTCGGATCTTGGAGCTGCCATTAATTTTCCCTCATGCTTCTTGTACGCTGTTCAACATTGTTAACCGTATGTGAGCGCCGGGCGCACATATGCGACGTAGAGCTTGCTTCGCTTTTGATCATAGATCCCGGATAATTGAACTTTTCGCACTTGGGAATCACTCCTCCATTCATATACATGTCTGGAATAGGTCGGAGAGGATCAGAGAACCAGCAGCACAAGTATTCTGTTTTTTCGGACTAATACGATGCCCATTTCCCTCCAAAACGTACACCTATGCATCAATTGGCTCCATCGTCAGCAAAGAATAACAGATGTACTTTAGAATCCGTCACTCTTCTTTCAAGCAGATAATCAAACTGTAATAAATATGAAGGGACTAAAGACGCTTCAATGGTGTACACCAACTTTGATTGCGAACGCCTCTGTGACGCCAACCGGGCTAACTCTTGTCTTTACTACCTCATACATATGTGGGTGGCGACGGTGTAGAGGTTAGTGTGTTGGCTTGTTACCCGTGCGGTGCAGGTTTAATCCCCATGGGGAACAACAACATACGCCACCCATTCACATGCCTCTACACCAAAAGGAGGAATTCTGCCTGGTAGTACAATGGACCGTTAACGAGTTTGAGTGCTCTAGGATTAGGAATTCCTTTTTATAAAAAAAAAAAAAAAAAACCTCATACATGTCCATGATCATCCGTACATACGTTTCTGTCTTAGCGCCACCCATAACAGATCCTTTGGTTGTCTATCAAAGGAATTTTCAAAATCCTTAATGGAATCACGCTGTTTTTCCATTATGGTCCTTATACTTTGGATTGCATCTGTGGTTGATTTGCCTGCGACAAACCCGCACCGGTTTTCAAATATCCACTCAACGATCGTGATGGTGTTTGACATCAGCTTGCTTGAAAGGTATTTGTCACAGTTGTGGGCCCCTAGAGTGTCAATTCCAAATTTCGGCTTTGTAGCTCGAGTTTTGGGGCCCTACTCTGAAATCAAGTTCAAGCTGATTCCCACACTAATTACAAATTATTAACGGACGGACATTGCTGGTTCAACTTAACTTTTGATGCTGATCACAAGTAGAGTAACTTTTAGGAGCCGACGAGCAATATTAAGGTTGTAGAAGATCTTCGTGGAAAAAAATAAAGAAACATTTTTTTAAAAGAAACAAACACATAAAGCGAAGAACTTTCACATATCGAATTCGAAGCGATAATAGTTTGGACTGACTGTAGTTCTAAGACGTCAAATCGCAGGAAGTACATTTTTGTTCCTGCCGCGTGGCTGACTTAGCGAGTGAGATTTTGACGTAGGTTTTTTTCTTTTTCTTTTTGCTCGTCAAAGGTGGTGGTCCTACCTCTCCGAAGAACATAAAGCGTACAAGTTTTTATGTAAAACAAATTGTGCATATTACCGCTTATAAGAAACAATATTTTATTACGACGCCTTTTTTAAGAAGAAAAGCAACATGAAAAGACAAAGACAATTTTTTTGTTTGAACTAAATTAAAATAACTAATCTATCTAACTTAATCGAATAAACGGGGACTAGACACATAAAATATACTAGAATTCCTATTTAACCATTATATAAATTTATCTACGAAGAATAAATTATAGAGAGTTGAACTAGGTACTAAAGAGTGTATCTATTAAGTTAATCACAAAAATAAGTAAATAAACTAAGTCAACTATAAATGAAGTGCATGCCAAATTCATTTCGCTATCCAATTTAAATAATATAAACAAACACAAGATTAATTATAAAATATAAATTGAATTTAAAAATAAGTTTAACTAAATTTTGAACAAATTAAGATATAGAGATATGTACTTACACATATTTGAAATACTAGCTGACCATGCTCGCCTTGCCTCGCCAGTCTGCCAGTTCTCAAATTTAAAACAAAATACTTGCTGATAAGAACTGATAAGGAAACCGTCGAGAGTGTCCCTTCTCATTATAAGGATATACATACTCTCAGTGTGACTCCCTCTCAATCTCAATTACATTATTTCATACCCTGTCTTTCTCAATCCCATGCGCCACAAAAAAACAAAAAGGTGCATAAAAAAAAGAAAGAAAAAGCACACAGTACAAAAGGTACAGAGAGAGAGAAACAGATTTGTGGCGCGCACACACATAAATTTTCCTCCACTCAATGCTGGGATCGAACATTTTACTTTTTTTTAATTGTATAAAATGTATAGTTTAATGCTTATTGTTCAACTTCAGGATAACCTACAAAGATAATTTATATCTTAAAATCTTTGTAGATAATTGAACTTTATATTAAAAAAAAATCCTATTTCATTTGGATGAGTCATTCCAAAGCTAGGAGCTAGAAAGCATTTGAGATTTACAACTTTTCTTAGATATCAGCTTATATCTCCGCTTCCGGACAGCAGATAAAGCATTTTCCTGCTGTAAAAAGTAGCCTATGTTCATCACTGATAATGTCGGCTTCTAATGGTAAACAAATTTTTCAAATCGGTCCAGTAATTTCGGAGACTATTCGACAAACAAACAAGCAAACAAATCATTCCTCTTTATAATATTAGTATAGATAAGCAGCAGGCACTAGTTGCATAGCATTTCAATTTCAATTTTCAATTTATTTATTAACATAAGTAGCATTGTAAGACTAATAGTCTTTTAAGTTAATACTATATTACATAATTTACAATTGATTAAATTTATTATTATTATTAAATATATGAATTTAATTTTAAGCTAATCCCTAAAACCCTACTGAAGTTAAAGAACATGATTGTTTAAAGAAAGCATAGTTATTTACACTTTTTAACTATTCAAATGCCGTATTAGTGCCTTCTCGAAACCGCTCCTGCTGTCCAATCCCCTAACGCTGAGGGGAAGTGAGTTCCATAGCCTTATAGAATATATAAAAAACTGTTTTTGAGTTGATCTGAATTTACAACTTGGCAATATAAGAATTTTATTTCTCTCCGAATTAGCAAATTGGAGTCTCTCAAAAAGGTATTGGGGACTTTTTTTTGAACTTTAAGCCGAACAAAAACATTATTATTTTATAGTTAAGATAGCTTTGCAATCGCATTTTGAATACACTGTTTGTGCATCCAGAGACATGATCATATCTTCGTAGGCTATAAACAAATCGCACCATGTCATTAAATGCAACTTCGAACTTTCGCTTACTTGAGCTATCCAGGTCGCAGAAAACGGGTTGCGCGTAAAGCAGGATTGGTATCAAAAGTGACTTTATCAGCATCATCTTAATATTTAACGGAAGACATGATCCTGAGATATAGAGAACCCGAAGTCCACCATAAACCTTCCCTACAGCTTGTGTTATGTGGTCATTCCAAGTAAGCGTTTGATTCAAAATCACCCCTAGATTTTTAACAGATCTGCAGTAATCCAAAGCAGCACCATTTACCTCAATTGTTGAGAAGTACGATGTGTCAACAGCGCTGCGGGATATAACAATTGCTTGGCTCTTTTTTGAGTTTAGCAAAGTCCGTTTTTTGTTGACCATTGGGATACCGCTATTAAATCCTCATTAATTCGCGCTGTTGCATCTTCGACTAGGCCTAAAGGATAGCTACTCGTAAGATGAATTTGCACATCGTCCGCATACATTTGGATCTTGCAATCCTTAAGAACTTGTGGTAGATCATTGTTGAACGTTGTGAAAAACAATGGTCCAAGGATAGAACCCTGAGGAACTCCTGCATTAGTCGCTAGGAAGTTGGACATATTTCCATTAACAGAGACTGCCTGGGTTCTACAGGTAAGATAGCTTTCTATCAATTTCAGTGATGTCCACTCAAAATTAAAATAGTTCTTTAGCTTATATAAAAGTATCTTGTGGGGAACTGTGTCAAATGCCTTCGAAAAATCCAAAAGCACTAACGACGAGACGCATTCTTTATCCATCTCTACACGTAATTCCTCTACTAAATTCAATACTGCAGTTGTACAGCTGTGGTGTGCTCTAAATTGACAAGCAGTGAGTAATTTTTGCTCATTCAGGTAGTTTACGATTTGCCAGTTGATTAATTTTTCGAATACCTTCGATAGAAATGGAAGGATTGCGATAGGCCGATACTATTTGATGTTACTATTACCACTTTTTAAGAGTGTAACTATTTTTGAAATTTTCCACTTTGTAGGGTAGGTTGACTTAGTAAGAATGCTATTATAGATATAAGTAATAAACGGTAATATATGTGCGATAATAGTTCTTAAAAATTTAGTGTGTATTAGATCCAAGCCAATCGCATCGGATTTGATTGCGGAAACAGCTTTCCATACCTCACCCATATTTACGCTATTAAAGCTGAAACTGGTACCGTGCCTAAAACTGATTGCATGCAATTGTACGCGAGATATAATGGAGGCACTTGCAAACTTTTGATTCAATTCGTTAAGATCAGAATCTATGGGATCGATTGATTTTTGCTTGCTGATGCCAATGCTCTTCATGTTATTCCAAATCTTTTTCGTAGAAAGACCAGGTTTGAATTTTCTAGCAAAGAATTTCGACTTCGACTTTTTTATTTTTAAGTTAACCAAATTACGTAGTTTTTTAAAAAATAGCTGAAAGACAGGTAGTCTAAATCTTTTCCACCTTTTATAAGCAGCATCTCTTTTTAAACATAGCAATTGTATTTTATCGTTGAACCACTCGCATTTTTTATTGTTAATAACAATATGTTTTATTGGAACGTGTGATTCAAACAGATTATTTATCGAAAGTGTGAGAAATTGTACTTGTTTATCAACAGAATGGCATGTAATAAATACTCTGCCATTCGGTTAAGAGTACATCATTTAGCAAAGCATTTTGATCAATCCCTTTGAAATCTCGAAAAAATATTGTTTTCTCACTTTCTGCTATGTCCAGATATAAATCGTAGGATAATACGATCAGATCATGTTTAGAAAACCCAGGCACGCTCAACTGATTGTAAGAATGTACACAACTCTTTCTATTAACCAAAAACACATCCAATAGCGTTGAATTGGTTGCACTAAAATGTGTAGGACATGAGGTGTTTATGGAAGAGATGTGCATGGACTTTAATGCATCTACAAAATTCCGAACATTGGCATTAATTACATAAAGCAGATTTATATTGAGGTCGGCAGCGATTATGATATGATTGTTTTTATATCCAATGTTTTCGATAAGACTAGTTACAGTACAAGTATCGATAATATTCAGTGGTTTGTTGAAATCGCATACAGCTTCTATGAATAAGAATTCAATATCGTCGTTTTCGGTCGATGTCAACATTATTCTAATAGGAATAGCTTCCTTAACAAAAATAGCCACACCTCCCACGCGCCTGCCTACACGATCAGCTCTATATAATTTGTAGCATTCTTCGATAACATACACTGCTGAACAAAATAATGGGTGTATGCACTTCTACATTTTCTTGTTGCAAAATTATGTCACGCCATTTGCCCATGCACCACAGTAATGGTTACCACAATGAAGCTTAAGCCTTACTGAAGATTCTAGTGCCTTTAATCGTAGCAATGCGTTTAACGGGAGCGCGCCAAAGCAAACTTTTTATCTTCGTAGAAGATTTTAGTTCGACAAAAAAGTAGGTGTTACAACTGATTTGAAGAGAAAAAGGTAAAACAAAATCGAAAGTGCTTTTGTTGCTGGCAATTTAAAAAAGGTTTGTAAAATACTGTGGACTTAAGTCAAAATAAACACTTACCGTTAGTTTAGATGGGTCGGAAAAGTCATTGCACTCCTGAAGAGAGGCGGTTAGGTTAGAGCAGAACCTTCGCAGTCAGGGCAAAACGTATAAATTTATAGCGGAATCTCTATGACGATCAAAAAATTTCGTAACAAATGCCTTGAAGTACCGCAATACTCCTGAAACACGAGGGAGACCAAGATCAACGACAAAAACGGACGATCGAAAGAACGTAATAACATCAAAAAAAGATCAATTTAAGACGAGTAGCTCGCAAGGTTACTCTTTTTCGCAAACAAAATTTGGAAATGAGGAAACTTTTTGCGGAAACTAACAGCACATGGCATGGAACTGATGGTGAAATAAGTGGCGCAATATCTTGTGAAGCGGCGAGACGAAGGTGAATCTGTGGTCCACAAGGAAAAGAATTTAACGAAAGATATACGCACCAACATGGTGGGTGCAACATAATGGTATGGGGATGTTTCTCCTTTAACGGTGTAGGTCCCATCTTTCGCATAGAGGATACTATGACTACGCATGATGATAGGAATACTTTAGAAAATATCCCTCTGATATGGCGATTTCAACAGGACAATGATCCAAAACATACATCAAAATTGGTGAAAGAATGGTTTCCGAATAACAATGTCGATACTTTAGCATGGCCCAGTCAGTCCCCCGATCTCAATCCGATTGAGAACTCATGGAGCGAACTGAAAACTGGACTTTTAAGGCGCATATCGACGAATAAAAACCATTTATGGGAAAATAACCACTGAGACTTGCCAGAAACTTATTTCATCAATGCCTAGAAGAATCCTGGCATTATCAAAAAAAGTAGTGGTTATACAGGCTACTAGTATGTAGTATTAATAACAAATTACTAGACTTCTTTGTATTACGTAAAATCTTTCTTTTATTGTAGATGTTCCTGAACACACCTATTATTTCGTCCGCGAAAAATTCCAAAATATCTCATTATAATTTCATAATAATTTCATAATGAATTTCAAATTGGACTTTCATAATAAAATAATTTATTTTTGTTACGTATCAATTATAAAGAAATGAAATAAAATTATGTTTTTAATTTTGTTTGGAAAATGTTAAAAAAAAACCCAAAAACAAAACAATTCCCTCACCTATTATTTTGTCCATTGTATATGAATGCCTACATCTATTTCTCAAGTTATTTCTTTTGATAAAATAAAATGTATTTTTATTCTCAAGTTCGTTTTATTAGGTTAGAATAAATTCCTGAAATTATGATTTGTGATTAGTAGGTAGTGCTAGACAAGACCTATCATCACTTATGCAGCCGCTGTCTGGTGGCATAATGCAACGCAGAGGTCGGCACAGGGAAAGCTCAATAAAATTCAGCGACTAGCCTGTGACTGCGCAACAGGTGCAATTAAAACTGCACCAACAGCTGCACTTAAAATTATATTAAACATCCCCCCACTTCACCTAGAACTCATGAAAGAAGCAATGGTAAACGCCTATACGGTCATCACAGAAGATGAATCAAATTCCAACATAACTCACTCTGCAGTCCTAAGGGAACTAAGAGAACTCGAACTACTTGGAATACACCTAACAGACAAATTTTTACCAAGATATAACTTCCGACACAACTTCAGGGTTACCTTCCCAGACCGTCTAAACTGGGAACAGAATAAACCCACTTTTGATAAAGACTCTCATGTATGGTACACAGATGGATCGAAAACAAATGAAGGAGTTGGAGCAGGAGTATACGGCCCTTGCACCCAAACGTGCCTATACACTAGTAGGCGCAGGGACATAAGTCCCGAAGACATAAGTCCCGAAGACATAAGTCCCGAATTGATTTCGGGACTTATAACCCACTTAAGTGGGAAATAAGTCCCGAATTTTAGTCATTGAAAATGGGACACAAGTCCCGAATGAAACAAACAGTTGGAAATATTTTATATTTTATTAACGTTCATAAATTGATAGGTAAAATATAATTTTGTCACTTTCACTGTCACTGTATTATGTCACTTTCACAAAGCGTCATAAGGCCAAATCCGGAAAGTGACATAAAGCCAAATTTTCGAAACCGTACCTCGCACCTACTCCAAATCAAACAGTGACCCCAAGCAGGGGGATCTATGGGGGGGCAGCATGCCCCCTGCAACCCCTCCGCTTGGGGTCACTGTTTGATTTGGGGTAGGTGCGAGGGCAAATTATTGAAAGCAGCACCAAGCGAAAGTGTCATAAAGCCAAATTGGCCTTGTGACGCTTTTCCAATGTGTCATAATACCAAATGCTAAAATTTGGCCTTATGTCATTTTCACAATGCGACATAAGGCCAAATTTCAAAATTTTGGGCTTATGACGCTTGGGGTTATGCCACGGCACCGTTTTACCGTTAAGTCTCATAACATAATTGTAAGCAAACAAATCGATAATAGTTGCACATTTGCGCACAACAAAGTGGTTTGGTCCTATTTCCATTAGTTTTTTGGTATTATTTCGTTTTGCATGACGAAATAAAGCCAAATTGGCTCTATTTCGCTTTCGAAAGCGAAATGATGCCAAATTTGGAATTTGGCCTTATTTCGTTTGGCTTTATTTCACGTCACCGATAACGAAACCGATTTGACTATTTGCTGTAGCATTTGGAGTAGTCTTCTTAGGTTCTCTCAGGCGTATATTTAGGAAATGTATAGTGGGACATAAGTCCCGAATTAATTTTTCGGGACTAATGTCCCACTCAAGTGGGTCATAAGGCCCTAATTGATTTCGGGACTTACGTCTTCGGGACTTATGTCCCTGCGCCACACTAGTATGGACACAAGCAGCAGCGTATTCCAGGCGGAAATCTACACGATAGAGCTATTCATTCGGGAGAATTTAAACAGGCTTGTAAAAAATAAAAACATCTACATTCTCTCCGATAGCAGAGCGGCCCTACTCGCGATCAACGCCTTTGAAATTACATCAAAACTGGTCTGGGATTGTCTCCAACTCCTACAACTACTGGGCATCACAAATAAAGTTGAACTGATCTGGGTACCTGGACACAGTGGATACGAAGGCAATGGAAAAGCAGACGAACTAGCCAGAACAGGATCCGCATCCGCATTCAATTCTGGAGGGAAACCGAAGGAAACTGGCAAGCTGAAAACGTTATGCCAAACAGCTCCCACAATAAAACGAAACAACTACTACAACTAAGTAGAAGTCAGATTTGACTAGTCACAGGCTTCCTCACAGGGCATTGCCGTGTCAAAAAACACCTGGTGACTATGGGCATAGCACAGGATAATACCTGCAGATTATGCAACGAAGACGTTGAAACAGCGGAACACATACTATGTGAATGCAACTGCTTAATCAAAACGCGTCATCGTTATCTAGGTAAATTCTACCTTGAAGCAGCAGACATAGCTGCCAGCTCTCAAAAAGAACTAGCCGCCTTCCTAAAAAATTGCGGCATTACGGACGAGCTATAAATGGAGGATATCACAATAGGCCCACAAGTGGCCGCAGTGATCTGGCTACAATATACCACCTCCCCCCAATAATCTAATCTAATCTAATCTAGGAAGTGCTAAAGCATGCTTTAAGGGGCGCTTACTATTTTTGATTAGGGGCTATTGCAGTAAATAAGGCGATGTGATAGCCATGGTCATTCTAGACCTCTTCAAAGTTATCAGAATATGGCAGGGCTTCGCCAAGGGAACCAACAATATCTTCCGTACCCCAACATTTTCTTTCGGTTTTATTTTCTAGAATTTCATGGCGAAATAGGTACATACATATATGGTACGGCTGTTTCCTAACTGATATGTTGCCTCACTTTTTTTTAAAGTTTTGTAAAGCATGAACAAAAAGTTAACGTCGGTTAGGGATGAAGTGCAAGATCTCACGCTTACGTCGAGCTACTGTCGCGCATTATCCAAACAAGCTTGCCCGCACTTCCTCGCCAGGACAACCCACCGATTTCTGTACAAATTCCTGTGATTGTAGAGATCAGTGGGACTGCATAAAATCGCACATTTGTGAGGTGGGAACAGCTGTTACGTTACAAGGTATGTTACAAACTATGAGTCAAAATTATAATATCCTTGGAAAAGGAAAAGCTACATTTTGCTTGGGCGAAATATTCCCATCACCTTAAGTGGGCGTGACATTGGGTTAAAAGTACTTGTCCTTTACGGAACATTTTTTTTTCAATTGAGTTGAATTCTCAAATGAATCCAATCACTAACACACAATTCAACAAAATGTTGGACACAATTTGATACATAGGGACTGGCTGCTACATTCCGCTTGGTCCTATTCTTATTCCTATCCCTCATAAGTGGGCATGACAAAAGTCTAAGTATGGTTGAATTGTTAAGAACGCTCTACATATTTTGTTATATAACATTTAAAGGATTTAATTGGAAAAAACGAAGCTTTTGTAAAAAAAACGCACCCTAGCTCAAACTTTCGATTTTTAATAAAATTATTTTATTTAATTGTGGGCGTGTCAGTAGGCGGATTTAAAAAGTATTTAAACATACTCGGAAGTATAAAGGGCACCTAGGGAGTCTATATTATAAATTTCAGTTTCCTAGCTCAAACTTTGACTTTTCCATAAAATTGTTTTATTGGGCGAATTTTAGAAATTTTATCTCCCGAGCAGTTTTACGAGTCAAAGATCATACATAAAAAATTTCGGCTTTCTAGCTCTAAATTCGATATTTTCGGTAAATTTGTTTTTTTGAGTTTGTGGGCGTGTCTGTGCGCGAATTCCAAAAATGCTTAAACTTGATTATTTCGGGCTCTAAGACAGTATATGGTTAACATTCCAGCTCTGTATGTCCAGTGTAAAGGCCTAATTATTGCCGACAGACGGACGGACGGACGGACGGACATGGCTAGATCGACATTACTATCGATGCTGATCATAAATATAGTATACACAGCATACAAACTATGAGTCAAAATTAATATACCCTTAGAATAGGGTATACAAATAAATCAATGTTAGGCATTAACGGCACATATATGGCCTAAAACCTAGCTTCTCCAACGGTTTGTGTATACGAAGCTATATTTGTGACACGAATCGAAGGGACCAACAATTAAACACCGATTTCGAGAGGCACATTTTGAGGACATTCTCATGATAGTTTATTATATTGAATGTTTGACACCCTCCGCAAGATGTGTGGCAGTGCTAAGAATGTTAGGTGCTAAACTCCTCGCTCAGTAGTAGCTGGGTGAACTTTTCTTTGATCCTTATAGTCAGACCCGTCCGCACATAATTACACAAACAAAACATTTTCAAAATTTATCGTTTTCTCTGATGAATCTACCATAACTATAGATACGGCATCTCGGCAGAAGACTATCTCTGGTCTAACTAATAGATTTCTACTCCTAACTGTGCACTATTCAGCTAAGTATCTTTCATATATATCAAATGCTCGCTCAGACTAATTTGCTATCAACAACCGACAACTACGACTTTAATGCAGGTTCAGTGTCATTATTTTCAGAAGCAAACAAGGAATTGTTTTGAAAATTAAGTATCACCCGGAATATCTTCCATTAAACACCACCACAAAGCGACAGTATTATTTGTGAATTTTCTAGCAAAATACTTGAAATAAAGCAACAAAGGACAGCATCTCCAACTGTCGTCATTCGTCTTATGGAAAACATTTGTATGTATAATAGAATTATACTATATTTCTTTTAATAAAATAAGCAAAGGACGAGAAATATTTTTTTTTTCTTGAATTTCCTGTTACCACCGTTACCATGGACGCTCGTGGAGAATTTTTTTTATTACGTACACAATTTTTATTACAAAAAAGTCCAAGTCCAAACTTTATCCGCATTTGCTGCTTGAAATGTTGTCCCACATTAAAAACGACCATCAACCCCGTATCAAAGTGATTTAATTTTCTCCTTGCGTAATTTCGCATACAGAAACCTATACAGATACAGTTACCCGGGTAGACAGGGTAGTGCGATTGCGAAGGGAGCCCTAAAGACTGAATTTACGTTTATTTATTATTCTAAGCCAGCAGCTCTAGAAAATAAGAAAACAAAAGGAAACCGGGGAAGCACTTGTGGCATATTCAAGAGCTCTGACTTGCAAAGGTGCTACTCTGTTCCCCATACTCCATCCCCGGAGCTGCCGGTTCCATTTAATATTGGATTCTGTATGCCAGATTTATCATTTCTCCCTTCAATGTTATTTGGATAGTGGATCTCCCCACCCATTATTGTTGTTTATTTTTTGTTTTAAAATTTGCTATTAATGCTGTAAACGCCAGCACTACTGTACCGTTGCCACTGTGACCAGGAAGGTAATTATACCAAACGACCGAGAAGAAATTCAGAAAGACAAACCGAGCGACATTCGCCCCCACAAGAACATAACAAAATTAGCTTAACAGGATAATAAGCATTTTTCCTCCTGAAGATACCTATAGTGGTTGGTGGTTTCTTGCTTTCCTTCTTCAATTTCCGTTCCGTCAGTTGGTTTTGCTAAAATTACTGTCGTTAATCAAGTCACATTATCTGTTGTTCTCTGTAGAGGTATCACCTTTATGTCGTCACATGGTTTTTATCCACCAGTTTAATATGCTTGCGATGGGATAAAACGTTCATGTCCAGGGATACAGGTCATGCAATTAATTACCAGAAATCGATAAGCTAACCCGAATTGGATCTTCTCTGATACTGGCGGCATCAGGAAGTGGTGGCTTCCATAGAAACACACTGAGGCACAACAAGCCCCCTTACTATCCAAATTTCATGAAAGACAAAACCCTTATTAATGCAATGTGGGGGTTGAAGGTGTTAATAGTAATTACCGCCCCACCCCCACGCTTTTTGTGTACAAAAATTTCGAGAACTGTTAGCAAACCTCCCCCCGTTGGTGTCACTCGTTCAAACGAGCGAAATAACACTAAAACCCAATAATAGCCCGGACGGACCGACACAAAAGCTGTTGTACTGTTGCTGTAACAAATTAAAAAAAAAAAAAAAAAAACAATTTTTGGGTCGCGTCGCAGGTCTCCACGGAACACGAAGCGGACAGACATAGACCGCAATAGTGTCCTCGTCGGTATTCCTGAAACAACGACAAACAAAAAGTTCAAAACCATAAAACCGTGCAAAAAGAACAAAATCCAAAAAAAGAAAATAACAAAACGATAGTTAAAGGAAACTGTAAAAGCTGTAGCACTCCTTTTCACATTTGCACTAAAATTTTATGCAAATCACGAGAATAAGTTTCCATTTAAAAGTTTTCCTAACTCGCGTATGCCGTGAATACCCATAACCGTGCCCATTCCCATTCCATTTGCCTTAACCTCATCTCCCCGTTTCCTGATGGTGGTTCTAAAGGGGGTTTCCTGGTTAAATTTTAATCTAGCTACCTATTTTGTTGCAGTGGAGCTATGGCTACATACTCTTACTATGACCCAGTGGCTTCACTCAGACCCATGTTATTGCGGTGTTCTGTGGACAGTAGAGATTGTTTCGCGGTTTGGTAGCAGACTCCTATGATGTGTTCCCCACCCACTTATGTGCAGCGCAAGCATAAACCCACTTTGTCCTGTGACGATCCTTGACCAGTGTTCCCTTAGTTGAGAATTTCTGTACTCTTTTATTTTATTTTTGTTCATCTTTGTTCGGCCGTGTATCGAATGCTTGTACTGTGGCGGTACTTGTGTGGGAGGGCGATGACAATTAAAGATATTTCGACTGGCAGTGAGCGAACAATGGGTTCTCATCTATAGCACTCGAGCGAGTTAGATTTTATTTTCTGCATTTGTTTTGCATTTCGTTTCTATTGAAACGAACGTCAGTAAGGCAGCATTTACTTCATTTCACAGTCACGTCACGTAAAATTCATTTTAATTAATTTCTTTTCCTTTTTCAAGAAGGAACTGTTTCGACAATTTTGAATTAGCTCACCACAAAGAGAAGGTATAAAGAAAATGGATGTACTAAAGAATGTACATGCGAGTTGATTTGATACTTCGGTTTCGCAAGGGTTGAGGATTCCGGACGGGATTGGCGCGTGTGCTACTTGTCTGGTGGAAACACCATTTGGGTTCGGGTTAAAGAGATTAAGCGATTTCACTAATGTTGGTGTTTTAATGCATTTATACTATATCCAATCCTCGGATGGTCAAAAACCCTTTGAACTTCCATCTTAATGTATGTAACGAACATTGTAAAAAAAAACCAACTAAACCTGTTGTCTTTGGCAACCAAAATTTCTTGCCGTACAATCTATTCGCGACATTTTACTGTCCAGGCATTTGTTGGCAGAGCCAGGGTTTCATTGACGACAAAACGACGTGAGTCTGAATCGCTTGATAATCTTTCTACATAGTTACTGAATTCTTGCTAGTCGGTCATCTATAGAATCCCTTAGGCAAGCCACAGTTTCTGCTACGCATATTTTATTTCAACATGCAGAAGTCCACAGCCAAGACTTTCTTAAAGAGTCCTTCACTCTCTCGAAGCCCGCTATGCTAATTTTTAAAGGTTTTTTTTTAAAATCTGCCATTGAAAAATCAAAGTTTGAGCTAACAAGCTGAAATTTAGAATATAATATTCTCTAGGTGCCCTTCACGCTCATATGTAAATATTTTTAAAATCCGCCCAGTGACACGCCAAAGTATGTAGTATGTAGTAAAAGTGGTTTTGAAAAATTCCTTATATAAAGTTGTCTACCATGCCCACTTTAAAGGAACGTTTGTTTACATATGAGCATAAAGGGCACCTAGAGAATATAATATTCTAAATTTCAGCTTGTTAGCTCAAACGTTGACTTTTCGAAACAACGTTTTTTTCTTAAAAAAAAGGTTTTTTTTCAATAAAATACTTTAAGTAATGAATGACAAATTATAATAAAGATGCTACTTAACAATTCTCCCACTTTTGGATTTCTGTAACGCCCACTTAATGAGGGATAGGAATAGGAACAGGATATCCAACAGTTAGCCCAAGCGGACTATAGCCTTGCACTATGTTTTTAAAATGTCTTTCTGGGTAAAGATAAATCTAATTTTGAACAGTACACGGAGAAAAAGGGTCACCTCAAAATTTCTTGAAGCTCATCTTAACAGCAACCTTCTTAAAACTACGAGATTTCATCACAAAATAAATAGATTCTATTGAAATTCAACAGAATTTAAAATGAACTTCATTTTATTTTCAAAAGAAATTTCTCTTTGAATTTATCTGACTTTATCAGCTTAGAACAAACTGATTTTTCATAGTTTTAAAGCGAAGTCTCTTTGTTCTCAACAGTGTCTCTTTAAATCAGGAACTGAGAACAGAATTAAGAGCAGATATTCACGTTGATTCAAAGAGAATTTCTTCGTTAAGCTCGGTTCGCTTGCGCAGTAGACAAAACATTGCGTAATACAAATTTTCAATTGTTGATCGCAGTCGTTAGTGAAATGTTGTATCGCGTCAAAGGGTTTTCTTTGTGAAAATTTTAAGAAAGTACATTTAAAGTTCAAAGTGTAAATAAAGTTGCGTAAGTCGTGTCAAAGTGCGTGTGTCGCGTCAAACGGTTTTATTTCTGTGAAAAGTTATTGAAAAAATCTTTTAAAGTTCAAAGCGTAGGTAAGTGCTTCAAATATAATCAATAGCTATTCATTGCCAATATGTCGGAAAACACCGATCCGAACATTTTCTGTGAGTTAATATACACAAACTCAAGTTTAAGTTTAGAAGTCGAAAGTCGCTTTCTTGAGTGGAGTCTTTCGGCAGCCACCATTGTGTTATTTCGGGAACAATCAGTCGACTTAAATGTCCCCAAAAAAATATGGAGCGAGCAGACATTGATAAGCTTTCTTCGCAGCTTAATTTGACTTTTGGAGAGTATATTCTATTCAAGACAGACAGTTCTTCTTTAACCTCATTCTCTGAGACACTTGCTAGTTTTGATCGTGACATAGTAAACATCAAAAGTGTCTTAGAAAAGACGATAAAGGGACAAATGGTCATCGATTTTTAAAAGAGGAATAACATTTTGGCCAATAGATCTCAAACAGATCTGGTGCAGTGTATAGTCGAAGAATGCCTTAACAAAAAAGTTGTTTTGAGCTACAATTTAATGCAGCAGAAATCAGAAAATATTGTTAAATATTTTCCAGCAGAGAAAAAGGTATTGTTCTTATTTTCACCTACATCCAAACACGGTAATGCAAATTAAACTTTAAAAACTAGGAAAAATTATATGAAAAGGAAAATGGAGGAGGAGGACGAAAGCTGGTGCAACAGTAAACTAAGGCTGCAAATTAACAAACTTTCTGGATGCAACAAGTCTTATGTAAGTCAAATATTAGAGTCGGACAGAATTAGCTATGATGAAGAAGGTACTTTGTATGCATGTGTTTACGTTAGCTACGCATTATTTGTAAGACAATACATTGTTTGGATGGCAAATAACGCTTCTGCATGGGACTCTATAACTCTGTACTGGAAAAAGACAAGTAAACTGCGTATTGAAAGCTTTAAAAACCAGGAAAAAACTTTAAGCGAGCTGTTAAACGATTGGCCCCGATACAATGACGACCTAGGATACGCATTCATAATTGTTTTTATCGTAATAAGTATTAATTTATATAAGATTGAGAGTTGTTCGTTTTTGTGTACAGATTGACGTCGACTTTGAAAACATTTATTCAAACAAATCGAATAGTTTGTTGGGACATTACGAATGTTTTTTGAGAGATGGAAATTAATTAAATATTCTTCTCATTTTTTGTCATATGAAATTGTAGATGTAGATTCACATTACTGTGCAATGAACATTAAAAATGTTCATGGCCCACATATTTATTTTTATGTCTTAAATATTGGCCTGAAAGTTATTCGACCAAAACTTTTTTTAAATAAATAAAAATAGTGTAACCAAAAAATGTTAAAATAAAAAAATGCAATGTAAAGACTGAATACATAAAAACGCGAATTTAAACAAACACCCTTTTTTTAAAAAAAATATTTCACCCGGCAAGAGACTTTACCTACCTACTGTTGAATTTTAATCATAACTTTCGCAGTCCTGGGTATAAATTAAAAACTAAGGACGGTAAGATAATATACTACAATAACGCATTTATGTGTCTTTTTCAGCGTATGTGTACTTAAGTGCTTCAAGCAAAAATCATAGTTTGATTCGCCTTAATTTGACACGCTTCACCATTTTTATTTAAAGAGATATGTACACCTTTAAGATGCTGAGCAATTTAATTTCATGAGAAAGTACACTTAAATCAACACAGACTAATGCTTAATTGTAATAGTTGGGAAGTTACAATTTAAATGTTTCAAGTACAAATTATGAGAAGTTCGTCTTAATTTTAAACGTGTCATCATTTTCTTATAAACAGATACGTGCGATTTTAAGTTGCTTAGCATCTTAATTTTATACGAATGCATATTTTAATCAATAGGGACCCATCTTAATACTAACTGCTGGTAAGTGTAAAAAGAAAATGAATTCCTTTTAAAATGAAACGGAATCTCTTAAAAACAAACTTAAGACACATACAATAAATTAAATAGATGTTTCTACTTGTTTTAAACCGATAGTCGGCTTGGCAAAAAACCATGTAGAAATCTATTTGAATTATGCAGATTCTATTTGTTTTTAGTATGTTATTTTCCTCCGTGTAGGTACATATTATTAAACATGATGCTGCACAAAGTGATAAGCTCAAGCTGAACATACAATGTATTATGCCAACATAGAAATAACAGTGGCGTCGGTCTAAAAGACGCTTTCGAAACAATGTAATTAATGTGTAAATGAAATGTTAATTCGACATCAAAAATTACGAAAAGATCCTTAAAATCTTCAGCTATTCTTATTTATCGATGCTCCCACCAGAAGTGCTCAAACGAAATAGTCAGCTACATTCCACCCTTAGAACAATTAAACCGCTATACCCGCCATGCCAGGAGTGCGCTTCAGTTTACCGTGAAGCCAGTTTTTGGACGTACAGTTAAATACAAAGGATCTTTCCTCAGCCGTACAACAGGAATGCGGAATGCTCTTACCCGCTCTGTTTTTCTTACCCATTGTAAATTGCAAACGTTTAAAACCAACGTGCATCGGTTTCTCCTCTGTCATCCTTACTATATATTATAAGGAGAGTTTATAAACTATAAACGTATCTACATTATAAGGGTACTAAAAATCCCTTTAATTATAAAAAAAACTTCGCGACTTGCTTAATGGAAAAAAATGTTAATCCAGCGAAATTATGATAATGATAAAAGGGACCTTAACCCTCCCATTAACTACATAAACATAATAAACAAAAGAACCAAATGAATTAGAAGTAGCGTAGACGCTGTTAGCTTATTGTTGACTACAGCGACTAAAATTCCAAACACCTTGTAGGGTTATATGATAATACAGTTTTGGAATTCCAAGCAAAGTCTTAATTAAACAATATAAGGACCTACATCCTCTGGTAGAGCACTACCAGGACTTCACTTAAACTTGCAACCGTGATGTTGCATATCGAGAACTTTAACACGACTAATCACTTCCTTTTAATTCGATACAAAATACAATTGTGTTCCGGGCATTATCGCATTCAAAATGTACTTCACAATTGAACGCCTTCAGTTTACAACTTGCAGGCACAGCATTCAACAGACCCAATGTAATTGGAAACAGCCACATCAACTCTATACCGACAACGACTTTCTTCTGAATGGAAAATTCATTTTCCCCTATGCGAGCACGAAAGCAACGTTCTTCTCTACAAATGATGCGAGGCGAGCACCAAGCCAACCACTGATGCTGTTGCCATTTTAGGGCAAAGAAATTAATGGCGTTGGAGTGTAAATAAACTCCAGGATAATTAGATTAAGAAAATGCCCGTCCGTCGTATGGCTATGTGAAACCGGAGTCCACGCCAATCACTGTTGCTATTAATACTGTGAAATCACCCAGGACGACGCTGAATCCTTCTCTGTTGATAAGCATAATAGAAATTCGATATTGATTTCTGATTTCTTAGTTCTACATCCCGACCCCGACATCAGCTAATCTCAAATGCTTTGATGAATTAAATCGTATGAGTGTTAGGATATGCTGTCAAGCAGCTTGGGGTATTATCGCACAATGGTGGCGGACTATTCGTATCGGCCGTATCCAATGACCATCAAATCAATTTGATGTTTGCGTTAATTTCGCAAATCTTTGAAAAAAAAAAGATATCTTAGGTGGGGGAAAAATATAACATAATAATTGGTATTTCCGTACTAATCGAATATTTTCGTACCTACATCGATGCCGAAATAAACGGTCACCTCTCTGCGCTGGCACTGGCAAATGAGCTCAATTTCAGTGGCTGAATAGAAACCTTTTCAGCATTCACAAAAAAGAAATGGAAAAATATGAAAAGAACTTCTGATTCTTTACAGTGAATGAGTAACAAAAGGCAGGCATGTCACAGCCTTAAAAAAGGATATTTTACGATTAAGGTTCATTTGATACCATGTTACGACTTATGTGTATTCAAGAGAGTAGTATGTGTGTCATAGCCCGTAGCGAAAGTGTCGTCTACTCCGGAATTGAGAATCCTTTAATGTCCCTATTGCGGGTTCTAAAAAAGGGATTGCACGCCTCATGAACGTACATACGGTAGGGAAAAAAATAATAAAGAAATGAAAACGACAAACCGAAACGCGCTCTTCTTCCAAAGGTTTCGACATTAAAAGTGATAAATGTTCCAGGAATGCCTCAGTTAAGGGAGATGGCAACGAAATTGGTAGAATGCAGGCAGCACACTTTCCATCTTCAGAGTAGGTCATGTGTTCTATGTTTATATCTGTGTTGGACGTAGAGTGTTGGCTTTAGATGAGAATCGAATTATTATCCTCGGGCGGTGGTTGTAGGTAGGTTGATTCCTTCATCGTGCTTAATAGTTCGGTCCTAGTTTGGTGCCCTAGAAAAATCCGTGACACCACCACTTCATCACACCACAGCACCGTCGTCATCATCACCAGCACCAGGTGGAAGCAGGTTGATAGTCAGTCAGGTTGGGCGGACGGATAAAAGACATCATCCATCACGTATTCATTTGTGAAATCCGTCAGTTGTAAAGGAGGCATGATGTGTACATAAATTGCTTGCAATCTGGTCTAGTCATTGGCCTCCTTTTCCTTTTTAAACGCTGCTGTAGGATCAAAAGGATTTGTCAGAATGCTCTATATAGCTATATAATCATCATAAATGATAATTATCAACTGTTTCATTTGCAGGTAGGTACACAGAAGTTTTGCGACAAGGCGGGAATCGTAGCTCACATAATTTCAATATCAGTGCAGTCCTTTTTGGAACTAGCCCATGAGGTATGGTAAAGCCAAGGAAATAAAAAAAAATTGTCATAATCAGCGTTGCTGAATAACGGCTTTTTCGGCTTTATTATTTTAGCTTGTTTAAAAAGCTGTAGATAGGTGGAAGTGGTATTGAAAATATACGTTACATATTTAAGGATATAAGGTAAAATTATTCACGTTACCGCATCAATGCTCTCCTATAGTTATGCTATTTTGACATCGCTATGACCTGGTCGACTGGTTAACTGTGGTAATTTTTACTTTATTTTCACATTAAAGGTGCGATCTCTTTCACGAATGGAAAATTTTGCAAAGTCCAAATAAAAAAGCGGTAGGTAGATGTGTAATTATTTTATTTTCCGTTTTTTTAAGAATGTAACCATCGAAAACAAAATAAAAGCAACAACTCACGCCAAACATGTCTTTTAAAAATGGAAAAAAGAAATGAGGATGCTAAGTTTTCCATCGATACCTTCCGTAAGAATGTCCCACGGTGAACTAAGTCCCACATAAGAAAAAAAAGAACAAAATAGAAAACAAACACTAACCCCATCTATATTCATTTTACCAGTCAGTTGAAATTGTGCGCTTGTCAGTATTCGGATATATTGAGTTATTCTAATTCTTACAGGTAAGTAAAAAAAAATCGTTCGCTTTGTTTTTGTTCCTGTTGGAAAAGTGATGTGTTTTATGAAATGCGTTCTACTTATTTCTGAACTGTATTAACCAAAATTGTTTTAAAACAGTGAATAATTAAAATCCAGGCAATAATTGTTTAGTTATTTTAGTTTATTTTCCACGACATATTGCGTCCATCAGTGAACCAGATGTACCTTGCGTAAGCAATATACAAGTTTTCTTTTTTTGCAGTTAACATATGGCATGCACCAAAAAACCTCGCCAAATAGGATGTCACACTATCGAGCAAATGAAATTTCTCTTGAGCTTATAGGGAAAGGCAAAGGCATAAGAGAAGCTGCTAGGATTAAAGGTCTCCCGTATCCAACCTTAAGGCGATATTATGCAAAAACGAAAAGTCTAAACGAAGGAGAACGTGTTAGGTTAGTTCCTAACTACACCGTAAATTTGATATTTAATGAAATGCAAGAAGCTAGCTTGATTATTTACCTTTATTATTACCTACCCAGATAGTTTGGGCCTCGCCGCAAAGAGCGGATGGATGAATTCGGAATTATTTCCAGAAGTAATGAAACATTTCATTTACCATACCTCGTCTTCAAAGGAAAATCCATCGCTGCTAATTATGGATAACCATGAGTCTCACCTCTCCATCGAGTCCTTGGAATTGGTGAAATCAAATGGAGTAACGGTTCTCACTTTGCCACCACACTCATCTCATAAAACACAAACTCGTGAAATAAAGCTGCTGTTTTTTTATTACTTAGTTTTGTTTTGTTGTTTTTTTGGCTTATTCTGTTCATCTTTAATGGACCTTAATTTATGTTCCTAATCGAATTTCACCTCTGGTTCACTATGAACTGACTAGTGGTTCACTGTGTACACATACTAGTACACAGTAAACTAATCGGATGACTTTTAAAAAAATTTCAAAAAAATGTGTTAAAAATTTTATTTGAACGATACTTTTAGTTAAATTCAAGTTCAAAGCCCAAAGATAGTATACACTAGAAGTATTCATATCTAGAAGCAAAATTTGAAGTAACTTAATAAAGGCAAACAAAAAATGGTTCACCGTGGGACAGTTTACCCTACTAAGCGACATTTTTAAAATTTTACAGGAGACAAAAAAAACTTCTGTTTAGGTAATTATTTGTATATTTCGTAGTGAGAAGCATAATTTTGATTGAGATTTGCTCCGCAATTTTTTTTAATTATTGGATGAACAAAATTTCAATCAGATAAAAAGTTTTTGTCGCTTATAGCATTTTTATGGTCTAAAGATTGTCGCTTGATACAGGGGTAAATGGCGCTTAAATCATTGATTTTAGGAAATAATACCTACAGGATTCCAAGAAATATTGTCGTTTAGTTCATTTGTATTTATTCAGTTTTTAATATCAACAAATTTTATTAATAATAACACACTTCTACCGCAAGAAAAGCACAGAGCAAAATTCACAAAATTATTATGAAATACGTATTTGTCTTCAGTAAGTGCAATTTACTGTCTGTTCAATGATCTTCATTCAAAAGAATACGCAAACAACTGGCAAGGGGAATCGAAACCTAACGGCAAGATTAAAAAAATATTTTAAAACAACGGTTATGTCTAGACAAAAATGTATCAAGCGACAACAAATGGAACAACTTTTCGGTGGTATTATGTTTAAACCGACAATATCGGTTGAACTAAGCGCAATGTGCAAAATTTTTTTCTCGTAGGATGTGTTGCATAGTACAATTTTCTTTAGTATCATGGCGCTTAGCATAATAGTTTTGGCGGTTACAACAATTTACAGGGAATAATAAACAGCAAGCTATCAAATTTGTCGGATACTTAAATTTTTATTTCTATATAGTTTCTTTTGTATCATTGGTAGAAACCTCAAGCCAAGCCAAAAACGTGGCGCTTGGCACAAATTATAAATGCATATAAAAAAGTGATTTTCTGAAAAATTGTCGCTAAGTACATTCTTACGAGAAGGTGTCGAATGCATTATGGGGCATTGGTGGGATCAGAGTAATATAACAGTCGAAAACGGAGGTGAATATCAATTATTCAACTATGCATTTTAAAATTATAAATATAGCCGTGTTTCGGTATTAAGTGTATACCCAGCTCAGCATCATTTTACACGTAAACAATAACAAAAAGCAGTGCTGAAGATAAAGAGGTCAGCATTCGAGGACTGAGACGAAGAGAACATAGAGTGTTGAAGCCATGAAGCGACTAGATGGCGGTAAAATAAGTTGGAAGCAAAAATATTCCTATTGTTATGCAGAGTAGTAGATGTGTTCATCGATTAAACAAAAAAATCCTCATTTCAAAGAAAATTATGCAAAGAAAATTAAAAAAATAAAATGAAAAAAAAGGATTCGTTCTTTTCCTTGCTGTCAAACACAAAGGATTTTTTGATGTTCAAAAATCTTTCAAAAAATACGTTTGGATTTGCAACGTAGCTTGAATAATAATCCAAATCGCACTCTTTTAAAGTACAAACACTGCGAACACATCCTTAAAAATGAAAAGTGAATATAGAATACGATCTAGGCGTTTTATTTGTAAAATTATGCTGAGTTGGATATACACTAGCACCGAAACACGGCTTATGTTTGAGCGTAAACAAATCTTCGCGCTGATTGGTTTCATTATCTAATAAACTAGCTACAGCGCCTTGTCCATTACAGCAAAGGTTTATTGCAGCAAAAGCAGTGAGTGAGATTCCTTTGAATCCAAATTCGAATTATGCAAAGACTCACCTTCGGTAAATAGTTAACCGTTCTCAGGGGGAAAAAAATGTCAAGTTTAATTAGAGGCGTTTATTTTTTGATGTCACCTCGGCTACGATCAGGAACAAAGTGCTCAAGTACACGAAATCAAACTTAAGCCGCACTGACTCCAACGGGGTCTACATATGTATGAAGCTAAAATATTTTACGTTATCTACGTACAATTAAGAGAGTGTGTTTAAAAGTTGTTGTTTTGGCAAAAATGTTGAACTAAGAGCGCTCAACTGTTTCGGTGTTGTACAAAGGTGCACCGCTATGAGCTTAGTTTTAATTAAGATAAATATGTAATGCCATAATATGTACAGTGCGTCAAACAAAATATGTTACGTTAAATTTACAATTGAATAAGAAAAACTAAATTAATGAATGATAACTAATATGTTTGAAGTTTGCAGTCTCAAACATCCCGGGCCCCCTGGAATATAATTTCAGGACCCATAGGACATAGCCCGCTTGGACCATGCTTTGGATGTACTTCCAGTGAGACAATCGATTCGGCGGTGTATCGAGATGGTTGGGCTCCGGAATTGCTGTTAACGGCTCACCTACGAGAAAATGTGCAGATGTTAGCGGATTTATGTCATCGTCAGATAATACACACAAAGGACGGGGATTTAATATTGCCTCAATTTGAGTCAACACCGTATATAATTCCTCAAAGTTCAAAATATTACTACCGACAACCCGTCGTAAATGCAGTTTGACAGACCGCACTCCAGTTACCTTCTTTCGCAAGAGCTGCTGCGACATCGTCGTTATGTACCTGAGATAGTACAACCTTCTGCATTTCATTCAAGCAATGGCGTGCACCTTGAAAATTACTGCCGTTGTCGCTATAAATGTTGGAGCATCTTCCACGGCGAGAAACAAACCTTCTCAACGCCGCCAGAAATGCATCGGTGGTCAAATCACTCACCACCTCCAAATGAATGGCCTTTGTGGACATACACACGAATAATGCGATGTATGCCTTCGAAAGTTTTGGTTTACGTCCACGAGATAGCTTAATGACGAGCGGGCCAGCATTTTTTTTTTTTTTTTTTTTTATTTTTTTTTTATAAAAAAAGGAAATCCAAATCCCAGAGCACTCAGACTCGGTAACGGTCCATTGTACTACCAGGCAGAAATTCTCCTTTTGGTGTAGAGGCATGTGATTGGGTGGCGTATGTTGTTGTTCCCCATGGAGATTGAACCTGCACCGCACGGGTCACAAGCCAACACACTAACCTCTACACCGTCGCCACCCTTAGCGGGCCAGCATAGTCGCATCCAGAATTAGAGAACGGTCGGCTTGACTGAATTCGCTGCAATGGTAAATCACCCATCAACTGAGTGCTTGTATGCTTTCGCTGCATAAAGCATGCCTTGCAAGCGTGAATTATCTTCCGAATCAAGTTTCGACTTCCAAGTATCCAATATTGTTGACGAAGGATTACAAATGTCTCAGGTACCCCAGTATGTAGATGATTTATATGAATACCTGTTACTATAATAAAGGAAACATGATTATTATTAGTTAAAATGATAGGATATTTAGTATTATAGGCGACATTAGCATGTTTTATCCTTCCTCCAACGCGAAGAAGTCCATCCCGGTCAACAAATGGTGAATACCTTATTAATTGCGATTTGGGTGGTAAATTTTTGTTGCGTATTAGATAGCGAATCTCTTGACCAAATGTTTGGTGTTGAATAAATTTGAGAACCAGGGTTTTGGCTTTGTGTAGATCACTTACACTAAGCCCTGAAACGGATCTGTACGATTTAGATGAACGGCAATTTGAAATAAACCGAAGGCCGTACGCGCCGATTCTTTGCAATCGATTCCAGGATGAGATTTTATCGATGAGGCCTTGCAAAGCATTGGTTTCCGAAGTTACGGCAAGTGTTACCTTTGGTTGCCATTTCTCTTCTTTGGTTGCTGCTTCATTTATAGTTGATCGAGGAGAAAATGCAGATTTCGGCCAGGATTGCTCAGGGTCTGAAAGCCAACATGGGCTGCTCCACCAAAGTTCGTGGTTCAAAAGATTCGATGGTAGTAACCCTCTTGATGCACAGTCTGCAGGGTTATACTCCGACGCAATATGGTCCCAGCATTGTGGCGGAATAGTCTCGAGAATGGTTGATGTGCGGTTGGCAACAAATGTATTCCATCGGCGCGGGGAAGACGACAGCCAATGTAACACTATCTCCGAGTCACACCACGCACGGATTCCTGTAATTTTCATTGTGATCGAAGACATAACGAGAGTGCACAATCTGGATAACAGCAAAGTTCCGCATAGCTCGAGTCGTGGTATCGACACGGTTTTGAGGGGAACGACATTTCTTTTTGCTGCAATAAGGGTAGTTCTGAATTCGCTGATACCTGTTTGGTAACGGGCGTAGATTACGGCTGCCTAAGCTACCGAGGAAGCATCGCAGATCCAATGCATCTCAACATATTCGAATTGTAGCGACGTAATGTTTCTGGAAACTCGAATATGTTTAAAAAAAGGTAATTCGTGTCGATATTTTTCCCATTTTTGAGCCAAGTGGGAAGGAAGCGAATCATCCCAACCCAGTTTTAACTCAGGCAACCAGAGTTCCTGGAAAAGAGTTTTGAAGAGAATCACAGATGGTGCAAGAAATCCCAATGGGTCGAAGATTTTAGCTATTTCGGGTAGCAAATTTCTTCTTGTCGGTGATACAATTTTTGGCGGCTGAATAATTTTGAAAGAAAAGTTATCGCTTGCCGGACTCCAGAACATGCCAAGGACTTTCATACACGATTGCGATTGTTCAGGATCGGTTCAAGAAAACTCGCAATCATCTCTAGGTAGGTGAGCCAACAGAGGCCGTTCGAAGTCCATTTACGAAGTTGGAATTTGGCCTGCAACAGCAGCTCGACTAGTTCACCCTGCAAAGCGATTAGAGTTTCAACTGAGTTGGTGCCCGTCATGACGTCATCCACATATACGTCATGCAACAGCACGCGAGAAGCATTAGGATACTGAGATTGGTAATCTTCCGCTGGTTGTTTAAGGACCCGAACAGAGAGAAAAGGAGCAGAATCAGTACCATAAGTGACGGTACGGAGCCAATAATGTTGAATATCATCAATTGAAGAGTTGCGCCAAACGATGCGTTGAAAATCGGTGTCCTTATCTGCAACCCAGATCTGCCGAAACATTTTGACGATATCCGCAGTAAAAACATATCGATGCTGACGAAACCGCAAACAAACACCCAGTAAATCGCGCTGAATTGGTGGACCGACGAGTAGTTTACTATTCAATGACTGCCCCAGAGAATCTTTGACAGAACCGTCAAAGACAACGCGTAATTTCGTTGAAGTGCTGTCCGGTTTAAAAACCGCGTGGTGTGGCAAATAGAAACACTTCCCAGGAGCCGTTTCCAATTCCTCCGGAGGAATTCGCGACATGTGTCCGAGAGCAATATACTCTTGCATGAACTTTTCGTATGCCTGCCTAAGTAAAGCGACGTTCCATGGAATGTAGACGACAAACGGCAGGCGTCAAAGATTTGCCAAATGTTGGAGAAGGATCCTTGAATGGTAGTTGGACTACATACTTTCCCTCCGACGAACGGGAAAAGGTTTTGCAAAACTGAACTTCCGCAGGGTCATCACTAGCAGTGTGTTTTTTCAAGGGAGACACGCCTTCGAGTTCCCAAAATCTGTGCAATAGAACATCGATATCAATAGTAGCGTGATAGGATGGTAACGAAAATGTAGTGGATAAGCTGGCATCGAAAACTTCTCCGGTTATAACCCAACCGAATGTCGTGTTTTGGGCTATTGGTGTGCCTAGTGGACCTCGTACTTGATCCCGTTTTATAACACCCCACAGTTTATCCGCTCCTAATAAAACATCAATTGTACCTGGCACATTAAAGGTAGGGTCTGCCAACTGCAGATTCGAAATCTGAGGCCAAGAAGATATATTGATTGATTGAGAGGGTAGATTTGATGTCAACTTGTGTAAGACGAATGCATCATATATCAAAAAGGAGGAGTCATACCGCGAATACATTTTTAATGTGATGCATCCTTTTGTATAACCTGCCTCAGTGGTAGACAATCCAAGAATTGGTATACGAGCATGTTTACGACTAAGACCGAGTCTCTGCGCAAAGCCTTCAACGAAGAAAGACACATGGGAGCCGGAATCGAGTAAAACCCTACAAGTCACAAATTTTCCTTGGTTGTCCTGAACGTTAGCCAATAGAGTGAGAAGAATGGCTTGTTTACGATGACTAAGTTTAAGCGAATGATTGTTCACCATCGGCGGAATTAAGGTACTCGAAGAGCGGATATTGTCTTTGGATGTCGAAGGTCCCTTGAATGTTCGACGGGAGGTGGAACTACGGATTCTGACTCCGTTGGATGAACTAAAGAGTGGTGCCGCGATTTGCACACGCGACAGCGAAAGGTCGATCGGCATTTGTTGGATGAATGACCGATCCGAAGACAATTGTAACACAGGGATTTATCTTTCACAAAATTTCGTCGCGAACCGATGTCTAAAGAAACGAATTGCGTACACTGCGATAAAAGGTGGTCACTAGCGCACTTGGGACACTGTGTTTTACTGTTAGATGACTCGGCAAAGTGAGCTTTAATTTGACCTTGTGGCTTGGCCCTTGATAAAGATGGACGGGTAAACGATTGACACGATTCAAGTGCGTCACACCTAGATTGCAAAAACGACAGAAGTTCTCCAATGAGGCCGTCGTCTCGAGATCCGATGTGTTCCGCCCAAGCTTGTTTCGTATCGTTGTCCAACTTATTCAGCAATAAATAAATTACCCATGGATCGCGCCCGGTTTGTTCAACAGCATGTACTCCCCGAATGACTTCGTCCGCACTATCGGTTGGTTTTCGGAGTAATTGCACATTGCCCGTGTTTATTGAGGGAAGGGACAAGAAGAGTTGAATGTATGCGTGCACTATTAAATGTACCCGGTCGTATCTATTTTCTAACCGTTTCCACGCTTCAATATAATTAGTGTCTGATATAGGAATGTGCTTTATTAGATTCGCCGCGTCATCATGTAAAAACGATTTCAGGTAGTGGAATTTTTGTGTGCGTGTTAGATTTGGCTTATTATCCACTGAGCCCATAAAGAGATCACGAAACGAAGGCCAGTCTTTATAACTACCGGAAAAAAATGGAACAGTTATTTTAGGAAGATTTACCGTAGAACAATCATTCGCGGTGGAATTAAGTCTTTCTAAAAACGATGATTGCTGATTAATCAATTTTTCCACTGCAGACACATTTGCTTCATTTTCGGTATTGGATATAATAGGAGACTTTTCCTTAATCGCTCTTGCAAATGAAGAATGCGCGCTAAAATACCGACATTCGTATTCGGCGAATTCTGCTACCAAATCATCAAAATCACTGGTACCAGCTTCTGGGAGAAGCCCAAGATGCAACGAACCGAAATCTGCTCAAGCTTTGTCTAATTTTCTTAACCGAATTTCGAGCATTTCTATTGGAGTGCTTTCATCTAGCGTGTCCGTAAAGTTAGCAGCACGAGTTAGACAACCCTTAGCATTTCCGCATTTTAGCTTTAGTGACGACATAATTCTCTACGTGTTGGAGAACGACTCAATCAAATCAACACGAAAGTAACAATTTCATAAACGCAACAGAATGTTATTGGGAAGGGCACTTCACTATCCTACACTGTCTATCACGTGTTTCAATTTTTAGCACGTGATTGCGACTTATTATTCAGTATTTTTTGGTATTTATGCAATTTGTTTTTTAAAACTTTCTTTAATCCGGCTCGAAGGACCATTGAATGAGTGAGATTCCTTTGAATCCAAATTCGAATTATGCAAAGACTCACCGACGCACGGTAATTAGTTAACCGTGCTTAGGGGAAATAAAAAATGTCAAGTTTAATTAGAGGCGTTTATTTTTTGATGTTACATTGGCTGCGATCAGGAACAAAGTTAAATTTACAATTGAATAAGAAAAACAAAATTAATGAATGATAACTAATATGTTTGAAGTTTGCAGTCTCAAACAAGCAGTATAGTGTATTTCCGGATATTTTAGAAATATTCCCCAATGACCATACCTAAATGATTTTGATGTAGATTCAACTTAGTGTGTGGTTAGTGAGTCGTGTCCATTTTTACAAATTTAAATATTATCGTTTTTGAGTTCGCTATTAAAAAGCCGATGTTATGCCTTTAGTAGATTTTTGAAATACTAACTGCAAAGTTTGGTACTTCATTCTCATTGTAAAAAAATTCAATGATCATGTCGATGTAAATACAGACAAATTAGCGCTGTAAAGCCATGAAACTTAGCTTAGGTACTAGCCGAACTCATTGTGCTTCCAACACTCGGTTTTCATCTGTCCGCGAGCAGTGGTGTATTCTTGGAAATATGGGGGTTGAATACAATGGCTATTCGTTGTACGGTTGGTAGCATAATACGAAAAGTTTACCATCACTTTGTTCTTTAGTTCTGTTCAAATTTCCTGTGCCATATTCACCGGACCGATAGAACGAACAAAAAATAACTCCTGATACCGACTTTTTCTTAGAAACACACACACACACACAAATCTGACAAACGCATATTTCAACAACAACTACGTGTTGTATATGACTACACTAAGGCTACTTCTCAAACTTTCAAACTGTATGACAGCTCCATGCAGAAGTAATGTGCTCTGTGCTTCTTTAGCTAGAGCAGCACTGATATTAAACAGAACAGCAAAAATGTATACTACTCGTAAATATAAGACAAAAGGAAAAAATGACCGAATTTATACTTACTTTCTCTTGTGCACTTCAAAGAAGGAAATATCGTACTGTTGAGGTTATCATTTCGTTTAAAAATCGTATCTATCCATCGCACAGCCCTATCGCCAAAAGCAATTGTTTCCTTGAAGATAGCTAACACATGGACCAATTTGGCTATACAGACTACCCTACCGAGGGTTCATAAAAAATCTCCCACCACTTTAGCAACCAAAAATGTATTCGATTCGTTTTTAATCTTTTTTTCTTAACTCGGCCGCATAGCTGAGTCAGTGGGTGTGGAAATGGATCATACGGAGCAGCATTGTAGCATGCGATGTGGAAAGTGGGTTGGGTCACGGAAAACAAGAAAAAAGTGTTCTTAATCATATTCTGTATTCTCAAGGGTAGATTGCAAAATAATGCAGGATACTCTATCGCACACAACTATTGAAAAGTGTTTATTATTATTGAACCCTGGAGAGTTGGAGATGGCGATGAGGTTGGCTTTCGTGGCTTCGCTGATATCGAGCTTTTTTCAGTTTCATTTTGAAATTAAAATTTGTAGCCCTGTGTTTGCCCCGAAGGATGATAAAGGCACGAATGAAATTCATGAAAGAGAGTATGGGTGAGGGTGTTTCCCTTCCTTTCCAAAATCCGCATGTGAAAATTATCCTTTTGGGAAATTTTTGCAAGTGCAGCAGTGCATTTAGATAAAACTGAAAATCCCTCCCAAAAAGGGGGATGTACATCGTACATGCCTGACGGATCGATTCCTCGCTACAGGATGTATACACAGAGTTCGTTTTTGTTCTTTTTTTCATCTGTTTCTACTCGTCGTTCCCTGTTTCGTGTTTATGTGGTATCCTATACTTTCAGATCTGACTATAGTAGAAATAATCTGCAGAAAAAAATAAAGTCTTCGCCCGGGACCACTGAAGAATACCTCTCGAGTGGGGAAAAAAAAAGAAATGCCAACAAAAATTCTTGTTTCCGTTCAACTGAATGTTTGGATTGAATTTGGCCCACATCCACAAGCACCAACATCATTTCCGCACGATACTACACTCCTTTTTCCCCTTTTTCGTGTGTGTATATTTTGAAATTCCCAACAATTATTTCTGCCGCTATTGGCAAATTAAGTTCCACCAGCGGAGCGTTTTTTTGGACTACGTAGCCCTGTTTTAAGCAAGGTGACTGTTTATGTCAGCTGTTGGCTTGAATGTAAATCAGTTATCCATTCTGTGCAATTGCCACAACAATGACAACCCCTACGGGTAGGTGTCAGCCGAAAACTTTAAATTTATCATCTATCAAACTTTATGCAAAATAGTTTAAGCTAACTATCACAGTGTCAACTTTTGGGTTAAAACAATTCTCAAAGGAGTATCAATATGATCGCAAAATACCGGCATATGCTGATTTTTCACTTTTTAAGACTCGGTGTGAATACTTTATTTGGATTCTTCATGCGGGAGCTATGTATCTTCATAAATATATGTATATATATACTCGTAGTTAGTATTCGCATAAAATTGTATCATAACATAATTCCTTTCAAATTCACGCCTAATAAAAAATAAAGTAATAAAGTATGTATCTATTTGTCAAGGCTACGAAGCGTAACAAATTGTTCTGTGCATTTGATTATTAGAGTTCAACCAATGAATTTTTTTAAACGTCTTGTTGATCTAAAAACTTAATTCGGGCGCTAAAAAAATGTTATGACATCTTTTGACCATACAGACACCGAACGGCCGCGGACTGCATGCGATAAAATAAATCTTACAATTCCTTACTAGACAAAAATTAGATAAGATTAGATTCGATTAAAGTAGATTTTATTCAATATAATAAATTGTACAATATTAATCTTTCAGGAAAGATTTTTGTCGTTTGCCTGAGTGAATAAGATTTCGATATGGATTACAATATAATTTATAAAAGCCTGATTGTTAAAAAGGCAGGACTTTAGCTATTATTATTGTTAATATTATTATTATTTTTATTATATACCATTTTTTTTTAATTGAGGTTAAAAAAACAAATAATTCCTAATTTATTATTACAAAAATATAATTGTATGTATATCGATTTCGGAATTTTAATGGACTTTTAGTTTAGCTGAAACAAAAATGTATTTTTATACATATATCGGAACTTTTAATTAAGTTAAAACAAAATAAGTATTTTTTCTTTTTAGAAGTTTTCGGTGAGTATTCTCGTTCTGTTCGCTTCTCGCTTCGACATAGTACATGTAGCATCGAAAACCATGCAATGAAATATGCCATTGCTAGGTGCTGCTGTTCACAAATGCTTGCGCTGTGTTTATAGCACAATAAGGGTACTGTGACATTTACAGAAAAACCCCTTTAGAGTAAGCAAATTATATAAAAAATGAACACACTTAAGAAGTTGTATCCAATTTAAGCTGTTAAGATAAATTTGTAGTTCTTGGACATGGAGCACATTCTTGGCAACATAACAACGCGTTATCTCTGTTCGGGCGCAACTTGAGAACATTGGTAAGGTTCTTTAACCTTCAGCATGACCTACAATTCTTTTCTCCACAGACCGCTGACCCAATCATCTTTTTGCCATCCAATCCACCACCAATCCGGCATCCAATACTTCAGATATTGCACATGTGCATACATTACATTGTCGCCCATCAACCATAATTCCTTCTTCTTCTCCCCTAATGACGGTGAGGCTGCATCCATACTGGTCCACCTGTGGCGTTCGCCGTTTCACACTGAAATTCCTAACGATCAAATATCTACACTGCAGTCGAAGTTTCCTTATTCCAACACTACAGTCTCCAGGGTGATCGTTAGCTAGTTGGATAAATAAACACCACACCTACGTCAAACAGATATCCGATTCTCCGAATATCGACGAATGATGGTGATTGCGGATCGGCACCCTTATCGTGGTGGGCCGATGGATAGCCAAAGCATTTTTTTTTTATAATGTACTCGCACTAAAGGGATTTTTTAATACCCTTATAATGTAATAGCTACACAGTGCGGGCGTTAAGTAAATAGGGAGCAGATAGAGAGAGATGCCGATGCACGTTGGTTTTTAAATGTTTGAAGATTATACGAGTAATGTGGAGCGGGGAAGAGAATTCCAAATTCGTATTGTAAGGCTAAGGAAAGATTACTTGTATCTCACTGTTCGTCCGAATACAGGCTTAAGGGTAAACTGATGCGCATTCCTTATGCACAGCGGGTATTGCGGTTGAAATGTTCTAGGGGTGGAATGCAACTGGCTCTTTCGTTTGAGTACTTATGGTGGAAATAACCATAAAATAACGAAAGACAGGAGACATTGCAACGATGACTAAGAGAGTCAATCGATCTCGCGATGTCTCGGTAGCCAATGAGTGTTATCGCGGGTTATTGAATCCTGTCAAGTAGCTCCAAATAAGTCATTGGTGCACCAAACCAGATATGAGCGTTGTACTCAAGTTTCGGGCGGATAAACCACTTATAAATAGTAGGCAGAGCGGAGGGAATAACATATTTTTTGTAGCCCTTACGGCATTTCCTAGCGTTCTTGGCGACATCGAATATGTGGTCATTCCAACGAAAGTTGTCATTAACACACATACCAAGAATGGAAAGCCGTTTGGTTGCAGCCATGGACAATGGCAAGGTGTTTGGGTTTCGGGTTTAATGACAGAAGACAGCATTGCGTTTTGGAAGCATTGCTGCCGAGATTGGAATTTAATGAGCTTCAAATACGTTCCTGTCCCAGATCCACACCCGAAGAACTAAGAAACGAGTATGAGAAGCTGAGGGTACTGTCATCGGCGGAGGAGGGGATTGGATTAGAGGTAACAGATCATTTCTAAGAAATGAGAAAGAGAGTCGGAGACAAAACAGAACCTTGGCATTTTCGACAAGAGAGCTTTGTGCCAAACTCTATCAAGTGCCTTTTAATCAACAAGCGCAACGATCTTACTTTCACCACCTTGGTGAAGACATTGGTTCCACTTTTCGGTTAGATAAGTCATCAAATCACCAGTGGACCTTTTGCTGTGAAAACCGTACTGCCGGTCATTAAGACGTTTTCGGGATTCAATATATTTCAGGAGCTTTAAAGGCATGGGCGTGGGCGAAGCTATTGAACACCCTACACTTATAGGATGTATTGTGAATTACAATGACGCAGCAGCTTAACGGACTGGATAAGTTGGTGGATGGATGACAAAAAATTTGCGGCATTCTTGTTGTCTCTCAACAGAAAATGCTGAAGACAGACTACTGACGTTCTTATGGGCCATTACGCTTTTCGCAAGCATCTTAAGGTTCTATGCCTAGGCGATACCACAAACTGCGAAGCTTGTGGAGAAAGCGATGACACTGCGGAACATTTCCTCTGTGATTGTCCTGCTTTTGCTCGTTTCAGTTGGCAGGTATTTGGTGCTGATTTGGTTAGTGCTGTTAACCTCAGCTCCATTTCATTGAAGAGCCTACTCGTCTTTCTTAGGAAAACGAGTAAATTTATACAGTAAAAGTGGTGTGTCTTCCTGGTAGTACAATGGACCAGTTTTGAGTCTGAGTGGTCCAGTGTAGAAAGTCTCGCAATCCGACAAAAAAAATATGTAGTCCCATTTGAGAGTAAAATTAGATTTCGAAGAACGGGACCACCGATTTCAATTTCACATAAATTAATTATTCGTGAAGCCCAGTGCCAAACGTGTTCTATTTGGCACCTTATGAACAGGTACCTAGTGAAGAACCCAGAGCATGTCATATATTCCAAACTAAAAGACCTACAACAAGCAAGCTCTTAAGTTCTAAATCCAGGAGATATTTCTCCTTAGCAATTTGAAGGTAAAGCAACACGTATCGGCAAACCACTGTGAGCACAAGGCGCAACTAGTGTTATCCTACTGATATTAATCTACTTCTTTTTCTTTCTTAACGGCGAGGTTATGATATGGATTAGAGGGATCATAGCGCTTCAACTTAACTGCGTTCCTACTGGTCTGCCTGATAGTAATCTACTTATATGATGAGTTTTCTTATTAATGTGATGATTATTTCATGTAAAGTTTATTTCGAATAAGCTGTGCTTTGACAATCATCAGCAAACAAAAAACTGCTCCATAACAAATAGGACAGTTGTTTGCTTATAATTATCCGAAGTTTGCCTTTACATTTGAACTATTTTTTGAATCTGTTTCACTGAAGTAATAAGAAACTCACACAAAACAAATTTCTAAATACAATTTCACATCGCAGGATTCATCGTATTTAAAACCACATGTGTACATCTTTGACGTTAGGCAAAAAGGTCTTAAGTCAGAAACTGCAGTTTTTCGTTAAACCAAATTTAAACTATTTTAATTATTTGCAAATCGGGATTAAATTAATTATTACGATGGGAAGCAGTTGTGCTAAACTTAAGTCGTTAATACCAAACGAAAGAGAACAAAAAATTGAGTTAAACCCAATCAAAAACCCAAAATGCAATTTTTTGACTTAATACCATTTTGCCTTGTTATATTACATTGTTTACAAGTTAGATTATTTTATTTCGGCTACACGTGCGTCGTCTGAGAATTGTTTTGTTCCATACGCCACTTTTGATTTTGAGATAGGAACGGATTCTATGGTAATTATACCCTATTCTAAGGGTATATTAATTTTGACGCATTTTTTTTTTTTTTTTTTTTTTTTTTTTTGTATAAAAAAAGAAATCCAAATCCCAGAGCACTCAGACTCGGTAACAGTCCATTGTACTACCAGGCAGAAATCCTCCTTTTGACGCATAGTTTGTAACATACCTTAATATTGCCCGTAGACCCCTAAAAGTTACTATATTTATGATCAGCATCGATAGTAATGTCGATCTAGCCATGTCCGTCCGTCCGTCGGAAAAAATTAGGCCTTTAAACTGGACCTAGAGAGCTGAAATTTTAACCATATACTCTCTAGGGTCCCGAAATAATCAAGTTTACGAATTTTTGAAATCCGCCCACAGACACGCCCACAAACGCAAAAAAACAAAATTTTGGAAAAAATCGAATTTTTATATATGATCTATGACTCCTAAAACTGCTCGGGATAAAAAAATTTCAAAATCCGCCCACTGACACGCCCACAAATAAATAAAACAATTTTTTTATACCCTATTCTAAGGGTAGGTATTTTAATTTTTGAAAATCCAAAGTTTGAGCTAGGGAGCTGAAATTTATAATATATACTCTCTATGGGCCCTTTATACTCATGTGTAAATATTTTCAAAATCCGCCCACTGACACGCCCACAATTAATATATATTTTTTTTTTTATTTTATAATATATACTCTCTAGGGGCCCTTTATTCTCATGTGTTAATTTTTTTTAAATCCGCCAACTGACACGCCCACAATTAAATAAAACAATTTTATTGAAACACCCTAGTTTGAGCTAGGGAGCGTTTTTTTTTGATAAAATCCTTTAAATGTTATATAACAAAATATGTAGAGCGTTCTTAACAATTCCACCATACTTAGACTTTTGTCACGCCCACTTATGAGGGATAGGAATAAGAATAGGGTATCCAACAGTTCGCCCAAGCGGACCGTAGCCCGTCCCTATGTTTTTGTATGCTCTTTTTAAATCTGTGGTTCGATTTGCTCTTAGTCTTTCCAATCCCGAGATATCGAACATTGATTTTGTCTCATGTCCACCAAAATCAACAGTTTGTAGAATTGTTTTGTGCTATAAACCATTTTTTGGCGTTCGGGACAAATTTTCCATATAATTTTTCGCAATTTCTTTGCGACAATTGTTTTGTTCGACGTGCATACCACGGCGACAAGAGATGGAGAAAATATCAACAAAAATGAGATTTGGTTTGTCATACACAAAGAAGTACAGAAAATATCAGAAAAGTACAAGATTTAATGTTCCATGAGTAAAAATCTTGCCCAAAGTGTTTTACATGTTGTCAATTAGTGTTCCATGAAGCCGTGCAGATCAGTTTAGCACAAGATTTTCTGTACCTAGTTTTGAGGTAGGGCAACATTTATAAAAAAAAATCGAAAGAATAACATGGAACGTGTTCAAATTGTGATCAAATCGACATCAGGCCAAACATTGACGGTACAATGCTCACTCAAAACCCGAAATTCACTAGAAAACAAAGATGATTATCTATTTGAAATTTCGCAGCTGAGAGGGGAACATAAAACTCGAAGCTGTACTCTTCTGATCTGATTTGATCTGACAGTTTTCGCTCACTTGTTAAATGCTAAACACTTGAATAATTTTCTTATTTTATTGTATTTTTTTAATAAAAACTTTATTAATAAAAAAGATGAAATCGATTTTTCTTTTCAAATTTTAGCATACAACTCCATTTTGTCTTGCCTTTCAGATATTTTGGATGAGAATGGCTTTGTGCCATATCCATTTTTTTGTATTCCACGTGTATTAAAAAAAAAAATCAGTTTCAAAATATAGGAAGTGAGACACAAGTCAAAAAAAAGCGGTCAAGTGCGAGTCGGACTCGCCCATGAAGGGTTCCGCGCGAATTATAATTATTATTTACTTAGGCACCAATAATGGTTCACGGTTTACGCATAAGGTTTATGTTTATGAAATTAAATGTTTTTTTTTTATATTTGAGTTGATTGAATGAAAGGTAAATTGTGGTTTACGATTTATGACGTATTAAAAATAAACTACTTACTAGATCTCGTTCAAACCAATTTTCGGAAGTTTGCATGGTAATGTACATCATATATTTTTTTTAGTTGTATCATTCCCTTATTTTAGAAGTTAGAGGGTACCCCCACACATTTTACCACTATGGAAGTGTCTCTCGCGCAAACTATTCAGTTTAGAAAAAAATGATATTAGAAACCTCGATATCATTTTTGAAGACCTATCCGTAGATATCCCACACGTATGGGTTTGATAAAAAAAAGTATGGGGAACCCCCAAAATTTATTGTTTTTTTTTCTATTTTTATGTGAAAATCTTAATGCGGTTCACAGAATACATCTACTTACCAAGTTTCAACAGTATAGCTCTTATAGTTTCGGAAAAAAGTGGCTGTGACATTCCCGGACAGGCGGACGGACAGACAGACAGACAGACAGACAGACAGACAGACAGACGGACAGACAGACAGACGGACAGTCAGACATGACGAATCTATAAGGGTTCCATTTTTTGCCATTTGGCTACGGAACCCTAAAAATGAGACATTTACGTTCATTAACGTAGCTTGTTAACGGTTTGGCAAAACACTTTGAAAATTGGTAGGTGAACTCTTTATAAGACTAACTTCAAGCTAAAAAAATTATCCTATCACACAGCTTCGGAGTACCAAGTACGAAAACCTTTAAATGCGTTTTTCTCGAAAAAGTGCCAATGACATATGGAACAAACCAATTCTCGGGCGAACGTAACAGTCAGTCAATTCGCATGAATTAGTCATTCTAAAATTCGTGCAAGGACGGGCTAAGAATATAACTGCAGCACGCACGAAAACACAAGGCTACTGCGGAAGAAATCACATCTAGAAAATTAAACCATTCATATTAGCCAAGCAATACGTTAACATCTTCAAACTGTCCCGCAAGTGTGAATGCAAACAAGTGGGTTAACTTTGGAGATCACCGTTGCTGTCGTAAAAGGTCGATCAAATAATATTTAATAACAGGAACAGCAAAAAAGAGGCAGCCTAAAAAAACTCATGGATCACACAAATGTAACAACATCAGCATTTGATTGGCCTCAGTAATGAAGTGATCCGAAAGGAACCGGAAATGTCATTCTTCGTTTGATTTCAGCTGTGGTGTCATTATCAGAATTAATAGCGTAGCCGAGGTAGACAAAGTCCCTAACTACCTCAAAATTATAGTTGTCTATCGTGCCCGATTCGTCGATGTTGTGTTTCCCTTCTTGTTTACAGCATATGTTTTGTTTTGCCCTCATTCACCACTAAACCCATTTTTTCCGCTTCTGTTCTAATACTTGCAAACGCACCAGTGACAGCTCGCTGTGTTCTGCCAATTATGTCAATGTCGTCAGCATTTATGCAAGTAGTTGCACAAACTTTTGGAAAATTGTTCTCAAGTATGATGTTAAAGAAGTCACATGACAGCGCATCACCTTCGTCGTCGAAATCCTTTTTTGGCATCAAAGGTCTCGGTGAGATTGTTCCCGACCTTTATGGAGCAGCGGGCGTTCTCTATTGTCATATTGCACAATCTGACAAGTTTGGCAGGGAGGCCAAAACTAGATATAGCTCTGTATAGCTCGTCTCTATAGATGCTGTCATATGCGGCCTTAAAATCGATAAAAAGATGGTGGGTATCGATTTGGACTTCTTGGGTTTTCTCCAGGATCTGCCGCAGTGTGAATATCTGATCGACCGTGAATTAACCGGGCCTAAAACCGCACTGGTAGGGAACAATCAGGTCGTTGAAGAATGGTTTCAAGCTTTCACACAGTACAGGAGACATGATCTTATAGGCAGTATTCAGGAGACTGATGCCTCTATAATTGGCGCAGTTTAGAGGGTCTCCTTTCTTGTGGATCGTATTATAATGACGTATGTAATTTCCTAGCATACGATTCCCCATTATGCATTTCAATCAGATTCAAATTCGCAATAATATTTATTGCTGTTGAATTCACACACCCCTGATGCTCATAGCCATGATAGGTGAGAAAATGCCCTCTAACATCGTTGGCTGGAACTAAGACTTAAAGCCTTCCATTTAAAATGTTCACATTTCCTCTTTGCAAAACATGGGTTTGCAAAACTTTGAAAAACCAAACGACATGAGTCCTTTCGGAAAATCCATAAAATGCTTTCGTTATGGATTGATTGGGTTCGTGGTATGTGGAGGCATACATCAACAGACATACCGTAAAAGTGCAAATATGCAAATGAGGGATCAATAGGCTTTTGCAATCGATTTTCGTTTTACCACTGCGACTGCGAGAAACAAAAGTTTCTAAGACCGAAAAACGTTTAATCGTGCAACAACTCATACTCCACCACATGGGCGGCATATTCGAATGTGGTCGACGATTCAAAATCGAACATTCTGCTGATAAAACTTTCAAAATGTCAACCGTAACAAGGCGACAAGGGAACTGTGAAAACAAACTGCACCGCCACCGAATGTCCTCGAGTTTTTATTCCGTCTGTGTATATTCACAACACGAATGCAAATCGAGAGCGATCCCCTTCGAAATTATTATCGTAAGGAAGCTGCTACGATGATCGTTACCCCCTTGCCCGACTGGTATAGTACGCCATCGTCAGTTTCATCGCTATCAAAGTGAAAGGACACAACTTTTATAGCGAAAACTTTTTCACTGAAACGAAATCTAACGACTTTTTGCCTGAGGACTATGCAATCCATTTAGGTTGATTTTTTTTTTGAGGATGCTCACAATACCCACTGATTTAAATGGGGAGGAGGCTGAATTGGTTATTTTCCGTCGTCTCCTGTTTCGCTTGTTATCTGGTCGGTATTTCGGCTTCCCAGATATGTACTCCTAGTGTTGTAGCTATATGTTTGTAGGTACTAGTAGGCGTAGCAATTTGTGTGTGTTTTGAGTGCGCTTTCGAGGAATTCCATTTGACTATGCTTTCGTGCAGCAAATAAATACATTTCGTTTCGGTTGTAGATTGAACTGCATTCCACCCACACAAAAACCGAAAGAAAGTACCAGCTCCAGGAAACTATATTGCCGGGTAGGACTTGACGAAAGGAGGCCTAGCTGAGGTTGGCATTTGTATGCACAAATATTTGAAATAGTTGAGACTTCAAGGATCACATAAAATATTCTAATTTCAGTATTTTTTCTGCAGGATCCCGAGGCTCATGAATTCCAAGGATGGCTGTGTATGTGTTTAAGTGTGTCTGCATTCAAATAATGTTCCCGGAAATCGTTGTTTAAAAATAAACTCTTCGCTGAACGAGGCAAACAACTATACCGAATGACATTTGAGTATGGATTTGAGAGGGTGCAGAAGGAAATTTATTGCAGAAGGAAATGCGCCATCCTTTTGCTAGAACTTTAGTGGTAGTTTCCTGTTATTGTTTTTCAGTATTGAATTTTAAATTTGGGCAATATTGCATACCAGCATTAAGATTCATGTGGAATGAAATCCGAACCACCCCCTTGACCTCCTAATGAATGCTCAATTTCGTGAAGCACATGTGTGTTGAGGGACAATTCCCAAGAAACCATCGGACCAGTCCCTGTAATTTCTCGTTTTATTTTTCGATTTAAGCTCAATTTTGCACGTCCTAGTCATCTTCGTTTCAGTCGTTTGTCGTCTTCGCGTCCCCGCCATATGTACATGTACTTCTCTTCTCTAACATATTCCTCGTGGAATGGAAAATCCAATTTTGGGTCGAACTTCACCCTCAACGATGAAAAAATTGCTGTTGCTTTCAGCGGTGGTTATTGTTGAATAGGAATTTCAATATACGTCGCACAGATGCTGGGGTGCCGGTGCCAGTGTCGTTGTCGCTGCCGTTGTCGATGCTTATGTGTGGGTGCTACTATAGTTGAACAATAGGTTTAACGACGCACGGGTATGGTTCCGTTCCGGCCAGGAAGAAACATTTTTCCATATTCTCTCCAGAAAAACATAAACAAATTTTGCGGTTTATTGCCTCTAAGTCCCTCGATTTGCTCCGCATTCTTTCTCTTGCACGCGACTGGGGTTCAATATTTAGCTGTCTCTCTGCTAGGACTGCGAGCAAGCGGGCAGATATCCTTCCGATGAGTGTGCCGCTGTGTGTGATGGCTACACCGAGGGCGCACTGGATAAATCTCATATGATTTTGGCTCAAATGAAATGGAAATTTGTATCCTTTTTTATGCTCGCGTACATTTGTAGCTTTTGTTTTTTATGTACCTACTCTTGGTATATGATATACGCTGTGAAAATGTACTGTAATGTCGGCAGCGGAGTCTACTGTCGGCTGTGTTTCGACGGCTCGGCTGGGGTGGATTAGGATTACAAATGGATGGCTGGTGCCGGCACCGGAGGGTGGTTAGAAACTTAATTTTTAACATCATATTTGGGATATTTTTTTCTCTCCGCGTCGCGCCGCGTCACCCACGTCACGCCACCGTTTACATGTGCGTAAGAGGGGTTTCAGATTTTTTTTATTTGATCCTTATTCTGAATTCCTCAGCACAGAAAGTTTCTGCAAATGGGGCATAAGTAATTTTCCTATTTTAGAAAATTGCGAATTCTGGGAAAATGTTTTTTTTATGAAGCCCTAATCTCCTCCTCTATTTTTAGGTGATTTTCGATAGAACGTTTTTAACGGCATATGGCTTGGTTTTTAGGTTGCTTTGCTCTGATGAAGTGATGTAATTGCGGCTTTTGATGCAGTTCAAAGAGAGGACTTGTATTTAAACACTCATCCATCCATTATGGGGAAAAGCAGTTCCAATGTTGGTTGCTTAGGCAATCAGCTGGATTCAGATTCAGTCAAATGGCGGGGAAAATTGTATAAACTGCCACTTTGATTTTGAAGAGGTCAAAGTGCCACTCCCTTCTTCATGGAATTTCTATGCGACTAGCAATAGTGAAGTGGCGAGAAAAGCGTATCGATGAGGCATAAGGAAACGAAAATCCAGCGGGTGGGAACAAGATGTTCCATTTAATTTAGATTTTTATGACATTCCCGGAGAAGCGTTGATGGCGACGACGCGAAGAATAATGAATACTCGCTGAAATGTCGTTTCAGAACAGTTGTTCAACTTTTACGTGACAAAAATATAAGACAGGCTGGCGAAAAAAATCCAATAAAGGAAAGCTTTTTTGTTTGTTCGATTTTTTAATCTACTCTGTCTTTTGTGTTCAATCTTTGATGGGTCTGGTGCTTCTGGCTTATCAGAAAAGCCATCAGTTGAACATTTCAAAGGCTTTAAAATTAAGTGAATAGTAAGCTGAACGTGAATTTCATAGAGAATTTAGTCATGTACGCGGTAATTACCAAGTTTTGGTGTTACGACATAGTATTGGATATTATACGTATACATGTTTAATCTGATCCTTCTATTGGAAATGCTAAGTATGTAGGTAAGTTGGAACGAATAGTGTAGGTGCTAGGTGCCTATAGGTATTGTAAATGTGGTTCATCCTAAATTTATCATTCGCTTTTGGGATCGTATCCCTTCCACTTCACAGTATTTGCGCTGGTCCGCCTGTGGGTCTCGCCGTTTTGAAGAGTATGGGCAGGCCTCTCGGTTGCAAGTGACCTTATTGTTATATGGAGTGATATTGCTTTTTTGATTTACAGGGATCTTTCTTTCAAACATGACTGTACCAAATTAGATTAGTTCGTTGAAAAGATTTTGTTTTGAATCAAATATCTGGAATAAGTCGAAGTCTATTTACCTCCAAAACATTCATCAAGGGCGCGTTGCAGGGATGTTGGAACCTCGCTTATTTGGAGCCCGTCACTTTGCCTTCAAGTAGATAATCAAGTGATGCGAAAAATAGCCCTTTTTTATACAATCCTTGGTGAGTTTATAAATACAGCGATCATAACCCTTCCACTTTACAGCATCCCTACTAATCCGGGCTCAGTGGTTTGACCTAAATCATCAGCGATTTAGAAAATCATCACGTAAAAGAAGGCTACGGTGAAAAATCACATCGAGGGCTTTTAACACACAGGTGAGGTCAAACTCTTAGTCCGTGCAGGGGCGGGCTAAGAATATCATTTCAACGCTCAAAAAACAGCGCTTGACGTTAGAAGCGACTAAGAAGAGACATCACATCTAAGCAATTTTGCATTCATGTGAGCCAAGCGACACATAATTTAACATATTAAACAACTGTCCTGTAAGTTTTAGGACACACTTGTTAACATGACAGTTTGCAATCTGACAATTGGTTCGACATATATAACTGTCTCAATTTAGAACTAGGTTAAAAGAAAACACCCTTCATATTGAATATATTTTGTGGAAACATTTACGGTAGGTGGATCTTTAACAAGCCCTCTAACGCGCAAAACCACTTGGCTAGACTTTCGTCTCGGACCATTTAAGGTAACATTCCTGAAGATGCTTCCAGCTAAGCTTCATAATCCATAAATGTCAGACGACACCGAAACCAATTTTCTACACTGCACAAGGTCCATGGGACCCATTGTGATTCCCTTCGTTGGGAGTGTTGGCTTCGTTGTTCTGGCATGGTCCTCCATGTTTTTTCCCTACTCCGAGCTGTTTAGCCATTTGGAGGTCTTATAAACCTGTAAAGATTTGAAAGTGAGACATCAGACAGTTCCTGAATGTCTTGCAAGAAGTATCTTTCAAAGTGTTCTGTTCCTCAGGTTACATAGGCTTGGAAAGCCTCACAGAGATAGTGAGGTGTATCTTCATGGAACACCTCGTCACCTCAGCCTCTACTAATGCCGTCATACTTGAGATCTTGTGACCGGCAAGAGTTCCAATCTACTTAGACAGTTTGTTGGTTCTTATCATATGTTGGCCAAAGATTGCATGATATCACAAGTGGTTAATCATGTTCACTTGTTGGTGGCTTTCATTCGAATTTTGTATTCAATTCATTCTCTGAGAATGCAGAGTGTTGATTTGGCCAACTGCAGTGCCTGTCCATCGCAGACCCTTTCCTTGGCCGTTCATCAGCATGCTCGTTGCCGGATATGTCCCTGTGTCCATCTTCGCGACAGCGGCAAAAAAGCTGAGATTTAATTTCGGTAGCCGATACCGCTTTAATGGCAGCCCGGCTATCAATAAATATGGTAATTTCACTACGTGACACGCCATCATTAAAACCATTCTTGCAATGCTTGGAATACACTATAGGTAATCTAATCCATCTGTTTGTGTTTCATTCCTTTGAGAATAATCCAGCACTAGTTCCACAGTCCATCTTTCAACCGTCCGTGAAGATGCATATCGATTTCCTTTTTGTGGGATCATTTACATTCCATTCGTCCCTGTCCCTGCTCACAAAAGAGAAAGATAATGAGCTCTCAAAGTCTAGGTACATGTCCAGAATCAGTGCATGTCCTAAATGACCCGAGTTTCAGTTATTTGTTTGGCTGATCTCAAGGCACTTTTACCAGCCGATTCCTTTATGTATAGATCCAGGAGTGGTAAATTGAGAATTCCTTCCAAGCCAGAGGTTGGTGTTGATCTCATTGCACCAGTCAGTCTTTGTATTTTGGCATCACGATTCCGTGAATTATTTTGAGGTTTGGACCCCTTCTCTGCCCAAGATACAGCTGCATACGAAGACAGCATTCACTGGTTTCCTAATATCGACATTTGGCTTGCACCTCAGCTTTCTGTCGAGAATAATTACTAGATATTTCGCACTCTCCGCCACCTTCAGGGGTATTTCCGCAATTGCTGGCGGCTTTAATTGTTGTATGCTTCTTTTGTTAAGGAGCAGCACCAGTTCAGTCTGGTGCTGCATTGATAATCCTTCCAATGAGCAAGCTCATAATCACCTCAGTGAGATCAGTCACGTTGGAATTCTGCAATGCTCCTTCCAGCGCACACGTTTTAACATTGTTAAATGTTCCTTCGGTGTCTAAAAACGCTTCAAGTGTATATTCCTTGTCCATAAGAGACTTTTCTTTAGTGCTGACGACGTTGTGTAGCACTGCTACTCAGGTGATTTGAAGGAAGAAAATGTATCAATTACCCATCAATTACCCACTTTAGCTTTTCTTAGATTATAACACCTTCTGAAACTATTGATACAGTTATTGGAGTATTATAGGCTCTTTATTATTACTTTGACTTGGAGCAGAAAGTGCGTCTCTAAATAAAGCTCGAGGGTGTCTAAGCTAAATAAAATAAACAAAAATTGGTCGCGAGATACAAGCCTACGAACCACAAATACGAAGTTTGAAGTAAATTCGTCTACCCTTTAGGGCTGGAGCCTCGGCTGCAGACGGACAGACAGACAGCCATATGGACGGAAATGCGGGACATACTTATATGGACTTATCTATAGTCGTAATATCTTATCTCATACTCAGTTTGAACTCGAAATTTCCCGCGAAAATGGATAACAGACAATTTCTATTCATTGAATTCAGTGACGTATTGCTCGGTAGCATCAACAGGTAGGTGACCACAAAGATATTTATGATGTACATTACATTGTGCAGAACAGTACGTTCGTCGCAGAAAAAACATAATGTATCTAGTGATCTTTGATCTATTCAGCATGTTGACTAGAGTGTAGAGCCGATGTGCCCTCTAGTGAAAGGCATTAAGACTACATAAAAATCTCGCCTTAAAATTCTAGCAAAGAGTCGGTGTACAGCTCTACACTGCTCTACACTGCCCGCATTCGGTTTACTTTCTGCCAAATAACTTTTATTTAGTACCACTGAATGACCAAACTTCATAAGATCTTAAGAAATGTTCGATTTTTGATATTATTATCTATTTACTTTCATTGCGCGCGGAATTTCCTACCTTAGTTCCTAAACCCAAATTTCAAACATAGGGACGGGCTACAGTCCGCTTGGGCGAACTGTTGGATACCCTATTCTTATTCCTATCCCTCATAAGTGGGCGTGACAAAAGTCTAAGTATGGTTAAATTGTTAAGAGCGCTCTACATATTTTGTTATATAACATTTAAAGGATTTTATCAAAAAAAACGCTCCCTAGCTCAAACTTGGGTGTTTCAATAAAATTGTTTTATTTAATTGTGGGCGTGTCAGTAGGCGGATTTAAAAAAAAATTAACACATGAGCATAAAGGGCCCCTAGAGAGTATATATTATAAATTTCAGCTCCCTAGCTCAAACTTTGGATTTTCAAAAAAATTGTTTTATTTATTTGTGGGCGTGTCAGTGGGCGGTTTTTTAAAATATTTATACATGAGCTTAAAGGGCCCATAGAGAGTATATATTAAAAATTTCAGCTCCCTAGCTCAAATTTTGGTTTTTCAATAAAATTGTTTTATTTTTTTGTGGGCGTGGCAGTGGGCGGATTTTGAAAATTTTATATCCCGAGCAGTTTTAGGAGTCATATATCATATACAAAAAATTTCAGCTTCCTAGCTCAAAATTCGATTTTTTCCAAAATTTTGTTTTTTTGAGTTTGTGGGCGTGTCTGTGGGCGGATTTCAAAAATTCGTAAACTTGATTATTTCGGGACCCTAGAGAGTATATGGTTAAAATTTCAGCTCTCTAGGTCCAGTTTAAAGGCCTAATTTTTGCCGACGGACGGACGGACGGACGGACGGACGGACATGGCTAGATCGACATTACTATCGATGCTGATCATAAATATAGTAACTTTTAGGGGTCTACGGGCAATATTAAGGTATGTTACAAACTATGCGTCAAAATTAATATACCCCTAGAATAGGGTATAACTAGAATAGGGTATAAAAAGACCCTAAGATTTTAGCCATTTCAACCAATCAGTGGTCGAGCTGCAGTTAGACTCTTAGGTTATGTTAGGTTAGGTTTATGTGGCTGTCGGCAGAAGCCGACATACTTAGACTAATTTAGGTCCATTGTGGTACCACGTATATTATCTACCTCAACTCTGTAGTTGGGACTGGCCAACGATACGCGGTTGTTCTCAAACGGTCCCCCATCTACGTATTAACCGCGCCCAACGTCGTTTAATTGCGGTGATCTGACGAGAACCGATTAACTCGACGTGATATGTTCGTTGGTTCAGTTGGGCTCATGATCCAGAATTGATATCCAATCTCCAACCACTGGTTGGACGAAGACTTTGTCCTGAGATTTGACTATTCTATATATCATGGCAGATATTTGTATTTGATTTGCTTACACTGTAAGATATAATATCGTATTGACTGTGTAGCTTGAAAATTTTACTATAATTTTACAATAGCTACAGAAAAATTTTTCACATTTGAAAAAAAGTTAATGTTCTATATAAAAAAACATAAGAAAAGGCTCAGTCCACTTGCGGGACCTGTTGGATACCCTATTCCCATTCCTATCCCCGTTGAAGTCGGCGTGGTAAAAATCTAAGTTGGGTCTACATAATTAGATGTGTTTTGTACGTTTTCAAAGGAATTTAAAAAAAAAAAAAAAAAAAATTGTAGGAAAACGCCCCTAAAAAGGGGGCATGGCAGAAAACTTTGCATGAACGAATTGATCAAAACGACTTAATTTACATACTTTGCAAAGAATATGACTTTCATTTATAATGATTTCTTCAATAACACGGTATTTAGGGTTCCGTAGCCAAATGGCTACGAAATAAACTTGGTAAGTAGATGTATTCTGTGAACCGCATTAAGATTTTCACATAAAAATAGAAAAAAAAACAATAAATTTTGGGGGTTCCCCATACTTAGAACTGAAACTCAAATTTTTTTTCATCAAACCCATACGTGTGGAATATCTATGGATAGGTCTTGAAAAATGATATTAAGGTTTACGTAACTTCTAACTTCTAAAATAAGAGAATGATAAAACTAAAAAAATATATGATGTACATTACCATGCAAACTTCCACCGAAAATTGGTTTGAAAGAGATCTAGTAAGTAGTTTTTTTTTAATACGTCATAAATTTAAAAAAAAAAAACATTTAATTTCATAAACATAAACCTTATGCGTAAACCGTTGTTACGTTCACACCCTGTAATTGAACAGTGACACTTAACAACAACAACTGAAGTGACAGCGGCACTTCTTTTTATGTCATTCAGATTTCAACCACGCGCAACGACACGTTTTTTTCTTCACATGTATTTAACCTAAATGAAATATTAATTAACACGATTATATGAAGTAATAAAGAATTAAGTTAATAGAATTCTTTGTAGCCTTCATTTACAAGTACACAAAAGTGGCGACGAGGATGGGATTTTCGTGTTAATTAAAGTATGTCCGATTCATCTGCAGACGAAGGAATACAGACAAGCGATATCCGAAAAAAATTTCGTACAGTCAAGAACGAAACTACTACGAATAATTCATCTTTCAATAATTCACCTTTAACCTCTGTGAAAATGTCAAGAGAAGTCTCCCATTCGATCGGACACATGGAGTCGTTCGATATCGCGAGGCATTGCACCTGGGGATCATACAAGAGGCGGTTTGACATCTTTCTGGAAGCAAATGGAATTACGTCGGTCAGCCTGCAACGAGCCACTTTCCTTACTGTTTGTGGAGCTCCATTATTGGATCTTTTGGAATCATTAATTTCGCCATAAGGTAACATAATCATATGACTCAATTTGTAAGACTCTCTCTGATCACTTTTCTCCACCCCCGTCGGAAATTACCTCATTCTACAATTTCTTCAAGAGAGATCAGCTAGCGGACGAAAAAACCACAGACTACGTTGCAGAACTTCGAAAAATTGCAAGCCACTGCAATTTTGGGAATTCTTTAGACCGCTTGCTCCGAGACCGTTTCGTTTGCGGACTTCGAGATGCTCGTTTGCAGCAGGAGCTAATAGCAACGCACACGCTTACATTCCAAAGCGCCCAGGAGAAGGCGGTTGCAGCTGAAACTGCCATTCGCAGTTTACAAATGATTAAATCAAATGTGCCTACGACAAACACTTCCACTTCCGAGGACCAAGTAAATGCAGTACATAAAGGAGTTAGAAAGGAAAAACCAAAAAATGTGAAATTTTCTAAAAACGAATCCACCGGTTCTGGTTTTCGTTCAGGTACATGTTACAGCTGTGGAGGGGCCCACCAACGTACTTCTCGCAGATTTCGCACGGCAGGCGGGTGGCAATGGTGCAGTAGTAGTGTATTCGCTTACGGAATGGAAGGTCGTGCGTTCGAATCCCGGACAAGTCCATTACTTTATACCGAATACATGAAATCGTAATCTCCCTAAGTAACTTAGACACCACCCGTGGAGAAAAACCCTACAACTGCACCCAAACACTTCTTTCCTATCTCTCTATTCTTTCTAAAACCAAGTAGCTTACACTGTGTTCTTAGCATTATAAGGGTACTGTAACAACAGAAAAAATCCCTTTAGCGTAAGCAAATTATAAAAAAAAAAAAAAAAGTCTGTAACAACTGTGGCAAAACAGGACACATACTAAAGGTATGTAGAGGTGGTAAGAGAGATGGTCATACAAATGGCAAAAGGGCAAATTCAATGGTTAATATGGTTTCTTGCGTTCCGAATTTAAAACAACGAACAAACATAATTCTCAATGGACGCAATTGCGAGTTTGAAGTAGACTCTGGATCCAATTTTTCAATCATTTCGGATCGTAGTTTTGATAGGTTATGGCCAAAATCAAAGCCAAAACTATCAAACGTAGGGGTAAAAATAATGAATTTTCAAGGAAACGCGATCACTTTCAAGGGAGAACTTTCACTCAACGTCATGTATAAAGGCCGAGAAGTCCGAAATTTATCGCTTCTTATTTCTACGGGTACGCGCACGAATATTTTGGGATGTAACTGGTTCGCGCCTCTGGGAATTTCTATTCAAGGGGTTCATTCTGTTAAGTCTTCAGTTGTCCACGAGGTAGTGGATAACTATCGTGACTTATTTTCAAATGAACTCGGGGTTTATAAAGGACCACCCATATCATTTTCATTGAACCCAGAAATTGCGCCAATTCATTTACCAGCTAGGAGGATTCCGTTTGCCATTCGATCTAAGGTAGAAGCGAAGTTAGAGCGCATGGTATCACAGGGCATTCTGGGACCCGTTGATTTTTCGAGGTGGGCAACACCAATTGTACCAGTTCAAAAACCAAATGGAACAATACGCATTTGTGGCGACTACAAGGCAACTGTTAATAAAGCTTTGCAGCCGCATTGCTATCCAATTCCTTCGATGCACGAGCTGATTGCAAATTTGCCACATGGGGCTATATTTGCAAAGTTGGATCTGGCGCAAGCGTACCAGCAATTGGTTGTGGATGATGAAACGGCTCAAACGCAAACTATCATCACTCATAAGGGCGCATTCAAGGTGAAAAGGCTTCAGTATGGAATTTCTTCGGCACCTGGTGAATTTCAAAAATGCATGTCAGGATTGCTGCGTGGTATTGATGGTGTTGTGTGCTATTTAGATGACGTTGTTATTGTTGGCGATAATTCGGAAGGTTTGGCTAGAAAACTTCGAATTGTTTTCGATCGATTAAAAACAGCCGGCCTAAAGCTGCGGAAGGAAAAATGCACGTTCGACGTCCCGTCAGTTAATTTCTTGGGATTTCGCATCGATGCAGAAGGAATTCATCCCCTAGAAGAAAAACTATTGTCGATACAAAATACGCCTCCTCCGAAAAACAAAACCGAGCTTCAAGCGTTTCTAGGACTCCTTAACTTCTACCATTCATTTCGCTGGCGGAACCTCTTCACAGGCTTTTGGATAAAAATGGAAAAATGGAAATGGACAAAAATTCACCAAAGATCATTTGTTAATCTAAAGAAACTCTTATCATCAGACAGCGTTTTAATGCCTTTCAATGAGAAGTTACCGGTCATATTGACTTGTGACGCTTCACCATATGGAGTTGGTTCGGTGCTAGCGTACTTGTTGCCAAATGGATCCGAACGACCAATTGCATATTATTCAAGAACGCTTAAGCCAGCGGAACGTAATTATCCGCAAATCAATAAGGAGGCCTTGGCGATTATTACAAGCATTAAGAAGTTTCATGATTACCTATATGGTCGACAATTCGTGATACGCATCACAAACCCTTGTTGGGTCTGTTCTCACCTTGCAAACCTACACCAAATACACTTTCTGAAAGGATGCTTCGCTCAATAATTTTCTTAAGCGCCTACAACTACAAGCTTCAACATAAAGCGGGGAAAGACATTGCTCATGCCGACGCATTCAGTCGCCTACCAGCAGTTAGTTCAAGCAACTTCGAAGAGGAAGAGGAAGAAGTAGTCTTGATGATAGACTTACTTGATTCGCCGTTACTACAGGCCAGCGACATTGCAAAAGAGACAAAAGAGGATAAAATCCTATCACGCGTTTTACACTGGACGCTTAGGGGATGGCCAACGTCCGCTGAACCAGAATTTAAGGTTTTTTTCGATCGGAGAAACGAGATTTCACCTATCAAAGGATGTTTAGTATGGGGCCAACGAGTTGTGGTTCCTGAAAGGCATAGAAGGCAACTGCTTGCGGCACTTCACGCAAATCATCCGGGAATAGTCCGCATGAAAGCTTTGGCTAGGAGCTACGTTTGGTGGCCAAAGATCGACTGCGACATTGAGCAGACAGTAAAGCGGTGTACAGTCTGCCAACAGATGCTGCCGGACAATTCGCCTATCAAGGGTTATACCTGGGAAGGAGAGAAAAATCCTTGGTCTAGAATCCACATAGACTTTGCTGGTCCGTTTAAAGGGAATCTTTTCTTCTTGGCGGTAGACTCGCATTCCAAATGGTTAGAGGTTCATCCGGTCTCTAGTACATCGTCTACCTGCGCGATGTCAACAACTTTTTGCCACTCATGGGTTACCCGATGTCATTGTTTCCGACAATGGAACGGCGTTCACCTCCTGTGAATTTAATAAATTTTGTGAAAATAATCTAATCAAACAAATCTTTTCAGCTCCATTTCATCCATCTACAAATGGCCAAGTGGAGCGAATGGTCCGCACGACAAAGAGCTATTTAAAGAAGATTCCGAACGGAGATATACGATTGCGGTTAGCTCGATTTTTGTTGGATCAACATGTCACACCACATACTTCTACTGGGCGTTCTCCTGCGGAGTTACTTTTCAATCGCCGACCCAGAACTTATTTTGATAAACTACATCCAGAATCAATGCCTATTCAAGTAAGAGAGTCGCAGATTCCTGTCTCGAAAAAAGACAATTACGATAGTGGTGAGCCGGTATGGTATCGAAATTATGCAAAGGGACCTAGATGGGTACCCGGTCGTATAACAGAAGTCAAGGGGCCAGTCTCGGTTGTCATAGAGTCTGAAGGCGGCCAAGAAGTTCATCGCCATGCAGATCAAGTTCGTCGTAGATCAGTAGAGCAGACCAGTACAAATCCTGTAATCATAGCTTCGGAAGAAACAGCAGAGACTCCTAGTTCCGAGTCAGTAGCAGGTCCAACCGAAGTCCGTAGGTCGGAAAGGCTTCGAAACAAGGCCCAGAATTCGGAAGTTGTTTCATCTATGGGCGGAGGAGTGTTACGTTCACACCCTGTAATTGAACAGTGACACTTAACAACAACAACTGAAGTGACAGCGGCACTTATTTTTATGTCATTCCGATTTCAACCACGCGCAACGACACGTTTTTTTCTTCGCATGTATTCAACCTAAATGAAATATTAATTAACACGATTATATGAAGTAATAAAGAATTAAGTTAATAGAATTCTTTGTAGCCTTCATTTACAAGTACACAAAAACCGTGAACCATTATTTTCTAATAAATAATAAATCTGTAATAGGTGCCTAAGTAAATAATAATTATAATTCGCGCGGAACCCTTCTTGGGCGATTCCGACTCGCACATGGCCGCTTTTTTAAATAGTCGTCTTGTCAGTGACAGATTTTTAAAGTATGTACATATGAGCATTTCGGGCCTCTAGAGTGTATATTATGTTCCAAATTTCAACTTCCTACCACAAACTTTAACTTATCGATAAAATTGTTTTGTTTTTTAAATTGTGGGCGGATTTTTAAAATTCATACACTAGATTCAAAATCCAAAATCCAGCCTTCTAGCTCCAGTTTTAAGGCCTTAAGACGAACCGGACATGGCTAGATCCACATTACTATCGATGATGATCACAAATATAGTAATTTTTAAGGGTCGACGGGCAATATTAAGTTTCAAACTATGAGTCAAAGATAATATACCTTAGAATAGGGTATAAGCGTGAAATGCTACCCGTTGGTAACCGCATTACTTTAGAACGGCTTGTAATAGTCCGAATAAGGTTTTTGCGGAATTGGAAAAGTTGACCGGATAATTTGGGGAAACCGGATATAGTGTTTTAAATGGGAATTTATAATATGAAAATGATTAGTTTTATTAACTTCCCAGATACTGGGTAAGTACCTATTTGTTATTGGTTCAAAAATGACAATCGGGATTTAACACATATTTTAAAATTTGAAGGTTCGTAATGTGTTTTTGAAATATTTTTAAAAAGATGTATGTGTACGCGTCGTATGTGTGTACTAGATAGGTATGTGCATGTGCAAATTGACGTTTACGTCCTCTCGCGTATAAAAAATGATTTGTTTTAGTACCAATTGTTTTATACCCAATTCGGTCCAGCCGTTTTTTTGTTATAACAATAAGAAGAATAAGGCATGTTATTTTAATTGGTTCACAAATGAAAATCGTAAGTTACAACATATTTTATAATTTGATGGTCACAATATATTTTTCAAATCTTTTTAAGGAGGTATATGTGTGAATGGGTGCATGTGTGTATGTAGGTATTTACGTAAGTACGTTGGCGAACAATTTTTTCATTTATGCTACCTATGTGTATAAAAAATAATACCGACTTCGTTCTGGTCCTAATCGACGCGTATTTATCTAATATATATGATTATTTAAAAAAAAAATGTAAAAATAAAATTAAATAATAAAATATTATTTATAATGTTATTAGCAGATCGCCTAAGAAAAATCATGCAGATTTTCTATTTCAAACTAATTCATCCTTTTACTCTTAATTTCTTTTATTGATTATCATGTTCATATCACGATAGGAAGTTGATCATGTAGACCATGGAGTCGCACGCACTGAGCCCACTTGTAAAGCAATGATTTAGATGGCTTTGCAAAAAAAAAGTTATCAACATCTCTGACATTTGTTTGGTTAGAACACATCATGTTTTCTCTGCGGTTGCATTTTTTAGCGAAACAAACATCGGAAAGTTGTTTTTTCCACAACAAATCTTCGTAATTTCGATGAAAACAATTGGTGTGAATGGAACGTGATTCTATCGAAGTTTCTTTCTTTTGTTGCTGTTAGCAGCATCTACATTACAGGTGGCATGGTGCGATGGTAAGGCGCCACCTGTGGAGAAAAAAATCCCATCGCACCAAACTTCTTTCCTATCCTTCTTTTCTTTCATACAGTAAGTAGCACCCAAAAATAGGCAATGAATCATTTGCTGGGAGCTACTTACAGCAACAAACCTGCCTGCGCTGTACAGAAAAAAAGAAATCCCTTTAGCGCTCGCAAATTATAGAAAAAAAATCTACCCATAGCCGAGCCACGAAGTTGCGTGAGCGGGCTAAGCCATGAGGAGAAAAATATGCAGTCCTTTTAACTACCTTGAACTTTACTACAATCTATGGTTTGGGAGTGTTTCTGTGAAGTTTGGTCAAAATCGGTACAACAAGTTTGTCTTGCAAGTTGGTTTATTAGTAAAAAACATGAATATCTTTTTTTAAGACTTGGCAACGCACGCCGGGTACCGACATAGATAATAATTATGTACTCCAGTCGAACATATTGGCCAATACAATTCTTGGGTACGGGTAAAGACGGGCGGGTGCAGCTAATGTTTTTTTATTAAAAAGTTTTTTTTTTAAAAAGAGTTTGTGCCATTTATGTGTCTTATTTCACACGGTTGAAAATTCCATAGGCATGTTAAATTTAAATAAATAATTCCTAGAAACACATCATTTGTTCGTCCTACTAGGCAGGTAATTAATGCCCATTTTCAGACGGCGAACTTGTCAACTGCAAAGACGTCTGTACACTGTTCTGTATACAAGCAACTTGTTTTTATTATACGGATCACGAAAACTTTCGAATTGGCTTTAGGGAGGTATATTTCCGGAAGAATACAATTTCCAACAATTTATGAGTATAGGAGCAACAAAAATTATTTGAAGCAGGGGCTAAGAGTTACAGGTTTGCCTTTCCTTTAACCGAAAATGCAAGTTTTGAATTCATAAAGAAACAGGCCTAAGAACTAATGTCACGCAAATGCCTTCTGTCACAAAATGCCCCACAGCTGATTGACATCAGTAAAGCCGCAATACGAAACCGAGAGGCATTTAATTTATGCGATAGAGAATGCTAGTTTGGTTCTGCTGATTATTTATTGCAACGGCTCTCAGAAGTTTGGAAAAGACAAGCAAATTTAAAATTACTCGTACAAATTCACAAATGAAATTCAGTGGCGTATTGTTCGATAACTGATACGGCAATTCGGAACTTCTAAGACTATATACTTATATAGTCGAACTACTCTGCACCTTTTTTGACATCCTACAATAAACCCAGCTAGCACCACCAATAAAGTTAGCACAAAACCTGATATAAACCTTGTTCAAGGAACCTATGACGTAGAAATTATAAACATCGTTCCACTGACTGCCAAATTCGGCCAACAATGGCATTGCACAATTCGGAGAACAGAGTTATGATTCTCCGATATGAAATGCAGTTTCGGCTGAAATGTTTGCAATTAAAAGTTCGAGATAATATTGATGCACTCAGTCTCCAGTATTTACCAGATAAGTCATAGGTCATAGGTTAAAAAGGTGTATGCAATTACATACAGCACTAGGCAGCAGAAGGGCCCATCGCGATCCCTAGGGCGCCAATTTATATTTATCAAAAAACCGTGTTGTTCGAATACAATGCTAGAATTTCCATTACCGCGAATTTAAGCTTAAAGCTTCTAAAGAAAGTGTCATTATATCTTGTCGGGGAATCAAAATCCTTAGCCCACCCCCAAAAAACAAGGCAGTCACATTCTCCTGAATTTTAAATTTCAATAAACTTTTCAAACAGCAACTGTGCTCAGAACCAGAGTATGTAAAAAGGGACTAAAACCGTCGCCGTTCAAAAACACTGAAAACTCTCAAAATGATTTATGAATTTACATCATTCTGTTGATTCAAGAATATTTATTACTTTCCGACGTTGCGTTGGAGAAAAAATTGAAAGAGCGGTACAAATTTTCTCTTTATCCTGACAGCAAGTTGTTTTTTTTTAGGCCTCCTCGTTACATTCAATAGACAACTCGTATTCCGTATACGAACCTCTTTCTTACTTTAAAAATTTCTCAGTTACGAAACATGACCGACAATTTGTTCTTGCTGGTATTCTTGCTGTTTCGGAATAAAAAAAAATACTATGTATCTTTAAACGCATGGCTCCATCTACCATAAATCATTTAATCATAAATTGAAACCGAATTTATTGCGCAGGATATACATTCGCATATTATACAGTATATACGCTATGTTTCCTATTCATTTATGCATACATTTTCACTTCCCACCCAGCGCCTAGTTGAAAACAAGGGGTTCGCGAGAGTTGGAAAGTGATTTGGACGTTGTTTGCTTTATGTTGGCAGACAGTGAAATTTGTAAATAAAAAATGGAGCGGCTGAAACTCTGTGGGGCAGCGAATTCACGTTTTCATAAATATGTCACACGCATGTAATACCTACGTACATACATTATACTTTTATATAATACACTACTACACACCTAACCTGTTCTCCGTGAATTTTTCTCTGGTATCCTGCAGGGTTTGCTAATATGCGTTACCATGAAATTGCATTAGCGTGTCAACTGTGAAACAAGTTTATCATTTGCATGCACAGTACGACAATTGCGTGTCGATGAAGGGCCTAATAGGTCAAAACGTTGATCTCTATCACCCCAGATGACGGTGAAGGTCATGCAGATTTCGAATTTATAAGCGAATAACTCGCTATTAAGCTATTTAATGATGGCGATTTTTTATTTTACGGCCCTATATATATACATTATTCCGTATCCAACTGCGATAAAAAGCTATCCTTTAATAAAAAAAAGAAATTTGCGAATAACAAAAAGATAGGATTTTCTTTTTCAATAAAATAAAAGCAAATTCCCCAGAAATTTCCAAATTCATACCCATTCACTCGAGAACAGGAAACAAAAATATACAAAAAAACGAGTTAAACGTAAAACACCATCTCCGGAAACTCGTGTCCTTTCACAAAGGATAAATCGAGGGAAAAACACGCTTTTCTAAAAAAGTATCCCTAAAGTAATCATCTCGCTACATATTTTGTGTTCGTGAAAACTTGTCATGAATTTTAAAAAGCGATTTTGAACCGATTACAATTTGGGCAATATAACGACAATTTCGATCACATCTAACACATTTTTCCTATCCGTTGAAATAACATGCATACACACACTTACACCAGGATAATAGCAGAATAATACAAAAAGCACGCAAAGTCGTATCATCAGCATTTACCGAAGTAGTCCGACATCGACAATGGCATGGGGCACAAAATACTCATTGAAAAGTTTTCTTCAATAAAGCATAAAAGGATATATAAAAATAAAATCGAAAAAGGACATGACAAATGTGCACATTTCCATCGGCTCTGAGTAGAAATGATGTTGTGTTGGTACCTGTTGCCAGCTGCCCCACTAAGAGATAAATCAAGTTACTCCCCGCCCAGCACCGCCCGCCGGTGTCAACGCAGGATACGAAATAGAAACTCCTTAACATTTTAAATTAATTATTATCTGAATAATTCATAGCCGAATGAAATTTTCTAAAATTATCGTTCTTCGACCACAACTTACAAGGCCGCAATCATTATATAAATATGGGAAATCTCGCAGGCGACAAAATTACATTTTTTTAAGTTCAAACGCTGGGATTTTCCTTTTTCGAGTTTTGCTTTTGGATCTTCAATGAAAAAGGAATTATATCGCACTTATTTAGATTAAGAATTGATCCTTTTTACCCCAGTCATTTTTTCGTACCTACGTCATGCATGCCTACCGCCTTGATAGGGTTACACAATGACTGGCTCTCTATCTGGAAAGATTTATTTCTTTGCCTTGCATAAATAAATAGAAATTTGAATTTGATTGAACGACAAAGATTGGGACGAGTTGGAGTAGACTGTTGTTGAACGCGGGATCCGGCATCCGGCATCCGGCAAAAATGCGGGATAATTTTCTATCTTATCTTCCCGACCTATTGGAACCTTTTTCCTCGGCATTTCAACGCCGATAAAATGACGAGAACTGAGCAATTTTTCGCACATCCTAGGCTGCCGGCAATGTGTGTGTATTATTGGCTTTTTATTGTATTCTGATTCGAATTAGATATAAGAAAAGTGATAAAGAATCTACTTTCCTAATCGAATTTAATTTAAAGGTCTTTGATAAAGGCAAGGGCTGTGCCTTGCTGGGCTGACATGGCAAACGGGCGTCCTTTTCGTGATGGGAGTAGGAAAATAATAATACTAGACAAGGAAGAATAATGGGAAGGATATCGATTGCGTTGATGTTGTACAATGTACAATGTACATACCTTGACTTGTTGCGGAACCCCTCGGCTAAATTCCTAATCCACATTCTGTTCTCACAATTTCGACAATTTGCATTACACTTTTGGGTATGGCCTAAAGGAGATTACTTTTCTTTGATTTTTCATAACTTTATGCTCTTTTGTACACACTAAGAATTTCTCAACACATTTTTTCCCCGTGAACGCTTATTCGTATCTATTTCCTGCAAAGAAAATAAAAGAAAGGAATTTATTGATAAAATGTATATACTCGAAAGTTTAATATTTTTTCATAAATAAATTAAAATTAATATCAAATGATTTGAATTAATAAGAATCATACAGGGTGGCGCACGAATCGTGCAATAAAAACAAAACGTAATAACTTTTTTTCTGTGTGACTAATCGGTTTTTATTTTTTTATTTGGCAGGTTACTATTAAGATTTATTAAAATGAATGCTTGGGACACCGAAAAGAGGATTTGGATCAGTGGCGGTGCCATGCTTTGCAGTCCTTCAATTACAAAGGGCATTTAGGCGGAAGTTTGGCGGCACTCCCTAGAATAGATGGACTATGTGAGGCTGGTAAACATGTTTGCCGAATCTGGAAGCATTGCACGAAGACCGTACCATCGAGATCCCTATGTTCCGGTTTAGACACAATCGCGGCTGTAGCATCGTCAATTCAGGCAAATCAAAGCGTTTCTTCTCGAAACTTATAGGCGCAAATTGGAGTTAGCAGACGGTCATTACAATGGATAATTCATGATGACTTCAACTTGTTTCCCTACAAAGTCCAAATTGCAATCAAGCTAAGCCCTCTTCAAACCAACGACCATACCACGTCGAGTTAATCGGTTCTCGTCAGATCACCGTAATTAAACGACGTTGGGCGCGGTTAGTACGTAGATGGGGGACCGTTTGAGAACAACCGCGTGTCGTTGGCCAGTCCCATCTACAGAGTTGAGGTAGATAATACATACGTGGTATCACAATGGACCTAAATTGTCTGATGAGATCCATTTTGATCTAAGCGGCAATGTAAATAAGCAAAATGGAGTGAATCCAATCCAGAAATACACAATGAAATGGTACTGTTCCCGGAACGAGTCACTGTGTGGTGCGCAGTTTCATCATGGTGCATTGTGGGGCCATACTTCTTGCTTGAAGAAAACGGTGTAACAGTAACTGCCAATGGTGACGGTTTTTGAAAGATGTTGAAGGAGTTTTTTTTTACCCAAAACTGTGCCGAGGAAGTATAATTTTCAACTGCATTTGGTTCCAGCAAGATGGAGCAACTGCACACATAACCAGACCGGTTATGGCGGAACTCCTACGAATATTCCCAAACAAATTAATATCCAGAGACTCCATTTTCCGCTGGCCCTCAACGTCACCTGACCTGACTGCACCAGACTTTTTTTATGGGGTTATGTGAAGCAAGAGGTGTACAAAATGAAACCAAGGAATTTGACTGAATTGAAGCAATCTATAATTGAGGCGGTCCCGACTTCAAACCTTCAGCCCGCAATGAATAATTTTCTGATCAGGTGTCGCATGTGCGTGGATGAGCATGGAGGTCATTTACGGTCTAACATCTTCAAAAACAATTAGTTCTATACAATAACAAAAAATTAAATACATTGATTAAAAAAAAGTTATTTGAATTTCTTATTGTAGCATAATTGGTGCGCCACCCTGTGAGTGTTTGTACACCTCGCAAGACATTGATGTAAAAAAAAAATTTAATATATGTTTCGCGACTGACAAATATAAGATGAATTTAGTCTTTTCATAGTTAGGAAGTTTTTTGTTACAAAATAAGACTTATACACATAAAAGTTATCTACAAACAAACAAAAATCAAATAAATGGAAAATGCGCAACAGGTCTTTTGCCGTTTGAGGGAGGACATTTTGTTTCCAGCCACTAATTGTCTAATCGGCTCATCAGGACTATTGTCCCGAACTGTCGATTTACCAGGGGTGGAATCGGCTAAGATAGATAGTCGGTTGACGCTTTTTGGACGCTTTTGTCAACGACCTTGCTTGGATGGAGCCAAATCACTGATTGGGGCTTAAAAAGAACGCTATGAGCACGGCAAAAAAGATGGTGGTGGACAGATAAGCAGTAATAAGTAACAGAAAAGTGGCATTCAAAACTTGGTAAAAGTGCTGCACCAATAATTGAAATATTTGCATCGCTTTAGAAAGCTTAGATATTTTGCAGCGTCTGTGTCGACATCGAATAGATGGTCATTCCAACGAAGGTTGTCATTAAGACACATACCTAGAATGGAAAGTCTTTCGGTTTTAGCGATGCAAGTGTCATTCATGGAAAATGGCGGTGTGTGTGGATTTTACTTTAATGGAAGACAGCATTGCGTTTCAGAAGCATTAAATTCCACTCTATTGGTTATACGTATACCCCACTGGTGCTGTCGAGATGGGAATTTAATGAGCTTAACATTCCTTGCTGTTCCAGTTGCACACCCGAAGAAGAGGGACGTGAAACAAGAAACGAATATGAAAAGCTGAGGGTACTGTCATCAGCGAAAGAATGAATTAAATTAGAAGTTACGAACAGGAGATCATTTCCAAAATTGAGAAACAGGGTCTGAGACAAAACTGAGCCTAGATGCCAAACTCTGTCAAATGTCTTTGAAATATCAAGCGCAACTATTATTATTACTTTCACCACCCAGTTGATTGGTTGTAGTTTTCGGTGAGATATTTCATCAAATATTCCGTAGACCTGTTGTTGCGAAAACAATACTGCCGCTCATTAAGAAGTTTCCGGGATTCTAGATATATCATAAACTGACGGTTAATCGGCATTTCCATGAGCTTGGAAAGAACGGACCTAAGTGCAATTGGTCGGTAGGGAGAGGGAGAAGAAGATTCCCCTTTTTTTGGACATGCTGGACAAATGCTGTTTTCCATTTTCTCGGAAAGAGCTCTGAAGAATCGGACAGAGTGAACAGCTTATGTAGTGGTTTTGCCAGCGTAGAAGAACACTTCCTCAGAGCGATAGGAGAAATACCATCTGGACCAGCGAATTCGTGTTTAACGAATTTCTGCAAAGTGAACAGCAAGCAGATTCGCTTTACCTAAAAAGCTGACAGCTGGAATATCATTGTAAATCTGTTATTGGTGGCGCTAAAAAAAGAAGAGTTGCAGAAACTTACGTAGGTACAGATTATCATGGGCTTGGACATATATAAGGGAGTAAAGACTAGAGTAAGATGCCGCGCTGAGGTCACCCAGCATTTCACAATCAACATTTGATTGATTTATAAGTGTATTATCAGCCAATTTACATCTCAAAGATCAAATCAACACCGGCTCTTATATCTTAGTCTGATATCTTAGTCTGCCATGGGAGATTCAGCATAATTTTCAATAACTTGTTTTGCGATATTTGTAGCTTTTTAATGTGACAGTCAGCGGAGTCATCTCAAACTTGTCAACCGTGCAGCAAAATCTATTGGACAATTACTTTGTAACTTATTATTTTGTTTTCAGTTGCTCTGATTAAGCCTTGGTCAAATCGATTTTGAGACGTCGCATGTCGTGACGTACTTCTCTAGTACACTTTACTCTTTGAATAGCGTTTGGGTGTTTCTCCAAAAAGTTATTTCAATAAGTCGGTCCATTTTGGTAATATGGGAATCTGATGAAACATCTCTTCGATACCTGCTCGGGAAAGACATTTGTCATCGTCCCATAATAGTATACACGACTTAACTGAAGCTACAAATTTTAAATTATGGAAATCCACCCGTTGGCTTTTGACAAGGCTATAAATAAATTTGCCATTCATGGGCAACCAGCATGTTGCCGTCATTTCTCTGAAAATATTGGTATAAACTGATTTAATACTAATAACGGGGTCCAATCCGAACATAAAATAAGAACAAGAATGGTCTATCAAACTTGGAATCAGTTCTTCCAAGTTCCTGAAATGACTGATATGTGGTAAAGAAATCGGGCGTAAGAATAAAAAAAAAAATATTGAAGTGTGTGACCCTTTACCTCAGTTTAGTATGATCTAACATATTCAAAGATTCGATTAATAGGGGTATCAACTCTTTATGTTGCATTGTCAATATCTATGCCAAGCGTGTTTAAGATTTTCTAGAGTATTTTTGGACCTGATACGCCCACTATATTCCTAATCGTGTAAGGAAGATAGTGGGCGTAACTCCTTTACCTCTTTGGTTTTTTAGTATTTTATTAAAAAAAAATATGAAATTTCACCCTGAGCGGGTAATAATTTCACTTTTTGTCTGAAATAATTTTTCTTCATAGTAGAATATCACAAGTCGATCCCAAAAACATAGGGAAAGGCAAGAGCGCTTGGGCCAACTGCTGTATACATTATTTCTATTACTATTCCTCATTAAGTGGGCGTGACAAAAATTAAAGTTAAGGAATTTATTGGGGAAAAAGTTTTCGTAAAACAACGCCCTTAAAAGTGGGCATGGCGGAAAACTGTATGTAAAATTGTTCAAAACGACTTGAACCACATACCTACTTTGCGAATGATTTCTTAAAAAAACGGGTATTTTTAAAAAGTGTGCGTATCAGTGGGCGGATTTTAGAAGTACATATTTACACTTGAGCATTGAGAGCCCCTGCAGACTATATTCTCCGAATTTCAGCATCCTAGCTCACACTGTGATTTTTCGAAAAAAAAGGTGTCAGTGGGCGGATGTCAAACATTTTTACTCCCGCCTTTTGGCGGCCTTAAGATAATAATAATGTCAGCTCTCTAGCTGAAAATTCGAAATTTTCGATATATTTGTTTTTTTTTTTTGAGATTGTGGTTAAATTTTTAAAATTCTTGAATGTGATTATTTCGGAGCCGTGGAGCCATTTCAGCTTCCTAGTTCGAGCTAAAATGCCAAATTTTTGCCGACGGACGGACATGGCTAGATCAACATTACTATCGATGCTGATCACGAATATGTTGTGTAACTTTTAGGCGTCTACGGGCAATATTAAGCTATGTTACAAACTATGAGTCAATATTAATATACCCTTAATATACTTGTATTGCTGTGATTGCTGCCGACCTAATAGTGCAGACTACTGGGACTTTTTCCCATGGGTATCGTCAAGCGTGTATCGACCCCTTATATTCTGGCTCCTACCTCGATTCCATTTTAGAATCATCCGTATACCACTTTATGCCGTTGTGAATGTTTCGTGGGTTATTACTTATTACTAACCCATGCTCTTCTCTGTTTGATCTTTGTTTAGAATCGCCTATTGAAGCATAGTATTTTATGAAGGCGGTCTGTGACCGCGCAGCTGATTTCAAGTTCCGGGAGTGCATCGAGTAGGGTCAAAAGATCCGGGTTTTCGTTAAGCCTTATCTCATTTAACAGTATTTAAGTTGTTGTGCACTGCTGATCGCCACTTTTTGAATGTATATTTGGAACGGTGTTAATCCAGTTAGTGCCTTTATGGAAGCTGCTGGACAGGTTCGTAAGGCTCCGGAGATACATATCTTTTGATCTTTTTGAGCTTCTATATTGCGATCTTTTGTGTGGATTTTGTCCACCATACTATGGAGGCGTATGTTATTTTGTATCTTATCATCGCTGTGTAGATCCAGTGGACGATCTTTGGAGAGATTCCAAAGGTTCTACCATGCGTGCGGCAGCAGGCTTATAAGGCTCTAGTAGCTTTTGTAATTTTGTTATTTATATGAGAGTTCCAGTTCAGCCTTTTGTCTAGGATTACTTAAAGATATTTGACTTCTTCGGAGTACTTTACGGCTCTGTCGTTTATTGAGATTTGACCTAAGTCTAAATTTTCCCTTTTGGTAAAATGAAGGATAACGGCCTTACTGGGATTTATGGAAAGATTTTCCCTGATGCACCAGTCTAGGGCTGTATTAAGAGCATTTTTTATTCTTGAAGTGACTTCATTTGAGTCTTTACCCCTAACAATGATGACAATGTCATCAGCGTACCCAATTGTAATGCAGCCCAAATTGCTAGTTTTGTGTTAGTCGATGGCCAGTGACCACAGGAGGGATGATAGTACGCCCCCCTGTGGGCAGCGCCTTAAGTCTGATACCTGATACTGAGATCATTCCAGTAGAGACAAAGTAGTCATTCTACGACTTTCCAGCATCGCGTTGATCCACTAGTTGGTTTGTCTATGTTTCTATGGTGCAAAGTATTTGAAATGGATTCATATCCAGTATTGTAAAAGCGCCCTCTATATCCAGAAAGGCACAACGTGCGATCTCTTTGCACCGGTAGGCGTTTTTAATTTCTGTTGTGAGTTTTAGCAGAGCGTCTTCCGTGGATTTGCTCTTTTGGTAAGCATTTTGATATGGGTGCAGAGGCATGCTGTTCATCAAGCATTCTCTAATATGAACGTTGATAATCCTTTCCACTGTTTTTAGAAAAAAACGATGTCAGGCTTATAAGACGATAAGATTTAGGTAATTCGCTCGCCTTGCTCCCAGGTTTAGGTATGAATACGTTTACCTCCTCCAGGTATTCATTTACTTAAATTAAAACAAGAACTATTTTAGCCAAATCCTTAGTTATACCAATGCTAATATTTACATGGATATGAAATATATGGAAATTGTGACGTTCCTAGCAAAAGAAAGCTAAATGTAGCTTTTAATAACACTATGAGATATATCTACGGTTTCCGTCATTTTGATAACAATTCACATGTTTCGAAAGTCTATTAAATATGTCTTTTTGCAAATATGTTAAATATCGTCAAATTTCGGTAATAAATAATATAATTAAAAGACGTCAACCGGCATTCTTATACGATAAGCTCCAATTCCCGGCATCTCAAAGATCTTTTTGCATTTTAATTCAGCGGTTTTCTTATTCGGTATCAGAACGACATACGACATACATAGGTTCAAAAAGGAATTGCATTCTCTCCTTTGCGATCAAAGCATTCCGTTTTTTTTTTTTGTCTCTATTACCGAGGTGTCGCGATTAAGGAAAGTCCTGGCAAAAGCACCGATATCGATGTCCTCGCTAAAAAAGATCGATGGTAGCTGGACTGAGTCGCACGAGCAGACTGGCTGTTTTAACAGAAACACATTTCCAAGGATACGCCGACGTGCCTAGCGTATACGATACTGCTACACAGGGTACAAGGATGGATGAAAACACAATTGACACAATATTCGACGAGAGGAAAATAGCCTGGGCGATCAGTTCATTTGCCCCCTTTAAAGCACCAAAAGTAGATAATATTCGACCTTTAATGGTTCAAAAGTCTGAGGAAGCCATTATCCCAAGGCTGAGATGCCTTTGTTCCTAAGGAATGGCGAGAATTGAGGGTAATATTTATCTCAACAGCAGGGAAAGCCACCCGCACACACGAACGAAATGAACGAGCGAAAATAAATATTTATTTATTAATTAAAATAGTCACATGGAAGATGGGAACTCTCAACAATTTGAATATCAATTACAAACAGAAAGTTAATAGAGTGACGACCAAAATAAAATCTGGATCTCGGTATCGCAAGCAAGCAAATTCACACGCAATTTCAATCTGAGAGTAATATTCACAGATTTGTACCAGGCCTTAAGAAATTTGCATTTTTTTTAGAACCAAAACTAAAAATACCTATGTAGACATTATAGTCATATTCGTGGGCTAACAGAAAGATGCGAATATTACACAAAACTTTAGTTGGTATTCATATAGATAATAATCTTTCCGTTGGGTTGAATCAAATATTGTTCCCATCCTCCTCTTTGCAATTTAATTATCTTCATGCAGAGATAAATTTGTTCCTAACCTTTTGAAGACTTGATTCAGATTCAGTTGATATTAAAGAGTTTATATTTTTGGAAGAATTATTTCCCAAGCAGGATTTTGTGCACAGATGACCTATATGAGATAGTCCGCTTCGAGCGAGGCTATAAATTTGTAGATGTAATAAATGCTTTTTTTGCATCCCAAAAATAAAAATGTGAAGCGTGGTGTCTTGCTTATGGATGGGGGGTGAAAATTGGTTCCCGCCGAGCGATGTATGTGTCCAGTTACTTCCGTAGGCGAAGATACTCGTATACACAGCCAGGCGACCAATTCCTCGTTCAGCTTGTGCTTCTCTTTGATGACCGTGTCCAGAGCCAGCCGACCAAAGATTTGTTTAGCCTATCAAAGAGCGGGAGAGAGTCTTAATTGCGGCGAATAATATGGCCAATAGTGTAGAGGAACAGAGCCAGGCGATCAATTGCTTGTTCAGCCTGTTTACACAATCCAACATTATGTTTAAATAAAAAAAAGTGACTCCAACTTGTTGGTTGTATGTTCACGAGCGAATCTTAAAATCAGCAATAATTCTTTAATTCTCCGTTGGTTTAACTCTGTGTATGCGAAGACTTACAGTTGCGTGTTTTTGATAGCATTTTTAAAGTTAACATGGGAAATGTGCTTTTAGAGTTTTAGAAGTGCTTGAAGAACAAATTTGCCTTCTAAAACATGAATGAAGTAAATTTGATGTTCAAATAGTAAGAAAAAATATAAATGTTGTTCAAATTGGAATTAATAACAATAATAATTGCTCAGCAATTATAAACAATCAGAGAAAAAATTTAAATAGTTAGTAGAATTAGAAAGGTGAGTATGTACTCGTACTTAGGATGGCTGCTACAAATGGCATTTTACCCGTCTCTTGACAGGACGATTGCAAATAAACGCAAGGTAATGCCAATTTTATGTTTCACATATATTCACCAATAGGGATAGAGAGAGATGATTAGGCACTGCCTTAAGGGGGATGTGGAAGTCGACTATCTCATATTAGTCATCTGTGTGTCTTTTGGTTCCAGCAGTTTTTATTTCAGTATTTACATCTTCTTAGTTATGCAGTTGGATGTGAAGAATCATTCGCAGGTTTTCATCCATCCATCATCTTGCAAACATTCCAAGGTTTTGAAACAATTTCTCCATTAACAAATTTTGTTCGAAACTGCACACCAACGCAAATGGGGATATTTTATCATAAACACATATATTCGCAAAAATCTTATGCGGTACAATAAAAAATTATTCGACTTAAAGAGAAAAATACAGACACATTGCATTGCTACGCCTCGTTTTTTCGTAGGTTATGCATTTTAAAAATAAATATTAAACTTTCGAACTAAACAGATGTAACATGTAAGCAACCTTTATACACTAACGCAAATTGGGATATTTTCTTTACCTTCGTGGTCTTCAATACATATTCACAGAAACCAAAAAAGTAAAAACAAAAAACAAAAGAACAATATGGGAATTTCAGAGAAACATTCATACACATTGCATTGCTAAGGTTCGTTTTTCCGTAGGCAAATAGATAATATAAAAAATACAATTTGAAACTTTCAAAGTAGTAACAGAGCACTACCCATTTTTATACTGCTCCATTTTCAGGTATCTTACAGGTGCATGCATTTGTCTTTTTAATGTTAATTACGTTACCCAGAGTTTCGTTACTTTTTTTATTAAAAAATTTGTGAATTTAATATATTATAACTTTTATTTATCGTAAAAAAAGTACTACGTCGCATATCTCGCGTCGAATTGGTGATTGAAGTCTGCTTGCTCTTCAGTGGCTCACATTTTCGAATTATTGTGATTGTAAAGGACAACTTTTTTAGGACTATCACTATAGTGACGATAGAATAATTTTTGTATCGAAGATACGATACGAGTGAGATAGAGTTAAGCTCGGTAGATAAATGAATAATTTATAAAGAAATAAACTAAAAGACATTAAAATATCGGGGACTAAAACCTAGCTTTTCAATCACATACAAAACTATTATTTTTACACAAATAGAAGGGACATACAATTTTGCCGATCCCAAACGGCAACTTTAGAAAAGTTTCTTATCTGTACCCCAAACGCAACAAAACTTGATTGGGCGTTTTTAAGCCGAAGCGCCAAACCCCACAGACAAACCCGTAGGTAGTAAAGTGAGAGAGCTTTGATTTGTCTTATCCAGATCATAACCTCACCGTCAAAGACGAAGCAGAAGATTGGTGCAAGAATTATTGTCATTGCAGAACACAAACAAATTGAATCACTTATTTTCAAAACGTGACATGTCCACATTTAAAAATTGTTCAGGAGACGAAAAGAACTGATTATTCTCTGTTTCCGTGGAAAATAAATCATAACAAAAATATGATATCGTACGGTTTGAGTTAGTGCACTAGCTTTCACTTATAACGTTTTTCTAGGACACATATACAAGGTGGCGCAAAAGTAATCCTCCTATCAGAAAATGCTATAAATTTTGCGATTGGCCCCTAATGTCAGTTCTGTTTTGACATTTGTGTAGTAAACACATGCGAAATACACGTTAATAAACAATGTTACGCTACACTGCTCCAGAACGCGGAATATTGGTGACTATTTATTTGAGCAATAATCGGTCGGTGACCAAAAAACATCGGAAGGTTATTTTTGCACTACCTTATATAAAAGGAAAAAAATAAATAACTGTTTTGGACATTTCAGGTTTTGAAAATAAACTAAAATAAAAGCTTAATTTTTAAATGCCTTTAAGTTTTTACTATCATCAACAGAAGAAAAAAAGCAATTAAAAATTAAGTATTATAGTTGGACATATCATAATTCATGTGGTAACGCAGATATCACTGCTTTGCAGGAAAAAAATATAAAACGATTTTTGGAAAAATGTGGACATGTCACGTTTTGAAAATAAGTGATTCAATTGTTTGTAAGTTATCGTGAGAAAAATTAAGTATTATATTTTATTTGTTAATAAACATAAAACCGATAGTACCTTCGGTTTAGCCATGTCTGTCCGTCCGTCCGTCGGCAAAAATTAGACCTTTAAACTCGAGCTGGAAAGCTGAAATTTTAACCATATACTCTCTAGGGGCCTTTTTAAAATCCGCCTACAATTTAAAAAAAAAACTAATTTACCCAAAAAAATCGATTTTGGAGCTAGAATGCTGAAAATGGTCGGGAGTTTAAATTTTTAAAATCCGCCCACTGACACGCTCACATTAAAAAAAAACAATGTTAGGGAAAAGTTTAAGTTTGAGCTAGGAAGCTGACATTTACAATACACTTATCTAGAGACCCTTAATACTCAAGCTCATGTCAAAGAATTCTTAAATCCGCAAAAAAAAATTTTTTTTCGAAAAATCAAAGTTTTAGCTGGGAAAATGAATCGTCTGGAATATATACCTACTGTCTAGAGGCCCAAGCCTTTCCATATGTTTTGGAGAATTATTTCTTCTTCTTATCTAACGCCGAGCTTTTGATCAGGATGAAAGAGTTCATAACACTCTCACTTAACCGCATCCATGCTGGCCTCTGGCGTTCGCTAGTTCGATCTGAATAAACATCGGCAGGCCTTTTGGTTTTAGATCACTTTTTTACTGATCCTAATCAACTGCTGCCGTGATTGTATTTGTGTAATGCAGGAGTTTTAAGGTTTGCCTCTTTTAAGAATGTCTACATACGTGCATGCTGCTATTACTGATTATTGTTTGATCACGCTTCGGGGACAGTTTTAAGGAGTTAAACGTGCCGGTTGGCTCACATAATGAAAAACCATCACATTTTTCGACAAGCGCTCTTTTTTAGGGTTGATAATATTCTTAGCGAGTCCCTTTCCCGGATGGAAATTCATTTTGTAAACCTATTTATTGAAAGTAAGCTGTACTACTGTGAGACGCCGCGATATTCTTAAACAATATGTTTCAAAAACATTTCAATCATTTAACCTATTACTTCTATATTACGTCAATGCTTACCATTGTTTTTATTTCATAGCATTGAATTTGACCTCACGAACGAGTAACATGAATATCTCTTCTGAATTTTTAATATTGAGTACCAATAGCAAGCTGTACATAAACATTATGAGCTGATTGCATTAACAATAGTGATTAATACGAGTACCATAAATACAGGCTTTTCATTGAAATGACAGTAGGTACCTATTTATAATTCTGCCTTGCACCATTTTGTTTAGATTATTTTCAAATGTATTTCATTGCTTCGATAGTCTTAAATTTAATAATGTATTCATGAAAATTGTTGTACATTTATTCATTACCATTAATTATGAAAGGTAATTAATCATGATATTATGTACTGCTTAGTATCGCATTGTTTTTTTTTTTTAGCCTAAATCAAGGATTTTTGTTAACCTACATTTAATTCGAAGCTTAGGCTGGTATATACCTATGAGTGTATTGGTATGGACAAAGTTACAAAATAAAATCGTTATTTTCTTCTTCCATAACCGTCCCGCTTTCCTGCATCCCTACTGCTGGTTCGCCATTTCGACATCTATGAATATTAGCAGGCCTACCGATTTCGGATCACTTCAGCATTGAGGCCAATCAAATGCTGGTGTTGTTGCATTTGTGAGATCAAGGAGTTTTAAGGCCTGGGTCTTTTTTAAGAATTTTAGCTCGTACCTACAAGGTGGCGCAAAAGTAATCCTCCTATCAGAAAATACTATAAATTTTGCGATTGGCCCCTAATGTCAGTTCTGTTTTGACATTTGTGTAGTAAACACATGCGAAATACACGTTAATAAACAATGTTACGCTACACTGCTCCAGAACGCGGAATATTGGTGACTATTTATTTGAGCAATAATCGGTCGGTGGCCAAAAAACATTTCTGCGCCACCTTGTACATACTCTCATTTCTGCTTATTGTTTGATTGACCTTTAACGACACCGGTGATCTCCAGTCGTGGCACACTTGCGGAACAGTTTCGACATACTAAATGTGTCGCTAGACTAAATCGCCGTGATATGATTTCTCCGCTTAGGTATCGGTACACGATTCTGTCACATTGGTTATTTATGAATGACCAAGCTAAGAGTACCTATACCTATTCCTTTCTAATGTTTTCAAGCGCTGGATGGGATTAATTGAATTTTAATTTTATTGTCTGGAAATGACTTGAATCTTATATTAAAAGGGATTTACCATTAACGCTACTGCTATGGGATCATAAAATGCCAGGCAGATTCTATTTCTATGCTTAGTTTTTGTTTTTTTTCTTTTTTTCTTTGTAGAAGATTCGCTTGTAGCTCTCTAAAACTTTAAACTACTGATACAACTACCATGCAACTGCAGCAACGGTGGATTCAAAGGAGTGGGAAAAACTTAACTGCATTTGCTTTATTTTGCACTCAACATGCAACTACTTTGTGAGAAGACGTTGATTGGTGTGATTATAGTAGATGTTGGTCCTAAATGCATCTAAACTAGTAGGTTTCTTTTCCAAGAAAAGGGTTGCGAAGGACGGTATGTACCTATTGTGCATGTGTCCTTGCAAAAGTTTTAAAATATTTCACCAGAGTAAAAGGAGAGAAAATGGGTGCACTTTTACGAAAAGCTATATACAACTTGTAGTCGTATCTCCCTTTAAGAGGCTAACAACTAAATAATGCAATCTTGAGATTGGAACATGACACACATACTCTACTCCGCAGCAAGACGTTCTCTTTCTGGCATTTGCTTTTAACAAGTCTCTGGAATTGACGACTTTCTGCTTCTGGATGTGTTGCTTTCATCGGTTATTTCATATGTTTCGCTGAAACTTGAGATTTGCTTTAATACAAAAGCACACATACGAATATAAATTGAACTGGGATGAAATCCTTTGGCAATTACATGGTGGATGACAGTGCAAACGAAGGGAAGCAATTCATAGAATACCTCAAGCCTACTAATTATCTATCGAACTGCTTTGCTTCATGCTACATGAGCGTCCCCTTTCTCGATATGCCTTACCATACAAGAAGCAACAAATACCGAAAGTGAGTCCTTTTTAAAATGAGCTCGAACTATTTAGTAAAAGACTAATAGACATTTTCCTATTTTTTTTTTTGTTTCAAGGAAAAATAATTTAATATACGAACGGCAACTTAAACCGCAATTTGTGAGTAAGAAAGACAACAAAACGAATGTAGGAAAAACATTCCAAACTTAAAAGGTGTCCTTGTCCGAAAAAGTAATAATAATAATAAAATTTACATAATCCTTACGAGCCTGGAGCATACAAAAAAGTACATGCATGAGGTACAGAAGATTGTACAACCAAATTCAAGTGCCGCTTAACAACACAAGTACATTCAATTTGTGTGTGTGGAAAGGGGCCGAGGACTGGCAGCAAATGCGGTCTTTGGGTAATGGTCGGGTAGGTACCTATATATGGGGGACAATGAAAATAGGATTTTCACTATTCGTACCCGTACTAGATGATTTTCCACTTCCACTTTTTGATTCTTTACTTTTTCCTTCTCTTCTTTTCATACGAAATTGAATACACACTGAATTTACATATTTTCGTTAATAGGGATTTTTCCAGCGCTCTCACACTCACACTTAAAAAAACACTCACTTCAGCACGGTCCCGAAAAATCGTCGCCGTCGAAAGGACATCTGTAAAAGGGTACGAATATCAAATAAAGAAAATTTTCATTATTGCATTTTTCTATTTCGTTGAGAAAATAAAACCCGTTTGGACTGCCAAGACGCCTACACAGACAAAAGGTCAATCAAAGCCGGCTTAACTGAATTTATGTTATGTACCACATTTTTCCCGAAATGCAACGAAAAGATACAAACAGAGTTTAATTTTGTGAAATCACCGAACGATAGAACAACTGAATGAAGGATATACTTTTTTATTTTCAGATATTTTCTCTACTATATGAACTAGTGTTATTGTTGTTGTTGTGATTAGGGGGGTTGCTTTTCGTAACGACCCTTGCGTTGGTTTCAATGGTATCACGACGACTGATTCGTGAGACGAACAAACGCGCAGTTATATACTAAGCGAGAGAAGACTAGCACAGGTCCTAAAGGATATGCGCGGAGTTTCACTTGTTGGGAGGGAGATCCTTGTTTTGGTAGTTACAATGATGAGACGCAGTGGCCATGGGTAGTTTTGAGTACGCGTTGTGAGAATGAGAGCTGAGAAAAATATCCGATTTTCAATTCGTGTATGGATAGAGATGAGAATAACAGTCCTCATGTAGAGTGTAAGTGGTTGTTTTTGTCGTGCTCACAAGTGTTTAATATTATTGTGAGAGGGTAGGGTAGTGAATTTCCCACGGTTGGGACTTTTTACAAAGTGTTATCTGTTTATTTTGTGGTGAATAAGAGACACATTTGTTGATTTCCTGAACACGTTCCTAATGAGAAGGGAACGGGAAATAAAACTCAACACATGCCCTGAAATGCACCGAATAGAATTTCCTAAATAAAGGAAAACTGGGAAATTATCGTGATGTTGTGGTGTAGATACTTGTGTATAAATTTCCTTTGAAATCTGGAAACATATGGTGGAATTGTATGTGCATACTACTTTTCTCTTTTTTTTAACATTTAATAAATGTTAGTGGGGTTAGCAAACTGTTGAACTCAGATGTATAAGAAGGTTATGAAGACAAGCTCAACTTGATTATGTATTTTAAATAACCATTACGAACTTACCAATAATTATACGGATTTACTTTTTATGCCAAAATAATGGCCATGATTTTTGTAACTATATTTAGTAAAAACTCGTATATGCCATACTTTAAGTGTTGCTATCAAGACATACGCCACGTTAGATCCTATCCAACTTAATTTGTGTGAACATCTCAAGCCGTTCAGGTGAACACTAATTGGCACGTAGGTAGCAGTATATCTTCCGGCTCCGGAAATCGACAATAAACCAAATTTTCACTTCAGGCCAATACTGGAAAAGACCAACGAATTTCAAGACGAGACTCACCATCATTTCATCGACTTCGAATATAATACTGGAAAACTGGTGGTGTAATGTGTAACTTTGAAGAAGCTCTTCTGAATTATTTCAAGCCTGCACGGTATTTCGGCAAAGCGATGCGATATCATGTGACTTTTTCAATCTTGTTCGAACGATGATAGTGCACAGGCCAGGTATCAGCACGGATGGTACTATCCCTCTAACAACTGTGGTACGCGAAGGCGATCGACATAAATGACCGATGCTAGGTTTGGAGGCGGTTGAAGAATAGCCGAAATTGTTTGGTCCTGAACTCAACGAGGACAAAATCAAGCACATGCTATTAACAACGCCTAGGATAAACCGACACTGTTGAAATTACTAATCTTGAGCTAGTGTAGGATTTCCTACGTCGGGGTAAACATCAACTACACTAATAAAACCCTACTGAACATCCGACACAGAATTAAACTAGGAAACTGCTGCAACTTCTATTGTGACACTAATTGTTTCAGAACTGTACAGCTCTGCTGAACCTTTATTCTGCGAGTTCTGCTTCTGTCGCTTAGTCCTGAACGATAAGCAGGATATTTTGTCATGTGTGAGGGATGGGCGAATAAAGGAGAAAATACAACCTTTGGGCTGCCCAAGATGTGGATATTGTTCAAAGAGCTAAACACACGTCGACTACATTGGCTCGGCCACATTGAGCGATTATCAATAATGTTCCAGCAAATTGTAACTCAAAAACCCCATATTTGAGGCGAAAGGGAGACGCAACATCCGTTTTTAAGAAAAAGCCATTGCGGATGTTAGAGCTTGGTCTGGCCAACTGAAACCAGTGCCAGCGTACTCGTGATCTCAGAGACTGCATGGCTGCAGTTGCAGTTTCTCAGGGGAAGACACTTCATATGCCTCAGGAGTCCATTAACTTGAGTAGGTAAATAATAATAGACAAAGCTATGAAGCCCAAGGCGGGTCAGGTAAAGGCAAGGTGCGCCTGATTTCTTCTGGGAAGATATTGGAAATTTTTGCAAGTTTACGAGTATGATCACCATATGACTTGTCTGGTATGTGCACTTATCAAGCGCCATGACTAATGAACATCATAAAACTTGTCCGTGTAACAACTTCAAACCTTAGAATTCGCACCCGAGATACCTACATCTCTCTGTAAGCATACAATTTACAACACTTATGCCCAATTTCACAGTGGCAGCTTAAGTGTCGATCCAAGGATAAACTCAGGATTAGCACAAATTTGGTTTCCACAGTGCAGGTTTAACGATAAACTTCACTTAAATATTGGTTTAAGTTAAGCCACCAACTTCCGTGGCTTAAGTATCGATCCAGCGAATACATAATTGCCATTGGTGCAATAAGATAATATTTATCCCAAAATACTTTGAGAAAACCTAAATATGCTACCATATATTATGTTTGGAAATGCTGTTCAACCGAAATGTCAAATCAATTTTCCTAAAGAGGAAATGCCACAGAGTAATGTCACATTAATCTTCTTGCTCAGTTGAAAACAAATATCTAGAAGTGTTTGCCTGTTTTTCATAAGTTTAATTAAAGTTAAGTATGGAAATAATAGACTCGGATCACGAAAATATAAGTGACGAGGAAAACTACTACTTAGTTGTTGTGCGTATCCCAAGAGAACGATTTTTTTCGAATGCGATCAAATCATTTTAACATCTGGGACGATGTCGACTTCTACAGAAGATTCCGAATGTCCAAAGTGTCAGCCCTTCGTGTATTAGAGAAAATACGCCATAACATTGAACATGCAACGACTTGGTAAATATTAAAAAGAATATGAATTTATCGTTTTGACAAATATGTATTTTTTTTGTTTAGGAATAGTTCTTTGAATCCAGAATGTATGCTACTGCTGGCATTGCGATTCTATGCAAGTGGAGGGATGCTGATATCCGCTGGAGACTTTAGTGGTGTTTCCGTATCATCAGCATGCAGAGTAATAAAAAAGGTGTCACACTACATAGCTCTATTGCGAAGTTGCTACGTTCAATTTCCTTCAACAGTTGAAGAAATGAAGAAAAAGAATGCGGACTTTTATAGCATTGCTTCGTTTCCACGCACACTCGCAGTTTTAGATTGTACACACATCTCGGTGTCTTACAACGATTTGTAAAAGAATTTCCACCTCCGCAATACTAAAATTAGCACTTCTTTTTTTTCCTTAATTTCCATTATTATTTATTATTATTTGTCACACAAATCGCTTTTTACGTTTAGAATAAATTGGTAACAATAATTTGGTTTGACATTTCGTGCTCAATCACAATGACTTATTACCATAAATGGTTCACAATGACACTCAATTAGTGGCTTAACTAAACCAAGTTCAGGTATCGACTGTGAAAACGAAAACTATTTAAGTGAAGTTTATCTTTCATCCTACACTTAGCTAAGCCCAGGATTAAGCTGCCACTGTGAAATTGGGCATTAAAGAAAAGAAGCAACGGGTATATAAAAGCCCTCAAAACTTTTATGCCGGTCACCTCAGCTATGAAACTAATGTTTATAGAAGTTTGGAGTTCAAACCCGACAAGCGGACCAGAATGATTCCATTAGTCCAGATCATCGCTAAAGAAAGAAAGAAAGTGGAATTTGAAAAATACTTAAAATTGTGATTTTCAGGCACTAGAGATACATAATGATCCAATTTGCATAAATCAAGCTAAAATTTAAGAGCCTCAAAATTGGTGATTTGCGTACATCTTGTTAAAGGACAGGTATTTTTTTTTTTGAAAATGTGACGATATTTTTGAAACCATTCACTAGTTTGAGAAAATTCTTTGCGGAAGGTAAGAAGAGTATTATATATATCTATATATACAAAAATCAATCCATATTTGAGTTAGTTGCCGGTGTTTGGCCAAACACGTTAACCGATGCCAATGAAATTTTTTTCCATGAAAGGTGACGTCTGTACAAAGGATGTTTTCTATGTGCGATGTCTGTATCTGCATCGGTGTGTGAATTATGGCCATTTGAGTGAGTACACGTGCATATGTGCGTATGCGTGTAAATTCCGATACAGATACAGAGACCGCACATATAAAAAACCATCGTACAAACGTCACCTATTTTGTTATCCGAACGCGCATATGAAAGAGGGAGACCACACGAACGTTACAAGCCTATTGTGGTGTTTGTGCGCACTTTCATTCTTGAGATATCGTTTGTTTAAAGTTTTATTCAAATACCTAACTCTTATTGAATTTTTTTGATTTTTTTTTTTGTGAATCGGACATCGGGAAGTTGCTTTTGATACTCGTACATTGCACATTGATAAAAATCGGGGTGAAAGTGAATGAAAAGTCATTCTATCGAAGTTTTTTACTTTCGCTTTTTTGTTTGATTCGCACAAGTAAGCTGACATAGGCGCCTGCCAGACAACAAGCACCTACCCTAAGCGGAACAACGAAGGTGCGTGAGCGGCCTAAGCCATGCGGAGAAAAACGTTCCTTTCACCGGTTGAGCTCAAATCAGGCAATCTTCGGTATTGGCCTGAGAGTGTTTCTGTGAAGTTTGGCCAAAATCGGTCTTCTTTTTTTAGGCGCAGCAACTTATGCCAACATATATAGACAATAATAAGGAAGTCCACTCGAACATATTGGCCAATAGAATTCTCGGGAACGGGCAAAGCCGGGCGGGTGCAGCTAGTATATTATATATAAGAAATTCGTGTTTAGGTTGAACATTTTTAATTTTGTGAATTTGTGTCCAACCTCTTGTTTGTATCAGTTACTTATGGAAAAAAAAATTAAATGTAGTTTGCGGTTAGATATAGTACATACATAATTATATTATTTGTCGAAGTTTGTTAAAAAAGGTGTTGTACTAAAATGAGTACTTACTTACTTACTTAGGGTGGCGCTACAGTCCGGGGAGGACCTGGGCATCAACCAACAAGCGTCTCCAGCCAGCACGATCTTTGGCCAGCTGTCTCCAGTTTAGCACACTAAGTTGGTTAAGGTCCCCTTCCACTTGCGTGCGCCACCTGAGTCGCGGTCTTCCTCTAGTGCGCCGTCCCTCGGGTGTGGATTCGAAGATTTTACGGGCGGAATCTCAGCGCTGGTGTCATTGCCTGAGTTCATTGCGGAGCCTAGGTAGACAAAGTCCTGAACTACCTCAAAGTTATATCTGTCTATAGTGGTATTCTGTCCGAGACGTCGGTGTTGGGTGTCCTTTCTTGATGACAGCATATACTTTGCCTTGCCCTCATTGATCGCCAAACCCATCTTCGCCGCCTCCGTCTCAATACTCACGAACGCGCCAGTCATCCCGCTGCGTTCTGCCGATTATGTCTATGTCGTCGGCGTAGGCGAGTAGATGGACGGACTTTTGAAAGATAGTGCCTCTAGTGTTAGCATTTAAGTTGTGCACTATTCTTTCAAGAACGATGTTGAAGAAGTAACATGACAGCGCATCGCCTTGTCTAAATCCTTTTTTGACATCGAAGGTCTAGGTGAGTTCTTTACCGACCTTGATGGAGAAGCGTGCATTCTCCATCGCCATCCTGCACAAACGGACGAGTTTGGCAGGGATGCCAAAACTAGACATTGCTCTGTATAGCTCGTCTCTATTAATGCTGTCATAGGCGCCCGAAAATCGATGAAAAGGTGGTGGGTATCGATTTGGACGCAGTGTGAATATTTGGTCGATGGTAGACTTTCCTGGCCTGAAGCCACACTGATAGGGACCAATCAGGTTGTTGACGAAAGGCTTCAGGTGTTCACACAGGACGGCAGAGAAGATCTTGTAGGCGATGTTAAGAAGACTAATACCTCTGTAGTTGTCGCAGTTCAGAGGGTCTCCTTTCTTGAGGATCGGGCAAACAATGCTGAGGTTCTACTCATCGGGCATACTTTCCTCCGACCATATTTTACAGATGAGTTGGTGCATGCTCCTAACCAAGTCATCACCTGTCGCCTTAAATAGATCGGCGGTTAGGCCATCTGCTCCAGCGGCTTTGTTGGACTTAAGCTTAGATATGGCTATCTTCACTTCGTCCAGGCCGTGTGGTCGGAATGAGTACAGTGACCCGATATGAGTCCAAATGACATGCTACCGGCGCTCACACGACAGCTGAGATGAAGATGCTTCGCATTACAGCAGGAGTAATGCGAATAAGAAGTCCCATGCCCCGAGGAAACCTTCATTTTAAGGTAGGCTCATATGGAACTGTCATGTAACAAAGGAGAGATCCTACGAACCCCGTCAAAAAGGCAACAACCAACGTTTCTATACACTAGCGAAAAAGAGACAGGCGTAAAAACTTCTGGATCACACAAACACAACAACACCAGCACTTAATTGGCCTAGGTGGCGAAGTGATTCGAAATCGGGATGACTGCCAATAATTGTTGAGATCAAACTGGCAAACCCCACAAGTGAATTATCATGCAGTGAAGTGAGGAGTTTGTTTATTTAGTCCAGGTCATAACCTCGTCGTAAAACATAAGAACAGATCCATATTGAAGCAATATTTTGGGACTCACCTTTTGTTAAGCTTTATTTCCTTACATCTGCAAGTGGAATATCGTCTTCACTTTCAAACCCATCCATGATTTAAATTTCAACTTCTCCTGGAATGTGAACTCGATTTGAAAATCAAGCAGGTTATAACATAATGACCTAAGAGTCGTGGCTTCCAGAGGCACACCACAAGGTGGAGTCATATCCCCCTTACTCTGGGTCCTTGTTGTCAATGAAATACTAATAAAGTTCAAAAACAGAGGGGTCAAAGCAATTGCATACGCGGATGACGTAGTATTGCTTGCGAAAGGAAAATTCCTATCAACCCTGAGCGAACTGTTAGAAAACTCCGTGCGGACACTCACTACGTGGACAAGACAATGCGGTATTGGGATCAACCCACAAAAGTGTTGTGTGTGCACCCAATAAAGCAATTCACGTGTGCACAGTAACCCACTTTGATTTGAACATGATCAGTAAATATTAATGAATGTACATTAACTTCCGCAATTTGCTTTAACTGATCATGTTACACATCGTCATTGTGGATTGCTATGCACATGGTGATTCATAAAATAATTATTAATTGATTTTTGTTTTGATCATGACCACAGGTGAATGTGTCGCAGTGAACATGGAATCGGATTGCACTTGGGTGGAGTGAACTATGGGTTAACTCAGTTCAAGTTGCAACTTGATTCTTATGTGTTGTCACACGGGCCATCATTTGTAGGTCATGATGAATAAGAAAATATGAGACACTAATTGTAAAGAAATTGAAACAAATTGAATGAATTTCTTTTGTATATATAAGAGGAACATTTCGTTAATAAAGATAATCAAAATCAATAATCAAAATCAAGAATCAAAATCAATAATCAAAATCAGTCATAGCGACTGCTCAACACCAAATCCTGAGTATTTGTTATCGGCTGAAGAGCTAAGAGAATACTAAAAATCGTGCACTTAAGGTGCTCGGAATCAAGCAGCTGGAGAGCTTAGTACAATACTCAACCGTAGGGCAAAAGTACTAGGTCTCACCTAACAAAAGACTGAAATGGTGTTGTTCACTAATAAAAGAAGAATACCAGAATTCAAACCACTAGAAATTGAGGGAATACCCTTGAAGGTGGCGGAGAGTGCGAAATATTTAAGAATTATCCTCGATTGGAAGCTGAGTTGGAAGCCAAACGTCGATGACAGAGTTAGGAAAGCGGCCAATGCTTTCTACGCATGCAACCGTATCTTCGGCAAAAAATGAGGTCCAAGCCCAAAAATAATTCTGTGGATGTATACGGCAATTGTGCGACCAATACTCACATACGGCAGCTTAGTCTGGTGGCAAGCCACAGACAAGGCAAACAATCTCAAGGTGATACAAAAACTAGCATGTATAGGGACAACCAGTGCAATGAGAACAACCCCAACCGCTGGCTTGGAAGCCATTTTCAATCTGCCACCATTGGATCTATACATGCAGGAATCGGCTGCAAAAAGTACCTTGAGGATCAGCCAAACAAACAGCTGGAACCCGAGTCATTTTGGACATGCACTGATTCTGAACATGTACATAGGGAATAACGTCATATCTGACTACATGTCTCCTTATTTAGATTTCGAAAAACCATTCTCTTGTTCATTTCCGAGCAAGGAGGAATGGTACGCAAACGAAACCATGAAAAGGAAATCGATTTCCATCTTTACAGACGGATCAAAGATGGACTGTGGAACGGGTGCTGGACTATTCTCAGAGGAACTACACATCAACAGATCGATTAGACTACCTGATCACTGTAGTGTATTCCAAGCAGAAGTCTTTGCAATCACTGAAGTCGCAAGCATGGTATCAATGATGGCGATACCACACAGTGATATTACCATTTTTATTGATAGTCAGGCGGCCATTAAAGCGGTGTCAGCTACAGAAATAAAGTCCTTGCTTGTTCGCCATTGCCGCGAGGAGCTCAAAGCTCTTGGCACGAAGCACAAACCGAGTCTCTGCTGGATACCTGGACACAAGGACATATCCAGTAACGAGCGAGCTGACGAACTGGCAGAAAGGGGTCTGCGATGGACCATGAACAGGTACTTCAGTTGGTTAAACCAGCACTCTGTAACCTCAGAGAAAGAGTGGAATACAAAACACACGAATGAAAGCCAACAAAAGGTGGTTGTCACTAACCACTTGTGACATATCACGCAAGCTGTGGCCAAAATATGATAATGGCCGAACCAACAAACTTTTACGTTACGACAGGGCATCGCTGTCAAAGTTGATCGGTACTCTTATTGGCCACAACCTGCTAAGGAATCACACAATGAAACTAAATCTCAAGGATGACGACATCTGTAGAGGCTGCGGTGATGAGGAAACCCATGAGGACACACCTCACTTTCTCTGTCACTGTCCAAGCCTGTGTCACCTGAGGAACAGAACACTTTTAAGATACTTCTTCCAAGACATTCAAGAACTTTCTGATGTCTCACTATCAAATCTTTACAGGTTTATAAGGACATTCAAATGGCTGGACAAACTGGAGTAGGAAGGAAACCAAGGACGTAGAACCAAGGCCAGAACAACGAGGCCAATACTCCCAACAAAGGGTATCACAATGGGACCACATGGACCTAATAGACCAAGAGCCCACAGCAAATTTTGGGCGTGAAAGTATAACCAAAAAGCTGATACATGAACAGAAAGGTTTCCAAAAAGTAAACTCAAATGTCGAAGTCTGGCAGCGCTTAGTTGCAGCTGAGGTTAGTAATAGTAGGTTGAAAACGTGTTTTTTCCAAAATCTGGATTTTTTATATAACCACTTGAATATAGTATTAAATGAAAGAACAGACTGCCCTGATCACAGAAATATAGGTGCCATACGTCTTACGCGCAGCCATACCCTTGCCAGACGTACTAATAGTATGTTACAAATCACATTTTGAAATAATTGGTATAACCAAATAATGGTTACACCAAAAAATTTGTGAAAACGCCCAGATCACAAAAATGATGGTCCCAGACGTTTTACGTGCAGCCAAAACCTTGCCAGACGTCCTCAAAGAATGCTAAAAGGACATTTTTTTAACAATTCTGATAACCATATTGTGACAACAGGAACGAATTTGTCAGAGCCACTGGTCAATGGTCATAAAAGATAACTGTTAAATACTTCACTTATGTCCAGTGAATGTTGCCCTAAAAGTGTAATTATCTTAAAGATAATATACAAGTATTTATACACCATTATTTGTAAATTAAGAACTTCAATGTTTATTATATGATATGTATTTATGTACATAACTGAAAAATAATATATACTTGTATATAATACGTTCTAAAAGTTATTCATTATCAGATTCATCCGATGAATCGTTTATAAAATTATCTTCATCATCGGAAACATCCACGTCATTAATTAATATATCCTCCAGTCTATCAGGGGCAACATTTCCGTCGAACCATTTGACTTTATACTTGTTGTCATCTAATACCCAACCACTCTCTGATGGTGATAACAGAATTGGTTCATTTTCTACAGCATTCTTCCATACGCGACATAGACATGGCATTAAAAAACGACCATCGCCGGTTAAGAATTCATAAAAAAAAACTTGGCAGCACACATGCACCTATGACATGCACCGTGACACAGCTGTAAGTTGTAGTTAAGAAATTTGTATTGAAAATCCTGAAATTGAAAAATATTTACTTCCGCCAATTGAAATTGATGCCAACCATATTCTAAAATTATGAAAAACAATTTCACATTAACAGATTTGCTAAATTCAATTACCCTTATAATGAAGTTTGAATAATAATAATAATAAAATCACGAATAAAAAGTTCGGTGGGATGTGTCAGTGGTCGGCGGGATATCAAACTTTGAATTTTCTTGAAAAATTCATCGCAACAATTCATCAGAAACGAAGAAAATGGATTTTGGAAGCACTTTTTATCCCCGCTAAAGGACTTAGCGGCGATAGCTATCCCCGCTAAAGTTAGCGTATATAGGATAAGTTGTTGTTGTATTTTACATGCAAATTTCAAATTATCCCTATATCCGCGTGCAAAGAAACACGGCTACTGTATTGTTATGCCTTGTTGTATTTTCAGGTACAATGTTTGCACTGGATATTTTATTGCTTTCAGGCACTGTGTACACAAAAGGCCGAGATAATAACGTTAATGGAACTATGTAGATTATTTAATAATTAAATATAACTTACATTCATTTCTTTGCATCGAAGATAAAACCTTTTTAGAAAAAGCTGTAAATAGCCGATAGCACTTGCTATGGTAACCACTTACACTATCAACCTTCATTGGAAGATCTATATCCGAGTAGGTATTTAAAATTTCGAATTTTCCGACATGTCAAAAATTGGGTACATTTTTCCAATGTTTTGTCATCAAGCAAAATTATATATTATTATATTTCCAATGGTTCGTTTCTGCTATGACAATATGGTTATCAGAATTTTTAAAAAAATGTCTTTTTAGCATACTTTGAGGACGTCTGGCAAGGTTTTGGCTGCACGTAAAACGTCTGGGACCATCATTTTTGTGATCTGGGCGTTTTCGCAAATTTTTTGGTGTAGCCATTATTTGGTTATACCAATTATTTCAAAATGTGATTTTTAACATACTATTAGTACGTCTGGCAAGGGTATGGCTGCGCGTAAGACGTATGGTACCTATATTTCTGTAATCAGGGCAGTCTGTTTTTTCATTTAATACTATATTCAAGTGGTTATATAAAAAATACAGATTTTGGAAAAAAACACGTTTTCAACCTACTATTACTAACCTCAGCTGCAACTAAGCGCTGCCAGACTTCGAAATTTTAGTTTACTTTTTGGAGACATTTCTGTTCATGTATCAGCTTTTTGGTTATACTTTCACGCCCAAAATTTGCTGTGGGCTCTTAGACTATAAGTTTGCTGCAACAGATTCGCTCTGTTCCATCAGCCCGTAAACCTAACCTAACCTAACCATATCATCTTCCAATCATCCTGCATATCATCAGCAGCCATTTATATGAGTAATCATAGCGTTTTCCATAAAACCAACTGCAGTTTATTGTTGAAAAATCCATTTTCCTACATTACAGTATGAAGAAAATATGGGCATACTTTTGACTAAAGTGGTACACCATTTTTGTGTGCCACTTATCTACCATGAACAAGATAAAAATACCTTTTTGTTCTAAGTTATAGGTGCTGTTTTGTAGGTAAACAACCAAGCAAATGGAAATCATTATTTATTAGCTGGAAGTTCATATTCGTATTGTAATCTATAACTTTCCAACTGCCAAAAAAATCCAACAAGAAAACACCCGAAACTAATGTTCAAAAAATCTCGCAAATTATTTTCAACTTCAGTAAAATTGAATTGAATGTTTGGATACGTGTCCATATTTGCATTGAAATTAAAAGAAACCAAAACCAACGGTTGCTTTTTGTATAAATTCAAAATAAGTTTTAAGAAAATACTGTACCTACTCAAACGAGTAGAGTGGCAGATAATGGGTTAAGCCGAAGTGCAGATCGTGATATACGTTTCAGTATTCTTATTTGACGGCCAGAGCTTCGGTGAGGATGCTGTTTGATTGGGCTGAGCCATGTTAAAATTCGTCGAGCTATATGTCTAAACTTTTCTGGCCCACACGGCACAAAAGATCTTTTTTTTTTAGGTCGAAGTGCCCCATATTTAATCGCCTTGGCGAGCCAGAATTTAAAAAAAAAAATAATATGTCGCGAAAACAACTGTGATGTTTGTTCCAACTGCATATAATTTTGTTTTTGAACGGTTTTCCCTGCTGACTTATAAAATCTTAAGACTATTTAAATTTAAATAAACAAAATATGTTGAACTTCAAACTCAATAACTTTTGCAGTATGATAAAAATATCTATTCTTTTTCTGTTGATCAAATGATATTTTATTTTATTTTCTTGTATAAAAAAGCAAATTTAATAAAAATATTTAATATGTTTCATTTACAAATATATAATCACAGTTATCTCAGACATAGACATTTATTTTAAGAATAGGAAATATAGCCGAATTTAACGTTATGTATTGAAGATGCTGCCGCCACTGAATGCCACAGGAATGAGGCATCGACTTGACTTTGCAATAAAACACATCTGTCGACTTCGGGAGTGGCAATTCGTCGTCATTTGCGACGAAAAAAGGTTAGCTTCGACGGATTTGATGGATACAATTATGCATGCTTGTTTTGACATTCGATTGCTATCGATCGTTTGTCGAATTCGAAGAATCGGTATCTTGAGATTCGCTCGAAAAAAAGTTTTACGAGTAGAACCGGTTTTATTCAACCGAGGCTCTACTCGAATTGACTATTCATTCGAATCCCAAAACTAGCATGATTATTTCCATGATTGGAGGAGGGATGATCTGCATCCTTATTCAACTGCGGCTCAGCAAGAGAGGGGCTGTAATTGAATGGGAAGCTATAAGTTTAACGGCCGACTAGAACTAGATTTTCAAAGCTCAAGAATGACCGCGAATACCTACAAATCTATACTGGAAAAAGCTTTTCCTCATTTTTTCCAATTCCCAACTATTTGGTGGACATGGATTTATTTTTCAGCATTCTTCATGCCCCTCTACATACCGAAAGGACAACAAAAGTCTGCTTTATAACCCCAAAATGAAGACCTATTGGTATGGTCACCATATTCGCCTGATCTGAACATTATTGAAAACGTGTGGGGATGGCTTTCAAGGAAAGTCTACGAAGGAGGAAGGCAATATACGAGTAATAATACAAACGAGATAATTGAAACCATATGACGAGCCTGGCCTGCAATTTCTCTCAATTATTAAGAGATACTCTATGAATCTGTACATACCAGACTTCTTGAGGTGATTCAGCAATTAGGAGACATAAAAACAACAAACAAAATCTATATATTAACATGTAAAACAAAACAACAACAAAACATATAGGCGCGACTTTTAAAGACCCTTTATATTGTTCGAGTTTTAGATTTCTTGTTTGAGTTTTTCTTATTTCGAATGGATTGTTTCATCGAATATCGAACTCAATTTTGAGACTTTTCATAAAGGTGGAATAGATTGGTTGCTACATCTCCTTTAAAATGAAAAAACCATGCGTTTTGCTCCCTGGAGACAAATCCGAACCTACAAGCTTTTATACCCTATTCTAAGGGTATATTCATTTTGACGCATAGTTTGTAACATACCTTAATATTGCCCGTAGACCCCTAAAAGTTACTATATTTATGATCAGCATCGATAATAATGTCGATCTAGCCATGTCCGTCCGTCCGTCCGTCCGTCCGTCTGTCGGCAAAAATTAGGCCTTTAAACTGGACCTAGAGAGCTGAAATTTTAACCATATACTCTCTAGGGTCCCGAAATAATCAAGTTTACGAACTTTTGAAATCCGCCCACAGACACGCCCACAAACTTAAAAAAACAAAATTTTGGAAAAAATCGAATTTTGAGCTATCCAAAGTTTGAGCTAGGGAGCTGAAATTTATAATATATACTCTCTATGGGCCCTTTATGCTCATGTGTTAATTTTTTTTAAATCCGCCTACTGACACGCCCACAATTAAATAAAACAATTTTATTGAAACACCCAAGTTTGAGCTAGGGAGCGTTTTTTTTTTTGATAAAATCTTTAAATGTTATATAACAAAATATGTAGAGCGTTCTTAACAATTCAACCATACTTAGACTTTTGTCACGCCCACTTATGAGGGATAGGAATAAGAATAGGGTATCCAACAGTTCGCCCAAGCGGACTGTAGCCCGTTCCTATGTTTTTTCATTTCATTTCATTTCATTTATTTCATTAAAATGGTTTGCACATTAAGATATAATCCACCGCTGACTTTCCACAACTTAGAAATTGTGATACCGCTATGTTTGCAGACGATACGTGTATTCTGTCATCAGATGCAATCGGTTCCAACATTGCAACCAATTTGCAATCTGCCTTGAATGCAATAGAAATATATTTCAGTAATTGGAAAATAAAAATAAATGCTTTAAAGACTCAGGCTGTCTTTTTTACCAGAAAAAGAAAAACCTGTTTATTACCAAGCAACAGACTGCAAATAGGTGGTATTCAGACAGAATGGAAGCAGAGTGCAAAGTACCTAGGGGTACATCTCGATAAAACTTTGACCTTCGGGCCACATATACAGCAAATAAAAACGAAGGTAAACATAGCAATAAAGACGCTTTATCCGTTCATTAGTCGTAAGACACAATTGAGCCTTGAAAACAAATTAATCATATTCAAGGTTAT